>LR824555.2:3985000-5312500 GCA_902850265.1 Spodoptera littoralis | reverse complement strand
CACTCTGAACTCGAGGTTATTTAATAAAGTTACGCCCAAACTTGAGTTGCGTTCTAGTCAAGCGATAAGCATCGGCGGAGGCAAACTTTTGCTCCGATAACCATTAAATTCAGAAACAGATTTTGGACTTCCTGACAATGTATCGAATTATTGGAGAAGAAGAAAGTTACGGAATCACGGTCGTTTTTTGCGCAGTATTTTTGGTACAGATAGATGTGTGTATGGATTTTTTTGTGAATGAGAGCGTGGGTGTACTGTTATAAGTACAACAAAAACTTTATAATAATTTGTTATTCGTGTATAAATGGACGGTCAAAGGTCAAAAGTCAACTGCCACCGTAAGACTACTATCGGTTGCGCTGCAGCGCTTATACACACATGCACACGCATATTTTTATCCGTGTGCGTACGCGTGCGTGTGTTTATGCATACGCACGCGTTTTTATGGACATTACTATGAAATTACTTACGCTTTGCCGTGTGAACATCACTCACGGTGGCAGTGGACTTTGGACCTTTGACTGTACATATTTTGGCTGAAACATCTGCCTTCTACGTATAATGAAGGCTATTGTAGTTTTGCTCAGCAGATAGCGCTAGCGTTAACCTCTCGTTCGTCGACCAATAACAAATAGGGTAGATGTCTAATTTTAATTTTAATGTCCGTCTGGAAGATTATTTTAAATCAATAGACACGTATTTTTTATTTTCTTACAGAAACAAATACTTTCGACGGTATTTTGATATGAAATGTCGCGTGACGTCACTTACATGTACATTTTATACGTAAAAATGACGTTTTAGTCCCCACTCCTAAATTTTGATTCGTTGTATCTAAGTATTGTTTTATTATACGTCAAAATAAAAAAAAATACGTGTCTAATATTTTTCATTACCTAACTTACGAACTAATTCGATTTTTAATTTTTATATGCTGTCATCATCCCAATTACATACGGTGTGTGTCACGCCATTGGACGTTCAAAGTTTGACAGCTACTGTGATTGGAAAAAAAATCCATTCATACATTTGCGCCAAAAAAAACGTTAGCCCCATTTTATGCTAGATTCAAAATTTGAAGTCCATTAGATGTCAAAAACTGTTGCTAATCCATAAATCAACCTCGGCAAGGGTAGCTTAACTTACACGTGTTTGTTACTAAGCTACGAGATGTTAAAAAAATACATATACCTACTAACAAATGATGAACCGAATTCTTTCACGGAATTCGAAAACTGAAAATCTGTTAATGATCCACACATAATTGGGTTTGTTTATTCATCAATCTATACAGATACATAAAATTGGAGTATCTGTTTGTAATATTAAAATAACTGTTTTTACTACATGTAATAATATAGCTGTTACCCGCGACTTCTTCCGCGTGAAATAGCGACTTCTGTATAAATTGGGGTTTTGAATTATTCTTTGCCAAGGTAGGTAGATATATTCTACGGCTGTACGACTTTAACAAATATCACCACAATAACATTTTTTGTCTGTCTGTTTGTACTGGCTAATCTCTGGAATGGCTGAACCGATTTTGACGGGACATTATTTGGTAGCTGATATACTAAGGAGTAACATTTTTTTTACATAATTTATATAATTAACAACATTTAACACTTGTTTTGGAAAATTGAAACAAAAAAAAGTTATGTAATGAAAATCATATTGTATGCCGACGAAGCCACGGGCAACAGCTAGTTAAATAATGAAATCATTAAAATTGTTTAAAAGAAAAGACTTTTGGCAAAATTTTGCCAATCAGGACACAGTTTGTAATCTAAATCTTGTTTATCTTTCCCTCGTAATTGTGTATGTCTAAATTTATTTTAAAAATAATGACTTCATTTTTATTTTCAGGTACTTATTATCAGTGGGTGTATATTTTCTAAGGATACAGTGGATTCGTATGTATTTAATTATCTATAGTAATAATATGTATAAAGAGAAAAGATTTGTTTTCATAATAACTACCTATCGTGAGACATACTAAGTTAACTAATATCGCGCGTTACTCTCGTGAATATACTGAAAAAAAGCTCTACTAGTTTCGAACCACAGAGAGGTTCTTCCTCATGAGCAGCGTACGAGGTCGCGGCGATTTCGCGCAGCTCACTCTTTCACAGTATATTCACTTGAGTAACCCGCGAGTTAGTTAAGAAAATATTTGATTGTTTGTTTGTTTCTATCCTTTACAGAGGCTTTCAAACACTTGAACTGAATTTGAAGAAATCTTCTTTTATGGAAAAGCTACCATACAGGCAATAACATAGATTTTTTGCTTTATATAATGATATTTCTACAGATTCATGTTTTCTTTTTAAATATCTGCGTGAAAGTAAATATATAAAGAAATAATTATACAACTATTGGAACACGTTTAACAATTTAATTATTCTTTTACTTTGTCTAATAACAATTCGATCTACAATTTTCATTTTACTTTTCTAAAACATAGAACATCAACAAAAAAATTCAAACATGACTACTTGAAACTTAACAAAACAAAGAAACGTTTCGCTTCGCTTTAACGAGAACTTCAAAAGAATGGTAAAAAAATCTTATTAAATAAATACTTTGAGGGATCCGTGAACAAAGCAAAATACCGTAAGAAACACACGTCAAAAACACAAATCTCGTGAAACAGCGCGCTGTGAAAATTATACGAAGAAAATATTCGGTAATAATTCTCTAAAGACCAAAGCAATTAGCAACTTAGATTTGTAAGTTTATGTTTTCAAAGAGATATCTCTAATATTGAATGTGTAGTTGGTGATGAAGTAGACTGTTGATGATGCGAAAGAGGTATGTCAGAATCGTAGCAATTGACGTTACATAGACCCGGCCTATCCCCATTGCAGATGGTTGATGTTATGTATGTATTGTGTAGTGTTTGTTTTAAAAGAGATTTATAACATAACATAACATACCATAACATCACGCCTTTTATCCCCGAAGGGGTAGCCAGAGGTGCACATTATACCACTGTACAATGTAACACCCACTTTTCACTACTTTTGTTATGAGTCCCATGTAATAGGAGGTGAACCTATTGCCATATACCAGGCACAATTCCAGACTCTGCTACTGCTACTACTGAGATTTATAATGCTGCTACTAATAAGATGTAACTTGATCTTCAATGAACAAGTTGCATTAGGAGCTCATAATCGACTCGACGACCAACTAAAAACGATTAGGTATAGTAATGTAACGCAATTACGTCATTACTTTTCAAAACAAAATACGGATTTTTGATTCCGATTACTTCTTTTAATTACTCTCAAACATTGTTGTACGAATATTCATCTTTACTAACATTTACGCATCCACGCCACTCTTGACTCTAACCAAACGAGTTCCAAACATGCGCCTTTGTGTGCCGGAAGGCGTTACATTTAATTCGATGATATATCAACTTTGCAAAAGTTCTAGCGTGAGTAAACTCGAGCAGACATTGAAAATGAGCGATACTGAAACTCTTGATGGTACTTCTTCGAGTACACACGAGTGCCTTTAAGATGGTAATATGTTAATTTGACAAGGTTTTAAAGTTACGCCTGTTGTTCTTAAAAGGGATAGCTGACATGGTTTTAATGTTTGATTAATTTAATATAATTATTTGGAAGAAGTGTGGTGGAGAGCTATGCTTCGACACTAATGGGCTGATTTGATCGGAATGATACCACAGCCTCTCTGAAAACCGACGTCATACAACGCTTGCGTTGTGTTTCGTCATGTAAGTAAGGTAACTGAAGGCCCAATTATCCATCATTTTCTCAATCTTCCCGGTCCTTGAATCAACAACAATCCTCAAATTCTTTTCAAAAGGCCGGCAACGGACTTGTAGTGCCTCTGGTGTTTTGGGTGTCCATGGGCGATGCCGATTGCTTACCATTCGTCCTTGATCAGTCTCCTTGTTTACCGGCTTACCCCATAAAAAACCCTATGGCTTAGGACATAGGGTATAGGATAATTTAGAAAGAAGTAGTCTATGTTTGTATTCTTCTTATAAAGTCACTTTTACATAATATGCTGATTTTATTGCCAGAAACGGTAGATGTAAAGTTTATGAAACACATTCTCCCAGTTTTATAATTATAAGTGATGACTAAAAAATAAAACTGTGTTGATAAAAATCAAACGCAATTCCTAAATGCATGAGAGTTTTAAATCGAATGAATAGCCATTGAAACAGTGAAGCTTGAAACACAAAACCTCTACCTTACCAGTTGTACTTAGAAGTACTCGACCAACGACCCTATCGAAAGCGCAAATATATTTTCACTCGCTCTTTCTCCTACAATAGACCACACGCCATTGCTAAGTTTGTTTAGGTTGTCCTGTCCTAACTCGGTTCTGAACTAAATTTAATTTCGTATAATTTTACTTAAGGGCCTTATATTTGGCTGGTCCCATGAAGAGGACTCCAGTCTCAGGGGCAATGTTTTTAAATAGCTTAATTTTGTTTTAAAGTGACGTTCCTTGTTTTCTGTGGTTATCCGGTACGTTTGGAATGTGGTCACAAATTGAGCGGCGATTGTCTAGACTGGTGGGGTCAATGACTGAGAAGGCTGATATGTTCAGACTGATATTTTCAGAAGGAAACTTGGAGAAATCTGTTATGTAGTTGCGGGTTGGATTTGGTGTTGATTTGAGTCTGTTATGTCTGATTATCTTTTGTGGCATATATGGTCATATTATTACATATCTTGACGCTATTGAGGTGTAAACCATTTAAAGAACAAATTATAACGGATTAAAAGGAAACTGTGGTTAATGTGATGAAGCCTCTTATGTAGAGTAGACCTGTAGTCCAGCTGTGGACTAGCACATGATGATGATGATGATAAAAACAAAAATTTTCAATCGTAGTTTATTATCTAGCAAAAATTCATATAAGCATTTCAAAGAGTGCATTTAGAATGAAAAATAAATATACATGAAGCGAAAGAGGTATGTAGGAATCTAGTTTTCTGCCTACCCCCATGGGAGACAGGTGTGAAGTTATGTATGTAATAAATATATATTAAAAGTAACTTCAACAAAATTTGCGAGGTTTAGATAAAAGACTACATGGAAAATGTCTAGACCATTCGCATCAAAATAGACTTAAGAAACAACAACTAAATCTATAGGTACTATTATAATAAACAATATTAAATATTTCTGCAAATACATCACACAAGCAAAATACACAAACCAAAACACAGCTTAATCCCTCAACTAACGACGTGTTGCCAAATCATTAATTAAACCCAGTTGTTGAACGAACATCAAAATTCACAAAACCATGTACCATTACGTATCTACAATCACAATCTGGAAAACGTTTAATATTAATTATTAAATCGTATATTAATATGACAATGATATTATGCTTATTATTAGACTTTGTGTTGATGGAAGATTAGAATATCGGTCCATTTATCACCATCATTTAAGTGTGGAAGAGAAGATGCTTCGCCGACCGAAGAAGGGCTGACTAGACTGAACCGATACCACGGCCTCACAGAAAACCGATGTAAAACAGCACTTGCATTTTGGTTCGTCGTGTGAGTGAGTTTACCGGTGGCCCAATTACCCCTCCCTTTCCCTATCTCCCTAATCCCTGAATCCTCAAATTCCTAATTCCCAAAAGGCCGGTAACGCACTTGTAACACCTCTGGTGTTTCGGCTGTCTATGGGCGACGCCGATTACTTACCATGAGATAATCTGTAAATCGGTCGGTAAATCGCATTCTGCGATAAGACCGCCCATTGTACATATTCTTTTATGTTTATTGTCTATGTATGTTTTTATGGTGTACAATAAAGTGTAAATAAATATAATAAATAATCTGTCTACTCGTTTACCGGGTTATACCATAAAGAAAAGTCACTTCTCTTTCCGTGAGGTATTATAAGAGTCAACTAAGAGATTACATATTATTTGGTAGACAATAGGTTAGACAATAGATTAAGGATTCCTTTGGACGTTACGTACTTCAGGGTTTCGGCGTTTTCACAGTTGCATATAATGTAAAAAAGTTGTTGGGCTGATGTTAGTGTTTAGTAGCTCTCTCTTTTGCTTCTGTCCCCAAACGATTCCAATCATGGTAAGCGAATCATTTATATAAGACGGTGGACTCATAATACAATGAAAGAAAAAAGAGATGGTAAATATCTCCAAGCTCTAGCCAGCTTTAAAAAATAAAACCAAAACTCCGACATCATTAATACTATCTTCAAACTTACACACAAGTTACTTGTTACAATCCACGTTTAACAGACATTGTTATCTACCCCTCTGAAGTAATCCTTTACAAGTTAAATTATGTCCTCATATCTTAAACTGCTCACTTCAAAATGTTCTTGAGTAATTGTTAAAGTTTCTGTATCATTGTTTTGTTTAAGAGTAACTACTTGTGAACTATTGCAATTTCTATGTGAATATTCTGTTATTATATATTTTGAAGTGTTCTCCGTCCTGTGTTCTGGGATTCCGTTGCTATGTCGACTTGGGTGATTTGATTTTAATTGCTGTCTGACGGTTTAAGGATTTGTCGTGTTCTTATGTTTTGATGTTTGGATGATTTGACGTTTCTTTTGTATCTTGGTTATTTGTTTTTGAATATAATTTTGGTTCATTATAGCAGATTGTAAGTCCACGTTCGGTTCTTTCGGTATGTTAAATACATTCCTCAATTACTAAAAATAATTTAATTACGTAGTTTTCAATATTAATTGTCACTTGTGTGACATGATTTTGTTGACTCCTAAAGTTATGATTAAATTATTTTGACAATTAATTGTTATTTCGAGGCTGCAAAACTTATATTCAAGCATATCTTTTGTATCTCCTAATTTCTGCCCAACTGTAGTTAGTATGAAGTAAAAATCTGGGCAGTCGTCACCGACCGTTACTGGTCATAATTCTAAAGTAGGTATACATTAACCACCTCTTTTCTCCACTGCCTGAAAATGAAAACTACTATCACAATCCTTACTAATATTATAAATCTGAAAGTGAGTTTGTTTGTTTGTTCCGCTTTCACGCTGTAACTACTAGACCGATTGCTTTGAATTTTTGCAGACGTAAAGTTAGAAATCTGGATTAAATAATAAAGTACTTTTTATCCTGGAAAAATTTAATATTCTCGAGGAAAAACGAAATTATTGGTATAGATGGCGCTGTGTGTATTGGTATATGTCACATGGGCTATTTTTTATCCTTTGGTGACGCGAGCGAAGCCGCGGGTAAAAGCTAGTGTTACATAACTCGAAAGCACACAACAACAATAACATCTAACTCATCACTCTCTGTGTCAAACATTCCGACCTCATTTATATTTCTTTTATCTTTGTCCCACTGAACTTATGTGACTGTTTCTAGCCGACCCTAGGCTGGATAAAATTTGAGTTTTCCTAAATCAACGAGGGGTTGATATCGGCTTACCCTTTCGTGGGAAATGGGCAAGGAACTGGGCTCCACCTCCGCCCAGCTCTGTAGAGCTCGCCCATCTACTGGTCACTCTCCCACCGATTTCACGGGATGGGTAATGAATTCCCAATAAGTAACATAACTTGTTTTATTAATTCATTCATTATGTTATTTATATTATTAAAAGCAAATACAAAGGGTCAAGCGGGAATTCACGAGGAAAGGATATAATCTAAATTATTTACATTACTAGTGAAATAAGAGGGCAGCAAAGGGAAAGGGAAGGCAGTGCACCCACAGGAGCACACTCCGGACATGCAAAGGAATAATACCAACAACTGATGGTCTTGCGTATGTACCTCCTCAACCCAATCCCCATTTCTAAACGAGTGTCTCGCTCACCATAGTATATGTCGTCGAAGAGTTTAGATATAGCATGGCCATTACGGCGTTGTTAGGTTAAGACGAGACACTTATATATTCACCCTACCGTCCTTCACGGACTAGCCTAAGCATAGCTTATTTCAAGCAAAACCCGGGAGTGCGCATACAACAAGCTGATACAGTGGAAAGTAGTATTCCGATTAAGTTAAAAGGAATAAAGACAGAGATAGGATAAAACCCTAGCCTGTAATAACCACAATCACATACCCGTTCACTGCTTTCACGCTGCTACTCACCAGACTTCCACACTACACACTGAATTTACTTTGTGTTCCCAAATTCTAAGGATTAGCTCTAGTCTATCCTAGACAACATTCCGTCTCCGCAGTCCAAGAGTAAGTGCCCTATCGTTTCCATAACATTTGTAACATCGCCTCGCCAAAGGCCCTTTCCCAGGCCCCTGCAGTCCAGGTTTTATGACACCCTTTGTGCAATATCTTAATTGTTTCTAGGGACCTTTCGTAGGTCAGTATTATTGCAACCAGATGTGGCGTTTGGTATTGTGTTGTGTGCCTAACGGCTCCACGTATTCTTAAAGATTATTTAACAAGTTACAACTCAATTGCCCATTAGTTATTTGTAGACGGGCTCCCATAAAATATAAAATGAATGACTTAACACGTGGTTCGTTGGAAAGTCAATACTCTAAAACATTGGGATGCCTTTTGTTTATATTTTTAGGGGTACCTGACGGACAGTCACACTTGACAAACAAACAAACTATGTCTATCAGATTTTTAGTATCTTACAAATTATCTGGTACTATATTTCTTTCTATATCATTAAATATAATTTGAGTTATTCAAACTGCTGTTTGTTCACAAATTAAAAAGCGGCAAAAACACGATGTGATAGAGTGATGTGATGTGATTTTACTTTTTATAACATAACATCACGCCTTTTTATCCCCGAAGGGGTAGGTAGAGGTTCATATTACGGCACTCAATACTACTGTACAGTGTAACTTTTCACTATTTATGTTATGAGTCCCATGTAATAGGGGGTGAGCCTATTGCCATATACCAGGCACATTTCCAAACGCCGTGAGACTTTAAAAAAAACCAAGTAATACTTTACCCAACCCGGGAATCGAACCCGAGACACGTTGCCCGGCAGTCGCACTTGCGACCACTCGGTCAATGACCAGTCCTTTTACTTTTTATTTGTTTGTTATATTTATCTTTTTCCAGTGTTTTCCCAATAAAGTAAAAATCTCTAGTGAATTATGTTGAATTTTGTTATTTTCTTACTTTCTATCCCATAATTTGAACGCAATATAATATATTTACATCTATAATCCTTACTAATATTATAAATCGGAAAGTGAGTTTGTTTGTTTGTTCCGTCTTCACGCCGTAACTACTAAACCGATTGCTTTGAATTTTTGCAGACGTAAAGTTAGAAGTCCGGATTAAATAATAGGGTACTTTTTATCCCGGAAAAATTTGATATTCCCGAGGGAAAACAAAAGTATTGGTATAGATGGCGCTGTATGTATTGGTATATGTCACATAGGCTACTTTTTATCCTTTTGTGACGCGAGCGAAGCCGCGGGTAAAAGCTAGTATAATATATTTATAGATGTAAAAGACGTTTTTAAGACTGTAACAAGAAAATAAGCAAAATATCAATAAAGATAAAACACTTTTCAAATAACAATTCCAAGTGTCGTTCAAGGAAAGAAATCTTAAGAAAAAGTCAGATTATTACGCAATCAAACTTCATAGAAACAAGAGGAACTAAGGAAATATAACAAAAGGACTCATAATACCGTATTACTAAATAACAATGTGCGTGAAGACGACCAAGTAATAATAACGAAGTACGCGATATAGGTCGCTATTTTTCTCGAGTATACTGACACAATTCTTTCCGAGATAGCTAAGTACAAACACAACCATTCCGAAGATTTATTAGACAGTACAAAAACTATACCACTAGAGATAAGACTTCAAATTTAATTAAAAGATTACGACTCTGTTTATTGCGTCCAAACTCCATCCATACTGATATTATAAATATGTGTCTGTCTGTTCATTTGTCAGTCTTTCACGGAAGCGAGCGACGATATGACATAATATTTGAAGTGGATATAGTTGATGGGATGTAGAGTGACATAGGCGACGTTTGTCTCTTTCTATCCTACCATTTCTTTAAAATGGGTGGTAAACATTTTCATGAAACATTTCGCAACTTTCAAGGTGGAAAGCTAACATTGGTATGCAGACTATTAGTAAGTTATAAAATATCATTAAATTTTCTTTGTTAATCAGCCCCTAATCTCTTATAAGAGCGCGACCAAAGCTACGTGCAAAAGTTAGTCTATATCTATACTAATATTATAAAGAGGAAAGATTTGTACCTATTTTTGTATATTTGTATGTTTATAATGAATAGGCTCGAAAAGTACTGGGCCGATTATAAAAATTCTTTCACCAATAGAATGCTACATTCTTCCAATTTGACATAGGCTACATTTAATTTTGAACATTGTAACCGAAGGTGTAGAAAAATGAGTCTTAAAATGTCTTTCGTGGAATGCGCTGCCGAAACTATTAGCGATAGAACAAAATAATGTACAACAATATTGAAAACCATCATAATGTCTACAAAAAACTCCGCGGTAGCATATGTCCAAATATTGTAGTTATGTCACTACAACAATCCAAATTTCCAAAAAAAAAAAATAATTGTCGACCCCGTGCGAAGCCGGGACGGGCTGCTAGTCTAGTATAAATCCACGAGCAATCGCCACACCACGAGTACAGATGTCAAAACAAAATTGTTATTTTTCGACGGGAAATTTCTTGTTTTCGACCAACTTCGTGTGTTATATGTGTTTGTTTTGCTGTGTGACGTAATTTATCTCAAGAACGAAGTAGTAACACGTTGTAATGACCACATACGTAGACAGTTACATGTCGAGCTATGCAAAACCAGTATAAACTGACCGTCGAATATGGGAAAAGATTATATGAAGCGAGACTATAGTAAACTGGTTCTGGATAGCTCGATGCGTGTACTATTCAGTACTGTTGTAGAAGATGGACCAATAAAAGAAATATATGGTGTTCACACCGCTGTAAAATTTTTATGAGTGCTCTTGTTCTGTTTTGTTATAGATAATGAGCAGTGTATTGTGGTAATAGAAGCTTGTGGGTGATTTATGATGGACTATAGTCATTTAGACTCAATTATAGTTAACATACGGCCTATGTTCACTGGTCGTCTTATGGATGTGATAAAGTTTGACGTGCTTTTTTGTGTAGATGGATACGTTTTCTTGGTACTTTTTTCTTGGTATTTTGTTATGGAATAGGAGGCAAACGAGGAAGCAGATCACTCTATGGTAAGCGATCAGCGCCGCAGTAAAAACAACAGTAGTCAATTATAACGCTGAGGTTAAAATAACTGATGATGCAGTAGCTAGAGTATCGCCTCGCACCGTGCACCCGACCCATTGGGCATTCAGGAACACAGTTCTAACTCACTAGGATGAAGGACAATTTTCACTGGCGCCGCTCATCTAAAGCATCGACAGCCGTTTCAACAGGATCTACCTTCGGTCTTAGGGAGGAATGATGTAGCGACACACAATAAACGATCAATGACATAAATTTGGAGATGACGTCAGAAAATCTTACGTCGCACGTGTTAAATTTACACGCGAATTACCTCGCATAGAAAATCCCAACTGTTGGGCAGTAGCCGCCAGGCATAATCAGCTCGCCTGAGAGAATATTCCTCTCCCGATCTTAGGGAACATTACTGTCAGTCTGTTCTCAAAACATTTTGTAAAAAAATAAAAAACATGACATTGAGTACCTGTAGTAGGCCATATCAAAGTCTTAGAAACAAAATTAAAAAAAATATATTAACATTTTAGCATAATTTTGCAGATACGACGTTCTTCTTTGTAAATATTCTTGTTTGTTTCTTTTTATAAAAATAAACTTATTATTTCAAAAATATCTGTTTTGTTCAAACGGGCGTCGTTTGTTTTGACAGCTATGACGTCACAGCTTTATAAGTAGAACTGTTTTCGATCGGAATGTTCAAGGATTTTCTTTTTCTTTTGGAAATTCTTTGTAGTCCGCGCGTTTGGATAATATTGGTGTGTTTATGGTAATAAGTTGGACCCCTATTACATGGGTCTAACAACGTAACTAGTGTAAAGTGGGCATGTGAATATTTGTGCGACTTTTTTGCAGTAAAAAATGTAGTTCTTTACGTTGTGATGGTTTAATACGTTCTTGCAGTTCCCACGCACTTCTGTTATAATTATGTTTTCTCATTTTAAACAACAGGATTTGCTGAGTAATAGGAATTTGTGTCAATTCCCAGATTGAAACAAAAATCTATTAGGTATTTTTATAATTGCAAATAAAAAGTATGTACTTAAATGTTTCATCATTTATGCAATTCAGTGTGAGTTCTTTATTACCTTTGTAATAGAGATACTAGTGTTTAAAATACTATTATTTTAAACACTAGTACCAAATTTTGAGCGTTCCAATTAATAACCTTCAGTCAGTATAAAACACCATACATAACAATACAAGCCGTATAAGATACTAAGGGGCTGTGTCACAATATCTGGATAGCCGCTATCTACCACATAAAATTGAATTAATCAGGTATTTATAAGGAGGTGGTGAAACCGGCAGTCAATCTATACGTCATCACGTCGCTGAGAACCTAACGGGTTACCGGGGCTCCGGCTCGACGTGCAGGAGTAGGAACAGGGTGGTTTTTAGTCAGTAAGAGTCTGACACTCCCTCCCGCCTCAGCCAGACGGGAGAAGTCATGCGATGATTTCCCCCCTTAAAAATACGTCATCACCGTTGACAACATTACTACAGCATTGCAGTATCAATACCAAACGCAATAAACAATTGAGTATCGAGTGACTTGTAATAACTTGTTTATGAGTACTTAACTAAAGGTACTAACAGTTGAAATTTAAATTTTACGTTTCAACCAATAAAAGTCGCATTAATCGCCACGTTTATATCGAATACAGGTTGAAATCGATGGTCGTAAAATGTTTTGAGCGCTTCATTTGGTTGGTTTCGTGATGTTTCAATGAACCTTGAGCAAAATACATATTTTAACCCTCGAAAATGTGGATAGAGGTGCACTTTACGTCTGTCATGTTATAGGTTCAGTATTAGTTCAGGTTATACCTTTGAGACGCCAAATTGTTACTGAGAATAGTAACTTTTCTAAGCGACATCTTTTTTTTAAACGTTGCCCCACACTAGTATTTGACTTGGGTCGTGGGTGCGTTCACAAATATGCAAGTTCACGTCATACAGATGACACCCAGACCCGAAACAATAATTTGTGGATCCTCGACCATCATCAAAATGGTCCACTGACTATCATTGAAAAACTTGGATAATATTGTTAAAATACTTAGAAAGTAACCTTGACACGTTTTAATAGAGATTCTTAGAGATACTCTCAACAATTCGACCAACAAAACAATTTTAGCAAAACAAAAACAATAAAATCGTAATTCTGAACTCGACGCCCGTAAGAAAAAATGACCATTTTCTTTCAGCGACTATTAAACTTTGTCCAGCGAATCTCCCAAACAAACAATTCCCCTTTTGTCACAAATAAATGTTACTTTTGCTCGTGGAAATATTAATAATGATTGTATAAATTCCGTCCCCAATTCCTCAACCGATAACATAGTGAACAAAGTTTCCCCAAATTGCTTTCATTTTGAATAACTTGAAGATATATTGTTAGAAGTTTTGTATAAACGTTGAACAAGTATTATCCTGTTGTAATTTCTTCAAAGAGCAAAAAGGACCGTAATAATTTTGCTTAAAGATAATCGCAATACGAAATTTTACAAAGACGTTCATAGGCGGTTCATTTAAGATGATTTATCATGGTCTAAGTGAGATGTTGAAACAGGGGTTTGAATGACGATGGATCAGATTGTAAAAAAACGGGACATAACGGTACAAAGGCAAGAAGTGGAGAATGGTGCACAATTAGTAAGGAAGATGAAGGAGCAAGTGATTAAGTGGCAGGATTTTTTTTTATTCAATCCTTCGTTGCGATTTGCGCGTTAGAGGAACAGTGTTGAAGTGACTGCCTCATTGATCGAGTGTTTGTTGTTCGTACTAGCTACTGCCCGCAGCTTTACCCGCGTTTTCGTGGAATAAAAAGTAGCCTATGTGTTATTCCATACCACAATTTCATCTCTATTCCTTCAGCCGTTTTAATGTGATTGAGTAACATTACAAACATACATAAAAAGTCACAGACTGTTGGAATTAATATAAGTAAGATTTTTTTCGTTGACTGCGTCGTTGGCCGAGTGGTCGCAATTGCGACTGCCGAGCAAGGGGTCTCGGGTTCGATTCCCGGGTCGGGCAAAGTATTACTGGGTTTTAAAAAAATTCTCAGTAGTAGCACGGAGTCTGGAACTGTGCCCGGTATATGGCAATAGGCTCACCCCCTATTACATGGGACTCATAACATAAATATTGAAAAGTGGGTGTTACATTGTACAGTGGTATAATGTGCACCTCTGCCTCCCCCTTTGAGGATAAAAGGCGTGATGTTATGTTATTTTTTTCGTCTAAGTCGTGGTGGCCCGGAGGTTTAAGACGGCCGCTTCTCATGCATGAGGATGCGGGTTCGATACCTACCAACGGGTAAGTACCAATGTGACTTTTTCCGAGTTATATGTACTTTTTAAGATTATTCAGACACCACTGACAAACGGTGAAGGAAAACATCGTGAGGAAACCTGGGCTTATAATTTCTAATTATAAGTTTGATTGAGCAAGCGTGGTGATTAATGCTCAAACCTTCTCCGTTTGAGAAGAGGCTTTGCTTTGGCAGTGGGCATTTATAGGCTGTTGATGAAGATTTTTTTATTGGATAAGCCGGTAAACTAGTAGACAGATTATCAGCGCCGCCCTGACACCTGGAACACCAGGTCTTAAGTTCATTTCCCGGGTCGGGTAAAGAATTACTGATTTTTTTAAATTCTTAGTAGTAGCACGGAGTCTGGATTTTTTTTATGGAAAAGGAGGCAACCGAGCAGACGGATCACCTGATGGTAAGCGATCAGCGCCGCCCATTAACACCCGCAATACCAGAGGAGTCACAGGTGCATTGCTGGCCTTTTAAAAAGGAATTGTGGTCGATATATGGCAATAGGGTCACCCCCTATTACATGGGACTCATAACATAAATAGTGAAAAGTGGGTGTTACATTGTACAATGGCATAAAGTGCCGTAATGCGCACCTCTGCCTACCGCTTCGGGGATAAAAGGCGTGATGTTTTGTTATATTATTATTATACAACAAGGTCTATATTTCCTGAAAAGTAACTTGAGTGTCTTCAAGACTCGAGATAGTAAGTAGCTTATGGTCAGACGTGCTCCATCTATGGTTCCATTACATGACTGGAAAATACTACCAAGAACATTATATAAATATTAGTTTTTATTATGGAATAGGAAGCAAGCAAGCAGATAGATCACCTGAGTACGTATCCGGCTGGTAAGCGATCAGCGCCGCCCATGGACACTCGGCACACTAGACGAGAAACCTTTTTCCGAGAACAACACGCAACTAAGTGGATAAATAATTAAAAATTAATTCAGAAACAAAATGAATACATTTCCTTTGCTAATTCAGGATAAAAAATTATACCCTTGAATAAATTAGTAGTCTGTTCCGAAGCACTTCGAAATTTTCCTGTTTTCCGACCAATTAGCTTAATTGAAAGAAGGATATATTACAAAAACAACCCTTGTGTCGCCCTTGTAATATATTTGTTTGGAAATTGAGGTGTCACCACAATCCTACCTTAGAATTTTAGATTATATCATCATTAATGTATGGAGTACATAAGTCCATTAGGATTTAAACCTTATGTTTAGACGTTTACGGTATCGTTTCGTTGTTTAAAATTTTTGTGTAAACATTTTTCATTATCTTATCTATGGGATATAATAATGTCGATGACGTAACATACTTCGTATTGTCTTCAATTTATTTGATATGTCTCGATTCGATTGAATTCGATCTCCGGAGTCGTGAAAAGACAAAGATAATCATTTAGTTTTTCGAAAATGTATCTTAATATCGTGGCGTCAGGAATTGCGTCCTGTGTATGGCCATAGGCTGGTGCTCTACCATATACCTCACAACTTTTACAGAGTAAGACCTTAAGTTATTTAAAACTAGCTTCTGCCCGCGACTTCGTACGCGTAATCCCATTTTTTCCCGTCCCCGTTCGTGATTTTCGGTAAAAAGTAAACCTACCTCCCTACCAATTTTCAGCCAAATCTATTCTGCCGTTCTTGAGTTATAAGTGGTGTAACTAACACGACATTCTTTTATATATATAATAGATATATAGATAGCATTAATTACCACGCCTGCCTGTAAAGGCAAAGGAAAGTAAAGGCTTTTTGAAATCTTATAACTAAACAATCATAATCAAACTATATCTTTACACAAATAAGAATGAAAATTGATCAAACCTAAAGTTTTAGTGATATTCACCACACCACGACGAAACTGACAGCTTTACATGGTCCTCCACACAAAATGTTGTGAATGGTCAACCGTCCACAAACCAAACTCGTCTAGCGTAACTTAACTTTAAGAGCGGTTTGAGTTTCGTGGCTGTAACTTAGCCTGGAGATTCGTACTGAGGACTTTATACTCGTGTGTATGTATTATTATAGACTAATTTAAAATTAGATTTAGACTAGTTTGACTGCCTCGTTGGGCAAGAGGTCAAGAGGTCTCGGGTTCGATTCCCAGGTCGGGCAAAGTATTACTGTGTTTTAAAAAAAATCTCAGTAGTAGCATGGAGTCTGGAATTTTGTCCGGTATATGGCAATAGGCTCACCCCCTATTACATGGGACTCATAACATAAATAGTGAAAAGTGGGTGTTACTTCTGTGTGCACCTCGGCCTACCAATTCGGGGATCAAAGGCGTGATGTTATGTTATGTTAATTTAAAACTGTGTATGTAAATATATGTAATTATAGCATAATATTACAGCTTTTATTTATTTAATATGCTTCCTGCACAAAATGTACATTAGGTGGACTTTTATGCCAAAAGCGTGTTATCCTAGTTTGACCTTCGGGTGATGCAGAGAAGAGTAAATGGTAGGTGCAAGTAATGATTTTATTTATTTATGTACATATTTCAGAGATGTACATAAATAAATATAGTTCTACTATATACCTACACACGAGTACAACACAATATACATACATACACACTTACATAATAATCTTATAACTATTATATAAAGCGGAAGAGTTTGTTTTTGTTTGTTTGTTTGAACGCGCTAATCTCCATAACTACAAGTCTGATTTGAATAATTCTTTTTGTGTTGGATAGCTCATTTATCGAGGATAGCTATAGGCTATAAAGCGTCACGCTACGACCAATAGGAACTAAGCAGAGGAAACTGCGCGGAAGTAGCTAGTTTAAATATATACATGCTAGCGTGATGATTAGTGAGCGTATTGATAGTCAGCATTTATTACCCGAAAGTCTCTTTAACCCATTTGGGACCAAATGCAAACTACACATATTTTAATAAAAAAAACTTTATTAACTCAATGATATGACGCCCACAAACTAATATCAGCAAAAAAATTCAAAAAATATATTTAGAAGTATTAAAAAAAATGCCGTCCTTGATTGGGGACAACGGTCTCATGTGTAGTACTTTTCGAAGTAGTAACTGTTTTCGAGACATAAGGTTCTAACGCATTATTTGCATTGATATCGCAGTTTTTAACTAACAGATATTAACTAAATCTCTGCGGAAAATGTCTATATCAATTTGATGTGACGCGCCTATGTTTTTTTTGAGGGTAAAAATCATGCATTGCGTTTTCCGCCTGGGGGACTCTTACTGGCTAAAAACCAACACGTTCCTAATCCTGCTTCAAGCCGAAGCCCCGGTGACCCACTAGGCTATTCATAGTAGTCGGGCATCTGTCCCACTGAGCCATCTCGATCTAAGGCGGTCTGATCTGCACTTTGAAGCACGCGCGTAACGCCACGCACCTTACAGGTACAGGTCTGGTTCTGGGCGGCGATCTGTTCTTGCTACTATGACTGCTTCGCAAAAAGAGATGTTTTCCAGTTAAGCTGGACGTGGAAGATTATCGTCGTCGATCACTTCCCTAAAGACATGGCGGTGGTCAACGTATACAGAGCCTAATGCTACTCTATTCTCTGGGTGGACTTCGCTGTGACGACACCAGAATACAGCTGGAGGAAATGCCCCCTACTGCTGAATTCTGATATCGGATGCGACGCCTGGTACTGTAGGTGGACTTTTGCATCTTCGGTCTTGATGCCCATCAGATTTTAGAATATGAACGCGTAAGGATATGGTGGAATTGGTGATGCTCTTCGTGAATTAGCGTCTGTTTTCACCAAGTATTAGCTATAACTAAGTTTAACCTATAGGTGACCTTTATAAATTGGAAAACAAAATACAAATCAGGTATAAATGTTTTAATAATATACTACAGATGTGCCCATTGTCCCCATACGGGGACACCATCATTTTTTCTAACTTTCCCCTAAGCGGAATTGAAAGTATAAGGATATTCTTCAATATTGTTTTAATTGACACTATAAGGAAGCAATAATCACAAAAAAGTTTTATAAATCTTCATAATAACGTACTACAAAACGCCTCTGCTTTCGATAATAATTCCCATTTCACTTCCTCTTGATAAAATTGACAATATGACCCCTTTTTTGTAGCAATTTGTCAAAAGTTTTAATAATTTTAGGAAAGTACACTACTCCTCATTGTAAATACCCATGAAATGTAAAGATAGCTAAAATAATTAATAACCAGCGCGTAAAAGAAAACCTGTCCCCATATGGGGACGGCGGATCCAAATGGGAACTTTGCCTGTTCTCAAAATTGAAACCGAGAACTCTAGTTCAATAGTCATACTTACGACTTCGCGTCGAATAATGCCGGTTATTAAGAAACCCCTAAACTAAAACACTTATACATCATCCAATGTCTTCTCTCGCCTTGGGTGAGGAGACAGCTAGTGTCAGATTCTTACTGACTAAACATTACCCTGTCCCTACTCCAGCTCTTCAAGCCGGAGCCCCAGCAACCCATTAAATCTTGTCCGGCTACGTATCGGAAATCAACTCTACTGGATCTCATCTGTGGTTGTCTGATGGCTCATTGAGGCTCGCACGTATAAGTGGCACTTGATAATAGAAGTATAGGTTATTTAGACGCAAATTAATTGTTATAACAATGTCTACTCATTAGTAATAAACTCATCTAAGTTACTGGCCAATGGCACTGATTACCATAACCTAATACACACCATAATTATAATTGACTGCTTCCGAAGCTTTGCAGTTTATGTTCAATTAGATTATATTGAGACGGTTCTGGATTAATTAGTCATTCTAGGTTACCGAACGATATTAATCCTAAATACACAATATATCAAGTTATTGGCTGTACATGAGTAATGAATCTTCATCTAAAGTTAAGTGGTGTACCCAATAGTGATGTGGTTTTAGTACATTGTTGATCAATGTGACAAAAAACTGTATATATTTAATTTTAAAGTGATAGGAACAATTATATTTAAGTTACCTCCACTATATAAAATTTTCATTTCACATTGAGCAAGTTTTGAGTACTTCTCATTTCTATTTTTAAAATCTTTTTTATGGCGGAATATTATTTAATAGCAATGACTAGGCTAGGTAGGCCTTTGTTGAGGCGAGAGGGAGTGTCAAACTCTTACTGACTAAAAACCACCCCGTTCTTATTTCTGTTCTTTGAGCCGGAGCCCCGGCAACCTGTTAAGTTCTGTCTACCAAATTGTCCATGTCCGATTAGCACCTGTGTCAGGCAGTTAATGTGAAATGTGAACACCGTGGCGTCTCTCAAGCCTCAAAGAATTTACCACTGTATTGACAACGAGGTCTCCTACTTATATTTTTTGTACCACGGGTGTGTTCATAGTCCCAAAATTCACATAGATGCAAGTCGCAACCAGATCTGAAAGTATATTCATAGTTTTGTCTCCAAATCGAAGCCACAATACGCTTTCCATTAGTAACAGAATCTAAAACAACCTAAAAATTATTTTTTTGGTATGAGAAATGACCTTAACTCAGTGGTGGAATATTTACAGACTGATATTTATTTAACATTCATCATTTATGAACAGCCTATAAATTCCCACTGCTGAGCAAATCTTATACAAAGAAGGTTAGAGCATTAACCACCACGCTTGCTCAATGCGGGTTGGCGATTTCAAACTTATTATTAGAAATTACAAGCCCACGTTTCCTCACGATATTTTTCCTTCACCGTTTGTCAGTGGTGTCTAAATAATCTTAGTAAGTATATAATTATAACTCGGAAAAAGTCATATTGGTATTTGCCGTTAATAAGTTTTGAACCTGCACCGTCATGCATGAGAAGCAGGCGTCTTAAACCTCCGAGCCACCACGACATATTTAACATAAATTTCATTTTTGGATAACAATACCGAATAACCCAAATTGACATTGGCAAGAAACACAGGCCTTCATAAACAATTACTGAGGCCTACAAATCTTGTTATAATACACTTAGAAGCAAATGAAATTTATGCGAGCGACATGTAAACACCGCTTGTATTCAAACAACATTCGTTGACGGATCGTAATCAAGTCTTCGCTAATTATTATTGACTACATTAGATATGTAACTATAGAGAGTTTGATATTTACCAGAGTATAATAATTTGTGTCATTTCATTAAAATATTAACTAAAACTTGCAGGTTATTCACGAGAAAATACTGAGCAGCGCCGCGACCACGCATTTTTAGTTAATTTAGTATTTTTCACGATAGTTATTACAACTTATTAAAAGACTTAATGATGACAAAAGGGATAATGAAAGGGTATGAAAATTAAAAATCTAATTAGTCATTACTACCAGGTAATGAAAAAATATTACATAGGTATTTTTTATTTTGTCGTATAAGAAAACAAAACTTAGATAAAACGAATCAAAGTTTTAAAGTAGGAGCTAGCTACGTTATTTTTGGGTATAAAACGTAAACAAAAATGACCTCACGTGATATTTCATATCAAAATATTGTTGAAAGTATTAGTATACGCAAAAAATGCGTGTCTCATGCTTGTAAAATATCTAAGGATAAAAATTACTAATCTACCTTATTGGCGGCGCGACGTCGTTAGTCACGTAATACTACTCATGTCTATGAGTAACCTCGTTAGATATTTAAGTAAAAATTGCTAAAACTGTCTCATTAGGTGAATGTGATGACCGGGCTTTTTTTCAAGAGGAGAAAATCATCGAATGACTGCTCTCGTCTGGGTGAGGCGGGAGGGAGTGTCAGGCTCTTACTGTGATGTAGTGTGTTGACCGGGCTAGAAGTCTTTGATTAAATTTTTGGATCAGGTATGCCGATTTTCGAAAAAATCTTAATGGAACGGAATTTAGAAATACATGCAAATGACGTCACATGCAAAACACTACACACATACATAGTAACAAAGTTAGGAACAAAAAAATTGGTATAACATTTTCAAAGAATAAAGCCGGCCTCTAAAGCTACAGTTTTGTACTAAGTAGCCTGGTACTAACATTTTCATGAATACAGATTGCTTAATTACTGAAGTGAGAATAGAGAACAGGATTAAAAATAAATTAACTAGCTTCAAGTCGTAGGCAGTAGAAATGAGGGCGCTTGATTGACCATTAACGTCCAGTGTAGGATAGTCATGTACTTTGGAAATGACTATGTTAGTTTTTTGGTTAAAATGGTTAAATCAACGAAATAACCAAGAATTGTATTGTGAAAGGGACTGAAAACAGTTACTTACATAATTATGTATGTTAAGTTATTAAAGTGTATTTTGTTAATTTATGCCGGAATACTGAAACGTTACTCAATTTTAAGTCGTGCTTAAATATCGTGCCGTCTCTATCATTTTACAAAGACTTTGTGGAGACAGAACTATACTTAAGCGCGACTTAAAATTGAGTAGCGTTTGAGTATTCCGACATTAAAGTGTTACTCTTGTCTTTCTTGAACAACCTTTTTATGCATGTGGTGTTTACCTTTAAGTGATTGTAAAGTATGTATCTATTGCATGTAACCTATTACTTGATCTAGTGTGTGCAATTGTTAATGAACCAATAAATAAATAAATATAAAAGTTGAAATCCGTAATTGGCTGTAAGAATGGTTTGTAGATGGTATGTGTAATATTTGATAGCTGTCGGTTTTGTGATTCTTGCTTGTTCTTCTGCATAGGAATCTACTCTTTGGAACGAGCAAATAGTATGTCGTTGGGTCCTACGGGATTCAAAATCAGATTTGATTAAACCGTAAAAGCATGTACCAAAAGCACTGATTCCCAAAACAAATACCAAGTCTAAATACTTTAAAGCAAACATAAACAGTTGAAATAAAAAGGAAAGCGATGAAGAACTTAATTTCAACGCACGAGTACCCAAGTAAACAGCAGTACTACGGGTTGAATTACGTGTGAGAACTGAGAAACTACATAGTTCCAAATGTATAAAGGAGGGACCAGCTACCAAATTAGAAGGGTCAGCGTACCTCGGCCTAATAAAGCGTGAAAAATTGAACAGTCCGACGAAATTTTGCAGAGAAAAAAGGTAAAAACGTGAAGGTTTTTGCTTTGAATATTTTTTATGCATCATTATTAGATGTGAAGTAGAAACATGCATAATTAAGTTTGCTACAATCTTGTTAAGTAGGTCTTATTGTATTACTTTTAGGGTGCTGTTTTGCTCGTTTAGTTAGTGTTAGACAAAAGTGAGTTGAGTTCTAGTAATTTTTTCTTTGTTTCTCGACTTGTAACTGTGTGTTGATTGCACGGTTGGCACGGTGGTTGGGCATCTGACTGCCGCGGTACGTGTTGCAGGTTCGATTCCCGCACGGAATAACTCTTTGTGTGATCCACAGATTGTTGTTCCGGGTCTGGGTGTCATGTGTAGGTATGTGAACTTGTATGTTTGTAAACGCAAACACGATACAGGAGAAAATTCTAGTGTGAGGCAACGTATAAAAAAAGTTTTTCTTTGTTTTTCGACTTGTAACTGTTGGAGTTTTGGAGCTTTTGGTATTGTATTGTAGTATCTAATTAAGATGATTACTTTGAAGTAATACCATAGTCTGAGAAAAATTATAAAATTAATCAAACTAGGGTTTGGAAAGTAAATGAAAGAGATGTTAATGATAATGTTGCTAAAGAGACTGCACTAATAAAAATACCATGACCTTGAAAAGATCCTAAAACTAGGTCAGATGGAAACTTAATCAACGTAATTTATGTCATACAAAACTTTTATATATACATATGTATGATCACGAAGGAAACCAAAGGAGTATGTAAGGAGCATAATATGTGGCGCTGTGGTTTCCGCATTTCCTCATGGAACAAAGACTCGAGTGTGTAGCTATATTATAATCATCGTGATGAAGGAAGATACATAATAAATTGGTAACGATACTTTTATGTGCATTCACCAGATTTTAAATGAACCTGCATGCATACTATCTATAACACTATTTATTATTATCAGGACTTATATATGCAGTTCTCAGTTTTATCCTCGAAGGGGTTGGCAGAGGTGCACATTATGCCACTGTACAATGTAACACCCACTTTTCACTATTTATGTGATGAGTCCCATGTAATAGAGGGTGAGCTTATTGCCATATACCGGGCACATTTTCAGACTCCATGCTACTACTGAGAATTTTTAAAAAACCTAGTAATACTTTGCCCGATCTGGGAATCGAACCCGAGACCCCTTGCCCGGCACTCGCACTTGCGGCCTCATAACATAAATGGTGAAAAGTGGGTGTTACATTGTACAGTGGCATAATGTGCACCTCTGCCTACCCCTTCGGGGATAAAAGGCGTGATGTTATCTTATGTTATGTTATTTATATTCAACTTAAAACTGGAACCTGGTCTGAAGATGACCACACCACTATACAGTCCAATAGATAATTGAATAGATTACACCAGTTCCAGTCTAATAAACTTAGAGGCCTTTGATCTAGATAGATTGTAATCCAATTAAGGTTTCCCCTCCATATTATTTATGGGCATGATGTCTGGTTCTAGGACTAAAGACATTAATCAATATATTATCGGTTCGATAAAACGATTTATGATTCTGTTGTTAGTGGGAATTGGTTCAGTTGTTTGAGGGTCATGGAACTCTGGAGATGATCTGTGTGAAGATACTATCTATAGGTTGAGCTTCGACAGTTGAGGACATTTTTAGAATGGGTGACTTTTTAAACGGTTTTATTTTAATGAACCAGGATCTTATAATGTTCCTAAACTGTGAATATTTTCTTTTTGTATGTATATATGTTTGTTGGACCGCTGTTTGACCACTATCTCGCCTGGTGGTAAGCGATGACGTGGTTTACGATGGAGCACGTTGTTCCATAAGCAACCTATTCACTCGGACCTTGAAGACACCCAGGTTAAACCCTTCAGGAAATACAGACTCTGGCAAAGAATCCCATTCCTTAGCAGAATGCACAAAGAAGTTTAATTCCGAAGCGCTTTGTGCTTCTAAGGGATGGGTAGCAACATGTTTAAAATTTTCGGTGTCTTATGTGTGGTTGCAAAATCAATGTTAAGCGGGTCATTTTTATTCAGCAATGGACATTATTCCGGCTGATAATGATGATGATGGCCACTTATAGGCAATCTTAAGTTGCTTATTGGGTGCGGAGGATTTTGAACGGCATAATTGATTACTGAAAGTCAAAATGTAATATCATAAGTGTGGGAGAGCCATGCTTCGGCACGAATGGGCCGACTCGACCGGAGTGATACCACGGCCTCACGTCGTGTGAGTGAGGTTACCGGAGGCCCAATTACCCTCCCCTCCCCCAATCTCCCCAATCCCTGAATCCCCAACGATCCTCAAACTCCTAATCCCCAAAAAGCCGGTAACGCACTTGTAATGCCTCTGGACGCCAATTGCTTACCATCAGGTGATACGTCTGCTTGTTTACCGGCTTATGACATAAAAAAAATCAGCCTGATACAATTTTTAGGACTAGGAGTCCCTTAATTGTTGGTACATTTACGTGCTTAGACCTTCAAAAACACCAGTACCATTGTAGACTATGTATTCATTTTATGTAAATACCTTTATCAGTCTTTCCAGAGATCCCTTCAACACTACCCGTACATACCCTATTTTCATATTTCATATTAAAATTTCGTATCATGTTTCACGGACTCGTAGCACATATTATAATGAGATGCTTTTTGTGACAGCCGTATCAAGGCCTACTCAGATTTATGGCATAATTATTTTAATATTCTCTTTGTAAGTGCTAGAGTGAGTTGGTTTAAGGTTTGTATAAGAAGTTAATGAGGTAAACATCAACAGCCTTGACCAAAGAGCTGTCGCGGAGAACCTAACGGGTTACCGGGGCTCCAGCTCGACGTGCAGCAGAAGGAACGGGGTGGTTTTTAGTCAGTAAGAGTCTGACACTCCCTCCCGCCTCACCCAGGCAGGAGCAGTCATACGATGATTTTCCCCCCTTAAAAAAAAAGATCAAAGGCCTATTTTGGTATGGACAAGGTTTGAGTATTAATCACTACGCTTTCGGGTTGGCAATTTTGAACTTATAATAAGAAATTATAAGCCCAGGTTTCCTCACAAAGTTTTAAATCACCGTTTGTCGGTGTTGTCTAAATAATCTTAAAAAGTACTTATATATGACTCAGAAAAAGGCACATTGGTACTTGCCGTTGGTAGGTTTAAAACTCGCGTCGTCATGCATTAGAAGCGGGCGTCTTGTACCTTCAGGCCACCACGACATGATTAGGTGAAATGATGTGATAATTTTAAGAAGTACACTTTTAGTGTTAGTCTGTGACGTAATTGAGCTATGTTAGTCCCGGCTCGACCTAAGGGAAGTCCAAGCCATGCCAAGCCAAGTCTAAACTGTGTCAAACCATGTCCAGTCTTGGATTACGCCTAATTCGAAATGCAAGCCAAGCTAAGAATCTTTTTTTTTATTCGATGGGGCGACGTTTTACCACTATGTCACCATGAATCTTAAAATTAATATCAAGCTAAACTCTATCCCAGTATATAAAAAATGTATGACAGTAAATATGAAAAAGACCAGTTGAATATTTTTCAAGAAGTTTAATTTTGACCAATATCAAGAAGGATTTCATTATATTTTGGCTACTCTCAAAGAAAGTTCGCCATATTTTCTGGGAATTTTTGATAACATGACAATGACATCCGAGAATTTGTTACTTAATTCGGAATTCCTCTTGTCTTGTCACAATTTCTTTTATAAAGCAGAAAGTTATGTTATAAATAAATAAAGCATAATAACGCAGTATTTTATTTTTCAAATTTAGTAGAGAAACGTATGTCTAAAGAAATAAATAAATTTGTATCTGTTTGTAATAATAAAATAACCACTTTACGCATATGAATAAATAGTGAAAAGTGGGTGTTACATTGTCCAGTGGCATTAAGTGTTGTTTCACACAACGCAAGCGTTGTTTCACGTCGGTCTTCTGTAAGGCCGTGGTATCACTCCGGTCGAGCCAACCCATTCGGGCCGAAGCATGGCTCTCCTACATTAATTATTTAGTATGCCTCACGAAAATTTTAATACAAATCATAAACATCAACTAATGGTAAAATTATCCGAAATGTTTACCATGTTCATGTATGCGTACATTTTACGTATCATAATCATTTAATAAACTATGTAGGTATATTATAAGTACAAAATTAATCAAAAATATTAACATAAAAGAATCTCGTACCGTATTTAACTAAATTCGTATCAAAAGTTTTAAATACCAGAATTCCATTCAAAACCATTGCTTTATAATATTTACAACGAAACAACTGATATAGGGTGCCTAAAAGCCAGATATGATTGGCTCTGCAACAACCACAAACGTACAAAATTAACGAAAAAACCCATTGCATTCGTGTGCGAAATTCGGTTGTGAAGTTTGACTAGGAATTTTGAACTCTGTCCTGAATGGTGGAAGGCCGAGTATTGGATGGTGTGGTTCGAGGTGTCGAAGTTAAAAATGTGTCAGAGGTTTTATTGCATGCCAAAATATCCAATCCACTCCGTTTTGCAAAACCTGTACTGTTTGGTAAGTGATAGAAACCCAATCCGTGAATGTTCCAGTGGAATAGTAAAAGGCGTATCTTATTGGGTGAAGGAAGTAAGGTAGACCGCGACTGCATGGCAAGGAATTTAAAATTTTACTAAAAGACATTCAAACGTATTGATATAGAAATACAACATAAATTACTGTGCTTTAAAAACGATGACGTAGTAGTTGTTGACTGTGTTTGATTTTTTTTCTTATCCTCTTATAATATCTTCTGATTCATTTCGTTGCAGGAACCAAGACAGTTTTCATGTCCCTGAGACGCGCCGGACTTCAGTGTTCCGGTGTTTTCATGGTTGTATCTAATGTAGATCCTGGCTGACAGGAGTTGAAGCGGATTTGGGAGGTTGAGGCGGGCTTGTCCCATTAAAAAAATGATGCCGTAGTGCCGAAATGGATTTCCTTCCACGGCATGGAAAGAGGCGTGACGGGCTACCGCGGCGGGATGCCGTGCCGTACATATGATCTCGTTGTGAGATACCGTAGGGATAGAGAAGCAGGCAATACAAGGCTTTGCTTCAACGTGCCTTAATCCTTAACATTTAACATAATGATATTCCTTGAAATTGCACAGATCAGAGCACGATGCATAAATAATGAAACATAAATCGATACGCCTGCATCGGTTACCATTTTTATGTAATTAAATGAATAATTATGTAAATGTACTGAATAAATCGGATATCAGATATGACGAATTGATTATTTATTGTAATTTAAACAATGTGTATTTTATATTGCAGTTTGAATCCTAGTGGACAGCAATTTGTCCGCACTACTGAGTTTGTGTACAGATTGTTTGATTGAGTTTATTTTGTTAAATACTCAGTTGTCACATTAAATGATATATTACTACCTCTACTATTCATAAATAGAGATAATGTTAATAAATATTTAAATAGTTATTATTACAATTCAAAGTTTTTACCAGTTGCTGTAATAAATAAAGTAGGAGTAAGAAAAAAACTGTCAAAATTTGGTCTCTTTACCGTAGTCACGCGGATCATAGATAGGCGGATTACCTCGGCCGCGGACAGCCTTAATGGGTTACTGGGGCTCCGGTTCGAAGAGTAGGAGTAGGAACGAAATGGTTTTTAGTCAGTAAGACTCAGACACTCCCTCTCCTCTAACCCAGGGCGAAAGAAGTCATTGGATGATTTTTACCTGCTCAAAAAAAAAACTCGCCTATCGTGCAAAGGTTACGGTAAAGTATCTAATATAAAGTAAGCCAATTGTCCTGCCGTGTACTGGTTTATTTTACTGACTGGACTGATAATAAGAAGTATTGAAATAGGGTAGATGCCTAATTTTCATTTTAATGTCCGTCTTGTAGATTATTTTAAATTTTTAGACACGTATATTTTATTTTCTTACAGAAACGAATACTTTCGACGTTATATTGATTTGAAATGTCGCGTGACGTCACTTCTATGTATATTTTATACGTAGAAATGACGTTTCAGCCCCCACTCCTAAACTTTGATTCGTTTTCTCTAAGTATTGTTTTATTATACGACAAAATTAAAAAATACGTGTCTAATATTTTTCATTGCCTAACTTACGGACTAATTAGATTTTTAATTTTCATATTGTCATCATTCCAATTCTAACTGTAATAGACCTTCTCCGTGTGAGACTAAGATTTGCTCAGTAGTGGACATTTATTATTGTTGTTGATGATGAATAGATTAATTTCGGTGCTTAAAAGCCAAATTCGTTTCCAAGTCATTTAGATAATATATCCTGTTTGCCTTTGTAATCAATTTAGCAAATTAATAATGCTTGGTCGATTGTAAATTAATATACCTATGTACAACCGAATAGTAGGTAGTATCGATTCAAACACAATAATACATACACACATAATCTCATGCGTATCACCTATTTTTTTTAAGGGGGGATAGTCATCGAATGACTGCTCCCGCGTGGGTGAGCCGGGAGGGAGTGTCAGACTCTTACTGACTAAAAACCACCCCGTTCGTCCTGCACGTCGAGCCGGAGCCCCGGTTACCCGTTAGGTTCTCCGCGACTTCGAATAATGCGTATCACCTATAGAGGTAGACAGATACTGTAGAATGCCAACTATACCTCTTTCACTTCAATAACACTACATCAAGCACACAATGTCATAAGTAAGTCATAACCAGCATAATCAGATCCGCCATTGTGTACAAATCACAAAAATGGCAAGGTCAACAAACTGGAATAGTATAATCTGATGAGGCGTCAGTACATCTCTCTCACCTGTCTTGTATGTGATATGTCAGAAGCATTCTGGTATAATATTTCAGATGTTCACCTACATCATAATATTTCAACCAATCGCTGTGACGTTCCATTAGCGTATGTGTGAATGGAAGACAAAATATTTTCCGTTTTTGAAAAATCTTTTCCTGTTTATTGGGTAAAGATTTTGTTTTATCGGTGTTTTTCTTTATATGTAACTGTAGCTGTTTGCCCGCAACTTTGTTCGCCTAGAATATAATAAATATAATTTTAGGAAATAACCTCTTTTTGTGTCTATTAATCCATGTTACTTCTAGTACATCAGCTACCTGACTGTAAAAATGCCGTCACAATCGGTCCAGTCATTTCAGAGATTAGCCAGTACAAACAAACAGACAAAAAGACAAAAAATACATTCAAATAATTATGATCCAACGAATAGTTCGACACGGTTGGCGCGGTGGGTGGGTAACTGGCTGTCGCGCAACGTGTTGCGGGTTCGATTCCCGCACGGAACAACTCTGTCTGATCCACAGATTGTTGTTCCGGGAAAAAAAACCTTTTTTGGGTCTGAGTGTGAAGTCCATGTAAAATATACCTCATTTACAATTTACACACATAATTTTACTGATAGCGATACAGAAAAAAATCTTAATAAGAATAACAAATTAAAGGGCGGGTACAGTCTTTTTGATGTTAGACACACAAAATTTTATCGCACAGGCAATCAAATTGATAATATATTTTCAAATCCAAGTCACGTGTAGATTGCCATAGAATAAGATTATCATAATATTGTAGGTGCTTTAAATAATTTAATATTTCTTGTCATCCATTATGTTATGTTTAATATCAAGGTAAACTTGGCCTAGTAACCATTTGTTATTCGAATATTGTTGTCGTCACAAATTCTAGAATACTTATAAGACACGTGACAAGCTTCAAAATGTTGCTAGTTATCTTCATAAATCTTGTTATCTCATCATATTTAGGTCGAAAATAGTCAAATTCAAGGGTGGTTGTTAACTGTGTTGAAATTTCAAAGAAAAGTAATGATGAAAAGTATTCTTTTAAGTGTGTCGTGGTGGCCCGGAGGTTTAAGACCTACCAACCTATCAACGGCAAGTACCAATGTGACTATTTCCGAGTTATAAGTACTTTCTAAGATTATTTAGACACCACTGACAAACGGTGAAGGAATAACATCGTGAGGAAACCTGGACTTATAATTTCTAATTATAAGTTTCAAATATCCAACCCGCATTGAGCAAGCGTGGTGATTAATGCTCAAACCTTCTCCGTGTGAGAAGAGGCTTTGCTCAGCAGTAGGCATTTATAAGCTGTTGATGATGATGATGATGATGTGTTAAAAGTGTGGAAGAGTCATGCATCGTCACTATCGGGCCGACGCGACTGGAGTGATTTCGGCCACGGCATCTCAGAAAACCGACGTGAAACAACACTTGCCACAGCATTTGATTCGGCATATGAGTAAGGTTACCGGAGACCAATTACCCCCTTTCCCAATCTTCCTAATCCTCGAAGCCTCAACAATCCTCAAATTCCTTATCCCCTAAAGGCCGGTAACGCATTTGTAACACCTCTGGTGTTTTGGGTGTCTATTGGCGTCTGCTCGTTTACCGGCTTATTCTACCTCTATAAAAAAATGTGTTTGTTTTAGGATGCATATGTTAAGTGTCTCATAGACAATAGTTCTCCTCTCAACAGAAAAGAAATGAGGACTGAACCCCGCGCATATTAAGACAGGTTTGTTAAACGACAAATTAGTGTTAGTGTTCTTTGGAAATGTCCATACACAATGATGTAGAACTACAAAAAAATCACCATCATATCAAGTCTCAAGCCATTGATTAGGAGAACGGCTGCATTATCTTCACTCCTTCATTGTTAGTGCAATCTAAGACATTTCAGCTCAGACGAGATCATAGTACCTACACAAAGAACAAACCTCTTTTGTTTCCATCGTAGTTCCAAGATTGTGTTCAAGATTCTTTCAATTCAACGTCATACGTTCTCAAACGAACATTAGTTGAAGACCTTTTGTTCAGACCAAGTTGAAAGATGATAAGTTTAGAGTACTTTGACCTGTTGTGTAAGGTGATAGGGTTGTTTGTTGTTTGTATTCAGTTTTTGTACTGATTCGGGATTGTGTTTGGTATTTGGCCATGAATTTAGTTTGTGTGGGTTACCGGGGCTCTGGTTCAAAGCAGGAGTAGGAACAAGGTGGTTTTTAGTGAATAAAAGTCTGACATTCTTTCGCCTTACCCAATGTGGGAGTCGCGGAGAACCTAATGGGTTACCGGGGCTCCGGCTCGACGTGCAGGAGAAGGAACGGGGTGGTTTTTAGTCAGTAAGAGTCTGACACTCCCTCCCGCCTCTCCCAGGCGGTAGCAGACATTCGATGATTTTCCCCCCTTAAAAAAACCCAATGTGGGAGAAGTCATTGCCTGATTTTTCGCCAGTAATAATACTCTCGATATTTTAATGCTATTGATGAAAATTTGTGTGAGTCGTGAGTAAAGACATAATTAAAATAATCACACAGTTCAGGTTTTTAGTTCCTTGGTAACTTTTAAATACTATTAAGAGTTCAATATTTAATGGAACTTTTACCTTTCCTACCGAGTATAAGGGACTAAACAGAATATAAGGATTATAATTTACATTTATTTGACGCAGCGTTTTCAGTCTATACATGCAAATTAATCCAGAAATCTATCTTAAACAGATACAAGTACCAACTCCATGTTCTGACTAAGCAACCTCCCAAACTTCAACAGTCGACACATTTAGTAACAGTAAGATAAATATGGATAATCTAAAATTAAATCGTCTTATCTACACAGGTAGGTCTAATTTCAAACAATGGTCGAGATTGAACCCGATTTGTATCAATACAACCTATATTTAGTTGAAAAGGCCATTGATTTTGCTGATCATGGCAGATTAAATTATTTGAGTTAAATCGTTGATTTCTAATTTCAGAGATTGTTTATATTCTGTATATTGATTGATTTTATCCAAATAATGGGGTAGAAGTGTAACAGCCTGGCCAAGAAACATTTGCTTCAGCGAAAATCTGCGCGGTGTGACTGGCGAGGCATCTAGCGACTGACCGGCGAAACGTACCGGGCAAAATGTACTGACGAGTGAAATAAATGAATGAATCAGTACAGCGCCAGTTTTATGAAACTTAGAACATAATTATATTATTATATAGAGTCCGAAACCTGCGATAGCCAACATTACACAAGTTCACTATGATTTTATTGTTAGTTAGCTTTGTTTTTTTTATGAGGTTGGCTAAAATCGCTTACGAACTTGACTTGACACGCTACCGCATGTCTAGATTTTCCTAGAAAACATCTTTAAAACAGTGAAAAAAATTTTAAAGCTTTCAAAGTAAGATTACTCAATAAAAGTCAATCTATTCACAGCCTTACTTAATGCAGTACATGTTGCATCGATGACGTCACAACGAGTGGAAGTAGCTGTTTAATATGCTGTTTCAGCTCTGTACCGAGAACATTAGCATCTGTTGGATTTGCTCTCAACGGCTTTTGTTAGCTATTTTGGACGTAGATATTGTGGCATGAGAGATTATTATATCTGGCGGCGCAGGAATGAAAATGAATGAATGATTGAATGTTAAAAATGTAATAATCCATATTTGAAATGTTTGTACGTTTTATTAGGTTGAAATTAGATTTACAAAAAATATTTATTTTTTAAACTTTGCTTCGCACTAGGATTTTCTCCTGTGTCGTGGGTGCTTTTACAAATATACAAGTTCACATACACATTACACCCAGACCCGAAACAACAATTTGTGGATCGCCCAAAGAGTTGCTCCGTGCTAGAATCGAACCCGCTACACGTTGCGCGGATACCGCTTACCCAACCACCGCACCAACCGTTGTTTAATTTAGTTAATAATATCATTCATTGTTTAATGTTTAGTCAATTACGATGTAAAAATATATTATGATTAAAACAATTCAATACCCACACAAGAAATTGCAATAAAATATTACTCGCCAGAGTATAATTCGCACGCATTGTTCTTGATATTTTTGTTAATTCAACCATCATACTGTTCAGAGCTCTGACTATTATAACTTTGTCAAATAAAGCAAATATGACCTATTTTGACTTTAAAGGGTATTTTAGACGAGGTAACCTTAGTGTATGACCAGTGAGCGTACGGCGCGTCGCGTTCCGCGCGCGCCTCAAAGAGCCATCAGACCACCACGGATGAAGCCCAATAGGGCTGATGACGATTCATAGTCGCAGAGAACCTAACGGGTTACCGGGTCTCCGGCTCAAAGTGCAGGAGTAGGAACGGGGTGGTTTTTAGTCAGTAAGAGTCTGACATTCCCTCTGGCCTCACCTAAGCAAAAAGCCATTCGATGTATTCCCTGTTAAAAATTCAGTCAAATTTCGCAAATACAACTATATCTTAGTTTCTAAAAAAGACTTACACTTACAAAAACAGCTCAAAAAAAAACACAATAAAACCTACAGACCGTGACACGCCAAATTCATTCGTCCATTACCTAATCCATTGTAATAAATCAGTTCTGCCTTCAGTATAACCACGGCAATGCTAAATCAAAGAACATCTACACATATAAAAAAGCAGTAAAAAGGGTGTCTGTATACTCAATATTTTTCAATTGATTGAATAAGGAAAGGGTTTTTTTAATAGTATGAGCCGGTAAACGAGCGGACGGATCACCTGATGGTAAGCAATCGGCGTCGCCCATGGACACTTGGAATACCAGAGGCGTTGCAGGTGCGTTACCGGCCTTATGGAATTGGGAATTTGAGGATTGTGGAGGATTCGGGAATCGGGGAGACTAGGGGGGCGTAATTTGGCCTCCGGTAACCTTACTCACACGACGAAACACAACGTAAGCGTTGTTTCACGTTGGTTCTCTGTGAGGCCATGGTATCACTCCGGTCGAACCAGTCCATGCGTGCCGAAGTATGCGTGCGGAGAGCCATCTCCTACGTAATAGAGCAACAAATTTAAATTTCTGTTTGTGTATTCATCTGTTTGCCCACGTTAATCTCTAGAACAAATAGATGGATTTAAATGAAACTCTTGAGATGTATAGAAGATAAGCCTGCTTGGACTAAATACTATTACTGGGGCATAATTTGTTTTGGTTAAAAAAATTAAACTGTAGGGTTGGCGCAACCGGCAGTCGCACAACGTAATTGTTGTTTCAGGTATGGGTATCATGTGTATATGAACTTGTATGTTTTGTTTGTTTGTTAACAAACACGTTTCAGGAGAAAATCCTAGCATGGGCCAAGGTTCTTAAAAAAAGCCCTAAAGTCAAAGCGGACAAAGTTGCGGACAAAAGCTAGTAGCATTGATAAAAACGTATCTCATTCTGTATTCCATGAACGCGTCAGCACACAGCGGTATTGATTTCGGCAACTCGGTTGAGCATAAATCATGGTCATTATTGTACCGGTAAAGATATAACGTGTTTTATTTGTCTCCGCTTCTGTTTAATGCTTTTGATAGTGTTTTTAATGTTTCGGTTAGTTGTGTTAGTTGTGTGGTTGAACTGTATTTTTTTTGTATTGTTATCTAACATTGGGGAAAATCACAATATACGTTTGATGCCTTCATTTATCTATCAGAAAGAAAAAAATATATTTATAGACTTAAGCCAAGGATACACTAGAGGACAAATGTCTTGCGACACGTGTCGCCAGCGACGTTGGGTGAGGTAGTACGACGTTGCCGGACTTCGCTCAATATGTCTGGCAACATTGTGGGACACAGGTCTCCTCTTTGCGCGTTGTCTTTATGTATGTCAGACGAAGTGTCTAGTGGCTCGACCTCACATTCAAACCATTGCAACGGTTTGGTGGGACTTAAATTATAAAATACTTACCTGTGTGGTATAAAGATAAATAAATATTAGTAATAATAAAAGTCGGCTGGCTTCGCTCGACATTTCGCTGATACCGCCGTGGGATATTATTTTATCCGCTAGTGTATCCTTGGCTTTATATTTTACATCTACGCTCAGTTACATTATTGCACACTTCACCACATCTAGTACTTAAAATTTATTCTTCCAGAGCACCACGTAATTAATTATTCAAGGTCATCCTTCCAAAATGTGATCGTCCCAAAATTTGTCGACCTTACTAAACTGTAACCACCACCGTAACTTAGGCTCATTATTCAGAAATAACCATACGTATCTGATAACAGCTTTAACATGTAGATGAGGATAATACACTATTAGTGGGTTAATGTCGAGTTATATGCGGTAAACGCCGTGTTAGTACTAAGTGGAGTGTATTAGAGTGATTAATACTACTCATGGATAAGTAGGTTTGTTTTCCTAGCCGCTTACGTTGGCTATTCATCAGGTTTACTGAGGAAGAAAGGTAAGAAAAATTAGGGTAGTAGTGTTTGTTGCGAAGACGAAATTACTGGTAGACGTGGCAGTGTGTTTCTCTAAGTTGCAATTTGTCTGGTGGTGGAATTAGTTACAAGGGTACAAGACTTCGCATATATCACTTTATGAACGGCGGGTTTGATAAGTGAAAATCTCGCATGTTGTTTAAAGAAAGTAACTCAAGGGGTTATATTAAGAACTGCCCCCGAAAACGAGCCACCAAAATAAGATTTTCTGTCAATTAAGCTATGTGCTCGTTTGATAATAATTATGTACATTTGTATACATTCTCATCTCGAGTAGGATGAACAAGAAACTCTTGAACGTTTTCCAACTCTAACACAATTACACTTTCAAGGGAAAGAATAATTAATCAATGCTACACTGCACCTTTTCATTGAAGATCTCCTACTCCAATTCGCTAACACCAAATATTCTATCAGTTTAAGCAATTTCGTGTTCCACATCAAAAATAATCTAGAACGCAGACCTCTCGTATTCAACATTCACGATTCTCCTAAATGCCAAATGTCGGCAGTGTAACCATAAATCATTCAGGACACAAATGTTTGCCTAATTTCTGTGACGTCACATGCCCTTACATTACCGCCTCCGCAACACTTTAGTTTGAACGCCCCTATGCATTATTCACCCCGAATAAAATTCACCACAGAACAGTCGAGAGCCATTACTGAGAAGAATATGGAAGGGGTGTGCAGAAGGTCAAGTTTAAGGTTGACTTACGACGACTTGGGAAGTGTCAACTGGAAAATACTAATTATTTTAGAATATGAGCTAAACCTGGTACATGAGTAGGTAATAATATCCATCCAAAAGAATCATGATGTTGATGTCGAAGACTCATGCTTCAACTGGATCTTATAATAAGAGTCCAATTTTCTTGCACGTATGTACAAGTTGGAAACCAGTTGTGTCATCCACAAAATCTGGTTTCGAATTTTGATGACAGTGTATTTATTTATTACCGACTTCAAAAAAAGGAGGAGGTACTATGTTCGGCTGATTGTTTTTTTTTTTTTTTTTTTTTTTTTTTGTTTGTTCGCGCAGTACTCCGCCGTTTGTGGACCGATTTCAAAAATTTTTCTTTTGTTTGAAAGGGTATACTCCCGAGATGGTCCCATTTCCATGAAGTCAGGATCTGATGATGGGATCCTAGGGAAACCGAGGGGAACTTTCGAAAATTCTATGGGGGAGTAATGCGTCTATTCTGTTTTTCAATTACGAATTTTAAACACTACAATTTAATAAGGGTCTGGAGTCGACCTGATGATGGAGTCGACAGACAGTCGAGGGAACTCCTCAACGGTTTATATTAACTACCTTGTGTTTGGGCTTGATTAATTTGTATTGATGAGGACTTTACACCTAGATAGAGTAGGGCTGTCATTAAGGGTCTGATGATGAAGAAGTGTAATTGTTAAGGGAACTCCTCAACGGTATACAGTAACTACCTTGAGTTTGGGCTTGATTAATTTGTATTGATGAGGACTTTACACCTAGATAGAGTGGGGCTGTCATTAAGGGTCTGATGATGAAGAAGTGTAATTGTTAAAGGAACTCCTCAACGGTATACAGTAACTACCTTGAGTTTGGGCTTGATTAATTTGTATTGATGAGGACTTTGCACCTATGTATATTATAAGTAACAAAACGGGTATATGTAGCTTTACACTGCAAATGGTAAAATAATAAAATAAAAACTGCGTTTAAAAAACCGACTTCAAAAACCAAAAACTAATAACAAACAAAAAGTCAATACTAAAAAGCAAAAAATAACTATTATTAGTACTGATAGGTTACCCACCCACTGATAGGTTAGAAGTCGGTGCCATAAGCTCATATCATAATAATATAATTTAATGTCCACAAAATTGTGAATTAGATACCTATTAAGGTTTTAATGAATAATTTTGTATGGAACTTATGGCACCGACTTCTTACCTATCAGTGGGTGGGTAACCTATCAGTACTAATAATAGTTATTTTTTGCTTTTTAGTATTGACTTTTTGTTTATTTATCGATTTTCGAGAAATTACTCTTATTATATTATTACAGACTAGCTGTTGTTCGTGACTTCGTTTGCGTAGAATATAATTATATCCGATGGGAACATTTAATCAGGATAAAAATTTATCCATCAACTAAGTCAGCCCATACCCTGCCTGTATACCAAATTTCATCAAAATCCGTTTAGTAGTTTCAGCGTAATTGACGGACAAACGTCAAAACATCTAAACAAAGAAACTTTCACATTTATAATATTAACAACATAACATAACATCACGCTTTTTATCCTCGAAGGGGTAGGCAGAGGTGCACATTATACCACTGCACAATGTAACACCCACTTTTCACTATTTATGTTATGAGTCCCATGTAATAGGGGGTGAGCCTATTGCCATATACCGGGCACAGTTCCAGACTCCGTGCTACTAATGAGATTTTTTTTAAAAACCCAGTAATACTTTGCCCGACCCGGGAATCGAACCCGAGATTCCTTGCTCGGCAGTCGCAATTGCGACCACTCGGCCAACGAGGCAGTCAATATTTATAATATTAGTGTGATATAGAAACAAAATTACATCCCAACATACCTTCTGAATATAATTTACGATGTTAAGATGTCGTGCTCCTGACCTTGATTATGTAATGTCACGGTGTAAAGAAGTTTCAGCGTGACATCCGTACGTTAAATTAGAGACGGGGTTGGCGGTCCATATATTTCCATAAATATTTAAGTATTTTCTATTTCTTCTAGATTTGATCTAGATTTCAAAACCAAGTTTTCTTGGTCTTTGGAAATGCATCGTTTGTTAAGTGATTGTAGTGAGACTATCGAGGAAAGAATCTTAAAAAGATCCTCAAATCAAATGGCTTTATTTGTTGAACAGAGGTGTAGTACATAATTAGTTATTTTTGTTACATATATCTCTTTGTTCTACCCGTTGGGCATGCAAATATTGGGTATGCCTCAACCATTGTATGTATTAATTAAATTCTTTTCGATTTTAATTCTGTTAGAGGAAATAATATTCTCGTTTTTCTTCGTTTTTGAAAACTTCACAGCAATATTAGATTTTATATAAAGTTTCACAGAGTCACAAGTATTGTACCCGATTCGCATCAATAGCACGGACTAAAGCATTGTGCCCAATATATCTGGCAATACCCTCTTATTGCGTGGCTCTTAACATACTTTAACTCAATTATACTTTGTCCGACCTAAAAATCTTATCCGATACTACTTTTTTGACAGTTGCACTTGCAATTGACCCGACCAAAAGGCAGCAATTAAAAAGGTATTTTTTTGCAAATACTATGGAAAAGTAGACTAACATTGCTTTTCCGACGACACGACAACAGAAGTAGTAAATGCAATGCCAAGAAAGAGGAGTAAATTAGAAGAATGAGGTCAAAGTGTTATGGTAATGAGAAAGTTTGCAGTTATTATACTCCGAGTCATTGTGCTTCATAGTTAGTTCGTAGGAAGTAATATTAACCTTGGAGATATGTTTATTAAAGGGCTGTTCTTGTGGGTGTTGCAAATTGTGCGAAATGTGGTATTTGCGTTTGCTCTGAGAGCTCGTAAGTTTAAATGAGAATTTGTTCTGTTTAATGTTTTCTTTAATTCAGTTTTTTGTATGTTATGGTGTGAGTTGAAGGTGAATTAAAATTTTAGTGGTAATGAAGTTGTTGTAGCAATGATGCATACTTTTTAATCGGAAGTGAATTCTCCTTAATATAAGGAAGTAGTATTAATGCTACATAATGCGAATCTCTCTTTGTATACTCTTTGTTGCTATTCAATTACCTACATTTTTACTTAGTTTTAAAGAATATTAGAACTGCAGATTAATTATCCACGAGGTAAAATTATTTATTATTATGTGTTTGGCTTACTCAAGTAACTGTTTGACGAGGAACTCGAGTAGTCACAGTCATCGCGTCGCAGGTCGCGGAAATCTGCTCATGAATATGAACCTCTAGCATGGCTAGTCGACTTCCTGAGTGAGTAAGCCGAAAACATAATAATTAATTTAATATGGCTTAAGAAAGTTATAAAATAAAAAATAATATGAATATTTTATAATGGCTAGCGTGAGACATACTTATTTAACTAAAAATCGCAGGTTACTCACGTGAATACACTGATAAAAGCTCTACAAGGTTCGAACTACAGAGGGGTTCTTCCTCATGAACAGCGTGCGCGGTCGTAGCGATGTCGCGCAGCCTACGAATTACTATGCCTAAAATTAATATGTTCTAATACGGACAATTGAATTGAAAAATAATATTTTTGGCATCGTGACCAATCCTATGATTCAACAAACGTGGGCATTATAACAATATGTAGGTATCACTTGCATCTCTTAATGCTTTAGGGAATAAAACATGTCCTTCATTCTTATATCATAGTATCTATCCTCTATTATCTTGTCCCATTTCACGTAAAATTACGATATTGTGAACTCCTTCCTCCCACTCAGGTCTTGAACCGTGTTATTTCACTTTAACCTTAACCTTTAGGCGCTGTGACAACTATAATCATATTTATTAGCTCAGAGCATGTTATGTGCTTCAAAACATGTAGGAAGTTACGGCTTGAGTGAATAATTTTTGTGGTGATGTCAGCGTAGAATATAATAATAATACATATGTTGTTGCCATGCCTATTCTTCGTGACTAAGATTTTTATATTTCAGAGAGTTTGGCAACAGCGCTCACTAGTAAACCTGAATTATTTTTTTATAGAAACGAGCTGATGGATCACATGATGGTAAGCAATTGGCGCAGCCCATGGACATACCATAGGCGGTGCAAGTGTGTTGTTCCCTTTTAAGAGTTAAGAATAGGAGGATTTTAGAGGATACGATTTTCGAGGATTTTATTGTATCGTATTGGCCCGGATGTTGAAGACGCCTGCTTTTCATGCACGAGAGTCCATGAGAAGCAGGTATCATGAGAGACAGGAGGGATTCGAAACCTACCAACGGCAAGTCCCAATGCGAATTTTTCCGAGTTATATGTACTTTCTAAAATTATTTAGACACCACTGACCGACGGTGAAGGAAAACATGCTGAAGAAACCTGGACTTATAATTTCTAAATACAAGTTTGAAACCTTCTCCATGTCAGAAGAGGCTTTGCTCAGTAGTGGACACTTATAAGCTGTTGATGAAGAGCATTCGAGGATGGGGAAGGAGGTTAATTGGGACCTTTAAATCTACGATGTTGGTAAAAGTTTTGCTAAACCCTTTTATATAGAGGAGATTTATAATCTGAATGATCATGAAATGTTAATGATGTTGTATAATAAAAAAAGGTTTGTAAACAAAATAACTATTTAAAGATGGGCATTATAAAAGGCGGACAGACAGTAACTTAGAAATGATTTAAGCACCAAAATGCCAATGGGTTATTTATGTGTGCGTGTGCGGGTTACCATATTATCAAACTTAAGAAAATGATAGATGTCCTTCGTGTCAATGTGTTTATGTTCTGCGTGTAAATCTATAGTAGCCAGGTGCCGCAGTCGTTGTTTCAACAGTCTGTGTCCGCCTTCTTATATTTAACATAAGAACTGATTCTAAACTTTGTGGTGTTAACAAAAAACTTATTTTTACCACCGATTCATATGTTTCATCGAATAATCTAACCAGTCGACTTTATACCAGCCCTATTTCAATTTAGTTGAGAGTGTGTCATATAAAATGTATGAAACAAGAATGCGGACACACTTTAATGTTATTCTTTAATTCCCTCAGCGGAGACTGAATATTATTCTTACGGAGATATGGCTACACACCGACCTATATTAAACCAATTTATCATGAACTCGCTTTGTATAATCGTTTCTCACTTTTGACGGTCATTTTATACTAGTTTTGCATATGTTGAAGTGTCGCCGTGTATACGTACATGTGACGCTGTAAAAGTTTTGTGTTACAAAAAAGCTGACGTATGTTGTGACGTCACTGTAGGACTGAGGTGTATTGAGAAATAATAACTCGTTGTATTTTTTCTAAAATTTCATGGGTCTACTTTTTTAAAGTCGGCTCCGGCTCGAATTGCAGGAGTAGGAACGGGGTGGTTTTTAGTCAGTAAGAGTCTGACACCCCCTCTCGCTTCCCCCAGGCGAAAGAAGTCATTCGATGATATTTCCCCCTTAAAAAATACCCTGCCTGTATATCAAATTTCATCACAATCCGTTCAGTAGTTTCAGCGTAATTGACGTACAAACATCCAAACAAATAAACTTTCACGTTATAATATTAGTGTGATTAGCTATCAAAATACACTAAGCGAAACTACAAGCAGACTACAAGTTATGCTAAACTAATATTGTGATCTATATTATCCAACATAGAGTCGATTTTCAATAGTATCAAATTCCCCCGCCATCTTCATAATCATATTAAGCATATTATTTCTTGCTTATCAGGATCGGTTGCCATGGTAACAGTCAATTGTTGTATCGGGTTGTTGATTTATTAAGATGTATTAGTTAAAGCTCATACTGTCATATTGTTGAGTAATTTGCTTTAAAGTGATGGATCGACTAGTTTAGCTAAGCTAAGGTTAAGCTAAGCATAAACTATCTGTCGTAAAAATCCCGTCAAAACCGGTCCAGTCATTTCAAAGCCTGTACAAACTGACAGACAGACAGACAAAAAATTGAAATCATGTTGTTATAGTATATTTTATGTACCGTATGTATATTCACATGCATTTAGTAAAAAGCAGTTATTTAATATTAGAAACAAACATAACATAACATCACGCCTTTTATCCCCGAAGGGGTAGGCAGAGGTGCACATTATACCACTGTACAATATAACACCCACTTTTCACTATTTATGTTATTAGTCCCATGTAATAGGAGGTGAGCCTATTGCCATAACCCGGGCATAATTCCAGAGTCCGTGCTACTACTGAGAATTTTGAAAAAACCCAATTATACTTTGTCCGACCCGGGAATCGAACCCATGACCCCTTGACCGGCAGTCGCACTTGCAACCACTCGGCCAACGAGGCAGTCTGCCTGTACAAATAGACAGACAAAAAATTGAAATCATGTTGTTTTAGTGCATGTACCGTATGTATATTCACATGCATGTAATAAAAAGCAGTTATTTAATATTAGCAACAAACACTTCAACTTTATTTACATTCATAGATGTATTTCGATAATCTTCCCTTCAGTCTACGTAAATTGAAGGATTATATTATTATTGCTTACGGACAGCTGCGGTCGCTAATAGCTGATTAACTGATAGCCAATATCAATCAAATTAGCTATTTATAATCCTAGACGCAATAATATAGATGACTACATAATAATTATATTATGTTGTAGGCTATTAAATTGATGGACTCTGGAGTACGTGGGTGGTGATTAATTCTTCCTTTGTAGCTAATATATTGTGATTAAGGTAATAATAATAATTATGTTATATTGTATGACTGCCTCGTTGGTCGAGTTTTCGCAAGTGACTACCGGGCAAGGGGTCTCGGGTTCGATTCCCGGGTCGGGCAAAGTATTATTGGGTTTTTTTAAGAATTCTCAGTAGTAGCACGGAGTCTGGAATTATGCCCGGTATATGGTAATAGGTTCATCTTCTATTACATGAGACTCATAACATAAATAGTAAAAAGTGGGTGTTACATTGTATAGTGGCATTTAAGTGCCGTAATGTGCACCTCTGTTCTTTGATGTCCGTCTCTGTACAGAGCGTCAGTATTTTTTCATAAACCAAGTACAATTCAAAATTCAATGAAGTTATGAAATATTTGATTCTGGCTTTTTTTTCAAATAACGTTGTATCACTCTAGGATTTTCTCCTGTATATGTGTGTGTTTACAAACATGTAATTTCACCTGCACATGACACCGAACCGCAAAACAACAATTTGTGGATCACACAAAGAGGTGTTCCATGTGGGAATTAAACCCGCTACACGTTACACTGCATCTAGTTGCCCAGCCACCGCGCATACCGTGCAGTCAGATCTGACCTGAAGCCCATGTCCAAGAGCTTTAGTTATAACCAGGCTGATAACACAACCGATGACTTAAATGTCTCATTTTCATCACACGAACATAATACGTCGCAGACAAGACTGACAAGATGTCAGCATCTTACAGGGTCAAATCTTTTACGTCACCAATAAGCAGTGAAGATGACAAATGACAGTCGCTCGATGCCTAATACTGACACTGCACTAAATGTGTTAGCTCAACAATATCGACCGATACGACCTTCAAACATTCAAGAAAAGAGCGTACTCCTTTTTAAAAGGCCGGCAACGCACCTGTGACTCCTCTGGTGTTGCGGGTGTCCATGGGCGGCGTTGATCGCTTACCATTAGGTGATCCGTCTGGTCGTTTGCCTCCTATTCCATAAAAAATATCTTTTGAAAAAGGTCAAAATAATGAATAATTGTTATATCGAGACGTGTACAGTCAACTACACTATTTACTATGGCAGAATGAAAATAAAGATTAATTAAGTATAGATACTGTCCGTTTGTTGGCTAGTAAGCCGACCAATGGTTACTACAGATATTATAACAGTTTAACATCACGTCTCTTATCTCCTTAAGGGGTAGGATGTGCACATTACGACACTTAATGCCGCTGTACAATACAACACCTACTTTTCACTATTTATATTATGAGTCCCATGTAATAGGAGGTGAGCCTATTGCCATAATTGGGCAGAATTCCAGACTTCGTGTTACTACTGAGATTTTTTTTAAAAAGCCCTGTAGTACTTTTCCCGAGAATCAAACTCGAGACCCTGTTAACACGGGGTCTCGACTTCTCTGGCCCGGGGTAACACCCCGGGCCAGAGAAGTCATCGGAAGATTATCCCCCCTCAAGAAAAAAATACATACATAACCTCACACACGTCTTTTCATCGGGGTAGGCAGAGACTATGGAACGCCGATGCTACCATTTTTACATAGGTACCTCCTTCATCTCAACAGGCATCAGTCTCTTCATGCATGCACGTCGGTTCAGATTACTTTTAATTTGGCCCTTTTTTAATTTATTTTTCTTATCTGCATAGAAAATAATTTGGTTGACTATAACCACATGACTCAAAGTAACAACGACTTATCCATTAAAACTGCAATAAATCGATTCCGAACTTTATAACTTGAGCTGAGAACATTGTATTTACGACCTTATTGACCGCCTTTCCAGTAGATAATGAAAGTAAAATTGAGAACGTAAGCTACTTTCCTTGATAGTTTTAGTGCTAAATTCCTTTGGGAATCCTTTAAGCTGTCAACTCGAGTACTTTCTTGGGAGGGCTTGAGGGAATGCGCTTATAAGACAATCGAAGACAAATCAAACGTTCTGGAAGATTCAAATTTGAAATGTAATGCCACCTCTTGTCATTTTCTTTTTTTTTTATATTGGATACATTATTTTTTAATAATGATTGCGTCGAATTGGATGATTCTTTTATTTATTCAAAATTTCTTTGACTGCCTCGTTGGCCGAGTGGTCGCAAGTGCGACTGCCGGGCAAAGTATTACTGGGTTTTTAAAAAATTCTCAGTAGTAGCACGGAGTCTGGAATTGTGTCCGGTATATGTCAATAGGCTCACCCCCTATAACATGGGACTCACAACATAAATAGTTAAAAATGGGTGTTTTTTTATGGAATAGGAGGCAAACGAGCAGACGGATCACCTGATGGTAAGCGATTACATTGTACAGTGGCATAATGTGCACCTCTGCCTACTCCTTCGGGAATAAAAGCGTGATTTTATGTTATGTTATTTCTGTGACATATTTTTATCATCATTAAATATAAAAATTCACCACGTATGTATGATAAAATTCTGAAAAATAAACTGAAACATTAATAAAATTGAGGCTAAAATCTAATGGCATTGAAAATAGAATTAGTACTTACAATAAAAATAAACTACAAAATTTACTGAACACACGTAATCCTATCATCACATTGATATAACAATGAAATTATCAATTGTTATTTGTTACACAGAGTGTTCCTTTTTTTTAAAAAAAAATAAAACAAAGCGTCCTGGTTAAAATTTTCGAATGGGCGTCAAAGCGCATTTTGTTACTGGGAATCCAATACATTTTTTTATAAAGGATATCGGTTGAAAGCTATCAAAACCTATTTCCTATGCAATCGCTATGAGTGATAGTTATTTTTTATTTTAGTTGCACACCTGTGTTATGGACCAAATACAATGTATTATTTATGGAAATGGTGTAATCGGGAACAGAGAAAAATTTATGGATGAGATTCGTAATGACGTTTGACAGACTTTATCAAGTGAAACAAGTGAATTTATTTTTGCAAATAAACAACAAAACAGCATTTTTACACATAACATAACATCACGCCTTTTTATCCCCGAAAGGGTTAGGCAGAGGTGCACATTACGGCACTTAATGCCACTGTACAATGTAACACCCACTTTTAACTATTTATGTTATGAGTCCCATGTAATAGGGGGTGAGTCTATTGCCATATACTGGGTACATTTTCAGACTCCGTGCTACTACTGAAATTTTGAAAAACCCAGTAATACTTTGCCTGACCAGGGAATCGAACCCGAGACCCCTTGCACTCGCGACCACTCAGCTAACGTGACAGCACCATTTTTACACGTACATTTAAAAACTACTTTTGGTAGGTACGTCTTTGCTACTTACTCAATTTAACTATAGTCTATATGCCATATATGACTGCCTCTCTGACCGAGTGGTCGCAAGTGCGACTGCCGGGTAAGGGGTCTCGGGTTCGATTCCCGGGTCGGGCAAAGTAATATTGGGTTTAAAAAAAATCTCAGTAGTAGCACGGAATCTGGAAATGTGCCCGGTATATGGCAATAGGCTCACCCCCTATTACATGGGACTCATAACATAAATAGTGAAAAGTGAGTGTTACATTGTACAGTAGCATAAAGTTCACCCCTGCCTACCCCTACGGGGATAAAAGGCGTGATGTTATGTTATGTTATGTATATGCCAATAAATATTGTTGAGGTGAAGTGTTTATGACATTATTAAATTAGTTTTTTTTTCGATACGTAAAATGGGTATAAATTAACGAGCCCGTGGTCGAGATTCGATTACTACTGCAAGCATAATTTTGCTTGTGACAGTCGATCAATACAAATTAAACATTAATAATACTAAAAGAAACCAAGTGTGGGAGAGCCATGCTTCGGCACAAATGGGCCGGCTCGACCGGAGTGTTACCACGGCCTCACAGAAAATCGACGTGAAGCAACGCTTGCGTTGTGTTTCGTCGTGTGAATGAGGTTACCCGAGGCCCAGCTTCCTCCCCCCTTCCCCAATCTCCCCAATCCCCGAATCCCCAACAATCCTAAAATTCCTAATCCCCAAAAGGCCGGTAACGCACTTGTAACGCTTCTGGTGTTCCAGATGTCCATGGGCGACGCCGATTGCTTACCATCAGGTGACCCGTCTGCTCGTTTACCGGCTTATGCCATAAAAAATCCTATTAGTTCAGTATATCATACTCACATAAGTTTAACATCTCCAATTTCTAGGGAAAATATTTTCCAATACGTAAATAAAAATTCAGCAAACATTTTGTAACAAGATGTTCGATCACTTCGCCGCATTTCAAACATATAAAATTCATATTTAAAAAACTCGTTCACTCAAAAATAATAGGGAACTTTACAGAATAAAAATAAAACGAATATGCGTTCATTCAATTCGAATCGTTTATGAACGAATGAAATGAATGAACTGAGTATCTGTCGAGTTTTATACAGCCGTAACAATGGTTTTATCGGTGCTTACTGTCTTATGGTTTAAACCTTTAAATGTTACTTTTTATGGCGTCATAAAATTGTGAAAAGCCATGAGTATGAAGTATGGCATGGAAACGCAATGTAGTATGCTGTGAAAATCATTATTAAATAGGTTGAAATATTACAAATTCTATTTTAAAATTGAGTTTAACTGTACGGGACAACTACAAATGATACGATGATATAGTGATAATATAACTTTAATGATAGTTACATGATACAAATGAGTAACCGCGGCGAGAATCGTACGCGAACTGAAGTAAAGTGCGCTCGCGGTACAAAAGTACTTATTCTACAATATTCCAATAATTGTACGAGTGGACCGTACATGCTCCCAGGCACGAGAGACTAAGATAAAAAATCAAAAAATAACATACGTAAATGTAAGAATTTAAAAAGACAATGATAATAATAGAGAGCACAATATTGGTTGACACACAAACTTAAAGTCTATAAAAGTGTTATTTATTTTAACTTAAAACAGATTCACGTAACATAGGCGATGTAGCCCTGTTTTGTTTACACGCACTTGAAATTGCACTGAGCTCAATATCACCGGGTCCCGATAGCTCATTTACACTAATTACACTAGCACTCTGAAGCTGCTGACGAGGCGAGCGCGCGGGCAGAGCCACGCTGCGCACACGCCGAAGACGCCGCCACACGTGCACGGCTCCTGCCGCACACAGGGCGAACGCCAATAAGTATATCACCGTGTAATGATGCAAGTCGTGATATGAGAACCCGTCGTTATAATCTTCATCAATGCTCGTTGAATCTTTCATCTGACTCAACTGATCGTGGACTTTCTTTACTAGACCTTGGGTCTCGATGTGGGTATGCTCAGACTGTTCATTAATTGCACCAATAGGTATTGATAAATTGATTATATTGTTGATGGGTGGGATATCTATTCTCAGAACGTCTGCCGTAGTCTTCAAAGTATTGGATAGTAGTTTATGTGAATAAACTGTGTAAGTATCGCCTTTGATGACGCATCCATTTCCGAGCATGATAACGCCGGCCTTAGTTAATTGTTCGGCCGTAACTTGATATTCGCACATGATTCTTATGGAGCACAGTCCGCAACAAAAATAGAGATATGTATTTATTTTATTAAGTTCTGTCCAATGATTTGTGCAGATAGTAGATGCAGTCCTGCAACGATTAGATTTATTTTCTCTAATGCAGAGGTTTTCATCTGACCTCATTTGATGAACTGGACCCTTTAAAGGGCAGATGTACGTTTCTGTGTCATAAAACATACAGGTCTGGACTTCGTTTTCCGTCATTGGATATATGCATCCTTCTGTAAATTAATTGCGAGAATATCTGCTATGGGAATGATACTGATCATTTTACTTTCAACTTGCTGTGGTATTGTTATGATCTTGTAGATGTCATAGCTGTCTCTGCTTACTAAGGGTATTTTTACTTCGAAGATTATTAGCTGCTGCGTAATTCTTGCTTTAGTCTTTAATAAATGATACAATTTAGATAAATCCGACTGAATATTATCTATTGGAAGAGTCAATTCTGTTGCTAACTGTCCTGTTATGATATTAAGTTCATCCGTCAGCTGTTCAGGTGTTAAAAGGTGAATATTGAAACCTGTATGGTGTAGGTTCATAATAGTATCCACGATGTTTTCTTGGATTGTTTTTAAGTTTATTAGAATGCTGTTAGCAACGATGGAAGAAATACTGAAACTGTTAGAAATTAGTGATTCTTGAACTCCTCCCTGAATTGTGTTAAATCCCTTCTCTAAGCTGATCAGGTGCTGATTGAAAACCTTGTGATGTCTATCCATCTCATTTTCAACTCTTTTGATGATGTTGTTCTCTGATTCAACAATGGATGTGTTATTTTTCCATAAAGAAGTCAAATGCTTTTGGTTACGCTTGATTTGATGTATATCTCGGGCATATTGCTGAGCAAACTCGTCGTCTAGGACACCAAACAAGCTTCGCGCTACGCTTCCTATAGGATTGATAAGACCGCGCTTACGTCGGATATTCTCCGTGAATTGCTGACCAAACAACATGCTATTGTAATGGTCAAGTTCATTCTTACTGTGACGTAGTTGAATGAGTATTGCGTCACATTGTGATATGTTTGTTGTATTAGCACATATATTGCCCAGATGATCAACGTATTTTTTAAGCAGACAAAGCCTTGCCAATAGGGATTCATATCATAGTAAACAATTAATTTCCACTCGTCTCGTTCGAGGCGCATGTTGGAGATCTTATCGAAATAAATGCTCTGATTGCTATTCAAAGGTGCTGTTTTATAATCACAACTAGATGGTGTTATGATTAACATTAAAAACATGAGAGCAATGTAAATAAAGTTGCTGATTTTGCCCCTACGACGACGTCTCGATTTATTTCTCAATGATTCATTTTTATTAGAATCTGACGGTTGTTTGTTTTGCTGTGTTGTAATATTATTTTGCTCTGAATTGTTTTCAGGTTGATTTAGTTCGTGTACTGGTAACAAGGAAAGTTTTATGATTGGCCTCTTGATTACCCCATTTTTGGTTTTTACAGATACCACACGAACGCAGCCGTCCTTGCCGGGGTGAAGCTTTATGATTCTGCCAGTGGCCCACTTTCCGGGTGGTAAATTAGCGTCATGGATAATAACAATGTCGTTGATCTTTAAGTTTGATTGTGGCTGCCGCCACTTGCTGCGTGCTGATAACTGAGATAGATACTCGGCTTTCCACCGTTTCCAGATATCATCGTAAATTTTCTGAGTAAGCTGCCATCTTGTTCTGGGGTCTTTTTCAGTTTCAATTATAGTTAGTGTGGGACCACTCGATAAAAAATGTGACGGAGTAAGGTAATCCATATCCTCAGGGTCTTCGCTGATAGCGCAAAGTGGTCTCGAGTTGAGACAAGCTTCTAACTGTGCTAGTAATGTTGAGTACTCCTCATACGTTAGTTTCTGCTCGCCTACAACTCTCTTGATGTGGTGTTTGAGACTTTTGACAGCTGCTTCCCAAAGTCCCCCTGCATTTGGCCAGGAAGGTGCATTAAAGTGCCATTGTATTTGCATATCTGTGATAGCTGTGTAGAACTCCTCGTCAAGAGTGTTTCGCAAATTGATGTATTCTTCACGTAATACTTTGTTGGTTCCGACAAAATTTGTCCCATTATCGCTGTAAATATGATTTGGAGCCCCTCTCCGGGCTGCCATCCTCCTTAGTGCTGCTAGGAAGGCGGCTGAGCTCAAGTCGGATACGAGTTCTAGATGCACAGCCTTGGTCGCCATACACACAAATACAGCTATATAACCTTTGGTCGTCTTAATGCCACGTCCTTTGTTCGCCTTAATGTCCACATAGCCGGTGAAGTCGACACCAGTATGATTGAAAGGTCGCGATGGATTACTTCGTGATTCAGGTAAGTCTCCCATTAATTGTGTATTTTTTACAGGATTATGCCTTCTGCATGTGACGCATTTATGTAAGCGTTTTTTGATAGCACGATTTCCACCAATAATCCAAAATTCCTGTCTTAACCACGCCAGTGTTAGACGAGCTCCACCATGGAAAGTCATCTGATGACCTTGATCTATCAATCGATCGGTAAGTAGTCCGCTATGAGGAATGATAATTGGATGTTGCATGTTTTTGTTTATCCTTGCGTTGCTTATCCTGCCACCAACCCTCAGTAATCCGTTTTCGTCTAGATACGGATTTAGGTTAAGTAGCTTGCTTTTAGAGTCTATATTGCTATGCTTTTGAAGGCTTTTGATCTCCTCCATAAACTCATGTTGCTGTACATGCTTGATTAAAATATGCTTTGCCTTTCTCAGCTCAGTGATTGTAAGAAAACACGGTTTCGAATGCATTTTTGTTGATATACGTAACATCCATGCAAGTACACGCGTCGATTTTGCAAAGCTACCATACTTGCTCAGTATCGAGTCGATGACGTCGTCTGAATGTAGTTGCGAGGAGGAAACTTGTTGTTCTATCTCTCTCATGTCTTGAGATGTGATGTAAACACAACTTTCCTTTGACTGATTTTCGTCGAATGAAGGTAACCATGAGGGTCCATGCCACCATAGACTATGGTGTTTAAGTTGTTCTACAGACATGCCCCTACTAGCACAATCAGCTGGATTATCTGCGGACCTAACATAGCGCCAGCTTTTCGCTGGTATGATTTCGGTCACTTGCTTGACTCTATTGGCAACGAAACGCTTCCAGCGACTTGGTTCACCTTGAAGCCATCCCAGTACGGCTGTTGAGTCTGACCACGCGAAGATTTTGATATCATGTCCAACTAGACATTGTGTAACTTTGTGTACTAACTTTGATAATAGTACGGCCGCATTTAATTCTAGTCTTGGTAATGTGATACCTTTGTTCATGGGAACAAGCCGCGTCTTTCCAGTTACTAATATTACTGATGAGTTATAATTGTCATCTTTATTTTCGTATGTGCAGTAAATCACACAAGCGAATGCTTTTATTGATGCGTCACAGAACCCGTAAAGCTTGATAGTTCCATCTTTGTGACTCTGCAGCCATCTTGGCAGCTTAAATGAATTGATGTGTTGTAACTCTTGTGTCATATGTGACCATTGCTGAACAATCTCTTCGGGAACTGGATCATCCCATTGAAGTTGTAGCTGCCAGACAGCTTGGAATAGTAGCTTAAGTTTGGTTGTAATCGGTGACAGCCACCCCAAAGGGTCGAAGATTTTCGATATTTCTGATAAGAGAGATCTCTTCGTCAGCCCTTTTGAGGTTGACACGTTGATTTTGCTTTGGAAAGTGAATTGGTCTTCAGTAGGGTGCCAACTCAATCCAAGAGTCTTGGTTGACTCTTGGTGACGAAAGTCAAATACTTGATCTGTTTTACTGACGTCTTTGAGTAACTCTACCTTATTTGATGACCATTTGCGGAGATTGAAACCTCCGGATTTCAGAAGATCCATTAAATCTTTCTGCAACTGTTTTGCTTCTTGCAGTGTATAATGACCACTTAAAAGATCGTCCATGTAAAAATCTTCTTCTAAAACCCTTGCTGCTGTTGGGTACTTGTGGCACTCATCATTTGCTAACTGCTTTAGCGTCATCATTGCTAAAAATGGCGCTGCTTTTGTACCGTATGTGACGGTCATAAGTTCATATTCACGAGGAACTTGGTCTGGAGAGTCACGCCATATGATTTTTTGATACTTCACATCATCCTTGTGGCAGAATATCTGCCGAAACATTTTTTCTAGATCGGCAGTGTATGCAAATTCGTATTGCCTCCATTTTAAAATCAATGAAAACAAATCTCTTTGTAAATTGGGTCCACTATACATTAAATCGTTTAAACTCAGCCCCGACGACGTTTTCGCTGACGCGTTGAAAACGACTCGCAACGCCGTTGTCAAGGAATCTGATTTCATTACACAATGATGTGGTAAATAGTAACTCAGTTGATTTTTGTTAGAAATACTTTTCTGCATATGACCTAATTCAATGTATTCGTGCATGAATGATTTATAGGATGTTTGAATATTAATGTCTTTCGATAATTTCTTTTCTAGTTGATAAAATTGTCCGATAGCCTTGTGTTTAGACTCTCCTAATTTTTCCTCAATATTTGCTTTAAGAGGTAATCTGACAACGTAACGACCATCTTCTCTTCTTGATGTGTCTGCTTTATAACGCTGTATGCACTGATAATCTTCTTCTGACAACTTGTTCTGATTCTCATCTGCAACATCTTCGATTGCCCAAAATCTCTGGATCTCATCTATGTTATTTAGGACAACACTGCATTGGTACGATATAATGTTCCCACTTAGAATCCAGCCAAGGCGAGTCTGCTGCGCCACTACCTGTGAATCGCCCTCCTTGATGATACCATTCATGATGATTGATGAGTATACATCAGCTCCTAGTAGTATGTCGACTGGACGGCTAAGGTTATATTCGGGATCCGCTAAATTAACATGCTCTATACAAGCCCATGATGGCTTTTGGAATGATCGATTGGGTAGATTGTGAAGCAGAGTATTCATGATAATTACCTCAGTGGAAAAAGTGAAATCTGTATACACTGCCGATACTTCAATTTGTATAACACCCTTGCAATTATTTTCCTTGGCACCAACTCCCATTACAACCCCCTTGCATGCTCGTCGAGGAAGTCCCAATCTTTGTGCAGCTTTTTCCTTTATTAATGATACTTGGGATCCTTGATCTATTAGAGCACGCATAGGATAATAAATCCCGTTTATTCCCATAACCTTGATTTGAGCTGTTGCCAACAAAGTTTCAAATATCTCTGGATTTGATACGTGTGTGACATTTTTCCGTTCCTTTAATGTCGAAGCGATAGCGTCAGACTTCGCGCTACTGGAACCCGAGTAGGTGTCGTGTAACAAGGTGTTATGTTCACCATGACATTCACGACATCTTTTATCGGAAATACATGCCTTACCTTTGTGGTCATAAAGACAGTTTTTGCATAAATTCAGTTTATTGATTGTCCTGCGTTTAGAATCTGATGTAGATTCTACGAAGGTCTTGCAACTGAATAAGCGATGATTTTCTCCACAAACCGGACATTTCCATTGATTTTTAGTTGAATAGTTGTTTAAAAATGATTTACTTGATTTATAGAAATGCTTCTTATTATTGGGCTCTTGTTGAGACTTGTTATCTGATTTGATATCTGATTTTTGCACATCTTGCTTACGCCGTGATGCCTCTAATGATGTAAACTTATTCTCCAGAAATCCCAAAAAATCACTCAATATTGGTAGTTCTCGTGGGTTTTTCAAAGAGTCCGTATAGTCAGAGTGGGTCTGTTGATCCAGTTTCAATGCTAGTATGTGAACAACAAATGGATCCCACGTTGCTGTGTCAACTCCAAGATTTTTAACCGCATTCAGACACTCATTAGTAATGTCATACATTTTTTTTATTTGAGAAGCTGACTGTTGTTGCATAGTTGGTAATGATAAAAGGATATTGACGTGAGAGCTAAATATTAATTTTGTGTTATTGTATCTGTGGTTTAATATGTCCCAGCAGACCTTATAGTTCTCGGTGCTAATATGTAAGTGCTGGATGAGTCTCTCTGGTTCACCTCTGAGCTTAGATTTCAAAAATTGCATCTTTTGTGCACAGGAGATGGAGCGATTGCTGTGTATAGATTCCGTGAATAAGTCCTTAAATGCTATCCATTGATGATAATTCCCATTAAATGTTGGGATGTCCATCTTAGGGGTACTCTTATCACGGTGAGAGACAGACCACATCTTACGGTTGATATTTGCTTGATTTCTTGATAAAGTTGTTCGTATTTGCTGAACAACTCTTCATACTCTTGATTTTCATCAATTGTTTCGCTATCAATCTCCCAATGCAATGAGTCTATTGTTGACCATCTTGACTGAACAGCTTGTAAATGATCATCAAACTCCCACTTTTCCGATATTTTATCTAAATCTATAGTTGCTATGGTACGCGAGAAAGCCTTGAAATTACTCTTTTGTTTTCTAAGCATCTCTTCCAGCTTGCTGCTGTTACCTTGTGAAGTGTAAAATATCGGCGCCTTGGTTGTAACCTTGGTGGTTGTTTGCTGAATATCCCCAATATCTGTCGATTTGCTACCGTGCCCCTGACTCTTCTCCACTTCAGCTGCTTGCCTAGATGATTGTGGAATAGTCGGTGCTTCGATAATTTTAGGGTTGGTCATGGTGACCATGCTCTGCTGTATGTATTCACGTGCCTCGTTATAAAAGGTCTTAGTTTTGTTATAATAATTTTCTGAAAAGTAGCTGTAGCCACGGTCTTCAGATTTTATTAATTTGTTATGATTGGACTGGAACTCTTCCCAATATGAATCGAGAAGCTCTATACGTTTTTTAACATAAGTAGAGGTTCTTCTTTCAGGTCCATCTTTTTTAAAATTACGCAAGACTTGTTCCATGCCTTGCATAATTTGGTTTTGATTTTCCATTAGGTTCTCCATGTTAGAGATGATATAGCTTCAGTGATAAGCTTCCTTGAGAATAGATACCCTGTAAACCCTTGGTGCTAGCTGACAGAGCTGATAAGTCTATTCTGATTACTGATAATGATGCTGAGGTTGGTGATGCAACAACAAAATGATGCTAACCTCGCAACGAGTCCACTCGAAGATGTAGACCAGATGCTTCGCTGTGGCGATTAAAATGAGGGCACACTCACCGGTATCTGCTGCTTTATTACATAGTGGTTCCTCTGATAGTAATGTTCCAGAATATCCACTCACTAGTTTAGCGGGGTGATACTTGTGTTGTAACACGCGCAAGGCCCCGCCAATCCGGCTCGAAGGACCAAAAAGTTGTACGGGACAACTACAAATGATACGATGATATAGTGATAATATAACTTTAATGATAGTTACATGATACAAATGAGTAACCGCGGCGAGAATCGTACGCGAACTGAAGTAAAGTGCGCTCGCGGTACAAAAGTACTTATTCTACAATATTCCAATAATTGTACGAGTGGACCGTACATTAACATCATGGTTACGTAAAAGTGGATATTAACAGTGTATTACCAACTGTTGCTACGTAATAAGAGTGAGTTCATGTGTATGACAATACACACAATTTCAGACTTCATGCTTTAATCTTGAAAATTTTCAAAATTCTGATTCTGATTAATTACTGTTTCTGATCCGAGAATCGAACCTAGGAAACTATACTTGCAAAGCAAATAAAATAAACTAGAAACAATGATTGGAAACATGTAACTACAATTTGCTACGGCTTCGTAGTAAATTGTAGCACGTAGCACTACGCCGTAGCTACTGCGTAGCACTTGATGTTAACCGACAGATCGACGATAATTTATCTCACCGCTGCTCGTATATGGGTCGTTACTACAGTAATTGGCCTTTCACATCGTTTATCGGGTAAAATATATACAAAATGATATTAAACTACAGTATAGTTTTCTTTGTATACAACAAAATTGTGGGAAGGACATGCTTCGACACGAATTGGCCGGCTCGACCGGAGTGATACCACAGCCTCACAAAAAACCGACATGAAGCAAGGCTTGCGTTGTGTTTCGTCGTGTGAGTGTAGTTACCGGAGGCCCAATTACCCTCCCCTTCCCCAATCTTCCCAATTCCTGAATCCCCAACGATCAACCCTCCTAATCCCCAAAAGGCCGGTAACGCACTTGTAATGCCTCTGATGTTCCAGGTGTCCATGGGCGACGACGATTGTTTACCATCAGGTGATCCGTCTGCTCGTTTACATATGCCATAAAAAAAACCTATATGTTTGTGCAATCGTTATTAGCGATTGTAAGAGGAATGTTCTCTTTATAAAGGTAACTTTTAGTATTAAAAAAATTATACTCGTTCTATTATAACGGAAGACAATTTCATTCAATATTAACTTTTTATATAATTTTTAAAAAAGAAACGTTTTCGAGTTCAATATAATTTTTTATGTTATGCCTAGTTTAAGTTTGCGATCTATTCATATAATTGTTTGATTAAAATAATAATATGTAATTATAAGCTATTACGCGATTAATTAAGCAAATGAGGTTACTATTACCAATTGGCCTTACTATTAAAATGAATAAATTAAATAGATAAATAAAAAAACAGTAATTTTAATGTTATTTGAAGACTTGACTGCATGGTTGGTGCGGCGGCTGTCCGATTCCCGCACGGAACACTTTGTGTGATACATAAATTATTGTTCCAGGTCTGGGTGTCATGTGTATGTGAATTTGTATGTTTGTAAACGCACCCACGACACAGGAGAAAATTCTAGTGTGACGCAACGTTTAAAAAAAGAAACAATGAAAACCGAACATGTTCGTGTTGGGAAACTGACTTCTATGCTACAGATTTATATCCGATAGTTTAATAATATGATTAATTTAATATTTTCTGGTAATATATTCTAGTTTGGTCTAGTCTTTATTAGTTGCGCTCATATACCACCTGGCTTGTTAACTCTCTACCTCATAGAAGTCTAAGTATGGGAGAGCCATGCCTCGGTACGAATAGACCGGCTCGACCGGAGTGATACCACGACTTAATAGAAAACCAACGTGAAACAACGCTTGCGTTGTGTTTCGTCATGTGAGTGAGGTTACCAGAGGCCCAATTACCCCTTCTCCAATCCCTAAATACCTAATAATTCTCAAATTCCTGATCCCCAAAAGGCCGATAACGCACTTGTATCGTCTTTGATATTCCAGGTGTCCATGGGCGACGCCGATTGCTTACCATCAGGTGATCCGTCTGGTCGTTTAACGGCGTATGCCATAAAAAACGTTTATTATTGTGCAATCGTTAATTTTGTAAGAGGAATGTTCTCTTTATAAATAAGGTAATTTTAGTTTTGAAAAAATTATATGAGTCTAATTTTATTAAATTCTATAAAAAGAAAAGTCTTTGTTAATACCGAATTACCGACAGAATAATTTTGAGTAGACTGGTAGCTGATGATTATGAGGACAATGATTTTTCCACAATTCACAAAACTATGTGAAATGAATTAAAACTAGATATAAATAAACAGACTGCCTCGTTGGTCGAGTGGTCGCAAGTGCGACAAGGGGTCTCGGGTTCGATTCCCGGGTCGGGCAAAGTATTACTGGGTTAAAAATTCTCAGTAGAAGCACGAAATCTGGAATTGTGCCCGTTATATGGCAATAGGCTCACCCATTACATGGAACTAATAACATAAATAGTGAAAAGTGAGTGTTACTTCTGTGTGTACCTCTACCTACCGCTTCGGGGATAAAAGGCGTGAAGTTATGATGTTATATTTATTATAAATAAACAGAAATGGTACAATTGCCTAATTTTTTAGGAAAAAAGTCATCGATGTATCAATATATTAGACAAAACGTTTCGAATGGACATTGTATAAAACACAAAAACCTTTATAGAATAAAAACCTTTTTGAAATATAAAAAGGTTTACAAAATTGTTGGTTTTGACAGCGTATTGTTTTATTTTCGTCTATAGCTTCAACGAGTACAGTCTACAATGAAAGGCGATAGATTGAACGTTTAAAATTGAGTATAGACCATTCAATCACGATATATTTTGTAACTGCCTCGTTGGCCGAGTAATTGCAAGTGCGACTGCCGGGCAAGGGGTCTCGGGTTCGATTCCTGGGTCGGGCAAAGTATTACTGGGTTTTTAAAAATCTCAGTAGTAGCACGGAGTCTGGAAATGTGCCCGATATATGGCAATAGGCTCACCCCCTATAACATGAGACTCATAACATAAATAGTGAAAAGTGGGTGTTACATTGTACCACTGTACAATGTAACACCCACTTTTCTTCACTTTCAGTTTTCACTTCACCCACTTTTCACTTACTGCATTTAATACCACTGCATTAAGTTGTGTGTGATGTTAAATAAAGTTAAGTAATATTTTGTAAGGTTTCTGGTGTATTTGTATTGTTACTGTTTTTGTTTGTGTGTACCTCATTGTATAATTGGGATGTCGAGTATCATCTTAAGTTCAAAAGAAGGGGTCAGATTAGTTACCTGTTTCATCAAACCACCATTTCACCAAAATTTTGGCTCAGTGATGTGCTGTTGGAGAGGCCGGATGTCAACTAACCACTTTGAAGACGAGAATTTCACTGAATTTCTAAAACTTTTCACATTATGACTCTCAAATAAAAACACTAACACCTGAATATTGAACGGCTAACTACTAACGTGCCAGTATTCGGCCATAAATCTCATAAAATTCTAACATAACTGATCTAGAACCTAGATATTCTATAAATACACTTCTACTTACCCCTGTAATGAACAACAAGCGTCATGTTATATTCATCAACGAACTCAGTCGTTAAAATTACTTTGAGTATGAACATTTTCCGGCGCAATTAAAGCCCATTTTGAAAGGGATGTTGGGTATCTATTTTGTAATTCCCGTACCCTTTCCTGTAGCCTGACAAACGTTAGGTGATAAAATTTGACAGCAGATGTCGACAAGCGGTCGAATGAAAACGAAGTGTATATATGTGTGTTGAGATCGAACCAACCAATATAAGTCATGGCTCAAACTGAGTGATACCACGGTCTCATGGAAATCGCTTCATCAACTAAAAGAAATTAGACAAAACTGGTTGATGATGATGTTGTTAACGATTATGCATGTATTTGAACTTATTATGTGGCTACAGTTACGGTAAAGTCAGATTCTGACTCAACAATTATTTTTTATAGAAATAGTACGATTACAGTTGCTAGCAGATTACAATACACCAATTTATTTATTGTATTTTCGATTTTATATTAATGCAATAAAATTAAAAATATTATAAAGATATTAACAGAAAAGCATAGCCTGCTAGCCATCGTACATACTCAAAATATGTTATAGCGAAAAATTATGCAAAGCACACATTTTAAGTTGTTGTCAATCGAGAAAGAATTTTTTCGATACTGTTGGTATCACGTCCTCATCATAATCATCATCATCAACAAGCCGAGCTATAAGCCGTGCCAAAAGATGTCTACTGCTATATAAAGACAGCACCTTAGTCCTCCACGTCGAACGATAACTCACCACCACCATCCAATACCTCCCTGCAACTATAGCAATGTCGTCGGTCAACCGTCGTTCTTCCGAATCACAACGGATAAAAAGCAACGTACAACCAAATTGATAACTTCTTTGGGAAACAGAATTGAATAACCTCCTCCTTTTTGGCCAGTCGGTTCATAAGTAGGTACTACAATTATATCTCTTTTCAAAATTAAAAAGCATCATAATATTATTTTGACCTAAAACCTGAATTGGAAAAGCAACACAGAAATGAATGAAAATTATTATTAACCTAATAATGGTACGGATTGTAGTCTGTTTCATTATTGAAAAGGTAATATTTGAAATTAAGCGAACCTGTTCATAATATTATCTAGAAAGCAAACACAAACAGCATTATTGTTCATATTATTGTTGTTTTGTTAATTGCAAATAGAATTACTTAATTAAGTACATGTATCTGATTTGCTGTTGTTATTAATATTAGTACTAAATATTTAGGGATTAAATTTATTACGTAATATTCCGATGTGGAAATAGTTGTTTGTTTTTATTTGTATGGGATAAACCGGACGGAACAGATGTATTACCTGATGGTAAGCAATCGACGCCACCCATGGATTCCAAAAACAGCAGAGGCATTACAAGTGCGTTACCAGCCTTTTGGGGATTAGGAATTTGAGGATTATTGGGATTCAGAGATTGGGGAGATTGGACCTTACTCACACGATAATACGCAAAGCAAACGTTGTTTCACGTCAGATTGCTGTGAGGACATGGTATCAATCTGGTCGAGCCGGTCCATTCATGATTTCCCTACACGTCTGTCTGTTACATAAAGCGTTTATAAATTAAATTGGTGTCACGATAATCGATCAGTTTGCAATCCCACTACTGAGCAAGGGCTTTTTTTAAACAAGTAAAAAATGAGCATTAGTCCTTGATTGCTCAAAACGGATTAGCGATTTTAAACTTAAAATATAATGTGTTATTTCTATCACAGAAATAAATAAAATAATTATGGTACAATCCGTGATATTAGAGAAAAGAAAATCACCCACGGTGCCAGTACCTATAATGATTTTATTAAAAATGAATAGCAATTAGAATTGTTGATATAAAATCCTTTGTTATAAAGGAGAAGAAATATTCAAATTTCATATGAGCGTTACACTGAGATATTATGAGATATTGCTTTGATTTTTTAATATAACCTTTTCAAGGGGTTCATTTTTTCTCTATTACGGTTTAATATGGAAATCTTGCGTTTATCCTGCTTGCGTGAAAGTGGTATTTATTGGGATGTGAGACACTCAATTTGAGTGTTTCATTCACCTATGTATTATGTTTTTTTATATCCTCAGTGTGATAATAATTCATCGTAGTTGAAAACTCCTTGCTTAATAAGGAACTACAACTACCAACCATTGCCCAGGTCAAGTAATGCTGCATACTAGAGAATCTAGACTTTTTTTAAGGAGATAAATCATCTAATGACTATTCCCGCCCGGGTGAAGTGGGAGGGTTAGACACTTACTGACTAAAAGCCACTCCGTTCCTTCTCCTGCACGCCGAGCCGGAGCCCCGGTAACCCGTTACGTTTTCCGCGAGAGAGAATCTATACTAGAACACCGAAAATAATAATTTCCAAAAATGATATATTTAAAATTATAACTTCGAATACTTCTCAATATTTCTCAATATTTCATCAAATTTACATAAACACAAAATCTCCTTTAATACCTACATGCATATCTTAGGGTAAAAGGCCCCATTTTTTAAACAGACAGTGAAAAATTACAAAGGCTGAATGATTGATGTGTCGGCCCGTACATTTAAAAAACGATTCCGATGCTTAATTCCTCTGTCGTCAGATGTCAGTAGTGTTCGCTTCGTGATGGATTGAGTTTGAAAGCAATGAAGTTTGAAGTCCCAATGGTACTTTTCAAGAGTATTGGTAATTGTTTTTGTTTTTTGTTTTTTTTTCTTGACAGTTACAGGATCGACTTTGAACCTTAGATTGATTTGAAGAAGGTTCAGTTTTATATATCATGACTTATTTTGTTATTTTCAAGATGGTTCCACAAATGTACTCATTTGACTGATTTATTGACAAGATTGTCTATAGTACTTCAAAAGGCTTTACAAGAAAAGATGTGTGTCCTTCCTATACAAGTATTCAAAAGTTTGTTGAACCGGAGAACAAAATAGTCAAAATATAAACACTATATTCTATAAATTATTTAAAAACCTGCGTTGTCCAAACTTTAATTGATTTTTCTGTGCAGTCGTTCATTTAGCGTTGTATTGTCATTTCTATAAGAGTTTAAGAGTACTGCTACCGAAAAAAACATTTTCAACCAGAAAATCTTCTAACTGACTTTTAAACAGTACCTCTCATTAAATCACATAACAACATTCCACCACATTATCCACTGAATACAACACAAAAAAAGTCCTTTAAACCAAACAAATGTAGACAAAATATTTTTCAACATAGCCGTTAAAATTCAGGAGTATCTAATGTATTCAGTGCCGTAAATAAAACGGTCATGGCACCCCAAACCTATTTGGAATTGGTCCAAATATGTATAAATATCGCACGATGTATGCTAAATAGCCCAGTTATGGTGACAGTACTTTATCTTACAGCGTGTTGGACACTTTTGATATTTGCGACACACTACAAACATTTGACAAATGTTTGTTGGCGTTGGCCATCGGGTAGCTGGTTAATGTTGCATTGTTTTACAGTGGTGTGTACGTAGGCTTATTTTATGTGGTGATTTGTAATGATGTGATGTTATGTGTTCTGTGGTTTAAATTTGATTTGGCGGTTGTCTTTGTTGTGATTTAAAACCAGGACATTCTTTATATCATAATTTTTGTGAGGCATACTAAATTAATTGTATTTCGGCTTACTCACCTAATTATTTGACGAAGAACTCGACTGGTTTCACACAGTAAACAGTAGCAACGCAACTGTCGCCGCGTTGCGGATCGCGTAATGCTTTTACAATATGAGCATCTAGTATAGCTTGAAACTAGTCGAGTTAATAATTAATTACGTGAGCAAGCCGAAAAATATAATAATTAATCAGGACATTCTTGATACGACAGTTAGTCGAATTAAAAACGAGCAAATCGATTGGCGTGATCTATATTGAAACCGAACTTCTTAGTTTCAAATGGCAAAACATCTCAAAAATATAAATTGTGAGAACTTTATATGAAATAATTAATTTACATTTGGATAGCAATTTTTAAAAATATGGGAATACCAAAGATACTCCAACATAGTTATACAAGCGCACTTATATAACTCCGGCAGTGGATCACGCTATCGCCCTGTGCTTTTGACATTCAATCTCAGAACGATTCCTCACAAAACTGATCCGCTTACATAATTTTTAATCTTCATAAATTCTCCCGATCATCCGATCTTCCTTATCCCATCAAATTATTTCTCGAAGGATCGCGAAGCTTCGATATCAGACACTTCATATGGAATCGAAATTTTACCATAATCCAGGATAAATGAAGTTTCCATGACCATGCATTAATGAGGCTCGGGTCAATATCTTCGTGCAAAGTAAAAATCACTTGAGTGGTATTCGAAATTATCATTTCCTTTACTTTTTGTCCTTGTCTTGAATTAATTTTGTTAGTATTATAGTCAAATAAATAAGTATGAGAGCCCTTTGTTTTTGAAGGCGTAGAGAGAGGTGCATAAATTATCGTTAAAGTTTTTTTTTAAGGGGGGAAAATCATCGAGTTACTTCTCCCGCCTGGGTGAGGCGGAAGGGAATGTCAGACCCTTACTGATTAAAAACCACCCCGTTCCTACACCTACACTTCGAACCGGAGCCCCGGTAATCCGTTAAGTTCTCCGCGGCAATTGGCAGGGTGAGTGCACAACGAGCACCGCCCTTGCCTCTCCGCCACGCTCTCTGCTAAGTTCAGAGAGACGGGCGGAGCCCCTCAGAAGCGCGGGCTATGAGCCTCCGCAAAGAGTCCGTCGACTCCAACACCCATCTCGGGTTCTCTCGCCCTGTCCCGAAGTCTGCTGCGGACGACAGCCACGCCAACCCTATCACCCCTGTTAGGGAGACTGGCGCCCGCACCCAGGGTGCACCACGGGGAAGTCTTATGGCACCGCACCCCATATTATCGCTAGATTAGGGGCACATTAAGATGCACTGTATTACTGTGTATGACATTACTTCTGTATTTTTATAATAACTTTCGTAAGACATACAAAATTAATGAAAAACATCGGTTCATTTACGTAAAATATTGAGATAAGAGCTCTACTAGTTTCGAGTCACAGAGGAGACTCTTTGACATTGGCAGCGAGCGCGAACGCGGACTTTTCTTCTTATTTTCTAGTTTTGAATCAGTATTTTTAAATAACAAATTTCTTCTGTTACTTGACTAATTGACATCAATCGTGATATTACAAAACATTGTATTTATGTGATAATTTACGACATGACGATGGCCTTTTGGCCAAGTAGAATAGCAATAATGAACACTTAAAATGTTAACAATAACATTGATATTAACTATCAAACATTATGTGGTTTGCACAGTAAATCATTGCTTTAAACCATTGCATCAATAACAATCCAACCACATACAAACAACATCTGAAACAATTATACACAAACACATATATACAAGGTGTTGTTTTAAAGCCGCGTCATTTTCTAGGAGGTAACTCGGCTGTCGATTCTGAGTCCGAATCAATAAAAAAAATTTAGGTAAATATTTTTCATTTTTCTGTAAATTACGGAAATCCGGAAGTGCTAACTACACGCCGCCGTCTTGTAACTAGCTTTATAACGCGGCTTAACACACACAAACTCAAACATGTAATTGATATTATTCTTAATTCCATAAAACTCCAATATTACAGCATTACTGTCTGTCGCTTTTTTTGAAATACTGTCGAACTTAAACGATATATTATAGCCATATTTTTAACTATTGGCCCGAATTTTTCTTTTACATTGAACCTTTAGGACTTCTGTGACATGCCCCCGAGAAATGACACAGCTTCAAAACAACACCTTGTATATATGCCTACAAAGATATAATTATACGTAATATCCATTTCTATCGAATTGCATCAGCCAATTATCGTCTCAGTACACAATATCATCATCCTATTATACTATTAGCTTCATGCTTAGGTTTGATATATCCAATGACATTATATTACATCTGGTCTGATTCTCTAAAAGGATTTACTAAGTCTTAACTAGGAATTCTGATTAGCAAATGTAGAGTTCAGAACGTGGAATCAATTAATGTCTTTCTATACATATGAACATACTAGCTTCTGCCAGCGGCTTTACCCGCATCCCTGTGGGTTTAAATTAGCTTGTGTGTTATTCTAGACTATAATTATATCTTTGTACCAAATTTCATCTAAATCCGTCCAGTAGGTTTTTTCGTTTCGTCAGACTAACCGACATTTATATCCACAAATACTCATAGACACGATACACACTACGCATATAACGTTATAATGTCATAACATAACATCACGCCTATCATCTCCGAAGGGGTAGACAAAGGTGGACGTTTACGGCACTTAATGCTACTGTACAATGTAACACCCACTTTTCACTATAAATGTTATAAGTCCCATGTAATAGGGGGTGGACCTATTGCCATAAACCAGACACATTTCCAGACTACGTGCTACTACTGAGATTATTTTTGAAAATCCCAGTAATACTTTGCCCGACCCGGGCATCCAACCCAAAATCCATTGCCCGGCAGTCGCACTCGGCCAACGAGGCAGTCGAAGCATAATGACCTAACTTCTTTCAATAAGAAGATTATCTATAAGAAAATTAAGAATGGACACACTATTCAAAAAAGGTGGTGAAAATCTATTTACCTAAATGTATGACACAAACACTACTCAGATCAAAACTGTCAAATGTATTGGAAAAAGTGACTTCTATGAATAACTTAAGACCTCTAACAGCTGACTCAAACAATATCTTCCTTCATTTCTTCAAGACCAAATTTAGGCATCCCAAACCGTTACGTAAGAACGCAAATATCAGCCTTAAGGTTTTACACCCACATTGTCCTTAAGTATCATATTCGTGTGAAATATATTTTACGCAAACAATCAATATTGCATGACGTAAGATTTTGAATATATGTGTCTCGCTAGTTTTTGTTAGCTGTCCGTCAAGTGTGGAGGAAAACATTTTTCTCCTTTCTTTGTTGCGAGCATCATGAATAAATTCTCGAGATTCTTTAAGAGCGGCTTACTCGATCCTTTCCAATAACGTTTTGTGTACCCAACGAGCTAAGATGTGGATAGGAAATTTATGGCAACGGAGTAACGTTATGTGATATTTTTTCTCGGATTCATTTTGGATGAAGCGAGATGAGAGGTTTAATTGGATCGATTTGGATACATTGTAGGGTTGGGAATGACAATTTCATGTTTTAAAAGTAATATGACGTATAAGTATATGTAGCAACTACGTCGACTTTTAAAGTATAGAAGACTATGATAACTTGTTCCAATATTCATACAAAATAGGCAGTTATATTAATGAATGATAATCAATAGGAATTGGCAGTGGCATAAAAAGATAATAATATTGACATTCAATAGTCTTTACAGATGAAAATTGACTGCACGGTTTTCGCGGTGGCTAGGCTACTGTCTGCCGCGCAACGTGTAGCGGGTTCGATTCCCGCACGAAACACTTTTTTTATACTACGGCGGTGGCAAAAAAGCACACGGCCCACCTTATGGTAAGCGGTTTCCGTGGCCTATGTACACCTGCAACACTTGGGGCATTACATGCGTCTTGCCGACCCTTAAGAAACATATTCACTGCCCTCTGGAAGGACCTCATGTTGTGAGCCTTTTGTGTGATCCATTTGTGTGTCGGGTCTGGGTGTCATGTGTATGAAATTGAATGTTTATTAACGTACCTACGACACATGAGAAAATCTTAGTGTGGGGTAACGTTCCAAAAAAAGAAGGTAACAAGTTAAGGAAATGAGATTAATGAGATAATCTGAAAAATTTTATTTTGAACCAAATGGCCATGTCTTTAAGAGTAAATTTTATTTAGCTTACACGTGCGAAAGGGGCATAGTGTATCACTATTGGTAGAAACGACAAAGAAAGACCTAAAAATGAAACAGCTATAAACAGCAACTTTAGTGTAAAAGCCCCCAGCAATGCAGAGTCAAATGTAGTTGAACGCGAAAAAAAAAGAAAAGCAACTAACACAAAGACTGAACTTGGATTTTCGGAAATTACAAAATGCATTCTTTTTAGTAAAAGCGTAGTGAAGTGAGAAGACAAAGCAAGTGAAGTGCGATACTACCGAAGTATTACGTACGTTGCCTGACTATATTGTGTTCTAGTAGGCAGAAGGAGTTGATAAAGTCAAAGTTCACAAAGTCAAAGTCAAAGCATTTATTTCAATTATTCCTTAATTAGGTACTCTAAAATTATTGCTTTGAATAAACTTTTAAATGACCACCAGTTTGGCTTTCGCCGAGGGCACGGTACAATAGAACAAGTGCACAGATTAGTAGAACATATCAATAAAGCGTTTGAGTCAAAACAGTATAGTACTGCAGCCTTCTTAGATATATCTTAAGCATTTGATCGTGTTTGGCATGACGGACTACTGTTCAAAATAAAACGAAACCTACCTATAAATTTCTACAATCTTATAAAGTCCTATCTAAGCGACAGACACTTTTTCGTGAAACAAAATGAAGAGAAAACTACCTTACATACTGTCCAAGCTGGAGTACCACAGGGTAGTGTAATGGGCCCAATGTTATATCTACTTTTCACAGCCGACCTCCCAATAACAGAAGGTGTCGTCACTGGAACATTTGCGGACGACACAGCTATCCTCTCGGTGGACACTTCACCAGACGTTGCATCACAAAAACTTCAGTCTAGTCTCGACCAAATATCGAAATGGCTCAAAGACTGGCGAATCAAGGCCAATGAAACTAAGTCTGTCCAGGTGACTTTCGCAAACAAGAAAGGAACGTGTCCTCCTGTGACCCTAAACGGCATCCCTCTCCCACAAGAGGAATACGCCAAGTACCTCGGAATATATTTGGATAGACGCCTGACTTGGAAAAAGCATATATTTACCAAGCGGCTGGCTATGGGTCAACAGATACGCAAAATGCATTGGCTACTGAGTAACAAGTCTCAACTCTCTATGGAAAATAAATTGTTGCTATATAAATGCATAATAAAGCCTACATGGACATACGGCCTACAGCTGTGGGGCTCAGCGGCAAAGTCAAATATTGAAATTGTGCAAAGGTTCCAGTCAAAAATGTTGAGAATGATAACAAACGCACCATGGTATGTCTCAAATAACAGACTTCACCACGACCTCTGCATCAGTACTGTAATGGAAGAAATTTCCAAAATGACTAAAGTGTACAAAGACCGAATCACAAGCCATCCAAACAAGCTAGCAGTAAACCTGATGGACACCCAAACAGTCGCTAGAAGACTAAAGAGAAAGATTCCTCAAGACCTCATCTAGGAGGTTGTAAATATAAACGGGGCAGTCACTGGACAGCCCACGTACAAGTCTGCTGCATTTAACAAAAATATTGCTGAATATCTATATGATAGATTGCAATACATATATTATATAAAAAAAAAAAAAAAAAAAAAGGTACTCTAAAAAAGTCAAAAATTAAATTAAAGTTAAAGTCGCTGTATATTAGTACTGAAATGTATAAAATTAACTAGTAATCCATACAGTGTCTGAATCCATCTGTGTATTCACACAGATTCTTGAGTCAGATTGTGAGAATGATGAAACAGAAGATTTATGAACATCTAGCCTTTTTAGCAGAAATACATTTTCAAGGTTAAACCTGTATCAAAAACATCTATTGCTGTAGCTTTACACCTATTTTAGAGGTAGAAACAGTATAAGCGACTGTCACCCCAAAAAATGATCTCCAGACTTTGAATCATAATTCATAACCCTAATCCAGTTTCAAAAGATAAAACACTGAACCTCAAACATTTACAAGTCAGTTTAAAAACTTTATAGTGCAACAGCTGACGCTATGGAACTTTTTAAAACAAAACAAAGAAACTCCGACATGTAGGTGGTCGCAATCAACTCAACCGCTTGTTAGTTTACGTTGTTTATACTCAAAACTTTGCTCTGAAACTACCGACAGGCATTGGTAGCCCCGTATTTATAAACTGGAGTATATTTTTGTAGGATACCTGATGAGTCGTCTTTTAATTGTAAAATGTCTATGGAACTGTTCATTTATTATTGTTTTGGAAATGTGGTAAAAAATTGATGTTATACCTTTTATATTTGGGAAAGGGTTATAATTATTAGAAAATGATGCTAAAATTTTCAAATTATCTCTTTTATGTTTAGTTTCTTTCCATTTTTTCCTTCCCTTGGCGTTACAAACACATTGTTTTGTTTCTTTTTCGGAATGGCGTTTGGCCCTTGGCGTTACAAATTTGAACCATTTCAATTTATATTCTAATTATTCTATTTACTACCTTACATGCATTATTGTCTGTCACAAAAAAATATCTCTTAGTGTTGACCCACACTCATCTGCCACGAAGGGAACCGTGGGAATGTGTGCAAAGTTTCATAAGATTTCATATACATAATTCTAAAATTCGTGTAGTTCGACGCGTTTGGCTCGGATAAGTTTTTTTTTTGTTTCTTTTTTATGGAATAAGAGGCAAACGAGCAGACGAATCACCTGATGGTAAGCGATCAGCGCCGCCCATGGACACCCGCAACACCAGAGGAGTCACAAGTGCGTTGCCGGCCTTTTAAAAATGTTTTTTTCTTGAGGGTTTGAAGGTCGTATCGGTTCGGAAATACCGCCGACGACAGATCATTCCACAGTTTTACTGTGCGAGACAGGAAACTACGTGAGAAGCGCACAGTTGTGGCCTGCCAACCATCTATATGATGGGGACGTATTTGCTATCGTGAGGATAAGTGTGCGTTCGCCTTCAATGATATGCGTTTACACTTGATTTTCATCCCTTTTCATCGTGTTTTGACTATATGCGGTTGACAACAAATGTCCACCGTAAAGTTTTATTCGATCGTTTAACACGTGTCAAAACTGCACTGGTGCACTCTTTTACGATGTTGTTAAATGGTTTAGCAAATAAATTGTCAGTTAGTTTTTATTTTAAAGGTTTGTCATAGTATTTTGCTTCAATATTCTGGTGGGTTGTAAACATTTACTGCTGTAGTTTATAAATCTATCTAGATAGTAAAATGGGTTATGTCTTTAGGCAACTGCAGTGTTTAAAAAAGGTAAGTTTCAATAAATCATCAATAATCAATGACATAATTAAAATACTTGGATCTTTGTTTCGGTTTTTAGAACTAAGTAAAAGCACTAGGTCAAATTTGCCTAGAATATTAGGCTATAAGTTCACGTCTCACTACATTGGTCCTACAATAACCCCTTCAGGGATTACAAGGCGTGTTGTTTTTATTACACTAGCTGTTCCTCGCGACTTCATCCGCATATAATAATAACTTCTGGCAAATTTTGGATTTTTTAATTAGTCTTCTCCGAGGTTAATTGCAATACTGTGTAACAAATTTCATCAAAATCAATTTGGTTATATTTATTGCAAAACGTTGCTAACTTTCGTGTCTTTTTAATCTTTCCTCTTTATACTATTAGTATAGATATAGACAAAACACCAGCGCCAACACCGTTAAAAAACTTATCTACATAATAATATCAATTAAATTAACATAGCTGATTAAAATATCTCATATGAATAAGAGGTATCTGCTCTCGTGAAAAACAAGCAAAAGGATACAACAAAAATTTCATAATGCCATTTTGTTCGTATTTCTTTTTTCTTAAACGCGAAAATGAATGCGACTCACGACTCGCATTTCGCCTGGATTTTTATGTATTTTCATATCAAAGCCTTTGTGAGTTTATTTTTTAATAGTTTTAACTCTTTTGTCTTGTTACTGGGTGTGTTTTTAAATAATGGATGTGTGTTTTCTCGTTACATGGTCATCTGTTTAATGGGGTGTCCAAAAGTTTAGTTTAGTTCGGAGTGAGAATTTTTCATTATAGAGGTAGAAACAACGTGTTTTATTATTTGTGTTATCTTACTTGATGATATACTTCGATAGCCTCTACTAGTATGTTTGTTAAGCACAAAGCTTCAGATTTATTTTATAATTTCAATTCAAAACAAGAAAGAGCAAAATTTTGTTTCAGTTTCTAAACGGTCTTTTAAACTGAAATCTAAATTATATATAGAGACTAGCTGACCCGGCAAACGGCATATTAATAATTTCGTAGAAGGGTCAAAATTGAGGATTGTATGTATTTTTGTATGTTGTATCATAAAAAATATAAATTAAAATGTTTGTCTAAAACATAAAAAAATTAAGGTTGGACTACCCCTAAGATTTAGGGGGATGAATAATAGATGTGGGCCGATTTTCATAGATACCGGATAAGTACAAAAAATTTCATCAAAATCGGTCAAGCCGTTTCGGAGAAGTATGGCAACGAAAACTGTGACACGAGAATTTTATATATTAACCCATTCCTCCCCACTGTCATATTTTTAGGACACTACTTTCAAAATTTTTTTTCATGTATTGGGTCTTATATTTTTATTATTTCTGATGAAATTCATATTTTTAAACTATTTTTCTAATAAAATATAATTTTTTTTGCTGTTAAAAAGTTTACGTAATTTTAATGTCATTTTTTGAAATTGATCATTTTTGCTGACTGAAGGAGAGCATTGAGTTCCAATTTTATATACCGTAAAAGAAAAATGTTACCTACTTCAAAGTATACAAGACTTATTCTTAGATCTCTATCAAATATAAAACAAATAAAAACAAAACCAAATTATAATTTGTGAACTTGTTATATACATTTAAAATAAGCCGTCTATAAAATGACACCGGGAATCTGACTGTACAATTTGCCGCGTAAGCGTGTTCGATCCTGTCACGCTAAGTACAGGTTCAAACTAGTCAATTGTTTGTTTCTTGCGAATCTTGCTTGTATTTACATTAGTCTATTAGTCTACGCCGAACACGTTACATCTCGTCCCTCGAAACGATTGTGATTATTTATCGACCTGGAGTAAAAAGTGAATTATTTACGAGGTTGAGAAATTATTGGTAAGTAAAAATATTTTAGTTTTATTCTGTATCTAATTGTAAACAATATATCTGTCTGTATGATTATAAGTATACGTCTGGCTATATATTAATATATTCTATTTTTTGTTATTTATAGATCATGGATCCAGTGCAAAAGAAGTATAAAAACGCTTTGAAGGTGTCCGAAATTGTAGACTATCTTCAAGATATTGAAGATTTTAGTGATGAGGAGTTGAATGACATTGAAATTGCCATATTGCCGCCGGATGCGGTAGATGAAATGACTGACATAGAAGAAGGTCCTGACGACGATATGGGAATTTTGCCAGTGTCTGATGTAGCTGGTCAAGTGGAATTTTCGTGCACGATCGATAGCGGCGCGGAAAATCATCCTACTCAAACCACATCTCGTACAAGCAGGACAGTCACTTGGCGTAAGTGTGAACCAGTATATTCTGAAATACAGCCGGAATCTAATACTGCTAAACAATGTTTAGAAAATATGATTACACAGTTGGAAGGAAAGTCAGCGGTAGAAATATTCGAAAACTTGTTGTGTGACGGGATTCTAGAATATATTGTGCACGAAACTGTATCTTACGCCAAACACTATAAAAATGATTTGAACTTCAATCTAACTATAAATGAGTTAAAAGTCTTCATAGGAATTTTGTTTTTCTCTTCGTATCATCACTTGCCGCAAAGTAAACTTTATTGGTGTAGAGATGAAGATGTACATATTCCATTTGTTGAACAGGCAATGTCCCGTAAACCGACACCCGGTTCTTCAGAACTTCTTTTACAACCTGTCAGGTTTGACAATGTTGGTCACTATATGACAAAGAGGGACAAACAGAGGCGTTGTCAAGGACAAGGCTGTAAAAAAAAACCTCTAACCTTCTGCGCCAAATGTGAAAAATCACTTTGCAGTGATTGTTTCATACCTTATCATACAAAATAAGCTCATAACATTTTTTTAAGACTGATTGTGGATATAATTTTCAAATAAAGCTAATGTTCTTATAATTGTTAACTTGTATTATTTCCGATTACATGCTCCCATTGTCATATTTATAGGACAGGCTGAAACAGGGATGAAGGTATATATATAATTTTTTTTTAGTCATTTTCTATTTTCTTAACGTATTGTGAACTTAATTTAAAAAATTGATCAAAAAATTCCAATGTTTTCGATGCTTGGGAAGTAATGGGTTAAATATCTTTAAGTATGTAATTCTTTTAAAGCATGCATGAAAAGACTGATGACTGATGATCAAGCGAAAGAGGTGCCTATGTAAGAATCAAAACCATTGGCGTTCCATAGTCTCTACCCTCCCCCATAGGAAACAGGCGTGAAGTTATGTATGTATGTGATATCTTTTTCTTTCTGTTTCTAAGAGTAGAAACAGAAAGAAAAAAAATAATGAGAGCATTACACATAAGGTCCAGCAGAACTTTACCATACAGACTTATTTGGACATTTATTATAATTAACTACCTTTCACCAGAAAACCATGCAAGCAATTCTAGACCGTAACTGCAAAACATTTTTACTCCACAATTGTAGCAGTTTCCTAACAACTAAAAGTGTTTACCACTGAAACTATCAAAACTTCTACCTTCTTTACAAAACTGTGGGATAAAGTCGTTTCCCTAAGAATAGTACATAAAACAGAATTCCCATTGGGAATTACCATCGCTTCCACTGGATGTCCGCGCCATCTAACCTCGTTAAGGTTCCGTGAGCGTCTGATTGGAACATTGTTTCTCACTGCGGTGATGTAACGAATCAATAACTTTATCTGCCATATTTTGTTGTGTATCTTTGGGTTTACACCGATTATGATCTTTTGTAGTACTTGATCTCTCTTTTTTACTTTCGGTTTTCCGGTTTGTTTTCATTTCTTCTTGTAGGCGATGTCATCCTTCCATGATGAGCCTGGCATGGTCTTTTTGTGACCAAAAGACCCTAAATTAATAAGAATAATAAAAAATATCCATTCTTTCTTAGGTCTGGATAAATAGTAAACAATTTACACTCCACAGATAAGTATTTTTAGCAAAGACGTGACAATAACAAACATCAATCACGAACACAAACAAATCCCACCCTCAATGAATTATACAAACAAATCCAACGAAAAATGACCAAATAGAGGAAAATACATCGAGACCACTCAAACTCAAAGTAATAAACACTCCAAACAAAATCGCCTCGAAAGACCCATCGAAATACACAAACACTCAACAACTCCCCACTTTAAAATAAAATAGACGTTACTTAGACGCGGAAGAAGTAAAATATTCAGAGGTAAGCACTTGACCAATTTTTTGTTTGGCCACCCAACCGACCAACACAAAGAGAATCCACGAAAGACATTAAAACTTGTACTGTGGCGATTCTTAAAGACTGTTTTAATGGTTGAAAGAAAGTTGAGAGCACTCTAAGAGCAGTGAACTTACTAATTGAAGAGTTTTCAGATTAGATGGCGAGGCTGTAACGGCTTAATGTTGTTCGGATAATATTTTGTAAAGGGCACGCGATTTTGATGGGTCGGTGTCAGGAATTTGATGTGGAGATTGAATTATGCGAGAACTTTCTATAAGATATTAGGTTATTGGTAAAACTTATCTTTAGGGTGTACCTTACATCCATACTAATATTAGAAATTGATGAATTTGCATGTCTGTTTATTTGTTTGTCTTTCACGCCAAGATGAAGCGATGAAATAATATAATTATTTTAAGTGAAGATAGTTGAATGTTCCTTGCCAACCCCCAATTTCCCTAAAATGGATGCAAGTTTCTCTGTAGAAAGCTAAAAATTGGTATGCGGACTATTTGTGATAAACAAAAATATTGTTCATATTTTTTTCATTAAAACATTGCACTGCTTACTACTACTTACTTATTTATGTTACTTCTTTAGAAGGTTATGTGTGAAAGTCGGTTAACCTGAATCTAATTCTACGAAAGGACATCTTTGGCTAATAGTTTTATATTGAAAATCGGAGTGAAAATAGTTTTAAGACTTTTCTCATCAACAATACTCGTTTTTTTGAAAGTCAAATCATTTATTTCAATTAAACCATAATTTGGCAGTCTGTTAGTCAGTCCGTCAGTAAAGCTAGGTGAAGCTAGGTGCTCATTCCAAAATGTAGATTTGAATGGAGAAGAACGAGCACAAAACTCCATCTCTCTGAACAAGATTCTATTAGAACGATTATTGTCGTTCTAATAGAGTCGTCGCGGTCGTCTTGTTGATGAGAAAATTCTTAGAACTTTATCCCTTATTAGTTGGCAATAATAGTCAAATTAGCGTCTTTGAAACATTCTCTTGTACCTTCCAGGAAATGGATAATATGTGTATTCCCTTAACTTTTCCAACTGTTTCTCTCATCTTTGACTATCTTATGCGTAAAATTGCTTTGAAACTCTGACCGCGTTTAAAGTCTAAAGTTCATAATTAGTTCTGAGCTTGCATGATATTAAATGTATAGAGATTGTGGGAGTTTGCCTGCTACTTATAGTAATCCATGCTTTGAATATGAGTTCATAACTTAAATATTCTTGCGTTGTTTTGTTTTTCATGTTTTAGTTTGATAATTTGGGATTTTGTTCGAATAGTAGGTATTAACGTAAGGTCTTAGCTTGTATGACTTGTGAAAATGCCAAAATGCCAAACTTCGAATCCCAACTATGTTGCGTATAGCAAAATTTAAATATTTATCAGATATTTTAACACAAAATTTCCTAGAATAAACTAGTTTAGTACTAAACCCAGCACCTTTGTTTTAAAATCTTTTCAATAAAGGTTTAGTTAGAAGACGTACAAAATTCACTTTGATAACTACTGAAGTTTATAGCTACGCTTTAAATGTTTCATTTAAGTAATTGTTTTTGAACATTCTTGAAGTAATAAAGTTTTAACAGACTTAATTTTAAGACTTCGTAAGTGGTCAAATCATCACAAGTATTTCTAGGCAAAGGTTTAAACTGTACAAGTGTACAATTTCTGAAGTCTATATTCAGAATTAGCATTAATGAATATACCCATCTTTATTATTATTTATTTCATTGTATCTTTTATTTCTCTATATTTTCCTATTAACATCACACTTTTTATCCCCAAAGGGATAGGCAGAGGCGCACAATACGGCACTTACTGCCACTGTATAACGTAACACCCACTTTTCACTGTTTATGATATGAATCCCATGTAATAGGGGGTTAACCTATTGCCATTATACCCGGCACAATTCCAGACTCCGTGTTACTACTAAGATTTTTCTTAAAAAACCCAGTAATACTTTGCCCGACCCGGGAATCGAAACCGAGACCACTTGCCTAAAGAGGCAGTTACGTTATTCTATTACTACTATCGTAAGACATTATCTTAATATTGGTTAGATGGCTTTCTCACGTGTTTGAAGATTTTAACTGAAATAATTGTAAGCTCCGCAACGAGTACATAATAACGGCAAGTGTCGCGCACTCGATTAAAATCAAGCTACGTTAGGTCCATGATTGCAGCAAACGTGATGTAGCCAAGTCAACGAATCTGACTTCGTCCAACAGCTATATGAGTAAGCTACGTAAACCAATGAATCTATCTCCTAAACATATAATAAAATCGTAGGAAAGTGAAAACTGTACATTGAATTTTTCTTGAATGGTTGATGCGTGATCTACAATCGATATCGAAGGCATATGGTTTTTAGAATTTTTGTCTATTTGTCTGTATGTATGTCCGGGCTATAGTCAAAAAGTACTCTATGGATTTACTACAAATTTTGCATGAATATTACTAACAGGTCGGTTCAACTTATAGGCTACGTAATATCACGCTATTATCTGCGGGAGAGGAGCTGTGAATCACTATTCCACGCGGACGAAATCGCGGGCACAGCTAGTTTTCGATAAAACTAACAATTATTTAAAGAAGAGTAAACGAATAGACGAAACACAAACTTTTTCTCATTAAACTATGAGATAGAAAAGAAAAAGTTATACGCTGACGAATTAAAAAAAAAGTACCTAGTAGTAAAAGTTTTTAAACGTAATTAAAAATGAAACTTACCTGCAATCTGAGTTAGAAATGAGACTGAATGAAAACAAGGAATATAAATGAGATATTTATTATTTCATCTGAAGAGTTAATACTTAGTTGAAAAAAAAAAAAAAAAAAATAAAAAACCGTTGCCCCACATTAGGATTTTCTCCTGTGTCGTAGGTGCGTTTACAAACATACAAGTTCACATACACAATGACACCCAGACCCGAAACAACAATTTGTGGATCACATAAAGTGCTGTTCCGTGCGGGAATCGAACCCGCGACACGTTGCATGGCAGCCGGTTGCCCAGCCACCGCACCAACCGTGCAGTCAAAGAATATTAAGAGAACGTATATAAGAAGGACTGCCTCATCGATCTACATTGTTGACGTGACTGCCAAGCCCAATTTTCAGGTCAGGAAAATTAATAAGGCGACAAGATTTACTATAACGTATCTAGTCGGATGTACTGTAACAGGGGTTACACCGTAGGGTCTCCGGAGCAGATCTCTTAGTGGACTCGGTGCGCCCTATAGGTGATGATGGTGGCAACCGGGATGGTTTTAGTGAGTTAAGAATATCACATCTTCTAGATTTTGTTCCAAAAAAAGCCGCTTAGCACCTTTTGACGGTTTCCTCCTGTTATCATAAAAATAAGGTACATAGGATAGTGGACGCCAAATTTTGAAAAAAAATCGGTATTTTCATTTGCCTAATCGGAATCACTAAACCTATTCCTCAATACAGATGGATCATTTGATAATTAGCAATTGGTGCCGTGCGTTGTCGTTTTGGAGAATAGTGAATTTGAAAATTAGGAAGGGAGGGTAAATGAATTCATCTGACTTCAGTTCTAATTTGCCATTTCAATTGTTACAGATGATGCATTCAAGCACCAAAGAACAAGAGTACAGTGACGTCACGAAACGTTACAACGAATGGATGAGGCGCGGTTGAGTCATGCTGACGAAGAATTGGAGGATCGACATGCATACTATGAACTTCAGCTACCGACTCAAGATCGGTATCATTGTCATTGTGATTATGGTGCTTGGGTTTTTTAATGAGAGTCAAGGTGAGTGACCTTCGATTTGTTTTTTTAATTCACTTATTACTCGTTTTTGTTCTTATCAATATCAATATTACCAGCCAGGAACAGACCACTACTAGACTAAGCACTGCTTCTACATTGAAGAGTTTAACACAATTACTACAGTCGATTAGCAAGAGAGTTAGCAGTCGCAGTTTCATAAGTTCATGTTTATCAGAATGCTTTACTTTAATATAAGGGTGCGTCCACATCTGGCAAACGCTCCGCAAATGGGCAGCTGGCCAGCCATACGCGAGCCGAGCGCAAGCTGCGTGCGTACATTCAAAATTATTATTTACTAGCTGTTTCCCGCGACTTCGTCCGCGTAGAATAACGATTTACAGCTCTTTCCACGTAGATGATCGCGTGATAATATTATGTCGCCTAATATTCTTGCAAAGCTTAAAGTAAATCCATGCAGTACTTTTGTGATCATCCCCGACATACATACAGATAAACGGAAAAAATCCAACAACCATATTTTTGGCTTCGGTATCGATTGTCGATCACGCCCTAAGTATTCTTTTAAAAAGATATTTTATATACAGTTTTGACTTTTCTACGATTTTATTATATGTATATCTAGATACGAACCTTGTATGAGTTGAGCACCAAACCATTGCTGTGACTGCACGCACGCAACTCGCTTGCAACCCGCAAAAGCGAGCGGCACATTCGTGGCGCATCCGCCAGATGTGGACGCACCCTTTTTTTTGAAGGGGGGAAAATCATCGAATGACTGCTCTCGCCTGGGTGAGGCGGGACGGAGTGTCAGACTCTTACTGACTAAAAACGAACCCGTTCCTTCTCCTGCACGTCGAGCCGGAGCCCCGGTTACCCGTTAGGTTATCCGCGAATGTGGACGCGCCCTTAGAGATATCTTAAAGGAAGAGTGTAGGAAAGTTTTTTTATGGTCAAAAAGAAGTTTTCTTCATGTTTGGCGAAAAAGCTAAAAGACTTAATGGCTGCATAATGTGCTATAGATTGAATTATCATTCACCTAGAAAAACAAAAATTGTATTCACAGGTTTACACAGAAAAACATATATGGGTGTACGGTATTTATACATTTAATATATATTTGACTGCCTTGTTGGCCGAGTGGTCGTAAGTGCGATTGCCGGGCAAGGGGTCTCGGGTTCGAATCCCCGGGTCGGGCAAAGTATTACTGGGTTTTTAAACATTCTCAGTAGTAGCACGGAGTCTGGAATTGTGCCCGGTATATGGCAATAGGCTCACCCCCTATTACATGGGACTCATAACATAAATAGTGAAAAGTAGGTGTTACATTGTACAGTGGTATAATGTGCACCTCTGCCTACCCCTTCGGGGATAAAAGGCGTGATGTTATGCTATGTGGTATTTATACACTTATAGGCATAACCGTTGTGATGTGAGATGAATAATTAAAATGATGAAAAGTTTTATGTAACAAACACACATACGTAAAAAATTCATGTATATGAGTTACAGCGCAGTTGATATGGGTCAAGGATAAATAAGTTAAGGAAACGTCAGCACTATGATCATCAACATCTCTATTCCGTTGGCCTTAGAGTTCACAATCGTACGTTTCCCGTGATGCGTGGTTTACTGCAGCACATAAAATATTGATAGCGTCTAGTGACTGTATGTCGTTTTAAGTATTTATGGAACATAACTTCATGCATTCCATGGGGTATTGGATGAATTATAAGTCAGAATTTAGATTTCGTTCATAGAGACTGCCTCGTTGGTCGAGCGGTCGCAAATGCGACTGTCGGGCAAGGGGTCTCGGGTTCGATTCCCGGGTCGGGCAAAGTATTACTGGATTTATTAAAAAATCTCAGTAGTAGCACGGAGTCTGGAATTGTGCCGGTATATGGCAATAGGCTCACCCCCTATTACATGGGACTCATAAGATAAATAGTGAAAAGTGGGTGTTACATTGTACAGTGGTACAATGTGCACCACTACCTACCCCTTCGGGGATAAAAGGCATGATGTTATATACATAATTTGGATTTCAAACAGAAATCGGTTACATTTTAAATGATAAACATCCTGGCACAATAGGTACCATTCCGTGATTAGTTTCTGGTGCTTATTGAGAATTTTCAAAATCAGACAATATGAAAAGCCAACGACAAATGCGTCTGAATAATAAATGCTCACAGCAATATTGTTAATTTGATATAATAAATATTTATTTTTATTTTTTTTTGTATAAAAAGTTGCCCCACACTAGGATTGTCTCCTGTGTCCTGGGTGCACTTACAAACATACAAGTTCGCATACATAATTATGACATCCAGACCCGGAACAACAATCTGTCACATCACACTAAATCACACAAAAGACCACACAAAAGTTGTTCCGTGCGAGAATCGAAATCGCGACACGTTACGCGGCAGCCAGTAGCCCAATTTGGATACCGCAATAAAATTAAAAAGAAAAAATAAATAAATTAACCTAAGTTGTATTCTTATTAAATTAATAAGATTCAAACAACGAATGAATTCACTAGAAGCTCCTCAGAACTATACTACAATCTACACTCCCTAAATACCCATACATAGTGTTTGCGAAACACAAATTCATAATATCAAAGACAATAATTCTCAAAGTGAGTTTAGAGGCTCGTAGGGGGCAGTTTATGGGGCTTAATAGGCGAATACGTTAGCCTACTAAATCTAAGTTATGATCTAATTAATGAGCTATTAGGAAACATTAGTTACGGGGGTCCCAATGATCCGTGGTAAATGGATTTGATGTGTTTAGCTATGTGAGGTGTATGGAAGTTGGAAGGCAAATGTTTGACAAGTAATGGAAAGGTGATAAAGGAGATTTTATTAGATTGCATTAAAACTTTTGATTCTATAAAATGTGTTGTTGGGCGTTGGTCGATGGCCCAACTTATGGAGAAGTAATATAATTGTATAAATGGTCTTATAATATTGACTACATGGTTTTTTTCTTGGGGGAAAATCATCGATGACTCCTCCCGCTTGGGTGAGGCGAGATGAAATGTCAGATTCTTACTGATTAAAAACTACCCCATTCCTATTCCTGCACGTCGAGTCGGATGTAGCGTGTTAAATTCGTCACGACTCCGTATCTGCATCAGCTCTATTGGGCCCCATCTGTGGTGGTCTGATGGCTCTTTGAGGCGCGCGCGGAACGCGACGGGACGTACGCTCGGGTCTGGTTTGACTGCACGGTCGGCGCGGTGGTTGGGCAACCGGCTGCAACGTGTAGCGGGCTCAATTCCTGCACAGATCAACTCTTTCTGTGATTCAAAAATTGTTATTTCGGGTCTCGGTGTCATGTGTATGTGAACTTCTATGTTTGTAAACGCATCCACGACACAGGAGAAAATCTTAGTGTGGGGCAACGTTAAAAATAAATATTGGTGTAAAACATTTGCTCTTATAAACCATCTCGTTTGTAGAGCGACTGTCAAGTACGCGGTTTTAGGTTCGTTTCTTCAGCTGGTTTAAGGAATTATTAAGTGTATTTGGATTTCTAAGAACTTCTCAATAATAACTTGGAATTTGGACGGCTGCGGAAAAATATTAGCGAGTGTTTTAAGTTCCCGGACTATGTAGTCTAGAATTGGTCAAAGTTAGGGTGTAAGCTTATTGCACTACACTCTTAGGCATTAAGCTCACCCCCTATTACATGGGACTCACACGAATGCATGCACAACTCTCCTCCCATTCAACGCACAAAACTGAAGCTTAAACGATGCACAACAAACTGAGATATCACCAAACTTGAGTATAATAGTTCAGAATAATTGGTAGCTGTAGGTAAACTTGGTATTGTCCAGGCCAAGTTTGGGAAAGCCGCCAACTAATTTGGCACCTCACAACGTTACGAAGTTGCTGTTTAATCATACAACAGTTGCTTATCTCAGTTTAATGAACAAGATATTCGTTAAACTTTGACTGTGATGTACTGGGTTGTTACCTTTATCTTATGAAAACTTTGGTTAAGTTATTGGTTAACACGTTAAACGCCATGGGGGTCACCAGTGACCGACGTTAGCGGAGGATTTACCTTCAACAGTTTTTAATTGGCAGTCCAAGGCTTAAAGTAATAGGGTAGTTTCCAAGGTACCAAAATTAAAAATCTAAATAGTTTGTCAGTTAGGTAATGAAAAAATATTAGACACGTATTTTTTATTTTCTCGTATTAAGTTGCAATACTTAGACAAAATCGCGCTAAGTTTAGGAGTCGGCGGTCGTTAAGTCATAACGTGCTACAAACTGTGGCACGCTGTGACGTCACACGATATTTCAAATTAATATATCGTCGATAGTATTTAATTTTATGAGATATGAAAAAATAGCAATGCTTCTGCACGAATGGGCCGGCTCGATCGGAGTGATACAACGGCCTCATAGAAAATCGACGTGAAACAACGCTTGCGTTGTGTTTCATCGTATGACTGAGGTTACAGGAGGCCCAATTACCCTAGTCCCCGAATCCTCCACAATCCTCAAATCCCCAATTTCCAAAAGGCCGGTAACGCACTTGTAACGCCTTGGTGTTTCGAGTCGAGTGTCCATGCGCCGATTGCTTACCATCAGGTGATCCGTCTGGTCGTTTACCGGCTTATGCTATAATAAAAAAAGATTAGACTTTAACCGACTTCAGAAACGAGAGGTTCTCAAAAAAGAGAGAGAGACCAGGCAGCAGTAGCTCTTTGATAAACCAGAACCATTTAAACTACAATTACTTAGCGTAGACTTTAGAGAATGCCCTATTATATATCTAAAAGATATTCACAGCTCAGCAAATAGTTGGTCACAGGCTGACTACGCGTCCAGTGTAGGTATTCAAGTCTCTTTCATCCTAATGGGGTCATACGAGCACATTAGCCACATCTCAACCAAATAAAGAGAAAACAAAACGAATCCGAACAAAATATGGAAATCCCATTTATAGATAAAAAAAAAATAGCAAACATCAAATCGTTTTCATCAACAAATAACGAATGGAGTGCTACAATATTTGTGCACCAATGTTTGCCCAACTAATGTGATTATTTTGTACAAATAGATTCGCTCGGAAACTACATACAATATCGTTGCGAGGGCCTTGTTCGGAATATTTTACTTCCAACGTTTGGATATTGTTTGTCACGTATATTTGTTGGTTTCAACTTGGTTACCTATTGTTTGGATGGTGAGCCGCAAACAAGTTTAGCAGAATTGTTTTTCAATTAAAAGTTATATTTTATATGGATGGTTTGTGTGTTTTTATGGGTGTTTTGTTTGTATGTGTTTTATGTGGTGTTTTTAAATTAGAACTACTTTTGTGTATAGATTAGTTCGGTTTACCACATTTTTTAAAGTATGTTACCTTCAAAAATAATATTAAAAGATAAATATTAGAACATTACTGGTGAATAGTAAATAAATTAATAAATGTCCAATTTTGTCAATAGATTCTACATTTAATATTGTGTAACATTTAATGGAATAAATATTTGTAAATAATACACACACATACCAACTGTACATGTTGTTTAGAACCAATATGTATATACATTTTGGACTCCTCTTTCGGAAAACATCAGTTTAATATTACAAATTAATAAAAACAACTCATAGCTACGCTTTGCTATCATCCACGTGTACCAAACACACAACCCTCATGCATCATTAAAATATACACTCAAAACCTCCTTTTTGAGGGCTGATAAAAAACAAAAGAACAAAAACGGGAATGAACATGAAATCTTTTACTAAAATACGAGATAAGGGCCAAACAGAATGATCAAAATGAAGTCGGGAGAAGAGATAATTGGAACAATAAAACAATCAGGAAATCCGGGTCCTTTTATGATATCAATTTTTCTTCCTTCTAATAATTATTTGAACCTTCCTAAATATCGCTTAATTAAGGGAGTTTTGAAATTAAGTAATGATTTCGAATTCTGTGTTGGGGAGTTGAAATTGTCATTTGTTTATTCGTTGAACTGTTCACCAGTTGTGTTGTCGAAAGTCTCGGGATGGACAACTAGGTCATTGTATTTAATCATTAGACCACAAAAAACGTTACGTTTTTAAATAAAAAGCCGTCAACTTACCACCAGATGCTATTTTAGAAGTAAAGTAGATTTTTTTTACTACTGGCTAGACACCAGTGAAAAAAAAACACACATTAAGTAATATTAGTTGCAATTTACGTGATTAAAAAAATATAAACCTACATTTATTTTTTTGCCGTCTTATTGCAAGCAACTCCAATCGTAGTTACATTTAACAAACACCCTATATAACCAAACCCTTAAAACGCTACCCTACTTTCATACGTCCCTATTCATATTAAAATAGAATTTGACGCATAGCCATTTAGCCTTCATTTGCAAAGGGACCCTTTACAGAAACGTATGCTACCTTGTCTATATGTTTTGCCGAGTTATTAACCGAATGTAACGAAACAAAAGAGGGTACAATTTCCGAAATCGCAAGAAACAAAAGGCATTTTAGTTAGCGCAGATGTTATGAATGAGTTTCATTAGTGAGAAACATGGATCTTGTTTTGTGGAAGTGGCATCGAGGTGTTAAATGTTGAGCGTAGTTTTTGAATTTTTGTTTAAGTTTTAGCTCTTCTAATTGTTTTTATTATATTGATTGAGCACGCGTTGTGATTAATGTTCATCTCTTCTCTGTACGAAAACAGGCCTTTGGTCATCAATGGCCACTTATAGGCTATTGATGTGAATGTGATTTTCATGTGTTATGTGTTATTTTATTTAATAAAATTATCTTATTGAGTTTCTTTCTTACTTATCATTTGTCAATTTGTCTATAATTCGAAGTCGTAGGTAAAAACAGTTTCGATGTCTTATTTCACAAACTTGAGACGTTTCTACAATTGTTCAATGAAAATGAACGAAAATTTCCACAATTTAATAGAAACCAATGATTGCTTCGCCAAGAAAAAAATACGTAATTTGGTACAACAATTTCATAGACGGCGAAAATTATATTACAAGTAATTTGACAAAATATTATTTATTCACTGAGTAGTAGTAGCGACAGTGAATTTTGACGCTTTACGAAAGAAAAATAACTTAAACATAAACGGAGTACCAAAGTTTTTCGAGGAAAAAAATATGAAACGAGCAATATAAATTACGCAAAAAATTATTTGACAGAATTCATTTGAAGTTGTCAGAGTTAAAAACATTCGAGACAAACTGCTAGCGAAGCAATCAAAAAAATAAATTATTACAAACTTCTAAATGAACGAGACGGTTCAATTAAAAAGTAAACTGATTTCGTTTTCTAAATTCAAAACAGAAACCCATTACTAAGATTCGAGAAAAAATTTAATGAAAATGGTTTTGTAATTACATGAGTCGATTGAACATAATACGTCACATGTCACTTCCAGTGCGGTTTTAATCTTCGTATGAGCAGTATTTATGAAATGAAAGAAGGTCTTATAAAGCAGAACAAACTGAACTAATTACTCGATTTGTTGAACAAACATCGATTCGTTTGAAAATTTAACGTTCAATTGCAATATTTTGATAAATATTGGAACTCGCTTTTGCGACAAATTTCGTAATTATTATTTGAAAGAGGTTTATTTTCAATGGCGGAGGGGAATTAAAATTAATTGAAATAAGCTTCCTTATTAGTGCTGTATTTATGATTACAACTGTTTTATAACTCGGGTTTGAAGTTAATGCTATTTTAGATTCTTGTATAAACCTTTAGTTTGTTTCGGATCTTTATTAAAGTCGTGACATTAGTCCCATAGACTAAAAAAAAAATATATTTATTTATAAATGGAATAACCTAGCAAACGAGCAGACGGATCACCTGATGGTGAGCAATCGGTGCCGCCTGAGCACCCACAACACGAGTGTATTTGCATTTTCACGGTACAAAGTCCATTGACGACCTTTTGGGAATTAGGGATTTGAAGATTGGCGATTTAGGAGATTTAGGAGTCTGTCAGCTTTTAAAACTGTAACATAAAATTATTATACACGTATAAAAGTAAAGTCTCGTATCCACGTGTAACCTTTTTTTTAGACGTCGGCCGTCCCAAAGGACAATTCAGGTATTGGGGATCGCGAGATGATCTCCGGACGTAAGGACGTGCCTGACGACGGCCAGCACGGGTAGCTCGCTGCCTGTCCAGAACCAAACTCGAGCGTAAGACGCGGTGCATTCCGCTCGCGCCTTAAAGAGCCATCAGACCACCACAGATGGGGCCCAATAGCGCTAATACCATTACGAAGCCGCGGAAGACTTAACAGGGTATCGCGGCTCCGGCTCGAGGTACAGGAGTAGGAACGGAGTGGCTTTCAGTCAGTGAGAGTCTGACGCCTCCCTCTTGCCTCACACAAGCGAGAGAAGTCATTCGATGATTTTTTCCCTGTACAATTTATCAAGAAGAAGGTAACCAGGTAAAAACAAATAAACTATTTAGGTATGTTGAGTAGAAGTATTAGAATATATTGAGAAAAGCTCTACTAGTTTCGAACCACAGAGGGGTTCTTTCGAGGCGTGTGCGGTCGCGACGACATCGAGATTTTAGTTAATTTTAGTTTATTTAGTATGTCTCACGATAGTTATTATAAAAACATATTTAGGTATGTACGCACTTATATCTTATTTAAAACAAGACACGGTGTTTTATTAATAATGTAGTTTCACAAAGGAATCTAGTTCATAATAAAGGCTTGTAACATAGGTGTTCTATTTTGTTATACAATAAATCTGTGAGAAATTACTTCAAAGGATACACTATATTAATTATTCAAGTTTTCAAACACACACTAAATCTGTAGCTGATGTGAAGAAGAATATATATATATCATATTATAACTGAATATCTTCAGAGAAGGTAATACGTGTTGACTGATTGACTTTGACTACAATGTGCAATGAATACAGGTCAACCTACTCTTTTCTGTCTAATTTTTTTATTCGATTATCACCTCTATCGTTTAGATATGTATATTGTCGAAAATTCTTTGACCAAAATTGACACATTAGAGTAAATTGATCTGCTAGCCACTGTACATATTAACATGTACGACCAACTTTTAGTCCATTACATCGTGAGTACTTGTGAATTCAACATTCAATTCTTAATACGCAACGTGCACAATTCTAGACCATAACAACGTGATATTGCTAAGATATGAAAGGAAAATCCAATGACAAACCAATGCTATAATTTGTACTATTTTAGAATTTGAAAATACGATTTAAAGTAGCTATACTACTTACAAAACCAACACATCATAACCACCACACCAGCTCAATATAATAAAACAAAAGAATATCACATTCACTAATAAAACATGTCCAACAAAAAAGGACGTATCTACTTCGTGGTACTTACGACCCCATACGTTCAAGAAAGGGTTATTGTATCGATCACGCATAAGTACTTTGAGCCATTGTCGTTCGAACTATAAGTGGTGTATGCACGTGTCTGATTGGAAATGACGTGTTATAAGGGATTGAAAGAAAGGACAAAGAAAGAGATAACAATATATTTTGTGGCCACTAATAAAAGAGATAGACATAATAATATTCCATGAGTATCAGGGTATTTTTTTTGATATAAATGTTGTTAATTACTGACAATTCCTTTTGAATTATTAGTTCTTCCCCGCGACTTCACCCGCGAGAAATAAAAGGTCACCTTTTCTGCAATCCCAGAATTTCACGAAGAATTGTTTTTTATGGGATAAGCCGGTAAATAAGCATATGCTAAGCAATCAGCGTCGCCCATGGACATCTGGAACACCAGCGTTACAAGTGCGTTACCGTCCTTTTGGAGACTAGGAATTCGAGGATTTTTGGGGATTCAGGGTTTGGGGACCATCCGTTATTAGAGCTCCAGTAACTTTACTCACACGACTGAGCAATGCAAGCGTTATTTCACGTCGGTTTTCTGTGAGGCCGTGGTATCACCGGAGTGATACCACAACCTCACAGAAAACCGACGTGACCGGAGTCAAACCGACCCTTTCGTGCCGAAGCATGGTTCTCCCATACTTAAACAAATTGGCAGTAAAAATGCAATAACCAAAAAAAAACAGACTAAGCCTTTAATATTAGTTAGGATTACATAATAAATACTACCATTTCCAGAAATTATGACAATGGATCACTTAACAGTTTTAAAGAAAATTAGGCATTGAAGTTACTATCTACAAAATCAGAAACAATGTCTAAAACCCAAACCGCTAGTCATTATTTTTGATAGCAACTAGAAGTCTTTTAAAAGGTCCTAATGGCAGCCAATGTGCCTATCTTTATATTCAAGGTTTTACTAAAAATGGTTCCATCGTTTTAAGTCTACTCCATTTAAGATTAAATCCTAAGACGTTAAGATTTGAGTGTCTTTTAGAAAAGCATTTAATTTTCTTAGATTTTTAGAGTAAATTGTACTTAGAACATTTTTAGACGATATTCTCTTTAGAGGTATAGTTATCGATGTTAACTTAGAACAGAGGATATTTAAATGGAATGTACCAATTACTTTATAAAGATTTTTTTCAAAAATTCTCATAGAGACAGGATTTGTGTTCGTCCAATTATTATAGTGGATAACTGTATTGTACAATTTTTGAATCTATCAACTCTTTTGCATTCGGTAATTGCATTCGGACCACGCCATAAACGGATTGAATACAATACTTAACTAATTTTATGACGTCAAATTCTCAGAAATTTTTCTTTATTTGATGGGCCGACGTTTGATCTCTATCTTGCCTGGTGGTAAGCGATGATGCGGTCTACCATGGAGCACGTCGTCCCATAAGCAAAATATTCACTCGGGCCTTGAAGACAGTACTCCTTAACAGTACGCACAAGGAAACTTAGAAATAGTCAAAAAGATGGAATCAGAGCTCAATTTAACAAAACTACAAATAATTATGTCTAAATGTAAATATTAGCTTAAATAGACAATGTTTTCGAAATCAAATTAATATTTTATCAAACCTCGTGAGAGTATTAACGTTTGAAGAAGATAAAACCTACATAGTGATACTAGCTCGTTGAAAATTCTTGAAAATCATCTCCTAAATTTGTTCATACGAAAGTAGTCTCTACACATTGGAAATAAGATCTATAATTTTAGTTAGAGGAGACCCGCACCGGTGACCGGTTGGGGATATACGGGCTAGGAGACGCAAGTTAACTTATTTTTTTACCAATACTATTTATTTTTCTTTAAATACACAAAAAAGAATTTACATTGTAATTTGCATAACATTATGGCATATTCTTAATCTCCCAAAGGATGATTGGACATTTGTAGTTTTTACCAGTTTGTTATGAATATCGTTTAAAAGAAATGAAAATATTGCGGTTTACCGGGCATCATGGTAGACCAAAACTTTTCGAAATGGCGAAAATAGCTCAACGACACTTTGTTGAACTCAAAAATCGAAACAAGAACGCTTGCCATACAGCGAGCCACTTGATGAAAATGTTTTACATTTTTATATCCATTAAATTTTTTTGTGAAACTAATATCGCCCTTAGCGAATACAAACTGCTCTATAAGTAACACCTTTTTCTAAAAATATCTACGTTCCCGATTTGACAACCCTCACTTTCGAATCTGTATGAATAAATGACGATACTTTTTCATCTCGGTAAGAGATGAAAGAACTATAAATTATTAAAGACGTTGCTAGAGCTAAGAATAAAAGTATTGAACACCTCAGAATGTGGATCAATACTAAAGTTATTATAGAACGGACTCAAACTTTGACATATATATTCTTAAGCAAAAGTATATACATTTAATGCTTCAGCACGAATGGGTCGGCTCGACCGGAGTGATACCACGGCCTGACAGAAAACCGACTTCAAACAAGCTTGTATTTTGTTTCGTCGTGTGAGTGATGTTGCCGGAGGCCCAATTACCCCTCCCCCGCTCCTCAATTTCCACAAACCTGAATACCCAGCAATCCTCACATTCCTAATCCCCAAAAGGCCGGTAACGGACTTGTAACGCTGGTGTTCTCGGTGTCCATGGGCGACGCTGATTGCTGACTATCAGGTCCGTCTGCTCGTTTCCCGGCTTATCCCATAAAAATACATATCTTACCCTTCATCAGTTATATTATGAATTTCATGTTATAGGAACTATTGGGATTGTTACCAGTTAAGTCTGGTACCAGTCGCGGAGAACCTAACGGGTTACCGGGGCTCCGGTAAGGAACGGGGTAGTTTTTAGTCAGTAAGAGTCACTGACACTCCCTCCCGCCTCACCCAGGCGGGAGCAGTCATTTGATGATTTCCCCTCTTAAAAAAAAGCCTGGCACCAATACAAGGACTATTCTAAAAAAAGCGAAAATGCTGTACCTACTCTCCTTTTGTCCGATCTGAACACTAAACTTGAAATAACTACTGAATTACTCTGGTTATTGACAATCACCATTAATATTGGCAGTCGCCACTACATGTTATTCAATTCATAGAATAGGTATAAATGCAAAATTGAGAATATCATCCCAACTCAATACCGTTCTAAAAACAGTTTCACTAACAACAACCAACGAGGTAGGTATTTCTATAAATAAATACAATTCGAAAGTTCCAGAAGTTAATCCCATCAAAACATAATTTCACAACGATCTTGGCTATTCGTGGCATTGTATGAAAATTGTTCTGATCCTCATTGGAATGTTTCGACTTCCCCAACTTAACCCTTTAGATCTCAATTCTCTATCAGCATTTAAATTGGAAACGGAAAATTCAGTCTTGCATTTCGAGTAGCTAATCTTGCATTTACAATGATTTAATAGAATTGTTACTTTAGATATAACGGTGTAGGGTTGTTTTTAGTTTGTCGGTTGTTGTTTTATACTTCATGGTCTGCTACAATTTTAACCATAATTTCTTCTGCAACTGCTTCGTTTAACAACGTTTCTTTTACCAAATATGACACTCCATTTAAAAAAAGTAATTTCTAAAGATATAACCATCAACCGCGGAGTCTTCGTAACACGATCTTAACGGACACCCTTTATAAGCGCAACCCTAACAAGCGAAAAAATTGGACACCACACAATACACCCCAGTCCCAAAGGACATAATCAGAATCAGATATAACAACATCAAACTTATCAATAACACTACACGTCTAAGTACTCATAAAAACAAACTTGCACTTAAACCTAATATAACCTCTATAAAGTCCATGTCAAACATATTCAGACTAAACGATGCGTTGATAACTTCTTCCAAAAAAACGGTTGAGGTGCCGGTAAAAACGACCATGATCATAGAATTCGGCCATTTATACGTCAGTGCGCGTTCCGTGTTACGAGCGGTCCCTAGGGCGCACTGCGATACGATATAAAGGTTATCTATGCATGAAATATTCTCTGCCTTATGTGGTTGTATATTTTGAGTGTGTTGAAATGTGTGTGTTATCTGATGGTCTTTAGTGTACATTGTAGTATTGGTAGAATGATTTTGGATAGTTTTGATAATAGGGTTTTGGGTTTGAGTGTAGGTTTTGTGTTTTAACTCATTATCATTGTCATCAGATAGAAGGTGCCCATTGTTGAACTAACGGCTCTTTAGACCTTAATACTTGCATCTAATGACTCCTAACTAAATGAATGAATTCTCATTTAAAGTCATCCTAATATTTTAGTCCACAAATGGGGCCCAATAGGGCTGATGCCCGATACGAAGCCGCGGAAGGTCTAACGGGTTTCCAGTGTACCGGCTCGAAGAGCAGGAGTAGGAACAGGGTGGATCATAGTTAGTGAGAGTCTGACACTCCCTCTCGCTTAACCCAAGCCATTGGATGATTTTTCCCCGTCAAAAAAAAATGTATTTTAGACTGATTTATAAATCAATTTTTGAGAAGAGCACAAGTTCTATAAAATCTTTCTCAGACGCATGATGTACGAATAAATACTCTGTAATCGGCATGCATATCATTGCACTTGTAAAATTGATAGTTATATGTACATCTTCTATAAGAAAAAATGCAACAAAAACTGTTTGTCATTCCTTCAAAGAGAAAATTATGTGTCTTGAACAACGCGGAACGCATACAAAACATTTTCTTTTTCTTTTAATTAAGTTACACCCTCCGACCCCATTTTAAGAGGAAATTTAAAGAATGTTGTTTATTTTTTAATTTAGAAAACGTGTTTATTCCTTGAATGTAAGTAAATATCTTTACTTGGCTTTGTTCAGGTGGAATTTTCAGTGCCTTTATTATTTTTATAATAACTATCGTGAGACATACTAAATTAACTAAAAATCGCGGGTTACTCACGTGAATATACTGAGAAAAGCTCTACTAGTTTCGAACCACAGAGGGGTTCTTCCTCATGAGCATCGTGCGCGGTCGCGGCGATTAGGCTGCGCGGCCAGTAGACTGCGCGATAACGCAGCCTACTGGCTAGCGTTGGCGCTCGCATCGGTGTTGCTACTTGCGCATCTAGCCCAACGCATGCTGTTCAGTATATTCACTTGAGTAACCCGCGATTTTTAGTTAACCTTTAATATTGTTAGATTCCAAAATTCCCAGTAATCCGATTTTCCAAATAGTACCAAAAATCCAACGACTACATTTTTATTTCATTAACATAACTATAGTTGTCGTTGCTGCTAAACAAAAACCATGAATCGAGAACCTTCTTTTAGGGAAGTTAGTTAATAAATTACGGCATCATAATTAACAGGGTCATAAAGGACAGATAGTAGTAAAACCATGACTATGACCTTCATTCAAATCTACATTATAACATTCTAACTAACAAGAAGTAAAATTACCAAAGAATATCTCAAAGCCACCACTATTATCCACTATAATAACAACAACTATTTAAGTTCCTATTACAAAAAACCCACTAACGACACAAATTAATGTTCAGGCTACTACAATTCCAGTACTTACTTTTCTGCCTGTTGAACGCACCGATTATGGCAATTACTCTACCATTAAAGACTCGCTGCGTCTGCATCCGACGGCTTCCGACTACTAAGACGAACTGCAAAAGACGTGTTAATTAGTTGCTGTTAAATAATGGTTCTGTGACGTCACCGACCAGTATTGCAATGTTATTTGTAGCGTTGTAAGTTGTGATGAAGTTTAGTACTAGTTGTGTTTTGTTGAAGGTGGGTTAGAGTCCAAAATGTTAAAGATAAAGATAAAGATAAAGATGTATTTATTTCTAAGTACATGGTACACTGAGATCTTACATTAAATATAGAAACACATATACTACCATTTCTGGTGTAGAAATATTAAATAAGCTAAGTCCATGCAAATTTTAGACATTACAATAATCTTCATTTGATACAATTTATTCATTAAAAAAAAAACAATAATACATTTTTCGTCCAAATTGTTATGTCAAAATATAATTACGAAACAAAAAAAATAAAGAAAATACATGTCATAGTTACTGGTTCCAAATTAAAAAAATATATATATATTAATCATAATGTCAATATTCTCAATATTCTAATAGCATCAAATATTAATTACAAGGTCAAAAAGGATGATTTAAAAATTCGTTAACGGAGTAAAAACACATGTCCAGGAGCCAAGTAAACATTTTACATTTGAATTTATTAATTGGTAAATTTTTCAATGCAGGTGGTAGTTTATTATAAATTTTTATTGTCATGCAACTGGCATTTCTACTATACAGTTGCAATCTTTGAGAAGGTACTAGTAATTTACCGGCATGTATTTTTTTCAGTCTCTCAGAGATTTGTTCATCCAATATAAATAAATGCGGATGTCTCTTAACAAATAGACAAACCTCAAAAATATATAAACAAGGGAGTGGAAGAATCTTAAATTTTTTAAATAAAGGCTTACAATGATCCAAATAATCTGCTCCACTCATGGCTCTGATAGTTTTTTTTGTACTAAGAATGCTCTTTCTATATCCACTGAATTACCCCATATGACTAGGCCGTATCTCAATACCGATGAAACATAACCATGATAAGCGCTTAGAACTGTTTGTTTACTGGATACTAGTCTTAACTTCCGGATAGCATAAACAAACCTATCAAGCTTACCGCATACCCTTTCCACATGTTCTTTCCAGTTCAATTTATCGTCAATAACTATTCCTAAAAACAAAGTTGATGGTACTGGTTGAAGAATAGCTTTATTATATAATGTTGTTGTGATAAGGTTTATTGTTCTTTAGTTTTCATTTCAATTTCTTCATTGGTTACAAAATATCGGTTTTGTATGATTTTCTATATAAATCATTTAATGCTTTAGGAATACCTGTAAATATATTTCTATCTAGTTCATTTCCAGATGTTTACTAAAGGAGGTCGTTTATTTTCGCCAGCTAATTTTGAACTAACAACAGCTAACTTAAGAGCAGAAACTATTATAATATTATCAATTATTTAATATAAGTAGTACAGCTATTATTACAAAATGCTATGCTATGTCCTGCTTAATTCGTAGTGAATGTGTTAAAAAAAAATATTACAAAATTGTACCTACCTACATAATTATTATAATATAATAGAAATTGTTTGTTTAATGAGCGTCTCTCGCCATCAAACGTTAAAGTTAGGCGAGTTTACATTTAAGGCAACTCCTTTGTAAAATTCCCCTAAAAATTATTTTAAATGAAAATAAGTATACATACAATAAACACTAGTTAACTATGTATCTTGTTCGCTTATTAACATTAAACGCAATGTAAATTGAAAATATAATCATGCAACAGAAATCTCCTCCTAGATTTCCTTCCTCGTTGTCATCAAAACTAGGTCTCATACGAATCTCCGTCACTCCGAAAAATAAGTACACAACCGCAAGTAAATTACCCACTACTTACCCACAAGCAGGTGTTTCCATTAACATGCCATCACATAAAGTACATTTTGAACTTCTCTTCTGGGAGATACGCCACTTACCGTCCCATAGGCTTCCCACTTCAACCATCTTTAATATAAAAGTTGTGCTCGTTTCAACAGTAACGCATAGCAGTAATATGGCCGCCTTTATGAGCTCAGTAAGGACTAGGTTATGATGTTACCGAGTGTTTTAATGGAAATTTTATTTATGGGCAAACATTCCTTGGGTTGAAATTATGCAGTATGTAGTCCATTATCCTTTGAAATTAGTGGGTATAGGCTTAATGGGGACATTAATTGAGAGTACGGTGTTTGTTAGTTTATATTGTGTGTATATCGTGAAATATGGTCGGTTGTTTAGGTAAATAGCGATGGTTCAAGGTCGTTTTGACTGGATTTTAGTTTGGACGTAAACATTTTTGAACAATAGATAACTGATGAACTAGAATAACAACGTGAGATGGAACTGTTCAGTCAGAACATGGAGATTATGAAAGAGAACGATTTTACGGTCAATTTATGAACAGAAACAATCATTAATTTGCAAATAAAATATATGACTATTGTATCTCCTAAAAAAGCCTCAAGGCACATCAAAAAGACCCATTCAAATGGACACACCTAAAAATCGTCGCTACAATATCTGTCTAATGGATTTTTACTCTCAAAAGAAGACATTCTAGACCTTTCTATAAACGTGTCGAGTCTGTATGGACATGGACAGGTCTATAATTGAATAAGTCTTCCTTTACGTAGAGCACTTTGTCAGGTCCATGTTGTACCTTGTTAAATAGCACTTAAAACTCTCAATGTGTGAAATGTACCTTTTTATTCTAATTCGTGTGCTAAAATGTATACTATACCTTTGATATAGATGTCTAAAGGCAGGTACTGTTGCTAGGGACTTATTTGTGAAAGATTCGAGAGTTTTGGATTTTATAATTGCGAACATGCGTTTTTCGGTGGACAATGTGCAATTAGGATGTTTGATAGGCTTTCTGTGTCGTTCACGGCGTTTGACTGAAATGAAATCTATAACAACAATAAAATTATATCCATTACAAATGTAGTACATAAAGCAATTACAGCAAAGACTTTAATCAAACACTACTAACAAAGCTCAACACAATCCATATCAAATAAACTTTAGAAACTTCAAAAAAAAAAAACAAACTTTATTCTCATCCTCATGGAATTGATATTTGTTTAAAGAGGAATATTTATGTTCATTCCGAATGATGAATGTTGTTTAGCTTCTTACTAACTTTTGTGTTCAACATATTAAGTGGGTCAAACATTTGTAAGTCTTTTCCGAACAGATATAAGAATATTCTCATATCCATAATCATTTTTGATTCGTCCCTGACCTAAACTTTGCTGCGATATATCATTGTTCTGTCAACGTTTTGGATTCACGACTGCATAATTTTCCCATCCAAAGTATTTGTTTGCCAATGGATATTATGCATTCAAATGACTGACACGCAAATACTGGAACTGTTTCGGTTTCTTCATTTCTTGTTGTTTTTTCCTTGAAGGGGTGAGCAAGGATGCTTACAGGACTATTTTTTTGATTTTAGAGATCAGATAGAAGAGTTCCCTAAGTTGACCAGGCGAGGTGTTCTGGCAGGCTTTGTTTTGGCAGGTTGTTTGTTGGAATTTTTTATCCGTATTAATTCGCGTATAAATAACACAATGTGCGATGTAAGATTTTTATAACGTCATCCTGATTTGTTTTTCTTCAATGGTCTATGTGCGTGAGCTGTCATTTGACATGTGTCAAGTGTCTCCACGTGGTATAATGACAGCTGTTTATTGAAACAGACATTTAAAATGTGATATCATCTTCTGTGAATTATATAGAATAGAATTGGAGCCTAATCTGGTTAGAATAAATCAATACCATCCGCAATGTTATATAAGAAAATGTCTACTAAAATATTACTGTATTTATAGAGGTTGCCATATAAATATGGCTAGTTACTCGAGGACTAGTAGGATACACCATGTTTGATCTACTTCTTTTTTGTAATATTTCAAAGAATCTCTATACTAAACCACACTATAACCACTTCGTTAATCACCACCGGCCTCTAGAGGGAAGCTAATCTTAAGGAACCAGTGCCACAATCCTCCAGCGAAAGCCAGTAAAACCACAACTCAAGGGAATGCGAATTCACCCCTTTACGAAATAACAATCACGTCTCGTTAATTTATTTTATTAGTACCGCGTTATAAAGGGAGACTCGGGAACTAGGTGTGCATATACATAGCTGTGTCAGCACTGGAAATGTATGTGTTAGTGACTTTTGTTTACGGTTTGGCAAATTACCCCTTTTTGGTCCCCTTCGAAATTAACTTTCTTGATATTCTCATCAAAACTTTTCAATATTGAGGTGGTTGACTTAAACATATTATGTGGCAGATCCAAGGAACTTAATGATCATTATCCTGTTTGCATTCGCTGCTGGATATATGTAAGTGTTTCCAATAGCATATTACTTAGCTCAATCTTTAAGTTCAAGTCAAATACAAATTAGACCAGGAAGCCACTTTTGAACGACAAAACAAAATTTTGAAATGATAAAAAATGCCCGTCTGTCGGTCAGGCCGCTAGTGAAGTTATTTGCTCGTTCCAAAGTGTAAATTCCTATGGAGAATAACGAGCAAGAAATTCCATAGGTTACTCTTTTTCAATCAGGTTCACAATACAATTCTTGGTTACATTGTTACGTTGGATCAATATGTGAGAACTATGTAACACCAATATTCTTGCACATAACCATTTTCAGTCACCTTAAAAACCTTATATGATTTCTAATTGTTCCGTGAAACATCATATTATTATATTCTGTCCAAAATTATTCTGAAATAGAATACACAAACAAATCCAAGTACTTGAAAAATCTGATCAACCATTACTCAAAGTCCAAGCTTTTATTTCAATTAAACCATAATTTGGTACTTTTGAAACGCTAACAAATACAAAATAAATAATAGTCAGTAAGTCAGTACGTCAGTGAAGCTAGGTGCTCATTTCAAAATGTAAATTCGAATGGAGAAGAACGAGCAAGAAACTCCATAATACTAACTTACAAATGATGACTAACACGACACAGTTCCTACAATCCCACCCCACGTCATAGTCAGTGGTTATTCAAAAAACCCCAACAACATAGCAACAAAGCCAGTGCACACAAAATATATAAAAAAAAGAATTTGAACCTAAAGCTTAGTGTTGACTAGAGGGCCGAGGTGTGTGTCGCATGAAAGAAATTCCCACTTTGACCACATTTATCTAGTGGCATGTTTACTTCTATACGGCGTGAAAGTCAATATGTACGGTGACGCCTCTAGCTATATTTTTAGCTAGAATTCGCGTGTGTACTCTATGCACTATATTTTTAGTACATGGCTGTCGGTATTCGGTTTAAATTTAGAACCTTTGAAATTATAACTAGAACTTATATCAGTTACGCCCGAATACTGAAAGGTTACTCATTTTTAAGTCGCGCTTGAGTATAGTTCTGTCACTACAAATTCTTTGTATAATGACAGAGATGGTACGATATTTCAGTGCAAATTAAAATTGTGTAGCCTTTCAGTATTTGGGCGTTAGTGACTTTGAAATGTAAATAAAAATTAAATATCTTTTAAAAATAATATCATAGTTTTCTTCGGTCTCTTGATTGTGGACTGAAACAATGAATTTAAATAAACAATAGCGACATACTCTTCTCAGGCAAAAATTTGCATATCTGTATAAAAAAAAATTAAAAAAAAATCATCCACATAGTTAACAATTTTAAGAAAACTCTATCTTCATTTTCTGAACTTACCTCGGACAAAGGCTTCGAAATAAAATTAATCAAAAACAGACCTTTATAATCTGTGAACGTAGAAATAGATACGAAAACACAATCTGATTGTAAAATTAATAATTTCAAACCCGTAATAGAGCTACTTCTATAATGATAAATGAGTTACGCACAAGCGTACTAAGTAGAGTAGTTAGTAATTAACGAAGGAATATAAATTATCTTCAAGCTGAAGTAACAGTTAATAACCACCAGACTAAGACGAACTCTTGTTTCAAGTCTGATATATTGGCTTGATAGGTCAACTTATGTTAGACAATCATTTACAAATTACAAAATGATGGATGGAGATTGAAGAGACGAATCAACATTTTGGATAATTCTCAACTTTTGCTTTTCAAAGACTTTTGATGTAGGTAAATATACACAAACTGTTGTCAAGGTCTTTGATTTAATCCTCAAGTAATGTAAAGAATTTAAAAAAAGGATTCGTCGAAATGAATGTAGAAAGCCATAAGAATTTTAAAAACAGAAAAATACGGCGCGGCGTTCTAAAGATGATTTCGCTATAACTTGAATCACACAAAAAATATCTGAATCAACAAGATCAACATCAATAAGATTGATGATGAATGAATCGATAAGATTTTCCAACACAATAAAAAAATAACATCATAACATAACATAGCATAACATAGCATAACATCACGCCTTTTGTCCACAAAGGGGTAGGCAGAGGTGTACATTAACTCGTCGAGTACCGTATTTATAGACACAATTAAAGAACAATAGGTTGCGGTCACCGGTGACCGCTTGGTGTTTGACAGTTTAAGGCACTGTACAATGTAACACCCACTTTTCACCATTTATGTTATGAGTCCCATGTAATAAGGGGTGAACCTATTGCCATACACCGGGCACAATTCCAGACTCCGTGCTACTACTGAGAACTTTTAAAAAAACCCAGTAATACTTTGTTCTGCCCGGGAATCGAACCCAAGACCCCATGCCCGGCAGTCGCACTTGCGACCACTCGGCCAACGAGACAGTCAAAAATAACATCCTAAAGATAAATTTGGTTACAACTAAAAACCGAAATATTCTATTTGATGCCATCGAAACCAAAAAAAGTAATGACCAACCACAAAAAAATTAAACCAAAAAATTGTACTGAACCTAAATCTAATGTACCAATACCAAGTACACTTTGTCAAACTCCTTAGGGAAGCACAGACGTGAGTTGTATACCAAATTTTCAGCAAACAATTAACAGTTTTCGACCAACTATATTGATTATCCGACCTGTCGCTATAATTTGACCTTGGATCGTAGACAGCTCCATATCAAGCTTAACAAAACCACTATAAACTAACCCTTGAATGTACAGAAAAATGATACAAAACGAGACCAAAACAAACTGGTTTTGTACAGTTTGTGGTCTACTGGCCAGAAAACTTCACTGTTCCTCAGAGAAAAACGATGATCTGTATTCAAAGTGCGTTCTGTGGTAACCTTTCACTTGACCGCAAAACCATTTGGGTTGATAGCTCTTCCTAAGTTCGGACAACCTTGGATGTTTAGGGCAGGTGTTCGTACAAGTATTTTACTTTAGGCTTATGAAACTTTTGTGATATAGAAGTAGCATGTGATATTTTTACCGTGGGTTCCCAAGGTCAATTTTCTGTAATCCAGGTTCCTATGATTAGTATTAAAAGGCTTTTCTTACTTTAGTACAATACATGTCCAAACGCGATGATTAATTGTGTTCTAGAAAAGTAACTGGCATAATTTTGTGACGTTGACGTTTGATGTCACGACTGTAACTATTTTGTATGGAAATTACAAATTAATCAGTTGGTTATCATCATCAACAGCCTATAAATGGCCACTGTTGACCAAAGGCCTCTTTTCATACGGAGAAGGTTTGAGTATTAATCACCACATTTGCACAATGCGGGCAAACAATTGATTACCATCTATTCACACGCAAGATCTGTAGTAAAATAAGAGTATTCTGTAGGTCTGTATTAGGTACTTTTTGCTAATAAAGAATAATGGTTAATAAAACACACAATAATAATGCTGAACTTACAACGTTCCTAATAAGATCAAGACATGATGAATTTGTAAAAATGTCAAGAACAAAATAACATTACATTGTGAATTACGAAAACATTAGTGTCAAAAAATCGTAAATGTAAAGTACGTACTTCAGACAGAAACGTCCCTCCTATACAATTCTCTATTTTCATTTTAATTGAATCACCTCTCGAGGCGAACTCCCAATGTTTGTCAAACACTTTAATGTCAAAACTTTTCTGAATAGAAATTTTCTACAGAATGGATTCTGATCGTACCAAATGCAAATGTTTTTAATAACATTAAAAAACAAACAAGTAAAATAAAAGAAAATTTCACGACTAATAACGTTGTTCATATTTGCAATCTTACTTACTCGGTATAGAGTATAAAAATGCTTAACCGACATGTTTTGGTACGAGAAGATTTAGCCAATATTGAACGTAATATGAAAACGTGCGATGTTAATACTGAATTTGTTACTTTATTAACTTTATCCTAACCTTAGAATAGGTTAATAAAATCCGTTAAAATATTATATTTGGTAACAAAAAAGTTCATTTTGTTCTGCGATATCATGATCCTCCAACCAAGCAATTTGCTGAACGGTCCCCACTTTTGCAATAAAAACTCTTTTCTCATCTATTTTATTTTTGTTGTCACCGATCTGGATGTGGGTTTAATTTTCTTTATCCAAATGTAATATCAGAATTTAAACAATTCGACAGTTTCGTCCACGTATTTGTGGCTATGTTCTTGTGTTTCGTGGAAATTTTCTTTTTCCCTCTTTTACTTAATTTTGACTTGTTTCTGCTTAAGGCGTTTTTAAATGTGTTTAACTGTAAATGTCTTTCCAAGTATTCTCATATTTAGACACTTCGTAGAACCATTTAGGTGGCTTCATTATTTTGATAGAATTGAATTTTTCTGGAGATTTTGAACTTTTTGTGGCAAGTACAGCCCGATTCCAGAAAACGAATAATACTATACACTCATATTTCACTTAACTTTAAAAGTAATGGAATCAATTCACAAGAAATGTTGCTAGACGTAGCATTTTTGTGTATAACTAAGATTCTAACTTAAATTACGAATTTAACAGTCTTCAACGAAAAGATTCTAGAATACACACCAAATAAAACCCACCACAAAATTGCACTAACCTCCTCGCCACCAAATCTCCGCATCTAAGCTGGCAGACGCTTCTCGCCAGGATTCTTATTAATGTAACAGGCTTAGCTGGAAGCCACATACGACGGCCACTTGACCTAATAGCTTTACACTAAGTCTAGGCTTTAAAGGAAGTACTAATATCTAGCTATCTAAACGCATTAGAGTTGAGTGTGCGAATGCAAAGAGTTTTTTGCTTGTAAATTTTAAAGCAGGACTTTTTACCTCCTTTGATGCTTTCCTGAGGACATCGTTAGGGCTGAGTCGTGAATCTTGGTGGTAGTTTTGTGGAGTTATTTCTGTAATAGACTTTTGGTGGATTCATTAAAATTATGTCCTATGATTATATAGTATGTATTACCTTAACATGCAAATAAAGAGTTTGAGTTTTAGTTTAAGTTTGAGTTGTAGTAAGTGTGACTGTCACTGCAATGGCTTTTAAGTTTGGGTTTAGAAAATTATCATCTTGCATTTTTTGGGTTTTTGAGAAAAAAAAAATCATTTGGAGCATTAGCCCGTGATTGTCCCCGGTGTGAGAAGAAGTGAGTGTGTGGATGAGGAACAGGGGCGTATGGAAAATTTCAAACCTTGAAAATTCAGTCATACATTATGGGTTGTCAAAGGCCCGACTTTAAAATCAAGCCCTTGTGCTTTAGTCAATTAAGGATTAATCATTGAAATTCTTTGAGGATTTTCGGCTTTGATACTGTTATTATTGGTTTTTTAAAACGCTTATTATTAGGTTTACTTGGTTTTTCAATAGCTATTTTAAGCATAACTTATATTTTAAGTAGCAAAATTCAACTGACCTTCTTCAATTTCACCTCTATCTCTAGTTACAGTAAGATTTACTCCTTTAACTACATCTACCAATGACATTATTAATTCCATTGTAATTACAAGTCTATCACTAGATAAATACATACATTTGTAAGTCCTTCCAACATTCGATATGTCAAGACCGCCATTTAATAGGCTTAGCATGTTTACCCCGGTGTAATCACATGAACGAGGAAGCCTTTGCAATTCTATATTATACTTTCTGTGATGGGAGTAGTGGCTATTATTGTTTAATCAATTAGAAGGATTATCTTGGTTGTGTTTTTGGTAGTAATTAGTAGTTGTATTTTCTCTGTTACTGAGAGGAAAATGTATTGTTGTTAGGAAGAAAACCGAGGGCTTTCTTTTGTGCTAAAAAAAAACTTCGTATTTTAGCGGCGTGGTAAATGAACAATAATATTGTATTTTTTTTAAACGTTGCCCCACACTTGGATTGTCTCCTGTGTCGTGAGTGCGTTTACAAATATACAAGTTCACATACACGTGACACGCAGACCCGAAACAACAATTTGTGGATTATACAAAGCGTTGTTCCGTGCGGGAATCGAATCCGCGACACGTTGCACGGCAGCCGGTGGCCCAGCCACCGCACCAACCGTGCAGTCAGTAGTATTAATTTTTTATTATGTTTTTGGTTTACTCACGTAATTGCTACCAGTAGCAGCGCGATAGTCATGAATATGAACCTCTACCATGGCTTGAATCTAGTCGAGTTTCTTCGTCAAACAGTTACGTGGGTGAGCCGAAAACATAGTAATTAATTCAAAAAAAAAAATAATAATAAAAATGTTTATTTCAAAAAGGAAAAGTTTTACAATTTTGTTGTATCCTGGACCTCACACTAGGATTCCCTGTGTCGTGAGGCCCAGGCTCCCTAACAAACAGTACAAAAAGAAAAGTTATCATAATGCTTAAATATAAACGTGTATTTTATGTGTGTGTATGAATATGTGTGGATGTAAGTGAGTAAGTGCGTGTGTGTGTGTGTGCGTGTGTGCGTGTTTGCATCTGTTTTATGTAGTGCGTGTGTATGTGTGTGTAATTTAGAATTATATATTGAAACATATTTAATTTTGTTATAACCAGTAGGTACTATCTACGTGGGTGTCATAATTATAAGCCACCTACATATAGAACTGGTTCCTTAATAAATGACTGCCTCATTGTCTGTGCTGGTCGCAAGTGCAACTACCAACTGCAAGGGGTCTCGGGTTCGATTCCCGGGTCGAGCAAAGTATTACTGGGTTTGTAAAAAACTGGAAATGTGTCCGGTATATGGCAATAGGCTAACCCCCTATTACAAAGGACTCATAACATAAATAGTGAAACGTGGGTGTTACATTGTAGTGTCATAATGTGCACCTCTGCATACCCCTTCGGGGATAAAAGGCGTGATGTTATGTTATGTTCCTTAATAAATCTGTCATCTGAACTTTTTCAACTGTTGTCTCCATTCCAAATCAAGTGTGGTGATTATGACAACGTCCTCTTACGTAGATGAGGCCAGCAGGCTAGTGCTGACGTGTTGCTATTTTGTGCCAATGGAGAATAGACTGGCTCGATAGCCGAGTGGTCGCAAGTGCGACTGCCGGGCAAGGGGTCTCGTGTTCGATTCCCGGGTCGGCCAAAGAATTAACACGAAATCTGGAATTGTGCCCGGTACATGGCAATAGGCTCACCCCCTATTACATGGGACTCATAACATAAATAGTGAATGGTGGGTGTTACATTGTACAGTGGCATAATAAACGGGGATAAAAGGCGTGATGTTATGATATTATGGAGAAAAAGCTCGAGTGAATAGGTTGCTTATTTACGTGCTCCATCGTAGACCACCGGACGACATAATGGTCAAACGTCGGCCTATCAAATATAAAAAAATATTGATACAACAATATTATTGTTTAATTTCCCAACCTTTAATATCACGAAACGATACCACACAAAACTGTAAATTACAAGCAAAATCAATAAAATATAAACATTAAAATAAAATACGGAACACATTTGCAAACATAATAACAATGCAATATTTTACACTGGTCACCTGAAACGTGGATAAGCAAAAGGGAACCCAAACTGCATATAAACAAGATTTTATTTCGATTAACTTTTTTGTTTTAAAAACCGTATCATGGGATGGTAAATGAGATGTGAACGGTGCGATTTAAAGTCTGGCAATTTGGCAAAATGGCCGCATAATGAAAGGGTATCGTTGACGCTCGATATTAATGTCGGCGGATGCGGTAAACCGCTAACAAAATTCGTCAAAAATATATTTTGTTATGCTTGGGGGTTTGGGTTATCCAGATACTCAATTGTATACCCAACATGGCTGCTTACTCTTCTAAGACAGTAAGGTTTTCGTGAAACAAAACGGTATTATAAATTAAGGTGTAGAATAAGCCAGTTGGGTACTTTTCTTAATCAAAAATAATTTATTTCGACTGTTCAATAAACTAAAATATTAAAAAATAATCACACTTTCATTAATTGATTTTATGACAAACTTAATTTTAGTATTTTTCCAGCATTTTTTTAAGAAATAAGTATCTATTGCCGTAATACTGAAACGGTACTTAATTTTAAGTCGTGCTCAAATATCGTGCCATCTCTATCATTTTACAAAGAATTTGTAGAGATAGAACTATACTTAAGCACGACTTAAAATTGAGTAGCGTTTCAGTATTCCGACGTATGCTGGTTGACACTAAAAACACGTGACGTCACAATACACAATCTCGTACAAAATTCAAAGAAAAAAGTATTGAATTTGACTAGTTGGCAAGTACCCAATTGTGTGTATTAAGAGTATCTACCTAATTTTATGTAACACGTTAATTTCTTAACTAGTTATTTCTTACTAATAGGACTAAAATGAATTATGCTAGTATGAACCTACTAAATTGAATTATGTGATCTAGCTAGTAGTTTAGCTCTTAGATTGGAAAAACCGACAATAAAAGAATAATGCATATAATTATTTGATTTGCTTTTTTATATTTGATGGGCAAAAAATAAATGGGTCGAACGAAAAACCGACAATAAATGGGTCAAACGTCAGACCACTATCTCGCTTGGAGGTAAGCGATGATGCGGTCTACGTTGGAGCAAGTCGTCCCATAAGCAACCTATTCACTCCGGCCTTGTCTTCAAGGGTGCCTGGGTGTGTTCACCCAGGTTATAACCCTTCAGAAAATACTGGCAAAAAATCAAGGCTTTAGCATTATGCACAAGAAAGCTTAATGCATTCATGTCAGTTATTCAAAAATTCTAAGTAATAACATCGTATTATAATCAAGTTCATTTATATCATCAGACTAGCAAACTCGACGAACTCCATTTCGCCACCAAAATCGTTTTATGAGACATTTCGTTTGGTGATTAAAAGGTGAAGAAAAATTATAAAAAAAAAATGTTTCCTGAATTTTCTTTGCTATAAACCTCACGGAGCCTGAGACCTTTCCAACGAATGCAAAACCGTGGAAATGTGTTCGTGCTTTCTGGAGTTATAGCGTCAGAAAGGGAAACCCGACTTATTTTTATATAGTAAACTAGCGGCCCGTCCCGGCTTCGCACGGGGGGACTTAAGATTTTTTACATAGTTTTACGTTTTATTTATATTTATTCTCAGTTTTTTTTTTTAGCGACCTGCCCTCCGTTGTCGATGTCGCGTCTTAAGGTAACCGATTGAACAATTCAAAAGTTATCTAGAGCAAACTTTTATAAAGATAGAACCATTCATTAAAACGATTGTTATGGGTAAACTATAAAAGGTAGACATATGCTCTCGGGGACTTTTTTAAAAATAATGTTAAGATAAACAATTCATCTATAGAACATTTTTGTATAACTTTAACTATATGCTCAGCGCACGCCACGGAAGGCCTCAGAAACGATACTTTTCCCCCGTTTTTAAAACATTTTTGGTTACTGCTCCACAACTATAGGACCTAGCGTGATATTATATAGCCTATGTTACTTCTGAATAATGCAGCTTTCGAATGGTGAAAAAATTATTGCAATCGGTTCAGTAGTTTTTGAGTTTATTCATTACAAACATACAAAAATACAAATCTTTCCTCTTTATAATATTAGTATAGATAGTATAGATATAGATAAAGATTTAATTTTTGATTCCAAGTAAAAACCATATCAAAGCAATTACCGGATAAATCACATTATTTGCACATCTATATGGGCCGTAATTTTAACAAAAACAGCCAAAATTATACATCGCGTTACATATTAATCAGAACGCGACATAAATACAGAATCGTTTATACTGTAATGAGAGTCATACGAATGATTGCATAAATATTTGAGTTATTTCATGCGTCGCTAACTAACCGGAGAACTGCAACTAGCGCATTTCAAAAAGCTCCAGTTAAATACATTAATTTGATGTTAATTACAGCGATAGTATACGTAATTTGTTCGTTTGGCAAAATTCTAATTAGAGATAACATAACTTCAACATAAAATCACGCCTTTTATCGCCAAAGGGGTAGGCAGAGGTGCACATCATCTACGGCACTTAATACTTCTGTATAACGTTACACCCACATTTCACTATTTATGTTATGAGTCCCATGTAATAGGGGGTGAGCCTATTGCCATATACCTTGCACAATTCCGGACTCCATGCTACTTTTTGATTTCTTTAAAAACCCAGTAATACTCTACCCGACCCGGGAATCGAACCCGAGACCCCTTGTCCGGCAGTCGCACTCCTACCTACTCGGCAAACGAGGCAGTCAAAAAACTTACTTAGGTATTATCCACCAAAATATTGAACTCCTACACAACTCCAAACTAGTGTTTGTTTCAGAATATCTACTTTATGAATATTACACCAAACCTCTACACGCTGTAACTAAATAGTTTAACCTTTATAACCTTAAGTTACTTGTAGTGTATCTGGAACCTGAAAGTCTGACCACAGCCTGACCGTGTTCTAACCTTAGGGTATCGATTCCAGCAGTAATTGGATTGTGAACGGCTATCGGTTGATATAAAATACCTTTGCTTACGTAATAACATATAGGAATATATCTGAGTTATGTATGTCCAGTAGTTTCTGGTTTTACTTAGCTTCATCAACAGCCAATAAATGCCCACTGCTGAGCAAAGCCTCTTCTCACACGGAGAAGGTTAGAGCATTAATCACCACGCTTGCTCAATGCGGGTTGGCGATTTCAAACTTATAATTAGAAATTATAAGTCCAGGTTTCCTCACGATGTTTTTCCTTCACCGTTTGTCAGTGGTGTCTAAATAATCTTAGAAAGTACATATAACTCGGAAAAAGTCACATTGGTACTTGCCGTTGGTAGGTTTCGAACCCGCACCCTCATGCATGAGAAGTTATAAGACGCCCGTCTTAAATACTTAGCTTAGAAATGTATAATACGTAGCATACATAATATTATGCTATTTATTCCAAAAAAGGGTAGGATAAATAATATGCAACAGGAGGTGATTCTATTGTCATATACAATTCTAGACCTCGTGCTATTGCCACAGATTTACAAAACTTGAACTAACGATGAATATTTTTTCCAATTTTTAGAGAAGTTAAGTTTCCTAAGATCGAAAAAGGAGGTTCGTTCGACCAGGTGTGGTTAATAATGCCTGGCGGGCCACTGCCCAACAGTTGTGCGTGATTTTCTATGTATAATTTATTTGGCTGTTGAATTGTGGAATTTAGGATTTATGACGTCATTTTTGTCGTCGATAGCCTATGTGCGTCGCTACATATCTAAATCCACATCTTTTACCAATTATTATTAAAACCACTGATTGATGATTCTAGTGATTAATAATTCCTTAGCGTAAGGCGCGTTGCGTACCACGCGTGCCTCAAAGAGCCATCAGACCACTACTGAGTCGCGGAAAACATAATGGGTTACCGGGGCTCCGGTTCGAAGTGCAGGAGAAGGAAGGGGGTAGTTTTTAGTCAGTAAGAGTCTGAAAGGCAGGAGAAGACATTCGATGATTTTTCCCCCTTTTAAAAAAAAGTGAGTGTTATACTAAACAAGATAGAATACTCCTTCTCTAATATATAGTTATCTAATAATATAGTTCACACAAATATAGTCCAAAAATCCAACGCCTAATTTTCGCGAGAACAATAATATTAAGCAATACTGCAGCCTACAAATAACAGAATTTGAACACAAAAGAAACAATTAGCGAAATACCTAAACATTAGGATCATTTCAAAGGGTTTTATCTACAAAAAAGGTCTTTAATGGCCTTTAAAATTAGGCTGTTCACCTGAACAACAGCATTAATTCACAGAATGTTGTTCCACTGAATAATTTCTTAATCAACAGAATCCTTTGTGTTGAATAATTGTGCTTTCTTCTATTCTTTTTGTTAGAAAGAGAATCGCTAGGTATCATGTAATGAGCCACATTAAGGCTGCGTTTGAAGGACTACAATAACACAAAACTTTTGGTGGAGCCGTTCTTTAGGTTGTAAATAAGTTACAGAATGAATAAACCTTGAGAAGTATAAGATCTTAGATCACATCAACAGCCTATAAGTAGCTACTGCTGAACTAAAGGCCTCTTCTCACATGGTGTAGGTTTGAGCATTAATCACCACGCTTGCTCAGTACAGGTTGGCGATTTCAAACTTATAGTTAGAAATTATAAGTCCAGTTTTTCTTCACCGTTTGTTAGTGGCATCTAAATAATCTTAGATAGTGCATATAACTCGGAAATAGTTACATTAATACTTGCCATTAGTCGGTTTCTAACCCTCGTGCATGAGAAGAGGACGTCTAAAGCCTCCGGGCTACCACGACATGATCTCAGATTAGGTCTATGATAGTATGTAGGAACTAGACACAGATTTGATGAAGAATGTCTCACAGATCAATGAAAATCTAGTAAATCTAGCCCACTTAACTATGTATGTATATATAAGTATGTAGAAATCAGCAGACTTGAAAGAAGATTAATTGGTTTTTAGATAACATTTTATTTCTCGTGTGTCAGAATGTGTATGAGAAAAAAGGAGAATATACTGAGCAGATTTTAGTTTACTCTAATCAACGATAGACATCTGTTCCAAATAAATATAGAAGAAGAACCAATTAGTCTTCTCCGTCCTATCACTATGTAATCAATCAAAATTATACAAGCACGAAACGACCAATAGTATCAGAATAAGATTCAAACGTACAAATAAGCAAATTGAAATCACAAATCGTGAAAAAGGGTATCGTTATAGTAAAAGGCGATTGGCTACAAATTCTAGCACCCATGTATATCAAACGTCAAAGTGACCCTTTGCGCATAATTTATCAACGCCACCAACTTGCTTAGGCATTAGGAGCATTTCTTTTCCTATTTTGACTTGCAAAGAAGATAAATTGGCCCAATTTATATAAAAAGGATGCAAAATAATATGTAAATAGCAATTTAGAGATACAATCTTTAAAGTGAGATGTTTCTAAGTAATTCTTGTATAACTTTAATCGTTTTCTATGATGTTATAAAACATTTTCTTCAACTTGCAATCTTCTTTTTGGTAAGAAATTAAAAGATTTAAACAATTTAGGACCTTGATATGATCCGGAAAAATAATTCCGCTCCTCTTAACGGTTGGAACGCACTTGAAACTCTTTTGCCCTTGCGGATGCCTATGGGCAGCGCCATCGCTGCGCAGACGGGTTACCGTCTGAGCAAACAGTTAAACAGTTTGCCCCGTATCCCATAAAACAGGCAACACATAAAACTCAGCTGCAATTATATTAAAAATCACAGCTTATCAATGCATAAAAACATCAAATCTAAGGTCAAACTACACTAAACTAATCCATAGTGACCCACACGAAATTTGCTTACACGTGCTGATCTTTAGAGACAATTAGACAATATTCCAGTTACTTTCGCCAGACACACACATAGTCGGATTTTCAACGAATAACTGATAAAACCAGTACCTCGAATGAAATCTAGTTCAAGCTTATACAATTGTTGGAACTGTATGGTAACTGACGCAGTTCAACTCCACAGTGATACTGGACGTTTGAAGTCGAGTGCGTGGTTCAGTCAATGAACTGTCTTGTCAAAGTCAGAATGGAATGAATGCAGGTTGAATTTTTGGGTTTTGGTTGGTTTAGTTCGGTTAGGTTAGAGGTTGGTGCTCTAAAAGTTTTGGAAAATATGCTAAAGGGTTGTTAAAGTATACAGCATACAATAGTGTGTTTATGGTTTTCAGATTTCTGAATTAGCATGAAGTTCTGAATAATATGTCACAAGAGGTTCTAATACTTCTAATATTCTAACATTATGAGTGGCAGAACGTACTATTAAGTACTAGTGCTATGCAAAAATGTTTATTTTTCTTACTGTGTTATATATTTATTTTCCGTAAAATTAAAATTAAAACGGGTTTATGTACCATTTATTATTAATTTAAAACAAGTAAAATTTTCTCAGTTTTACTAGCAAAAACTACAACCTCAATAAAAAACAACCCCAAACTTGTATATGTATATAAAAATAAAATAACAAAAAGCATTCTTTGGTCGCAGGTACCGCGCACTATGGAGAGGACAGCGTGGGGTCATTTCCGTACTTCGAATACAATGTGCCTCGGAATGTGACTACAGTGGTCGGACAGACCGCGTTTCTCCATTGTAGGGTTGAACAACTCGGTGACAAAGCGGTGAGTAAGATAGTTTATTTTACTATAGTTTATTATGAAGCTGTTAAGATTTTTAAAAAGTTTGCAAATCTTTTGAGTTTGTGGCGATGTTCTTCGAAACTACCCAAGAAAATGGACAATGCAAAACAATGGAGACAAATCCAAAAATGGAGTACATGCATGAATTACTTTTTTGGCATAATTTTTTGATATAATTTTCATTCTATTTATTATAGACATTGGTTTAAATGAATAATCTTTTTTCGTAGAATAATCGGAAAGAGATTCGGATCAGGGTTTTTCTGGATTTAATTTGTTGGTTATTTCAATACAAAAAAATTGTATTTTTGATTTTCAAATACCATACCTATAAACAACATCAAGATTCATGAATTCATTCCCTTAGAAAAAGCAGGAGTATTTTTCCTTCTGACTAGCTTCTTGCGAATAGATACTTTACGCAGCACTTTAACTGGCTCATAAAGGACCATTGACGGTGCATTTTGTCTGGACCGGAACCTCACCCTGTCATCGTACGTTCAACGCCCGGATCAGCACTAAAGGTCACAATATACTGGTACTCAACTGTATCCCGGTCGCATAAAGAAGAATACTTGACCCACCAATGACAACTGGTCATGTTCTTTCTAAACAGTTGGTAGATATAGAGGTCAATTTATGCTGGGTTTTCCTGTTTGCTGTTCTCTGCAACATTTGTTGCACGGTTGACAGTCCAGGCAATGCCCGATGATGGGTTTCAGTAGAATGGGGTGCATAAGGATAAATGTTGGACAAAAATGTTTTTTTTTTTCCTGTTTTGTATATTTACTTTTTCTGCTTATATAAAGAATCGTCCTTACGACAACTGCCTTAAGTAAATATTCTTGAGCTTTAGTTGACTGCCTCGTTGGCCGAGTGGTCGCAAGTACGACTACCCGACAAGAAGCCTCGGCTTCAATTCCCGGGGCGTGCAAGTTTTAGTCAGTAAGAGTCTGACACTCCTCCCGCCTCACCTAGGCGGGAGCAGTCATCCCATAATATTCCCCCTTAAAAAAAAAACCCAGGGACTTACAAACCTTGACTTATGACAAACATCGGTCAATATGCAAAACTATTAAGATCGTCTCAAACTAATTACGATCTTTATCTAATCAATTGTTCTTACCATCACTTAATATCAACTATACACTACTCAATTCCTACTAAGATTATTGAGACACCACTGACAAACGGTGAAGGAAAACATCGTGAGGAAACCTGGGCTTATAATTTCTAATTATAAGTTTGTAATCGCTAACCCGCATTGAGCAAGCGTAGTGATTAATGCTTAAACCTTCTCCGTATGAGAAGAGGCTTTGCTTAGCAGTGGGCATTTATAGGCTGTTGATGATGACTACTCAATTTCTACAGATATTATTTCATTTCTACAATACAATTCAATCCACGACCATATTTCAATCAGAAAGTAATAGACCCATCATTTTGCTATGAGGCCTCGACCGAGCCACTCTAGCGTGCTATGGGCCATACAAAGCCATGCTTATAATACATGTTTCATTAGCCGTCCGCTCACAATTAGATCGTTCTATGGTGTAGGTATTATGAATCGAATTTATGAGGTGTTGTCGATGCTTTGTTGGTCTCTTGGGTGGTTTCTATGCTATTGCTGCATTACTTGCTGTTTCACGATATATTTGACCAACTTCTATCTCTTTTTTTTTTCTCTTTATTTTATTTAGGGACTTTTATACAAATGTACATGTCAGTCCCATCAGACCTTATAATCTTATAAATCTAATAAATTATATAACTACAATTAATAAACTATACACTAAAACGCAATAAAACAAACTTAATTAAATTGTACGCATCCTTAGAGTTAGGCGTTGACAAAATATGATGGAACATACCAACATTATACTTATTTCTAGTTGTATGTGTTATAAATAAATTGTCTATGTATCATCCGCTTCTTTTTTACCGACTTCAAAAAAGGAAAAGGTACTATGTTCGGCTCATTGTTTTTTTTTAATAGATTAGAAGTCGGTGCCATAAGCTCATATCATAATGAAATAACTTAATGGCCACAAAATTGTAAATTAGTTTTTTGTTTATTATTAGTTTTTTGTTTTTTAAATTCGGTTTTTAAATGCAATTTTTATTCTTAAATTTATTTTAAGCACATACTCAAACAATATAACAATCCATACCTATAAAAATAGTTGTACCCATATCACAAAGAGCTGAACTACAAATTTATAGGTTCTAAAGTATTTCACAAACTGTGTCACTCAAATCAAGACCTTCATCAATTATCCATTTCAAACCAAATTTTAATGACTATATAATGAAATTCTCAGTAGTAGCACGGAATCCAGAATTGTGCCGGTATATGGCAATAGGCTCACCCCCTATTACATGGGATTCATAACATTAATAGTGAAAATTGGTTGTTCCATTGTACAGTGGCATAATGTACACCTCTGCTTACCCCTCCGGGGATAAAAGGCGTGATGTTATGTTATGAATATCTAAATCTGTCCCCTGAAATCTAACTACTCAGCATCTTTTTCAACACCAACTCAATTATTAAGAGGCGAAACTATAGTGAAAGAGAAGTTCGAAATGCATTTTTCATAAAGCCAGGAAAGTTCTATATAAAATAAGCAATAAATATCTGCAAGCCATATACAGCAGTTTTAGAACAGCACCTGCCAAGGCAAAATGAACCCTACATCTCTCCTAACAAAGTCCTATCAACAAGATCCTTTTCTCTTCATAATGCGTCCCATGTCCCATAATGCCGCACTGAAAATATACCAGTATCAAGAACGACGTAAGTGACATCGCTAGTGGCCTTGACCCTTTTCCGATACTGCGGTATATGCCCAATACTGTTAATAATGTTTCAATTAAGCACGTCAATCAATATGGCGGCAATTAAGTCAGGTGCGGCTAGTCACGTGATTTGAAATTGGACCAATTTTTTCCATGTTGTAAGTCTATTAAGTGGGCTTTCGAGGTCGTTCTAGGATTGTGTTGTTTGATGTCAGATTTTGGTGATATTTTTTTAGATCAATTACCTAATATCCCGCCTTTTACTTCCGAAGCGGTAGGCAAAGGTGCACATTACGGCACTTAATGCCACTGTATAATGTTACACCCACTTTTCACAATTTATGTAATGAGTTCCATGTAATAGGGGGTTTATTTTCATATACCGGGCACAATATTACAGTCTCCGTATATGGTGTTTAATTACGCTGATTATTTTCTTAATGCGAAAATGGTTGTAAATTCATGATTATCTGAAAATAAAGTATTCCTATAAGAGTTCTTATATCCTTATAGTATTATAGTAATACCTATTATAATAGTCTTGGGAAAAGTCTTATACTAGGATTTTCAAAGCAGTCCGCCTCGTTGGCCTAGTGGTCGCAAGTGTGACTGCCGGGCAAAGGGTCTCGGGTTCGATCCCCGGGTCGGGCAAAGTATTGGGTTTTAAAAATTCTCAGTAGTAGCACGGAGTCTGGAATTGTGCCCGGTATATGGCAATAGGCTCACCCCCTATTACATGGGACTCATAACATAAATAGTGAAAAGTGGGTGTTACATTGTACAGTGGCATAATGTGTACCTTTGCCTACCCCTTCGGGGATAATAGGCGTGATGTTATGTTTATGTTATGATTTTCAAAGCACTGTCAGTTGAGTTTTGCTTTATAAGGCAAAATGTTGTAAATATACTTCATTTTTGTTTCTTTTGGGATAAACCACACTACAAAAACCGTAGCTAATTAAAATTAGACCTTATACGAACAAGTAATAAGATTGCAAAATGTAAATTAATTTAATACAAGCCATGTTCCAGATATTCATGGACAATAGTGACTCAAGCTGTTGCTCCCTTGAGTATAACATATTAGATTATCGTATAACAATTGATATGTCCGCACTCAACCGTTAAGTTAGGTAGACCGTAATCTGCATTCAGAGAGCTTGTTGGCCAATTTTGAATACTTACTAAAACGAAGGTTTTAAATAGGTACTTTTAATTCCAACTAGCTGAACTGGGGAACTTCTTACTGCCTAAAAATTGTTCTCACCTTTAAACCTCACCTGGACTTCCACGAACATTTGAAGACCGGTTTAGCCGTTCTCTAGTTTTAGCGAAACTAACGAACGGAAATTCATTTTTATTTATATAGAGGATAGATATCAAATGGATAAGCAATTAACGTACACTTTTTGATAGTAATGTTATGACTTTAATGAATGTTATGTATTGATGGGTGTTAACGTATTAGCTGGACGCCATTTTTTCATTGCCCAGCAAAGGAATTTATCATGCTTGCTTAATTCCTATGTTTCCCTGTGCTTTCTTTGCATGCTTGCTAAACTAGACCTCTTGTTTAAAAGTCGCACTAAACTTGCGATCTATCCAACAATAAGGCATATATGTCACTGGGTCACCAAGGCGGCGCCACCATATGATCAACAAAATATTTATTTTGTACAGGTCTATAGATAGTTACTCACCTGGTGTCCACCTGGTTACGCATCCAATATGGCGACGAGACCAACGCGGAGGCCAGCATTAGAGGTCCATTTCGCTACTATTGCAGTGTCGTGTGTCGACACTGACATCTACTTTGGTAGCTTACGGAAGCCACGCTAACACGACTAGTTGCGCTGTCATGGTGGCATACACCAGACATATTAAAAGACTCCATGTGTGTGTGAACTATGTACTCCAATAGTGTCAAATTAAACGCCGAAATGATAAAAGACAATAATTTTATACTGACTCAAAATTCTATTATGCGACTGTTTTCCTAACAGTAGGTAGTATTTGCAAGCAACGGACCACCAAAAGCACCAATTTTAATGAACTTTGAAGGCTACAAAGTTAATAATGGTTCTTAGCACTAATTTTCTACTACGACACACTTTCAACTACAAAAATAAACACCACAGAGTGGTGAATATAGAACGTTCTACTTTCTCACAATACCAGTACACTAACAAAGAGCCTAGTATTGATTATTAGCTATTTTAGCGCCACAATCTGCAGTAGAAGCTTCGAGAAGTTTGCTCAATAAATTATTCATACAAATGTTTAAATTTAATTAAAACTGATCGAGTATTTGTTTAGTTATTTTAAACATTAGTTGAGGATGAATTTGGGTGTTTTTCAATGAGACCTTTTTTATTGCTTGGAGGGGTCTACAAAAAATGATGTAGTCGCTGGGCATTGTACTACATAGAAATAATTGATTTTTTATATTTAACACGCCTAATAATTAACGCCAAGCTCTGTCTTAAATTTCGTGATTTTATGAGTATTTGGAGAAGAGAAAAACTTAAAAATATATTTACTTGAGGTGTTAAAATGGACACGTGTTAGTCATTGATACTTGTAACCTTGATAATTGTACATGTTTTGATAATTTTACTATACCTACATAGAACTCATAACAATACTAGTGCAAGTGTATTTCGAAGCAGTCAGCGTAAACGAAATGAATCGTATTCGTATGTCCATATACCAGCCTAAAGTACTGACAATCATATACAGAAAAAAATAACAAAATAAAAAACATCTGTCCCAAAAAAAACAATTGAAACAACTCCAACAAAAAGTTTGTTAGCATAAAATTCAACACGTCTCCTTTAAATTTGAAAACGATGAACGAATTTGCGAGCTCTGAATTAATAAGTACCCCGCCTTGACGGGACGTGCTATGGCGAATTCAAATTGGGTCAAGGAAATAAAGAATGACAGTAAGTTTTCCTTTGTTGCAGGTATCTTGGATTAGGAAAAGAGATCTGCATATATTAACTGCTGGGATCCTGACTTATACATCGGATCAGCGGTTTCAAGTAAGTTCCGTTTTGATAAATATTTAAATGGACGACCTTTTCGAGGACATGAGTGAAGTTTTGTCTGTTTCTTAATAAAATTGATGATTATTGTATAGATGCCAGCATATTAATATTCTATTTAGTCGAATTCTTTAAATACGTTTACTTTTAAATTCATCTTAAATATAGTCTTTTCTGTAAAGTTAAAATAATTATGATGATTTTGATAAAGCGTAGCAAGACGCTGATGTTTCAACAACAAATTATTTACATTCAGGTAAATTAAAATGGTATTAAAAAATGAACAATGTTAAGAATAAAGTAACCAAACAATTCTTCATACTAAATTCTGCTATCATATACATACATATACGAATCCAAATTTGAGCGGTAGTGTGATTTCCGTCGGTCAGTCCCGGCTGTCATCCTAATTTATGTACGGAAATTCAGTTTGCATACATATAAGATTGGACATACATATATACTGTAAGACATTCAGGAGATTTAAATGTTGTTCGGCTCTATATAGAAGTTTGATTTATTTTGACAAAACCACAACTAACCATGCCAAATATACAGGCAACTATTGGACACAAGCAACTTCAGTACCTAGAGGTATAATAAAAAAGGTTAAACCTTCAGAATTTTACCTCTTGGCGAATTAAGGGTTGGATAGGTAAAGATAAACATTCTGTTATTTACACAAATATTACAATTCACGTCCCAATCGCACTATCTATTAATTAAGACCTATATCATAAACGGAGGTTTACAACCGACACTATTAGACCTTCCATACAAGTTCAGCTATTCGCCAAAGATAACGCCTAACTTCAATACGATATCTCCCAATCTGCAAATTGAATCTCCAAAGGAACCCCACATAGCTCAAAGTACCTACGAACTAGTGGTTTTAGAACTTATGTACTTAGCGATAGAGATCTGTTTCCGTTAACAAAAGCAAATCTGTTTCTCCCAGGTGATCAGGCCAGAGAAGTCGGAAAATTGGACGCTTCAAATAAAATTCCCGCAGGAAAGGGACGCGGGTATCTACGAGTGTCAAGTCAATACCGAACCGAAGATGTCTTTGGCTTTTCAACTGAATGTCGTTGGTAAGTCCAATTATAGCAATTACTTTAATTTCTAATCTTTTAGACGTCCGTACGTGACAGAAAGTTGAAGGGAAAATGATTTTGTTAAACGTAGTTAGGACCCAATTAATATTTTGGGAAACTTTTGCTTGTCGAAGCGGGGTGGAAGAAATGGAATTACATTTTTGTTATTTTATTGTTTTAGAGCTTGTTAGTGTAGTAATTGTGAATGCTACAACAAACTTCACGATCATAGATTACGATAATTATACGATTTGAGATTTTCGACGCTTTTATTCCAATTTCCATAGTGTCTCTACGTCGACTCCCTGACAGCATATTATTAGTTTTCAAATTATCAACCATACTTAAACTTCTAAAGTTATAATATCACCACCAAAAAGTGAACAAACCATAATTGGTCCACCTTTACGACCGAACGAGACCATCCAATAAAAACAACGTAATTTCCTCAAAAAACTTATCAGAACACAATACCACTCAATGAACAATCCCAAAGAATAAAGACATGATGATAATAAAAAGAAATGTTTGCTCTCTTCCAAATAAAGGTGACAACGTTCTTCAGAAGTCTAATTTTATCATCCGCAATGCAGAGTCGTTAACAGGAGTTTTTATAACAAAACATACAAAGCCAGTGAACAATTCTTAGCAAAACGAAATTGTTTTGCTTTCATTTTCAAATATTTTGCTTCGGTATTTTCTTGCTTTCCTTCTAGATGAGGTCAATCGTTTGAAAAGCCATTTAAGTCGTCACGCCAACGTTTCCTGATTGATTAGAAACATGAAACTATTTTCGTTTGAAATTCTTTATCAAAAACATCTTAAGTGGTTGTTTTAGTTTATTTATGTATTTTAGAATGGGTTTAGTTATTGACTTCCTCGGGAGTTTCATGAAATTAAAAAATGTTTTTTGTTGTCAATTTTAGCTTGTTATTTGTTACGTGGCTTCATAAAATTTTTACATCGTTAAAAATTTAAAATGGAATACAAAATGTATTGTGAGCAATTTCCAATCAACTAAAAATCACGAGATACTCGTGAGAATATACTGAGAAAATCTCTACTAGTTTTAAGTAACCTGCTGTTTTTAATTAATTGAGTATATCTCACGATAGTTATTATAAGAATTACAAATCCCTTTAGTCACTGAAAAGGTAAATAAACCAAGCCGACCATGAAAACACAACTCACATTTTTATCCTATGAATGTAAGTAAAAACCGTGACACAAAAAATCTTAATAAAGTCATCCAACTAAACTACAAAATTGACATCTCAAATCCAGAACTAACTAAAGCATCAAATAGCTTGAATGAGGCATGAACTAAGTGGAGTAGCGTTCATCACTGATGCAAGCCAAGTTTAACCGCAAACTTTACAACTACATACAATACAAAGGCTAAAACTGGCATCATTTGACATTGCAATTTTCCAAGCTTCCTTAGCACTTGTTTGCATACTAGTATTTTGGTCGAGTAGCGAGTATTTAGTAGCTCTTTTTGCTTCTGACGCAAAATCAAAGTGAGAGAAAGTTATTTCTTTTATGGGATAAGTCAATAAATGAGCTTACTGATCACCTGATGGTAAGGAATATAGTAAGTACAAAACACCATAACCCTTTAAGGTTAGGAATATATGGATTAGGGATTTGGGGATTGAGATATCAGGGAGAGGGATAATTGGACCTCTGACTACTTCAGTCCTAAATATTTGGTACTCATCTAAAATACTAGACGTAGTGCGAACAAGGCATTACCGTTGCTCTGTCTTGCCTTGCTTCGCCTCACTTGAGCCGTTCTAATGACACGGCAAAACATGCTACCAAACTTGAATATTTACGAAGTGGGTCAAACGCTAAAGATGTTTTTAGAGACTTTGGGTATCACAAGAACTTTTGATTTATCAGACTATTTTGGCAAGACCATAATGAAAGACGGATTCGGCGTTGAAATTATTAATGAAGATGAATTTGTTTTTGATGATGACTTTCTTGAATAAATCTTGTTTATGTTTTTGGTTTTAGTTGTAGATGAAGAAGATCCTTGTGTTTCAACCAGATTCATTATTATGGAAACAATTGTCATTTGTCTTCTACAACAATTGTCATTATCATTCGTTGGAGAACCTTTTGATTCCAAATTTTTTGTACCTATTTATACCTTTGACTGCCGGCAGAAAACTGTTGAAGGCAAATCCTCCACTAACGTAGGTCACTGGTGACTTACGCGGCCGTTAACGTGTTATTAGAGTTTAGACTTGGATAGAAGGTTCTTCATACATTATCTAATATTACTGGTAAAAATACAATAAATAATTGTACCTTTATTCCAATCTTAAAGAATAAAATAAACTATTTGATAAGTCACTTTTATACAACAAATATAATTTAAATATTGATCCTGAAATCAAACAAATAGATGAAACCAATGGCGATTACAGTTCAGCTCTTGATATCAAAGATACCATTATTTAGTTAGAAAATATAGATAAAATGATTAGACTCAGAAAAACATACTTATTTGCTTTCATATATATAATGGAATAAAAGCAATATTATTACAAAGTAATGCTAAAGAAATCTGCAATCAAATATGAGTTTTATTCAATAAGTTTTTAGATACGAAATCTAATAAAAAGGTTTTCAGCTGAGGGCAGGCAATGATAAATATAATTATGGTTCATGACGTCGTTACTTGAGATCACAGTAAAACCTATTTACACGTAAAATGTTGGTAATAGTGTCATAATTTAATTCATACTTTGGCATACCACAGTATCATTATATTTATGCCTGATGTCATGCTTAAAACAAACGATTTCATTAAAATAATGTTTATATTCATTTACATGCCTCATTTTGAAAGGTATCTCTAAAAAAGGTTAATATATTTTGCTTTCGTGTTTTAATTCGTGTTTTAATCGAGTACTCCAATAAAAGGCTTGATTGCGTTGGTATTACTCTTATCAAGTAAACTCGGAAACTTGTCGTGGTGGCCCTGAGGTTTAGAGGCCCGCTTCTCATGCATGAGGGTTCGAAACCTACCAAAGTCAAGTACCAATGTGACTTTCCCCGAGTTATATGTACTTTCTAAGATTATTTATACATTTCTGATAAACGGTAAAGGAAAACAACGTTAGAAAACCTGGACTTATAATTTCTAATTATAAATTTGAAATCGCCAACCCCCGAGCAAGCGCGGTGATTAATGCTCAAACCTTCTCCGTGTGAGAAGAGGCTTTGCTCAGCAGTGGGCATTTATAGGCTGTTGTTGATGATAATGATGATGATTATCAAGCAATCAAGGCACAAGGGAACATTTCAGACATTTCTGAGAGACTTAAAGCAAAAAGTTTGTATACCTTTGTTTACCTCTTTGAGAAAAACAAATCTTCTTTAATTATCTTTTTACTTTAACATTTCTGATCTTTTCCTCGCCAAAGTTTTAATAATAAATCCTTATTTTTTTATCCTTGTTTATTAGCCGTGTCTACGGAATCTCTTTACATGTACCCTCTTGAACTTTTCAAATCCCCCGATAACAATGTGGAATGAGGGCTTCAACGCAACCTTGAGCAGATTTAATCTTGCCCTAATTTTTTCTTCATCGTTTTAAGAGGCATTTTCTGTATACTGTATACGTGCTGTATCACGGTTAGAAGGTACTTCATTGGCTCTTGTGTCTTTAATATCTTAACAGACAACATCTTTTGCGGAATTAGGACGATAAAAGAGAAAATGAGATTTCTTTTCTTTTTCAACGATTATACAACACCCTTATGTATTCATAGAATTATTATTGTTATGGAAAACACTTGTGTTATTAAGAATTTTAGCCGTAAGAGCAGAATGAATTTGGCGCACATTTTTCATATTACGAGTGTGATTTGAATTTTAAATGTCCTTACGCGGTCTTAATAATGTTGAGCTGGTAGATTTGGTTTTTTGGTAATTCCACAGTGCTTACCTACGGCAAAATTTAGTCTGGAAATTGTCTACTTCGTAAAACACTCCGAACGAGTTGTTAAAAAATGTATGACGCTATTCTAAATGTATGAAAGTGTACTTACTTAGGTTTAATATTTTGTTCCCTAAATTACTCTTGGGAATAACTAAGTGAATTCATTAACGAATTTTCTGATGAATATTTTGTGACTTCGACGGAAAACGGAGCCGAATAAAAATCTTAATCCGCTTTCATTTTGTAATTAGGAATACTTAATACCAAGATTTTTTTTTGAAGGACGCGTTGAGACTAGTATAAAAGATGTCAGCTGGGGTCACAATAATGGTTTCCTAGAAACTTGTGTAATAATGGAAATTGCAACAAAGTTCTTCAATTTAATTAGTTTGTATCTCAAACAGCTAATTTCCCCCAGGATTTGCTCGTACTTCCACTACATTTAATACAAATAGTGGTTTGATACTTACATCTGAGGTTCTTGCTTCTGTTCCTTGTTCAGTTAAACTAAAGCATGAAAGACCACTTTACTTCTAATCTACAAGGTTAGTAGCTGAGCTACTACGTGTCATGACTTCCATGAAATAACTGTGTATCTCTTTTATTTTGTATCAGTGCGATTAAATCTATACCACTTTTTTAAACGAATCCTTATTACTGGAGCAACAAAAGCTAGTTTTTAATATCATCAATAGCATCTAATAATCTACCTATAGGCCTCATCATAATTATCATTACCATCATCAACAGCCGGAAGACGTCCACTACTGGACAAAGGTCTTCCCCTTAGACATCCACGTCGAATGACAATCCGCCACCTGGATCCCTTGGCTTCCCGCAACTATGGCATGTTAATATTCTCTCTGACAACTGCAGCCATAATAATAATTTAAAAGAAAAAAAGGAAATTCTCAGTTGCGCCATGTGCGTCTGTGAAATCTATGTATGTTTGTCGTCGAATATCTCGCTATTAGCTTTTTAAATTAAGAATCAGGTTTTAGATTTAAACATTCAAACAAGGAGGTAGAAATCGATATTTAAATGAATATTATTTTGACTTATTTGTGTCGAACAAAAAAAAATTCCAAATGAAAAATATTTTGTTTTTTTTGAAAATAGGGACAATGATAACGTTATATATAATTATTGTTTCTTATACTACCAAGGTGATCTTATAAATAAACTAATTATTAATTATGTTCCTCTTCCTTGTTAACAGAAGCGAAAGCGCACATCCTCGGTCCGGTTGACCTGTACGTGAAAACTGGCAGTTCTCTGTCGCTTACATGTATACTAAGCCAGGGCCCACACGATTTGGGCACGATATTTTGGTATAAGGGTAAGTTATTTTTAGTAACATAATAAGTAAACTTAAACATGAATACTAATTTCCTTACATATATTTTTTATGGGATAAGACGGTTACCCAGCCATCGGAGCATCTGATGGTAAGCAATCGGCGTCGCCCGGCGTTACCAGCCTTTTGGGGATTAGGAATTTAAGCATCGATGGGGATTTAACACGTAATAAAAAAGAGTAAAAGAGATAAATAAGGTTTTGTCTCTGCATCACCCAAAAGTCTGGCTGGAAGAGAATCCCCATGGCATTAAGCCCACCTTGTACATAAGTGTGAGCATGAAGCCTTTTAAAATAAAAAAACTGAATATTTTTATAACATATCACTGCAATTTAAATAAATTTGTATTTTTACTGTGAACTAGAGGACACGCAGTTTAATAAACTCTTGGTATTTATTTTGCCATTTCCTCAAAATTTAAATATGAAATAGGAATAAAAATGCACGTTTATTGTTAGAAAAAAATCAAAATTAAAATTGACCACTCTTTCCACAGGATCAAACATAATAGAATATAAGGAACTAGAAGAGAATGAGCTGGTGGAGGAACCTCGAGTGAGGCTAAAGACGGAGTGGACGGAACAGCTGACGTCACGACTGACGGTGGAGAAGTTGTTGCCGGGGGACAGCGGGAACTATAGCTGTGTGCCCACTATGGCTGAAGCAGCTTCTGTTAATGTGCATGTTATAAATGGTGGGAACAATTATGTGAAGTAATTATGAGAATAAGTTTAGTCTTCAGTTTTCTTTAGCAATGGTATTTGCATTAGTTGTTGTCGTTCGCCAAAGGGTCGTGAGTATTGATGATGAAGTTTGAAGTATGATCCACATGGTGTGCAAAATTTTTTTAAGAATACATTTCATAATTTTGTAATAGATGGAGTTTCTACAATAGATTCGATATCTATTAATAAGACCAATGATCTGCGAACAATAGATATGCGATTAGGTAAAAAGGTGTCATATTTCACTCCTATGTACTTGGGCAATAAAAAGCAAAGTGTATTATGTGTGATGTATAAGAAACGTTAGGTAAATTGACATTAAAGTCTATTATTGCATATACGAAACCAATTAAAACAAAACAATAAACTATCACAACGTTTGTTTCCTACAACCAGCACTTTACTAACAGCTTTACTATACAAGTACCAAATTAAGCCTTATTATAGTTTATAGTCCTCTCAAGGGAGCATTTCTCGAGGGTTTTGCACCCCCTCCATCTGATATAATCTCTAAGTTGGCACTTACGTCACCCTTGTTAAGATAATGTGACCTAAATACGCGCTTCCTACTCAACCCGTATCGGATCAATCTGATGCTGTTTAAACTCTGATCACACTCTGTGTTTAAAGATATCGCCCGTAGGCTAATCGACTCTACACGTGACCAGAGGGCTGGCTTTTTATTCGGACAGAAAATAAGCATTGCCATTCAACGTGGCAATGCTGCCAGTCTTCTGGGAACGTTCCCCTGTGATAGTGATGCGGACGAATACTTTGACGCCTAAATTAAGGGTATAATTTTTGTTGTTTTCTTTTTTTTTACTTTCATTTTATTTAATAGTTTAGTTGCAGTTAATTTTAAGTTGTAAATATAGGTAATAAAAAAATTAGCAATATACAAGTTAAAATTACTAAAATTAAACTCGTGAATAAAAAGACATAAAAAATATCATCAGTAAGGCGTTAACTCGCTACCTCTTTACTGATCAAAATTACAAATATTATGCTACATAGCACTATGTTTAAAGTAATTTTCAATATAGAACAATAGACAGATGACCTTTTCCATGGAATAAATAGAATAACTAGCCTATATTGGATGTTGTAGGTAGACCTTTGATCTTTTAAGGGAATCAAGACTTATATATGTAATATACTAGGTACAATATACACCACCCACTACCACATTAGTATTCCTATTTATCGGGGTCGAAACAATTGTCATATGAATCTAGGTCTTGTGCTAATGCTGGGAGCATTTCCAATACAAGAAGCTAACAACATTACCACAAATTACCAAGCTTAAATCATGCAAATTGTTTATCCAATTCTTAGTTTTGAGTTTTCGCGTACAACTATAGGCGTTGCCCTTCTAATGATATAAGTTTACAAACATCAGTAGGTATGAGAGCATATCTAAAATACTAAAAACGTTGGACCAGTAATGTTATAAGTACTATGAAATAATGGTAAGCCTATTGCCATACACTAGTTACATTTTCACATTTACATTTACACTAGTTTTCATTTACTAAGTCGTGTCTGAGAAAGAGGTTCCAAGTTACTAACTATTTATTTTTAATTAAACAGTCAATAATACTCGATTTAAAAATATTATTCGAGAATTCAGGCACATTAACTGGTCGTCTTAGGGCTTGAGTGAATAAGTTGCTTATGGGCAAACTGGCTCCATCGTCGGTCGCATCATTACCTAGGCGAGATAGTCACAGTGTCCAAACATTGACACATTACATAAAAAAAATGTGACGATGTCACAAACGTCAATCTTTTCATATTTTATTTATGGTATAAGCCGGTAAACGAGCAGACGGATCACCTGATGGTAAGCAATCTTCGCCGCCCATGGACACCTGAAACACCGAGGCGTTTCAAGTGAGTTACCGGCCTTTTGGGAATTGAGAATTTGAGGACAGTGGAGGATTCGGGAATTGAAGAGACTGGGGAGGGGGGTGCGTAATTGAGCCTCCGGTAACCTCACTCACGACGAAACACAACGTAAGCGTTGTTTCACGTCGGTTTTCTGTGAGGCCGTGGTATCACTCCGGACGAGCCGGCGCATGCGTGCCGAAGCATGGCTCTCCCACACTTACTTTTTTACAATACATATCTAAAAGTATGTTCTAATACCTCTCTTTTTCTCAACAGGCGAGCAGCCAGCAGCGATGCAGCATGGCAACGCAAACACAGCATCACCGTGTGCGCTGTCAGTTAATTTACTCATCTCATTATATTGCACTCTCGCTACCCTATATACCAGCACGGTAGATGGATTCAGATGAAAATTACAAAAGTTTTGAGACAACACTTATAATGGAAGTTGTTCAAATATTTGTATTATAAAAATGAGTCTTATGCCGGAATACTGAAACGATACTCAATTTTAAGTCGTGCTCAAATATCGTGCCATCTCTGTCATTTTACAAAGAATTTGTAGAGACAGAACTATACTTAAGCACGACTTAAAATTGAGTAGCGTTTGAGTATTCCGACATTATTTAGGTTTTGATAAGACTATGTTGTGGTAGTTGACTACGTGGATTTTTTGTAAGGGACGTTTGTATTAGTCTTAAAGACTATGTATAATGTTGTTGCAATAATTATGTTACGGAGTCTTATGGGAAAAATTTAATGACTACATGTTTGTTTTAATAGAAAAACTCTTCAGCAAAAAGGGGGATCTAATGAGATGTGATTATATTTTTTTTCGGTCTAAATGTTTTTCATTAATGTCTATTTTCTTTCACTTGGTTTTTTAAAATATAATTTAATATATATACTTACCAACAACGATACAATGTATACATCCAATACTAGGGTATAGCTTTTTGACATAATATACAACAAAACAGATTGAAATAGCTAAGTCAGAAATGTTTTCAGTCATCCTATGATTCTAAGAATCTGTAAATCAAATTATCTTTACACTAGCTTTCCGCCTGTAGCTTCGTTTGAGACAGATTTAAAAGATATCTCTCGAATAGGAAGCAGTTTTCCAGGAACAATAAAAAAGCAAACAAGGTTTATTCTCTGAAATATAACCCACTAGCCCGCAGCTTCGCTCGCGTCACAAAAGGATAAAAGTAGCCTATGTGACATATACCAATACACACAGCGCCATCTATACCAATAGGTACTTTTGTTTTCCCTCGAGAATATCAATTTTTCCGGGATAAAAAGTACCTTATTATTTAATCCGGACTTCTAACTTTACGTCTGCAAAAATTCAAAGCAATCGGTTTAGTAGTTACGGCGTGAAACCGGAACAAACAAATAAACTCACTTTCCCATTTATAATAGTAAGGATTAAATGTGAAACATTTTTAAAACCCAGTCTTAGACTTTTCTTAAAATATCCCTCCACTGTCGAAATTTCGTCGCATTGGTAGGTCAAATATTGCATCAATCATTTTCAGATGCACGACCTACTAACCACCCCAGATAGGGTCCAATAGAGCTGATGCCGATACTGAGCGGAACACTTAACGGGTAGCCGGGGCTCCGGCTGTGCAGGAATAGGAACTGGGTGGTTTTAGGTCAGTAAGAGTCTGACGCTCCCTCTCGCCTCGCCCGGGCGGGAAAAGTCACTGGATGATTTTCCCCCGTCCAAAATAAAAACTATCTACTAACCAAGCCAGTTAATTTTGCTCCTTGAAAAAAGGAAAATAGTCTGTTTGCTCTTTACCTGAGTACAATACAAACAAACGAATCTTTCGTCTTTACAACATTAGTACATATAAAATACCTAGATTTCAATGTATTACAGAATGACTACCTAAATTTATACGTATTTCTAAATGTGCCAGAGGCCAGACCCAGTCCAATGAGTTTTAAATTAAAGGATTTCAACGGATCAAAATGTAATGGGTGATTAAATATTCAAGTTACAAGATGGCTACCCTGTCTTTGATTTTCGACTGTTAATTTCGATTTTGTCCGCCATTTTTGGACCAGTGAACATGTTCAGTGGTTTTATCGAATTACGTTTTAGATTTCGTTTTTATATTTCATTCTTCTTTTCTTAAATAAGGAAGTTTTGGAATTGTGTTTTATTCGTAGTGAAGAATACATTTTTATTAAGACTGCATACAAGTTCGGATATGATTCCTTCATTATCCGTTTTAAATTCATTTTATATTTATCAATGTAATAAAGAAATTAATAACATAACATTATTTAACGGCGTTTATCCCCGAAGACCAGACAGAGGTGTACATTACGGCACTTAATGCCACTGTACAATGTAACACCCACTTTCATTATTTATGTTATGAATCCCATGTAATAGGGGGTGAGCCTATTGCCATATACCGGGCACAATTCCAGACTCCGTGCTACGACTGAGATTTTTGGAAAAAGACCCAGTATTATTTTGCCCCGAGACCCCTTGCCCGGCAGTCGCACTTGCGACCACTCGGCCAATGAGCCAGTTAAGAAATTAAGCAATAACTAAAAAGAACATTGCAAACAGAGTTTTAGATTTCAAGTAGAGATATGGACTCAGTTTCATTTATTATAACGAGATTCTATATTTAATAAAGTTAATAATAAAAACCTTTTTAGTTAAGTTAAACTTATCTTTTTAAATAATAAATTGAACAATGAATTTGTCCCATTCAAACAATCCACGTCGGTAACTATTGTGTAAAATAAAAAACCTTTTTCATTGAACTGTGTATAGAATAGCCTTCATTTTGATAAGTTTAGGGTAAAATAAATTATATGAATATTGTAATAACGTCGAATTTTAATTTCATTATATTGCCGGGATTATTATAAATTGTATCATGTACCTATGTAAGTATAGTTTCTTTATAAGAGACTTTACTGAGAGTTGAAAACGATACTGTAATGTCAAGAAAAAACTACATCAATTCTTTTCATTTTCAACATTGTATTTTTTGTTTATTTTAACACCCTGAACGCCTTGGGTGCCAATGGGCTATATATAGCCGTCGATTTGCCAACAACAGTCAAAAAACTATCTGTACCTGTCAACAGTCAAAGGCTTAAAAAGATCTATAATATTTTATGACACACTAGCTTCTGCCCGCGACTTCGTACGCGCAGTCTCGTTTTAACCCCTTCCCGTAGGATTTTCAGGATTTCTTCTGTCTTAAGATCTTTCTCCTGACAATAACAAACACAACAAATAAAAAATCATCCAAATCTTTCTAGCCGTTCTCAAGTTATGGCGTGACAACGGGAAACGGGTTTCATTTTTATATATGTACTAGCGGACCCAACAGACGTTGTCCTGCATATCGACTTGAATGTATAAACAAAAATTCATTCAAATTAGTTCAGCTGTTTAGGATAAATAACCTAAACATCGACTGCAGCGCCATCTGCCGGGATGATTTGTGAATCTAAACCATTCCCAGATCCCCTTGAACACATACAAATTTTTTTATCAAAATCGGTCCCGTCGTTTGAGAGATGTTCAGTGACATACACACTCACAGAAGAATTATATATATAAAGACTAGCTTGTGCCCGCGGCTTCCCACGCGTTTCTGTAATATCAGACCATAATCTAGCCCTGTTTCAAATTTCATCCCGTTCTCTTTAGACGTTTTTGATGTACTTGAGTAACTATCATACATACAGAAACATTTCTAATATTAGTGACACATTAAAAAAGGTTATCTAACTAACCAATTGATTTGTCTTCACAAAATTACGTAACAATTTATTTCATTTTAATTTCAACGAAATATATTTAACTGACACAGAAAGCTTCTAACATAAATATAAATTCTTAAATCCACACAATTTGAAACAGGCTAATATTTACAATTAGTCGGTTCGTTCTGGAATTTTCTGCGAAAACTCGACCCAACTTTACCTACTAAACTATTAAATTCAAGAAAAAGGCCTTCTAATTTCAGCGAAATGTAAATAAAACTAAATTTAACGCTAGATACATACTTATACCGCAAAATTGTGGTATCATTTATAAGTAATAGCGATTGTATTACAAAATAATAAGTACTAAGACCCAAAATCGTTTTGTAATTTATGTTATTGATGTAAAATGAAATTCTAAGGTGCTACGAACACCGATAATAGAGGTGGGTATTTTATAATACAATTATTAAATCTTTTTGTTTACTAAATACTTTAAACATTTACAAAAAAATTACTAAAGTTATACAAAACAATGAATGTTGTCACTTTTAGTTTTGTTAACTGTAACTTTTATGTCAGTATGTAATAAAAATATAAATATTTTATTACATGAAAATATCTCATTTATTTTATCGATTCAACATGAATAATAATTTATTTTAGCATAATATTACAATTTAAAATCAACGTTTGATTTTAAAACGAAATTCATTCAATCTGTACAACAATAAACAAAACAATTACTTATTTAATTCAAATAATAAATCAAATGTCAATCTGAATAAGTTTTTGTCTTGTGACAGCAATCCCACATTTTATTCATTTCTTCGAGAAACCTGTTTAGCAATTTAATTTAACTTTTTCGCAATAATTTGGTCATTTCAATCCTGACACATAATGAAAATGAAATAAAAGAAAAAAGCGGTGTTTCATTAAATGTATTCATTTTGGATACGAAACTCGTACTTGACATTTAATTTAATACTATCTTATTTTAGAAAACATAGAAAGACTTATATTTTAATAGATAATAAACTTTACCTTTTATTTTATTTCATTTCAATTATATTGTTAGATTTATTATAAAAATGTAATTATTGTTTACATAATTATATTAATGTTACATTTAATTAATGAATAGGAAATTTATTGTAAATAATTATAATAATTATTGTAAACAGATTTTTAAGTACACGATTAAAAATAAATAGCACTGAATTATTATATTGTTATTTTGTAGTTGTTTTTCTAGTCGAATGTTTAAATAAAAATAATAAAGATTGAAAACAAATTGTATTATAAAATGTAAATAATAATCTTATGAATATATTATTTGTAAATAGTAAATTTATAATAATTTATTGAATAAAAAAATGATTTTATTTATTAAATTAATGCAATAATATGCATTAGGCAATCGAAGTGTTTGATATAAATATGATTGGGTCGATTACTTTACGAAGTCATTGCAAACTGTAGGTGGACGATACCTTAATAAATGATTATTGTAACTATTGATAAGGTAAACTTTGACAAATAAAGATAGAAACATTTAATATGTGTTTCATTTTTATGGAACTTCGCCTTTTCGGTTTTTTCTCCCCCTTTTAACCTTTTCTGGACTTCCACGAACATTTCAAGACAAAAATTAGCCAAATCGGTTCAGCCTTTCTCCAGTTTTAGCGATAATTATTTTTTGTTATGTACTTAGATAAATAGATAACATCTAGCCTTTAATGAACCTTTGAAAAAAAAGGATATTTACGCTTATATTGGACCGACACTTCAGCACTTATTTATTTATTTACTAATTTAAGTACACGAACAACACAGACAATACACAGGAAACAATAAAAACAAAAGTACTGTATATAGGTACTGCATATCCCTTATGGGATTTCTTCCTACAACCCTTCATGTCACACATATCTATTTACACGGACCACTAAAAGTAATGCTGAATGTCAGAAAGACTGATCGCATTAGGAAAAAGAATTACACAGTGTGCAACAACAAAAAAAAAAAACAAAAAGCAGACAATGAAAGCTACTATTGTTGAAGGGGCCGAAAGAAACATCTATCTTTTTCCTACCAGTTGTTAAAAAGGCCTAGTATACAAATGCTAAACACAGGGCAGCATATTATACTCTGTGCTTTATAACTCTTATGTTCTTCATCGACTATTTTAGTACCGCTTTGCTTTTTTTTCGGGGGGGAAGTCATCGAATGACTGCTCCCGCCTGGGTGAGGCGGGAGGGAGTGTCAGACTCTTACTGACTAAAAACCACCCCGTTCCTTCTCCTGCACGTCGAGCCGGAGCCCCGGTTACCCGTTAGGTTCTCCGCGACTCCAAATGGTACCGCTTTGCTTACCTTACGAATCAAACACAAAACTAATTAATAATATACAATATCAAACTGCGTGCTGTTACTAAATGCATTTCTATTACGATAGTACGAACACCGCTTTAAATCAGGCAATCAGGGTTTTAAAAAAAATTCTAAGTAGTATTAGTAGTAGCACGGAGTCTGGAATTGTGCCCGGTACATGGCAATACGCTCACCCCCTATTACATGGGACTCATAACATAAATAGTAAAAAGTGGGTGTTACATTGTACAGTGGCATAATGTGCAGCTCTGCCTACCCCTTTGGGATAAAAGGCGTGATATTATGTATATCTTATATAACAATCGTACTAGGAACCGCTCGACCAACAACATAATCTTACATTATTCAAACTAAAACAAAAAAGTATATCTACTTCACAGAGCTTTACGCAAATCGAATACGATAACTCGCAGTATCAGAATATAATATTATAGCCCAGAATAAAACCTTTCAAGAACATCTCTCACAAAAACAGGGGTAAGTAACTTTTGGTATAATAATATGACAAAACTTGAGTGGTCGGTAAAGAAAGATGGCCGTCCGATGACTTGGTCTATGGTATTATCTTCAAGGATGAAATACGCAAAATTTGGTAAGTATAAGTACAGTGTTATTTTGAAAGTAATATCAAGAAATATGATAAAAAGCTTACTTTGGAATTAACACAGGTAATATATGTACTGTGTTATTTTGAAAGTAATTTCAAGAAATATGATAAATAGCTTACTTTGGAATTAACACATTAACAATTAATATAATTAACAGAAGGTGACTGGATGTTTGATGTTAAGCGAAGGTGTGAGACTATACCAGACATGGAGGAGGTAGTAATCACCTCCTCTGATGTAGCCAGTGCAGCCTGTTCGGTCCCGAATTGGAAATCACCGGGGCCGGACGGACTGCACAATTTCTGGATTAAATGGCTCAAGAGTTCACACGTTCGCTTAGCATTACACTTCCAGGCAGCTTTGGAAACTGGGTCGTTACCACAATTTCTAACAACAGGAGTTACCCACTTGCTCAATAAATCAGGTAGTTCCACTGAGCCCCAAAAATTATAGACCAATCACATGTCTACCAACGGTCTATAAACTTCTTACATCCATTTTGAGGACAAAAATAACAAAACATATTAAAAAAAATTCCATCATGTCGGTATCTCAAAATGGATGTAGGGAGGGGTCTCGTGGAACTAAGGAGCTACTCCTCATTGATATGGTTGTTAGCCAACAGGTTCGTCGGTCCCGAAAAGATTTGTCTACATGCTGGATAGACTATAAAAAAGCATATGATTCTGTGCCACATACATGGCTCCTGAAGGTGCTGGAGTTGTATAAAATACATGCAAGTTTACGCGCCTTCTTGGAGTCATGTATGAGGCAGTGGAGCACCGTGCTTTGCTATCCGGGATGTAGACAAATCCAAGGGAATGAAGAACCTGTAAGGATAGTACGAGGAATATTCCAGGGTGACAGCCTGAGCCCACTATGGTTCTGCTTGGCCTTGAATCCTCTAAGTACTCTACTGGAGGATTCAGGGCTAGGCTATCCTTTGCGGAGAAGGGGTCTAGTTATATCCCACTTACTTTACATGGATGACCTCAAGTTGTTTGCTCCAACCAAGAAACAACTGATGGAACTACTGAATATAACTGAAAAATTTAGTAGTTCCATCAGAATGGAGTTTGGAGTAGACAAGTGTGCGGTCATGCATGTAAAGCGAGGAGGGATTGTGGAATCTGAGGGACTAGAACTCTCAGATTTCACAAAACTGAGATCACTCTCCGCAAACGATACATACAAGTACCTGGGTATGTCAGAAGGATTAGGCATTAATGGACCGGACATGAAGCAATCGCTACAGGAGCGCTTCTTTGGCCGCCTGAATAAGGTACTAAAAGTTCCTTATCAGGCGGAAACAAGGTGCGAGCCTTTAACGGTTGGGTCATGCCAGTCCTAATGTATTCTTTTGGTATACTCAAGTGGACACAGACTGAACTTGACACCCTGGATAGACGAGTCCGGACCCTGCTGACTGCAAATCGCATGCATCACCCTCGTTCGTCGGTCATGAGGTTGTACATCCCGGAAGTGTGGTGGTCGAGGCTTATTAAATGCTAAGACCCTTCACAACCGTGAGGTGTGCAGCCTCAGGGAATATTTCCTGAAAGTCAACGAGGGTATGCATCGAGAAGTAGCAGCGGTGGACAATGGATTCACTCCGCTATCCTTGGCAAAAGAGAACTGGCGCAAACCTGTGGTACTGAGCGTCAATGATCGCAAGGAGGTATGGCATAGCAAGGAGCTCCACGGACGCTTCTTCCGGGCCCTTCATGGGCCCAGTGTAGATTTTCTAGCGTCCGTATCTTGGCTACGATTCAGTAATCTCTTTGGAGAAACTGAAGGATTTGTCTGTGCAATTATGGACGAAGTTATCCTTACGAATAACTACCGGAAATATATAATTAAGGATGGGACGGTTGACATATGTCGGGCATGTCATAGTCCTGGTGAATCCATTAGACATATTATTTCTGGTTGTGGTCGTTTGGCTAACAGTGAATATTTGCATAGGCATAATCAAGTAGCCAAGATTATCCATCAGCAACTTGCTTTGCACTATCGACTTGTTGAGTCTGAGGTACCGTACTACAAGTATGTGCCCGACCCAGTTCTGGAAAATGACCATATCACGTTGTACTGGGACCGGTCTATCATCACTGACAGGACTATTATAGCCAACAAACCTGATATAGTGGTGATAGACCGACAAGTGCGCCGCACGATGATAATCGATATCACTATTCCTCATGATGAGAACCTCGTGAAAGCTGAAAAAGATAAACAAATCAAATATCTTGATTTGGCTCATGAGGTTGTCGACATGTGGAATGTAGATTCGGCTATCATTGTGCCGATAGTCGTGTCGGCCAATGGGTTAATCCCTAATAGCCTCGACAACCACCTTAGGAGGCTAGCGTTAGGCAGTTGGGTCAAGGGCCTGATACAGAAGGCAGTTCTCCTTGAAACGGCACGTATCGTGAGGAGGTTTCTGTCTCTGGAGCCCTAACCACCGGTAGCTTGGACCATGCTCCCGCTACTGGTCGGCTCCTATTTTTTATATTTTTAAATATTATTTTTGTCTTTGTAAGTAGTATTTAAAAATGTATTTTATAGAGAATTTAAAATAAATATAATATTTTAAAAGAAAACCAATCGAATTTAATTATTTAAACGTCTCTGATGAACGGTGAAGTAAAACATAGTGAGGAAACCTGAAATTACCAACCCGCATTGAGCAAGCGTGGTAATTAATGCTCAAACCTTTGCCATGTGAGAAGAACCCTTTGGTCAGCAGTGGCCACTTATAGGCTGCTGATGAATTCCTCGTGGTTTTGCAGACATCATTTCATGATTATTTTATGTCACTTATAAAAATGTATGTTAAACTATCACTAGTATCAGAAATAACAGTGATATATTAAATGAACCAGAGCTCATAGAAAAAGTATCGTTACAGAGCTATTGTCACTTGTCTTAGTTCTCTAAGGATTGCTATTATAGCTATATTTGTCGCGGAGAACCTAACGGGTAACCGGGGCTCCGGTTCGACGTGCAGGAGAAGGAACGGGGTGGTTTTTAGTCAGTAAGAGTCTGACACTCCCTTCCGCCTCACCCAGGCGGGAGCAGTCATTCGATGATTTTCCCCCTTAAAAAAAAAAAAAAAAAAATTATAGCTATATTTATAGCTTACTCCGAGCTTTTTAACCATACCTAAAATTGAAGCAAATGAAAAGCGCTATACCACGCTTTAACATTTGTTATATCATGACGCCATATTATCGTTGGCCGAGTGGTCTAAAGTGCGACTGCCGGACAAGGGGTCTCGGGTTCGATTCCTGAGTCGGGCAAAGTACTACTGGGTTTTTAAAAATCTCTGTAGTAGCACGGAGTCTGGAATTGTGCCCGGTATATGTCAATAGGCTCACCGCCTATTACATGGGCCTCGTAACATAAATAGTGAAAAGTGGGTGTTACATTGCACAGTGGCCTTAAGTGCCGTAATGTGCACTTCTGCCTACCCCTTCGGGGATAAAAAGGCGTGATGTTATGTTATGTCACATCTGTTATTTGAAAGAAAAACGTCAAAAAACACAATGTAAAAATGTTTATCATCTATGACTCTCAAAGGATGGCTTTATGTATGAATGCGGCGGCCGCATTCACAAAAGATGAGGCTATAAACATAACATTTATGACATTTCGCTACTATTTTACTATTCTAGGAACTTAAACCTGCCTACGTTTGAATTTTATGACTAGGAATCTTGGTGACATTCTGCATAAATATTTTTATACTATGTGCCTTCAATGACTTCTCCTGTGAACTTTGTTTATAAATTATTTGTAAAGATAAACTTTATAGGCATATACGTTGTTTGACGCAATAATATGTGTCTTTACCATTCACAGGACCACACGGTCCCGGTCATTTGGAATGTGTACGAGGAGCCGAAGCCAACTGCGCAGAGGCCCTTTAGACAACTTTAATCCAAATATAATGGACACACAAACCGGCGACTATTCCTGTATGTACTATAGAAATGCACCCAAGGACAGTCCCCGGTTAGTGTTGAACTATTGTGGATAATGGAAAACAAAGTTAGGGCTATGGTTGGGTTGCTGTGGATCAGTAAATTGGGAACTATGGATGACTATAGCACCTGCCGAAACAATGTACTTACTACACGTAAAAATGGCAGGCGGAGACGTTACATATTATTATTAACGTCATACTACACATAATAATAATATAATTATGTTATCCTAGAAACGGCACGTATCGTGAGGAGGTTTCTGTCTCTGGAGCCCTAACCACCGGTAGCTTGGACCATGCTCCCACTACCGGTCGGCTCCTATTTTTTATATTTTTAATTAACAAATTTTTAATTTGTAAGTTGTAATTAAAGATGTAATTTATAGAGAATTTTAAATCAACATATGGAAATAATAATCTATCGTCATACAACATATACGCCTTTAAGGGGTAAATATTAAACATAAATGGCTTATAATAACAGATTACCTCTTTTCCGCCATTCACTATAGTCTTAAAGTCATTTTTTATATAATAAGGACACGTTTATTATTTATTTTATACTCTATTGCATATGTACAGAAAAATGTATTTGCATTGCAATAGTAATGTAAGTATAATGGGCGGTCTTATCACACGCGGCGAGATGTGAACCATCGAGTCGTGTGTCGTGGAATGCTGGTCATGAATATGCCTCTAGTATGGCTTGAAACTAGTCGAATTCCTCGCCAAATAATTATGTAAATAAGCCGAGAAACATACATACATACATACATAACTTCACGCCTGTTTCCCATGGGTGTAGGCAGAGACTATGGAACGCCAATTACTACGATTCCTACATACCTCTTTCGCTTCATCAACAGTCATCAATATTTTCATGCATGCTCGTCGGTTAAGGGCGCTTTTAATTAATAAACATAATAATAAACATAGCCGAGAATCATAACAATGAATTTTATATTTCCCACGAAATTTATAAAATAAACATGTGAACTATGTTTCATTTAAAGAACATTAATAAATAACTTTCTATTTCAAAATATGAAATTCGGAATAATAAATGAACTTTTAAAATTTTGTTATTACATAACTTGACGATACTATTTTATTCCATTCCATTAATATTTTGATCCACTCTATACATCCAATTGGACAGTTTTGAGAATTATTTTTCCATAAAATTATCAATGTGTTCATATATTTTTGAAAACAAAAAGCAATCACTGTAATTGCAGTTATGCTTTCACGATACTAGTATAGGTACGATACTAGCAAGTGCCTCTGGTTTTACCTGTTAAAATGTACTTTATAGAATAAAAAATAAGGGTTGAGGTGTTGAAATATTATGTTATGTTTTATTGTAAACAGAGTGTTTTTCAAATGAATTAAATCGTAGTTCAAATTAATTAAAATTTAATTAAAATAAAAAAAATAATGGCATAAAATAACAAATAAATAAACATTGAGAAAAATAAAGAAGCGAAAAAATTATTTCATTTAAATATTTTTAATTTTTATAAAATATTTCTTCCTCATAAGCAGCGTGCACGGCCGCGGCGACGTCGCGCAGATCACTATCTGGCGTTGGCGCTCGCCTCGGTGTTGCTACTTGCGCTGCGAGCTCAACGCGCCCTCTGCCGGTCACCACGAGCATTTGCTTCCAACTCCGGGCTCGCAACGCAAGTAGCTTCACGCATAGTCTCAGTATATTCACGTGAGTAACCCGCGATCTTAGTTAATTTAGTATGTCTTATGATAGTTATTTTGATATTTTTATTAAAATCATCGACTTTCAAATGAATTTAACGTTGCAAATAATTTAATTTAAGATATTCATTCACTTTACTAATATAATTAATGAAATCAGAACCCTTTGAAATAACATAATATTTGTATTAATTAATTTTTAGAAGTCTATATTAATTTTTGTATATAATCGTGAAATAATGAGCAACGATTTTGTATTGATAATATTAAAATATCGAGTAATTTCTAAGAATTTAACATAATATATTTTAATTGATACTGAGAATGTAATTATTTTTGATGTCGACGAACGAAGGGCTTTTTAAGAAATAATTTTACACAAAAAGTCATATGTTGAAACTTTTGTGAGATAATAAAATAATTATTATGTTTTCGGCTTACTTATGTTTTTTTTCCAATGTGTGTCTCAATTTTCTTATAATTATAGGGGTAGAAATGTTAACTAGATGTAACCGTATCAACAAATATATTCAATTAAATCAATAATTTTGCATGCATTTTCAAAATAAGTTTTGAAACAACCCTTTAAGGCATCTACCCTAGATGCCTAATTTTTATTTTAATGTCCGTCTGGTAGGTTACTTTAAATCATTAGACACGTTTTTTTATTATCTTACAGAAACGAATACTTTCGACGATATATTGATTTGGAATGTCGCGTGACGTCACTTCTCTGTACATTTTATACGTAGATATGACGTTTAGCCCCTACTCCTAAACTTTGATTCGTTTTATCTAAGTACTGTTTTATTATACGACAATATAAAAAAATACGTGTCTAATATTTTTTCATTACATAACTTACGGACTAATTAGATTTTTAATTTTCATACCCTGTCATCATCCCAATTCTCGAGCAACGGTCTTGTATACAACCAACATACCAACCACTTTCAATCCATCAACTAAACAAACAACAACATCCAAATAACAAAAATATATTACACATAACACACACTCCACATCCATAAAACACGTAAAATATCAAAAAGAACTACATTATGCAACATGCTACCATGAAGCATATTAAATAAACAAAATAAAATGTCCTATGTGTAACATATAACAGTGTATGGCATCACCAATTTCAGTTATTGCATCTGTCTCATGCATGTTGTATAAGCTTGGAAATGCAATTATTTTGTTGGTTCTATTTTGCACTAGCTGTGCCTGCAACTTCGTTCGCATGTGATAGTGACTTCAGCTCCTCGTCATTAGATGATTTTTTATTTAATCAAATGACTGGACGGCTGGGCAACCGGCTGCCGCGCAACGTGTCGCGGTTTCAACACTTTGTTTGATCCACTAATTGTTGTTTCGGGTCTGGGTGTCATTGTGTATGTGAACTTGTATGTTTGTAAACGCACCCACGACACAGGAGAAAATATTAATGTGCGGCAACGTTTATGAAAGAAAAATTAAGAGGAAAATCATCGGTTTTCTTATTCCGCCCGGGTATAGGCGAAAGGAAGTGGGAGAGAGTGTCAGAGTCATACTGACTAAAAATTACCCCGTTCCATTCCTGAATCCCTCATAAATGATAGCGTACTAATATACAGCAGTTGACCAGACCTGTTAGAAATATTCATGCAAAATTTGAAGTAAATACATGCAGCACTTTTTGAGATCATTCCGAGCATACATACAGACAAACAGACAAAAATTCTAAAAACTATATTTTTGACTTTGATATCGATTATCTTATTATTATCTATAAATCATGCCTCAAATATATTTTAGTTAATATTCAATGTACAGTGTTGACCCTCCGACGATTGATTGTATTATATACTAGCGACCCGCCCCGGCTTCCCACGGTTGCAATATGCATATATTATACATATAAACCTTCCTTAAGAAACACTCTATCTATTAAAAAAACCGCATCAAAATCCGTTGCGCAGTTTCAAAGATTAAAGCGTACAAAGGGACATAGGGACAGAGAAAGCGACTTTGTTTTATACTATGTAGTGATGTAAATATATATTAGAATTTTATTCGTATATTATTTGATACGATGGTAATATCATTCATTAAGAGTGTTGAGTTGATTTTGACGTGAATCTGTTTAGTCTATGAAATCACTCTGTGTTTTTAATTATTTTGATAAACAGATACTTATTATATACAGCGTGTTTGAGTGTTATGAATACTAAATTTATTTGCAATGGACGCCGAGTTTGTTAAATAAATACTATTTAATGATGTTAGTTAAAGCTGTAATGTTTATGAAAATTATAATTTTTAGAAATCCTCAAGCGTTGTTTCACGTCAGTTTTCTTTGAGGCCGTGGTATCACTCCAATCGAGCCGGCTCATTCGTGCCGAAGCACGGCTCTCTCACACTTAAGTTCAATAACCCAACCTTCCTAGAAAATATATGTACTGTTTTGTATCTAAACATACAAAACGAAAATACGATAACAAGGAACCAATTAAGACAAGATAAACACTTTGGAATTGCCCATTCATTTAGTGTAAAGGGAAAATTGAAGTGCAGATGTTCGTAGTCTCGAATGGTAGGGCAACGTTGCCTATTATCTGACATCAATTATGTAGAGCCACAATCAAACCGTATTGTATTGTTGTGATATAGGCAATGATATGCAGGCAACACAAAAGGTGCCAATACACCTATTCCACTAATTAGTGATATAGTAAATGGTATTTAATCATCTATTTATATAAAACTCTTCCGTTACTGACTGATTGACTGACTGAATGACTGAGTGACTGAGTGATTGTCTGACTGACTGAGTGAGTGACTGAGTTATCATCTTTATGTACACAACTCTTCCGCTACTGAGTGACTGATTGCATGACTGACTGACTGACTTTTATCATCTATATCCATAAAACTCTTCCGTTACTGCGTGACTGATTGAGTGACTAACTGAGTTTTATCATCTATATGTATAAAACTCTTCCGTTACTGAGTGACTGATTGACTGACTGACTAATTAACTGATTGACTGACTGCCTGACTAACTGACTAACTGAATTTTATCATCTATATGTTTAAAACTCTTCCGTTACTGTGTGACTGATTGACTGACTGTCTGACTGACTAACTGACTGACTGACTGACTGCCTGACTAACTGACTGACTGACTAACTGACTTTTATCATCTATATATAAAAAACTCTTCCGTTACTGACTGACTGATTGACTGACTAACTGACTGACTGACAGATTGACTGACTGACTTACAGACAGACAGACAACGCACAAACGAAACTACTCGACCTAGGAAATTGAAACTTCGCATGTATGTTACTTGAGGAATTTAAAGGCGCACTAAGAATGGATTTCCGTAAATTCCCACGAGAACGGTAAAAACGGGATTTATCTATTTGTGCGTACAAAGTAGCTGGCAGAAAGTTAGTTTTGTCATACAGCTAAAACAGTATGAATATGAATGTTTGATTCTGTCATAGAACTAAATATTGTTACATCTAGATTAAAACTGTTACAGGAACCTGTGTTTACATTTTTATTTATTCCTCTTTTGCATAGAAAACTGCATTTTAGATATTAACAATTTGTTCCAGAGGAAAACCGGTATATTATTTACAGTACCAATGTTATACAGTATTTAATATTACTTTTAGTTATTTATTTTGTTTTTTTTTTGCATATTACACAAGCCCATTTTCGTTGACCTTATATTTAACCCAAAGGTTGACTGGGAGGAAATGCCATATGGCATTAAGTCCGCCTTATGTACCTCGTTTTTTGTGCATTAAAGTGTTAATAAATAACCCATTATATATATATATAAATATATATATATATATATTTACATCCTGGAATCTTTTTGGCGTCACACATGTCGCGCATCATTATGACGTCCCCCAGTTCCCCTTAATTTTTTTTATATGTCTTGATGAATATTGCTTAGTTATTCGATTTCCAGCTTTGTAGGATACGTCATTTTCCGATAACTTTATTTTTCACGATATTCTTCTTGCAGTCATGCTGCAACATTTTTGAACCCCAAACAATGGTGATAACAAATTGGAGTCCTAGATATATTGATCGTGATTTAACCATGGTATCAGCTACTTAACGTCCCCATAGCGTGGATGGTATTTGCGAGTGCAACGTTGCCAGCTTTGGGTTCACTTGTCTCTTTCTTTTACTCTCTCTTGTCACTCGTCTGGTAGTACAGAGTTTCAACATTATTCCAATATTCGTTAAATCTATCAATATATATTTACTAATGCCCGATAATGATAAAATAATGTTATCTACTAGTAGGTACCCACTTTATAATTATTATACTACCTATCAATATTGATGGAATGAGCAAGATGAATTAATTGAATTTAATTGGCAGGTAGGTACATCAGATAGAGTAACATAAGATGAAAAAATTTGTGGATCCTGATAATTGACATGGTAATGGCAGGAGTCTCTAGCGGAGGCTGACGAAGGATATGCGCGCGAAGAATGTTTCTTCCTCAGCAGGTATCATGTAAGATCAACCAGCTATCGAAAGTACGTATATTGCTATTGGGCGTCCGTATATAGCTATTGAACGTCCTTATATAGCTATTGGGCGTCCGTATATAGCTATTGAACATCCACGTACTTCCTCAGCAGGTATCATGTAAGATTTGAGGAGTGGCTTGAGAGACAGAGACGCTTTTTTTTCTTTTTTAAGGGGGGAAAACCATCGAATGATTGCTCCCGCCTAGGTGAGGCGGGAGGGAGTGTCAGACTCTTACTGACTAAAAACCACACCGTGCCTTCTCGAGCCGGAGCCCAGGTTACCCCATAGGTTCTCCGCGACTCCGAATCTGCATCAGCCCTTTTGGGCCACATCTGTGGTGGTCTGATGGCTCTTTGAGGCGCGCGCGGAACGCGACGCGCCGTACCCTCGGGTCTGTTTCTGGTCGGACGGGGAGCCACCCATGCTCGCCATCCGCAGGCCCACGCTTACGGTGGCCGGAGATCGTCCCGCGATCCCCGACGCCCAGTGTGTCCTCCGCGATGGGTGGGTTGCGAGGAGGCAGCGCTTCGCTGCCTCATGCGTCCCGCCTCCTCAGCTAGCATGACTGCTTCGCAAAAGGAGGAGACGGCATCCCAGTTCCCCTCGCTCCGCATCATGGCCTGCACTATGCCCGGACGCGGGAGGTCGCCATCGCCGATCACTTCCCTGAGGGCACGGCGGTGCTTAGCCCACGCAGGGCATTCCGCTACAGTGTGTTCCACAGTGTCCTCAGGGCGGTCCTCGCAGTGATGACACCCGGGCGTTTCCTCCCGCCCCATCAGACACAGGTACCTCCCGAAACTTCAATGTCCGGTGAGGACCTGCGTCAGGCGGTAGGTGAGGACGCCGTAGCGTCTCTCAAGCCACTCCTCAAAGAGGGGACTGCCTCCGCGCGCATGTGATACATGCGCGCGAGTACCTTCGCCTCCAGATCCCACGGCGGTAATCCGGCAAGGAGGTTCACCGACTCCCCGAAGATCGTGCGGTATCCGCGGATCATTCGGATCGCCATGAGCAGCGCCCGAGCGGGCCGCCGCATCAAGTTCAGCGCCCACACAGGGGCGCCGTAAAGGGCCATGGACCGCACGACCCCGGTGTATAACCTCCGGCAGGAGGCGTTTGGCCCGCCGAGGTTGGGGAGGATGCGCTTGAACGCAGCCCCCGTCCTCTCCAACTTTGGAGCCAAACGTCCGAAGTGCTCCACGAAGTTCTACAGGCTGTCGAGGACGAGTCCTAGGTACTTCATCGCCGTCTCGACGCCGATGGTAACCCCTCCCGCCGTTATTTGGGACCCACCTGGAGGTGGCGCGTTCCCGCGGCCATGAAAACACATGGCCTCGGACTTGTGGGGCGCCACCTCGAATCCCAATTGCCGGATTCTCTCAACGACTGTCGCAACCGCTGTCGCCATTAAATCGGCCGCCGCCTGGTGCGACCTCCCGTGCGCTAGCACCAGCGTGTCGTCGGCGTAGCATGTCATGCTAACGCCGTTCGGGAGGTCGGAGCGCAGCACCCAGTCATACCCAATGTTCCACAGGAGCGGCCCCAGAACCGATCCCTGCGGAACACCGCGCGACATCTTTCGCCGGTTCCATTCGCTCCGGTGACCGGAGTATATGACAGATCTACCGGTCAGGTAGGCCTCGAAGACAAAGACGCTACGGCGTCCTTACCTACCGCCTGACGCAGGTGCTTACTGGATACGAAAGTTTCGGTAGGTTCCTGTTTCGGATTGGGTGGGAGGAAACGCTCAGGTGTCATCATTGCGAGGGCCGCCCAGAGTACACAGTGGAGCATGCCGTGGCAGTGTGCCCTGCATGGGCTGAACACCGCCGTGTCCTGAGGAATGTAATCGGCGACGACGACCTCTCGCGTCCGACACTGGTTCAGACCATGATACGGAGCGAGGGAGACTGGGATGCCGTCTCCTCCTTCTGCGAAACAGTCCTGCTAGCTAAGGAGGAGGCGGAGCTCGTGAGGGAAAGAGCCTTCTCACGCTCCAGCCGCCATGAGTGACACTCCAGGCGTCGAGGATCACGAAACGTCTCCGGCCACCGTAAGCACGGGCCTGCGGTCGGCGAGCATGGTACGGCGCGTCGCGTTCCGCATACGCCCCAAGGAGCCATCAGACCACCACAGATAGGGCTTACCCCCTGGCCACAGCCAAGCGCGGCGCGAATTGCGGCGCGAAATGCGGCGCGACAAGCGGTGAGCGGAGAAAACAAATGGTAGACAACGTATGAAGTATGCCACAGCTAACGGCGACGCGAATTGCGGAGCGACCTGCGGCGCGAAAAGCGTCGCGCGACATGCGGCGGCGACGGGCGGCGCGGTGTGCGAGTGAAACAAATGCACTGGGGAGTATCGAGGCGGCCACAGCCAGAGCGGCGTATGCAGCGGCAGCGAGGGGACGAATTTGTGTTCGCGAGAACAAATCGTTTTGAAAATTTCGCTCCGCATCAAATGGATACCGAAAAACTTATTAGTGAGATATTGATAGTTAGATTAGATAGTTTGGATAGTTCCTATATTCGTGATAAAGCGTGTGAAATTCGCCAAGGTTTTTCCTTTTTTCATTAACTGAGTGCGTTCCAATTTTAGAGTTAATGATATCTTGAGCTAAAAACGCATTAGTCTCAAGACAATATCGTGCCACTTTTGATAGGGCCATTATAAATAATACTGAGTACATCCACCGCGGTCGCAACTAGTCGAGCTGTGGCATACCAACGCAAATCGCGTCGCCCGCCGCGCCTCCCGTCGCACCGCGCGCCGCACCGCTAGAAGCTGTGGCCAGGCCCTTATGCCGATACGGAGCCGCGGAGGACTTAATGGGTGACCGGGGCTCGAAGTGCAGGAGTAGGAACGGGGTGGTTTTTAATCAACAAGAGTCTGAAACTCCCTCTCGCCTCTCCCACGCAGCCGCCGGCGGCCGGCGGGAGAAGACATTGGATGATATTTCTCTTATTTGGTTAAGTGAGCTGCGCGACGTCGCCACGACCGCGCACGCTGCTCATGAGGAAGAACCCCTCTGTGGTTCGAAACTAGTAGAGCTTTTCTCAGTATATTCACGTGAGTAACCCGCGTTTTTACTTAATTTTGGTATTTCTCCCTCAAGAAAAAGGTATCATGTAAGATCACCTAGCTGTTGAACGTCAGTATATTGCTGTTGAACGTCCGTATATAGCTATTGGGCGTCCGTATATAGCTATTGAACGTCCGTATATAGCTATTGAGCGTCCGTATATAGCTATTGAACGTCCACGTATAGCTATTGTGCGTCCGTAATAAGTAAATAAGATAATAAGAATAAATCTTATTACTATAATGTTCTAATCTATATATATAAAAGAAAGTTGTGTTAGTTACACTACTTGTAACTCAAGAACGTCTACATCGATTTGGATGAAAATTGGTGGGGAGGTAGATTAGAACCAGGAGACGGACATAGGATACCTTTTCATAGATTTTTTTTTTACTTTTCACCGAAAATCACGAACGGGAACGGGAAAGAACGGGATTGCGCGTACGAAGTCGCGGGCAGAAGCTAGTTATCTCATAAATAGTGAAAAGTGTATATTACATTGTACAGTGGCATTAAGTGCCTTAATGTGCACCTCTGCTTACCCCTTCGGGGATAAAAGGCGTGATGTTATGTTATGTTTAATATGGATATTACTTTTATTCAAGTGTTTATGTTTTATAATCAAAAACATTTATAATTCCTAATTGAATCTTTATAACACGCCGAGGAAAATAATAAAAATACAAATGTTGATTGATTTTTAACCAACTTCAAAAAAGGACGAGGTTATATCAGTAATACTATAGTACAATTAAATTAATTAATTATTCAGTGTTATATGCACCTTCTAACCACAAAAATAGATAAAGTTAATAAAATTACGTCAAAATTTATACGGAAACTATACTATACGAGTTAAACTCTGGTTAACCTTTTTTTGTGGTAAGACATATAATTTTGTCACTTTAGTAATTATTTCTAAGATCCCATTAAATAGTTAATTTATACCCTCATCTGTTATATATCAGTGATAGGTACTCATTGACAAATTGAGAACAGGATTGCAGATAAGTTGTCGTAAGTTGCACTGACATGTATTAAAATGTAAATAAATCTAATTGAATAAAATCGGACTCCAAATAATACGCAACACATCCGAAATCTACGACGGTGAATATTGTTTTGAATGCGGTAGATAATATTCTGATCTATTGAGACAGATTTAATGAGCGAACTGGCAACGTCGCTGTTATTTTTTTGAGGACGCCAAATACGCGGACTTATACTCAGAAAATCCCAAAAATATACAGCTGTGGATATACGCGCTACAGCAGCGCCCTATCTGCGCTGAGATTTCTTCGAGAACTTTTCAAAATACTATAACAGCCATTGAACCGATCTTTTGGCCTCTGTCGATTTTTAACCTACGTGTAGCCAGGACCAAAAGGACCTAAGTTGCATAGGCCAATAAAGTGGCGTCCGGTATGCGGACGTCAAAAGCTGGTGGACGCCAGATTAAATGCACTTTCGCCTTCATGGGACGTCCAAACGATTGCGGATGTAAATATATATATATATATATATATATATATATATATATATTTATATATATATATATATTTATATATATATAGATATTTAATTATTTACATATTTTTATGTTTCATATTTATGTATGTAGTTTATGTACTAGGATACCTTTATATGTACGTCATTTATCACCCTCGTTTTTATATTTTTTTCAACAGATGCAAACTTCTTTTAAAACCTACTGTAACACTTCTCTGCATCACCCTATGGTTGGCTGGTAGAGAATGCCATTCGGCATTAAGTCCGCCATTGTATACAGTAATACATGAAATGTTAAATAAATAAATAAATAAATAAATAAAAATAAAAACCGGCAAAAATAGTTTGTTAAATGACACACAATGACAATAAAACATCCATCATAGAAATTATTTAGAACAGTGGATCCTAATAAAGCATCTGACCACTTCAAATTCTCGCAACTGCCCTCGAATCAGACTATGGAAATTGACCACTGGGCTGTAAACATCAGAAGGTGAAACTTAACATTGTTCTTTAAAACATATTTTGAGTTTTAATTGACTGGATTGAACAAGTCATAGTCAGAAAAGTATTTGTAATATTTATTTAAGATAATAATGGACATAAATAAAATGAATATTAACTATTACTAAATGAAAATATATACAACTTACAATATAATACTATGAACTATGAACTAAAACTTGACTGCACGGTTGGCGTGGTGGCTGGGCAACTGACTGCCGCGCAACGTGTCGCGGGTTCGATTCCCGCACGGAACAACTCTTTGTGAGATCCACAGATTGTTGTTCCGGGTCTGGGTGTAACGTGTTTGTGAACCTGTATGTTTGTAAACGCACCCACGATACAGGAGAAAATCCTAGTGTGGGGCAACGTTTTTAAAAAAAAGAAATAAAAAAAATTTACACCTTAAAAAAAGTCAGAAATAATCATTGAAGATTAAAATTGATCACCAAAAATTGGCACAGTGACGCATAAAAAAATAATTAATCAACCACTACTCGTTTTCCAAAACCAATAACTCGTTACTTATACAAATATGGCATTCATAGTCTAGTCGAACCAATAAATAGATAAGTCAAAATTACCTTTACCATTCTGCAAATCATGTATACTATACTTTATATTGACTCACTCACTCACTCAACTTTTCGTTACATTCACACTCATTCAACAAGCCTCTAAATTTTCTCTACTAACTCAAATACAGAATAGTTAAAATACCTTAATTCTATTGCACTTCTACATAAATCTTCTCATAGTCCCACCCGTCAATATTGCGTCGAACTAGCTTTAATGCGGTGACTGGTCTCCAACGCTCAATACTAATGTAAATCTAGGAATAGCTCAGAGCAGTAAGTGGCGTGAACTGTTGTGATAGTAGGGATAGATATACCTAAGCGTTTATTGTCACTCTAATTGTTGAAAAGTGATTGCATGAACGAGATTTCAAGGTAAATTTGTGTTTCGTAAAGCATTTAGTACTACAGTTTTGAATAGTTAAAAGATAACATTAATCGATTAGATGCTATATAGTATTGCCTTTAAAAAATAACATAAAATACACGACTGCCTCGTTAGCTGAGTGGTTGCAATTGCGACCGAATTGCGTCGCGCAAAGTATTACTAGGCTTGGAATTATGCCCAGTGACAATAGACTAACCCCCTATTATATGGGACGCATAATATAAATAGTGAAAAGTAGGTGTTACATTGTACAGTGGCATTAAGTGACGTAATGTGCACTACTGCCTACTATCCCTTCAAGGATTAAAGGCGTGATATTATGTAATATATCTATATATTAAACCTTCGTAATTCTTTTTTAATAAACAAATTGTGTACAGAATAGCCTTCTAATAACTGAATCTGCTGAATTTCTAACCAGAAAAAAAACTGCGTTTAAAAAACCAACTTCAAAAAACCAAAAACTAATAACAAACAAAAAGTCAAAACTAAAAAGCAAAAAATAACTATTATTAGTACTGATAGGTTACCCCCCCACTGATAGGTAAGAAGTAAGAAGTTTTGACTTTTTGTTTGTTATTAGTTTTTGGTTTTTTATTATTTTATCATTTTCAGTGTAAAGCTACATATACCCGTTTTGTTACTTATAATCTACATAGGTGCAAAGTTCTAATCAATACAAATTATACAAGCCTAAACACAAGGTAGTTACAGTATACCGTTGAGGAGTTCCCTTAACAATTACCACTTCTTCATCATCAGACCCTTAATGACAGCCCACTCTATCTAAGTGTAAAGTCCTCATCAATACAAATTAATCAAGCCCAAACACAAGGTAGTTAATATAAACCGCTGAGGAGTTCCCTCGACTGTCTATCGGCTCCATCATCAGGTCGACTCCAGACCCTTATCAAATTGTAGTGTTTAAAAATCCTAATTGAAAAACATAATAGACGCATCACTCGCCCATATAATTTTCGAAAGTTCCCTAGGATCCCATCATCAGATCCTGACCTCATGGAAATGGGACCATCTTGGGAGTATACCCTTTCCAACAAAACATACCGGCCGAACGTATAACCTCCTCCTTTTTTGAAGTCAGTTAAAAATCAAATCAACAATCTGAAGGTCATTATTTTAACACACGATTTAGATGCAACAAGAAAAGTCTCATCAACTATAAACTGTATTAATGAAGAGGACACATCTCACATGCCAAAAGCGTTAACTACAGTAACGTCCAAAATACTGCTGAATGTCTCTAAGAATGTGACAGATTGCAGTAAAAAAATCTAAAAAAAAATCAACTATAAAAACTTTATGCGATACGGAAACAATCTTTACATTATCCGTTTAATACCACGTGTATATTAAATAAAATATTCTTGAAAAAAGAAGGTATAAAACGCCAGGAATCCATTTTTATAGTATTTTCTAAACATGGTTTGGTACTACAGTAGAACCCCTGTAGCGATTGATTAAGGACCTCTTAAGCTTACTACAATATTTTCTTACTTCACAATCTCTATAGTTATATTTTAATAACTATAATAACTCATACTTTTCTTTTAAAAGAGTGTATAGAAGTGCTCATTTATGTACACATTTTGGTACAATGTCTTAAGCAGAGGTTGGTTCTCGAGGAACCAATGGGAATGGATTAGAATAGAAGGTGTGGGAGAGCCATGCTTCGGCATGAATGGGCCGGCTCGACCGGAGTGATACCACGGCCGAACAAAAAACCGACGTGAAAAAAAACGCTTGCGTTGTGTTTCATCCTGTGAGTGAGGTTACCAGAGGCCCATTTACCCATACATATTCCTTAGTCCCCGTCTCTCGAATCCCCGTATCCTCCACAATCCTCAAATTTCCAATTCCCATAAGGCCGGTAACGCCTTGGTGTTTCGAGTGACCATATACGGCGCCAATTGTTTGCCATCAGGTGATCCGTCTGCTCGTTTACCGGCTTATGCTATATAGAGGTAAAAAAGAATAGACCCATTTAACAAAGTTTGCCTCTATTTTACTACTGATCGTTTCATTTTCGAAAAGAAAATATTCGAAAATAAAATGAATATTTACAGAAATTATCAAAAAATTTGTCCACATCGACGTCAATAGGGAAAGTAACCAGAAGGCTGGCAGCATTGCCACGTTGTATGGCAATGCTTATCCTCGGACCAAGAAACAGACCAACCCTCATTTTTAGTTTTCTTTGATTTGATGTTCTCTTTTAGTTTTGGTGTCTCTTAAGTCGTATAATAATATGTATATTTTCTTTTTCCTTTCTTTATATTATTATCGAAGCTTCTATTAATATTTTACTCCACTCAGGTACTAATAGAGTTCTGTTCTAGTAGTAACAACACTCACTACTGTAACACCGAAATAGCACACATATGTATGTATCCAATTTAAGGTGAAGCCAAATATAAAACTAGTAAACTATTTCCTTCAATGAACAGTATAAGTTACTGTAGATATATTGTACTCCCTAAAAAAGTAGACGGAGGTGATAAAACTGTTCTTAGGCCTTCTACTTATCGCTCATACTCAGTCAGTCATAAACCCAGTCAGTTGAAAAATTTCAATTTGAAGAGCCTAATATTGTATTTCCAAGCCAAGAATTTGGCCCAAAATCTAGTGCTTATTTATATAGACTAGATGAATTGAAACAAACATAAAACAATCTAGCCATTGTTTACTCAACCTTTGATAGCCCCGATGTTCTAACAGCACTTTATTCGTCACCAGCGCCACCTAGCCAGAGCAAAATCAGAAACTTTCATCGCAAAAACTCGTTAGTTATTATGCTTTTGGCTTACTGGCGTTATTTTTCGAGGAACTCGACACACGACTCGGCGGCTATCGCAGAATGCTGCTCATGAATATGAGCCACCAGTACAGCTCCAAACTAGTCGAGTTCCTTGTCAAATAATGTACCCTGAAAAACATAGCAATTAATTTAGAATGTCTCACAAAAACCATAATATAAACAAGAAATCGTGGAGCAGTTCATTGCTACGGGGTTTTGTGATAATTTTAGGTCTCCTACAGTCAGAGGTATTTGCCATAATCGCCACGCCTAGCAGACGTGTTTAAAATGAGATCGCAGTTTAAAAATTTCATATTTATCAGAGTGGGTAGTTACCCTGTTAAATCTGCTTCTTCCATCAACAATTCGCAATATTACGCTAGTTGGTTTCGTCTTACGTGAACCGCAGTCTAGGATTGCACACTCATGTATTAATGAGTATGCTAAACACGGTATTATTTGAGTAATACATTTGTGTGTACGACCACTAATCTTAGTATGTGTTGATAATGAATATAGATTACATATTTAGTGTGCTGTAAACAAAAGAGATACATCTTGTATACAAGCAGAAATGGTGTCTATGTTGAGAGTAATAAGATATTGTTTAATTTGTGTCATATAATTTTATATTCTATTTTTAGGTTGTCAAACAATGTAGCGATTAAAGTTATAACTTTTACCCACGGGTAAAAAATTACGTGATTTTCATCACAATAAAGAAACTAATCATAAAGTAAGCCGGTAAACGAGCAGACGGATCACCTGATGATAAGCAATCGGCGTCGCCCATGGACACCTGGTACACCAGAGGCGTTACAAGTGCGTGACCGGCCGGTTAAGATTAGAAATTTGTTGCAGATTCAGGGATTTGGGATGCAGTGATTTTTTAATTAGGCCTCCGGTAACCTCACTCACACGACGAAACACAACGCAAGCGTTGCTTCACGTCGGTTTTCTGTGAGGCCGTGCTATTACTCCGGTCGAGCCGACCCATTCGTGCCGAAGCATGGCTCTCCGACACTTTAAAATTTAAAGGTTCTATATTTAGATCACTAGGCAGAAAATATTGACATGACCAATACTATTCCACTTTTCCAAGTGTCAGTAGAATACAATAAAATAGAAAAAAAATAAATACAACTTTTTAATTTCGCAATTCTCGTAGAATACGGGTCGAGTACTGGATTTTTTTTTTAATATTGACAAAACGTCTTTTATATTGCTCCAATTTGGAAAAGTAATTTTTCCTTTTTAGGGAGATCTCCTTTTGTAACCTACCCATTGTTATATTGTTCTTCATTCTACCTTATATTGAATAAGTGTTGGTATTATGAGACAAATTCTTCCTGTTTATGGTTAAATTTTATTCTTTTTGGGTATTTTTCTTTCTTTTTTAGATAGATGATAGCTATGTCGGTGAGTAATGATGGTTTGATGTAAGCAAGGACATTGAAAAAAGGACGACAAAGTCTCTTAAAACTCGTTTGAAACAACGATTGTGGTACCTGGCTACTATAAACTTACACGCAGAATACACACACATTGACACGAAGGACATCTGTCGCGTGACATGGCCCGTCATTATACTTCATACATTACGGTGTTATAAGTACACGCACACATTAATACACCACTGACATTTTGGTGCTTCATTCATTTCTAAGTGACATTATGTCCATCTTTTTTCAACACCTTTGGACGTAAGAATAACTGAATAGTAACTTATTATTAATCGGTTTTTATTAAACCTTCCGAAGTATATTTCATGCATGTGTATGTGATGGCAAACTTTTTAAATAGAGAATATAAAGCAACAATCATTTAAACCTATAAGGGATAGACTGGGATTGCTTCCTTCCATATATCCCACATGAAATCATACGTACCTACATCAAGTCAATAATATATATTATCTACACAACAAAAAAAAAAACAAATCACGATCTCAATTCCTTCACAAAACATGCACATAAATCTTCTCACTCAATTTAAAATAATAAAATTCACATAAAATCCCAAAAAAGTATGCCCACAATATTTTAAACCCTACAAACCATTACTGCAAATGGTCAACCATGTACCGAACAAAGTAATATCTATTTGAGAACACAGGTGTTCATTGCGACCCGTCCGCAGGACATAATCCCTTTTTACGACCCCATGGCGTCTATAGGGTTATCCAACTTTAAACTGTAAACCAAAATGGCTTAAGGGCATTGGAAACTAGTTTTCCATCGATCTATTTAAGGGTATCATCGATATACCTTTACTTAGAAAGAGGTATTTTTAGAGGGAGGGGATTCATCGAATGACTGCCCCCGCCTGGGTGAGTCGGGAGGGAGTGTCAGACTCTTACTGACTAAAAACCACCCCGTTCCAACTCCTGCCCTTCGAGCCGGAGCGCCGGCAACCCATTAAGTGCTCCGCGGCTCCAAAAGTTCTCCGCGGCTTAGAAATAGGTATAGATGCACATGTGATTTATTATTCACCAAGGACGTAGAATGACGGTGTATGCCCGGTGTATGGCAATAGGCTCACCCCCTATTATATGGGACTCATAACATAAATAGTGAAAAGTGGGTGTTACATTGTACAGTGGTATAATGTGCACCTCTGCCTACCCCTTCGAGGATAAAAGGCGTGATGTTATGTTATATGACGTTGAATGAAAGATGGACATCATGTCACTTAGAAATGATTGTAGCACCAAAATGTCAGTAGTGTATTTATGTGATGTGGTTAGAAGTCGGTGCCATAAGCTCATATCATAATGATATAACTTAATGGCCACAAAATTGTAAATGAGGTATCTATTAAGGTTTTAATGAATAATTTTGTATAGAACTTATGGCGCCGACTTCTAACCCATCAGTGGGTGGGTAACCTATCAGCACCTACTAATAAAAGTTATTTTCTGCTTTTTAGTTTTGACTTTTTGTTTCTTATTCGTCCAACGTCCTTTTTCACCATGTATTCGTCATTCATTATTCATCATTCGATGATATTCCCCCTTATAAACAAAATAAGAAAAAAGTAAACAAAAATTTTCCCATATTTTTAGTTTCCAGCGTCCCTGTAATCTCTTTAAATAACGAAAATGTAACAGGATTAATATCCTAAAAATGTATAATTATTAAACGAGATACATTGTTAAGTAATTTAAACCTTTTTAAACACGACACACAATGTCACACGGTCGTATAATCTCGTCAAAAATATTGAAAAATGTTACAAAAATAATTGTCATTTTATTATCTTTTAATTATTGTAATTAGACTGTACAAAGGGCTCTTATCTTTCGTATTAAAAATAAATGGGTTGTGCTAAATATGTAATTTAGATGTTAAGGTTTGGTTTGAGTGGAGTTTGGAATATAGCGGACACAGGACAAATTGAGATATTCGCTGATACTTAACACAGTATCTCTTTATACTGAGGGTGGCAGTTATAAATCTAGAAGTTTCTTATTTTACACCATTTATAAATACGCCCAAAACGAAAACAGTCTTATTAGTGATAGAGTAAGTATGATAAGACTGATGACTGTTGATGACGCAGACGACGTATGTATGAAAACTGGTGTTCCATAGTATCTCTCTGGCTACCCCCACGGGAGATTGGCGTGAAGTTTTGTAAGTACGTGTGTTTTTTATGTTGTTATATAAGAAAATAAAACTTAGATAAATCGGAGTTAAGTTTAGGAGTGGGAGGTCGTTACGTCACGCTATCCTGTAAAATACAGTAAATCGTGACGTCACACGTTCATATTTCAAATCAATATATCGTCGAAAGTATTTAATTTTGTAACAAACGAAAAAATACGTGTCTAATATTTTAAAATAATCTACCAGACAGACATTATTGTAGATATGGTTGGCTGGTAGATAATGCCATCCGGCATTAAGTTTGCCATTCTATACATTTGTACATAAAGTGTTAAAATAAAATAAAATAAAATAAATAAAAATTAAAATAAAATTTAGGATACTACTCTATTGCAAATAGTTAGGAATAGGTAAATATCTCCATAAAATGTTATTAGGAGCGATACCACTAAAAGAAGTGATACATAAATCGCTTCGACTATTACTGAGGCCACAACCTAACTTCAACATTACTTTCTATTTAATTTATTCAAAACAAAGAGTTTGGTATCACACCGCAGTTAAGATAGAGAATACTATTTATCATTTTATAAATGTTTAATGATATTAATGTCTTATTCCAAGACCGTTAATGTTTATTTTGGGTTAACACCGATTGTGCAGTGTTTAGACGATTGAAGACTTTGTTACGTGTCTTCTATTAGTCGCAAATACGTTTACTGGTTCTATGTATAGTATAACAGAACCCGTGTTATCAGATAAATATCGACCTTAAGGTATTAACATAAGAAATTAATATCATTTTGAATGTCATTGACAATTGAATACTTTTCGTTTATTTTACACAACGTATTTATTCCTATCATCGTCATCATCAACAGCCTATAAGTGGCCAATGCTGACCAAAAGCCTCGTCTCGCAGGGAGAAGGTTTGAGCATTAATCACCACGCTTGCTCAATGCGGGTTGGCGATTTCAAACTTACAATTACAAAATATAAGCCCAGGTTTCCTCACGATGTTTCCTTCACCGTTTGTCAGTAGTGTCTAGATAATCTTAGAAAGTACATATAACTCGGAAAAAGCCACATTGGTACGTGTCGTTGCGGGCATCTTACACCTCCAGGCCACCACGACATTAAGAAAAATCCTATCGCAAAGCTTAAAATAAATCTAATGTATGCTTACTGAAAGAAACTGTATTTCCTGAAGGGTATAACCTGGGTGTCTTCAAGGCCCGAGTGAATAGGTTGCTTATGGGTCGACATGCTCCATCGTAGGCTACATCATAGCTTACCACTAGGCGAGATAGTGGTCAAACGTCAGTCCCATCTTCTTCATATATATCATTCTTCTGTGAGTGTGTATGTCACTGAACTTCTCTCAAACGACTGGACTGATTTTGATGAAATTTTTTGTATGTGTTCAAGGGGATCTGGGAATGGTTTATATTCACTTATTTTTAGTTTTTGTTAAATTAGTTTTTGTTAACCCTTTAATTCGCAAGGTTAGGTATACTTAACGTGTGCATTTCAAAAATTCTACTAACTTCATTTTCCAGTTATCTTACAGTTTTTTAAAATTAGTAAGTGACGGACATCACTACGCGTCTATAAAATAACAATTCATGTCATTTTACTGTCAATTTTGACATTATGGTGCAAAATGGCGTCCCGACCACAATCTGCTCCCGCGCAAAAGGTAAAAAAATATGTTTTTTTTACGTAAAATGTTTATTTTATGCCTAAATATCGCGTTATTTCTATTTATAAGATTGCATTTTATTATTTTTAAATCATGGTATGACAAGAAGTGCAATATAGCATGCATTATAACATGTTAAAGTTGAATGTTAGCTATGATTAACATTGCGAAAACAATAGTGATTGACATGGGATTTTGAATGTAAATAATAACTAACATTGCGATATGGTGTAGGATGTATGTTATTGCTTTTATTATGGTGATATTGGTGTTTGAGGGTGTTTGCATGAATATTTTGTTCATTTATTTTTAGCGCAACCTGCGATTAGAACGCGTAAAGAAGATTCTGGCTCTAGTCCCACCACGAGAAGCTTCCTCTAGCGATAGTAGCATATCGGATGATGATCAAGAAAATATATTAGTTGATGACACAGAATACAGCTCTGATCCCCGGTCCCTAGATTCTTCATTTGAGCGCATGAATATTTTAGATAATTCATTTGAGGATATTTTACCCGAAGATGTGATTCCACCTACCCCAGTTATATCTGAAGTACTTGCAACACACAACCCACCACAACATTTACCTGCACTTCAATCAATATCATCTATTATATCCTTGTCACCGAGCCCAATAGCTTCTGCCGTTCCCAAGATAACCCGTTCGAAAAAAAAGGTTTACTACTTTACCGAAATTAGTGACAAAGAAAAAGAAACCATTTGTCAGAAAATCGTTGCATTTCAAATGGGAAAGAGGTAAATTTAAACACAGTGCAATACTGGATGAAATAACCTTCACACAATTCGGTTCCGAATCAAAGTCACCATTAGATTACTTCTTTGATTTTTTTAGTGCAGATATCGTAGATACAATTATTCAAAATACGAATTTATACGCAGTACAGCGGAATCTGAAATCGGTGAATATCACTCGCGAAGAATTGTTGGATTTTATAGCAATAAATCTTTTAATGGGTGTTGTTAAGATGCCCGCTTATCGAGACTACTGGAAGAAGGATCTACGTTACAGCCTGGTTGCTGATGTTATGAGTTTGAAGCGGTACGAACAAATTCGTCAATTTTTACATTTTGTCGACAACTCTCAGCAAAATGAAGATCGTTATTTCAAAATTCGACCTATTTTAGAAGGTGTACGTCGAAATTGTCTCAAAATAGAAGAGGAACATCGCTATAGTATCGACGAAATGATGGTGCCGTATAAGGGCACAAGAGCTGGCAACAGGCGCCAATATGTGGCAAATAAACCTAAGAAGTGGGGTTTTAAGATTTTCGTCAGGGCTGGAGTATCGGGCTGCGTTTACGATTTCATTCCCTACGGCGGTGAAGATACATTTAGATTCCATTCCTTCACTGAATATGAGAATTCATTAGGAGTTGGCGCCAAAGTCGTAATAGCCCTTTGTCAAACTATTCGACATAAACCAGCGGTCGTATTCTTTGATAACTTCTTTACATCGCTCGAGTTGATTCATTTGTTGCGCCATGAATATGGGATTTTTTCTTTGGGCACTATCAGAGCTAACCGTTTAAGAGGATGCCAAGAAAAACTGCCTAGTGATAAAGAAATGTTAAAAACAGGCCGAGGTTCCAGCAAACAAGTAGTTTGCAATGAAAATAAACTAAGTCTCGTGAAATGGCATGACAACAAGTCCGTTTTGTTAGCAAGTTCGTATGTGGATTCGTACCCTATGGAAACCATAAAGCGGTTCGCGAAAGAAGCAAAAGCTAAGGTAAATGTAACTTGCCCCCAAATAGTTAAACATTATAATGCACAATGGGGGGCGTTGATTTGTGCGATATGTTAGTATCACTGTATCGCACTAATTATAAGACTAAGAGATGGTACATGGCGTTGTTTTCACAACTATTAGACATCTGTGTAAATAATGCATGGATTATGTATAGAAAAGATTGTATGCATTATAATAAAGTGCCTAACACGTTAAAAATATTTCGTGTTATGATATATTACGAACTGCTCTCAAAACAACGACCCAATGCTGCCCCGAGTACATCTCAGAAAAAATTCTCAACACAAAAATTGATAAAATTCAAAAGCCATCTGGGCCGAGACCTACCGAAGCTATTCGTCGTGACAACGTGGGGCATATGCCTGACTTTATAACAGCGCCTGGTAGATGCAAATTTTGTAAAAAAGGCATGACCAACGTCATTTGTTCCAAGTGCAATTTGCGACTGTGTTTCGTAAAGAAACGTAATTGTTTTAAATTGTTTCACGAACATTGAAAGTTGCATCAAACAATGTAGTCTGTTTCCTTAATTTGTCAACTACTTTTTTAAATTTTAATTCATTTTTGTTAGCTTTTAAATAAATTTTTAATACTAGTAAGCAGTTTTTTTATTCTCCGTAAACTTCGCAATGTTAAAAATACGTAACATACATTTTTGGCACTTTATCACCGCTTTCTTCGCGATGTTACGTATTTTTAACGTCCTGTTTCTGAAAAATCTGTAAATTCTGATTTTTTATTTTATTTTTTTTAGTTAACTAATAATATAATTAGACAGAATAACTAAAAAAAATTATCAAATTTAGTCATAACTTTCCTTGCGAACTAAAGGGTTAATACATTCAAGTGGATATGCAGGACAACGTCTGTTGGGTCCGCTAGTATAATATAAAAAAATCGACGTCTCCTACACCGTACCACGCAACTACAAAACCTGTACTTATCTCCCGTACTTTCATTCCAAACATCCTTACTTACCCTTATCAAAGAAACGCAGAATAATAACTCTATCGAACCAAACCGCGAGAGGGAAGACTTTTAATATTTTTAATTTCAAAAACCCCCTTAATTGCTGTGTCAGTCGACGGCGGAGTTTGCGTAAACATCGTAAATGTCTCCCTAGAGTTGACGTGGCTCGTTTTATTTAATTAAGTGGCCACCACAGCGGTTATATTTCATTGGCTAACCAGCCTTTTTATTTTAGAGGACAAAGATTTTGGAATTATGTTTTGTTGGTTGAGTGACTCGTTGGCCGAGTGGTTGCAAGGGGTCTCGGTTCGATTCCCGGGTCGGGCAAAGTATACTGGGTTTTAAAAACAATCTCAGTTGTAGCACGGATTCTGGAATTATGCCCGGTATATGGCAACAGGCTCACCCTCTATTACATAGGACTTATAACATGAATAGTGAAAAGTGGGTGTTACATTGTACAGTGGCATTAAGTGCCGCAATGTGCACCTCTGCCTACACCGTCGGGGATAAAAAGGCGTGATGTTTAAGTAATTAACTTTTTGTGTGATCCACAAATTGTGGTTTCGGATCTGGGTGTCATGTGTATGTGAACTTGTATGTTTGTAAACGCACCCACGACACAGGAAAAAATCCTAATGTGGGACAATGTTAAAAAAATCTACTTATTTAGATTTTTTGTCCCGCTCGTATTATGGGCAACTTAAATTCTGCTATACTTAAACACGAAGTTCTCATCTGTAAGTACTCCATTGCGTTGACTCAAGTTCATTTTCAACAATGGAAAAGTTGCTTCACACACACACACTTAACGAAACTGTATAAAACACATTAACTAATTAAAAGTAAATAGATCCAAGTAAAATGTCGTGGTGGTGTCGAGGTTTAAATGGCTGCTTCTTGCTTCTCTTACTTGAAAGAATGCGATGCCTTGGTAGGTACCAACGAAAAGTACCAATGTGACTTTTTGGGGATAAGCCTGTAAACGAGCAGACGGATCACCTGAAACACCAGAGGCGTTACAAGTGCGTTACCGGTCTTTTGGGGATTAGGAGTTTGAAGATTGTTGGGGATTCAGGGATTGTGAAGATTGGGGACGGGTGGGGCCTCCGGTAACCTCACTCATACGACGAAACAAAACGCAAGCGTTACTTTACCCAACTCAAAGTGTAGTGTACTTTGTTTTATTTATTTATTTCATGGGCCGACATTTGCCCACTATCTCGTAAGCGATGATGCGGTCTACGATTGAGCACGTCGTATTCTAAAATTATTTAGACACCACTGACAAACGGTGAAGGAAAACATCGTGAGAAAACCTGGACTTTATAATTTATAATTATAAGTTTGAAATTGCCATTCCGCATTAAGCAGGTGTGGCGCTTAATGCTCAAACCTTCTGTGTGAGAAGAGGCCTTAGGTTGTGAGGGATCACTTATAGGCTGATGATGTGATGTGTGAGATTCAAGTAATATATACCTCTATGTTTCTTTATGGTGGCTGGAGGTCAACCTTTCAAGTATAAAAAAAATAAGTTTTCAATGACCACCTGCTAAACCATCCGTCATTTGCCGATACGGAGCCGCGGAAGACTTAACGGGTTACCGGGGCTCCGGCTCGAAGGGCAGGAGTAGGAACCGGGTGGGTTTTTAGTCAGTAAGAGTCTGACATTCCCTCTCGCCTCACACAGGTGGGAAGAGCCATTCCATGATTTCCCCCCCTTAAAAAAACCATCCGTCATTTAAAGTTGCTAAGGATGATGTAGTACCTAAACTTACTTTTACTGTTAGGCATCACTTATAGTTTGAAGAATACCAATAAGCCGTTAAATGTCACTATTTGTTCATATTTAAGCTTACGGGGCATAAGTATGCTGACTAGGTTTTACTTAAAACTTATATTGAGTAAATTTACATACATACGTAACTACACGCCTGTCTCCCATAGAGGTAGGCTGAGACTATGGAACACCAACTACTACGATTCCTACATACCTCTTTCACTACATTACTATATTTTCGCTATATATGGAGTACATTTACTGCAAAGAAATCGTTTGATTGTCGCCGAATTGTTTCATAGATGGCGCTGTTGTGTTTTTATATCGCTATGAATGTTTTACTACACATCACTCGTAGTTATCAATAAACTTGTTACTTACTGTTGAAAGTACGAATAAAATTTCGTGTTATTTTATTATCTGTTTTAGTCTGTCTAGCTGAGCTCGCAACTTCGTCTGTTTTTTTCTAAATAAAATATCCTATGCCTAGGACTGGAGAGTGGAACTTTCTAATAATACTGAACCTTTAATCTACCATTTCCAACAATCCCTAATAATCCTCTTTCTAATCCCCAAAATGTAACGCACTTGTAACGCCTCTGGTGTTTCAGCTGTCCATGGCCGACGCCGATTGCTTACCATCTGGTGATTTGTCTGCTTGTTTACCGGCTTATCCCATAGAAAAATGGAAACAGTAGGTAAATGAATAAAAATATTACCTCAATTAATATAGCAAACAAAAAATAGATAACGCATAAAAGTCACAAAATTAAACCTTTGAACACTATAAAACACGGAATGGAAAACCAAAAGATTTTAATTAAATATTCGTCCTTAATAAATTATAGATTGAGTGGCCATAATTCGCTCAAAGTATGTAATCCAGTCCGCCTTTATGAATATGCTAATACTATAATTATGAACGAAATTTGTTTTCCATTGGGGAAACTTAATTATACAATTCGGTGGATTTTTACTTTGTAACTTCGGTCGCAGTCAAGATTTTATTTTTTCCTTTTTTCTTTGATCTTTTTTATGAAACAGGTAGGTTAGTGTTGTTAATGTTATTATTTTTCTATGTAAACGTAATAATAGGGTAGATGACTAATTTTTATTTTAATGTCCGTCTGGTAGATTATTAAAAAACATGAGACATATATTTTTTTTATTTTCTTACGGAAACGAATAGTTCAGAAGATATTTTGATTTGAAATATCGCATGACGACAGTTTGAGTACGATTTATACTCTTAAATGATGTAGCTACCTCCCACTCCTAAACTTTGATTCGTTTTATCCAAGTACTAGCTGTTGCCCGCGACTTCGTCCGCGTAGAATAATGACTTCTGGCTTTTGAATTCGTTTTTATCAAGAGATATTCTACGGTAATGAATGTCGTCAGAATTGATTAAGTCCCGTAGGCGATAGTGTGATAAATAACCTATATTGAACCGACCGAACCGGTACCGAACCCGACTTGCTAATAATATTCATGCAAAATTTGAAATACATCCATGCAGTACTTTTTGAGATCATCTCGGACATACATACAGATAAACAGACAAAACATCCAAATGTTGACTTTTACGATTATATTATGTGTATAGATTTTTTTCTAATACGACAAAATAAAAAATTACGTGTCTAATATTTTTTCATTACCTAACTGAAGGACTAATTAGATTTTTAATTCTCATACCCTATCATCATCCCTATTGCAGGAAGGCCAAAAAAGTACTCAACCACGCATTAATCTGTCAAACACCAAGCGGTCACCGGTGACCGCGACCTATTGTTCTTTAATTGTGTCTATAAAACCGGTACTCGACGAGTTAAAGGCCTTAACGTGGCCAGGCCTCTTGGTAGGTGGACAAACGACATCACATAAAGAATTGTAGGGTCATAAGTGTCCTTGGATGCAAGTGACGAATTTGTTTGAAGGACTACATAGGTAGAGGTTTAGTAGTTAACACCTATATTTCGGAAGATCAGAATTTTTAGGCCATCGTGACCTCGTCTTAACTAAAGGTTCACTTCTGGCAATCCGTGTTATGTTTATAATTAAAACATGTTCATCAATTTTATACAGAGTACAAAATCGATTAACTCGTCGAGTACCGGTTTTATAGACACAATTAAAGAACAATAGGTCGCGGTCACCGGTGACCGCTTGGTGTTTGACAGTTTAATACCGCCAACTTTTAACTTAAGTTTTTTAAAAACTAACCAACTATGTTCATGTTTGAAGCAGAACTTTGCATTATCTAAGAGAAAGTTTTCTTGTTCTAACTCATCACATACAGTTTTTCCGACACTATAATCTTGCTTACATTTTCTCTGTACCTAAGTTTCGTCTTCATAACATTGTAAGACAGCTTAGACTAGTGATGTAAAGTTGCTGGAAGGTCCAACTAGTTCTTAAATTATAAACACGCTCAACTAAGGGTGTTTTTCATGTTTCATGTTTTGTTTTTGCTTGTATCAAAATGTTAACTTTAGAATTCGGATTGTAAATGAAAGTTTGTTATGGAAAAAATTTAAGTGACGTCATTTTAATCTGTCAAACACGGCGAGGACACCGGTGACCGCAACCTATTGTTCTTTAATTGTGTCTATTATGACGGCACTCAAAGAGTTAAGGTTGGTTGCATAACCAGTCTAGTATCAACGTGTGATCCCGTCTTTCATTTTTTAATTTCTATCTGTGAGACGCTGTAGCCGACTGTAGTTATGTTACTATTTTTCAATGTTACCCATATTCAGTTGTCGCGGAGAACCTAACGGGTAACCGGGGCTCCGGCTCGACGTGCAGGAGAAGGAACGGGGTGGTTTTTAGTCAGTAAGAGTCTGACACTCCCTTCCGCCTCACCCAGGCGGGAGCAGTCATTCGATGATATTCCCCCCTTAAAAAAAAAATAAAAAAAAAACCATATTCAGTTATATTTCTAACATTTTTTTATATTTTCATTTATTGTTGGTCTTTTTTCAATATGAAGAATAAAGTGGCAAAGGATTATTAGATGTACTTATGCCTAATATCGTATGATTTAGCATATCTAGTTACTCAGCTTTATATCTACGTCTAAGACCGACAAAATACTTTGTGTAACGTCTTCAAAAAAATCTAATAAAGTAACGTTTGCTGCACAGAAACGTAAGGTGGTTTATTTAACAAAATAAAGTTTTTACTAACCTTCAAATTAAAATATTCAGTCCAGTGTTGGTTTACGTCGCTCGAAACATTCATTTTGTACCTTTTTACTACTTCTTTATGTCTCACTTTGGCTTTTCCACCTTTATAGCACACAAAAAAGGAAATTCATAGTTCATATTTAAATAAATTATTATGTAATTGTGTTATTTTGTTCGTGAAATAAAAAAAAAATTGCGACTTGCTAAATAAAAAAGTAATTTATTTTCTTTGTACTTAGGTTTTTATTCACTTAACAATGCTTCATCATAGTGTAAAAACCTCAGTTATCACCATCGTCCTAAAATTTACCGATGTCAATGAACTCACTCATTACTGGCTTTAATTAATAAACTAGTAAGCGCCTGCGGGTGCTTTTATGCTCTCTTTTCAAAGTAATTTTGCTATAAGAAATCTGTCAGGCGCAATAAATTAGTTTTCCACAGATTTATAATGTTTAGGTTTTGAATATAGGCTGGGAAAGTTTATCACATTAGTGGAATCGTTTGAAGCATCATTTCATTATGAATATTTATTTAAACTGTCAAACACCAAGCGGTCACCGGTGACCGCGACCTATTGTTCTTTAATTGTGTCTATAAAACCGGTACTCGACGAGTTAAGTAGACTTCAGGTAATTTTTTTACCCCATCAAATATAATTGCGCCCTTAGTTTCAGTGAGATATCTCCCAGGTATCAAAATGTTACTTAAATGGACCACAATACTCTAGACGTCCCAGAATTGTATAAAAATGAAAAAGTATTTTTTTTAACGCGATGGATAATAATTCTTATTTTATTTTAGTTTCCTATACTTTAAAACATTACAAAAACATACATTTCATCATCATCATCATTATATCAACCATAGGACGTCCACTGCTGAACATAGGACTCCTCCAATGACTTCCAGATAGGCCGGTTGGAAGCGATATGTATCCAGCAGCTCCCTGCAACCTTAATCAGGTCGTCTGTCCAACTTGCGAGTGAACCCGGGTACGTCCTAAAACTCCGACCAGACACCGAGGTACGTGGCAGTATTCTGCAGAAATAATCGGTACCCTAACTGCGCTCGCCTGCCAAGCGTGGCGGGTATTGGTAAATCCCCCAATAGACTGTTCAATATTTACATGTTTGTTAATTTCAACTAGATATCCACTACATAAGTGTAAAAAAAACGCACAAAAGATTATCAAATTGTAATGTTTAAAAATACTAATTGAAGAACATAATAGATGCATTACTCGCCCCTACAATTTTCGAAAGTTCCCCTCGGTTTCTCTAGGATTCCATTATCAGATCTTGACTTCATGGAAATGGGACCATCTCGGGAGTATACCCTTTCAAACAAAACAAGAAAACAAGAATTTTGGAAATCGGTTCACAAGTGCCGTAGTAATTGGTACACAAACCAAAAAAAAAAACAATCAGCCGAACATAGTACCTCCTCCTTTTTTTGAAGTTGGTAAAAACCAGTGAACACAGTACAGACATTTACACAAACACCGCACACTCCACTAAAACTCCAAGTGAAATGACTTCAAACGAAATTTTTAAACAAAGGTTACACATTCGTCATATAAACTGCGGTCGACTAAAGGATCAGTGTGAATACATTGGACGGAATCCGACCATTACTGAAGCAAGTACTGATTAATTATGTACTTACACATGTCAGGGAATTTGGACTTGAGCTTACACTTGCATTACACCTCTCGGTTTAGTGACGACATTAGGTACTAGGGTTTCAACGTAAATGTAGCTTGTATGGTAATTAGGGAAGGTAAGGTTGTCATTATAATTTTAATGTTTTATCGTTGGATCTCGCTTTTAGTGAGATAAAAATGTTTGAAAAATGATAACGAAGAGATGTTATGGTTAGGCGTTTAAGAACGTGAACTTATTTCAGCAAATTTTTTCAGAAACATAAACGACTTAATCAATATTTTTCTTTGAGATTAAAGGAAGTATGTATGTATGTATTATGCAAATGAAAAGAGGAACATACTACGATCTATTACTAAAAACCAAACATCGAATAGAAAAATAAATAAAATATTCTCCGTTTGATTCTCCGATGTATTAAAGAAGGGCCAAATTAAAAGTACCCTTAACCGACGAGCATGCATGAAAAGATCGATGACTGTTGATGAAGCGAAAGAGGTATGTAGGAAATCGTAGTAATAGTCTCTGCCTACCCCCATGGGAGACAGGCGTATGTATGTAATATTATCCGTTTGAACCAAATTTTGTATTAACTCGTCGAATACCGTATTTATAGACACAATTAAAGAACAATAGGTTGCGGTCACCGGTGACCGCTTGGTGTTTGACAGTTTAAAGGACCATATTTCACACAAAAGGACCAAGTAAAAAAACCACAGCCTTTTCTAAACAATCACTCCTCCTTATCATCTCTCATTAGGCATAATTTTTGGTACAACAAAGGACGGCTTAACGCTAAATCATGGTCCAGTTAATTAGTCCCCAACAGACTGATCATAATCAAACCTCAGGAGATATCCATCCGTTTGGCCCGCTGAAATGTCAATTAATCATAGTTGTAAATAGGTTATAATACCTTGTGACCGAGTGATGGTTCCGTAACAGTGATCCGGTGCCATTGAGTTTGGGAATGATCTAGATGGGGTTTGTTTGTTTCGACTTAAATTTAGATTTTTGTTGAGCAGTTGTGTTGATTGAATGACAATAACTTTGATTTTTTGTAAAGATATTTGCGTGTTTTTCAGCGTATAAATTGCATTAAGTTAGCCAGTCCAAAAAGCCTCTCTTAGTACTGTTTTGACTTATAATTGGTTTTCTGGTGTGATGTTTTACTCAGATACCGATTCATCAGGAAAAATATCATAATTGTTTTTAGATATGATTCAACAGATAGAAGTGTCTCCATGAGGATACATAAATATCACACACATGATAACTTTATATTACTATGTTATTAACTCTAAGCTTATGAATCAGAAAACCGCAACTAACATACATAATATAACATCACGCCTTTTATCCTCGAAGGGGTGCACATTATGCCACTGTACCATGTAACACCCACTTTTCACTATTTATGTTATGAGTCCCATGTAATAGGGGGTGAGCCTATTGCCATATACCGGGCACAATTCCAGACTCCGTGCTACTACTGAGAATTTTGTAAAAACCCAGTAATACTTTGCCCGACCCGGGAATCGAACCCGAGACCCCTTACCCGGCAGTCGCACTTGCGATCACTCGGTCAACGAGGCAGTCCGCAAACCGCAACTATACGCGTCAATTTTAGTTATTAATTAAAAGATTCGGATCTAAGGACCAAAACTCTTCATCCGCTTCCAGCACAGACACATCATCGTAATACACATAATTCCAAATCTAACATGCACTAATGAGATGGTTAACCGAGCATTAATTGGTGCTGCCTGGCCGTTAGGATTGTCATGATAAATTATACCAACTAATGAATTCGTTCCCACACCGTCTGCCAGTGATGGATCAGTTTTATTGAGTGATGAACTTCGGATGATACGAGGTTGCGTAGCAAAAAATATAACGTCTTCGGTTTTTGAGACTAGTCTAGGTTTATCTAGTGAATGTTTTGTTAGAACGAGATGTAATGGAGTTTGGATATGTATTTACATCACGCCTTTTTATCACCGAAGGGGTTGGCTGAGGTGCACATTACGGCACTTAATGTCACTGTACAATCATTATTATGTAACACCCACTTTTCACTATTTATGTTATGAGTCCCATGTAATAGGGGGTGAGTCTATTGCCATATACCGAGCACAATTCAAGACTCCGTGCTACTACTGAGATTTTTATAAAAACCCAGTAATACTTTACTTTATATTTGTTATTGCAAAAAGGGTTTGGATAAAGGAGCGAACTTCATACTTGTAATTCTATAAAGATTTTTTGACGCAGTTTTGTAGTTTGTACCATAAAACCCCTGTAATCATTCAAAAAATAAAAAAACGACTGAGTCACAATTTCCTATAAATATCATCAAATAGAATTGATGTTATTTTTACAATCACATAATTATTTATTTATAATTCGTATATCTAATCGTCTAAGTAAGTAGTTCAAGAATTTAGCTTCATTAGTGTACTGCTAGGCGAATAGACTATAAATTTATCTTCTATTACTAATTTTCTAAATAATATGCAAGAAAAACTAAGAAAAAGCTAAATAATACAAAATGTGCACGGGCCAGCGGTCGGCGAGCATGGGTGACTCACCGCCCGATCTGGGTGCTTACTCTTGAAACCAATCTCAATGCTAATGCAATTTCAACCCAATAAAATCTCAATAATTATTCAATGTCAAAACTATACAACCCCTATCAAGGAAAATAGGAAAATAAAGCCAAACTCAATACCATTTAGTTCATTCAATATCCACGCAATACGGACGCTATGGGCGCTAGTGTTGCAACTCAAGAGTACGAAATTTCACAATTCCAATGTCGATCGATCGGAATTGGATTCAAGAGTAAACACCCAGAACCAGACCCGAGCGTACGGCGCGTCGCGTTCCGCGCGCGCCTCAAGGAGCCATCAGACCACCACAGATGGGGGCCAATAGGGCTGATGCCGATACGGAGCCGCGGTAGACTTAATGGGTTGCTGAGGCTTCGTCTCGAAGTGTAGGAGTAGGAACCGGGTTGTTTTTAGTCAGTAAGAGTCTGACACTCCCTCCCGCCTCACCCAGGCGGGAGAAGTCATGGGATGATCTTCCACCCTCAAAAAAAAAACTAAAGTTCAAGTTCTTTTCTTTGATAGTTACTCTTTGACTTCTTCTAGATATACGACAGCGCAATCCATCAATTCACCATTTATAGAACGTAAAAAAGTGTTAAAAAATAACTTGTAAATAAACTGGTATTTTTATTTCGTGAACGGAATGCGTTATCGGTAGATACACTGTTTAATGGATTCCAGTTTTATGTTTCGTTTTTAACAACCGATGCGAATGGTATGTCTGCGTAGATTGTGTTACTTTGTAGCTAGCGTAGTACTGATCCAATCAAAAACATAAATGTGAAATGAGAGCCAAGTTCAATATTATGATAAATGCCTTGGTTGTTGACTTCAATGACAAAAGAAATGAAATTTATTTATAAGTAACAGTCTTCTTATAACATAAGATAATGTATTGTAGCCTAAGGTCTGTCTTGGCTAGTTTTCGTATCTTTATATCTTTCATATCTTAAATATAACATAAGATAATGTGGCTAACACACACGGTGCGGCTCGCCAGTTCTCATTCTTGAACTTGGATTGACACGCTACCGCGTGTCTAGATATAGATAGGACATAAGTTGATGATTCTTTGTGAGAAATTAAAAAACAAGTTGAAGATATTCATTAGTTTTTTCTTCCTGCTCTTTTTTACGGGATAAGCCGGTAAACGAGATGACGAATCACCTGATGGTAAGCAATCAACTTCTTCCACGGACACCCTAAACACCAGAGGCATTACAAGTGCGTTACCGGCCTTTTTGGGATTAGGAATATGGATTGTTGGGGAAATCAAGGATTAGGAAGATTGGGGGGGGGAGGAATGGGCCTCCGGTAACTTCTCTCACATGACGAAACACAACGCAAGCGTTGTTTGATGCAGGCTTTCTGTGAGGTCAGTTTCTGCTCTTGTCCTTTTTCTTTCATATAATTCTACATAGTGGTTTTATCTGATCATCTCTTTTTATTGGACTTCATTTCTAGAGGTATGCACTGATGATAATATTTGATTTATACTAAGAGTGTTTAGCATTATACTCACATATAGTAGGCCTGAGATTATTTTAATTAAAAACTTCTCTAAACCTCCTGAGAAAAAAACCTGTAGTACATGGAAGCGTAAACATAAATTCAGTAATCAAATTAACAACAATTTATCAGAATGTTTCAGAAAATTCGTGCTACAATTAATAAATAAGCGACCTATTAACACAATTTTACAACAAAACACCCAAATAACGATTCAAACACAAAGCCAAAGCCAAAATCCCTACTTTAAAACACCTTAGGATACGGAAGAACAAAATATTGTACAAAGACTCAAAAACAATTGTTTTAATACCGCCCCAAACAATTCATTGTCCTGCCGTATATTGTCCTGTCTCTAAGATTTTTAATTAAAATAGTTTACAACTTCTAAGGAGGCGCTTAACTTTTTGCTTGAATAAGATTCAAAAGTTTTACACCATCGTAAACAGTGTGGATATTAATTGCTTTCTCATGTTCCTGTGAAGCACGTTTTGAATTCAAGTATAATGGTTTAATCATTTTCTTAAGAGCCTTTGTGGAGAATGTAGGATTTATGGGATTATCATTTTTTTTGTTGGTTTTAAATTTGTGCCTTTTGGGATTTATTTGCTTAGTAACACATGGTATTATTTTTTACAACATAAATAGTGAAAAGTGGGTATTATATTGTACAATGGTATAATGTGCACCTCTGCCTACACCTTTATTTTTTTTAAGGGGGGAAAATCATCGAATTACTGCTCCCGCCTGAGTGAGACGGGAGGGAGTGTCAGACTCTTACTGACTAAAAACCACCCCGTTCCTTCTCCTGCACTTCCAGCCGGAACCCCGGTAACCCATTAGGTTCTCCGCGACTCCGAATCGGCATCGGCCCTGTTGGGCCCTATCTGTGGTGGTCTTATAGCTCATTGAGGCGCGCGCGGAACGCGATGCGCCGTACGCTCGGGTCTGTTTCTGGTCGGTCTGTTGGTGGCTGGAGTGACACATGGTATATCGACAGGTCTTAATACCCAATTATAAAATGTATCTTATCGATACAATTTAACAGCCACTTTTTCATCAGATACTTAATGAGTTCATACTATGGGATTTGGTTACCTCTGCTTGTATAATGTATCAACTGAGCTTCCTTGTACTGCTGCTACTGCGTACTGCTAAGAAGTGGTATTCTTTACCAGTATGTATTTCCTGAAGGGAAATACTTACTCTGGTAAAGACTGGGTACTCTGGTATAACCTGGGTGTCATCAAGACCCAAGTGAATAGGTTGCTTATGGGACGACGTGCTCTATCGTAGACTGCATCATCGCTTACCACCAGGCGAGATAGTGGTCAAACGTCTACTCATAAAATATAAATAAAACACTGTTCATTGCCTCGTTGGTCGCAAGTGCGACTGGCGAGCGAGGGATTTTGGATTTGATTCCTTGGTAGGGCAAAGTATAACTGAATTACAAAAAAAATCTCAGTAGGGACACGGAGTCTGGAAATGTGCCCGGTATATGGCAATAGGCTCACCTCCAATTACATGGTATTCGTAACACAAATAGTGACAACTAGGTATTACATTGTATGGTGGCATTAAGAGCCGTAATGTTCACCCCTACCTACCCCTTCGGGGATAAAAGGCGTGTTATGTTATGTCAGCCACTTTTCACATTTTTTTTATGTGTCCATACTATACTATATTCTATGTGGTTTATACAAACAACACCAAAACCAACACATCTAAATCTAAACATCTTTAAAAAAAATAATCTAAAAGAAATAGCTAATATATTTTCTGTTTCCGATAAAGCGGCTCTTGAATCGAAGAGAACAAATACTTTCACGGAGGTTTGAGCTTTCCGAAATAACAGTGAAATTGAATGGGGACGGAGCTAGTACTTAGAACGATAACTGAGTTCTGGGTGAAAGGTTTTAACATTGAGGCTCACTGTGCGAGTAAGCAAACATTATGTTTGTAGGTAGGCATATAGGGGTGAACGAACTCGGTATTTACTTGTGGTCTATTTATGGGAGCTTTGGGTCGCGTCATAAGACAATACTCATATCTATGACAGTCCAAGGCTAGTCGAACGCTAAAATAATAATCTGACAATAAGGTTATCTAAGAATGTGATGTCATTCTCTTTGTGGGTTCTGGAGGTAAGATGGCTCCATGTATTTAGCTGATGTGGATAAAACGCCTTGACACATTTGCAGCCAATAGAAAAAAGACCAGGAGAAAGGAAGAACATACTGCATACACACTTTTACTTTTCTTTCGATTTTTTTTTTTATTGACGGATATTGAAAACCCTATCAATATTGATGTGGTTTTCAGAAAAGAGTTTGTTACTCTTTGACGAAGTTTGCAATGGTTCACCAGCAATTATTTGTTTCAAACATTTTATTTCTTTGTAAAATTATTGTACCTACTAATAAGAACCATTTTACTTCGGCCCGAAAACGAAATAGAATTCACGGTGTATTTAAGCCTTTGACTGCCTATAGAAAACTGATGAAGGTAAATCCACCACTAACATCGGTCACCGGTGACCTCCATGACGTTTAATGTGTTAATAAACACGGAATCCAACTCGTTACACATAGCTCAGCAGTCAATCACTACCCCACTCAAATTATATTACATCAACAACAAAATTTCATTATTGAAAGCGTTCAAAAGTTACTCCACCATCGTTAAAACAACGACAAATAATTATGAGTTTACTAAATATATTAATTAATTAATTAAGAACAAAGAGAGTGGGCGGAGGGCCATAACTAACGAATTAATGAACAGAATTCATAATTACTGTTATTTTAATCGTCGACTGCCTCGTTGGCCGTGTGGTCGCAATTGTGACTGCCAGGCAAGGGGTCTCGGGTTCGATGCCCGGGTCGGGCAAAGTATTACTGGGTTTTTAAAAATCTCAGTAGTAGCACGGAGTCTAGAAATGTGCCCGGTATATAGAAATAGGCTCACCCCCTATTACATGGGACTCATAACATAAATAGTGAAAAGTGGGTGTTACATTGTACAGTGGCATAATGTGCACCTCTGCCTACCCCTTCGGGGATAAAAGACGTGATGTTATGTTATGTTATGTGTTATTTTAATCAATTATCCGTATTAAAATGAACCCGCCAAAGTCGACGTTATATACATTCTCACATCTAAGAGTGGGAGTGCCATGCTTCGGCACGAATGGGCCGGCTCGACCGAAATGATACACGGCCTCACAGAAAACCGACGTGAAACAAAGCTTGCGTTGTATGTCGTCGTGTGAGTGAGGTTACTGGAGGCCCAATTACAATTACCCTAATTAGTGACGGTATTAAGACACTAATCTGGCCTGATTTAGTCTGACTTGAGTATGAATTAAGATATCAGTGCGTACAAAACACTAAATATTTATTAATCTATGCATATTATTATTTCCATATATTTATTTTAAATTCTCTATAAATTACATTTTTAAATACTACTTACAAAATAAAAAATAATATTTAAAAATATAAAACATAGGAGCCGACCAGTAGCGTAGTAGTTAGGGCTCCAGAGACAGAAACCTCCTCACGATATGTGCCGTTTCTAAGAGAACTGCCTCCTGTATCAGGCCCTTGATCCATCCACCTAACGCCAGCCTCCTAAGATGGATGTCGAGGCTTTTAGGGATTAACCCATTGGCCGACACGACTATCGGCACAATGATAGCCGAATCCACATTCCACATGTCGACAACCTCGTGAGGTAAGTCTAGAAAACTTATGAAGTGTAAAATCTGTACATTGAGAATATTAAAATATAATAATATCCTGGTCACAACACTGGGTACTTTTTATCCCGAAAAAGTATATACACAAAAAAAAACTTAATTGTGCGGCTCAATCCCTAGACACAGTTACTGTACCAAACGCAAACATAAATTTATCGAATGTTAGATTGCCCGCAGTCGATTTTACGCTATAACTGTAGGGCCGATGATTGACATTAGCTTGAACCGATATTATAATAGTGAAAATATGTCAATTTGTGTGTATGTTTTTTACTCAATCAGATCATAACGGCTGAAGGGCCCGGGATAAAATTTGGAACAACAGTAGGTACACTAATATATAGGCTATTTTTACCGCTCGGAATGCGGGCGAAGCCGCTGGCAGAAACTAGTTTAATAAGAGATAGGTATTAAACCAAAACAATGTATGTAAGACTAAGTTTTATAATAAATCATAATATTCCCAAACACTAACTTAAGCAAAGATCACATAGTAAGATGTCATCGCACTAAAACCACAGGGGGATAACTACTAATTTGATCAAGTATTTAGTATGAACCGCTAGGGTTTAGCCGGTACCCGCAAGCAGATATTCTACCAACCCAAGGTCATTGTTGTTGTATGAAAATCTTTGGAAATTTAATCTATACATATAGAAATGAAACCCTTTTCCGTTGTCACTTGAGAACGGCTAGTCCGATTTGGCTGTTATAAGTTTGAAATCGCCAACCCGCATTAAGCAAGCGTGGTGATTAATGGCTCTAACCTTGTCCGTGTGAGAAGAGAAGAAGCTTTGCTCAGCAGTGGGCATTAATAAGCTGTTGATGATGATGATGATTTAGTAGTAATAGTCATTTTATACTTATGAGTAGTAATATAATCTGAAATTATGTCCAGTCTATAGTAATAGGCTTATCCCTTCGTGCTTAAGACGCGTGATCTATCTGGTAAATAGTATGTGCTACACTGTATGTATGTTCATTTAGACCTACTACCAAACACAAAATATATTTCTAGACATCAGCACCGTTTCAAATTCACAAAAACGTAAAGGTTAAACGGAAAGATCTATAGTTAGTAGGTAGACAAACAGAAAAAAAATCCAGTTCCATGATAAAGTTAGTAGTTTTCTTTGGAAAAGTTTATCTTATAAAGTTTACGAATAAAATCTTGTTTTTCACGAACATTTCCCAGCATTAATAGAAATGTTTCATTTAATTTTAAACTTCTTACTACCTGAAATTAAATTAAATGCAACACTTTCGGTGCTCGTTTTATATCGAAAATGTGTTAAAGATAAAAGACAAGGTCGTAACTTTCGTGAGACATACTAAATAAATTATTATGTTTTCGGCTTACTCACGTAATAATTTGACGAGGAACTCGACTAGTTTCAAGCCATGCTAGAGGCTCATATTCATGAGCAGCATTTCGCGACCCGCGACGCGACAACAGTCGCGCTGCTACTAGTCGAGTTCCTCGTCAAATTATTACGTGAGTAAGCCGAAAACAATAATTTAAAGACAAGGTATTTCATTAATCTGAACATTTACAATATCTATATCATTACATATACTAGTTAAACTCTTTTATATTAACCACTCTAAACTAGAGTAGGTATCCGTGGTCGTATGACGCTACCTTTTTTTTGGATACCGTACTCCGTATCCATGGACGGCAGTGTGGTTAAGACAGCTCATAATCCTAAAACCCTAAAACTATTATGCACTGTTAATTCTAATAAAGATTACTTAACACGGCTTACGGACAATTGTTCAATCAACAAATAATTCTTAACTGTAGAATACAATTGACATTTGACAGCTTTAAGTATGACAGTATTGTCAAATATTCAAAGTTATTCCTTTGATAAAATTTAACTGGCGTTGGAAAAATACGGTGCTTAGGGTCGCCGTCGAAACTTATGAACACAGCAAATATGGTGATTTGACAAATAAAACTATCACATTAAACATCTCCCAATTACACCAACATTTGGTCCAACCTTCCAATCCCAATATCTGTCCAAACAGCATTCTTCAACAAGCTGATTAAGCCAATATAAGCAATGTGAATCGACCCTCCCCAGTTCGAAAGGAGAAAACGGTCCTATTTGACCGTTGGGCAATTTTTCGCACTATTTCACCTGTCCGGAGCAACACGCGGCCTTTTTTACCCCCTTGGTGTTTAAGGGTTACACTGGATACGACAGTTTGTATTGTAAGAATTTTATTTTTAGAGAAATTGTGTGGGTGCTTATTTTACAGTGTATTTTAAGACGTAAAAGTGGGTTTTTTACCTCAATTGTTACAGTTTATGCAGACTTTTTTTATAGTTGTGTTATAAGTTATATTATATAGTTTGTATAGAAAGAAAGAAAGAAAAATGGTTTATTTGAACACCGCCACAAAGTACAAAAACACACAAAAAATTAAACAGTGAAGACGGCGCAAAAAGGCCAGAGCTTTGAATGTACTTTACTAATAAACTATAATATAACTTATAACTGTTATTATATTAGCTTATAATTATAATTATTTATTTATTTATACTAGTCACAGAACAATACCGTGAATTAAAAATCCCTTAATTATTTTACTCTAAACTACATAGTTCTTTCTCGTTCACCCATTGTTGGATTGGATATAAACCTCTTCTTCCAAAAAAGCATAAGTCACATTCAATACAATGATGCCCTTGATTTCTCCAATGTCCTAACTAGAGCACATAAAGCTACTCCAAACCTTTTAATTTAGCCATCAGGCCACCACGGATCTCAATAGGGCTGATACCGATACGAAGCCATGGAGAACGTAAAAACTTACCGGCGTTCCGGCTCGAAGTGCATGTGTAGGAACGGGGTGGTTTTTAGTCAGTCAGTCAGCGGGAGAAGCCATTCAATGATTTTCCACCCTAAGAAAAACCTTTAAATTTTCTGAATAGATTATCGACCTTATTATCTTGCAATTAAGTTGTAAGTATCACATGATAGTAAAAATACACAATTCATTATGTTACCATCCATACTTCGACGTGTCGAACTGACTAAAGAATTTTCTAGACGTTTTTCTCCACAGACGCGAACGAAGTTCTTGTTCCTAAAATATAACGCCTGACTCCTCAGCTAATCCCACAAAGACAGCTCCATATACCTAACTCCGTTACAAAGCGGAATATATTTAGATCATGGGATGCGTCCCTTATTTTTTTCAAATGCTGATTGCGTGCCGGAAGACGGTCTGTTTTTGTGCCTTGATCACGGTCAGATAACTTTTCTATTTTTAGCTATACGTAGTTCTATATATAGAATAATTAGTTTAGGGTGACCTAAAAGTTTGGTGTGTGTGAAACCTACAAGGTCTGAATCTAAGTACTTAAAACTGTTAATGGGATTAAAAGTTTATTCTGCTTTTGGTATTAAATTTTATATCGAAACGTTTAGATTACTGGCTTTTATATTTGATCTTGTCTGCGTTTTATCTTTTATCATATTCTCAACTTTAAGAAGATTTCTTTTTTAAAGGGTGAATATCATCGAATGACTGCTCCCGTCTGGGTGAGGCGGGACGGAGTGTCAGACTCTTACTGACTAAAACCCATCCCGTTCCTACTCCTGCACTTCGAGCCGGAGCCGTGGTAACCTGTTAGGTTCTCCTTGACTCCGTATCGGCATCAGCCCTGTTGGGCCCCATCCAGGGTGGTCTGATGGCTCTTTGAACTGAACGCGACGCGCAGTACGCTCGGGTCTAGTTCTGGTCGGGCGGAGAGCCATCCATGCTCGCCGACCGCAAGCCCGAACTTTAAGAAGATTGATTGAGTAGATATAGTATTAAGAAGTAACAATCACACTTACTTCCGCGTTTATGATACATAAATATCGTAATGATATTGTGAGTACATTCACATAGATTTCAGGGTTTATAAATTCAGTTTATTTCAAAAGTTCCACATATTTGCACTGCGATGTGTGTTATTTACTGGGGTAAACACATACTATCGTAGCAATGCTACGACGTAGTAGCTACGACGTAGCACTGCTCAAGAATGCTACGACTTAGCTAGTAAGCGTAGCGCTGTCGACGGATTTAAAAATAAAATATATTGCTTCGTAAGGTGTGTTCATAAGGTGCATTTTTGAGTCAATATTTAAGAGGAGATACATAAAATGGGCGAAGAACGATATCGAGTTAAAGAACAGTTACTGGTAAGATAAATCGAATTAAATAAAATTTCAGTATAGTTCGGGAACCTGTACGGATATAGAATAGATATATTATCCTAGTTTGAGGTTGTCGTAAAATGATATAGAAGCAAAAGCTAATGGTTTCCACGTTTAATGTCAGTCGCTATATGTATAAGCTGCAGAAAATCGAATCACATTTAACACAGTTCAACGACCTTTGAATCCACGTGACCATTCAAATGAGAGGTCTTAAATCCTACAAATAAAAGAGCTTCAAGCACAAGATTTCCTTATTAAAAATCTCTTTCACATCTATGGACGCAAATCGGCTTTTTATCTTCGATTGTACCAGAGTCTTTTCAAAGATTTAATGGGCCAATAAATTCATTCCGATTCCGATCTTTAAGATATCTACAAGGTATTTTAGTTCCATTGGCTATCGTTAGTTTTAGTGCTCTTAAATCTCCTCTGAGGCTAGGTAATGTGCACTTGTGTATATAGATATGTATGTATAGTTCGCGATACTAAGTACGGTGTTTTGTGAATAGAGAAAGGTGTTGAATTTTCGATTTTCTGGACTGATATTTAAAGTATATATTCATGTGAAACAAGTGAAACGTACTGTATTAGGTACTATTAACAACATGGGTGATAAAAATGTATGACAAGGGCACGGACCAAAAGTGCGTGGAGAAATAATATGTAACCTTAAATAAAAAAAAACACCATGGCTGATGGAAGAGGATACCATAAACTGTTTATAATTGTGTTACTTTATATTAATGTATTGAAATAGTAACTTCTGTTTTACCAAAAGACGTTTATGGAATACGAACCTGCAATACTAACCACACATCAATATCTGTCCTAAGAAAAATTGCATTAACGTGTGGTAGAGTTATGCTTCGGCACGAATGAGCCGGCTCGACCGGAGTGATACCACGATCTCACAGAAAACCGACGTGAAGCAACGCTTGCGTTGTGTTTCATCATGTGAGTGAGGTTACCGGAGGTCCAATTACCCTCCCCTTCCCCAATCTCCCCAATTCCTGAATCCCCAACGATCCTCAAACTCCTAATCCCCAAAAGGCCGGCGACGCCGATTGCTTACCATCAGGTGATCCGTCAGCTCGTTTACCGGCTTATGACATAAAAAAAATATTACCTTCAAACAAAAATCGCCAAACCACCATAGATACGCTTGAAGTAACAATTACATAACATTACGCCTTTTACCCCGAATGGGTAGGCAGAGATATTACGGCAATTAATGTCACTGTACAATATAACACCCATTTTTCACTATTTATGTTTTTGCCTATTGCCATATACCGAGGACAATTCCAGACTCCGTGGTTCTATTGAGATTTTTTTATAAATAACCAGTGGTAATTTGCCCGACCCGGGAATCGAACCCGAAACCCCTTGTCCGTCAGTCCCATTTGCAACCACTTGGCCTACGAGGCAACTTGAAGTAACAACTTTAAATAAAAACACTAAGTCAATGAACGGAACAAATATCAAAATCACATTACCCATTAAAAAAAGACTGGCACAGCTTAAATACTTATTTTTTTAATTTCCCTATTCCACAGATTTATTGTAATTCCATATTTATCATTAAGAACGCAAAGTCCTATCAACGTGCGACGCGTTTTCGCGACGTCTACGTGGATAAATTCTCTCTTCTTTTTTTTTCATGAATAAAAGTATTTTTGAATGGTAAATTATCATCTCTTGCGATAAGGCGACCTGCCTTTTGTTAGTGCGTGGGACATGCGGCTATATTCTTGAATGTTATGTATTGTTTTACTTTTTTGGCCTCGTTGGCCGAGTGGTCGCAAGTGCGACTGCTGGGCAAGAGGTCTTGGGTTCGATTCCCGGGTCGGGCAAAGTATTACTGGGTTTTTAAAAATTTCAGTAGTAGCACGGAGTCTGGAAATGTGCCCGGTATATGGCAATAGGCTCACCCCATATTACATGGGACTCGTAACATAAATAGTGAAAAGTGGGTGTTACTTCTGTGTGCACCTCTGCCTATCCCTTCGGGGATAAAAAGCGTGATGTTATGTTATGTTATGTTTTACTTTTTTTGTAAACAAGGTGTAAACAGGACGCTCTTGAAAAACGCCTACAGGCAGTTAATGGTCAAAAACATGGTTTACTTTCACAAAAGTAGGGAGTGAAATGTTTTTTTTTTATTTTATAATCATCAACAGCCTGTAAGTGCCCGCTGCTGACCAAAGCCTCTTCTCACACGAAGAAGGTTTGAGCATTAATCATTACGCTTTCTCAATGTGGGTTAGCGATTTTAAACTTATGATTAGAAATTATAAGCCTAGGTTGCCTCATAATGTTTTCCATCACCATTTGTCAGTGGTGTCTAAATAATGTTAGAAAGTACATATAACTCGGAAAAAAGCACTTTGGTAATTGCCGTTGATAGGTTTTAAGCCCGCACCCTCATACACGAGAAGCGTCTTATACCTTTGGGCCACTACGACATATTATGTAATAATAGTTGTAATCAACTACCCAAGGCTGATGTTGCACAAAAACACGGAAACAAAAACGCTTATAGTTGTAAAAACTATTTCTTTTTATCAGCGTTTCGGGACCATTTCGTTGGTTTGGTTTGGTTTCGTTTCAATCATATTTTATCCGAACCTAGTATTTTTTTTATAGCATAAGCCGGTAAACGAACAGACGGATCACCTGATGGTAAGCGATCGGCACCGCCCATGGACACTCGAAACACCAAGGCGTTACAAATGCGTCACCGGCCTTTTGGGAATTGGGATTTTGAGGATTGTGGAGAAGTCGGGGATACGGGAGACGGGGACTAGGGAGGGGGGTAATTGGGCCTCCGGTAACCTCACTCACACGACGAAACACAACGCAAGCGTTGTTTCACGTCGGTTTTCCGTGAGGCCGTGGTATCACACCGGTCGTGCCGAAGCATGGCTCTCCCACACTTCCATGAAAACTAAAAAAAAAATAGTGACAATTACAGAAGACAATTTGTCTTCTATTACATTAAGTTGTAACATTTGGTCACCGTACTATATGACTGTAAGACGAAGGCGTTCGTCTCACAGGATAGACGCTTTCGGTAAATTATTTCATCTTGTCTCAAGAAAATGTTAAGCATCCTCGCAGATAGAATAAATTCTTTGTTTAAATTCGTGTAGACATACTGTAGTTGTTATGTCAAATAACATATGACATAAGTTTTGTGAGTCACATAAAGATCTTTATGTCTTGAGCCAGAAGGTTGCTTTTATTTAAGTTATAGTACAAAGTCTGGAGTAAAAGTCAATAGTATTAAATTACGCCATTTTGAAAATATAAGGCTGCTATGTAAATAGACGTTTTTGTGTAAGAAAGATGGTTTACTAAAAAACATTGGACTTATGTAACAGCTCCTTTTATTTTGTGAGTATATTGCTAAACAAAACTCTTTATTACTTTTTTGATACGAAACTGATAGAAATCGTGCAATACACCAATGCGGCAGTTGAATACTTATAATTATATAATATGCATGTAATTTTACCATCTTTTAAGATTCCTTACTCTGTGTCCAGTCCACGGTATTAAGCTGAGCTCCAGCCTTTTGCGCTGCGACGCACCATGAACTTTTTTGTGTGTACCTAAATTCTTGTTGTGTGTCGTGGCAAAATAAATGGTTTTTCTTTCTTTCATTCATTAAGATATACGCCGCTATCTGAGCATATGTGTTGCACCATTCATATGTACATTCTTTCATAAAATCAACTGCAGTGGAAGCTGCATTCTTATTATCATAGTCAAAAATAAATTAGAATAAACGCTTTGGAATCATGATTTTTGTATACGGTATGTCTTTAAGCAGATTTTGTCAAGGTCATCATGACAATACTCATTGCTGAAAGGAAAGCGTTGAAGAGGAATCCACAGCTAACACCTGTCTCTGGTATCTCGTATACTGTTTTAAATGCCAAGCAAAATTCAACTCTAAAATCAAAGATTAATTCACAATCCCAACACGGATAAGTCAAAGAAAAATCTTAAAGTAAATAAAAACATTTTAATTAACAAAAAGACGAGTAATAAAAGTTTTATTTACACTAGCGCTGTCGAACCGAATCATTTAATCGCCCCGTTGAAAAACCTGCCCATGGGAATTAATCTAATTCCGGAGTGCTTTGCACTGGAATAAGTAAACTGCTATAAAAACTAACTTTTTCGACGGTCATCTAGTGATGGGAAAGTAGTTTATCGATTAATTTAGATTTTGGGATAGTTGCATTGTGAATAATTTTCATTAACTCTTAAGTCATAATTGTTGGAAATAATTTTGGATTTTTTCTTTTTACATGGAATTAGAGGATATTCATATAGTATTCTGTCAATGTTCTGTGAATATGTCAAAGTGCTAGCATACGAAAACGTCCGTTTTGTGATATTTGCTGATCCCAGATAGTTTAAACAAAACATATGAGCGGTTGTATGTTTTTTTGCTTCCAAAATCCTATTTTAAACCCACTCCGGCTTTATTGATTGAAGTTTACTAGACCGAATGGTGTTCAAATGAAAATTGCAGCAAACAATTTGATTTAAACAATTTTATGAATTCACTTTATAAGGTTTTAATCCGATGAGGTCACGAACACTAACCCACTAAAATATTAAACATGATAAATTACCCGTTAAATAACATCTAATAAAATATATTTATTCCAAGAATTACGCAAATACAAATTAATCCAATTGGTCGTCTGGTCCCCGAATGATCCGTCATGTGTCAATTGAATCCCATCCATACAAATATATGAATCAAAAAAATATCCAATACATTAAAGATGAAAGAAAAACAGATCACCCAAATACAGATGACCTTTCCTGAATAGCCGATTCACTAAGCTGTATCGATTACAGATCCGATTATAATTCGACATCGAATAAATCGACTAGGGTTGAACGGTCGGTTCTGCATCATTACATCACTAGCTCATTGCGTATTCGTTTCAGGGTTGTCTCGTAAAAATTGGCATTAGTTCACACTTAGCCTTGGCGCTTAAAATTCAAGTGGGAATGTCGTTTTTGCATTGAAAGTGGCAATTACCTTACTCCGTTGGCATGTGTGGACTTGATGTATGAAGTCTTTGAAGTTTCATAGAAATGTATATTGTGTAGTTTTGTTAAAGAATTTAGAGTTTAAATATTGTTATAATTATATGATTATGTCTGTTTCGTGGTTGTTTTTTTATGGCGGTAAAGCGGACATCACCGGATGGTAAGCAATCAGCGTCGCCCATGGACACCCGGAACACTAGAGGCGTTACAAGTGCGTTACTGTCCTGTTGGGGATTAGGAATTTGAGAATTATTTGAAATTCAGGGATCGGGAAAGGAGGGAGGGGCGTTGGGCGTTGGGCCTCCGGTAACCTCACTGACACGACGCAAGCGTTGTTTCACGTCGGTTCTCTGTGAGGCAGTGTTGTCGCTCCGGTCGAGCCGGCTCATTCGTGCCGGTAGTGTCTTTTGTTTACCATTCGATTTGAAATGGTTTTTGAAATGCGACACACAATATAGAGGTACTTTTTATTATTGTATTAATAAAAGTACAATTAAGTACCCATAACCGAAAAGACTGATGACTGTTGAGGAAGCGAAAGAGGTATGTAAAAATGCATTCCATATCCTCTAACTATAGAAGACAGGCGAGACATAAAACATGATCTTCCACAATTATTAACCATTGTCAGATCAACAAAAAACACTGAAAACAAAAACCAAAACGCTTCCCAAAGCAGTTCCATCATAAATCCCCATCTGTTACTACAGCAATATACTGATTAAGTCCAATACAGGCCCAGACACGTACCGGCCATTTCCTTAACAAAAGAGGAAGGAAAAATAAATCCACCATAATGTTTGGGAAAAATTCTTAAAGAAAACGAGGACCGCATTCACTTGGTTTAATCACCGGGTTCAGTTCATATATAAATAGTGGAACGTGTGCAAATAGATTTGAATAGATTTTGTAATGAGGATCCCTAATATTAGTATCGAAAGAAAAAATTTTGTTTAACTTGTGGATGTATGACATGTTTGTTATCCGCATAGAACTTTTCTCAGTATATTCACGCGAGTAACCCGCGATTTTTAGTTAATTAAATTATAAGAGTTTTCATTATTTTTCTTAAGTTTGACTCCTAAAACGAGAAAAATGTTCTTGATTTTCTCGTTTATTTTATAAGCACTATCTGACCCGGCAAACTTCGCACGGCCTAAAGTTTTTTTACCTTTTAGACCTTCCCTGGACTTTCATTAACATTTCAAATTAGTCAAATCGGTTCAACCATTCTCGAGTTTTAGCGAGATTAACGAACGAAAATTCATTTTTATTTATGCAGACTACACACACTCCTAACAAAACAAGTACTATAAGATGTCTAATACCATTACTAGTGAAACGGCTAATATTTTTCTAACATAATAATGCATGAACCATTTAACGTCACATTACTACTAAAATATCTCATCTACTAACTCAAACTGTATTATCGCTCCATAAAATAATATGATTTCCATACATTTATAGCGTCTACATTGTATTACTTCCCATCGAAATAGAATAAAAACGAAAATGCTATTCGAGATTATGGATAGCTGTTTTTCTTAGAAGAATGATAAGCACACGGCTCTCCATAAGTTAAGTAAAACCAGTATAAACTAATCGTCGAATTTTTTTTATACAAAACGTTGCCCCTCACTAGGATTTACTTCTGTGTCGTGGGTGCGTTTACAAATATACAAGTTTACATACACATGACACCCAGACCCGAAACAACAATCTGTGGGTCACACAAAGCTTTGTTCTGTGTGGGAATCGAACCCGCGACACGTTGCACTGCAGCCAGTTCCTCAGCCAACGCGCCAAGCGTACAGTCAAATATGCGAAAAGATCATACAAAACGTACCATGATAAAGTGAACTTGCATAGGATTCAGTAAGAGATCGACTCTGAAGGATACCTAAACAGATTTACATACAACTCACAATGCGCTTTTATCTCAATGGGATAGGCGGAGACACAACGAGTGACGCCACATGTGAATAACTTTAAGCTGTAAGTTGGGTTCCTATTATAAAGTCCATATCGTCATGCCTTCTATTCTTTGAAGGGGCTGCCAGTGATGCTCGTTCTTTGAACCTAATGCACACACACAAAGAATATTTCTGGACTCCGTGCTAAAAGTTACCAAAAATTTTCTAAAATTCAAAGTTTATATATACTACATTGTGCAAGATTAAACCCATGTAGCCATGTGAAATAAACCCATTAAGTGTGGGAGAGCCATGCTTCGGCACGAAAGGGCCGGCTCGACCGGAGTGATACCACGGCCTCATAGAAAACCGACGTGAAATAACGCTTGCGTTGTTTTTCGTCATGTAAGTGACGTTACACCCCCTCGCTAGTCTCCTCAATCCCCCACAATCCTCAAATTCCCAATTCTCTAAAGGCTAGTAACCTACTTGTAACGCCTCTGATGCTCCAGGTGTCCATGGGCGCGCCGATTGCTTACCATTAGGTGATCCGTCTGCTCGTTTACCGGGTTATAGAAAAAACCCAAAACTATACTCCGTACATGTCATTTTTGCGACAGCTGGATCAAACATGGCATCTACGTCGACCCACTAATATGTTTTGCTGGTGATCCGACGGTTAAATGGTTTGTAAACATTAAACCCAATAGCCTCAGACTAATTTATATTACAGACCCAAAAGAGTCTACAAAATGTCACATTTACACATGACAATAAGTATTCAACACCTCACCCAGCCAAACGAAATTCAACCTTAAATCTACGAAAACGAAATAAAACAAGATTAATTTCGAACATCAGGTGACCACTCCCTCCGCCAAACGACCCACCATCAAGAAAAGACGGAAGCTTTGTAAAAAAAACAGTTAGTTTTGCGAAAAATATCGTAAACAAAAGCATAAACCTTAATGATGCTGATATCAGAGTAACCTTCAAACAAACAACTCTGATTTAGTTGTTTTTTATTGAGATTTTTAGAGCTCTTAATCTACATTGATGTGATATTATGTGCTATTTTCCTTGTCTAAGGGAGATAGAACGATATAATTTTACTGTCACTTATTGTGTCAAAACCGGAGGTTTAAGACGCCGGCTTCTCATGCATGAGAGTGCGAGTTTGTACCCTAGCAACGGCAAGTACCAATGTGACTTTTTCCGAGTTATAATTACTTTCTAAGATTTTTAGACGCGTTTGTAAAACAGTGAAGGAAAACATCGTGAGGAAACCTGGGCTTATAATGTCTAATTATAAGTTTGATATCGCCAACCCGCATTGAGCAAGCTTGGTGATTAATGCTCAAACCTTCTCCGTATGAAGAGGTTTTTGGTCAGCAGTGGCCACGTATAGGCTGTAAACAGATACGTGAGTACGTCATAAAACATAATAATTTATATAGAAGAATATAATGTTGCCGTCAGTTATTGTATGAAAGTGATTCGTTGATCGAGTATGCTTTGCAACCATTCAAAAATAGGGATGATGACGGAGTATGAAAATTAAAAATCTATCAAAGGTCCAACAGTGTAACTATTTGTGTTTAGTTTTGTTGAAGATCACTTTAGATTAGCACCATGTACCTTTTATTTAAACATTTTTCTGTCACATTTTTATCAGCATGAACGCTGGATTTGTGCCCATTATCCTATAAAGAGGATTCATAATATTAATAAAGAACAGTGTATGAAACAACATGCTATGTCATTGTCCCGGTCGGGAAATAAAAGTAGAGTTGGTATTATAACTACGGCTTTTTTTAAGGGGGGAAAATCATCGAATGGCTGTACCCGCCTGGGTGAGGCGGGAGGCAGTGTCAGACTCTTACTGACTAAAAACCACCCCGTTCCTTCTCCTGCACGTCGAGCCGGAGCCCCGGTTACCCGTTAGGTTCTCCGCCAACTACGGCTTAGTCATCAAGTTGTTTAACGTAACGGAATAACTCGACTAGTTTCGAGCCACGCTGGGACTCATAACGATTGCTCGACAAATGACGCGGAACCGTAACATACATTTTTTTTTATTTAAAATGACATTTGTTGTTCAAATATATGTTAAACATACATTTTCTGACAAAAAGACCAGTAATTATGACCATTAAAATAAATACATACATTACCCTACCAAGAGAATCTGGTTGTACATGATAAATCGATTGTATCACGTAATAATGTGACTTAATTGCTTGATTTATAGTTCAATTCACATTGTAATGAGATTGTAGTCATTAAATGTAGGAGTATTAATTAATTATTCTGTTGTATGTGCTGCCTCGTGGGTTTAGCGGTGAGTACATAAATGAAGTGATGTTATCGTAGGGTTTCGAGTTGGTTAAAAGGCATCACTGTTCTGTGATTCTGTGATTTAATAGTAATAGTTACCTGTAACCTGTAAGGCACAAATGCGTTACCGGCCTTTTGGGATTAGGAATTTGAGGATTATTGGGGAGCCGGCCCATTCGAGCCGAAGCATGGCTCTCCCTCACTTAAAGGCTGTATAGTGTATACATCCCCTACTCTTTCGTAAACAAGAAGAAGATATCGTCACCAATATGACAAAACTTTCGTGAGACATACTAAATAAATTTGACTAAATAATATGAGCCTCTAGCATGGCTTGAAACTAGTCGAGTTCCTCGTCGAATTACTACGTGAGTAAGCCGAAAACATAATAATTTATGACAAAACTGTTTAGTATCCACATCATTCATAAAACTGAAACGGATCAGCTGTAAAAGGTACATAAACAAAATATTTCACAGTCACGCCGTCAGTCAAGACACATTGTAACCGATAGGCGATATTTCAAAAGGTAAATTTTGTTATTGAACGGAAAATTCCAGGAAAATCCTGGAGACATCACGCTCGCTTGAGCTTAAATAAGATGTTCTCACGAGAACATGACGACGTTTTTGTTGGGTGCCACAAGTCAAGAGCGTAGAGGTGGGAGATAGAAATTGATTATTTTGTGTCACATGTTAGGATAAGGCTTGGACATATATTTTTATATACGAGTATTTAGGTATACGCCGTGAAATATATTTGGCTTCCCGCGGCGATACAACTTGCCATATAGAGAATTTTCAGTGTACAAAGTAAAAACAAAAAATTAAGATGTCGTTTTTTTAGTTTAAATCATGGAAATACGCACATGAAATACTAGATGTAAATTTGTAAGCACTATTCGCATCACACGTGCCACCTGACGAGAAATGCCTCTTCAGGATTTACTCAAAACATCACACCATGTAAATTACATGGCGTGTATAACATTAATCCATGTAAATTACATGGCGTGTGATGTGATGTTTTTGATATTGTACTATAGTTGAAAATCTGTATGCGCTTTCTAATTTTTTTTCGACTTTTATATGCCTATGAGTAAATCTGCTATCAAACGAACATAAAGAGCCAATAAAATCGAATTTCACACGATAAAATATGTTGCAACATGACTGCAACAGACTCAGCACTTTGACATAGAACTTAAATAATAACTAGGAAACAATAGTTTCATTAATTAATTTGATAATAGTACAGCCCTCGTATTTATTATTTTTATTTTGGGGCAATAGCAATTCTTATTTTTTTTTTAATATAATTTCTACTTCTGTTACTGTTTGACGAGGAATTTAACTAATTTCAAGTCACGCAAAAAGCGAAAATTCATGAGCAGCTGATTATTGCCGAGCTTAACAATAAGTGGACTAGTGGGAACACTAATAGGGTTCAAAATAAAACAACTATTGTGCTCTGATCTGCTGGTTCGATAATTGCTCTAAAAATGCTCATTTATTTAAAGTTGGTCAATTACCCTATCAAACTCATGTAACGAAACCATAGCGCGATCTATTTCGATCCCAAAGCCATCTATCGAGCTAGGGGTAAAACTTTTTAATACAAATTGATTGCTATGGTTTCTAATTATTTACATTTTGACTACAAACAGCCGCATTCCGCAACAAACGACTCAGTAACACTCCCGCTGCTTTATTAAGTACGCGAGTAAGCCGAAACATATCAATTCATTAAGTACGTCTCACGAAAGTATTTACATAAAAATACTACATCAATTTTCAAAATGAAAGACACGTCTAGAATAAAATGAAATCTTTAATAAATTACTTAAATCCTGGAGACATTTGAGTATGTATTTATTAAAAAACAAATTGCGAAAATTATTTATAGACAAAGCGTATTACAATGTTGCTGATTTTCTAATGAACAATAAAATAGACTAATAAATGTAATGAGTACTTATCTTGGAAATTTCATCTATTATTATTAATAGGACACTTCTTAACTACGTATAATCTTTTGACATTGCACCTATATTCTGTTAATGTGACTTTGGTATAATATTTTAATGTCTGCATTCAATTTAATAAGCTTTTTTTTTCTAATCTGAGTTAACAGAATATTAATTTTGTTTTGTATAATTTAAATTTGAAGTGTTTACTTTTTATTTTTTAATACTTCGTAAATCATATTTGCATAGTAAAATATGGCTAAGCTCGCAATGTACCTAACACACTACAAATGTTATTGTATTACTCATATTCACAAATAAACTGTCTTTATCTTTATCACATTTTTGTCCATCTCGCTATCTCTCTTAACATGAACCATAAAAAATTCTCTCAGCCACATGAGGGAACCTGCCAGCTCTAAGCAAATGTGACGCGAACACACTTTGAGAGTAAATTTAAAATTTTACTTTTAAACCAACTGGTTATTGGTCTGCTGAATTATTCAGTGTCCTGTGACGTAATGGACTTTGTTGGAATTATTGGGCTTTCCGGCAAGTCTAGAGTTTGTGGCGACGCATGTCACATGTCAACGGATGACGTCACAAGAATCCTACATCGCACATGCAAAGTTTACAAGCGAATAAACACGGATAGAAAATCCCAACGAACAACTGTTGGGCAGAAAGCCCGCCAGGCACGATCACCTCGCCTGGTCGGAGGATCCTCCTTTTCCGATCTTAGGGAACTATACTCTCTGTTCCCTAAAGTGGTGACCCCGACGTGATTGGAAACAACCTTCACTTCACGGAGCAGATTAGCATCCGTCATCCGTATCGCCATCCCTCTCATTCATCATTTTCTCCGCTGAGCGGTAATCAAGTCGCAGCCAACCAGCATCCTCGGCCTCATCAGGGACCACCATCGCCTGCAACGAAGTCGTGCAGCCTGGTTCTTGCCTACGGCCTCACCAGCGTCTAGGCACAGCACTTCTGCACACGGTTCTGAAGGACATCTCCTCCCGTCAACGCAGACGCCAGCCACTACGCATCTACCCCCGCAGCATCTCTTCCCCGACTCACCGTTGGACACTGCGAACTCATATCTCCGACTCACTGGAGTATCGCCCTGCACCGCTCACCCGACTCACTGGGCACTCAGCGGCACAGTTCCGACTCACTGGAACTAGGGACTTTCTACACTGGCTCTGGCACCGCTCATCTCAAGCATCGACAGCCGTCTCAGCGGGATCGACCTCCGGTCTTGGGAGGGAGTGATGTGGCGACGCATGTCACATGTCAACGGATGACGTCACAAGAATCCTACATCGCACATGCAAAGTTTACAAGCGAATAAACACGGATAGAAAATCCCAACGAACAACTGTTGGGCAGAAAGCCCGCCAGGCACGATCACCTCGCCTGGTCGGAGGATCCTCCTTTTCCGATCTTAGGGAACTTTACTCTCTGTTCCCTAAAAGTTTATTATTAGTCTTTTGTATAATGGCTAGTCTATAATCATAGGTATGTAAAGCTGTGGCTTTAAAAGATAGTAAAACATTTTGCGTGTATGGCGAGTTTGTTTCTGGTCCTTTGGTACGAGAAAGGACCATTGGATTTCAAACGAAGTGTCTATTATAAAATGCTCAATTTGACTAAGCAACAAGCTAACGTAACGTCAATATTACCTCTTTTTACAAGGATTTTGAAAATAGGTTAGCAGTAAAAAGCAGATTTACTTGTTGAACGTCAACATTATTCGCAAACGAGGAGTTTAAAAATATGTGCCTAACTGGTGATAATTTCCCAGTACGGCTGATGCGGATACGAGGCCGTGAAGGACTTAGTACTTATGACTACTAAGTCCGGGTTACAGGTTACCGGAGCTCCGGCTCAAAAAGCAGAAGTAGGAACGGGGTGGTTTTTGATCAGTAAGAGTCTGACACTCTCTCTCGCCTCACTCAAGGTGGAAGAAGACTTAAGATGATTGTCATTTCTAAAAAACAAAAAAAATAGAGAAAATTTGATTTATTTTAAAGAAGGACAAACAATACATTGTATTACATTTAATTTTATTTTCATAGCATTTCTGGCTACTTACCGCCCTTTCATACAATATTTTAATAGATTTAAACATGACAAACAGTCAAACATTGATGTAAGTACACTCTAAAGTAAGGAAAAAGTTATAAGTTATGCAAGACGATCACTCTTCTACGATAGTAAACGTAGTGTAAGTTTAACAGCGGTTATTCGGTCTTCAAACTTCTTCGAGTTTGTCACACTAGTGCAATAAAAACTCTACTACTATTAACATTATAAGTGTAAAAGAATGTGAGGATGTATTTTTCTTCACGGAATAGAGCGTAAGATAACCAGATGGATAACTTGTTGGGAGTAATCAATTACCCATTGACAACACTATTTAAATGTAGGAAAACCATGCTTCGGAACGAATGCGTCGGTTCGACCGGAGTGATACCGTGGCCTCACAGAAAACCGACGTGAAACCATACTTTCGGTATGTTTCGTCGTGTGAGTGAGGTTACCGGAGTCCCGCTTCCCCAATCTCCCCAACCCGTGAATCTCCAACAATCCTCAAATCACTAAACCCCAATAGGCTGGTAACGTACTTATAATGCCTCTAGTGTTCAGGTGTCTATGGGCGAGGCCGATTGCTTACCATCAGGTGATCCGTATGCTCGTTTGCCGGCTTATCCCATAAAAAAATGGGTTTAGATTTAACTTAACACAGTGCTAAATTATAGTCTGGAATATACATTTTACTCTAGTAACGCAAGCAAAGCCACAAGCAAAAGATAGCATCTTCTAAAATATGTACATTGTATGACTTTATTTCCCTATGTGGTCCTTTAAGGCGAATATGTTTATGAGAAGTCAGGTTTGTGTCTTTATGGTATGTTTATAGCGACATTGTGAATGTTTCTATAAAGTATTCATTCTTCAGTTTTATGTAGATAAGGTATGTCACTTTGTAAGATCTTTGTTTTGCAATATTTGAAAAGAAGTTGATTAACATAACATTACATAACATCACGGATTTTATCCCCGAAGGAGTAGGCAGAAGTGCACACAGAAGTAACACCCACTTTTCACTATTTATGTTATGAGTCCCATGTAAAAGGCCTATTGGCATATACCGGGCACATTTCTAGACTCCGTGCTAATACTGAGATTTTATTAAAAACTCATTAATACTTTGCCCGACCCGGGAATCGAACCCGAGACCCGGTAGTCGCACTTGTGACCACTCGGCCAACGAGGCAATCAAGAAATTGATTATTAAAGTGTAAGATTATTATTAAGAATTAAGAACACGACTAAAATCGTTAACGTTGGTCATAAAGCCACAGTCTTGTAGTGAAACTGGGCTGGTCAGACGAGCGATGGGCAAAACTTACTACTGAGTGAAGCCCACTCAATGTCAATAGACGTCGCGGCAGGCCCAAAAGGAGATGACGGAACGAATTGGACATCTATAAGAAGGATTGGCCGCAAAAAACATTGTGAGGAGGGGAAGGAGGAGGAGGAGGTTTTTTTTAAGGGGGGAAAATCAACGAGTGACTGCTCCCGCCGAGGTGAGGCGGGAGGGAGTGTCAGACTCTTACTGACTAAAAACCACCCCGTTCCTTCTCCTACACGTCGAGCCGGAGCCCCGGTTGCCCGTTAGGTTCGCCGTGACGTGAAAGGAGGGTAGAGAGGCCTTTGCCATGCAGTGGGTCGATCATGGCTGAAAATAAAAAAGATTATTATTAAGTGTAAGATTAATATTTACTATATATAAACCAAGACATGCAAATATTTAAAAACTTAGAATAAAAAAGTTCAAAACACAATTATATTTAAACGCACAAAGACAGATGATCCGTTATTATCAAGATTTCAAAATAAGAATAGAATTCTAAAATCGGAATTTAAAAATTCTAAAAATGTTGGCCGTATTTTGAATCTATTCTCGTTCATTCATGACGACGTAGCGTAGATAACGTCAGTTCACTGAACGGGGAGGTGAGTGAACGAATGAATGATTTCAAGTAACTCAGGTGAAAGTATCGGGAAAATTTTAGAGATACGCACACGTCCTGCTTTTGTATGGTAACTTTGAATGTTTGTAAAATATTCAAAGCTTATAGTGATGTTTATACATTATATTTTTTTCATTGATATGGAAGACTTAAAATCTAACAAAACTAAAGAGAAAATAGATTAATTGAGTATAGCGAAAATCACAATAATCACGCAAGAAAATATTTTGGACTATAACCAGATATTACATTAGTTACAATCATAACACCAAATAGAAAACTAAAACAAAATATTTATATAAAACACTAGCTTCTTCCGCGCGGTTTCACACACTCTGCCCAGCTCCTATCGGTCATAGCGTGATGTTTTATAGCCATCCTCGATAAATGCGCTATACAACACAAAAATAATTATTCAAATCAGACTTGTAGTTACGGAGATTAGCGCGTTCAAACAAACAAACAAAAAAACAAACTCTTCAGCTTTATAATATTAGTATAGATTAAAAATCCAAAGTTTATATCGAATATTTATAGCTTCGCAAAAGTCACGTATAGGTACAACAATTACGACGAGCAAATTAAAAAAAAAAAAAGAAAAACGTCAATTTCAAAATGCGAATATTAAAGAAGATTAAATACTTTTTGAATACCAAAAAGTCATTTATGTCACTTGAATATTTAGTTATTGCATTTTAAGTTTTTTTTAATGGTTTCGACGTAGATGTACTCTTAATGGTTCTTCAAATAAAGGGTTAAAAAGTAGAAAAACAATCAATCTTGTAATGATGCATTCTTTTACAAATAACTGTGAAAATGTTTTCTCTAAACGATTTAATATAAACATGTTTTGCTAAAATAACATTTACTGTTTTTTTATAGCGTAAGCCGATAAACGAGCAAACGGATCACCTGATGGTAAGCAATCGGCACCGCACACTCGAAACACCAAGGCGTTACAAGTGCGTTACCGGCCTTTTGGTAATTGGGATTTTGAGGATTGTGGAGGATTTGGGGATTCAGGAGACGGGGACTAGGGAGGGGAGTAATTGGGCCTCCGGTAACCTCACTCACACGACGAAACACAACGCAAGCGTTGTTTCACGTCGGTTTTCTGTGAGGCCGTGGTATCACTCCAGTCGGGCCGGCCCATTCGTGCCGAAGCATGGCTCTCCCACACTTAATTTACTTTTTATTACGAATAGAGTATTCATATAGTTTTTATCTTATTCTAATGAAGTTACGTATGCTAAAATACATCGTGAGGAAACCTAAAATTATAAAATCTTATTTTGAAATCGCCAGCCCACATTGAGCAAGCGTGGTGATTAATGCTTTGATCAGCAGTGGCCATTTATAGGCTGTTGATGATGATAAATTGAGTGTGGTCCTAATGTTAATCACCGTCCTATTCACACATTCCGTAGAGCCACTGTATGTGGACGACCACTGTGGGTATACTTTTTTAACGTAAAAATAGCTTTACTAGAGGACTGACCGATAGACTGACATATTTTTATAATATTTCAATATTTTGTTTTGACGTTCCAATGTGCCTTCCTGGTCTAATTGATTTTTTTTTAAATGTTGTCCCACTCTAGGTATTTCTCCTGTGTCGTGGGTGCGTTTACAAACATACAAGTTCACATACACAATGACACCCTGACACCGAAACAACAATTTGTGGATCACACAAAGTGTTGTTCCGAACGGGAATCGAACCCTTGACACGTTGCACGGCAACCAGTTGCCCAGCCACCGCACCAACCGTGCAGTGCAATTGATTTTGACTTTGACTTTAACTTTGAAATTACCCGATAGACTCAGGGTTAAAGTAAAAAAATACAAAAACGATTAGAAATTTTTTTAACTTTTCCAAGCCGTTTTTGTCATTCTTAAATTTATGAAACATAATAAAAAATATTTAGGTTAGAAAAATCAATTCGAAATATTGAACAATTTATACCTGTACCTTATAACATAAACTCCCTCTATTCACCTACTAAATGAAAAACGAGCACGGCATTTACTAATAAATTTCAACCACACACAAACTTCTTACTTCATGAAGTTACTTTCAGTATAATCCGATTAATAGACCAGCTTTAGTCGCACAAACACCAAAACAATATAACTGTGATCCACTATAATCCCAATTGATGTAACTATAGTTTGTTTTACAACAGAATCTAGGCTCTTAGTTAAGTAGCCCTTTATCTAAAACTACTACACATTACATCGCGCCTTTTATCCTCGAAGGGGTAGGCAGAGGTGCACATTATACCACTGTACAATGTAACACCCACTTTTCACTATTTATGTTATGAGTCCCATGTAATACGGGGTGAGCCTATTGCCATATACCGGGCACAGTTCCAGACTCCGTGCTACTACTGAGAATTTCTTAAAAACCCAGTAATACTTTGCCCGACCCGGGAATCGAACCCGAGACCCCTTACCCGGCAGTCGCAATTGCGACCACTCGGCCAACGAGGCAGTCCAGTAAAACTACTATGTTAGAACAAAACTGAAGCTTTGTGTTTAAAGGTACTGTTTGTTATACATGCTATAAAATAACATGCTGAAAGGTGCTCTACTGAGCATGCTCAAAGATATTAAAAAATCGAACGCCTATCGATTTTTACAATAACTATTGTGACGCACGCTGAATTAACTAAATATTATCGAGTTACCCACGTAAATATACTGATAAAAGCGAGGCTCGAGTTAGAGAGAATCTTCCTCATGAGCAGCTTCAGCTGTCGTGGCGACTGGTTGTTTACCAGTGGTATTGGTAGTGGATTCGATTCTCTAGTCGACACAGTCAGTGTTACATACAACGCTTACTGTGATACTAGTAAGACTAGAAAGTCTGAAGTGTAACTTCTATCTACAGCGTAGAAACGCTGTAGATCGACGTAGACTACGCGGAGAACCTAACGGGTAACCGGGGCTCCGGCTCGACGTGCAGGAGAAGGAACGGGGTGGTTTTTAGTCAGTAAGAGTCTGACACTCCCTTCCGCCTCACCCAGGCGGGAGCAGTCATTCGATGATTTTCCCGCCTTAAAAAATAAAAACAGACTTCAAGTTTAGTTTCCACGCGGGTAGCAGTACCCAGCTACCATCCCTGTTGAAGTAGCCTGTAGATTCGTAAACATGCCTGAAGATATCATGCAAATATTGAATAATATTCCGACAAAAAATATGCTACTCAAGTTCTATATTTTCTGAAGGGCCGGGTGTCTTCAAGGCTTAAGTGAATAGGTTGCTTATAAGACGACTTGCTCCATCATAGACCGCATCATCGCTTACCACCAGACGAGATAGTGGCAAACGTCGTGCCATCGAGTATAAAAAAGTGACAAGTGCACAATTAAAGTATGCTTTCGTGCTTGTAATTAGTATGTGTAACACTACCTTTATGTATGCAAGGACTAAAAGCGTAATGCTTAGTTATAATGTAACAAAATGTCTAAAACTTTTCAGGATAAGTGAGGATTTTGGACTTGTGTTCGTTGTATAATAACGTCTGAATCTTGAAATATATTGATTTAATAATTTGAAATGATAAAATAAAAAATAAATTCAATATTTTTATTTATCAACCCTATTGAGAAACATAACTATTTTTGAAACCAACGAAAATATTCCTACGGGAAATAATTGGCATGTTAGCACATTGACCTTTTTACGCTGAGAAAAACATATGAATTATTTACATAGCTTCCCATAAAATTATTATCTTACTAATAACTGTGCCATATTCCAGAACTTTTCCTTTTTGAGAAATATTATCATAAAAAGTATTATTTATATTATGTCGTTGTGTGAGTACGTTATGTAGTACATGACGTCATAATTCAGTCCTTCCAAGAAGACATTCCATTCTATACAAAACGTAATTCCGTGCCCATTAAAATTACACAACTCAACTTAAACCTTCTCCCTTACGTAATAAAGTCATAATTATAATAATCATCTCCAACGAAGTTAACTCGAAAAAAATTAATTTACAACAAGGGCCTAACCCAAGAATTATGTGAGAACATATTACTTAAGACCTCTGTTCATTTGTTCGTCGCCAAACCCTTTGAAAATCAACCATAGTGTTCTCAGGTTAGGGTTGAAATTCAATGAGCTTTGTGCCCTCTCGTGAACGCAAGTAACGTATTAGAAGAAGTAATATTGTGTTATATTTATGATAGGGACGGTTGGGTTGGTCCCCAGTCTCATATTCAGTGGTTCTACGGGAAATTACTTATCTCACCTGCCTGTTCGGGATTCCAGTAAAGACTTTAAATCATCATGACTTAGTGGATTAATTTCTTCATTGGTCCTTTCGTGGTCTTTTGGTACGCAGTGATTTGATTCGTGATATGAAAACACTACTGTATTTAGATATTTAGATGAACTTTCTATGTATAATGTGAAATTTTGTACGAATGACTTTTGTAAGTATAGATATGAAGAAGATAGGGCTATATTAACTTGAGCAGCGTCCTTCTTAAGTATTCGTATTAAATGTAGCAACAACTTTTTTAGTAAGTAGTGCCGTGTATTGAAAAATGCTTCATTACTCAATACTGAGTGAGCTGAGCTGAGTGTTTCAGGAATCAAAAAAGAAGTAATAGTATAAAACCTTACTCTTCCAGTCCATTATCAAACATGATACCCCTTACTCACCTCTCCATTAATGAGATAGTCGAGTTTCATCAACACAAAAACTAATAAAATATTTTGACTGCACGGTTGGTGCGGCCGCTGGGCAACCGGCTGCCGTGCAACGTATCGCGGGTTCGATTCCCGCACGGAACAACACTTTGTGTGATCCACAAATTGTTGTTTCGGGTCTGGGTGTCATGTGAATGTGAACTTGTATGTAAACGCACCCACGACACAGGAGAAAATCCTAGTGTGAGGCAACGTTTTTAAAAAAAAATTAAAATAAATGAAATAAATAAAAACATTGATTTAGTCAACAATGAATTCATAAACACAACATAGATTTTAAATGAAGACTTAAGTATTTATGTCTGTACACAATATTCACAGAATACCTACAGTACTGTAATACAGTAAGCACTAAAATGTCTGGCGCTGGCCCGCCATGTTTATTATGCGTAACTTAACAAAATGCCTAACGAGACCTTTGTAAAATTTCTCCAGCAATTTTCCTTTTTAAAAATAAATATCTCTGTATATCACAGACTTAAATTGAGAAACTTATTTTGATGCTTATTTTTATGTTAATAAGAACTAGTTTTCAGTGTAAAACACTGTTTAGTGTAAATTATAGACTGTTAATTGTAAGGATAAGTTTCTCTCTCTCCGGTCGTTCCCTCATGATTGAGGATCGTGATTATCCTAGCATCACACTGGATCGGATGACTTATCTCCATCGGCTCCTGTCTGCGGCCATTTATATAGTGGTGTCAAACATCGATGCTGGGTTGTCCTTGAGCTGTTCAGACTATCTGGGAATCGTCTTCTTGCCCTAACATTTCTCATGACAGTGAGCTTCTCTAAGCTATCTTGCCTACCGCGTCTCGCTAAATGTCCAAAATAGCTTACGAAGGCACAAAGTGGAGAAGCGGTCCGTGGCTTTAATTTGTGAAAAAAAAAACAAGGATGATTTTAATACATTTATAAAAAAACATTAAACAATCCGTGGCAGTTCACTAATGAGTATTCTCTATATAAGAAATTCTAGGCAAGTTGGAAATAGTAGTTTCAAAGGTTTAGGTTTATCAATGAGCGCTTCTGCCCAGTCTTTGTCAAATTTGTGAATCCTTATCTTTTTCGATGATACCCTTGAGAAGAATAGGACTAGTAATGAATGTATTAGATGATAATACCACAATGTCCCCAGTCCATGAATCCCCAATAATTGTCAAATTCCTAATACCAAAAAGACCGATAACGCATTTGTAACGCCTCTGGTGCTCCGGGTGTCCATGGGCGACGCCGATTTCTTGTCATCAAGGAATACGTCTGCTCGGCATATCTCTTAAACAAATGTATTCTACTCTGTCTGCATAAAACTCAAGCAAAGATAGATAGAAATGAATACTAGACTACTACAATACTAGTTTCCTATGTACTCATATGTACTTCAGAGTACTGAATATGGTTAAAATATGCTCTCATTGTAGACTAAAGCTTGTTTTCGCTATAAACTGAGGTTGTTTGTCGAAAGGAATGAATAACGAGATGATAGCTGATAGGGAACGCAAGGAAAACTATATTTCACAACTCTGTTGTTACTTGCGATAACGCAGAAAACATGTGATTTTAGTATGTTTGTATTTATTGTACTTCTATCCCGGTGGTCGAGTGATTTCATCTGCAAATAAATGCGATATACAGAATGAAAAGTGAAGAACAAGATTATGTTTTCTGATTTTAGAAAATTCTCAACAGTAGCAACACATTATGAAATGGCTTAAGGATTTTAGCAATAAGATTCGATTTTATATGGCACTTAAAATATTAGAACAAATATTTTTTAGACTGTATCATCATCTAAGTGTGGGAGAGCCATGCTTCGGCACGAATGGGCCGGCTCGACCGGAGTGATACCACGGCCTCATAGAAAACCGAAGCAACGCTTGCGTTGTGTTTCGTCGTGTGAGTGAGGTTACCGGAGGCCCAATTACCTTCCCCTTCCCCAATCTGCCCAATTCCTGAATACCCAACGATCCTCAAACTCCTAATCCCCAAAAAGCCGGTGATGCACTTGTAACGCCTCTGGTGTTCCAGATATCCATGGGCAACGCCGATTGCTTACCATCAGGTGATCCGTCTGCTCGTTTACCGGTTTATGCCATAAAAAATGTTCTACCTCTGTAAAGAAGATATTTAACAAAACCGTACCTTTACTGCCAATATGTCTGTATATCCCACAAATACACGCTATTTCAACACGCTTTAATCTAGCAAATACTTCAAGATATTAAACTTAATTTCTACAAGACTTACAAAACCCTAAACTTAGAACATGCCTTCAAAGTACAAAGCTGTTCCAAAAGTCTAATCTCACAAAATTGTATAACAAATGCCGCAATGTAACGCACGAAAGTATCTTTTGAGACTGAGATAAGTCTTGACTTAGTGAAATCCCGAATTACTTAACTTCCTAATATATTACAAAGTTTTTGGTCCTAAGTTTGAGGAAAGGACCAAAGAATGCATGTTGGTGGATAAATAAATGGAGTTTCATTTTGTTTTATTTGGTTTCTCTTGGATTTAATTTGCCATGAATAATCCTTCCTTGACGGAGTTATTACATACACGAATGCTAAGCATGAAATTCAGGGTCAAATTTTGAAGAAGGTTCAACATTCTTTACAATGACATAAAGTCAAATTTTTTTCTATGGTATCTTAATAAATTTTATAATAATTTTTGGGGAAAAAGACTAGGGAGTGTGGGATTTTTACCTCACGAAAACCTCCCCGGTGGCCACCATCCGCACTTGAAGGAGGCACCGGGTCAATAAACTAGTCCTACAATGACCATCCATCTAAATAATACATGCCATGAAATAAACGCCTAGAAAGAATGAATCGATGTAAACACCATTTACCAGAATATTCTCTGACACTACTAAACCTACTTCAAATCTACCCCCAAATCCCCAGCCACATTAAAACTACCTGAACCGGTCTCTCAAAACAGTCGGATTGCTAGAAATTGAATTACGACGATCCCCAAAAAAACGGGATCAGGGCCGAAATAAAAATCTTAAAAGATCAAAGCTAATCTAACTTTTCTTTTTATCTTAAAGGTCGCAAAATTATAAGACAGGGCCCGAGTGTCCGTGGTGACGTCATTGAACATCGTAAAAAAGACAAATGCGACAATCACTGTGACACATAGGTATTTGCGGTGTAATCCGTTTTGCCCGAACTAGGAATATTTTATTGGCTGTTTCGAAGAAGGTCAGTACTAAAGAAAATATATTTGCAACCTGATTGAAGGCTCATTCATAGTTTACGGACGTCCATTGTGCGTAGATAGGGTGATAGATGCACGCCATAGATCACCATGGGTTACGTTTATTTCGAATTCGGTTTTGTTTAGTAAATCACGTGAACGAGGCTATATGTCTGCAGTTTAACCATAATTACTAAAGAACGTTCTTTGCGGCTTAAAGGTCCAATTTTTGTTACTGTTTTGTAGGGTTTAAGATGATTTCAGATGACTGTCTCTTAAATCGTCATATTTTAAGAAAAATTTTCGTACTTAGTGGTCATGTTCGTAATTAAACCGAAAAATTATTAAGGTAATGATTGAGGAATAACCTCAAAAGTGGTCCTTCGGTACGCAAAACTGTTTTTTGGCTATTACCAGACTATAATAATATTAATTACTTCTACATCTCACGCCGGACAATATTTAAATTTACAAAGCACCCCTATATCACGATAACACACACACACGCGCAGAAACTTTTCAATTTTATATGATCCACGACGAAGATTTAAACTAAAACAAGTACAAGATCATTTACACAAGCGTAATTTTAAATTAAGTCCACAAACCGACTTAAAAGTACTAAGTCAAAGTAAATCGTTTAAAACAAAGTTGAAAATTAAACATTGAAATTTAACAAATTTTACGTATAAACTTGTGAACGATGTTCAATATTTTACATTTAATAAGTCGTGACTAATGTGAATTCTGTAAATGTTCTTAATTTCCATGATTTTCTTGTTATTTATTATTGGAACGTGATGCTTTATGGGGAACTGGGTCAATGGCAGAGGGACTAAGATGGTAGGGGAAAGTATTTTGTATTTTATCGGCCTTGAAATTTTCAATGGTAGCAGATGGTTTGGGGGTTGGCAGTGCAATTATATTATCAAGGGTCTAAGTATTGGCAAAGTAGAAGCGTTGTATCTTATACTGTTATTAAAATCTGAAAGATTTGTTTGTTGGTTTGAACGCGCTAATCTCCGAAACTACAGGGCAGATTTGAATAATTATTTTTGTGTTGGATAGTGCATTTATCCAAGACGGCTATTGGCTATATAATATTACACTAAGACCAATAGGAACCGAGCAGAGCGGGTGAAACTGCGCGGTTGTATAAGTATCTAGTTCAGTTATAAAATTCTTTTTGAATTTCAGAAACAATTGGTCCTTGGATTCGCAGATTGTTTTTTAATGAACATGGTTTCAGATAGACATAATTATATCGACCAGATCCGCGATATCTTAAATAAGGGCTGAATGAAAAGTTCCTTAAACTGACGAGAATGCATGAAAAGACTGATGACTGTTGAAGCGAAATAAGTATGTAAGAATCGTAACAATTGGCATAGTTTCTGTGTAGTTGTGAGGTTATGCGTAAGTATTATTTCTCTTGCAGGTAGTCCTGTGTTCCGCTAAACTTTGTCTTTTTTTTAAGGGGGTAAAATCATCGAATGACTGCTCCCGCCTGGGTGAGGCGAGAGGGAGTGTCAGACTCTTACTGACTAAAAACCACCCCGTTTCTTCTCCTGCACGTCGAACCGGAGCCCCGGTTACCCGTTAGGATCTCCGCGAAGGTAATTTTGAAGCCAGATAGACCCAGAGTCCAATTTTTGCCAGTTATTTTAACAGTACTTCGTAAGGAATAAGTCTTTCATGTACTCAATAGTTACAAAACCGACCAGAGTGTTCAAGATACAATAAATAACTACCATACCCACAAACATCGGAAAATGTAGAAAATGTAGTACGTATTTATTGTATGTATATGGTATCCGACATAGCGTACGGCGCGCGCCTCAAAGAGCCATTAGACCACCATGGATGGGGCCCAATAGGGCTCATGCCGATAAGGAGCCGCGGAAAACCTAACGGGTTACCGGGGCTCCGGCTCGAAGTGCAGGAGAAGAAACTGGTGGTTTTTAGTCAGTAAGAGTCTGACACCCCGCCTCACCCAGGCAGGAGAAGACATTCGATGATTTTTCCCCCTTAAAAAAATGGTATTTGCCATAGTCTATCGTGTAAGCCACATTATGTATATTATTGTAATATGTTACTGTTTGTTTTTCCTTAACGAATAAATGAATAAACATCACTTCAAATGCAACATGTACGGACAAGTTGTAACAAGTTCATAAAATGGAGGTATTAACTCGTCGAGTACCGGTTTTATAGACACAATTAAAGAACAATAGGTCGCGGTCACCGGTGACCGCTTGGTGTTTGACAGTTTAAGTAAGAAATCAAAATTTATAGTGTGTTGCCAGTGACATTTGTGCAATTTCTGCTATAGAGGTAAGTTGTAAGTTTAATCGCTCTTAAAATGCTTGTGTTAAAGTTCAATTTGTAATGCTATTTGGTATCGTCTTGAGAAATATTTTTTTAATTGACACGTTGTTTAATAAATACTTTTGATGGCAAAGTGGTTCAATATATCCAATGAGGACTACGATTTCACCAATTGATTTATTTCATTCTCCGTTCGTTATTTTGATTTACCGAAACCTGGAGTATCGTCTTCAATTAACACATAGGCTGCTTTTATTCCACGCGACCGCAGACGAAGCAGCTAATACGAACATAGATGAGACCACGATTAAAAAACCTTGAGAGTTAAACATTTTAAAGGTTTTAATAAATTCCTCATTCAACCACTAGCAAACACAAATCTATTATTAATTTACTTTGTGTTTATAATAATAATTTCAAACTGTACCACATCAATATTCAACATGGTTGACCAAACTTATATTATGTTCGTTCATTCGCGTAATAACGCTGATTTAATAACGGCATCAAGTAATATTCATCATTTCGTATTTAATGTTATTCTATTAACCCCATTGCTCAGGTGACTGCACGATATACGCACGCTTTCGTCAATTTTCGATTGCAAGATCAATGCTTGTATCTTGCGTAGTCAAAGTCACAGTCAAAGCATTTATTGCAAATAATCCATAACTAGCTACATCCACGCGGTTTCACTCGCTGTGCTCGGCGCCTATTAATCGTAGCGTGATATTTTATAGCCTATAGCCTTCCTCGATAAATGGGCTATCCAACACAGAAATAATTTTTCAAATCGGACCAGTAGTTTCGGAGATTAGCGCGTTCAAACAAAAAAACAAACTCTTCAGGTTTATAAAAATAGTATAGAGGTAGATTAGGCACTTTTGAAAGGTCAAAATTGAATTGTCCGTCAGTCTTTCTGTCAGTGAAGCTACGTACTCGTTCCAAAGTAAGAAACAATCAAAACTGTGTCCAAGAAGCGGCAACGTTCCGTCATTCAATCCTCATACAAATCCCCCTATCGTTATTGTTAGGCTGAATTCATTCATCAAATCACGTCGTGGACTTAGTCTTAAAGTAACCAAGGTCCTGAGGTAGGCAGATTTGCATTTAACGTATACGTATATTATTTCGTCACAATATATGAGTCAACATAAATAGTGAAAAGTGGGTGTTACATTGTACAGTGGCATATTGTGCACCGCTGTCTACCCCTTCGGGGATAAAAGGTGTGATGTTATGTTATTTCGTCACACTATTTTTTTTATGGGATAAGCCGGTAAATGAGCAGACGAATCACCTGATGGTAAATAATCAGCGTCGCCCATGGACACCTGGAATACCAGAGATGTTACAAGTGCCTAACCGGCCTTTAGGGGTTTAGGAATTTGAGGATTGTTGGGAATTCAGGAATTGGGTAAAGGGGGGGGATATTTGTTCCGGTAACCTCACTCATACAACGAAAAACAACGCAAGCGTCGTTTCACAGAACCGGGGTGGTTTTTAGTCAGTAATACGCTGACACTCCCTCCTACCTCACCCAGGCGGGAGCAGTCATTCGATGATTTCCCCCCTTAAAAAAAGCATCGTTTCAAGTCGGTTTTCTGTTATTTGTTATTAGCCCCATTGTAAGGTATTTTCAGAAGTCAAAACACAATACTGGACGACGCCGACGTGCTAATACTGAAAATTATGGTATCGAGAAATCTACAGAATGTTACACTTCACGATCGCGTGCTACGAGTCAGTAATGGTATGGACTCACCCTCTATTACCATAAGACCGGTTAAGTTACTAACGAAATATATTCGTTTGTTTGTTTGTTTACTTCTGACTTTATTTTTGTCTAGACTATGGTAGACAAAAAGTCAGCTTTTTCAAAGAAATGGCTTTTAAACTCCAGACAAATGAGTGAACAAAAAAACCTCTGATAAATATATATTTCTGATTCTTTGTGACATTTAAACTAACAACGTAACATAAATCACGCCGTTTATCACCGAAGGGGTAGGCAGAGGTGATTTTCCCCCCTTAAAAAAAACTAACTATTGAACAACGTAAATTACACGGATATAATCAAAGTGTTGCCTCAATATATTTTATTAACAGAAGAAAAATGTACTAAAAATACCTTTTTTCTCCATAATATTTACCTCCCAGGCTTTCTTAGTATTAAATTTAGTCTTCTAGTAAAATGTACGGGAAATATTCTTCAATAACGAAGGCGTTGGGAAGTAATTTCACCATGTAATAAAGAGTAGAATTGTGTTACAGTTTCGTATGCATAATATTATGTATTTTATTTTATTTTAAAACTAAAATCAGTGTCCAAATATGTTCAATGTTGTGATACATTAGCACCCACTGGCACAAGTGTGTATTACTGACCATGAACATATAATGCTCTAGATAATTCGATTTAGATAGACAAAGCTTTTTTTTTCTCCTCGAACCAAACCGTTTAGAGTCTGGAATTGTAAATACTGCCCAGTTTATGGTATTCTATCGGGGACTAAAAGCCATTACTAATATCATCGTCACCATCATAAGCCCGTATTCGTCCACTGCTGGGCATAGGCCTCCTCTCCTCTGTCCCTCTCTCTCTCTTGGCTGGCAGTGGTTGGATGAGAAGAGCTGAAGACCGAGCTCGGTGGCGTGCCATTGGAGAGGCCTCTAATATACGTAACCGAAATTAATAAGAACGAACTAACCAATATTTTTTTTGCTTCACGGTGGGCGTGGTGGCTAATCGCTTAACGTGTAGCGGGTTTGATTCCCACACGCAGCAACGCTTTGTGTGATCAACAAATGGTTGTTCCGGGTCTGTGTATCTTGTGTATGTGAACTTGTATGTTTATAAACGCACTCACTACACATCATAAAAGATTAATGTGGGGCAATGTTTTTTTAAATACTGCTATGTATATAGCTTTCGGAGGCTAGGAGGCATGACTAATATACGCAACAAAAATTAATTAGAAATAACCGCCAATCATTTTAAATCATTATAAACTTGATAAAAATCACTATGTTTTCGGCTTACTTCGTAATTATTTGACGAGGAACTCGACTAGTTTCAAGCCATGCTAGAGGCTCATATTCATGAGCATCGCAGCGACTGTCGCGCTGCTACTGGCGTACGTAGCAGCGCGCGTCTCGTAATAATCGAGTTCCTCGTCAAATTATTACGTGAGTAAGCCGAAAACATAATAATGTATTTAGTATGTCTCACGAAAGTTACAGATATAAAAATTACGTTGTACTTGCACTTGTACCTACAAGAAATCAACTTTTATTTGCGCAATTCGTGTTAAATAAACGAGAAATATAAGATATTATCGATGTTCCGTATTCCGACGGATATTACTTCGAATACATTGACTATTTGCGAACACGAGTAACTAGTACACACGGTTACAGATCAAGCCAAAAATAACCAATTTATCATGATCTTGCCTTGTATGACCTTTGCACACATTTAACGTTCAGTTTATAGTGGTTGGTAGGTATAGCTTGATGTGCCGTAGTCTGTACATTACGTTATCAATGAAATATTGAATAGAAGTAGTGAAATGCATGCGTTGTGCATATTTAATTTTGTGATTATATTTATCAGATTTTTTGTGTGAAATTTTTAATTGACTTTATGTATGTGTTTGCTGTCTGTCTATGTTTATACCGCAGGTATTATCGGTTTTTTTTATTCCACAAAGATTGACAGAAATGTAGGATTTTGATAATAACTAAAAACATGAAGAGTGTAGTTTATGTACCAAAATTGTAGCTCTTATAATGTATTTTATTTTAATCTACAGTAAAGATTAAATGGTAAATGTCTTGATCTAATTATATTGTAACTATGTAATATTTCCTGTACCTCACTACAAATAATTCAGGACCAAAATTAGCCAAATCGGTCCATCCGTTCTCGAGGTTTAGCTAGTGTAACGAATGGAAATTTATTTTTATTTATACATTTTAAGACAGAACTTGTTGTAGGTATTGTTTCAATATCACACAAACACGCCAATTGTAAATGAAATTATGTTACATCAACAATAATGTCTATATTTTATTACACAATTATAATTATCAAGAAAGGAGACGTCACCGCATATTCTGTAAGCATCGTTAATAAGTTCCGGGGCGAGCCGCTGTTTTTAATTAACATTTTGTTTTAAAAGATCTACCAAGTCACGAAGTTGAGGTATGGTTCTACTTCCAGCGAGTGAAGTGGTTATGTAACACTTGCCTCATAGAATTTTTTTATTCTAATAAGCCGGTAAACGAGCAGAAGGATTACCTGATGGTAAGCAATCGGCGTCGCCCATGGTCATCTGGAATATTAGAGGCGTTACAAGTGCGTTACCGGCCTTTTGCGGATTATGAATTTGAGGATTGTTGGGGATTCAGGGGGAGATTGGAGAAGGGAAACCGGGATTGGTCCTTAGGTAAACTCACTGATACAATGAAACACAACGCGAGCGTTTTTTCACGCCGGTTATCTGTGACGCCGTGAGATCACTCGGGTCGAGCCGGCCCATTCATACCGAAGCATGGCTCTCAAACACTTAAAAATATATTTGTGTAAGTAAAATTTTTGCCAGTTATTTCTTTGTGAAAGAAATTGTAGACTATAAAACTATATTTTGTTAGAGTTTTGAGTTTGAGTTTTAAACTATTTCACACTACCTTACATTTGACACAAACACACACACACGCAAATACTCTCCCGCCAATCCAGCCGTGTCATAGAGGTATCTTTATTTTGCATAGTGCTGATTTTTCTAATGCCAGATAAATTTTAACTGAGGAATAACTTTGAATATAATTGACAATTCTACCATACTGAAAACTGTCAAATGTCTATTTAATTCTACTGTTAAAAATTAACTGATGGTTGAAAAATCTTAGACAGAAGAGAACGTTTTTTGGGATTTTGAGGTTATAAAAGTGTCCGTACGTGTATCAATTGTAATAAATGAAAGTTTTGAATTTTAAATATAACATAACATCATGCCTGTTATCCCGAAGGGGTAGGCAGAGTGGGTGAGCAGGTGCACATTACGGTACTTAATGCCATTGTACAATGGAACACCTACTTTTCACTATTTATGTCATGAGCCCCATGTAATAGGCTCCGTGCTACTACTGAGAATTATTTAAAAAAAAACCAGTAATACTTTGCCCGACCCGGGAATCGAACCCGAGACCCCTTAGTAGAGACCCGAGGTAGTCTTAGTAGTATTTTTAAATATATAATTTATTTAAGTCGATTCTCAAATATTGAACTTATTACTAATTTGTACTTAAGTTAACCATGTTTCATTTTATTTATACAGTACAGTTCATAATAGGTACAGTACATAAAAATTCATAAGCGTTTTCTCGCTTACACTGGCACAGTCTCGCTGAACACAGCAAAAAGTCAAATGCAAATAACAAAGAAATCGATACATTCGTTCAGAAAACAATTAAAAGCGGCTAAAGGAGTATCGTATATTTTAGTAATCGATACTTTTTGAGAGTGCTTGACTAGTTTCGAGCCACCACCGAAATCTAAAGTGTTTTGTAAATTACCTGAGATATGTTAAATAAATTATTATATTTTCGCATTTGCTGTTCCAGTAGCAGCGCGACAGTCGCCGCGTCGCGGGTCGCGAAATGCTACTTATGAATATGAGCCTCTAGCTTGGCTTGAAACTAGTCGAGTTCCTCGTCAAACAGTTACGTGAGTAAGCCGAAAACATTATAATTTATTGCGATCTTAAGTGTCAAAATATTGGGAAGTTTATAAATAATCAGTTGACAAATAGATTGACTGCTTATGTATTTTGTTTAAGTACTTATGTTTCTTGTAAAGTTGGGATAATTATTACCAATATCAAAAACAAGATACATTCTATTTTAATATTAAAACAGGAATAATAAAAACTATTTTTGTATAACTTGAGTTTGACTGCCTCATTGGCCGAGTGGTCGCAAGTGCGACTGCCGGGCAAGGGGTCTCGGGTTCGATTCTCGGGTCGGGCAAAGTATTACGGAGTATTTCAAAAAAATCACAATAGTAGTACGGAGCCTGGAATTGTGCCCGGTATATGGCAATAGGCCCAGAAGCATGGCTCTCCCACACTTATTCTCTATTGTATAAAATTTATATCATAACTGATAAAAAACAGTATAAAACGTATAAAATCTGCCCTGCATTATTTAAGAGGGAAAAATGATTCAATGACACGTTGACTTTGGTTTTGGGCATGAAAACGATCAAAATACAAATTATATTTAACTTTATAAGACACTGTGAATACGTCTATTCCTATGAGAAATAATCGTACAGTACGAACAGAAATAGTACACCAACATACAAAAGTAGATTGTGTTTTAATATTTAATGTTGTCTCACATGCGACATATCCGAGACTTATTTCTGATTTAGAACCGATTTACAATCTTGTAATAGCATTTCTGAGTCATAGAAAAAGTATGTTAAGGTTTTTATATGTTTGTGTGTTGTGGTGCACATTATGCCACTGTACAATGTAACACCTACTTTTCACTATTTATGTTATAAGTCCCAATTAATAGGGGGTGAGTCTATTGCCATATATCGGGCACAATTCCTGACACCGTGCTACTGTTTTTTTTTTAAATACCAGTAATACTTTGCCTGACCTGGTAATCAAACCCAAGACTCCATGCCAGGCAGTCGCACTTGCGACCACTCGGCCAACGAGGCAGGCGGAAGAAGTATTTGAAAATTATCCCATTTCAAAAAAAATGTCGTTTCAAGGATTAAAAGACATCATGTTCTATTACGTAACACAAACTGGTCTATAGTCTAAAATATATTCCGAAACAAAATAGACTAGAACCCGTGACACTGTGGATCCAGTTAACTGCACGTAATGACTGGCCATTTGGACCATTAATCTGGCCCTTTATGGCCCTTTTTGTACAACATTCGTTATGCCCTCTTTCGCCTGTTGAAGTGGGTTTTGAATAAGAAAATTAAACGAAGTCAAAGGAATAGGATTTATTTTTTTATTAGATTTAAATACGTGTACATTATTGTAAAATGAATTTTAAGTTGGTGTTGATTAAGTTTATTTTTCATTATATTACATTATCGAATGAATATTTATATCTTTACTAACGTAGGACGGTCATACTTCAGCACGAATGGTCTGACCGGAGGAATAACACAGCCACACAGATATGAGTCTTATTAATCTCCGAACAGAATTGCAAATACCTTTTTATTGTCATATCATGTCTACATATATGCCAGAACTTGGTTCATCTAAAAAAACATAATAACACTTGAAACAAAAAAATTAAAACCTCATGCTTAATGCTATTATTGTAATTAATTTACCAACAAGAGAATCAACAAAACGTTGGGGATGTATTCAATTATGTGATGTTATTACAAAGCAAAGTCAACTTCAGCACAGTCTAGAAATTATCGGAAGACTCTCTTAAAAAACTGCAGAAAAAGCCAAGGAAATGTGTCCCATGAGAAATTAATTCCACGCCAACATTTTAAAGCACGTTCAAAACATTATGCTCATAAAAAAACGTGACAAAAGCAGTAATCATGCATTTGAGAATAATTAAATGTATTAACATTTTTGAACTGAAACCAGAGTGGAATGCTTAATGGCTTTATGTTTTGGTAAACAAATAAAAAATGGCGCGTTAAATAAACATGACGTAACAGTATTTTGTTCCGTTATAAATAGTAGTACATAATTTTGACGATTTTCCCCAAATTTCTACAGTTTTGTGATATGTTATGGAGTCAAAATCACTCTACCGGGTCGGCAAAGGATGGTACTTAGTGAGTAATAGTTTGAGACTCCCTCCTGCCTCATCTAGGGAGCAAGGACCCATTAGGATTTTCCACTGAACAAGAAAACGAGGTGGAGACAGGAATACAGGATATTCACGTGGCTAGCAGTAGTTAGATGCAAAGAGGTGAGGATCGAGCTCATTGAGATGGTGGATTAAGTGATTTACTTAAACTATATCCACATTATGTATTGAAAACTTTTACTCAAGGTCATCATCAATAGCTCGTGACTGTCCCTTAAACTAATGAGCCTCCTCTACACAAGAGGAGTCTTACACAACTGGCACACATAATACGAGGGTTGCATTTCGTGGTTCAAAAGGTTGAGGGTTATTAGAAGGGTCTGTCGAGCAAGGAAAGCTCACTGCTTGACTAGAACGAGACCCAAGCGTACGGCGCGTCGCGTTTTGCACCCGCCTCAAAGAGCCTTCAAACCACAGATAAAGCCCAGTAGGGCTGATGCCCGATACGGAGCCGCGGAATACTTACCAGGTTGCTGGGGCTCTGACTTGAAGAGCAGGAGTAAGAAGAGGTGGCTTTTAGTCAGTAAGAGTGTGACACTCTCTCTGCCACACCCAAGGTGGGAGAAGTCAAAAGATTATTTTGCACCCTCAAATAACTGTTGTTAGAGAGATCTCGCAGACCCTTAGTCCACTCATAAGACAACCGTGAAGAAAGTAGAATTGGTAACAAATGTTTACTACACGACTTAATCCAGGTCACAAACAACTATATGTCAAACAACAAGGCCTTTAAGCTCTAACGCGTAATCAAACAAACAAACAAAGAACGTAAGGTTTCGTTTCATTCCAAAAGGCTCGACTTAGGGTCCTGAACAAATTCAGGGCCGCTTAGGGTTTACACATAAATATGTTTCTGGGCCTTAGTAGGTTTTGAGGTCAATAAACTTGAAAAGATAAGTTTGAGGTTATAACAAGACATTATATCTGGTAGTATTGCTCACTGACTGACAAACGGTGAAGCAAGTATCTTGAGAAAACCTGAGCTTGTAATTTTTTATAAGTATGAAATCGCTAAATCGTAATGCAAGCGTGCTGATTAATGCTCAATTTACTACTGGACAAAGACGTCTTTAAATACTATTCCATTGAACTCACCAAATCTGTATAATTATGCGTTGTAATACGTCCTATAACTACACTTACTTAAGCATAACGTCTTTATTTTACTGAAGTTAAAATTGTTCTAATACAAGTCACGTTTATCGATCAAGTACATTAAATTGAACCCTAAACACAACCAGAGGCAAATGCCAAACCTCCTCAACCACAATATATCAGTATGTTTGATCAAACTGAAATAATTAGATAATATCAAAACCACAAGTTTGCACATAGCAAACAAATTAGTTAGCAATAACACAAACCGGGCTATTGATGACTTACTCAATAATACTGGTTCAATTCATAGTTATCTGAGTTTGAAATTAAGTTTACGTGTAACCGTGTTTATCTTGTATTGTAAACGGCTTGATCTAGGAATTGTCAGAATCCTGAGCAATGGATTAGGTAAACACACATAGTATCTATCATTTAGATGTGTTAACGTACCGTACACAGCATTTTTAATGGGACAAACCCGCCACAACCTCCCAAAACCGCTGCAACTCCTGTAAGCTAAAATCTACAGTAGATACAACCTTACAACCCAACCAACCCAAACACAGGAACACTGAAGTCCGAGGCGTCTCAGGGACATGACTGTGTTAGATCCCGCAACGAGATAAATTGAAGCGTAGAAAAAAAGACACAGATAAAAGAGTACAGGTTTTGTCAAGAACCACTGCCAAAGAGACTAGGCAGCAGCATGAATGCCCCATTGCCATTTAATATTATAATATAGTACCTTAGTTGAATTTTACAACACCCACGTGAAGACAAATGGTGGTAATTAAATGCATTCTACTCTTCAGAGTGGAATCATGTGTGGGAAAGCCATGCTTCAGCACGAATGGGCCGGCTCGACCGGAGTGATACCTCGGCCTCACCGAAGACCGACGTGAAACAACGCTTGCGTTATGTTTCGTCGTGCGAGTGAGGTTACTGGAGGCCCAATTCATTTAACCAACATCCCCCCCCCCCATCCCCTTTCCCTGAATCCCGAACAATCTTCAAATTCCTAATTCCAAAAGGCCGGTAACGCACTTGTAACACCTCTGCTGTTCCAGGTGTCCATTGGCGACGCCGATTGCTTACCATCAGGTGATCTGTCTGCTCGTTTACCGACTTATCCCATAAAAAAGACCACTGAAAATGAGGTTCTTTGTTGATCCATCCTTTCACGTTTCCTATGACATTTTATTCCGCATCAATATGCATACAATGTATCTAAAAATTCACAAAAACGGGAAGTCATTAAGGTAGATATCCGTGGACATGGAATGCTACACACAATTTGTATAAACAATTGATTGTGACGTTTGTGTTGAACGCGAGCCTATAGATAGCTCTCTGATGAATTCAATCTTGTTTTTGCGAGCAGACGAATCACCTGATGGTAAGTAATTGGCGTCACTCAGGTACAGTTTCAAAATCTTGTGCGGTACGAGTGAGTCATCTACCTTTTACAGAGGGACGCCATGGACACCGCCAACACTTAAAGAGTGTAACTTTATGAGCTCTGACGTAACCTCACTCACACAATGAAACAATTAAAGTATTGTTTCACGCCGCCAGTTATTTGTGAGATCATTTTTTATGGAATAGGAAGCAAACGAGTATACGGATCACCTGATGGTAAGCGATCAGCGCCGGCCATGGATACCCGCCCAACACCAGAAGAGTAACAGGTAACAGTAGATCATTGATGAAGTAACACCACCACTCCGATTGAGCCAGCCCATGTGAAGTTATGCTGAATTTCACATGGACAATCTACTGTCTGTTAGAACTACATACAATATTCCAATTTAATTAAACAGAACGAATTTAAGCTCTCAACAAATAAACCTAATACTCTCCAAAAAACAAGACAAGTATCTATCTATAATAATATAATACTGCCAAAAAAAGAATATCCGAAATCAGGTCAAATATATTGCGGACGGCGACGATCGTAACTCACCGGTTAATCCGATCGACCACCGCCTGATTTAGGTGCTAGAGAAAAATCGTACTCATTTAATATACAGAGAATTAATTCCGAGTCTTGTTCGGGACATTTGTCCTTTACAGATACTTCGAAACTCGGCCAGAGGGAGTACTGACGCCAAGTATTTCTGCGTTCTTTCTAAAGTTTATTTTTGTTTAATGGAAGTTGAATTATGTTGCATCATGGTTGTGTTTTTCAATTGGTGAATGTATGTATGAACATCACTAATTTAGTAAGTGATGGACCCCAACACTATGTATATTGTACAGTATAAGGTTAAGAACTGCCAGACAGTTCACTGTCTATTTTTCATGCTCTGGTGTGTGGACTCGACGTGAGCTCTGTCAGTCTAATATAAATGTAAACTAATAAATGCCAGTAAAATCAATGCAAGTCGTAACCAACATAAAAGTGAAGTGATCTACGCTGATGTCAACTTTTCATCAATTGTATTACCCAGACTAATACTATTGGAACTAAACCCAAGACCATTTCTTTATCAGACACAATTCTATTACCTGGGATAGCAAAAGTTATGAGTGTTTCAAGTACAAAATTTCAATAAATTTAGTTTAAAATTGTACTCAAATTCAACCACCAATCAGTTATCTCCCTTACCAACACTACGTAAAACCTTAACTCATTAACTACCGCGTAGATCATCAGTAATTATAATAATTCTCCATGCCGGTTTAGGCTACGGCGATCGTTTTGTGACTACTGGCGTTTATTATGGGCTCTCACGTGGCTGGAAAATCCACCTTTGTTTATAAATATTCTTCTAAAGAGTGGACACGTGAAAACAATATCACCCATAGTGACGTCGTTCGTTCATTCGGTACCATCGAATATGCTTTGAAGCGTTGATCGGCAGTAAAATTATTTTAGAAACACTATCACCTCTTTCAACCATTTTAAACTAGATCTATTACTAGTAAAGTTGTATAGTTCTAAGCATATACGGAATTTTATAACAATTAATTTTGACTGTAAAATAAAAGAAAATGTAATTGAATGACAAGGGCATGGACAAGAGTCCGTGGAGAAAAAGAAATGTACTGTAATACAAAAAAGCATATACGGAACACATTACCATTTCAATAATACCACACCACGGAACCACTTACAAATAGTACCACTTACATCAACTAGAAGCTAACAAACCAAGACGTTTCCAACACATCTAAAATTGTAATTCTAACCGCGACATAGGCCGTTCACTTTTATAGAAACACTTCTTACAATAAATATGACAAGACAGTATCATTGCGAAAATGTTCCACGCCACGTCTTTAGTTTTTTGTTGAAGAAAACAAATGGAGAGATCATGACGTTTATCGATACCCCATGGGGTTATGGGAGCTATGGGAATTTGTTTGTGAGTCCATTCGTTTATATGAGTGTCTTATAGAATGTTCCATGGTTGTTTCCTCTTTATGGGAAAGGACATGGTGAGTGATAGTTGTGGATTATCTTTAACCACAAGCACGTATAAGATAAAATAATGAAACCTATTAATGTAATTAGGAAACATACTGACGAAACAATCTATACTTATAATAAATCTGTAGAGAGGTCAATTCTGTACATACAATATATTTAAAAAATAACTATCAAGGGGTGGTTAGGGATCGCTACTGATGCCAAAAATGCAATCAGTAAAATTTTTGTCTGTCTGTCTGTCTGTCTGTATGTTCGTTATGGAAACAAAAACTACTCGATGGATTTTAACGAAATTTGGCACAATTATTCTTAATATTCTTGGGCAGGTTATAGTATACTTTTCATTACGCTACAATCAATAGGAGCAGAGCAGTGAAGGGAAATATTGGGAAAACGGGAGAAGTTACTCCATTTTTTAAGCTTCCGTCGCGTGTGCAGGCTTATAGGTTAAAGCTGCATAGAAATCATATATGACGGAAATATTCTCCTTAAAATTATATAAAAAATATTCCTCGATAGCATATGTCTATCTTTTATGGTTGTCTCACAATAACACGTAAAACTCCCGATAGCTTAGCAATTCGGTGATTTCTGATTGTATTTGTCTACTCTAACGTTTACAATACTCATTCATAGACATTACGCTGTAACTGAAAGGCCAATGGTTGAAATTAGCTTGACTCGATATTATAAATGAAAATATGTGAGTTTATGTGTATGTTTGTTATTCAGTCATATTAAAACCACTGAAGGGACCGGAATGAAATTCGGAACAGAGGCAGATTATAGTCTGAAGTGATACATAGGCATTTTACCCCTGAGATCGCGGGCGAAGCCGCTGGCAGAAGCTAGTACTGTAATAAAATTGCAGACCCTTTCGATGATTGCCAAACATTATGACAAAAACTACCACCAACAAAAATCTCCCAACAATTCACTTACCTCACAATATTTTCCAAAAAGAGAATTAAAGGACTAAACGAAAACTTTTCCCAGCATTTAATTCTCACGCAAAAATCGCGGTAAGCGCCCGAAAAAATATAATAAAAGACGTTTACTTAGAGCTACATAACTTAAACACCCCACATTATGCCCTCTCATTCTATCTCGCGTTTTGGAGCAAAAATATCTAATGTCACACCTTTAAGCGAAAATGGACCATAAGGTTAAGACCATAAGGTGTATACAGCGGCTCGCTATTTGCGAAATGCGGATATGTTGAACGTGCGCTTAAAAAACCGCGTTCATTTGTCACCGGCAGATGCAGTCGAATCAGAATTGGAGTCACAGAAACAACGGGAGATCGAATGAATGTTGAAAAGGTAATAAATAAGTCATTAACGGGCAATGCTTTTTTTATGGCATAAGCCGGTAAACGAGCAGACGGATCACCTGATGGAAAGCAATCGGCGTCGCCCATGGACACCTGGAATACCAGAGGCGTTATAAGCGTTAGAAATGATAAGATGCTTCTTTTGTTTTGACAAGCGTGGCTGTAGAGGACATAATTTTAGACCAATATTTGAATTTTTGGTGATGGATTACGCTGTAAAAGCGTTTCTTTTTTTTAAGGGGGGGAAGTCGTCGAATGACTTCTCCCTCCTGGATGAGGCGGGAGGGAATGTCAGACTCTTACTGACTAAAAACCACCCCATTCCTACTCCTGCACTTCGAGCCGGAGCCCCGGTAACCCGTTAAGTTCTCCGCGGCTCAAGCGTGTAGTCTAGAAGGGCTTTTCAATAGTCCTGATGCCTAAAGGGACTAGCACTTGACGAAAATATTCTAAAGGCAACACAATTCATAGAAACGGATATTATCAAAACATGATATCAAAACTCAATTTTACTGTTTCACCCCACCTGAAAGAAATCTTTAACAGTCACAGTGATGGCATACAATGATGATGGTATCCAGCTACTAACTATCCTTACTAATATTATAAATCGGGAAGTGAGTTTGTTTTTTTGTTTGTTTGTTTGTTCCGCTTTCACGCCGTAACTACTAAACGTAAATTTAGAAGTCCGGATTAAATAATAGGGTACTTTTTATCCCGAAAAATGTGATATTCCCTAGGGAAAACAAAAGTATTGGTATAGATGGCGCTGTGTGTATTTGTATAAGTCACATAGGCTACTTTTTATCCTTTTGTGACGCGAGCGAAGCCGCGGGTAAAAGCTAGTTCCTGATAAAACCGCTTTCAAGTATAACCTCTATATCGCTATTTCCTTAGCCCCACCGCAGTCGGCAGGTGATTGAGCACTGTCCTTTGACACAGCCCAGAGAAAAAATTACGCGGATTTTTTGTGAACAACCCAGGTAAGCATTATGGTACCGACTCCACGTTCACTCATACAGCTCAGATTTTACAGATTAAAGTAAATTATGTACTTTTGTCTTTTTGAAAAAGATTTCAGCTGCGTTAGACTTTGGCTTTATGAAAAAGATTTTTATTATTTAGAGTACGAATTTGAGTAAACACTAGTGTAACTGATTAGAAAATCCTTTAACACCTTGAATGATCAGTACTTAAAATTTTTGCTCGGTAGCCGGCTTGAAATCACTCTATAGATGTATTCCGTTATAAAATAAGTGTAGGAGGACCATGAGTAGTATATTATTGGGCATTCTATACCACTATCGGCAAGTCGCTCGGCGAGTGCGCCTCGCTGCCGATAGTGGTATAGAACGCCCAATAATCGATATGGTCCAGAATGCCCAATCGTCAACGATCGATTCGGTTAATGCTAGTAACGCAAAATATATAGTCGTACGGTTTATAAATATTAACATACAAAAAATATTTGTCATTGTTATTCGAACTGTTTCACACAGTAAGCATGAAATTTGTAAAACAACCACAATCGTTGAATATTAACATAATATGTGATGAATTTTGTAAAACTGATTTCCGTCACAGTAAATTATTACCTAATTCAGTACGCTGTATAATTTGCGGACCGTCAAATTGTGGAAAAACAAATTTACTCATTAGTCTACTTATACACGAAAATGGTTTAAGATTTCGAAATGTTTATATTTATTCAAAAACCTTATACCAACCCAAGTACATATTTTTAGAAAAAGTATTACGACGCGTACCAGGTATTTCGTTTCAAAAATATCAGGAACACGAAGAAATACTAAGAGTTCAGGACGCAAAACCTGACTCTGTGATTATATTTGATGATGTTGCTTGTGAAAATCAAAACAACATGCGTGATTACTTTGCAATGGGAAGACATAAATTTATCGATTGTTTTTATTTAAATCAAACGTATAGCAAAATTCCTAAACAATTAATAAGAGACAATGCCAATTTGATCATAATTTTTAAACAAGATGAAATTAATTTGAAGCACATATACGAAGAACATGTCAACACTGATATGTCATGGGTTGAATTTCGTGAAATGTGTTCAAAAATATGGAACGATCCCTTTAATTTTGTTGTCATTAATAAAGATTGCTCTAAAAATAAAGGCTGTTATAGAAATAAATTTGACACCTTTGTAGTTTTTGATTAAATTGCTATTTAAATCCGTTACCTTAGTGTTTCTAATTATTCTACTTGGAATACTTAATCAATCACGATCTATTTAAACAATATGGAAAAATCTTTAAAAAGACAAATTGTTGAAGCGACAGAAGCCGTGAAGAAAAAAGTACGTAAAATGAAGGATATTGAAATAAACAATAAAGAAGCGCTGGAATCAGTTTTCAAGCCTGTAACAGATCCCTTAAATTTAATTGCCAATGTCACCAAACAATCTGCTCCACAAAATATCGAAGTTCCATATATTGATAATACTTTGAGGAAAGAAGTTCTCAGTGAGAAAGAAAGCAATGATACAGACGATTATGACTCTGAGGTTGACAGTGACTCCTCATATAAATCACTGGTTGAAAAGAAACAAGACTGTAACACAACATCCTGGTCAGTTTCTCCAGAAGCGTTAGCAGATATTCCATTTGGTGTCAGATACGAGCGTGGGAAGTTGATGTTGGGTGCCGCCCACATAATTGTCAATGACGAATATATCATAGTGGCACACCGCAAGTATCGATGTACGCCTGGATTGAAACAGTTGCTACTGAAAAAGAATGCAGATTTGAGTTTGGTTACAGAGAGTGATATGCAACATTATAAATCAATGCTACTTGATACAAATGCACATCGTCGAGATTATGATCCAAGTAAACCGATAAAAAGTAATAAAGGTCAAAAATATTTACAAATTATTAAACCGCTATTTTTACAATCCAAAGGGAAAGGATTACCCTTAACAAAAATGTGGAAGAAGAATGTAGATTTTATATATTGGGATGATCCTAATGAATTAGTTGATCGACTAAAATTGTTAATTGCATCTCAAGATGCTGGTAACACAGGGGTAAACAACGAAATCATATCCATAATAGAGGAATTACGTGAAAGTAATATAATAAATACATAAAACATCTGTGTTTCATTTTACTGTCGACCTTTCAAAACAATACACCTTTAAAGATGAATGTAGATAAATTTGGTCATTTTATTCACAAAAGATTGCGTTTATCAGATTTATTTGAATTTAATGATAACGCGTTGTTAAAATCAGAAAGCGGGGATTTTGATTTGAAATCAACAAGACTCAAGGGGATCCGATCTCCTGTGGATGGAGACGACGCCGTAAACAAAGATTACGTAGATCGTTTAAATGCTAATACGATACATGAATTGAATAAACTAATTGGTGCATTACGTTCTCAGCTCATGCTAGATGCACAAAAGACAGTTCAAGCTACTTTAAAAGCTAAGACATCTGAGGCTTTAATTCATTTGGAAGATAAGTTTTATACTAAAGTAGATGTTGACAAATTGCTTAAAAAACTGTAAACCATGTCAAAACAGCAAATTGTAAATGAAATACACAAAACTGCACGAAGAAATTTCCTTCGGCGTTCTGTTGTTTTAAAAAGTATCGACGATCTGTGGCAAGCTGATCTGATGGACATGCAAAATCTAAAGAAATATAACGGAGGCTATAATTACATTTTAATTGTAATCGATTGCTTCTCAAAATATGCTTGGACGCAGCCGTTGAAATCAAAATAAACTTGATGTGACTCATGCATTTGAACGAATATTACTTAAGAGTCATCGAAAGCCTGATAACTTACAAACTGATATGGGAACAGAGTTTTATAATAACACATTTCAAACGCTTATGAAAACATATAAGATTAACCATTACTCTTCGTTTTCTAGCAAAAAGGCATCAATTGTTGAGCGACTAATTAAAACTATAAAAAATAAATTGTACAAATATTTTAGCTTTAATGGAAACTATAAGTGGTTGGGTAAACCATTAGAACTTACCCTGGAATCGTATAACAACACAAAACATCGAACTATTAAATTAAAACCAATCGATGTAAACAAGTCTAATGAGCGAGTAATAAAAGAAAATATTTTAAAAGCACATAAACATGTATCTGCTCCATGTAAACCTAAGTTTAAAATTGGTGATTATGTTCGTATCAGCAAATACAAACACAATTTTGAGAAAGGTTATACTCCTAATTGGTCAACAGAACTTTTTACTGTAAAAAAGATTAATAATACAATACCGGTGACATATCATATACAAGATCAACGTAAACAAGCTATATTAGGAACCTTTTATGAACAAGAACTTCAAAAATCGAACTATCCTGGTGTTTATTTGATAGAGAAAATTTTAAAAAAGAAAGGAAGAAAACTTTACGTGAAATGGTTGGGTCTTAGCAATAACGAAAATAGTTGGATTGACAAAGCTGCCTTATTGGATTGAGTTATTAAGTATATAATCAATTCTTTTTGAACATTCATCCATTGCGCTTTGTACAATGCAAGGTGGTGGACTAGTTAATAGTTTAATAGAAAATTTACCATTCGAGCTTCATTTGCCTGGTTATAATTATTGCGGACCAGGAACAAAACTCCAGAAACGGTTATTACGCGGTGATCGAGGTATTAATAAGTTGGATGAAGCTTGTATGCACCACGACATTGCATACGCTAACCACACAGACTTATCTCATCGTCATAAAGCTGATTTACAACTAATGAATATGGCAGAACAAAGACTTAAATCAAAGGATGCTGGGAAAGGTGAAAAACTTAGTTCATGGCTAGTAAGCAAAGTCATGAAAGCCAAACTAAAGTCAGGTGCCGGAGTTAAAACGTTTCACAGTTTTATATCAAAAATTAAATCAAAAATTAAGAAAATTAAACACAAAGATAGTAAAGCTTTAATTAAGGTTAAACTAGTCGCGGGCTCGAACTCAATCAAGGGCGTGGCCAAAAAGCGCGCTGTCTCATCTAACATCGTGTGTGACAGAAATAGTACCAGTGATGAGCAGTTAGACGCTATCTATTTGCACGACGTATTGTTCGCACGCACACAAACACAGCAAAACGTCACTGAACGGTGCATATATCTGTGATGTGTGTGTTTACTCGTAGTAAAGTCGTACGCGCTGCTACGATTTTATGATGCTCGCATGAATTTTAGTAATTATTGTCACAGGGCATTGTACTTACTGAATTTTTTTTATGAAAAGTTGATAACGCAATATCCGATGAATCTACGAAAGGCTAGGGATATAATTCTGTAGGTAAGCAGTTACTTTTTTTTTCTAAGTACCAATAACTTTATGTACCTACTAAACCTAATAGGTACCTACAATATTTGTTATATTTGTTTAGTTTTCGTAAAAGTAGGTAATTACCTAAAAGTATGTTTACTTGCTAAAAATAAAGTAAGAAACGTAATAAAAAGTATAGTTGACAACCCCAATCTAGTTCTCACGGAGCGCGATAGCCACAAAATATAAAGGTACCTAGTTAGTTCTATGGTATAACTACATACAAAGCGCGCTCGAGCACGTAGGTATAAACAGTGAAGCAGGTACATACCTAAGTACATGAGATTGACTTCTGTACCTATGTATTTTGTGCGAAAACATTCGGCTTGGCGGTTGCCCGTTGATATTATCAATATTCCTACTTGCGGTAATCTACAACAATTTATTATAAAGAGCCTAAAGAGGTAAAGTTTGATTTATAATAAGCATGATCATTTCTTCTGTCTGGGTGTTTTTATCTAATTATAATAATATGGAAATATTTAGAAATATACCTCTAAGTACCTATGTATATCTGTTGTCTAGTAGGTACCTACACATAACACAAGCTCTGGGCCTCTAGCCAAAAGCCACTTTAGCGCTTGTCTACAGTGAGAGTAGAAATCAAAATGTATGGGGATGACACTGACAAGTGTCAAAATTTACGTCAATTCCATATAATTTGGTTTTCTACTCTACATGTAGACAAGCGCTAAATGGCATTTGGCTACAGCTGCTGCTTAGTTTGGGACTGGACATATAGGTAGGTAGGTACTTACTCGTGGCTTCGTTGATAACTACTTAACAATTATATTTTTGTTCAACTTACGTACCGCGAATAATACCTTAGTACCTACTTACCTAATAAATAGGGTACGATCGTGTCATCGTATAAAGGACATCTTGTGTAGGTATAGACCTACTCCTATCCTACCTATCGACACCACACCACCGCACCGGTCGCAAAGCTCCAGTCGTAAGATAAGCGTAAGGAGAATAGTCTACACATACGATACAAACCACGTAGGCCACAGCAGCAGACTAAGTCGACCGAGTCCAAAACAAAAAAATAAAAACTGCGGTTTTTTAAACGCAGTTTTTATTTTATTATTTTATCATTTTCAGTGTAAAGCTACATACATATACCCGTTTTGTTACTTATAATCTACATAGGTGCAAAGTTCTAATCAATACAAATTATACAAGCCTAAACACAAGGTAGTTACAGTATACCGTTGAGGAGTTCCCTTAACAATTACACTTCTTCATCATCAGACCCTTAATGATAGCCCTACTCTATCTAGGTGTAAAGTCCTCATCAATACAAATTAATCAAGCCCAAACACAAGGTAGTTACTGTATACCGTTGAGGAGTTCCCTTAGCAATTACACTTCTTCATCATCAGACCTTTAATGACAGCCCCACTCTATCTAGGTGTAAAGTCCTCATCAATACAAATTAATCAAGCCCAAACACAAGGTAGTTAGTATAAACCGCTGAGAAGTTCCCTCGACTGTCTATCGGCTCCATCATCAGGTCGACTCCAGACCCTTATCAAATTGTAGTGTTTAAAAATCCTAATTGAAAAACATAATAGACGCATCACTCGCCCATATAATTTTCGAAAGTTCCCCTCGGTTTCCCTAGGATCCCATCATCAGATCCTGACCTCATGGAAATGGGACCATCTTGGGAGTATACCCTTTCCAACAAAACAAAAATTTTGCAAATCGCTTCACGCATCTCAGAGTTATGCGCGTACATACATACAAAAAAAAAAGCAACATACCGGCCGAACGTATAACCTCCTCCTTTTTTGAAGTCGGTTAAAAACAATAGAAAATAGTCTAATGGTTTGCACGACACGCGCTGTCGTGCAAAAAATTGTGCAAAAACGCGTGAGCGTCTTCCCTCCGCCCCGCGCCGCTGCCGGGGGAATTTTATCAAATGAAATGCACGATAATTCATCGTAAAACGAGTGCGTATAAAAGTACGATTTAGTGCTTTAGAAAATAGCGATTTTTGAAAAAACCACTGCTTAGATCAATTTGAAATAAATTTTATAGAACTCTCTGGTAATTGTGCTGTGTCGGTACGGTCTACGTTTTGGAGATTTTACACGATTAGTGGTACTTTTTAACACCCAAAGTTGCGTCAAAATTGTCATGAAAAACAAAACTTTGGTGGCTCATAACTTTTTAATCGTTATTTTTTATTTTTTTTTGTTTCCGTACCGACAAATGTAATTACAAGATAAAACGTCGTCGTGTTTACTTTTGGAGATACAAATTCACACTGTGGAGTAATACCACCCCGAACTTTCTATGGAAAAAATATCGACTAGTGTAACCTTAATGCTGCTTACTTAGCAGCAAAAAAGATATATCCAAAAATTCAGAAAATTCGAGTACCTCGCATCATACCCATACCGAAAACTGGAGGTATTTTGCCTTTAATTCCAATCTTTGCTGGCTTATCAGCTTTAGGCACTCTGGCTGGTGGTGCAGCGGGTATTGCTAAAACCGTTAATGATTACAAAGCAGCTCAACAAAATTTGCGAGAAACAGAACGTCATAATAAGACTATGGAGGCTTTAGCATTGGGTAAGGGTTTATACATTAAACCGCATAAAAATGGTAAAGGATTATTCATAGAACATCAAAAAAACTGATAAAGAAGCTACCTAATCGCCCACTGACTAATATCGACATCCAAGAACATGCACGAGACATCCCACACTTTCGAGGAGTATTCATGAAGGACCAATTACCGAAAAAACCAAAACAGATTGAATGTGGTATTGTTAACTTGGATGACTCTAAAAATAAAGGAACGCATTGGGTAGCTTATGTTAAAGTAGCCGACTATTGTGAATACTTTGATAGTTATGGTGACTTGAAACCTCCAAACGAATTAATGCGATATTTTAAAAATTGTGCTGTTTATTACAACTATACAAGATATCAAAAGTTTAACACAGTAAATTGTGGTCACTTATGTTTAGAATATCTATGGGAATTTTGGAATAAAGACGTATAAAATTAATGTGTTTCTTTCATTTCAATCATTTACAAGATGTCACTCACTTTATCGATAACCGGAAACTCGTCCACCTTGTCTACGTACTATCCTAATACGTTACAACTAAATGGACAGTATGAGTGTGCATTATTGCATTTCTCAACATTTAATTCTATTCCAAACATTGATGTTACGAATAACAAGTTTTACTGTGGTTCCGAAATCATTGAAATACCGGAGGGAACCTATGAATTGCAAGATATTAGTGATTATTTAAAATCTGAGATAAAAGGTGCATCAATTAAACTACATTGCAATAACAATACTTTAAAAACTACTATACACTGTACGAAAGACATCAATTTTGAAAAAGAAAATACCTTTAGACATTTGCTTGGTTTTGATAAGCAGATATTAAAAGGTAATAAATGGCATGTGTCACAGTTTCCCGTCAACATTTTACCTACGACCGTGGTCAGGGTTGAATGTGATATCATAAGCGGATCCTACATAAACGGAGAACCGAGTCACATTATTCATGAATTTGCACTCAATGTGCCACCTGGATATAGGATCATAGAAATTCCAAAGAACGCAATATACTTTCCAATCAATCAAAACAACATAAGCTGTATACATATCAGACTGTTAGATATTAACAATCGTCTAATAAATTTACGTGGTGAAGAAGTACAACTATATTTACATCTTAGACGAAAAAATGATTGACTACAATAAATATGAGCAACCTCAGTTCAAAAATATCAGTGCCAATTTAGCAACCAAGAAAATAAGAGCTCGCTCAAATAAAAAAATTAAATTAACCGATAATAATAAGGCATTCCTGAAAGCTATCGGTTTGTTAAAATGAATATTTTAGACGTATTATCCGCTCCGACTTACGACAACACAGTTGAAGGAATCGAATTTCACTCCTACAAACCCTACGTGACAAGTTTTAATAGAAACGATGAAATTCGCATACCCATCAACCAACAGGATCTATATGTACTACCATCTGCTAGCACTCTGTATTTGGAAGGAACTGTAATTGTTAGCAAAAAGGACTCAAAAGACAAGACTTCTAGCGTTCAATTTACGAATAATGCTCTCCTTTACTTATTTCAAGATATAAGGTACGAGTTGAATGGAGTAGAGATTGATAAAATAAAAAATGCTGGCATTACTACCACCATGAAGTCATTAATTTCGATGAATGAGAGTGAATCAAAAATATCCAATGCTTGGGGCTGGAACATTGAAGGTACAAAGAATATAAATGGAGGTAACTTTTCCGCATCCATACCTCTATGTAATATCATGGGTTTTGCTGAAGATTTTAAGAAAGTTGTGATAAACAGTAAACACGAACTAATATTGTTGCGAAGTAACACAAACCTAAATGCTGTAAAACTCAACACCGGGGAGATTATAGATGATGTCCAAATCAATAAAATTATATGGCGAGTACCACACGTTAAAGTATCTGACAAAGAAAAGATAAATTTATTAAAACTGTTAGAAAAAGATCGTCCACTTCAAATGATATTCAGGAATTGGGATCTATACGAATATCCAGCATTACCTAAAACTACAAAACATACATGGTCTATTAAAACTTCATCGCAAATAGAAAAACCAAGATATATTATTGGTTTACAAACAAATAGAAAAAACAATGCAAGTGCTGACATGTCACAGTTTGATCACTGTTATATTCGCGATGTTAAAGTGTATCTCAATTCAACTTACTTTCCGTATGAAAATCTAAACGCTAGTTTTGCAAATAACAAAATTGCACTAATATACGAGCAATACACACGATTTCAACAGTCGTATTATGGCAGGCGCTCGGAACCCTTACTAAGTGAGAAACAATTTAAGGACCTAGCGCCGTTATTTGTGATTGATTGTTCTAGACAAACAGACAACCTCAAAACTGGACCTGTGGTTGATGTGAGAGTGGAAATTGAGAGTGAATTGGACATACCAGATCAAACCTGTGCATACTGTCTTATATTAAACGATTGTATAATTGAGTATAAACCTTTGAGTAATATTGTAAGGAAAATATCATGAATCCCAATACTATGATATTAGATGTACAAGGATTTAAGGATCTCTACAATAATTTTATAGTAAAGGAGTTAGCTTTTACCACGAGTGAATATACACAAACGTTTTTGATTAAACCACCGTACCAGTTCACATACTTAACAAGAGATGAAAAGAGACAAGTCGAGTGGTTGGAAAAAAATAGGGGTCTACGTTGGAGCGAAGGCTATATTGACTATAGAGAATTCCAACGCATGATCGTACCATACCTAGAAAACAAGATTATCTATGTAAAAGGTTCAGAAAAAGTGAAATGGATAAAAGACATGTGTGATAACTGTAATGTACTAGAGCTTCATGATAAATTGTCCTAAACTATCTGTGTTAGCTGAAAAGTACTGTGATAGAAAAACTAATTTAAATTGTAATCATCATAAAAAACATTGTGCTCTTAGAAATGTGTTATGTATAAAAAAGTTTTTAAAGTGGTAATTTTATAAGTTTGTAAGTTAGCTGTGTAGTAAGTTATAAGGTTTAAAAAAATAAAACAATTTTAATATAGAAAAGCAGACTTTTATTTTTATCGAACCTCCATAATACTTCTATACAAATAAAAATATACAATATTAAAGTTTAAAAACATTACACAAACTAACTTAACCTAATATTTATCCTAATTTAACTAACACAATAAGCACAAGGCTTTTAAAAATCACTATCGATTAACGATTTCGATATTTTCTTAACTAACGACTCCGTTTCGTCCATAATAAAGTCAACCGCGTCTTTGACCACGTATTGGGCTTGTAGGATAACATTATCACTATTACTGTCACTATCACTGTCTGGACAATTGTTACACAGGTCAATCACTGTAATTTTTATTAGTTTACTGCCCCGTCGATGATGCTTACTCATGACGAAAGATTGAGTCGAGTTATGTTTCCTAGATTTTTCCCTGCGACGGGGCATAGACTTCTTTTCCTTCGGAACCTGATTGCTAGCCCCGCGTTCGCATCGAAGCATCTCATTAAACTCTTCATAAGGATCCTGAGCGTATTGACTAAATACAATGTCAGAGCCTGCTATCTGAAACAAAGAATAAAGAGAACATTATATAAGATAACTTAAAGCAACTGCACTAATGTAATCCTATATCAGAAATAGTTTGACAAATATACAATTAATGAATACAGATAACTCTGATTCAGATAAATAAACATTTTGAGACCAATCAAATTCTTTCCCTGTGTGGTATTGAACCCTTAAATCACTGCGTTATATGTCTACCCACAACCTTCAATACATAATAAACATATACTTTAATTAATAAACATTATTTACTTACCGAAGTCATGTTTAGAATATGATGTCTCACGCAGTACGAGTATCTAGAGAGGATAATATCTATCAAATAACTAAAGTATTGTAAGTATCGTTAGCTAGCAGACCCACGAGAAGAAAGTAGTATGTAAATAATTTAATAATCATCGTGCAATAAAATGTAGGTTGCATTGCGACACCTAAAAATGTAAACTATGCATTTTTGATCGATGTTGTGGACAATGAACGTGACGGTGTGCAGTGTCGTATTACATTAGAGCTACATGTATAAACTTGTTACAACACAAAACTTGATTAATTATCTACGATGGTACAGTGGCGATATTGACGGACTTCTATGCAGAAGGTCATGGGTTCGAATCCCTAAAAACTTCATTTTCGATTTTTAACCTCATGCCAAAGTTGCTTTCTGAATAGGATTTCATAAATGAAACAAGTCAATAATAATTGTAATAATTCACATTTTATTTCATTATTGTATATCAATAACATCTATTATATTCTAAAACTAAGCTTAAATTAATACATGATTAACTGTAGATAACACTTAAACTGTCAAACACCAAGCGGTCACGGTGACCGCGACCTATTGTTCTTTAATTGTGTCTATAAAACCGGTACTCGACGAGTTAAATTAAGATCAAAGTAATTCATTCTTAAATATAAATGCATGACCCCAGGCTCGGGTTGATATTTGATCCCCAGATATCGATCGTTTGTCATCATTTCTAGATAAAGCAACTTTGTTGACACTCCGAGTAAATATTTCATGTTTTATTGATTTAAACATATTATTTTTCCTCCGGATTACTCCACCATTAAATAAAATGTTTTCATAGTCTGATAAGTTTAAATCCCTGACCACGCATGATTTTATTCCTTTCGCTTTTTTAATGATATTATTAGGGGTTTTTATAGAGTAAAGTTTCGATCTCAAACCAACAAAATCTGATATATATTTTCCTCCCATTTCATCTTTGAAGAGACCGGGAACCTTTTTATTTTTAAGCGGTATCTGTAAATCATTCGTGACTTCATAGTTGCTGGTGTCAAAATATTGCAAAAAATTATATTTTAAATCATGGTAAAAATCGTTAGTGTATATTTTATAGACAAAAGAATCGGTATCTGTGTAACATAGCTGCACTCGATCTTTATAAAAAGGCTTTACAATATTGTAATGAAAGTAATACATGTGTGCTTTTGAAAGTTCTAACACAGTGAAACCTATGTATATAGGCTTATCTAAAATAATTTGATCAGGTTTCATTTGTATTGCAACTAAATTTTCAGATAAAATAGATGCACTGTGGAAATAAGGGTTGGCTATAAGTTTCTCAGCGGATATAAATTTCTTAGTTCGATTGGACTGATCGCACCATTGATTAACTAAATGAACGGTTACTCTATTTTCAGTATTTTCTAATGTTTTTCCAAAAACACTGTTATTTAATAACTTAAAAAAGTCTTGTTCGAAGGAACTTTTTGCTTTTTGTCTTAATTGAGTATTTAACTCTATGTATTGTTTTAAATATGGACTCTGTCTAAAAGTAATAGCTCTATGAATTTTACGTAATATTAAACCATGTTCTAAGCATTTTTTTAAATGAACGTAATGAATTACATAGTTGTACTTATTATATAAATTTGCTATAAGTTTCTTTGATTTACCACCCGGTGGTACACATTTTTCAGGACAAAATGGTAAGTCATTATGGTTATTATGTAAATGCTCGGGATACAATAGATCGACTTCTAATATGAAGCCCCACTTTGCGTTATCCTCTATAGTGGTAACATTAAAATTAGTTAATTCGTTATCACTTAAAAATCTGAAACTAGAGTATGGTAAATACTGACACATGCTATAACCGTAAAGATTATTACAATCCAAATATACTATGAAACTCTGAGGTTGTGATGGATTATATTCAGGCATGTATTTGTGATTGGCTCTAGCATACCGATGGGAACACATGCATAAACCACCGCGTATACCGCTTTGTATCATTCTGATGATAGCTAAGTCCGACACGAGTTCTAACTGAACGCCCGTTTTTAGCAACATTGCATCGAAAGATAAACTAGGTGCAGTAATGTAAAACGCGGGGTCAAGATTGTAATATTGTTTGCAGGTTTTCCGAAAATTTTGAAATACGTCTGTCAACAAAAGCACATCCGTTTTTAAGTATAGGTCCGTATACTCGCCGAGGTTATTAATATTGAATTCAGTCCAAACAGTCTGTGCGTGATTATAATCTTCATCAGTAATGTCTTCGTTAGACAAAGAATTATAAAAATTAACTTTAGGTGGCAAACATTTTTGATCGTAACATCCCCAATTGGTCATGTGATCATATGGATATATTCCTTTTCTTGTCAATAAATTAAACTGTCTATCTTTAGGAAAATGAAATCGAAGATTAACAAAATCTTCCACCTGCAATGTTTTAGCGAGCTTGTCTAAACTGGTCCCTAAAAAGTTGAATGAATCTAAAAATCTAATACAAATATACTCATTATCAGCAACAGGAATAAACTTGGTAAATGCTATGTATTTTTCTTTAGTCTTAGGGATTATTTTAATTGGGCCTGGAATTTCTCCTAACTTTTTTATAAATAAATGACAATCGTACCCTGATAAATTGTGAAAAAATATTGGAATAAACTTAGGCACTTTATGTTGCAAATTACAATGTCTATGTGCTGCACCTCGATATACGCCTGTAATATGACAATGATCTCTTACTTTATCGGTCAAGAGTAAATTGTCGCAAATATGACACTTAACAGCACATTTGAACTCAAGAGAATTTTCATCACTGAATATCATAGGCTCGTTTTTGGATATAATTCTATGTATTTGTTTTACATCCTCAGTAAGAAAATGTATGAATTTTGAAACACAATCATTACCGCGATAACTTCTATAGCCCTCAACGGTATCATTATTATTTGATGAGACGACATTATATGCAAACGCCGCCGGCACGTGGCGCTGTGAGTATGACGTGTTAGCGGTGTTGAATTCAGTGCCGGAAATGGGTTCAAGTAACGTTTCGAAGTCCGCGTATATGACAAATGGAATACTTTGTTTCCTATCATAATTTTTAAATTTTAAAAATGATCCTTGTTCCGGTAAAACAGTAACAATCCCTCCACACAAGTGGGATTCAATTTGACTAAGTGTTGGAAAAAACAGTAAACATGTTTCACAAAAATATAGTTTACCATGATGTTTGGTCATCTGATTTCTAACTAAACGAGATAAATCTTTGATAAGACAGTAATGAGAATTGTTATTGTTTTCTATAAACAGTAGATGGATACTTTTATTAGACTTATTATTCAACGTTGTATACAATGGTCCAATAATTGTCTTCTCATTTTTTAAACCATATACAAATATATTCATAGAAGGATTATTTTTCTCAAAGATAGCTATGTCCGAGAATGTAATTGGAAATGTCAAATTATTAACATTCAAAACATCCTGAAAGTGGGGATAAGACGAAGTTCTATCGGGATGTCTATTTGTGGGGTACAATGCCGCCACAACACACCACAAAAAGCAATACTCATCATTGTTCCGAATATTCAAACAAGCTCTTTTACTTTTTATGAATTTCGGTAAAGTTAAAAATTTAGATCCGCTGAGTGGTTGATATTTATAAATATTTAATTCTAAATGTGAATTACCTAAAAAAGTCCAACCACTATCTCTTTCCTCAAATTCTTCAATTTTTTTTAGTAGTAAATCAACAATTATTTTATAAATAGCATCAAAATCGTAATTAAAATGTGTAATAAAATTGTTTGTTCGGAATGACTTTATTTCTTGTTGATCATTTTTAAACATAAGAAATGAAGCAAACAGTTCGCAGTTTATTTTGACAGAGGTGTGTTTCTGTATTGAAGTATCTATTAGATGCTTGACTTGTGTACTAATACTTTTAAGAAACATCTCAGGGAAACTATGTATTTGTTCGCCTGTCGCTGTGATTTTGTAACTTTTAATTCGTTCTTTAAAAGAAGAATTAATAATTGCAACATTATCATAAATAGGGGTAGAACTATTGTTTTTATGTATATTGCTACGTAAATGACCAGACCATCGACGATTATCTACAAATACTTTGCAATCAGAACAGTGAGGCATTATGTTATTGTTTGAATCAAAGATCACTTTAACTCGTCGAGTACCGGTTTTATAGACACAATTAAAGAACAATAGGTCGCGGTCACCGGTGACCGCTTGGTGTTTGACAGTTGAAATAATTATTTCAATATAATTAGACTAAGTAATACTTACAAGTAATATTCACGTCTTAGGTATATAGTTACAAAATATTTTATAAAGTTAGTAGAACTTGATCAAGACTATTTACGTTCGTTCCAAGGTCCTTATGTAGTTATTCACAGGCAAGTCGATAATTATGTTTAAAGGCAGAATACATCTGAAATAAATAAAATGGATGCATTAGATACATAACCTGATTATGGTATATTCTGGGAAGAAAAATATATTTAATAATTACCTGCGAAAATGGACTTATTTATACATTAGAATGTGTATCTGCGTGGTCCAAATATGATGGTATACTTCAGGTAATCAAATAATTTCTTTCACAGGCAAGTCGGTAATATTATGTTTAGATAGAATATATCTGAAATAAAAAATATGGTTATATTAGGTACTGATAAAGAGTTAATATTTGTAAATTCAAGGTTGAAAAATGTCATAATTATTGTTATGTTATGATATTTGATAATTACCTGAACAATATGTAGATATATTTCAGGTGCCAATGATACAGTTGACAAAGTTGCTTCATAAGATGAACTTTTTCGTATATACTTTTTGGTGTGATACATTAAAATATTTATTTAAAATAATTGACTTGATTGTTATGTGACAATCAAGTTAAAATAATTGACTTGATTGTTATGGGTGTGAGAGACCTTTGAGGTAATGTATAATATTTTTGGTTATATTTTTATTAATATTTTGTCTACAAAGCAGAAAAATATTTCATCATAAAAGTTGTTATTACCCAAATGTAACACGAGTGCTAAACCTTATTATTTATTTCCCAATCACAATAATCAGCTATTTTAGTTAGGGCTGGTAGCAATACACAAATTTTACATAATGCACTAATACTATTAATATGTATCATAGTATATCGATAGATATTGATGTTTATGGTTTCCTCATGGCTGTTGACGTTATTACAGGAATTATATTATGTATTTATTTTAGAAAGTCTAGAAAAGTACGTGGTGGACGACAATAAGTTCATCTTTTCTAAACAAGACCTCAACGTAGATGGCAACATAAGTATCTGTCTTAAAAACGTTTATTTACATCTTCAAAATAATAAAATCAATGTGGTGTGTGTGGTGAATCCGTGCACGCTATCGTTTGGTCAGCCCTAGCTCATTTCGCTGCATCGACATTCGGTTCGACAGCGAAAAATATTCCGTCGTTTTCATTTTACAAACGCGTATAATACGACTATAGAAAACGTTTCTATAACACAGCAATACCAAATTGATTGTAGCGGTTTTTAACATGCTTTACTTATAATTCAATTTTAATTTATAAGCTACAAGTATTCAGTACAGAGTATTCGCAGTCTGCAAGTGCAACGAAGTGTACTGTTATCAACAGTATACAACTTCGAGTTGCCTACATTATCAGTGACAACATTGTCAATAGCCATTCGTTGCTGTCATCTACAAGTGGAACTACTGATTGAAAAAAAATGTAAGTCTAACAAAGTATTCTGTTCCTTTTCCTGGTTCTCACTTGTGATCCGTTTGTTATCTATAACTATGTTTGTTTGTCTGTGAGCGCGTTACTTTACAGATCAGTCGATCGTCATCTAAAATCTCTCCGGTTGCGCTATCTTATTGGAATATAGAACCAGTGTTTACCTGAACACTTGCCCTACGCAATGGAGATTACTCCATTGAGAAATAATTATAATTGTGTGACTAAATTTCCCCTATCTTTATTTCAGGTCAGACTCAGAGTGTGAATACTCGCAAGCATCGATCACTAGACAAAAAGTGAAGTCTAGCCGCAACGCATCTGCAGACAGCAAGGGGAAACGCAAGATGCAGTCACAAACAACATCAGCAGCTCGAGCTAGGTAAATAATATTTTGAATGAATTATCTTCTAGCTTTGATTAAATTATAACAGTCAAGTAGATAGGTACGTACGTACTTATTGAATTATAATCATGCAATTTACATAGGTTTTTTTAATATTCCATTTGTTTAATAGTCACGTGTAGCATTTTCTTTACAAATATCCAAGGTATCTTTCATAAAATATTAAGCGATTATTGCTTACACGCGTCGTTATTTTTTTTTTTTTTTTTTTTTTTTTTAACCACAGACGTTTTTTACCCATGCATCTCTCGTTCTAAACACTAACTAATAACAGCTTTCTTTATTGTTTCAGTAAGAAAATCAATACTGACATCGACATATTCGGCATCAGCAAAAACCTCGACATCCCACACAAGGAAAAGTCACTGGATCACCTAACTTCATTTTTTGTGAACCGCGTAGCCAGCGGTTGCGAGCGCAGAGCAACGGTCACCGAGGGAGAATTCTACATCGACTGTAAGGTGTACAAGGCTGACGACGCTCGCCTTACTGACTCCGCCGAGCTGTGGAAGAAAGCGCTCGTCCGAATCAAGTTCCAGACTGACGCGGACTCTCCTCAATGGCGAAACTTCGATATTTTGTGGAGCAGATTGTTTGGTGACATTGGCAATTAAATTTAAGGGATCTGTTACAGGCTTGAAAACTGATTCCAGCGCTTCTTTATTGTTTATTTCAATATCCTTCATTTTACGTACTTTTTTCTTCACGGCTTCTGTCGCTTCAACAATTTGTCTTTTTAAAGATTTTTCCATATTGTTTAAATAGATCGTGATTGATTAAGTATTCCAAGTAGAATAATTAGAAACACTAAGGTAACGGATTTAAATAGCAATTTAATCAAAAACTACAAAGGTGTCAAATTTATTTCTATAACAGCCTTTATTTTTAGAGCAATCTTTATTAATGACAACAAAATTAAAGGGATCGTTCCATATTTTTGAACACATTTCACGAAATTCAACCCATGACATATCAGTGTTGACATGTTCTTCGTATATGTGCTTCAAATTAATTTCATCTTGTTTAAAAATTATGATCAAATTGGCATTGTCTCTTATTAATTGTTTAGGAATTTTGCTATACGTTTGATTTAAATAAAAACAATCGATAAATTTATGTCTTCCCATTGCAAAGTAATCACGCATGTTGTTTTGATTTTCACAAGCAACATCATCAAATATAATCACAGAGTCAGGTTTTGCGTCCTGAACTCTTAGTATTTCTTCGTGTTCCTGATATTTTTGAAACGAAATACCTGGTACGCGTCGTAATACTTTTTCTAAAAATATGTACTTGGGTTGGTATAAGGTTTTTGAATAAATATAAACATTTCGAAATCTTAAACCATTTTCGTGTATAAGTAGACTAATGAGTAAATTTGTTTTTTCCACAATTTGACGGTCCGCAAATTATACAGCGTACTGAATTAGGTAATAATTTACTGTGACGGAAATCAGTTTTACAAAATTCATCACATATTATGTTAATATTCAACGATTGTGGTTGTTTTACAAATTTCATGCTTACTGTGTGAAACAGTTCGAATAACAATGACAAATATTTTTTGTATGTTAATATTTAAACCGTACGACTATGTATTTTGCGTTACTAGCATTAACCGAATCGATCGTTGACGATTGGGCATTCTGGACCATATCGATTATTGGGCGTTCTATACCACTATCGGCAGCGAGGCGCACTCGCCGAGCGACTTGCCGATAGTGGTATAGAACGCCCAATAATATACTAGTAGTATCGGCAAGTCGCTCGGCGAGTGCGCCTCGCTGCCGATAGTGGTATAGAACGCCCAATAATCGATACTCGACTCGACTCTCTACTCGACCGATAAACTCGAACGGAACAGTTCATTGTGTAGCGTACTTGATTAGGAACGATTAACTTAACCAGTGACTAGTAACTTGCTCCTTACCACTATCTTCCATACGCCTGGCTAGTATGCCTCGTTTCAGAGAATGATAAAAATCAACTATCAACTCGACTCTACATTTACTTACTGTAGTCGGTCGATCACTCGAGTTTGCATTTGCTGTTACCATGCAAAGCGTTAAAGGTTTGTTAAGCGATTATTGCTTACACGCGTCGTTATTTTTTTTTTTTTTTTTTTTTTTTACCACAGACGTTTTTTACCCATGCATCTCTCGTTCTAAACACTAACTAATAACAGCTTTCTTTATTGTTTCAGTAAGAAAATCAATACTGACATCGACATATTCGGCATCAGCAAAAACCTCGACATCCCACACAAGGAAAAGTCACTGGATCACCTAACTTCATTTTTTGTGAACCGCGTAGCCAGCGGTTGCGAGCGCAGAGCAACGGTCACCGAGGGAGAATTCTACATCGACTGTAAGGTGTACAAGGCTGACGACGCTCGCCTTACTGACTCCGCCGAGCTGTGGAAGAAAGCGCTCGTCCGAATCAAGTTCCAGACTGACGCGGACTCTCCTCAATGGCGAAAATTACAAGAGCTCGTGCGTGCGGCTGATATCTTGTTTCCAGACAAACCAACATTTTATGATAATTAAATCCAGTAGCTAACTTAGAGTTGTTTATTATTTACACTAACAAACCTTTAACGCTTTGCATGGTAACAGCAAATGCAAACTCGAGTGATCGACCGACTACAGTAAGTAAATGTAGAGTCGAGTTGATAGTTGATTTTTATCATTCTCTGAAACGAGGCATACTAGCCAGGCGTATGGAAGATAGTGGTAAGGAGCAAGTTACTAGTCACTGGTTAAGTTAATCGTTCCTAATCAAGTACGCTACACAATGAACTGTTCCGTTCGAGTTTATCGGTCGAGTAGAGAGTCGAGTCGAGTATCGATTATTGGGCGTTCTATACCACTATCGGCAGCGAGGCGCACTCGCCGAGCGACTTGCCGATAGTGGTATAGAATGCCCAATAATATACTACTACCATGCTTAGCCACGAATGGGTCGGCCGTGACCGGAGTGATACCACAGCTTCACAGAAAATCGACGTGAAACAACGCTTGCGTTATATTCCGTTGTGTGGGTAAGGTTACCGGACGCCCAATTATCCGCCCCACTTCCCCAATCCCCCAATCCCTGAATCCCCAACAATACTCAAATTCTTAAACCCCGAAAAGCTGATAACGCACTTGTAACGCCTCTGATAATCAGGTATCCATGGGCGACGCCGATTTCATACCATTAGGTAATATGTCTGCGCTTACTGGCTTATCCCATAAAAAGATGCATTATTAATCAAAATAAATTAATCTATCTAAATTTTCGGCATCCCCAAGAACATTTTTAAGAATGTGACGAAAAGTGTAACACTTATTTACCAATGACAATGAAGTACGCATACGACTATTGCTATTACAAACACAATTTGATATTCATAACTCAAAAAATTAGAAATTAAACCAAATCACCCTTTACCTCACCTATAGACCCTCGCACTCAGTCCAGCTTTCAACAACATCACCATTTCGATTCAATACCTCCCCGTACGTATATTATAAACAAAACACATCCCTACTCGACCCCTTTTACAATGCTATAGCAAAATCACCGCCGGCTTCCGAATCCCATTAGCAAAGATCTAAATGCTGAACAAAAACCCAAATTAATTTATACAGGACCGCCTTCTACAAAGAGATATAGGGATAAAAAACCAGATAAGTGCGCGGTCCTGATGACATTGGGTTCTGTAGCAAAAAGTGCGTTTACATAGCTTTGATTTATAATGTATCCATGGTGAGTTAGTCCTGTTTGTTTAATTTGCAACTGTGATCACTGGTCATTTAGGATTTGGACTTAGGGCGATATCAGTTGGATATTTTGTTTCTAGTTTCTTAAAACACCATAGATCTAGACGTTTTTGAATACAATAAGGCTCTTGAAAACAGAAGAATATACTAATAGAATATTATATTAATATTAATAAGCAGTACACTTACCCGCGTAATAATTTGACGAGAAAAGTCGACTAGTTTCAAGCCATGCTAGAGGCTCATATTCATGAGCAGCATTTCGCGACCCGCGACGCGGCGTCTGTCGCGCTGCTACTCGTAGTATTAAAAAAAAACTCGTAGTAGTAGCGTAGTATAAGCCTCTAGCATGGCTTGAAACTAGTCGAGTTCCTCGTCAAATTATTACGTGAGTAAACCGAAAACATAATAATTTATTTAGTATGTCTCACGAAAGTTACAATACAAAGAAGTACACTTTTTCTGCAGCATTTTATTCTCTACAAGAGTTGGCAATTCTGTACCTGATAGGCGTATTATAAACTGCTACTTACAAACATATTATTATCTTAGACATTTTAGAACCAAGTAACTAACCAGAACCACTTTTTTCACTCAGAACCGTTGCCCATCACACTCAATATCCACACATGCGACCAATTACCCATCAAGACAACCAAACACATCATACACTCTAAAACACATTCTAACACCAACAACTTAGATACTACTTTACAACGCACGTACCTCAGGCTTTAATAATCAGGCCCTTACTAATGCGATTTCACCCTTTTACCTACGGTACCCTGAAAGTACCCAGAACTGAGTCCGTTTCCTTATTGTATAATTCCTCTACCCATTCGTCATTTCCCTTGTCGGATTTCGCAGATCACGGCTGGCCGAATACATTATCCATTTACTGTGGATGGGGAAAGAATTGAACTGAAAATCTGGGCGTAGATACATAATATATGAGTATGTAGAATATATAAGGTTCGACGAGATTTAGGATGTGATTGCCTCATTGGCATTGGCGTGGAGTTTTGTTTTGAGTACTAGATACGAAAAGAGAGTTGTTGGCTTTTGTTCTGAAATTAGGGGCCGATAGGTCACCTGATGAACGTCCATGTCCACGGAGTCTCATAAAACCAGAAGAGTTGCAACTGCATTAATAAAAGTAATTTGTAATTCACACAAAGAGTTGTTGAAAGTCAAAGTCAAAGCATTTATTTCAACCATAGTTTGGTACTTTTGAAACGTCAACAAATACAAAATAAATAATAGTCTGTCAGTCAGTCCGTCAGTGAAACTAGGTGAAGCTAGGCGCTCATTCCAAAATGTAGATTCGAATGGAGAAGAACGAGCAAGAGACTCCATGCGGGAATCTAACCCGCGACACGTTGCACAGCAGCCGGTTGCCCAGTCACCGCAACAATCGCGCAGTCAAAGGCATTACCTGTCTTTTGCGGGGATTGAATTCTGAAATGTTATTCTCTTTTTGGGAAGTCGATTAAAAAGGGAAAAATGGGATAAATTACACATCTATTCTTAACCTTGGCACGATTATCATGTTGGACTCAGAAAAGTCCAGTCCAGAAGGATGGGCAGCAACATCCTCTTAATTTGCAGTGACTTAACTATGATTCCTAACCAGTTTACCAAGCGTATAACTATGATTCCTAACCAGTTTACCAAGGGATAGTAAAAAAGCGTTCGTTCTACAGTGGGAGTTTTCAGATTTATGATGATAGTAATGGTATTATCACTACTGGGTGTTTACTATTGAAACCAACCTTAATGTCAATGCAAAAAAATCTCAATAGTTATACAATGTCAAAACTATACAATATATCCCCTATCGTAGCTGTTAAAATAGCATTCGGAGTACGGAATGTAAAGCCAAACTCAATACCATTTAGTTCATGCAATATCCACGTGGGCGCTAGTGTTGCAACTCAAGAGTACGAAATTTCACAATACCAAGGTCAATCGATCGGAATTGGATTCAAGAGTAAGCTCCTGGTCATATGTCTCTCCTACAGCACGCCCTTCTATCTTCAGCTCTTCGCACCAATCCACTGCCATACCAAATTAAAGCAGCACCTGATTGGAAATTGCCATTAAAATAATAATCACGTTCCAATCAAAAGTCAGCTACAATATTCGTATCACGTTGAGTTTGATCCATTGAGGTGTGATCCGATAATATTATGACTAATATTAGAGTCTACCTCATTGGTCGAGTGAGCGCGCGACTACCATTCAGAGTGATCTCGGTATGGCAATTGGGTACTTGCCTTCATCAAAAATAAATTAATTCGACCGTTCAATACCGTAAAACATAAAAAAATAATCACACTTTCGTTAATTGATTTTATGACCAACATAATTTTAGTATTTTTCCAGCTAATTTTTAAGAAATAAGTATGTTGTTGGGCGCTTAAAAAACGTGACGTCACAATACACAATCTCGTACACACAATACACAATTCATAGAAAACTGTCATTTTTTGATAGTTCGAAAAAACGTATTGAATTTGACTAGTTGGCAAGTACGCAATTTAGAGTAATCAATGTTTAATATGAAAATCTGAAGCCATGCTCCATAAAATAGACATTTTAATGAAACCCAAAAAGTGTATATATATCAACTACCGATCATCAACTGCCTACAAGTGGCCACTGCTGACAAGGTTTGATCATTAATCACCAAGCGTGGTCAATGTAGGTTGGCGATTTCAAACTTGTAATTAGAAATTATAAGCGCAGAATTATAAGTCAATTTTCCTTCACCGTTTGTCGATACTTCGGCATGAATAGGCCGGCTCAACCGGAGTGATACCACGGCCTCACAGAAGACCGACGTGAAACAACAATGTGTTGTGTTTCGTCGTATGAGTGAGGTTACCCCTGAGTTAGGATGCCCCCCCCCCCCCCATCCTAATTCCAAAAGGCCGGTAACGCACTTGTAACGCCTCTGGTGTTCCAGGTGTCCATGGGCGACGCCATTGCTTACCATTAGGTAATCCGTCTGCTCGTTTACCGGCTTATACCATAAAAAAAGATAGAACATACGACTCGGAAACAGTCACATGGGAACTTTGCCGTTGGTAGGTTTCAAATTCGCGTCCGCTTGAGAAGCGAACGTCTCAAATCTCCGGGCGATTTAAAATAATATATAGTACTATCATAAATCTCGCAAATCAAAATGTATTTAATAATAAAACTAAAATTCTGAATCTTTCATAACAGATGTTCAACAATAGCACCCAAAAAAAACCTTGTAACAAAACTGATTCGCATAATTTCAAGAAAGTCTCCTCCAATATCGAAACATGTTAATTCAATTCTGTTAAAGAATATCTTTGAGTTCGTTACACTATTGATTTTCAAGGACTTTCATTTGTATTGGCAAATACTTCATTAGATAGCCGTATTAGTAAAGAGCAAGGAAAGACACATGAAACATTATCGCTTCTGGACCGATCCGGTCATTTATAAGTGTTTAAAACGTTGATCTGCCTCATTGGCCGAGTGGTCGCAAGTGCGACAGCCGGGCAAGGGATCTCGGTTTCGATTCCCGGGTCAGGCAAAGTACTACACGGGGTTTTTTCAAAAAAAATCTCAACAGTAGCACGGAGTCTGGAAATGTGCCTGGTATATGGCAATAGGCTCACCACACTCACATGAGACTCATAACATAAAATAGTGAAAAGTGGGTGTTACATTGTACAGTAGCATTAAGTGCCGTAATGTGCACCTCTGTCTACCCCTTCGGGGATAAAAGGCGTGAAGTTATGTTATGTAAAACGTTGGTACCATAACAATAGCTTATTCATAATTTCCAAAAAATTAAGTCATTTTCAGTTAAGAATAAGTACCACTCTTGTTGCAGACACGGTTTGCTTGTTTTGTTGAACGCATTGATCTCCAGAACGACTGATGAAAAAATGATTCCTTAGTTTTTTTATAGGATAAGCCTACGTAGGTAAGCAGATGGATCACCTGATGGTAAGCAATCGGCGTCGCCCGTGGACACGTGGTACACCAGAGCCGTTACAAGAGCGTTACCAGCCTTTTGAGGATTAGGATTGTTGGCGATTTAGGGATTAGGGAGATCGAGGAAGGGGTGTAATTGGGCCTCCGGTAACTTCACTCATACAACACAAGCGTTGTTTCACGTCGGTTTTCTGTAAGGCCGTAGTATTACCCGGTCGAGCCGGCCCATTCGTGTCGAAGCATGGCTTTCCCACACTTAAACTTAGTTTATTTTAGGAAGGCTATATTGGATATAAAATTACACTATGACCAATAAGAGTTGGACAAACCTCAAACCTGGGTGAGGCGGGAGGGAGTGTCAGACTCTTACGGCCGTTCCCAATATTCTATCTATCCCTTGTTTTGCCCTACTAGAGATAGAAAAATCTATCTGTCTTTAAATTTGCCGTCTCAATAAACTTACTGGCGATAGGCAAACTAATCTATGGTTGTCATTACCTGTGGGAGGACGGATAGGTTATCTACAGATTGCTTTTACTATGAAATTGACAGTTCACGCGTCCCAATAATAACAAAGGTGCTATCTGTCAGTAGCTTTGGTTATCCCTAGTAGGCTATAGCTCTATCGCAGGATTTTGATGGATAGGAGTATAGTTATCAGTGAAGATCAGTAACATATCTTTTCTATTTCTTAAAAATACATCAGATAAAATACAAAAAATCATGTCGGTCTCCAGTTCAAGTAGTAGTTCAAGTGCTATTGATATTTTGGAACAAATAAGGAACTGGGGATCTGACGAGGACGATGTGTTCACCACACCACAACACGATCATATCAAGGGCGTGTTAATTACATGTATTGATATGACGATTACGAGTTTGTGTATAGATTTAGGCTAAGAAGACTAAATTTGAGAAATTTATAATTGCATCAATATAGATAGGTCAGTTATTCTTACCGGTTTATTCCACTTTGTTCACCTGGGTGATTTCACCTAGGTGAACAAAGTAGACTTTTTGGAGTCCTCAATTCACCTGGGAATTATTTCACCCAGGTGATATCACCTAGGTGAATTGAGTTGACTCAAGTAGTCTCCTTTGTTCACTTGTCAATTTAATTCACCCAGGTGCACAAAGGCGACTTTTTACTTTTACGTTGTGGACTTGTATCACCTACCTACCTTACATCAAGTTAAATAAAAACTTTCAATTTAACATACATTTTAATATGTTCAAATATCAGATTAATGTTGGTCTATTACACATACAAAAACATATCACAATTTCTAACACTACGCTAGGAGTTCCAGATTATAGCTGTACACTGGGTATAATTACGAACGAAATTTTATTTCCACATGTGGTCTGAAAATCCGCCTAAATGTTCATTGAAGTGTATCTACTTTGCGGTCCCGCCAAAACTATTTATCTATATTTGTAATAAATCTGTAGAGAGGTCAATTCTGTACACGAAATATATTTCTAAAATAATCAGGGTCAGGTCAATCAGGGGGTGATTGCTACTAAGTAATACCAAAAATGCATAGAGTAAAATTTTTGTCTGTCTTATAGAAAAGACTAGTCGACGGATTTTAACGAAACTTGGTTCAATCATTCTTCATACTCCTGGGAACTACGAAGTGGTTGGGAAAATGATAATCGGAAAGATCACATCAAAATCTACAAAATAGCCAATTTTTAAAACTCCGAGAAAACATTAGAAGCAACAACTACGTAATTACTGAATGTATAGGTAGTTAAGGTGCATGGAACACTATGAAGTTTGGAATTATACCCAGTGTACAGCAATAAGATCACCCCTATTACATGGAACTCCTAGCGTAGTGTTAGAAGTTGTGATATGTTTTTGTATGTGTAATAGACCAACATTAATCTGATATTTGAACATATTAAAATGTACGTTAAATTGAAAGTTTTTATTTAACTTGATGTAAGGTAGGTAGGTGATATAAGTCCACAACGTAAAAGTAAAAAGTCGCCTTTGTGCACCTGGGTGAATTAAATTGACAAGTGAACAAAGGAGACTACTTGAGTCAACTCAATTCACCTAGGTGATGTCACCTGGGTGAAATAATTCCCAGGTGAATTGAGGACTCCAAAAAGTCTACTTTGTTCACCTAGGTGAAATCACCCAGGTGAACAAAGTGGAATAAACCATTCTTACCTACATATTTATTTTAATTATTATGTGTTGCAAAATTACACAGTGTAAAAAAAGATGGTTTAGAATAAACTGTTTTAATTTATTTAAATACATGAATTATTATTGGGTTGTTTCTCCTTCTCCAGTATATCTAGCTAGAGTTTCCGTTTCTTTAATGTATTTTATCGTCGTGTTTTATTTTTGACTTGGAAGTAATATTCTGCGATTGCCTGATTTCAATCTGTAATTGACTCATTTCATCTGCATCAGCTCGTCTTTTCTGTTTTCCTAGAAAAATATTATTCAGTGTATTATTCCATTTTGGTCCTCACTACAACCACCATATAAAAGTTTTGTAACCAAACAGTATTGAAAAGTAATTAGTCATAACCAATACCAAACCCCAAAAATGAAATACACAAGAAACTATCTGTGATACCTAATCCTCCAAGTCGCATCTTTGACCTGATTATTGCTTGCATTTGTGGCTTTGCTGAACATCAATGGATTTGCCTCCACCAATTGTACCAGCTGCATTACTTCTTCTTTCGTCAATAGCATATTCTTTTGCTGCAATGAGTGCACCAAACACGAGTTATTAGTCACATGTATGTTCATGTAATCAAGAACTTTAAAACTTCAATAGCTTCAACCTAAAGCTAGAAAAGCACAAACTGTAATACTTACTGAGGTCATTTCTACACAAACAATTCTTTGTTATAATAAATTATCACAATTTATTGTAAACATAATCAACAAACAACAATGTCAAATGTCAATCTTTTAACAAATACGTTCCGTTACAAGTCGCGCACTATTCCAGTCGCAAACATGAAGTTTTAGTTGTATTAAACTTAAAAAAATATTGTATAATATAAAATTAGTGCAAAATATAAGGTTTCGTTAATTAATTCAAAATGTTTGTGATATAAACATGACAAGATGCTTTAAAAACATTATTGTAACTTAGTGGCACTCTGTGGAGCTCTGCATATAATGAAACACACGGGAGGGCTCAGATAGGCACCCTATCTACTGTTAACTAGAGATAGCAAAGACACATTTTAGTTATTGGGACGACATCGAAAGATAGATAGATTTTAACTGACTATCGAGGATAGCTATCTATCTTTACCTATGGATTGAATATTGGGAACGGCCGTTACTGACTATAAACCACCCCGTTCTTACTCCTGCCCTTCGAGCTGGAGCCCCGGCAACTCGTTAAGTCCTTCACGGCTCCGTATCGGCAGCAGCGCTATTGGGCCTAATCTGTGGTGGTCTAATAGCTCTTTGAACGCGACGCGCCGCACGCTCGGGTCTGGTTCTAGTCGGGCGGCGAGCTACCCGTGCTCGCCGTCCGCAGGCCCGTGCTTAAAGTATATTGTAGGTATAGATCGCTGCCTGCCGTGTCAGGGAATATAATAATTCTTTGTTATTCAGTCAAAGAATATCTTTGAGTTCATTAAACTATTGATTCTGAAGGGTATAATGTTCGCAAACACTTCGTTAAGCCAGTTGTGCTCCGGGCTAAGTGAACAGTATCGATATTGCGAATTTTGAAACCTTTATTTGAACGAGAATTTGTAATCACTTTATTTTTAGTCAGTTTTTTTTATCTTTTCAATCATTGTTCACATATTCAATGTATGTACAGGCGGAGTTAATGTCGTAGGCCAGGACGTAGTGGGAAGGTAGAACAGCATAAAAAACAGCCAACTAGCACCTCTGCCTACCCCTTCGGGGATAAGAGACGTGATGATGTTTTATATTCATACTTATCAATACTTGTGCGCGCTACACAACTTATGATTAAACTGTAGTCGAACTGTACATTTAATTCCTAGATCCATATACTCCTTCAAATACAGTTCAACTATTTGCTCTAGCTACACAATTTACGAAACTGCAGAATCAAATCGTAAGGTATATAGCAGGCAAGTAATATATGGATGATAATGTTAGGAGAGAAAAGCTAAAGATTAAGCTCTGTGGCATGTCATTATGGAGACTTTTTTGTCCAAAATCGGTTCACAAATGGTGGAGTACTGCGCGAACGAACAAAAAAAAAACAATCAGCCGAACATAGTACCTCCTCCTTTTTTGAAGTCGTTAAAAAAATGGCGAGTACTGATGATTATGATAAATTAATAATGATGAGCGATGAAGTGTGACTGGTAAAAGACGATGCCAAATACTAAACGCTAGCCAATTAATAAAATCGTTATAATATCATAAAAACCTCAAAAAAGTCACTTAGAAACAGCCCTCGACTTGTTTTCTGAATTCATGAAACACATTAAGAATAATAAATATTACATTTGGTAGCCATTAAAATATTAGCTCAGCAGTTTACAACTAATGCTCTGTATACAGTTTATTGTAAATACTTCAAAAAGATTTGTTAATAAGCTAAAATGGAAATTTATTTCTAATAGTTACTAGGCTAATCAAATTGAACCTATAGAGGGTAAGAGTGACGTAAATAAATTCATATTCGATCATTGTTACTACAAAAACCTACGGTAAACGAGTAGACGGATCACCTGATGGTAAGCAAATAGCGCAGCCCATGGACACCCGAAACATTAGAGGCGTTACAAGTGCGTTGCCAGCCTTTTGGGGATTAGGAATTTGAGGATTTGGGGAAATTGCGGAGGGATAACTGGGCCTCCAGTAACCTCACTCACACGACGATACACAACGCAAGCGTTGTTTCTCGTCATATTTCAATGAGGCCATGGTATCACTCCGGTTAAGCCGGTCCATTCGTGCCGAAGCATGGCTCTCCCACACTTAAAATAGTTTAGTAAAGAATAATAATTAGGTACGCAGTATAAACTTGCTTACAAGGCCTAACTGGGCCAACCCTGACCAGGACCACTGCAAAACAAAGTCCGTACAATAATTTGTGTCAATGAATTCAAAGGATTTGTTTAATTCTCAAATTATACTGAGCGTTAAGGATTTTTATTGCTCTTGGGTTATTAAACTGTATTTAGCAGACTAGAACCGAGAACTACTGAGATTGGTTTATACCAATTGTTACCGAGTTGAAAATCCGTTAGTATTATATATATTGAGTACAATATTTGGGTTTTTTTAATATTAGATGGGACTGAACTTTGACCACTATCTCGTCTGGTGGTAAGCTATGATGTAGTCTACGATGGCGCACGTCAATCCATAAGCAACATATTCACTCGGGCTTTGAAGACACCCAGGTCAAAGCCTTCAGGAAATACAGACTCTGGTAAAAAATTCCACTCCTTGGCAGTACGCACAAGGAAGCTTGATGCGAAGCGCTTCATGCGTGTGGGTGGGACATCTACCATGAATTGGTAACGCTTCGCCGATTGTCTTGTGGTACGATGATGGAAGGGACTTGAAAATACTTGGGTATTTGGAAAAGAATCGAAAATAAATTGTTCTTTTGTAAACCACGTTTAAAAACACCGAGTCCAACACCCTGTTTTTTAAATTCGGTCGGTTAATTTATTTACTAAATGTAACAAACACTTTTCTGACAACCATATCAAATACGATCCTATGTAATGTATATATCTCGCAATAATCGCGCCCGAACATACATACATATCTACATACATACAGGTCGAATTGAGAATCTTCTTCTTTTTTTGAAGTCGGTTAAAAGGAGGATATGCCGCAAAATGCATGTAAGGCCATTGTTTAAGCAATTGGGTACTTTCCTTAATCAAAAATAAATTAATTCGACTGTTCAATACAATAAAATATTAAAAAATAATCACACTTACAATAATTGATTTGATGACCAACTTCATTTTATTATTATTCTAGCAAAATTCAAGAAATACCTCTAAGTAGCTGTTTGACGCTAAAGAAACGTGACGTCACAATACACAATCTCGTCCAGAATTCATAGAAAACCGTCGTTTTGACAGTTCGAAAAAAGTATTGAATTTGACTAGTTGGCAATTACCTATCCGAAAATGCTGCTCAGTTTAAGTCCCACACATTGAAATCATTTTCTCTAACGAACTAGTAGTAACAAATCAAAATATTTTATGTTTTTACGTTAGATCAGGCATAAAGCTAACATCACAAATTCTGTCATCAGTATCGGGCAGTGTTTACCCTCCTAAAAACAAAATCTAACGTGTTATTACACTCACTACCAGCCTTAGGGCAGACCCATAATTTTCAATTTTGCCGGTCTATAAGGAATTCCATACATTGCGATACATAACCCTGCTACAATCATATTCATGTACTAGTTTTGGGACGTGACTTGGACCGCTCTTTGGTATAGTTACAAGTATTATTTTTTACCACATTTGCTCCTATAGGAGCTGACATCTTTACCTATATTACGTTTAAAACGTCACTCACAAATTACTCCATGCACTGATGAAAATTACAATTTTATTGTGGGTGGAAAATTATCCTTTGACGTCTCCCGCCTTAGGTTAGGCGAGAGGGAGTGTCAGACTCTAACTAACTAAAAACCACCCCGTTCCTACTTTTGCACTTCGAACCACAGCCCCAGTAACCCGTTATAATTCATTCAATACGTTTAAAGTTAATAGCAAACAGGTAGACGTAATAAGGATATTATTTTGCGATAAATAAATGGATTTTTAAAAAGTGGCGTGATGTGTTAAGGTCGACCTACATTTAAAAAGCATTGCTACAACTCAGCCATAATAAATATGAACTTTAAATCGTATGTCATATGATACATTTCGTAACCTCAATACAAAAAGTCCACGGCGGGTAGTCAGCACGCAGTCCACTCAAGGTGTAGTCGAGGCGCGTCACTGACCTTTAGTCGATTAACTGAAATCTAACAAGTTTAGTTTGGCTATAAGTATTCAAAATGACGATGATTAATTAGTTTGAAATTACGGTTTTTATAAAACAATCTCTATTACAGTCATTATAACCATACTATTAACTTTTATCCTTTCCTTATTTACTATCATCTCCACTTTGTACAAGAACAAACAAACATAACCACAAATGTGCTTCAATATTTTTGGCTCTAAATCAGTAGCTAACCATATATTATAGAACGGAACCTATTTCTTTTCGCGTGTTATTTCAATACGATAGATACATGGTACTGGTACGCTGACATACTGAGTATGTGTCACGAAATATGGATGGTGGCAATTTCTAAAGTATTGTTTAATGTAATAATATTAAACAATACTTTAAAAATTAATTATACACAATATTTTGTGATGTCTATAAACTAGAAAAAGCGATAAAAATAGTTATTTGTTATTTAAAGGAGTAAAGAAAAACGTGTAATGTTTTGATTGAGCCCAAGCACCAGAGCTTCATGTACAAATAGAGACACTAAAGATACATATTTCAAAGTCAAAATCATTTATTTCAATTAGACCAGGAAGACACTTTTGAACGTCAATATTACTTCCATTGCAGTATCAAGATATAAACGCTCTGCTTTTATAATCTAAATAGCAACAAATTGAAAACAAAATTGTAAATGCGTTGACAATAGCTCAGAATCTGTTATACTTGATATACAAAAATAGACCTTACATATCTACCAAAAACAACTACATTATCACAATACAAGAGACTCAATCAAAACAAAATCAGAATAAACCAACAAAAACTAAACAGCCACCAAACAAAATAGAACGAGAATGAAATAAACCATATTGTAAAAGAAATGATGTGTTCACTTTTCACATAGGAAGAAAACAACAATGATAATATTGTGTAAACAATATGACGTGGTATTTAGATGGGGTAACGGAATGACGATCAATCATAAATAATTTATGTGCCATTAGACATTGAACGACGAAATACGAAGATGAAGAAATGGGTTTTTTTGGCAAAGAAAACAATACATATGGCTGGGGTTTAAGGCAGTGTAAAGCTGAAGTTTGTTTGTTTAGTTGTCTGTTTGTTTGATGCTATCTGGTCTATGAGGAAACATCTTTATGTGTGTGACGGCGTACCCATGCTAGCTTGGCGCGTCTTACGTCTGCGATGACCGCAGCGGTAAAAACAACAACATAACATTAATCAAATCAAATCGCTTTTATTTGTCAGGGATAAAAGGTGTGATGTTAACAATTTTCACTAGTTTCACTATTTTCACTTTTCACTATTGCAATACTTTTCACTATTTATGTTATGAGTCCCATGTAATAGAGGATGAGCCTATTGCCATATACTGGGCACAATTCCAGACTTCGTGCTACCACTGAGAATTAAAATTACTAGGTTTTTATATTTAAAAAGTAATAATATGAAAATCAAAACGTAATTTTACGAACAATCTAATTTTACTTTAATATTTCAGGGTAAAATATTGGACTCTTTGATATAAACCTCTGAAGGTACACTAGGGAGTGCCCCAAGGACCTCAGTTTGTGCCAAAGTTTAATTAGCTAAGTTTATGGCAAGCTCAAATGTTGGTGTTCAGAGGATTAGGTGGAACTCATTATGGAATAATATAGATTATGTGAATTAAATACGTTGTTGTTGTTTGCAATAGGGTCCAGATTCCCTTGGCGAGGTTTTACGGTTACGGTACCTAGAAATCTGGAGATGATCTATGAAACTGGAAGGAAATGTAAATTAAGGATGTCTCTGCTCTCATCTTTGTGAAAAGATTGATGATGAACGACTGGGTTACCATTTTAAGTCCCAGATCTCTATCTTAGTCCATCTAGGTTTGAGCAAAACTCCATAAACATTTAATCCTTACTAATATTATAAATGTGAAAGTGAGTTTGTTTGTTTGTTCCACCTTCACGCCGTAACTACTCAACCGATTGCTTTGAATTTTTGCAGACGTAAAGTTAGAAGTCCGGATTAAATAATAGGGTACTTTTTAACCCGGAAAAAATTTATATTCCCGAGGAAAAACAAAAGTATTGGTATAGATGGCGCTGTGTGTATTGGTATATGTCACAAAGGCTACTTTTTATTCTTTTGTGACGCGAGCGAAGCCGCGGGTAGAAGCTAGTACATATATACATATATACATAAATATATACATATCTTCACGCCTGTCTCCCATGGAGGTAGGCAGAGACTAAAGAACGCCAATTACTACGATTCTTACATATCTCTTTCGCTTCATCAACAGTCATCAATCTTTTCATGCATGCTCGTCGGTTAATGGTACTTTTAATTTGGCCCTTCTTTAATATATCGCCAATCTGGTCACTATATGTCACATATAATACATTAGGTTAGTTTTGGCCATTAAAGTCGAAAATACTCTAAAAAAACACCTTAACCCATAAATCCAATATATATTTATGCAACCCAGGAACTAAACCCTAATAATGATGCTCCACTATCAAACCTTTCAACTAAAACAAGAACAGCGAACGATTGTAATTTTGATCTGAAGAAAAAAAAATGGAATCAGCTCTCAGAAAGATCTCTCCGCGTTCGTTCACACTCCAAAAATCAACTTTAATCTTATAGAATTTCTTTTGCAAAATTTCATCAATGAGAGAGGACTCTTCCAATCTTCGTAGGCGAGCTTTTATATTGTTTTTTTTTACTTTGCCTTTTTTTAGGGTTCTCTTAGTACTCCTAAGGGTAAACCATTGGTAACGATGAATCTAAAGGTTTTTTTTAAGGGGGGAAAATCATCGAATGACTGCTCCCGCCTGAGTCAGGCGGAAGGGAGTGTCAGACTCTTACTGACTAAAAACCACCCCGTTCCTTCTCCTGCACGTCGAGCCGGAGCCCCGGTTATCCGTTAGGTTCTCCGCGACTGAATCTAAAGGTTGAACCTTCAATTGACAGTAGTTTATTGTTTGTCTTATGGAAATCACATAACATAACATCACTTCTTTTATCCCCGAAGGGGTAGGCAGAGGTGCATATTATACCGCTGTACAATGTAACACCCACTTTTCACTATTTATGTTATGAGTCCCATGTAATAAGGGATGAGCCTATTGCCATATATGGAAATCATTATTATAAAAATGCTTGATTTTTATTTGCAATTAAAAAAATATGGCCTAATGGGATTAGATATGTTTAATCTATGCTTAACTTTTCCTATCCTCCTATGCATCCTCTTTCAACGTTTTCAAGAAAAGTCATTTGATATTATAGACGGTCCTGATAACTTTACAAACGAAGTTTTTAAACTTTTTTCTATGGTTTAACAAAACCAGAGCCACAAAAATCATAAATCCTTAATATACTGAACCTTAGGTTCTTAGCCATGTCACTCCTATCCAGTTTTCACGGCACTCACCCAAAGATTCCCCTCATTCGAAGATTAATAAAATGTAAATTTTCTGACACAGTTCGGGTTTCCGAACAATTTCGCCAAAGTGTTTCTTAAAAATTCTTCAAGTCTCATGGTAAGGTCTGATAGAGCTAATCTGTTCAACAAACTGTATATTTTAAAGTCGATTTTTGGGTGGCTTTTGTGGGTGGATCGGTATGACGCCGGTCGGTCATGAAGCAGGACGGTTTATGTAATCAAATCTTTAGCAAAGTCTACATAGCGTCGGATAATGAATATTCAGATTTATTCACAGTTAAAATGTTTAGAGAGTCATGAGCGTTATGAAAATTTTAAATAATGTTTTAAATTGTGTAAGTTTATTATGTGAGTTTTTGCTGTAGCATCTAACATCATCAACACCAACAGCCTATGAGTAGCCACTGCTGGCCAAAAACCTCTTATTACACAGAGAAGGTTTAAGCATAATTCATCACGCTTGCTTCAATGTGGGTTGGCAATATCAAACTTAAAATTGGATATTAGAAGTCCAAGTTTCCTCACTATGTTTTCCATCACCGTTTGTCAGTAGTATCTAAATCATCTTAGAAAGTACATGCAACTCAGAAAAAGTCACATTAGTACTTGCCGTTGGTAGGTTTCTAACCTGCACCCTCATGCATGAGAAGCGGGCATCTTAAATCTCTAGACTATCACGACATTGAGGTTGTAAGATTAAAGAGACTGAATGATGTCTTTCATTACAGCTAATTAAATTATGGCCAGAACTAGAAAAGATTAGAAGGATTAATATTCATTAGAAGGTGATCCAGAAGGGTGGTCACGACTCTCAGATATAGAACCTGAGGATATCAAAGCAAGGAGGAGTAGTTTGAACCGTAATATGTTCTTTTGAAATTTATTTATTTATTTATAATTCATGGAGGACTTACAGCTTATAAAAATGGATAAAAATAACAATAGGCGTAGGTAACAATGAGCCAATAACAAGTCCTCACGTTTAGGATTTGGAATAAATTAATTAAAGAACAATAGGTCGCGGTCACCGGTGACCGCTTGGTGTTTGACAGTTTAATAAGGTGTGAGTAGGTACTTATACAATATTAAAAATACATACATTCTGTATAAATGAAAAAAAATAAATATTGAAACAGACCGTACAGACAATTACAGACAATATGATTATAAACAGATCAAGAGAAACGATAAAAAAAAACTAAATATCTAGTGCTGCTTAAAAAATTTGAGGCTTAGCACTTCTTTGCCGAGTTCACAGTAGTTGTAAACGGATCGAAGTCATATTCCTTACAAACTTTGTTAAAGTGTCTGCTTGCACGCATAATGTAACTGATGATGAAATGACAACCTAATTAATGGATTTCGAAATGATTGGTTATAGTGGACTTTATGCTACGTTAGCGCCATCTAATGAACGCAAAAACAAACGATACCATTGAAACTGAAAATGAGAACAAAAGTGCAGAGTACCTACTGTTGGAAAATATTATTGTAGTATTTTTTTCTTTTTTTATTTAAAACCTTTTAATTTTGGTGATTGAGAAATTATGTTTCATTGTGTTAAAATGACAATTGAGGTTTAATGGATAAATCAAGGGTTGCAAAGAATTTTCCCAAGGTCAAAAATACAGTTATTAAAATCAAATGGACATTGTTGCAAATGTAAGACAATATACTTTCTCATTTGACTAAATCTCTCTGTAATTACTACTATTGTTCAAAGGAATAACCCTTTGCAATTATAGCCAAATGGATGTTATCGAAAATTCTAAAGCGAGGAACAAACTTAGAATATGACTTCAATAAACAATTATAACCTCATAACAAATTCAATTCCAAATAAAGACACAGAAAAAAAACAAAAGAAAAAGTCTCGTAAAATTCCATCCCACCTTTTAACACAGACACGCACACATACATACACAAAGCTGTGAATAAAACATAGGCAGCTTGTAAAACACCAATTTCCTTTACCTACGTCAAATGTATGAAAAGCATACATATATGGAGTTTACATAGACATACATGACAGCACTTAAAGCTACCCTGAAACATCAAAAGTCTTCAACACATTTTCAACCTTTCTTCCAAATCTATAAGGTGGAATTTTCTTTAAAGAAATTTGACGGGTTAGGTACCTAAACGTGCTGGCGTGGAGTTGGACCTTTTAAAATGAAAGTGACCCACGGACGGGTGAGTGAGGAAATTAAAGATATCAACGTATAGAATTGTTCAGGAAACGAATATGAGAGCCGAGACGAAATATTGGCAACTCGTTCGTACTCACGTACCTAGAAAATATAGGGGAATGCTTCCAAAAACACGGACAAAAATTTTTGTTATTACAATTTTAATCATTTTTATTTTCATGTTATTCATGCAAAACCATCAGCAGTTGATTACAACTAATATTAAAAAAGCATTTGATTACATCGATTATTACATAAAAGAAACATACAGGGTGACTTCTAACTCGACGTATTCCTCGCGCGCCTCAAAGAGCCATCAGACCACCACGGATGGGGCCCAATAGGGCTGATGCCGATACGGAGCCATGGAGAACTTAACGGGTTACCGGGGCTCCGGCTCGAAGTGCAGGAGTAGGAACAGGTTGTTTTATAGTCAGCTCCCTCCCGCCTCACCCAGGTGGGAGAAGTCATTCGATGACTTTCCCCCCTTAAAAAAATCCCGATCCCTTCAGTCGTTTTGTTGTGAAGGAGTAATACAGAAACATAGAAACTTTCGCAGTTATAATATAATATTAGTAGGATGTACAGAAAAGATAAGGTTTCAATTCAGATTGCCCACTCTAAGATTTCCACCTGTGTCATGGTGGCACTTACAAACGTTGTACGACAATTTATTATTTTGAGGATCATACAAGTATTAAGACTGCCTCGTTGGCCGAGTGGTCGCAAGTGCGACTGCCGGGTAAGAGGTCTCGGGTTCGATTCCCGGGTCGGGCAAAGTATTACTAGGTTTAAAAAAAACTCAGTAGTAGCACGGAGTCTGGAATTGTGCCCGGTATATGGCAATAGGCTCACCCCCTATTACATGGGACCCATCACATATATAGTGAAAAATGGGTGTTACATTGTACAGTAGCATAATGTGCACCTCTGCCTACCCCTTCGGGGATAAAAGGCGTGATGTTATGTTATGTTATGTTACAAGTATTAAGTAATAAAAACAGCGTCACGTTTCACAACCAACGGTTACTCAGCCGTACTATCATATTAACACACATACCAGAAAGAATCACCAATAAAAGCAAATAAAATCATGTATGAAGTTATTTCTCATTTTCCTGCATGTAATCAATTTTCGATTTGTATTTATTTAACATCGAGTTTCGAATGTGTACACTCAATATATACGAGCGAATGGCTTCATTTTTTTTAAGTCAGAAATGGAGCACTGTATAATAATATGAATTCACAAAGTTTTCACCTTTTAATTTCTTAAAGTGATAGACAGATATGTACCTCATCACCATTATTATCATCAGCCCGAATTCGCCCACTGTTGGATATATGGTATGCCTCCTATGGTACGCCACTAAGCTCAGTATTCAGCTCTTCACATCCAACCACTGCCAGCCACCTTGCGGATGTCGTCACTCCACTTAGCTGGAGGACGCCCTACACTACGTTTGTCTAAACGCGGTCTCCACTTTAAAACACATTTACCCCAAAGGTTATCGGTTCTTCGACAAATATGACCAGCCCACTGCCACTTCAACTTACTAATCCTTTGGGGTATCTCGATAACTTTGGTTCTCTGTCGGATCACTTCGTTACGGATTTGATCCTTTAAAGAGACTCCAAGCCAGACTCATAGCCCTCTCCATAGCTTGCTGCGCGACCTTAAGTTTGCCCTTTTCTTTTTTCTTATTTATAAATCTTGGCCCCACACTACGATTTCTTCCTGTGTCGTGGGTGCGATTACAAACATACAAGTTCACATACACAATGACACCCAGACCCCGAAACAACAAGTTGTAGATTGTTGTTTCGGGGTCGCGTCGTCGGTTACCGTCGCGTCGAGCGGGACGGCTTTGTGGCGTCGTCCGTAATATCTAGCACATTACAACTGGTCAGCGTCGCGTCGCCGTCCCATCCCGCCACGCCGCGCCCTCTATATGCAGAGACCTTTATATCTCGACTGCACAGTTGGTGCGGGTGGCTGGGCAACTCGCTGCCGCGCCCACTGTGTGCAAAGACCTTAATCGAAGTGCATGTATTTGATATTAAAGAATTCTGAAATTATAAACGTCACCAGAACGCATATCACGCATATTATGACTTTCTTAAGACTAAATTAATTATTATCTTTTTTGGCTTACCAACGGCTTTGGCTCACACACTGCAGCAGCGCGACAGTCGCCGCGTCGCGGATCGAGGAATGCTGCTCATGGATATGAGCCTGGTTTGTTTGTAACTAGTCGAGTTCCTCGTCAAACAGTTACGTGAGTAAGCCGAAAGACATAATAATTAACTCAATTAAGTATTTAGATGTACTCGTGGTGGCCCGGAGGTTAAAGACGCCTGCTTCTCATGCACGATGGTGCAGGTTCGAAACCTACCAACGGCAAGTACCAATGTAACTCTTTCCGAGTTATATGTACTTTCGAAGATTAATTAGACAACACTGACCAACGGTGAGGGAAAACATCGTGAGGAATCTTGGGCTTATAATTTCTAATTATAAGTTTAAAATCGCCAACCCGCATTGAGAAGCGTGGTGATTAATCCTTAAACCTTCTTCGTATGAGAAGGGGCTTTGTTCAGCAGTGGGCATTTATCAGCTGTTGATGATGATGATGACTATTTAGCTTAACTTACCTGACCTCACACATAATTTTTTACCTAACAAAATAATAAAACTGTAGGCTGGAGCGCGTTTAATTTTCCGTACGGACGCACCCAAAAGGGCTTTTGTAGGAAGTTGTTGAAAGTTTATACCAATTATCTAGTAATATTTTAACATTTTAGCCAGCGTAGTAGGACGCTAAATAATTCGAGATTGAAATAACCTTGTTACTATGGATATTTAGCCGAAACTTTCTAGTGATTTCAAGCACTTTCGCCCTTTTGTTAAACTATTTTAGGCGTTTTGAAACTATTTATAGATATACACGTGCCTAAAGGTCGCGGAGAACCTAACGGATAACCGGGGCTCCGGCTCGACGTGCAGGAGAAGGAACGGGGTGGTTTTTAGTCAGTAAGAGTCTGACATTCCCTCCCGCCTCACCCAGGCGGGAGCAGTCATTCGATGAATTTCCCCTATAAAAAAAATAAAAAAAGTTTTTTGAAATGATGTAATGAAGGCTGACAAGATTTTTTGCTTCAGTTAAAGGTCGTTAATATAGTCCACAATCGCCTTAGTAGTACTCTTTGAGATTCTCTATATGTATACATAATACAGTGATTGGTCCAAACGACGTATGATCGTTACATTAATAACAGTAATTTACTATTTTTTATGGAATATGAAGTAAAAGTGTAGACGAATCACCTGATGGTAAGCGATCAGCGACGCCCATGGACACCCGCAACACCCGAGGAGTCACAGGTGCGTTGCCGGCCTTTTAAAAAGGAACACTTCTTGTAAGCTATAGTACAAAAAAAACTTAAACACATTAAATTTCCACGTCTCGACTTCGACTCCACAAATTCAAACACACTTGATTATAAACTTAAATTACATTTTCAAAATAGAACCGACAACGACGCTAAAGAAAGAAAAGTCGAAAAAAAATTAAAAAAACGAATGAAACGTTAATCCAATTTCCGTAAATGACATGAGCAAAGGACCTATCAAAACACTGTTCTTAACATTTTTTTGAAGTAATAGTCTAAGAGCTACTGAACCCTTCGAATAGTTTATCCTGTAAAGTTATACATTTAGTAGTTGATGATTTGTAACACTCTAAGGCACGATAGTCACTGACTGGAAGTCATCCTCCTGTCATCTTTTTTAAAAACAGCTTACCATGGACTGGCTTCATATGATGTCTTCACGGTCTATTAATACTGGTTTCGGATATCCTAATGTGTAGCTTACATAGTACATTCAGGGTAAAAATAACCAGAATAAACTAACCGCTGAACATCATACCTTCATCTTATTTCTATTTCTAGTCCTACAGCACGAACTTTATTAGGAGAGTTCAGTAGCTCTTAGACTACAATATTAAGATTTCGATATTTGACATGGTATGACGTTTTATCATCTCATATCCTTTGTAAAAATCAGGATCCTATATAACTTTATGAAAATGTGGGACTCGAATATGATTGGTTTTGTAAAATACGTAAATGTTCAAGATGGGGAAGAGACAGGCTTGATGAGATCATTTTTATAGCTATAGTTGTATGATAAGCCGGAAAGTTCGATTTTTGTAACACCCTAACGAAGTATTTTAGAAAAGAAATGAGTGCGATTTTGAACTCTAGTAAGGGATGTATTAGAGCGATATAGTACAAGGTGTCCCGTCATGTAAAGATGTATACAAGACGTATATTTTATTACTAAGTAACTTAGAACATTATCACTGTCCTATAGATGCTAAGCGGCCAACGTGTCTCGTGATAGATATATTTACAACTTTAATACGTTATCCGTAGAGTTAACAATCAAACTTCATTTGCTAGCCTTAACACAACCATTTCGTAAACATAAGTATCTACCAATACTTATTTGGTCCCCACTCTTTATTAAATAAGGTCATTGACCAAAAGTATGGTCATATCGGAACCAAATATCCCAATTTCATAATGCACAAAATATTTCACACAAATAATTTATTGGCAGGCGTGATCTAAACGGTGCTTGGAACGATGCCACAACGGATCAGCTGATTTGCAACTTCGTTGAATTGTAAGCAAGATTATCTACAATTTTCTTGTATATTTTCTTTCTCAGCGAATGATAAAAACGACCTCATTTCAATGCTTATGCTGTTCGGAATTATTCATGTTTCAAGAGACGCAGACGTTTTGGTAACACTATTGTTTGAAAGTTTTTGAATATTGGCCATTTTTTCCGTTTTGTATCATAAAACATTAGATTATAATTTAAGGAAGTACTCAAATAAAACTATTTGTTGTTTCACACGCGCTATTTTATTAAGATTTGATTGACGAAACTAAAACACAATATTAGACTCAATTCCACGCCTCAAAGAGACATCAGACCACCACAGATGGGGCCCAATAGGGCCGATGCCGATTCGGAGTCGCGGAGAACCTAACGGGTAACCGGGGCTCTGACTCGGCGTGCAGGAGAAGAAACGGGGTGGTTTTTAATCAGTAAAAGTCTGACACTCCCTCCTGCCTCACCCAGGCGGGAGCAGTCATTCGATGATTTTCCCCCCTTAAAAAAAAAGAGGGCTGATACCGATATAAAGCCGTGGAGGACTCAACGGTTTCGGGTGGCGCCGGTGGTGCCGGGGCTCCGGCTCAAAGTGCAGTAGTAGTAACGGGGTGGTTTTTATTCAGTAAGAGTCTGACACTCCCTCTCGTCAAGTCATTTGAGAATGTTCCATCCTCAAAAAAATAAACACAATTCCAAACTGCCTAGACCTTTAAAAATATTGATGAAAGAATTAACGATAGTATCACAGCACCAGCACCTCTTATCCCTTCGCGTGTAGATCCTCATCCGTTTAACAATAGCACCAATAACAACCTTACCCCTCAGCATATAAAACTCATAATATGCACTCCGTTTCCCGACAAGGCATAACTTTAAGCACCTCATCAGCACCCATCAACAGGGTGATGTCTTAATAAATTAACATTCAAAGCGTTGTTTGCTAAATGACGTTCTCGACCTTCGCTTAAATTATTAACAGCGTTTCACGGTTAACGCGAGTTCTCACAACTTGGAGTGTCCACAGAGAATTGTAATGAGAAGCGGTTTTGAGTTAGCTTCGTATTAATGTGCTTGGAACATTTTGTGTGCTTTACATATCTTGTTGAGAATAAATAATAATATTTTTTTCATATAAACATAACATAACATCACGCCTTTTTATCCCCGAAGGGGTAGGCAGAGGTGCACATTATACCACTGTACAATGTAACACCCACTTTTCACTATTTATGTTATGAGTCCCATGTAATAGGGGGTGAGCCTATTGCCATATACCGGGCACAATTCCAGACTCCGTGCTACTACTGAGAATATTTAAAAACCCGGTAATACTTTGCCCGACCCGGGAATCGAACCCGAGACCCCTTGCCCGGCAGTCGCACTTACCACCACTCGGCCAACGAGGCAGTCCGAGGCAGTCATATAAACAACGTTTAGAAAAGCCAACTTTAACCACTTCTTTTTTTGAAGTTGATTAATTCATGCACTAAAACCTTTTCGTAAGTGTAACAAACACTTTTTTGAAAACCGCATTAAAATCAATCGTTTTTTCTTCACGTCTATAATTTTTTTCTGATTTCTTTCGTTGCGGGAACCAACACAATATTCATGTCCATGGGACGCGGTGTTTTCATAGTTGTATCTACTGTACAGACAACCACGTCACAACCTCACAAAACCGCTGTAACTCCTGTAAGCTAGGATCAGCTAGGAGTTACAGCGGTTTTGAGAGGTTGTGACGTGGTTGTCTGTTGTTGTCTGTAGTCCAAAAATGTTAAGTATGACAATAAAACAACAACAAGCAGTTCGAATTCCAACAAGTTAAAAAATCAACTTCCGGAGCAAAATAATAATTTCAGAATTTAGCTCAAAATTCTTAGCACTATGCTATTTAAACCCTTTTATAGAACATAAGCCATACTATTATGATATTCAATAGAATAGAATAGTGATAAATTATACGAGGTCTTTAAAGAAACAGGTCTTATGAACTACTGAGCTAAAAACATCGCTTTTTTATGAAAGAATGGGGCTAATGGAGTGTGCAAAGAAGTTTGCGAAATGTATATTTAAAAGGAATGAACATAAAATCTACATGTATACACATATATGTATATGGTAGGTATACATTAAATGCCTCGTTAACCTCATTGCAAGAGTAACTACTAAAGAATATTAAATCTGGAGTTTGATTTAAGAACATATGTAGATGATTTAATACAATAAGATTAGAATCAGTAGTAGCTTTTGCAAATCCGATTCGATTTTTCGAACCGATGATGTCGATGTCAGTAGGCTGCGTGAGATCGCCGTGACCGCGCATGCTGCTCATGAGGAAGAGTCCCACTGTGATACGAAACTAGTAGAGCTTTTCTCAGTATATTTTACGCAAGTAACTCGTAATTTTTAGTTAAATCAGCATGTCCCACGATACTTATTATAAGAACATTTGACTTAAAATTTAATCATTTAAGATCACTTAATTCAATGCTACAGCCAACTTCAGAATCGAACAGAACAGAAACTATGGATAAAGTAAGTGTAATTTTCAAAAATTTCGTCAGTTTCCGTCAATGTTTAGTAGAAATAAGTGCTTTGACTTTCCAACATTGTGCACATTTTTTAAGTGTGGGAGAGCCATGCTTCGGCACGAATGGGCCGGCTCCACCGGAGTAATACCACGGCCTCACAGAAAACCGATGTGAAATAACGCTTGCTTTGTATTTCTTCGTGTGAGTGGGGTTACCGAAGGCCTGATTATCTTCCTCCCCCTTCCCCAAACTTCCCAATCCCTGAATCTCCAACAATCCTCAAATTCCTAATCCCCAAAAGGCCGATAACACACTTGCAACGCCTCTGGTGTTCCGGGTGTCCATGAACGACGCCGATTGCGTACCATCAGGTGATCCGTCCGCTCGTTTACCGGCTTATGCCATAAAAAACACAATGAAAAGGACATCATAATCCCAAAATGTCCTTGGTAACAAAAGCAATCGCGAAAGTCATTACACAATTCATGAAACGTTGAGTCTACGTAAGAAAACTTAGATCTAAGAGGTGAGAGTGAAGCATTTAATTTATTCACGTTCTAATTTGACTAGTAAAGTGGGTTGGATTACTAAGCATGCAGCGAATAGTAGGCTAAAGTAAATTCCCTTTGGATGAGATTAACTGTTGAAGGTAAGTATTAGTGATATTACGGATGGGTTCTTTTTAATTACGTGTTTAGTATAATTAATTTTGAAATATTTATTTTTATTAAGTAATTAATCTATATATACTTATAATAAATCTGTAGAGAGGTCAATTCTGTACATAAAATATATTTAAAAAATAACTATCAAGGGGTGGTTAGGGATCGCTACTGATGCCAAAAATGCAATCAGTAAAATTTTTGTCTGTCTGTCTGTCTGTCTGTATGTTCGTTATGGAAACAAAAACTACTGGACGGCTTTTAACGAAATTTGGCACAATTATTCTTCATACTCTTGGGCAGGTTATAGTATACTTTTCATTACGCTACGATCAATAGGATCAGAGCAGTGAAGGAAATATTGGGAAAACGGGAGAAGTTACTCCATTTTTTAAGCTTTCGTCGCGTGTGCAGGCTTATAGGTTAAAGCTGCATAGAAATTACGTACGACGGAAATATTCTCCTTAAAATTATATAAAAAATATTCCTCGACAGCATATGTCTATCTTTTATGGTTGACTCACAATAACACGTGAAACTCCCGATAGCTTAGCAATTCGGTGATTTCTGATTGTATTTGTCTACTCTAACGTTTACAATACTCATTCATAGACTTTACGCTGTAACCGAAACGCCAATGGTTGAGATTCGCTATTATAAATGAAAATATGTGAGTTTATGTGTATGTTTGTTACTCAGTCATATTAAACCGACTGAAGGGACCAGAATGAAATTCGGAACAGAGGTAGATTATGGTCTGAAGTGCTACATAGGCATTTTACCCCTGGGATCGCGGGCGAAGCCGCTGGCAGAACCTAGTTATGCATATAAATATGATTAAAATAATAGATTTAAACTGCGTTTAAAAAACCGACTTCAACAAACCCAAAACTACAAAAAGAAAACAGAAATTAAAAACTAAAAATAACTATTATTAGTATTGATAGGTTACCCACCCACTGATAGGTTAGAAGTCGGTGCCATAAGTTCTAAACAAAATTATTCGTTAAAACCTTAATAAATACCTAATATTAAGCTAAAGCCTAATATTAGTTTTACAATTTTGTGACTATTAAGTTAAATCATTTTTACCGACTTCAAAAAAAGGAGGAGGTACTATGTTCGGCTGATTGTTTTTTTTTTTGTTTGTTCGCGCAGTACTCCGCCATTTGTGAACCCATTTTCAAAATTCTTGTTTTGTTTGAAAGCGTATACTCCCGAGATGGTCCCATTTCCATGAGGTCAGGATCTGATGATGGGATCCTAGGGGAACCAAGACCTTTCGAAAATTGTATGGGCGCGTAATGCGTCTATTATGTTTTTTAATTACGATTTTTAAACACTACAATTTGATAAGGGTCCGGAGTCGACCTGATGATGGAGCCGACAGACAGTCGTGGGAACTCCTCAGCGGTTTATATTAACTACCTTGTGTTTGGGCTTGATTAATTTGTATTGATGAGGACTTTACACCTGGATAGAGTGGGGTTGTCATTAAGGGTCTGATGATGAAGAAGTGTAATTGTTAAGGGAACTCCTCAACGGTATACTGTAACACCTTGTGTTTGGGCTTGTATAATTTGTATTGATTAGAACTTTGCATCTATGTAGTTTAAAAGTAACAAAACGGGTATATGTAGCTTTACACTGAAAATGATAAAATAATAAAATAAAAACTGCGTTTAAAAAACCGACTTCAAAAATCCAAAAACTAATAACAAACAAAAACTCAAAACTAAAAAGCAAAAATTAACTATTATTAGTACTGATATTACCCACCCACTGATAGGTTAGAAGTCGGTGCCATAAGCTCATATCATAATGATATAACTTAATGCCCACAAAATTGTGAATTAGGTACCTATTAAGGTTTTCATGAATAATTTTGAATGGAACTTATGGCACCGACTTCTTACCTATCAGTGGGTGGGTAATATCAGTACTAATAATAGTTATTTTTTGCTTTTTAGTTTTGGTATGAGCTTATGGCACCTTTCTAACCTATCAGTAAGTGGGTAAGCTATTTTTGAAGACGGTTAAAAAGTAAGATTAAAAATTTTCAACTTAAAAATAAATTAATAATAATTAATCTTTAATCTATATATATATCTATATATATATAATTCAAGGGTGATTGACTGACTGACTGACTGACATAGTGATCTATCAACGCACAGCCCAAACCGCTGGACAGATTGGGCTAAAATTTGGCATACAGATAGATGTTATGACGTAGGCATCCGCTAAGAAAGGATTTTGATAATTTCCACCCCCAAGGGGGTAAAAAAGGGGATGAAAGTTTGTATGAAACTTTGTCAGTTTTTAACCGATCGGATTGAAATTTGGCATGCAGATAGATGTTATGACGTAAGCATCCACTGTGAAAGGATTTTGATAATTTCCACCCCCAAGGGGGTAAAATAGGGGATGAAAGTTTGTATGAGACTTTGTCAGTTTTAAACCGATCGGGTTGAAATTTGGCATACAGATAGATGTTATGACGTAAGTATCCGCTTTGAAAGGATTTTGATAATTTCCACCCTCAAGGGGGTAAAATAGGGGATGAAAGTTTGTATGAGACTTTATCAGTTTTAAATCGATCGGATTGAAATTTGACATGCAGATAGATGTTATCACATAGGCATCCGCTAAGAAAGGATTTTGATCATTTCCAACCCTAAGGGGGTAAAATAGGGGGTGAAAGTTTATATGAAGCTTTGTCAGTTTTACACCGATGCAGATGAAATTTTACGATCGAAAAAAACAATAGTCGATAGAATAGTTTTTATTACTCAAACCTTACGTTATCGGGCACTTTACTGGTAAGATCCCTGCGGGATTATTTATTTATTGAAACTACGATAAATCATTTCAAAATAGGTAAATCTTACTTGGGCACTGAATTGATTCTGATTAATTCTGTTAGAAGTCATTAATCTACGCGGACGAAGTCGCGGGCAACAGCTAGTATAACATAACACACAAAAAGAAAGAAAACAAAAAAAACATCTACCTCACGACGTCGCAAAAATTATCCTCATCTTAGTCTTAAAGGAAGGGTATCCTGATAATTGTAACTGTTATTAAGGCATTGGCTGCCAATAAAAAACTATTGAAGGCATCCTCCGCTAACGTCGGTCACCGGTGACTACCATGGCGTTTAACGTGTTAATTGGCTTCGATCAATATGATCTCTATCAAATAAGTGAAGTAGTAGACATGAATCCAGACGTTTTCAAGTTGAGTACTTAGCAACAAAGTTAATTGAGTTTTTTTGCTGAACAATTTGATTGCTAACTATCAGGTGGTCTACAATCTTGTTTGTCGAAGTATTCCATAGAAAGTCATTTCTAAAGGTCATATTTATGAGCTATCAAACACAAAAACTTAGGAATCTATATATCCGATTATATTGAACGTACACAATAATTCTCTAAAGTGCTTCTCGGAAATGTGATCCCGACCCATTATAGCTGAAGTCTAGACAATTTTAATGACAAAGACAGAATTAAAGTTATAAAAAATTGAGCATCGTGAAGGCGTTTGATCGTCGCAGTAGTAAAACATTCTATTTTGTTTACGCGCGCGACTACGCGATTCTATTTTGTTTAAAACTGATTGAATAATGTGTGTATTATGTCTGTTGTTTAATTTATCAACACACAAATGGTCATCATATTTGTGTGTTGCTCAAGTACCAATGTTCACCAAGTACCAATATGACTTTTTAGGAGTTATAATATGTACTTTCTAAGATTATCTAGACATCACTGACAAACGGTGAAGGAAAGCATCGTGAGGAAACCTGGGCTTATAATTTCTAATTATAAGTTTGTAATAGCCATCCCACATTGAGCAAGCGTGGTGATTAATGTTTAAACCTTCACCGTGTGAGAAGAGGTTTTGCTCAGCAGTGGGCATTTATAGGCTGTTGATGATGATGATATGCCCGGTATATGGCAATAAGCACACCCCCTATTACATGGGACTCATCACACGAATAGTGAAAAGTGGGTATTACATTGTACAGTGACATAGTGTACACCTCTGCCTACCTCTTCGGGGATAATGGGCGTGATGTTATGTTATGTTGCTTAAAATTGAGTAGCCTTTTAGTATTCGGGTGTGAGTCGACTTTATGACAACCAAAAGAAGAATTAAAGGTATGGTGACGATATGTATTCTGTCTTATCTTTCTACTAAATAAAATTAACAATATAATAAAACAAAAACTGGGTTTACAATATACATACAAACGGCTCTTTCAACTCCTCGGAGTAATAAAAGCTATTACGCTACTTATTTCGAATTCATAACATATTATGTTCTGAATTTTATCACAAAACTCTGGCTTTGTATTCTCTTGATATGAGATCGCATGTTTTGGAAACCGATAAACTTGTAAATCTCATTTTCATATGGTTTCGAACAAACGGCGGCGCTGGATCACTGTGGTACATGTTGTCCTGGTAAAGCTGTGAGATATAAAGCGGGCAAGTGCTGCAAAACAGTGCCGCGACTCGAGCTATTGCGCTCGGACGACATTTAAGTTGAGCTCTGACCTTTTTGCGCCGTCTCCACTGATTTTTTAATATTTTTTTTCGTGTAATAACACAAAATTTTTAAATGCTTATAAAAAAAAATTATTTCTTTCATATACAGAGATATGCTTAGATTTTATAACAGTAGACATCTTCTTTTAGTTAGTCATGTTATTTTTTACCAGATATTTTTGACCATATATTAAAGAAGAGCCAAATTAAAAGCATGCATGTGAAGATTGATGACTGTTGATGAAACGAACGAGGTATGTAGGAATCGTAGTAATTGGCTGCTATGTTGGTTGGTTGTTACCGTTGCCCATGAACAACCTCGCAAAACAAAATGAATTTGTGTGATCCACAAATTGTTGTTTCGGGTCTGGGTGTCATTGTGTATGTGAACTTGTATGTTTGTAAACGCACCCACGACACAGGAGAAAATCCTAGTGTGGGGCAATGTTTTATTAAAAAGAAAAAAAAAAAAAGAAAAAAAAATTAAAAATGCTATACTGTTCTTAAGAGGCAGGGGCTAAGATTATTTACTGATTGTATTGTAATTAGTAATGTACACTGCACTCTTTAATTCCTTTTAAATACTACTTATAGTTGGAATTTGAGGGCATTTTATAATGATCTGGCGTATTCACCAAGTTTTTTTTAGCCAACATTTCCAGATGTATCTAAAAAGTAGCCTAGCCTCGCCTCGCTTCCACACCAAGCCAGGTACAAGGACCCATCAGATCAAAGACATGTAACCCTTCATTTTACGACCCTCAAGTTTGTCATAAAACGTCTTTTTATGGGCTAACACACTCAGTTATATGTTTAGAGGTTAACTGTTTTCGGTCATTTAGTACATAAAATTTCATATACTTGTTGATAAGGGGTCTAAAGTAGAAAATTGTTGGTTTACGACAAGCAACGCGATGGGGAGTGTCGGACTGGGAATTTAGGAACTGGTTCAAACTGGATTTTCGCGGTTGTTAAAATTAAATGTGATTTGGTTTAATAGAGAGCTTATGTAATTTATTTTTGTCAGATCTGGCTGGTGCGGAGTGCTATGATCAAATGCATGAATATGATAAAAGTACGTAACTTAATGTTTTATCATCATCATCAGTATTCGTCTGGACATAGGCCTATCCAATGGCACATCACTGAGCTCGGTCTTCAGCTCTTCTCATCCAACCACTGCCAGCCACCTTGCGGATGTCGTCACTCCACTTAGCTGTAAGGCCTACGTTTGCTTAGACGCGGTCTCCACTCTAGAACACGTTTACCTCAACGGTTATCGGTTCTTCGATAAATATGACCGGCCCACTACCACTTCAGCTTTCTGATCCTTTGGGTTATGTCGATAACTTTGGTTCTCTGTCGGATCACTTCGTTTTGATCCTTCAAAGAGACTCCGAGCATAGCCCTCTCCATAGCTCGCTGCGCTACCTTAAATTGGTAGATCAGTCGCACTGTCAATGTCCACGTCTCCGCTCCGTATGTTATTACTTTCCAGTATTATATAAAACATTCGTAGAGTGCGTCGGTAGGACGCACTCTAATGTCTTATATAGTATGCTCTGTAATTTTTGCTTTTCTCTATAAGACAAGGATTCGAGTTTATGTTTCTATTTATATTTTAGATATAAATAATAAGATAACAAACATTTTAAAATCTTATCTAAAAAGTTAATTACACTAAGCGCCGGTTTAACCACCTCTACATAAGTACCTGATAAACTTATGTGGCAGATAGATCATACAAATTACGTTCTTAATTCAAATTTATCTGGTAGATAACGGCTATCCAGATATTGTGGAACAGGCCCTTAGTAATTTCATATTGCTTCACGCCCTTTTTTAGAAATCAGTACGATACTAGACTAATGTTCCACATCTTAACCGTTTAAATAACAGCAAAAAAGTACCTCAAGTGCAAGGTACACACTAAGAAAGTTCTTCACAAAACTACTCGAAGTAGCTGTACATTTTTGAGAAACAAATTACGTGCTACAACGTCCTTATCCGGCAAAGCCCTGTCACTTCTGTTTACAGAGAACAGACGAAATATTTCAGAAGGAAATTTATGAAAACCTTGCACTACTGGTTCTCACACAATTTATTTGTATTAGAACATTCCTTTGCGAATTCTTCCGTTCATAGGTCTTTTTATCCGACTATAGGAAAGGTATTGTTTTTTGTAATATTATTATGTCTTTGCCATTCACAGGACCGCAGGGTCCCGTCCAGGGCCAAGTGCGACTGTCGGCCAATGGGTCTCGGGATCGATTCCCGAGTAGTGCAAAGTAGGTATTACTGGGTTTTTCTCAGTGGTAACAAGGAGTCTGGAACTGTGCCCGGTATATGGAAATTGGCCCACGCCCCTACGGGACTCATAACATAAATAGTGAAAAGTAAGTCTTATATTTTACAGTACCATTAAGGGCCGTAATGAGCACCTCTGCCTACCCTTTCGTGAATAAAAGGCGTGATGTTATGTAATTACAAACATTTTGGATTTTTTGTTGGTGCATTGGGCTCCAAAAGAGATCCCCCTTTAAAATGGATAAACTGAAATATCACACATGACAATATTATTCAATATACCACAAGAATGAATTATAATAGAACCCAAGCTCGCTGTCTATCATCAGAAAGCATGTTTAATCTTTCAACCGCTGATATATAAAAGTTAATATCTAATTTACAGTTCATAAAACTTCTCAAAATATTGAACATACTATAACGATATTGCAAAGTTTGGGAACATAAGTACATTAACGAAACTTGCGTATACTTTGTAAGAACAAAATCGATTACATGTTGTATAAAGTTGAGTTTTTCTTGTAAATGCGATTAACCTCTTTAGTAACTTTCAAATAAGGTTAATATATGTGAAACATTTTTAAGAGTAATAAGATTTTGTTAAGGCCAAAATCATCGAATGACTGCTCCTGCCTGGGTGAGGCGGGAAGGAGTGTCGAACTCTTACTGCCTAAAAACCACCCCGTTCCTTCTCCTACCCTTCGAGCCAGAGCCCGGCAACCCGTTAAGTCCTCCGCGGCTCCGAAACGGCATCAGCCCTATTGGACCCCATCCGTAGTGGTCTGATGGCTCTTTGAGGCGTGCGCAGAACGTGACGCGCCGTACGCTCGGGTCTGGTTCTGGTCGGGCGACGAGCCACCCATGCTAGCCGTCAGCAAGCCTGCTAATATCCTTTTATCGAATGTGACGTCACAAACAGTAGAACGTGCGAATACTAGATATAGACTATCAATTGATTGCGCGACGCTCACCGCGTCTATGGTTATGCTGTCTATGGTTATAAGGCCCCGGAGTGGCTTCACACCCACTTCTCACTATTTATGTTAAGTGAGTCCCATGCTATAGAGGGTTAGCCTATTGCCATATACCGGGCACAATTCCAGTCTGCGTGCTACCACTGAGATTTTTTTTAAAACCCAGTAGAACTTTGCCCGACCCGAGACTCCTTGCCCGGCAGTCGTACTTGCGACCACTCGGTCAACGAGGCACTGTGAATTTGTAGAAGCAGAACTATATTTGTACACGACTTAAAATTGAGTGGCGTTTGAGTATTCTAGCGTAAGACCCATAACTCAATTGTATTGAAAATCTAGCAAAGAATACCACAAAATTTAATAGCCTCATTGGTTGACTTCAGTACCTAATTACCTATACTAAGGGGATTCTTCATATTTCAGAAATTTTAATAACTACATGATTTATTATATTGGGTTGGTTCTCGTTCTGAATGAAAATCAATTGTAATTTTAATAAATTATTGCTATTTATCATTCACGAATCTTAATCGGATAGTTGTAAAATGATATTGTGATTTATGTAAGAATATTTCGTACATTAATAACATTGAGTATTAAAATTGGTTTTTATATTGTGTTGGCTTTTTTGTACGTGATTTTCCTCATGAATTTTCACTGAGCCGAGTGTTTTATCATTGGTTTTCCATAAGCTGAATAATTCTGGTATTTTCATTTAGTAGAGATTCCATTAAATAATTTTAGTGTTCTGCTTTTAAGTAAGTTAACCATCAGTGACTTAATCATTTAATTGGATGCCTTAGCATATGGATGAAAATGAAATAATCTTTCAAAATTAGAACGTTAAATACCACACATCTCTTCTCCAAATAACCGTCGACCCAAACACGAACACTATAGTGACCAGCATATCAATCTACTACATTCTGTTAATTTTGTCATAGGACTTTCAACTTTACATCTAGACAAGTATAGTTAGAAATCGAACAAGGAAGGAAAGGTGTAGGTTGATCTGCTCGATCTACCTACACACCACCCAATCCTAAACGATAAAGGTAAACGTTTGAAGTTTGAACTTAACAACTGGCACCCAAATTACGTGCAAATCATCCAACCCGCCCAAACTTCCTAAACTACAACACTATTTTATTTACTTTTGGGTGAAAATTAAAAGGGATACCTATATTAAAGTAAACAGAACAGATTTTAGGGGTCCCTTTTCAAAATGTCACATCACGTCGTACTCTCAAACGTAATTGGTGAACATAAAATAAACGCTTGTCAACCGTAGCAAATGAAGTTCGGATGAATAAATGTCAGATCTCATTTACGTGGCCTAAAAGTTAGATATTTGTAATTGCCCAAATGTGTCCCAGCCCTGACGGTAGGAACATTTTTACGATATATGTTGTGCGTGTGTATGTACAGGTAGATTGTTCAGAGTTGTGAAATCGGGTTGTTATTTATAGAGTTTTGAGTTTGATGTGAATATTTTAGCTTCGTTTAGCTGGTGCATGGAATGTGGAGGGGAAGTTTGTTTATAAAAGTTGAGGTCTAGGATAATTGCGAATTGAATTATTGAACTAAAATGTACCAAATAATTTTTTTTTCAGTTCAGAAGATGGGAAGACGATATAAGAAAAATAGCAGGAAAAACATGAACTAGAACAGCGCTAAACCGAGCAGAGTGGAAAGAGCCTTTGCCAAAGCTGGGCAAACAGACGAAGTTGTCGTTGTCAACGACTCACCAGAGTCACAATTATAACTATTGTAATGTAAATACTTTGTCTGAATAAAGGCTTATATTATAAATAAATATTTTTTTTAATTATTTAATTGAAGGTTCACAAAATCGACTACAATATTTATATTTAATGAATAGGTTCGTGAGATATACTTAATTAATAGGGTAGATACCTAATTTTTATTTGAATATCCGTCTGGTAGATTATTTTAAATCATTAGACATGTATTGTTTATTTTCTTACAGAAACGAATACTTTCGACGATATATTGATTTGAAAAGCTGCGTGACGTCACTTCTATGTACATTTTATACATAGAAATGACGTCTTAGCCCCCACTCCTAAAATTTGATTCGTTATATCTAAGTATTGTTTTATTATACAACAAAATAAAAAAATACATGTCCAGTATTTTTTTATTACCTAATTGACTGAATTAGATTTTTAATTTTCATACCCTGTCATCATCCCAATTACCTCTATTATGTTTTTCGGCTTACTCATATAACTATTTGACGAGGAACTCGACTAGGTTCTAGCCATACTAGAGGCTCATATTCATGAGCAGCATTCCGTGAATGCAATAGTGTTAGGATAAACTATTAAAATAATGTAATTGTGTAAAGTCATTTATTCTAAAACAAATTGTCAGTGTTACAAAACAATTAAAACGCAAATAAACATCAATCACACCATCATACGACACTTAAGACCAGACCAATAGCTTACATCAGCTTACACAACTGAAATGAGCTCAGAATAGCTCAAGTTAGCTCACACAGCTGACATTAGCTCGCGCACCACTTTAAACTAAATGAGCATACGTAAAGCAATGTCAGTTCGCTTTGTTTTCTATCTATACTAATATGGAAGTGTGTGTCTGTTTGTTTGTCCATCTTTCACGGCATAATGGAGCGACAAATTGATGTCATTTTTTTAAGAGGAGATACTAGAAGGAATGGAAAGTGACATAGGCTACTTTTTTATAGCATAAGCCGGTAAACGAGCAGACGGATCACCTGATGGTAAGCAATCGGCGCCGCCCGAAACACCAAGGCGTTACAAGTGCGTTACCGGCCTTTTGGGAATTGGGAATTTGAGGATTGTGGAGGATTCGGGGATTCGAGAGAGTAGAGAGTGGGGTAATTGGGCCTCCCGTAACCTCACTCACACGACGAAACACAACGCAAGCGTTGTTTCACGTCGGTTTTCCGTGAGGCCGTAGTATCACTCCGGTCGAGCCGGTCCGTTCGTGCCGAAGCTGGGTCCCACACACTTAGATACTACTTTTAGAGCTACTTTTTATTTCTTTCTAATTTTCACAATTTTCAGGGCACAAGCTAAAATAAAAATTCCTAAGTGGAATATTTGTGACAAACAAAAAAACGCCATTTACTAAAAAACATCAACTGTTTTTATAGTAAATCGGCCCCCAACGATGCAAAAGAGCGTGAGTGAAGCCTTAGGCAAAAGCTAGTAGCAATATAACTCGTATTTAAGTTCAAAGACTTTACTAATTGCGAAGACAATTAACAATAGTGGCAAGTTCACAGTTGCTAAGTGTTGATGAACCAATATAATCAAAGTTTGAAGTAAATTATCAATTTACTAATTAGTCGGTGTTTTGTTGTTCAAATTATTGTATTGTAAAGGTATTTATAGAGTGATTATACTGATGTTACATGTATAGCCTCGTTGGGTGTGTGGTTGGTAGTGTGACGAGGTAGAAGAGCCATCAGACCACCACAGATGGGACCCCGTAGGTCTAATACCAATACGGAGCCGCGGTGGACTTAACGGGTTGCCGGAGCTCCGATTTGAAGGGCAGAAGAAAAAACGGGGAAGTTTTTAATCAGTAGGATTCAGACACACACTCTTGCCTCAGCGATGAAGCACAAAAAAATGTCATTTGAAACTAATCAACAACTTGGGAATAAAATGTGTTTAGGACCAAACCTGATAAAAAGTAGTTGCATTTTTAATAGACTTTATGAGGAAAAGCTAGCATGATATTGAAGACTAATTTACAATCTACTCTAAGACGGCAATTTATGCCTGAATACTGGGCCTACGGACGGCGAGCATGGGTGGCTCCCCGTCCGACCAGAAACAGACCCGAGCGTACGGCGCGTCGCGATCCGCGCGCGCCTCAAAGAGCCATCAGACCACCAGGGCTGATGCCGATTCGGAGTCGCGGAGAACCTAACGGGTAACCGGGGCTCGGGCTCGACGTGCAGGAGAAGGAACGGGGTGGTTTTTAATCAGTAAGAATCTGACACTCCCTTCCGCCTCACCCGGGCGAGAGCAGTCATTCGATGATATTCCCCACTAAAAAAAAAAATGCCTGAATACTGGTACGTTTCTTAATTCTAAGGTGTGAGTCTGTCTCTACAAATTCTTTCTAAAATGATAGAGATGGCACGATATTTAAGTACAACTTACAAGTTGAGTAACCTTTCAATATTCGGGAGTTAATCAGACATTATTTATAATGAAATGATATTTGTAAACTTTCCTAATAGGGTAATTGCCAGGGAATGAAAATTAAAAATCTACTTAGTTCGTCAGTTAGATAATGAATAAATATTAGACACGTATTTTTTATTTTCTCGTATAAAGTTGCAATACTTAGATAAAACGGAGTTAAGTTTAGGTGTGGGAGGTCGTTACGTCACAAAGTGCTACAAAATGTGACGTCACACGATATTTCAGATTAATATATCGTTTGAATTTCGAATTTATCGAGAAAAGAAAAAATACGTGTCTAAAGTTATAAATCAATCTACCAGACGGACATTAAAATAAAATTTAGGCAACTACCCTATTCTAATCGATATCTTTCATAGCTTGGAGCAGTCCAAAAGCCAGATTCTAAAACGAAAAATAAAACAAAACAATAGGCACGTTCGAAGCGATTCGAATGAAATCGAATAAAATAGCCCGCAGACATAGACTTCTAATGACCAATGGCAAACATAATATCGAGTCGATACAATCGTATCGATACTGAACTTATATCGATATTCGATTCCTGCACTAATGAATAGACTTATGTGATTGAAATGTGAATCGTGTTAGACAGATATTACTATTGGATATGCAGTTTGAATGCAGATATAATTCTCTATTTTGGTTATATATTTGTATTACTAACTAACTACACTTACCAACGGCAAGTACCAATGTGACTTCTTCCGAGTTATAATAATATGTACTTTCTAACATTATTAAGACACAAAACGGTGAAAGAAAATATCGTGTGGTATTTTCCTTTACCTTTAAGTTTGAAATCGCCAATCCGCATTCAGCAAGCGTGGTGATGGTGATTACTGCTCAAACTTTCTCCATGCGAATTGAGGCCTTTAGTCAGCAGTAGCTACTGATGATGATGTTGATGGTTATTTTACAATATCGTAAAGATGTTCCCTCAATGGGAGCATTCACGTGTAATGTAACATATTGATTCGACTTTGAGTATTTCATAGCAAGATGTCAGACGAAGCGGGCGGGCTGGCCCGTCGGAAGGGAAGGGAAACACAGGCTTGTGCCTGTGTTTCAGGTTAAAAATGTGCTGACATATTTACAGTACAATAACATTGCTTATAAAACTAAAAATTAATTGCTAAATTAAATTAAGTTAGTATGTAAGTATAACAGGAGGTCTACTCCGATTCGACGAAAAACGAAGTTTCGGACGAAACTTCAAAGATTTCCTACCACAATGACTTATAAACGAACGAAAAAGGAATGAAACAAGCCAGAAATTAGTATGAGATGTACTGTTTGACGTCGATATTTTCGGAACCCTACTCTAACTGTACAATCCGCACGAACGAAAATTCGAGTTTGACAGATTATTCTTCGGACGTTTAATGTCATTTCGACGAAACCAAAATAGTTATCGTTTGATTTTCGTTTGGGTTAAATTTTATTAAAAAATCAATGAAAGTAATTGCAAGTCTTCGTTTTATCACGGTTTCTTCGTATGGGCAACACGTAGGTCACCAAAGAAACCATTTAAATGACGATATAAAATCAATGTACAGTCAGCTCAAATAGTTTGTAAACACGAACCTATATAATTTTACATGTCTATGAGAGTTAGTAACATTTAGGGTAATCAAATACTTATTTGAATACCTTATGTTTTGTACACAAATGTTTCATGTATAATGTTTTATTTTAAAACTCATAATACCACTAGAAAAATAAACTTAAGTATTGCTAGTACATATTTTCGCTTTTCTTTCACATCTATTAATGTAACAACATTTATAGATAAGATAAATTCTTTCAAAAATATATTGTTAACCATCATAACTTGAAATAATTTATTGTCTTCAAATTCTCATGTAGACATTTAAAATTTTTAACTGACTGTACTAATATAATACGAATAAATTTGGTTGTCATTATTTTATAAATAAATGTCAATAAATGACAAAGCCAATATTCTTAAACTTTTTAACTTGGTCGTATAATAAATCTTTAAAAGGAGGTTTTTATCCCCTTTAAGATTTTCCATCTTAAACATTAATATTAAAAGCTTATTCATGATTTTCTTGATGATTATGTGTGCTAAGCTATGGAATTATCATTTTAGTTATATAATTACTTAAAATAAAATTTTATTTTTAATTTCGAATCTAAACCTTTTTATTGCATATTTATTTATCTTCACTTCATTCGTTCATTGTAGAATTCATTCGTTCACGAAAATTGTCTATGGTTCCGAAAACGTTGTTTGCGGCCGCAAATCAAACGAAACTTCGCATTCGAGAACCGGAGTAGACCTCAGGTGCGTGTGTACAATTTCATAAACAAACGTAAGCAAAAATAACTAAGTCAACTGTAATAAAATTATTTACTTTGCTATTAACTATATTACGTTTATTTTATTGTTATTATAATAAGTTATATTTTATTATTACACCAAGTTGATCCAAATCTAATTCGACACAAACAAACACTAACTCAATTAGGCTGTTAATGATTGATTTCTTAACTTCTAAGCAACTTTATATTGAGTTTATAAAACCAACTTATTTAATATAGATAACCTTCACTGGAACTCGGGTCAATAAACTTTATAACGACCACGTTAAGTTATATAACATAACATCGCGTCTTTTATTACTGGAAAGATAAGCAGAGGTGTGCTTTATAGAGTGTATACTTTTTGGTCACTATAAAAATAGTCCCACAAACTAGATAGCACAGCCGATGCAGTGGCTACTTTATATTATCCAGTAATGATGTTCCTGGTCTTATTTCCTAGCGGAGTGGTAACATGCATATTATATGCATGGCAAATTATCTTTACGCAGTTTAAAAAGTTCAGGTTTATCAGAAAGCACTGCTACACGTTTTCTGTTAGGGTGCGTCCACATCTAGAGCATGCGCCGCGAATGTGCCGCTCGCGAGACGTTTGCGAGCTGCGCGCGGTGCAATCACGGCAATGGTTAGGTGATCAACTCATACAACGTTCTTATTATTAATAATTTTAAATGCAAACGCTGCTCGCAGGCGGCTCGAGAGCAGCACGCGAGCTGCACATTAGCGGAGCATTCACCAAATGTGGACGCACCCTTAAACATCCCTGACGATAGCCGGGGAAAGATGACGAGTCAACTGACATAAATGTCCTTAGCCCCGACCCCCGCTTTACGGTTTACCCTGCCTAGCTGTCTAATGTATGTTTTTTTTATGGAATGGGCGAGCCTAGTAGCAAGATTACATGACAATAGATGGACCAAGATATTTACAACACTAATTATTTCGTGAGGAACTCGATAGTAGCAGTGGGACAGTCGCCGCTTCCGCTGCTGAATATGAGCCTCTAGCATGGCTTGCAACTAGAAAGAAAGAAAACCCATTTATTACGCCACGACACACAACCAGAATACAGGTTTTTTTTATATAGCATATGCCGTAAACGAGCAGACGGATCATCTGATGGTAAGCAATCAGCGCCGCCATTGGACACCCGCAACACCAGAGGAATCACAGGTGCGTTGCCGGCCTTTTAAAAAGGAATACGCTCTTTTCTTAAAGGTTTGAAGGAAATGTGTTATTAGAATTTATTAATAAACCTCAAAAATAACAGAATTCTTTTAAAAAGAATACGAAAGTGACCTAAATTATGAGGTTACATATATCCATCGAGACACGGAACCCTAAACACGATTTGATGGATGCTTTCTTCATACGTTCGCCGACCTAGTTGGCCCCATAAATTATAATATTGATATATTTATGGGTAAAAAGCCGCGCACAACTTTCTTCCTGGCATATGTGGAATAATTTAATTGTAGTCGAACGTATTTTGTTACGTAAGAGCTTTTGTTTTTTTTTTCTTCATTGATTTTGTTAAGAACGAATCTATGTTTTAATGATCGTGTACTTTTTTTTGAGATGGAATATCATCGTATGATTTCTCCCGCCTAGGTGAAGCGAGAGGGACTGCCAGACTTTTACTGACTAAAAACCATCCCGTTCCTACTCCTCCACTTCGAGCCTGAGCCCCGGCAACCCATTAAGTCCTCTACAGCTCTGTATCGGCATCAGCCCTATTGGCTATGGCCCCATCTCCACAGATGGGTCCATGGAGATCTGATGGCTCTTTGAGGTGCGTACAGAACGCGTCGCGCCGTACGCTCGGGTCTAGTTAAGACCAGTACTCTACTAGCTAACTAGCCTCGAAGTGCTGATGTACTTTGAATATTTTTTTCTTTTGTCTATTTTACTCAAAAACATTGTTAATTATTATCAGGCTATATTTTGTTAGTCAGGCGGGATGGTGGCCAAACGCTATCCTATTAACCCTTTAAGTGTCTTATGCAATTTAGATTTAAGTGTCTTATGCAATTTAGAATTTATATTAATTATATGTAAATATTTAGCAGAATTTAATGGGACAAGCCCGCAACAACCTCCCAAAACCACTGCAACTCCTGTAAGCCAGGATCTACAGTAGATATAACCATGAAAACACCGGAACACTGAAGTCCGGCACGTCCCAGGGACATGAGTAACGATCTTGGTTCCCACAACGAAGTGAATCAGAAGATATTAAAAGAGGAGAAGAAAAAAACAATAGTTTAAACTTCCGTCGGTGAATTAGTGCAGGAGACTGAATGAATTAAGCCTAAAGACACAACTCCGTACTACTTCTAAAATTTTTTAAAAACTCAGTAATACTTTGCCTGACTCGGGAATCGAACCAGAGACCCAGCAGTCGCACTTACGACCCACGAGGCAGTTATGTTAAGATCTATTATTATAATGTCTACTATACCTAAAATATGTTATAAATAACATTTATGCTTGGTTTCAGCAAAGTAATGACTATACAAATACACAAATATGTAATTGCTGCTTAACATATATGTATGTATAGAAGTATTTTTTCATACAAGATATGTCAAGAGAGATTTTGTTGCGAAAGAAATATCTGGAGAAATATGTAGATATGTCTCTGTTTTATTTATTCCATCATCTGTATATCATGTTTATGTATACGTATTTGTAAATAAATATGTGTAATATTTTTGTTACCATTTCCACAAAAATCTTTGTATCTTTGCTTGTGGTCTATTTTCTAGTCGTCGAAATAAATATTGTAGTTTGAAAATGATGCCAATATTAAAGTTGATTGTTTTTATATTTAATGGGACGACGTTTGACCACTCTCTCGCCTGGTGGTAAGCGATGACGCGGTCTACGATGGAGCACATCTGCCTATAAGCAAACCATTCACTCGGGCCTTGAAGACACCTTAGTTATACCCTTCAGGACATACAGATTCTAGCAAAGAATTCCACTCCTTAGCAGTGTAGGTGGGACATCTACAGCGCCGATGGCCGAGATATAGGCTGGTTTTAGTGACTGCAAGCTGACCGTCGGCGCTGACAGCCGAGATATATAGGAACCATGCGCGCGTCATTCAAAAACGCATCAAACAAAAATGAACCTTAACATCTAACCCAAACCAAACATTTTAAACCTAAATTTGCATCACCTACTTTAAACAAATTTCTCTCACATATTCTTGAACAAACAAACAACGAACATACACTTGGATTTTCAGTTCTAGTATTTACATAATCACTGTTGGAGTCTCAGACTGGCGCTGTCCATCTAGAATGGGGCATTAGCAAGTCTCAAGGACTTGGCTGACCTGTAACTTGAAGTGGAACATTTTGAGCACTGTATTTGAATAGTTTAAGATGTTAGTGTGAACTTAATCCGTATGTGTGTTGTGTTACGGCCAGAGTGGGTTTGTACAACGTAATAGAGTGAGGGAGTGTTATAAATAAGAACAATGAAATTATTTTTTTTTTTTAACAAATTTATTCCTTTCAATTTTACAAAGGTATGGCCTTATATCTACACTCGCCAAACTTTGACGTTTGATGGCGAGAGACGCTCGTTGTACAAACAATTTTAATAACATCATAACATTTTTCCTTAACATATAGGTACACTATAACCCAAGCATGACATAGCAAGTATTTGTTGTACCTTTACTTATATTTTATAAAAAAAAACACAACAAATGACCTTTTTTTGATGTCGGGGGATACCTTCAAAAGGCACCTAGCTTTTTGGGGAGAAAACCTCACTTAAACCACCCCGGTGGCCACCCTCAGCACCGGGTCCTCTGAAGAGACCTGCTCCGGAGCCCCCACGGTGCAACGCCTGATACAGCACATCCCTAGGGAGACGAGCGTGTCCCTTGATCATCGCTTTGCACGGCAGCACGTGACCATTTGATTGTGCTACCGTCTTCCCTGAGGCCTTTATAACTTACTAGATGTTAAAAAAATCTGCGTTCTAGTCTTGTCCAGAGGTTGTCAAATAGGGGTCTGAAAATGCGGTGAAATGATTCCAGTAAAGGATGGTACGGTAGTATTTGCTTCTCGCTCGACTTGGCGTGTCATGCATGATTCAAGTTTGAATATAATTATTTTTTTAAAAAGAACATATCAAGTTGGAGGTTGTGACGATAATTTTCTGTATAATGCTTAATCACAAACTGATTTTCTTGATATCAATAAGGACTATGAAATAAATAAATTAATTAAAAATAAAATAATGCAAATGTGAAATTTAATAACACTAATTAAATAATATTTTCATCTCATTGGCCAAGTGGTCGCAAGTGCGACTGCTGGGCAAGGTGTCTCGGTTTCAATCCCCGGGTCGGGCAAGTATTGCTGAGTTTTTAAAAATTCTCAGTTAAGCACGGAGTCTGGAAATGTACCCGGTTGGTATATGGCAATAGGTTCACCCCCTATTACATGGGACTCATAACAAAAATAATGAAAAGTGGGTGTTACATTGTACAGTGGCATTAAGTGCCGCAATGTGCACCTTTTCCTACCCGTTCGGGGATAAAAGACGTGATGTTATATTATACCTAATATTTTCATTATGAAATCGACGCAATTAATATTACGTCATATGGTGAACACCACGTTGATTTAATAATCCAAAAACCTAGTTTTCACTTTATTGTATTCGTCATCAGGCAACCTACACAAATGCCTACATAGATGTATCGAGTCCACTATACGATAGATCGGATGACATGAAAAACCGATTTTTACCGGTTACACCCGGTTCGAATTGAACTCTTTGGTAAAAGAGGATTTTATTTTATTCCGCGTCGCTTGTACATCGTGTCAATCTTTGTTACTATATTTTTATTCGGTGGCGTTATTTAAAATGTATAAAGGAACTACATTCAGAATACTCATTTGTGAAACTGTGTATGAGAACTCGAATAGATACTAAAAACTAGAGTTGTAGAAAATATCAAATTATTTCCAATACAAACTAAACTTGAAACGGCACGAATGGGCTGGCTCGACCGGAATGATACCACGGCCTCACAGAAAACCGACGTGTAGCAACGCTTGCGTTGTGTTTCGTCGTGTGAGTGAGGTTACCGGAGGCCCCTTCCCCAATCTCCCCAATCCTTGAATACCCAATGATCCTCTAACTCCTAATCCCCAAAAAGCCGGTAACGTACTTGTAACGCCTTTGGTGTTCCAGGTGTCCATGGGCGACGCCGATTGCTTACTATCAGGTGATTCGTCTGCTCGTTTACCGGCTTATGCCATAAAAAAATAAAACAATACTTAGATAAAACGAATCAAAGTTTAGGATCATTTCTACGTATAAAATGTACATAGAAGTGACGTCACGCGACATTTCAAATCAATATATCGTCTAAAGTATTCGTTTATGTAAGAAAATAAAAAATACGTGTCTAATGATTTAAAATAATCTACTAGGCGGACATTAAAATAAAAATTAGGCATCTACCCTATTCCCCTTTCTAACTAAAACAAAGAAATTAAACACACAATCAAAGGCGCATTTTCTTGTTGAAAAAATTCACAAAATTCCACCAAAATATTCACAGGACTTCATTTGAACGTAAATTTCCAGTCGCTGCAGCCTTTCTGGCTGTCCTTGAAGACAGGGGGTGAGAACATTTTCATTCCACGCCGTAACTTACGTAAATTTACAGGATGTTTTAATCTAAAGCTAAAGTGTGTTCGCTTGGAAAATCCAAAATTAAAAGGGCCCTGTAGATGTAGGTAGGGATGGGATGATGCCAAAGTTGGGTATAGTTTTTTAGGCGTTTCGTTTTTTTGTTTTTGACGAAGTTGTTAGCTTTTGTCTAATGTGTAGTTTTCATTAGATATAGAAGTCGCGAAGTTTTATAAAATTTTACAAACACATTTCGACATACCTTTTATTTTATACTAGCCACTTCCGCGCGGTTTCACACGCTCTTCTCATCTGTTATTGATCGTAGCGTGATGTTTTACAGCCTATAACCATCCTCGGTAAATGCACTATCCAAAACAAAAAGAATTATTCAAATCAGACTTGTAGTTACGGAGATTAGCGCATTCAAACAAACAAGCATAAAAACAAACTCTTCCGCTTTATATAATAGTATAAGATACGATGTATTTATAACAATTTAACCATGCTATTTACATACATACATAACCTCACGCCTGTCTCCCATGTGGGTAGGCAGAGACTATGGAACGCCAATTGCTTCGTAGCAATTCTTCAATTGTAATTTAATAGAAAAGAACTTAATGTCATAATAAAGAAGCAGAGAAGAACAAATAAGTGAATTTGGAAGTCACAATAATCTTTCTAAATTAACCCAGGTATCGAATCCGAGGCCCCATTTTCAGCATACTTAAAACTACATTTACAGAGCATGACAAGGCTCACACAATAAAATTATTCCCAAACTATATTCCCAGTCGTACAGTCTGTGTTTGTGCCTTTCGGCTTAATTCATTCTGTCTCCTGCAGTAATTTACCGAGGGAAGTGGAAACTATCGTTTTTTCCTCTCCTCTTATAATATCTTCCGATTCATTTCGTTGCGGGATCGAAAACAGTTATTCATGTCCCTGGGATGCACCGGACTTCAATGTTCTGGTGTTTTCATGGTTATATCTACTGTAGATCCTGGCTTACAGGAGTAGCAGCGGTTTTGGAAGGTTGTGGCGTACTTGTCCCATCAAAAAATATAATTATATATTCCCTAACTAAACCTCATTCAAACTCAAGCTCAAACTCAAAAGAATTTATTTCTATTTCTGAAATATTAACAAATATAAAATAAATATTAATTAGTCTATCAGTCTGTTCGTCAGTGAAGCTAGGCGCTCGTTCTAAAAAGTAGACTTGAGTGGAGAAGAAAGAACAAAACTTTATTTGTTACTTATCTAAAAAATAGTATGTTTACAATCTCTCTGATACATATTCGAATATTGTACATATATTTTTTCAAAGTTTAAATCGTTTATTTCAATTAGACCAGGAAGGCACTTTTGAACGTCAGTAATAGAAATTCAAAAGTGAAGCTATTTGCTCATTCCAAAGTGTAGATGCCTATGAAGAAGAACAAACAAGAAACTCCATAGGTTAATCTTTTCCAATCACGTTCACAATTTGAGAACAATGTAAAGACACGCTTGACGCATTATACAAATTACAGAACTTACTAAAATAAAAAAATAAAATAAAACAAAAATAATGAAATATAGTCGAACATGGTGCTCACATATGTATACTGACAATCTATATAAAATAGTGCTTCTATACAAGAAAAAAAATAAACTCTGTCAAAACTGTCAAACACCGGTGACCGCAACCTATTGTTCTTTAATTGTGTCTATAACGATGGTACTCAAAGAGTTAAATAAAGAAAGGAATTCACGCTCTTTACAAAGACACCCCATCACTAAAATACCATCATGATTCTTAGAACACGAATTATGTCGGCGGTATATCGCCCCATAATGCAACCCTTTTAACAATGGAACACTTATCAGACTAATTAAATAAACTGTGGTTTGCACTTGTTTTGTTAGCGTACCTTACTTGGTATATATTAATAGTCTTGGTGGTTGAGATTCATAGACTGGTTGGCTTTTTTTTTATGAGATAAGCATAGCAAGCGGGCAGACGGATCACCTGATAGTAAGCAATCAGCACCGGCCATGGACACCTAGAACACCAGAGGCGTTGCAAGTGCGTTACCGGCCTTTTGGGAATTAGGAGTTTGAGGATTGTGGGGGATTCGGGGTTTGGGGCTCATGTATTGGGGACATGGGAGTCATGACATAAATAGTGAAAAGTGGGTGTTACATTGTTCACTGACATAATGTGCACATCTGCCTACCCCTTCGGGGATAAAAGGCGTGATGTTATGTTATGTTATGTATATATTACATTGGAGATTCTTAAAATAAAACATCCCACAAATATCTTAGACAAATGTATCATTTATGGGCATACTTTTTCATTGACTAACACATGGCCATACACATAGTAATTCATATAAAAAGCTTACTACACACAAAAACAAAACGACGTAACTACATAGCTACATTTGTTTTACCAAAACCAATCTTATATGTAACAAAATAAAGTATGTTATCATTTAAGGGTAGAGACAGAATATGTAACAAAATAAATTAAAGGAATTTAGTGACAAACAATTTTATGAAGCCATTTATCAAGTCGCTACATGTAGATTTATAGTTTTTATATTAAACGCGGTTCTAACAAATTAGTGAGATTAGATGAATTAAGGATTTATGTGTTGGAATATTATCTACTTATATTTATAAAGGTAATGTTTAAATTCTCTGTTATTGTAGTATAATGACGATAAACTGGCAGCTATTTTTCTGGGATAAGCCGGTAAACGAGAAAACGAATCACCTGATGGTAAGCAATCGGTGCCGCCCATGGACACCTGGACCACCAGAGGCGTTCCAAGACGGTGCACCTTTTTCTTACTTTAACCAAACAAAAAACCTTTCACATTCATAGTATTAATGTAACTACAACATGAAATAACTTAATTATTTATGAAAAGTATGTACTACACATATACCAACCTTATAACATATAAACCATGTTGTTTACAACCACACGCCAGTAAAGACGCCCCGACTCTTGAAAACAAGACGGTGCACCTCTTTGTTACTGTAACCAATAACAATGTTACCGCAACGCCCTCTATGTCACAGGCCACAGACTAGAATAATCTTCAGAGCTGTAATTCCTTTGTGTTGTATATTACACAGAGTAAAATACATTTACACAATTTTAACTCTTGTAAGAGCCGAGTACAGCACCACAAAAATGTCGAATGTCAATTGACTAAGGCGTGCATCAGCGCTTTATAGTAAACCTCAACCCTTTAACTCACCCGCCATACGTGGAAGAAAGGCCATGCATAGCCCACCAATAGTCGGTGTCACCCGTAGACAGATATATAAGTGTAGGAGAGCCATGCTTTGGCACAGATGAGCCGGCTCGACCGAAATGATTCCACGGCCTCACAGAAAACCGACATGAAACAACGCTTATGTTGTGTTTCGTTATGCGTTTGCGCTTACTCGAGGCCCAATTTCCCCCACCCTCTTCTTCCCCAATCTCCATAACAATCCTCAAATTCCTAATCCCCAAAAGGCCTAACACACTTGTAACGCCTCTGGTATTCAGGTGTCCATGGGCGACGCCGATTGCTTACCATCAGGTGATCCGTTTGCTCGTTTACCGGCTTATCCCATAAAAAAAGACTCCCTTACCCCCAGAGGAGTTCTAAATGCTTTACGGGCGTTTCGTAATTCGAGGATTAGAGATGATGATAACCTCACTCACACGTCGAAACTCAAGGCATGGGTTACTTCACATCAGTTTTTTATGGGTGGGCTCCGATCGAGCTGGTCAACTATCGTTATTACCTAAGAAGGTAGAAATTATTGAACACTTTACTAGTCTGTTCTATTTACTAGTCTTTGTCTTATGTTATGGCATTAATATACGTAACGAGATCGCGTAGTCTCGAACGTGGTCTAATTTAATTATTGTGCATGTGTAGTCTTGTGCCTCGGTACAAGATTGCGGTGAGAGGCTACTGGAACTTTCAGTGATAATGAAAAAACTTACAAGAAAGAACTTAGAGTTAGATAGGAAGGCATTTGTTATTATTTTGATTTGACAATTAATCTATTATTTAAATTTATTCATCAATTTCTATCAGTTGCGTCGTAAATCGTGGTGGCCTGGAGGTTTAAGACGCCCGCTTCTCATGTATGAGGGTGCGGGTTCGAAACCTACCAACGGCAAGTACCAATGTGACTTTTTCAAAGTTATATGTACTTTCTAAGATTATTTAGACACCACTGACAAACGGTGAAGGAAAACATCGTGAGGAAACCTAGGCTTATAATTTCTAATTATAAGTTTGTAATCGCCAACCCGCATTGAGCAAGCGTGGTGATTAATGCTCAAACCTTCTCCGTGTGAGAAGAGGCTTTGCTCAGCAGTGGGTATTTATAGGCTGTTGATGATGATGATGATGCGTCGTAAATCATATTTTAGAATTATAAAAATGAAGTTAGAAAGATTAACATGTTAACCGCTGCGTAGGTCACCGGTGACCTACGTTAGAGGAGGATTTGCCTTTGAATTAAGTTTAAGGTACTTAAGGTACTAGGACTTTGAAAAACTAATTTGTGTATCACAAAAGTTCACAATATTGTTCTGTGTAAAAATTAAAACCGTGATACATTGTTTACAACAGCCATCCGCTCAGTTATTACGTCAACCGTGTCACAGAGTAAATATAGTTCACGAACCAAATTCTAACAACGGACATTTTTCCGAATCCCTTGCTTTAACTAAAATATTAGATAAACTTTCAATTAAACATAACATAACATCACGCCTTTTATCCCCGAAGGGGTAGGTAGAGGTGCACATTACGACACTTAATGCCACTGTACAATGTAACACCCACTTTTCACTATTTATGTTATGAGTCCCATGTAATAGGGGGTGAGCCTATTGCCATATACCTAGCACATATCCAGACTCCGTGCTACTACTGAGATTTTTTATAAACCCAGTAATACTTTGCACGACCCGGGAATCGAACCCGAGACCTCTTGACCAGCAGTCGCACTTGCGCCCACTCGGCCAACGAGACAGCAATTAAATAAAGAATTAAAAACTTTTTGAAATCATAATTTTATGCAGTTAATTATTAATGGTCAGGCAAACTAAATGAAAGAAAGAAAGAAAAACAGTTCATTTGCACCATTACAGAAAAAACAAGAAAGAAAATTAATTAAAAAAAAACAACAGTGTACACGGTGCAAAAAGGTCAGTGCTCAGCTAAAATGCCGTGTCACGAGCGCGATTGCTCGAGTCGCGCCGCTGATATTCAGCATTCTAGCCTAATGTGTAGATACAAAATTTCAGTTCAATTGGGTACTTTCCTTAATCAAAAATAATTTTTTTCGACTGTTCAATACAATAAAATAAAAAAAAATAATCACACTTTCATTAACTGATTTTATGATCAACCTAATTTTAGTATTTTTGCAGCAAATTTTTGAAATAAGCATCCTGTTTGACGCTAAAAACGACGTAACGTCACAATACACAATCTCATAAAAACTGTCGTTTTTGACAGTTCGAAACAAGTATTGAATTTGATTAGTTAGCAAGTATGCAATTGGTTGAAGATATCTGCTTCAAAATATATTCACACAAATAAATACACAGGTTGCAAGTTAAATAAAAGCTTATAATAAAAAGCAATCGGTTCTTGCATAAATATCTACAGATTTATTCACATCTCAGTAAGCACATAAGTCGTTGATCTCGAAAGTCATACAAACGTCTATGAAAGTCGAACTGTGAATGTAATAGCACCCCTAGCTGGTTATAGAGAACAAATGACAGATGTTGCATATAAATTGTGATATTTAGCTCAATCTCGTTGCAAATTAGTTTAAATTTGTTTTGGCATGTGCAAAAATATTATTATGATTTGTCTTTATAAATGGGTATAATAATATTTTGTGTATGAATTTTGTATTTGAGTTACTAAACAATGATTCGTTTTTATGGATGTTTTCCATCTTCTGCCCGCGACTTCGTACGCGCAATCCCGTTTCTCCCATTCCCGTAGGATTTTCAGGACTTTTTTCTGTCATAAGAACCTTCTCCTGACGATAACAAACACAACAAAAAAACAGCCAAGTCGGTCTAGCCATTCTCAAGTTATGGCGTGATAACGGTAAACGGGTTTCATTTTTATAATATACTAGCAGCCCGTCCCGGGTTCCCACGGAGTAGAAAATTATTTATTTTTGGAAATATGGATTGTTGTAGTGACATAAGTACAATAGTTGGACATATGTTACCGCGGAGTTTTTTGTAGACATTATGATGTTCTTTAATATTTTTGTACATTATTTTGTTCTATCGCTAATAGTTTCGGCAGCGTATTCGATGAAAGACATTTTAAGACTCATTTTTCTATACCTTAGGTTACATTGTTCAAATTTTACCAAGGATCCCTAATTTTTAAAAAATGAAATGTAGCCTATGTCAAATTGGAAGAATGTAGCATTCTATTGGTAAAAGAATTTTTTAAATCAGCCCAGTACTTTTTGAGCCTATTCATTACAAACATACAAAAATAGGTACAAATCTTTCCTCTTTATAATATTAGTACAGATATAGAAAACAAAACTAAATTTCGTTTCGTAAAACAGCATAGTTGAATTCATCTCATCACTTTTAATGCCTAAAAATAGATCTTTTGTATTTATTAAAATGCTCAAACCGTTTACCCTTTGATATTCGTTTATAAGAACAAGAACAACACACATTTTTCCCTTTTTTATACCCTAAAAAGTCGAAGTTCAACACAGAAACATATTTTAAGCCTAAACAAAAACTAAAGGGTAAAGGGTAAGTTCAGAAAACGAAATACTTTTTTACAATTCAATGCTTAGACAAACTTAGGATAACGATGCCCTAAGAGGCAACATTTTGGAGACACTTTCTAAACAAAATCTAGAGCTTTAAATTTTAGTGCAAATGAAATTATAGTACCTAGGCTCACTTGTTGGTTGAATGGTGGACAAGTGTGAATGCCAAGTGAAGGTCTGAAGGGTCTCAAGTTTCATTTCTGAATCGGGCATGTGTTATTGGGTTTTCACCTTTTATAATTCTTTGGGACTGCCTTGTTGTCCGAGAGGTCGCAAGTGCGACTGCTGGTCAAAAGGTCTCTGATTCGATTCCCGGATCGAGCAAAGTATTTCTGGGTTTTTAGAAAAAAACTCAGTAGTAGCACGAAGTATGGAATTGTGCCCGATGTATAACAATGGGCTTTTTTTTTTTAAGGGGGGAAAATCATCGAATGACTGCTCCCGCCTGGGTGAGGCGGAAGGGAGTGTCAGACTCTTACTGACTAAAAACCACCCCGTTCCTTCTCCTGCACGTCGAGCCGGAGCCCCGGTTACCCGTTAGGTTCTCTGCGACCCCGAATCGGCATCGGCCCTATTGGGCCCCATCTGTGGTGGTCTGATGGCTCTTTGAGGCGCGCGCGGAACGCTACGCGCCGTACGCTCGGGTCTGTTTCTGGTCGGACGGGGAGCCACCCATGCTCGCCGTCCGCAGGCCCGCGCTTACGGTGGCCGGAGATCGTCCCGCGATCCCCGACGCCCGGTGTGTCCTTCGCGATGGCTGGGTTGCGAGGAGGCAGCGCTTCGCTGCCTCACGCGTCCCGCCTCCTCCTTAGCTAGCATGACTGCTTCGCAAAAGGAGGAGACGGCATCCCAGTCCCCCTCGCTCCGCATCATGGCCTGCACTAGGCCCGGACGCGAGAGGTCGCCATCGCCGATCACTTCCCTGAGGGCACGGCGGTGCTCAGCCCACGCAGGGCATTCCGCTACGGTGTGTTCCACCGTGTCCTCAGGGTGGTCCTCGCAGTGATGACACCCGGGCGTTTCCTCCCGCCCCATCAGACACAGGTACCTCCCGAAACTTCCATGTCCGGTGAGGACCTGCGTCAGGCGGTAGGTGAGGACGCCGTAGCGTCTCTCAAGCCACTACTCAAAGAGGGGACTTACCGCGGATCATTCGGATCGCCATGACCCTCTGTGCCATAAGCAGCGCCCGAGCGGGCCGCTGCAGCAGGTTCGGCACCCGAGCGGGCCGCTGCAGCAGGTTCGGCGCCCAAACAGGGGCGCCGTAGAGGGCCATGGACCGCACGACCCCGGCGTATAACCTCCGGCAGGAGGCGTTTGGCCCCCCGAGGTTGGGGAGGATGCGCTTAAACGCAGCCCCCACCCTCGCCAACTTTGGAGCCAAACGTCGGAAGTGCTCCACGAAGTTCCATCGACTGTCGAGGACGAGTCCCAGGTACTTCATCGCCGTCTCGACGCCGATGGTAACCCCTCCCGCCATTATTTGAGACCCACCAGGAGGTGGCGCATTCCCGCGGCCATGAAAACACATGGCCTCGGACTTGTGGAGCGCCACCTCGAGTCCCAACTGCCGGATTCTCTCGACGACTGTCGCAACCGCTGTCGCCATTAAATAACAATGGGCTTACGCCTATTACACGGAACTCATAACGCAAATAGTAAAAAGTGGGTGTTACATTGTACAGTGGCATTAGGTGCCGTAATGTGCACCTGTACATACCACTTCGGGGATAAAAGGCGTGATGTTATGTTAATCTTTGTCTTATTTTTTTAGCGTGCTTGTTGGCAATGGCTCAAGTTTTAGTTACGATTATAGCAACAAGCATGTCACTTGCAACGACGAGGTTGTTTTAAGTCTTGGTGAAATATGTATTTCAATATATTAATATTAGTACAGGCATTACAATTTATCAAAAATATCTACCCCACTTAACTAACAGGCTTATACAAACTTTTTGGTCCTTACGTACGCAATACGTAGGTCTTTTGACGCTCTAATTGAGTTCCTTGGCTCACAAGACGTAGGTAAGCGTCGTAACAAAATGAAACGAAATCTAACAGAGTAAGAACGAGAAACATGTTTTTAACGAAAACATGGGTATTTATAAAACTACAAAGGCCACAAGGCCTCAACTAAATAGGAATTTGGAACACGTTTTTTTTTCTCTTTTTTCTGTATTCGGTTTCTTGATGAAAATTTTTCTTTCAATTGTAATTTAATTACACAGTTATATTTGTTACTAGCTACTATTGTACAGTTTCACCCGCTCTGTTGCTCCTATTGGGCAAAAAATACCAAAAACTAATAACAAATAAAAAGTCAAAACTAAAAAGCACAAAGTATATATTATTATTACTGATAAGTTTTAATTAAGTTAGAAGTTGGTGCCATAAGTTCTATACAAAATTTTTCATTAAAACCTTAATAGATACCTAATTTACAATTTTGTGGGCATTAAGTTATATCATTATAATATGAGTTTGTTGATTGAGAACTGTTCGGCTGAAAAACAATCCGAACATAGTACCTCCTCCTTTTTTTGAAGTCGGTAAAAATACACCAACATGCTGGAAACAATATCATGACAGCATCCTAAAACAACCCCTTCTCCACGGTTTACATAAAACAAACAAAAACCGATATCCAATAATAAATCGTCATAATTTTTAACGATAGGCCGGCCATAATAACGATAACAGTGCACAAATACTGTCAAAATAACGGACTATAAAATTTTACGCAAGACATAACTCGTTAACAAATTGAAGTGCACAAAAACGGCGTGGAATGGTACGGACAAAAGTGGGTTAGGGAATTTCAGTTTTTGGTCCTACAGTACACGGTACAGCAAAAAGGTGATACAAGTTTTGGTCCTTTATCTGTGCCACTGTAACATCGTCGGTGGTAAAAGGATTGATCTTTGGCGTGTTTTATTTCTAAGACTGAAATGGAATGTTCCTACCAAAACGGTAGGTATTAAATTGTTGTGTTAAGAATGAATGCTTGAAATTTTAATTTGAATATGGATCATCAAAACCTATAAATGCCCACTGCTGAGCAAAGCCTCTTATCACATAGAGATGGTTTGAGCATTAATCAAAACGTTCGCTCAATATGTGGTGTCTAAATAATCTTAGAAAGTGCATAGGTATAACTCTGAATTAGTCAAATTTGTACTGCCGTTAGTAGGTTTCGAACCGTGCATGAGAAGCGGGCGGTATATTAATATGCATTGTCGCGTCGGAAAAAATTGACACTGTATGAAGCTCAAATATATAAATAGTAATTGTATCAGTACTCAATGCTTGTTTATTACAATCATCGCCATTAATAAGAGCACAGGATAGTCGACAGCTGTCGATAACTGGACTATGGATTTTTTTTGCATAAGACGGTTAGTCGTGATCTTCACCCTTGACGCACAACTTTAACATCGCAGATTAAAAAAATTATCATAGCGAACTACCGATCTCTATCAAGTGCCAAGTCAATTTGTACATTTCTTACGATGTCCTTGAGAAGCCTAGGAGAAAATGCATTAATCACAAGACTTAAGATTACTTTAACAAAATGCATCAGCATCCTTACTCACCAGAAAAGATCCCTTTTAAATTCTACAAGTGATTCAATCAATATTCACTAGCCCGTGGCACCCAGACAGTATTAAGAGAACTCTATCATTTTTCCAAGAAATTCTATCAACTACATGCTCCTTGAATGAGCAAAATGTTTGCAGATCAAGCTGAAGCGAGATCGTCTATAGATGCAAAGTGCAATGTAAGCTTTGTGTGTAGAAATAAGTTTTAAATAAAATCGTCGTGGTGGCCCGGGGGTTAAGACACCCGCTTCTCATGCATGAGAGTGCGGATTCGAAACTTACCAACGGCAAGTACCTACCAATGTGATTTTTTCCGAGTTATATGTACATACTTTCTAAGATTACTTAGACACCACTGACAAACCGTGAAGGAAAACAACCTAGTGTTATAATTTCTTATTATAAGTTTGAAATCACCAACCCGCATTGAGCAAGCTTGGTGATTAATGCTCAAACCTTCTCCATGTGAAAAGAGGCTTTGCTCAGCAGTGGGCACATAAAGGTTATTGTTAATGATAGTGTATTAATATACCAGTATTTATGTCTCATGTCTCGATTAATAAGCATTTGTTATCTTATGGTAAGAAGCTAATTTCTATTTCTACTGACAACTGCTACGACAAAAATAATTAATAAAAAAGTAACGAATGTAAAAGAATAACGAATGGAGTTTCTTGCTCGTTCTTTTCCATTCGAATCTACATTTTGAGATGAGCACCTAGCTTCACTGACAGACAGACTGACTGACAGACTATTATGTATTTTGTATTTGTTAACGTTTCAAAAGTACCAAATTATGGTTTCATTGAAATAAATGCTTTGATTTTGACTTTGAAAGACTTATATTTACTCATTATTTACAGTCATTTTTTAACATTAATCTTATAAAATAAATTAGTGCCAAGTACATTTATTACTGATTTTCTTTACGTGTATACATAATTAAGTAATTCAACTGTCAAAGGCTAAACTATCACTACTTGATACACAACAAACATTATAATATGGTAGTCACGAATATAAATATTTTACAATACGAAATATCTACATATTTTTATTCATAAAATTAATTCGCAGTAAATAATAAAGTTATCATCCCATAAAAAGCGAATATCTTTTTTGATTCATAAATATAAATTATTTTACACTTTTTTATTTTATACCTGTCAATGTTATTGTATTCGACGACGACGTGTTGATTCGGTATTTATTTTAAAGTTTTATTTCGTACAATTCCTGCCGAGTGACATTCTGACATTTATTTATCTTTGTCTTATTTATGACTGGTCATAAATAATAATATTTATGTGAGTTGATTTATTGTTAAATATGAATATGAAAAGGCATTGAAATGTTATTGTTTCATTTTATAATCAGTGTGTGATGAAAAGGAATGGAAGTCAAGTATCGAATTAAATGTGGATCAATGAAAATAACAAAAGATAAAGTAAAAAACAACGATGAAATAAAAAAAACCTGAAAGTTTACAAAAAGAAGGTTCTTTCAAAATTAACTACGATTTATTTTTGTTTATATTATAAAATTCATGAGACATACTAAATTAATTATTATGTTTTTCTGACCATTCACGTAACTCCTTCGTCAAACACGAAGGACTCTACTGGTTTCAAGCCATACTAGAGGCTCATATTCATTAGCAGCATTCCGCGACACACAACGCGGCAACTATACCCTTGCTACTGGTCTTCTATAATTAGGAAACTAGTCAAGTTCTCGTCAAAAAATTACACGAGAAGGGCGAAAAACATTTTTTTTTTAATATTGGATATGAGTAAACGTTGGGCTACTATCTCGCCTGATGGTAAGCGATGACGCGGTCTACATTGGAGCACGTCTGCCTATATGCAACCCACTTGACAACCAGATCGTATTAAACCGTTCTGGAAGCACAGACTCTGACAAAGAATCGTACTCTTTAGCCGTTTTTTTATATAATGAGTGTGGGAGAGCCATGCTATGGTACCATTGGGCCGGCTCGACCGGAGTGATACCACGGCCTCACAGAAAACAGTTGTGTTTTATCGTGTGAATGAGGTTACCGGAGGCCCAATTACCCAATCTCCCCCTCCTCAATTACTCCAATCCCGGAATCCTCAATAATCCTCAAATTTCTAACCCCCAAAAGGCGGATAACGCACTTATAACCTCTGGTGTTTCGAATGCCTAAAGGCGGCGCCGATTACTTATCATCAGGTGATCCGTCTGCTCGTTTACCGGCTTATTCCATAAAAAAGAACCTTATAACCTTATAAACTCTTTGCTTGGCAGTCATACTTGCATCTACTTAAGCAATAAAACAGACTGTGCAATGTAACTGTATATGTATATTCAATCTGTTCGTCCCAGACAGATCAGAACGTCTGTAGGTCATATACCTTTCTGTAGTAATACTTAGGTACGTAAACTATAAAGATAAAACTCTAAACTCCTTTCAAGTACTTTAAGATATTTTACATAGGTACTTAACTGTTTTACGTCACAGATTATCGCCATTTTTTTTCTTTTTATGTAACTTGTTACGCCCAGACCCGAAAGAACAATTTGTGGATCACACGACAATGGGCTCCGTACGAAAACCGGACCCACTATAAGTTGTGCGGCAGGTTTTTTTTAAAGGGGGGAAATCATCTAATGGCTTCTCCCGCCCGGGTGAGGCGGGAGGGAGTATCAGACTCTTACTGACTAAAAACCAACCCGTTCCTACTCCTGCACTTCGAGCTAGAGCCCCGGCAACCCGGTAAATCCTCAATGGCGCCGTATCGGCATCAGCCCTATTGGGCTCCATCTGTGGTGCTCTGATGGAACCCGACGTGCTGTAGCCAGATGCCGAGTACCGCGCCAACTGTGCTGACATCTCTGTAAGTGAGAGATAAACATATTGATGTTTAACTTTTCATCAATGTCACTATTGTGACATAATAGATACTGTCCGAAGCTCCATAACGAACTTTAAATGATCAACTTCAGAAAGGAAATTCAATTAGCACAAAAATGTTTTGCTAAATGCATAAACGAAACTTAAACACTCTTCACAAAGTACCTTGAAAAACGGCGGACACAGTCTCATGAAGCAACAACGGTATCACCTGGTTACTATAGTCTAACACTCAGAATATAGGTACACACATTGACACGAAGGACATCTGTCATTTTCTTAAAAGTCGGGTAACGTGGTAACCCATTACACACGCACACATAAATAACATTTGACATTTTGGTGATTCAATAATTTCTAAGTGACATTATGATCGCCTTTTCTCAACTTCTCTCATATAGACTTTCAGTCAATCTAAACCAATGGCGCAGTCGGTAATTAAACTCCAAAATACCTACATTAATGAATACATACAAAACCTCTAAACCTCACTGTACCCAAATGTTTTTGTCTAACATGAATAATAACGAGTAATTTCAAAAACTTTCCACCCAATTAGTATACACAAAATATCCATTACAAAAAATAAGTCTGTGTGTATGTAAATACATTTTTTCCACGACCTCGCTCCATCTGGTCCACTGTGTTGAACATTAGAGTTGAAAAATAATTCAAACATTTTTACAATATATTTTTTGGTAAAATTTTTGTTTAAGTAGAATAAAAATGTAAGCAACGTGGAAATTACTACAGGTATTTAAGAGTGTAGTTGAATTCATAATATTTTTAAAGTAAATATACCTCTATAATATAGTTTATCGGCTTATCCCATAAAAAAGCACGGGCCTGTGGATGGCGAGCATTGGTAACTCGCCGTCCGATCAGAACCAGACCTGAGCGTATGACGCGTCGCGTTCTTCGCGCGCCTCAAAGAGCCATCAGACCATCATAGATGGGGCCCAACAGGGCTGATGCCGATACGGAGCCGCGGAGAACGTAAAAGGTTACTAGAGCTCCGGCTCGACGTGCAAGAGTAGGAACGGGGTGGTTTTTAGTCAGTAAGAGTCTGACACTCCCTCCCCTTTGCCCCTTAAAAATATCCCATAAAAATCACACAGCAAACTCCTAAAACATAAGATTGTTAATTCCAAAACAATTCACGAACCCACTTCACAGATATATATTTAACTACAATTTGCTCACAAGTTAGTAGTCGAACTAATAAATTAGATATTAAGTACAGCTTACTTGTTAACTCATTAGTCGCTAATTAAAACTTTACTGATGAGATTATTAAGGTTACATACACGTTCTCTGTAAGTCTGTGTAGAGATGGTTTACATGGAGTACGTTCAACGTGATTCGAGAAGTAGAATTTCTAAATTATCTAAATTTGACAATCTCTAAAACTATCTTACCTAGTAAGTATCGATTATTAAGACTAAGTTATTAAGTTTTTGAACGACTACCCCTACTTTTTTATATTTGATGAGCCGACGTTTGACCACTATCTCGCCTGGTGGTAAGCGATGATCGTCGTCGTCGTCCCATGAGCAACCTATTCACTCGGGCCTTGAAGACACCCAGGTTATACCCTTCAGGAAATACAAACTCTGACAATGAATTCTCCTGTAGTAGTATCGTGTGTCAAACCTACCCATCTGACAGAATCCGGGCAATAGCGCTCTCTGATAAACCTGAACATTTTAAACTATGTTTTCTAACTCAGCCCTTATTCAGAGAAGGCACATATTCCAGTAAAGGATTGTCATGACTAGAAGTTCATTTGATTCAAAAGCTGAATAGAGCGTAGCACGTTCAATATTAACAATTCGTTACTTAAAAACCAGAGCGAAATCGAATGGCACCGACGCAGTTTCTTACGCACTTAGACTAAAGTGGGTTTTTTTTTAACGTTGCCCCACTAGGATTTTCTCCTGTGTCGTGGGTGCGTTTACAAACATACAAGTTCACATACACATGACACCCAGACCCGGAACAACAATTTGTGGATCACACAAAGTGTTGTTCCGTACGGGAATCGAACCCGCGACACGTTGCACGGCAGCCGGTTGTCCAGCCACCGTACCAACAGTGCAGTCAGCGTCACTTTCACATTCATAATATTAGTATCATGAATAGTACCTATGTAGTTGACTCACCACCTCTCCCTGGTGATGTTGCCAGCACTTTTATTTCAAATACTTAACTTTAAGTTATTGTGAATGGCCGTATTTTTGCAAGGTTATTTATTGGTTATTGCCCGAGACCTCTTACGCGCAGAATAATTTCTTGGGATTCCCATTACTATGTGAGTCTCGGGAAATTCTTTCTTAGGCTCCTGTTTGCAGTCATGCAGTGCCGGATCACAGTTTTTGCTTTGATGTCCATGTTTGTAAACGCACCCACGACACAGGAGATAATCCTAAAGTTTAATTAGAATAAAAATACAAACGTTTTACATGTAAACCGTACCTTAAGCCTGTTGTGTAAGACGCTGCAGGAAATTTATTATTGATTCAATTAATGTTTGAAGTTAATATTTAAATGGCAGCGATGTGTTATCAGATAGTTTGAAAAGGCCTGCGGGCGACGTTCGTTTAATATTAAATCTATTGACTGTTATGTTAGAGTGTAGTAGATTAATTTATTTATTCAATTTGTAATCTTAGTTACTGGGTTACATTCTCTTTTCATACTACTGAGACAATAAAACAGCTGACAACGGTAAAAATGGATACCGCAACTATAAGTATAAAAAAAATATTTTAATTCCTGCCTGCCTCATTGGCCGAGTGGTTGCAAGTGCGACTCTCGGGTTCGATTCCAGAGTCGGGCAAAGTATTACTGGGTTTTTTTAAGAAAACTCTAGTACACTAGTAGTACGGAGTATGCAATTGAGCCCGGTATATGGCAATAGGCTCACCCCCTATTACATGGGACTCATAACTTAAATAGTGAAAAGTTGGTGTTACATTGTACAATGGCATTAAGTGCGGCAATGTGCTCCTCTGCCTACCAATTCGGATATCAAAGGCGTGATTTTATGTTATTTTCATTACATACATATTTTAGGTTTTAGTTATTTACATTTTAAGTTATATTATATTTATTTAAACTTGAATTTAATATCTTTAACTCAATGTCTGTAAATAAATATTTTGATATAATTTAACATAATATTAATATTTCAGCGTTAGCGTTTCTGTTAAATAACTTACACTTATAGTTATACATTTCGCGGAATTTTTATACATTTTCATACACGAATAACATTTCAAAATGCAATTTCTTCGAAGGTTCGTTCCAATAACCAATGCAATACCAAAAACAAAACCGTAAACTAACAGATTTATATTTTAAAAAGAAAGTAAAATGTCAGTATTTACCTGAGAACGTATGTGCGTATTAAACAATGCATCCACATTACCGAGTCAACAAATGGAAATTTCCGTCATCCTGTTAGTTTGCGCGTTCAATATTTCCATAAGGGGAGCGTTATTCTGGAGTCCCGCGATATGCTGGTTATACTCATCAATAGATAATCGTGCAAGTTTTTGTCGTGTACGATAAAATGAACTTAATTTTTTTTATTGCATAATCCACACGACGAAACACAACGCAAGCGTTGCTTCACGTCAGTTTTCTGTGAGGCCGTGGTATCACTCCGGTCGAGCTCGCCCATTCGTGCCGAAACATGGCTCTCCCACACTTAAAATTATTTATTAATAATTCATTAATTTAATTTTACTACCGAGCCTAATTCAATTTAATTTTAATTCAATTTATTTATTCCAGTTTACCTATATCCATTTAGTTTGTTAGTAGACACAATATTTAGATGGGGTTAGTAACACAAACAAAAAAAATATTAGGCACAGAACATTTTTTTTATGGCATATAAACGAGCAGACGGATCACCTGATGGTAAGCAATCGGCGTCGCCCATGGACACCTGGAACACCAGAGATGTTAAAAGTGCGTTACCGGCATTTTGGGGATTCAGGAATTGGGGAGATTGGGGAAGGAGAGGATAATTGGGCCTCCGGTAACCTCACTCACACGACGAAACACAACGCAAGCGTTGCTTCACGTCGGTTTTCTGTGAGGCTGTGGTATCACTCTGGTCGAGCCAGCCCATTCGTGCCGAAGCATGACTCTCCCACACTTAAAAATGGTATAAGCTAGTATGTAACATATTTTATTCACAGAACAAAATCAGATATATTCACAACGCTTTTACACCGCAATAGTCCTCTAAACTTTGGATTTACTTCGGCGGAACATTTCTCGCAATATTTATATTTGCTATGTAGTCCTAGGCGCGCGGTGTTGTCTTACATAGCGTTTTATTTATACATAGATAAATGTACTCATTTGCGATATTAAGTGTATATGTTTTGTGTGACGAATTTTCAAATTCAAATTCTTTCAAATTCAAATTCTTTATTGCGTTTTAATAGTTTTGGAGGGACTAGGGATAGGCTGTTCGTTACGGGTTTTTTTATTGTATAAGCCGGTAAACAAGCACACGGATAACCTGATCATAAGCAATCGGCGTCGCATATGGACACCTGGAACACCAGAGGCGTTACAATTGCATTACTGGCCTTTTGGGGATTGTTGGGGATTCAGGGATTGCTGAGATTGGGGAAGCAGTGGGGGAGGGGGTAATTGGGCCTCCGGTAATCTTACTCACCCGACAAAACACGACGCAAGAGTTGTGTCACGTCGGTTTTCTGTGAAGCCGTGGTATCACTCCTATCGACCCGGCCCATGCGTGAAGCATGGCTCTCCCACACTTAAAATATTAATATTCGGTCAAGACAATACATTCTGTCAAGACAGACCTCATCAAATATTCCCTAACATACAAACTCTACTACAATATTTCCAAAATGTTTTCGTGTGCCTCAATATTGGTGCCAGGTCGTAGTTTACCTCGACATGGTGCGGCCCGTCGATGTTCTGGTTAACTGGGAAATGCCATGTTGCCAACCTGCTGTCTATATACTGACATAGTAAGTGCTAGGAGTAAGGCTAGGGTTTTGGTTGAATTGTGTGGATTGTATTTGACGTATGTAGGTAAGATTTGAGATAGTGGTCAAAGGTCGGCTCATCATTTTTTGATGACCGGTAAACGATCAGACGGATCACCTGATGGTAAGCAACCGGCTTCGCTCATAGACACTTGAAACACCAGAGGCGTTACAAGTGCGTTACCGACCTTTTGGGTTTTGGGAATTTGAGGTTAGCCCGCCAAACCTCAAATTCGGGGATTGGGCCTCCAGTAACCTCACTCATACGACGAAACACAACGCAAGCGTTGTTTCACGTCGGTTTTCTGTTAGGCCATGATATTACTCCGGTCGAGCCGGTCCATTCGTACCGAGGCATGGCTCTCCCATACCTAAATTAGATCCACGCTTAACCTCTATTTAACGCTTGGGTCAAGAGATCGACAGCTGCACGACTGTCTTTTGCTTTATCCCGAAGAAATAAGTATTTAATCAACCACGTGTATTGATTCCGGTTGTACGCGTAAATATACAACTTATGTTTCCGAATAAATACAAGAATAAAAGCCTTATATGAAGGAGGTTCTGTAAAAAAGTCAATCCGTTGTTCGTCTCGAACCGCAAATCTATTCAGTATGAATATTTCAGTAAGACAAGGGAAATGTGTATAAAAAGCCTTCTTCAGACAAGAACGTAGAGAGCCTGTGGCGTCATCATAATATTAAAATATATGAGGTTGTTGAACCCACAAAAAGATATGAGAACCATTGATGTAGGGAGTTACTAGATGTGGCAGCTAATCGCTTGCGTCGTTTGAAACTGTCACAAAATGTCAAAGAAAATATCGGTGTAAAGATCGCTTTTAGTATTCTAAATCTTCATGAATTCGATTATATCTATGTCAATCTAGAAAATACCTACAGTTTATTAACCTTTACAGCTCACTATTTTCGTTTTAATAACTTTACCATATACATAGTACGCGTATTGAAATACTCTTGCTGTTTAAAGATGAATAAACACGGCAATCAACAGAAACGCTATAGTTAAACATGCCAAATTGCCTATTACAGCTGTTTAAACTATAATACGAGTCAATTTTACACTTGCCTTTTCACTTCTTTATTTTTTTTTTATAGCTGGTAAACGAGCAGACGGATCACCTGATAGTAAACAATCGGCGTCGCCCATGGACATCTAAAACACCAAAGGTGTTTTTTTAAGGGAGGAAAATCATCGTATGCCTGCTCCCGCCTGGGTGAGGCGGGAGGTAGTGGCAGACTCTTACTGACTAATAACAACCCCGTTCCTTCTCCAGCACGTCGAGCCGGAGCCCCGGTAACCCGGTTCTCCGCGACACACCAGAGGTATAACAAGTGCTATACCACCCTTTTTGGGATTGGGAATTTGACGATTGTGAGGATTTGGGGATTGGGTAGACTGGGGAGAGCGGATAATGGGTCTCCGGTAACCTCACTCAAACGACGAAATACAACGCAAGCATTGTTTCACGTATTTTTTTCTGTGAGGCCGGGTATCACGCCGGTCGAGCAGGCCCACACTTGTAACATATCTAGTTTCTGTAAATCCATGATATATGCTAAGACTAAAAAGTTAATATATTCCTCCAAGCGGGTGTGTAATGGGTCTAATTGATGCGCACAAAAAGTGGTTTGGACAATGACAGGCCGATACTGCTACTGTTATTATAGTTCTATCAAAGAAGTTTAATGGTATCACGGCTTTTATAGCTAGAAGAAAAGAGGCATACACAGATTTTGACAATTGGAATTGAGTAGTTTCCTAGGTTAAAAATAAATGTTTCAACTTTTCGATTCAATAAATAATAATCCATTGATTTGACAATTTCGAGTTCGATTCCCGGGTCGGGCAAAGTATAACTGGGTTTTAAAAAAAAATCTCAGTAACAGCACGGAGCCTGGAATTGTGCCCGGTATATGGCAATAGGCTCACCCCCTATTACATGGGACTCATAACATAAATAGTGAAAAGTGGGTGTTACATTGTACAGTGGCATTAAGTGCCGTAATGTGCACCTCTGCCTACCCCTTCGGGGATAAAAGGCGTGATGTTATGTTATGTGATTTGACAATTTACCTGCTCTTAGTTTTTTTCTCGCTAATTTGAAGGAAATAAGTGTGCGACGTCATATTTTTGCGTATTTAACGCAAAAATATGACGTCATAAATTCATAGAAAAGTATCGTTTTTGACATATCAATAAAATTATGAATTTGACTACCTGTCAACTACCGTATTGGAATTTCTGGCATTAAAAAAACCTTACCATTTGTTCTCCAAAGTGGTCGGCAGACATTTAAAGCATAACATAAACGCATTATTTTTGGCATATACTCGTATTTCAGTCGTTTTCTAGGTATTTTTGCCAAGCACTGGAACAATTCTATCATAAGCCTAGTGTGCCCGCGTCTTCGTGTGCGAGGAAAAGTTACTTTGGATAGTTCTTTATAGCTCCTTCTCCGTAGGTGATAGCATGATAATATGTAGCCTTTATGTTGACCTGACCTGTTAGTAATATTCATGCAAAATTTGAAGTAAATCTGTGCAGTACTTTTTGAGTTTAGCCCGGACAACGAGACAAAGAGACAAAAAAGCTAAAAACTATATTTTAGCTTCGATATCTATTGTAGATCACATCAAAAATGCTCTTTTAAAAAATATTCAATACTAGCTTTTACCCGTGGCTTCGCTCGCGTCACAAAAGGATAAAAAGTAGCCTATGTGACATACACCAATACATACAGCGCCATCTATACCAATACTTTTGTTTTCCTTCGGGAATATCAAATTTTTTTCGGGATAAAAAGTACCCTATTATTTAATCCAGACTACTAACTTTACGTCTGCAAAAATTCAATGCAATCAGTTTAGTAGTTACGGCGTGAAGTCGGAACAAACAAACAAACTCACTTTCCAATTTATAATAATATTAGTAAGGATAAGGATTTTGACTTACCAACGATTTTATTATAATGTATATCGATGATTTTGAAAACGAAACACACGATACTACCTATCTTATCTAAAGTAAAATTCAAACCTGAAATCTCGTGGTTAACTGTCACACTTTCAACCGCTCGACCAGCTACACAATCAAACAGAGTACATACAAAATAATACACACAAAAATACAGCTTAATAATGCTACCATTCACAACAGAAAGGTGAATTACGTTTTGCTACCGAACGAACAGTAATATACGCATTCATCAAAATATTACTTATCATTACCACATAATATTTTGAAAACAAAAGTACGCCATCAATCACTGTCTACCAAACGTGTGTTTGTTACCAACAAAAATGGGTTTTAAAAGGTTTTCTTTGCTTCTAAATGTATGGGCCGCACATCAAGGTATACCTACCAGTATAAACAAATCTCTCCCAAAAATCTACTTCAGTTGAATTGAGAGGTCAGCTTAGATTGGTTAGTTAATTCTGCTATATCGTTTCGTCTATTAAATTATTAAAATTTTCTGTATGTTCTTAGAAATGAAAGCATGTTTCTTGTGGTCTGTTAAAATGTACTCTATCTTATTTTGCTGCGAGAAAAATATGTTTTGGCGTACTTATTAGATTTTTTTTCTTTTCGGCTTTGAGTTCTGAAGAACATTATCAATCATATTCTTGACTGTAAATATGTGAATTTTAATGTGGCTTTTCGCTTTTTTTTTCTGGCGTAATGGTCCTTAGCCGATATTTTTGTATAATGTGACGTGAACGTAATGTTAATCTTATTGTACTCTGAAATTGTGGTTCGAAGTAGAATCATTATTTCTCTAAAGATACATTGTTATTTTTTTAGTCAAATGGCTATAAAAAAAATAATATTTTGAGCACATTCTTTGGTTTATTTGATTGATTGCTAGTACTGCTGCTGAGAAAGTCATTTCAAGTTCAATCCTCGACTTGAGTGTATTAGTCACAGTTCGAAAGTTTCAGTAACCTTGGAATATTGGTTCCAGTATTTATACTAATGAATGATGAATGTGTGAGTGAGGTTACCGGGCGCCCAATTACCCTCCCCTTCCCCAAACTCCCCAATCCCTGAATACCCAACGATCCTCAAACTCCTAATCCCCAAACAGCCGGTAACGCACTTGTAACGCCTCTGGCGTTCGAGGTGTCCATGGGCGACGCCGATTGCTTACCATCCGTCTGCTCGTTTACCGGCTTGTACCATAAAAAAAATGTTTTTTTTTTTTTAACATTGCAGGCAGACGAGTCAACTAATCACCTAATAGTAAGCGATCAGTGTCACTAAATGAGTTCCAGGTCCGTTGCCTTTAAAAAGGAATACGTTTTTTTCTTGAAGGTTTGAAGGTCATATCGGTTCAAAGATACCATCGACGACAGATCATTCCACAGTTTTGCTATGCGAGACGGAAAGCTATCAGAAAACCGCACAGTTGTGGCCTGCCAACCATCTATATGATGATAATAAAATAATAAAATTGCGTCCTATATAAAATATAACTCATATCATAACTGGCAAAAACCTTAACCTTTCTACGAATGAAAGATCCAATTATCCTGTCTCTTTGTTATATTAGTTACAAACGATAACAGCAAGCAAAGAAAATACATAAAACACTAGATAACTAGAGTGTATACACTAGTCGCTAAAAACTTCACCAATTATTCGAATCTCTATAAAGCAGTAGCTCGCAGGTGCTCGCCAATCCCCTTGACAAATTGCTTCAGACAGTTTAGTGACTGAGAAAACTAGCTTTTGTTTTTGACTTTTGGGGATTAGGAATTTGAGTATTGTTGGGATTCAAAGATTGGGGTGGAGAGTAAGTGGGCCTCCGGTAACCTCACTCACACGATGAAACACAACGTTACCGTTGTTTCGCGTCGGGTTTCTGTGAGGCCCTGGTGTTTGAATATCAAGCTCCAAGTGTGTTGCTGGTGGTCTTGAATAATAAAAGACTTCGGTATGATGAGAAGACTGTATTTAAATAGGTACTGATTTTAAGGGTCAACCGATATGTGCGCACGGCGTCGTTTCGGGCGAGCGAGTGAGTGAATGACCGTCGATCGCAGCGTCGTGGTGAGCCCGATGTGACGTCAGGAACACCTGGTATCATTCCGATCAAGCCGGCTCATTCGTGCCAAAGCATAGCTCTGCGACACACACCAGAACTAGGTACTAAAAATTTATAATAAATCTTCTCAATAAAACCTTACCCAACTCTTTAACTCCTTAACTCGTTGAAAATGGTTGAAAATCATCCCATAAATTTGTTCATACAAAATTAGTCTCTAAACATTGGAAATAAGGTCTATAATGTAGTTGGAGGAGAGCGGTCGGTGACCGCTTAGGGATATATGGATTAAATATCCCATCAACCAACGACTCAATACAATGTAACTACTAAAATAACAATGTCACACTAAACATCATAATTTGGACGTCAAATCGTTGAACCACAAAAAATCTGTCAATTCTCTTCTTTCAATATACGAAGTGCCAATAAAAAGGACATAGAATAGTTCAATAAAAGGATATCATACAAAAAGGGAATCTATAACTCTCCTTTGGTGTACTGTGTAGGTAGATAGATATGTCGAATACAGGATGTCTTTCTGAGTTAAACAGACTGTTATTTGTTTTTTCGGGGCTTCAAATCTCTTTGATTGAGTTGCTAGTCGTGTGGATGCATAATAATAGCCGGGTTATAGCTTCACACCACACGTCGTGGGTGGCCCGGAGGTTTAAGACGCCCGCTTCTCATGCATGAGGGTGCGGGCTCGAAACCTACCAACGGCAAGTGCCAATGTGACTTCTTCCGAGTTATATGTACTTTCTAAGGTTATTTAGACACCACTGAACAACGGTGAAAGAAAACTTCGTGAGGAAACCTTATAACCTTATGGGCTTATAAATTCTAATTATAAGTTTGAAATCGCCAACCCGCATTTAGCAAACGTGGTGATTAATGCTTAAACCTTCTCCGTGTGAGAAGAGGCTTTGCTCAGCAGTGGACACTTACAGGCTGTTAAAGCATGATGAATAGGTTCGATAAGCTGCTTCGGGCTAAGCGTTACCGAAATTTTCGATAATATTTTTTTAGTAATAACACAATTAAGTCTAATTTATACCGATAGGTTTACCCCCTTTTTTTTAAGGGGGAAAATCATCGAATGACTGCTCCCGCCTGGGTGAGGCGGAAGGGAGTGTCAGACTCTTACTGACTAAAAACCACCCCGTTCCTTCTCCTGCACGTCGAACCGGAGCCCCGGTTACCCGTTAGGTTCTCCGCGACTCCGAATCGGCATCGGCCCTGTTGGGCCCCATCTGTGGTGGGCTGATGGCTCTTTGGGGCGCGCGCGGAACGCGACGCGCCGTACGCTCGGGTCTGTTTCTGGTCGGACGGGGAGCCACCCATGCTCGCCGTCCGCAGGCCCGCGCTTACGGTGGCCGGAGATCGTCCCGCGATCCCCGACGCCCGGTGTGTCCTTCGCGATGTCTGGGTTGCGAGGAGGCAGCGCTTCGCTGCCTCACGCGTTCCGCCTCCTCCTTAGCTAGCATGACTGCTTCGCAAAAGGAGGAGACGGCATCCCAGTCCCCCTAGGTTTACCCCCTATTACATAGATCTAATAAAGTAATTGAATTAAATTGGGCTGTAAACATTACATTTATGATGTACAACAAGATACCTCAACATAACTTCTTCGACGAACAAAAAAAAAAGTGAATTGATATCATTAGTAAAACAGTCCTAGTTTAGCACTGGCTGTTGGCGGCGGATTCGTCCGCGTAGAATATGAATTTTCCAAATCTGTTCCTCCTTCGCATATTAGCTAACTGCCAATAAAAGTCGCGTCAAAATCGCCCTAACCATTCCAGAGATTAGCCAGTACAAACAAGTAGACAGACAGACAAAAAATTGAAAAAAATGTTATATTGGTATGTGAATCATATATATATATTTTCATATGCAAGTAAAAGTAGAAGGCATAAGTAAAAGGAGGTTATTTTAATATCAAAAACTCCAATTTATCTGTATAGATAAACCAACAAACATACAACTTAAAAATCCAAAACATAGTTCACTTACCACTAACATACAGCAACAACCTTTTTAAAAACCTTTTTCACTATAAACCTCTTTCGTTCGAAAAAAAAGGAACACACCATTTGACTCAGCCTGTATACTGAGCTATTTGGTAAATAACAGTTCGTTTCACACATGGAACCATTAATACCTTCACGTGAAATATTTCAATTGCAGGGATCAAAGGATTGGGTGAGATTTAGTTTTTGTTTGGTCCCCTTAACAGTTTTTATGTTTTACCCCACCCAGCCTCTGTCGCTTGAATGTTTTCAAATATGTGCTTGTTTTTCTGTAAACGTATATTTTTCCATGGTAAAATCGGACCTATGTGTTTTGAGATTATAATCAGTCGCTATGACAGGTTTTATGTAGATCTGAATGTATAATCTCTTACTATAATGTAAAAACTCACATACATAAGTGTGGGAGAGCCATGTTTCGGCACGAACGACAATGACACAGAAGACCAACATGAACTCGCGTTGTGTTTCGTCGTGTGAGTGAGGTTACCGGAGGTCCAATCACCCATCCCTCCCTTACCCAATCCCTGAAAGAACAATCCACAAATTTCTAATCCCAAAAGGCCGGTAATGCACTTGTAACGCCTCTGCCGTTCGAGGTGTCCATGGGCGATGCCGATTGCTTACCATCAAGTGACCTGCCTGCTCGTTAACCGGTTTATCCCATAAAAAATACGTTAAGTTTTTTATCTCTCGGTAGACAAGCGCTTAAATGGCATTTGGCTCATTGCACTGTTAGTCGTTGTGAATGAAACTACTTGTTATGTAGCTTATAAGCAGCCACTACAAACTCAAGGCCTCTTCTCACGTGGAGAAGGTTTAAGCATTAATCACCACGCTTACTTAATTCGAGGTTAGCGATTTCCAACTTATATTATTAGAAGTTTTGAGCCCAGGTTTCCTCACGATGCTATCCTTCACCGTTTGTCAGTGGTGTCTAAATTCCCTTAGTGGTGTCTAAAAAATTGGCGTCAATCCTAAAAATCGCGGGTTACTCACGTGAATATACTAAAAAGCTACACTAGTTTCGAACCGCAGAGGTGTTCTTCCTCATGAGCAGCGTGCGCGGTCGCGGCGATGTCGCGCAGCCTACTAGTAGATACAGTTTTAAAAACATGACGCGATTTTTAGTTAATTTCGTATGTCTCACGATAGTTATTATAAAAACATGACGTCAGACCCTTAAAATTTTTGGTATACAAGCGCTAAAAAGCATTTGGCTCATAGCACTGTTTGGTCGTTTGGTCAATCAAAAACTTACTGAAAAATTGTGTACTCTCTTACGATACGGAATGAATAGAGGTGATAATAAACGTATTTGACAATGTCATCATTGCACGGTCATAATAATGTGCATTATTTATTATAATTATGTATTTACCAAATAACATTCACAGTAATTATTTCATACAGTACGTTTAAAAAAACTGACTTGAAATCACCCTTGTTTTTTTTAAATCGATTAATTGAACTAAAACCTTCTCCTATGTGTAACTTTTCTGAAAACGACATCAAAATCGGTTTAGCCAAACGCGAGATAAATGCAGACAAACATAGATATACATACAGGTGAGAACTAAGAACTCCTTTTTGAAATTGGTTAAAAAGAATTATAAATATTTGTAGGTGTAAAATAAGAATCCTAACCATAAAACATAACCATACTTTCACTTTCCTTTGTATTTACTTCAAAATAAACCAGATTTTATCAATAAGTACTTTACATATTCATCATCATCATCATCAACAGCCTATAAATGCCCACTGCTGAGCAAAGCCTCTTCTCACACGGAGAAGGTTAGAGCATTAATCACCACGCGCGGGTTGGCGATTACAAACTTATAATTAGAAATTATAAGTCCAGGTTTCCTCACGATGTTTTTCCTTCACCGTTTGTCAGTGGTGTCTAAATAATCTTAGAAAGTACATATAACTCGGAAAAAGTCACATTGGTACTTGCCGTTGGTAGGTTTCGAACCCGCACCCTCATGCATGAGAAGTGGGCGTATTAAACCTCCGGGCCACCACGACACTACATATTACATGTCATAAATCTGTGTAGGTGGCGCCACTATAGAATTTAATATTACAACATACGGCCTACGTACATCACTCAATACGTTTTGTTTAGTATCAAGCAGAGCTATAAATACCATGAGCCTACTTATATATACGAAACTCTGTGAGGGAGTATCTTTTATGAAATATCACCTGATGGAAAGCAATTGATGCCGTCCATGGACACTCACAACACCAGAAAATCGCATAACACGTACATTTCTTTTTCTATAGGCGTAAATCATCCAATCGCTTTTCCCACCTGGGTACGGCGAGAGGAAGCGTCAGATTCTTACTGACTAAAACCACCCCACTCCTACTCCTGCTCTTTGAGCTGGAACCGCGGTAGGTGATGAAGCGAAAGAGGTATGTAGGAATCGTAGCAATTGACTGCACAGTTGGTGCGGTGGCTGGGCAACCGGCTACCATGCAACGTATCGCGGGTTCGATTCCCGCACGGAACAACACTTTGTGTAATCCACAAATTGTTGTTTTGGGTCTGGGTGTCATTGTGTATTTGAACTTGTATGTTTGTAAACTCACCCACGACACAGGAGAAAATCCTAATATGGGACAATGTCTTTAAAAAAAAAATAGTCTCTGCTTACCCCCATGGGCGACAGGCGTGAAGTTATATATGTATGTATGTAATTACAGTCGGTTTTTAAACCTGTTTATTAGGATGTTAGAATCAGTACCTAATTCCTTAAGAAAAATCTTCTAATACGGTGAAGCCACAATCTTCAGACCTTAAGTTCAAAATCAACTTGAAGTAAATATTAAACGGTTTAATTAATCATCTTTGTTTACAACTTGGTGTTTGCTAATAATGGGGTCCTTAACCTATGTAGGGTAAACGTTGTTGGTTCATGTGAAATGATTAGTTTACCTCTAGAAGAACAGTATTGGCACTTCATAAAATCTTAGGTAGATAATTTTCTTTCTTATACATAATTAAATGTATTTTAATTATAATGTGATTTAATAATATTTATTGATATTTTTATACACTATAAAATCTATTTCATTTTCGTCCCGGGGCAAAACAACTTGCCATAAGGAGTACTTTGGATGTATAAAGTTAAAATAAAAAAATTAATATGTCATTATTTTAGATCATTTTTTATGGATATTCGCACATAAAAATCTAGATGCAAATTTGTAGGTACTATTCGCGCGCAGAATTACATGACGTGATGTGTTGATAGTGTAGGTACTATGAGTTCGTATGCGTTTTCGAAGTTTGCTTTTGCATTGTATTACCAAGACAGAACCATTTTAAAAAACTAATTAGATTCCACGGTGCGGAACAACGGATTTTCAATACCTTTAGGGCCATATCCAAAATCATTGCCAAACATTGGTAACTATTCAATACTTTGGATTACTAAAGATTGGAAACTTAATCGAAAATCTTTAAATGCGTTTGAAATGCATTATGGAATGGAATACTTATCGATTGCTGTTCAACTCCTCTAATACTTAAAACCCAGAAAAAAAAACACATATTGCATGAGGTTTGATTCACACATAATATTTATTTCGAGCACGAATCGAACCTAGCTACTAAAGTACCTCTTACTAAGTCACCTCTATTTATCAAACAACATCAAGACCACCACTTAGTATATTCTAAAACAAAACAATACCACACATCAAAACACACGTATCATATCAAATTGAATTACGTACATTGCTTGTCTAAAGTTAGGCAGTCACTAATCTAATTGTACTAAACCTGACATGTATACTGTACATATCCAATGATTCAGACTGTGGTCCTTGGAGACGGTGGGCGTAATTTCTTGTACGATTATCTTGTTAAGAAGTAAGAGAATATGTTTATTAGAACAAAGTCTTCTTGGAATTTGTAAATCGTGCATAATATATCGTGAAGCCTTTTAAACCTCAAAGCAGAAGATAAGATAAGAGCACATCTGTACTAATATTTTAAAGAGGAAAGATTTGTACCTATTTTGTATGTTTGTATGTTTGTAATGCTCAAAAAGTACTGGGCCGATTAAAAAAATTCTTTCACCAATAGAATGCTACATTCTTCCAATTTGACATAGGCTACATTTCATTTTGAAGAAAATCAGGGATCCTTGGTAAAATTTGAACAATGTAACCGAAGGTGTAGAAAATTGAGTCTTAAAATGTCTTTCGTCGAATGCGCTGCCGAAACTATTAGCGATAGAACAAAATAATGTACCATAAGAACATCATAATGTCTACAAAAAACTCCGCGGTAGCATATGTCCAACTATTGTAGTTATGTCACTACAACAATCCAAATTTCCAAAAATAAATAATTGTCTACCCCGTGCGAAGCCGGGACGGGCTGCTAGTAATAAATAATTTAATATTCCATTTTAACTAAATATGCAATACATACCATGTAAGAAAAGAAGAGCCAACTAGTTACAAAATTTTAAAACTAAACTAAATATTGACTCCTCGATGTTACTATTAGGAAAACCGAAAGACCTTCAAGCATTCATCTCACTCGCGAATAGAACCCGAATCCCCTTGAGATTCATACTTAGTACCATTTGACTGCCACGAAAGGCCTAACGGGTTGCCGGGGCTCCGGGTCGAAAACCAGGAATAGGAACGGGGTTGTTTTTAGTCTATAATAGTCTGTCACTCCCTCTCGCCGAACCCAAAGCGGGAGAAGTCATTAAATGATTTTGCCACCACATAACACAGTACCATTTAACTAAACGAGGCCTTAACAGATTTACTAAACGTACAAACCACTGTATGTCGTGATGGCCCGGAGGTTTACGAAGCCCGCTTCTCATGCAAGAAGGTTCGAAACCTACCAACGGCAAGTACCAATGTGACTTTTTCCGACTTATATGTACTTTCTAAGATTATCTAGACACCACTGACAAACGGTGAAGAAAAACATCGTGAGGAAACCAGGGCTCATAATTTCTAATTATAAGTTTGCAATCGCCAACCCGCATTAGGCAAGCGTGGTGATTAATGCTCAAATCTTCACCGTGTGAGAAGAGACTTTGCTCAGCAGTGGGCATTTATAGGCTGTTGATGATGATGAAACATATAAACTTCAGATATAGTCGAGTAACATAATTCAAAACATTTTACTATCTTAAAGTTTATTCAAAAAGTAATTATTCAAATAAAAACTAAACAATGACCTGGGGACACATTCAAATGCTTTATTGTTACTAAATCATAACTTACGTCTAGAATTGTAGATTGTGAAAGAAATATTATCTTTTGTACTTTTTAAATGCAGTGTAACTTGTATTTTTGTTTTATATTTTTCATAGTGATACTAAACAATTAGCGCAGTTGCTAAGTGACCGCTGTTATGCAACGTGTTATAATGACCTTTCCGAAAAAAGCACGTTAAAAACCCCTTTTTTGGGGTGAAAATCATCGAATGACTGCTCCCGCCTGGGTGAGGCGGGAGGGAGTGTCAGACTCTTTCTGGCTAAAAACCACCCCGTTCCTTCTCCTGCACGTCGAGCCGGAGCCCCGGTAACCCGTTAGGTTCTCCGCGACACCTTAAAAGCACTGTACTCTTTGTCATATCATTAATTCTAGGCATTTCAAATGGTACGTCACTGTGACGATGACTAAAGGCTCACGCCTATTGCCATATACCGGGTACAATTCCATACTCCGTGTTACAACTGAGATTTTTAAAAACCCAGTACTAGTTTGTCCGACCCTGGAATCGAACCAGAACGAATCGAAAATCAAACAAAAAAAAAGTAAAGTAACTACATAAATAAATGTCAAGGCAGACGGCAGTTGCAAGACAGTTTTCAGTAATAAACAAACATATATCTTGCATCAATATACGTTCCCCAACCAAGTATAAACTGTTGACAAATAGAAGCGAGAATCTATATTAATTGGGAGTTGGGGTATCAAAGAGTAGACTATCCTGCGAGCTATCGAGACCTAAGTCGCTCGGATAAGTTGCGATCCACTGAGATATGTGTGTGTCTGCACTGAGATGTGAGGGCTAAGATTTGTTGCGTTGGATAAGAAATATCTTTGTGTTATTACTTTTTTAACGAATTTGAAATATTTTTGTATTGTAACTTGTTCGGCTGCCTCGTTGGCCGAGTAGTCGCAAGTGCAACTGCCGGCAAGGGGTCTCGGCTTCGATTCCCGGGTCAGGCAAAGTATTACCGGGGTTTTAAAAATCTCAGTAGTAGCACGGAGTCTGGAAATGTGCCCGGTATATGGCAATAGGCTCACCCCCTATTACATGGGACTCATAACATAAATAGTGAAAAGTGGGTGTTACATTGTACAGTGGCATTAAGTGCTGAAATGTGCACCTCTGCCTACCCACTCGGGGATAAAAAGGCGTGATGTTATGATGATGTAACTTTCGTGAAACATACTAACAGACGCCGCGTCGCGGGTCGCGAAATGCTGCTCATGAATATGAGCCTCTAGCATGGCTTGAAACTAGTTGATTTCCTCGTCAAATTATTACGAGAATAAGCCGAAAATATGATAATTTATATGAAATTTTTGTTCAGTCACGACATGATGTCAATCTTATCGTTTATTTTGGGATATTGAAGTATGATTTAAGAATGTTTTGTTAATCTTAACTAAGTAATTTGTTTTCAATATCGAGGGAAATAAATGTAAAAATAAAATAATGCAAGAGTTATTATATTTAGGCACAGGAATAAACTCCATAGGCGAGACCTGCGGGTGACTGATTAGGGGAGTCAGTCGTCCGCTGTATGGGCGGGAGTAGGCGTTAGCGGTGTGTTCACGCGCGCCACTCGAGGAAGGAAATCGCAACTTTTGAGGGCTGTTCCGTGGTGGGACCTGCCACAATTTAGTGGTAGGTCGAGGCCTGCCGGGTGCGTCCCGGGTCACGGCCACAGGCAGAGGAGGAACACCGCGGTGGTTTTAGCCGGTAAGAGTCCGGCACACCCCCCCCCCCCCCCGTCGTCCCCACGGCGTGGGAAGTCCATGAGGATTTCCATCGCGTTATATAAAAAAAAGAGGAATAAATAGGGAAAAGTTATTTGCGAATTCTTAAGAGTATCTTCTTCTTATTAAATTTTAAATTGTTATTCACATCAAATTGTAAAAAATCAAAGAAAAGACACAGAATCTGCAGCAATTTTGATTGCAACCTTATATAGAGGTATAAACACTGTATCCGAGTTGTTTTAAACATTTAGGATATATTTTATTGTTATTATTTTAAAGTTACCATGACACCGGTGTTTCATATCCACTGTTATTGAATCTAGGACGGTGTGAAGTCAAAGTAAATGATACAGAGCATGCATGGCGAGGATCCAAAATCTATGCACAGTTCACTCAAAATCAACGATTGTATATTAGTCAGATAGTTGTAAACTTTAAGTACAAAACATGAATGTGGTGGAAAATATACTTAGGACTGCCTCGTTGGCCGAATGGTCGCAAGGGCGACTGCCGGGCAAGGGGTCTCGGGTTCGATTCCCGAATCGGGCAAATTATTACTGGGTTTTTAAAAAAATCACAGTAAGAGCACGCAGTCTGGAAATGTGCCCGGTATATGGCAATAGGCTCACCCCCTATAATGACTGAAACATGAGACTCATAATATAAATAGTGAAAAGTATGGTTTCCCCTTCGGAAATAAAAGGCGTAATGTTAAGTTATGTTATGAGAAATTGAGTCCGAAAAGTGATACAAATGCACACTTATTTTACTCTCACTACCAATTGCAGTCACTTTCATCATTCGATTAAAACTATACCCCATGTACAGCTATAAATCCGTCCTCTTTTCAATAGGACTCATAACACAACTGGCAAAAAGTAGAATTTACCTTTTAAAACATATATACATTATACATTTCATTGTATGTCGTGGTAGCCCAGAGGTTTTGACGCCCGCCTATCAAGCAAGAGACGATATATAGGATAAGGATTCGAAAGCTACTGACGGCAAGTACCAATTTGACTATTTCCGAGTTATATGTACTTTCTAAGATTATTTAGACTCCAATGACAAACGGTGAAGTAATACATCGTGACGAAACCTGGGCTTATAATTTTTAATTATAAGTTTGAAATCGCCAACCCGCATTGAGCAAGCGTGGTGTATAATGCTCAAACCTTCTGCGTGTTAGAAGAGGCGTTGCTCAGCAGTGGGCACTTAGGTTGTTGACGATGATGATGACATTGTACGTTTAACCACGCTTCAAAGAACAAAATATATTGTATAAACATTATTCATAGTTACTTTACTCCTACGTACGTTAGGTACTTGCATTCTTACGAAACCACGAGTGACAACTAGTAATAATATATAAGACCACTAAAACTGCACGAATTGCATGCTACATGCCTTTATAGCATTGTGAACTTATTTCAGAAACATGGAATACTTTATTTTTGGATTTGTTATATGGAAACCGTGCAATGTGTTGTAAAATATTTGGGTGGTACCGTTTGTAGGGCGATGTTTGATATAACATTACGTGTCTAACCGTCAAGCAAATGACATGTAAGAAACCCGCGGTTCAGAAAACAAGTGTTCCAGCATTCGTCCATAGATGGCGCTTTTTATTTGAGATCGTTTTCTGAATCGCGGTGTTAAGATTCTCCGGCAATAGTATAAGGGTCCAACGAATTTATTTGAAGGTTGGTATCAATTGATCACGTGCTATTGTATCTTATTTTCATTGTACAATAATTCGGAATACAAGTGTTCGGTAACCACTACCAAGTACTTTTATTCAAATCAACCCCCAGCTTAACCCTTTCGATACCGAGGGTTATCCATTACGTCATCGTCTTAAGGTGCATCCATATCTGACGAATGTTCCACGAATGCGCTGTTCGCGAGTGGTGTGCGAACTGCCAGTGAACTGCGTGTGTACGCTTAAAATTGATATGAGATTCACATGATCATACTAAATTAATTATTATAATTTCGACCTAACTGTCAAAACAAGTAACTCGACTAGTTTCAAGCGATACTGGAGGCTCATATTTATAAGCAGCATTCCGTGACAGGCGGCTATTGTCTAGTAGTAAGTCGAAAACATAATAATACGTTTTGCATGAGTTTCAACGTACAGTATTGGAATATGTATCAGAGACATTGTAGAACATACTTTTTTAAAAAGAGTAACCCATTGACATTTTTGCTCGTTCTTCTCGATTTGAATCTACATTTTGGAATGAGCACCTAGCTTTACCTAGCTTCACCTAACTTCACTGACGGACTGACCGACCGACCATTATTTATTTTGTATTTGTTGACGTTTCAAAAGTACCAAATTATGGTTTAATTGAAATAAATGCTTTGACTTTGACTCTGAAACCTGCACAGCACTCAAGCTTGCAGCTACTCGACCGACGAAACAGTCACGTTCAATATTTTGATCCAAAAATCATTTTGTAAGTCCAAGAAGATTTCCCCTCGATTTTTTTCCACATAAAATATGAAGGTGGTTTCGAAAAAAATCTTAGCGACGCCCAAGCAAAATCCCTTACGAATTTGTAGGTCCGTTGAGCAAAAAAAAGTGAACAAATTTCGGTTTGTGAACCGAAACGCATTTATTCACCTGTCCTTTTGGGCGTATTCAAAAATTCTACCTTCTTGAGGTAGCCCATGGGTTCTTATGGGAGAAAAGCTAAATAGATGGGTTTTACATAGCATCACGCACATCCCCTTGGGTATAGGTAGAAATATGTAGTCCATTTACCTCTATTTGGTAGTGACTAAGATTGAGAAAGGAACGGTGCGGTGTTTTGGGTATTTTGTACGGGAACGATACAACATATAATATAAAGATACATATTGATCTCAGTATACATTGTGATCTGTTTTTATTTTTCTTTCATTGATTAAAAAACGTTGACCCGCACTAATATTTTCTCCTGTATCGTGGGTGCGTTTATTAAAAGCCCTATGTGTGGGTATTTAAGTGTGGGAGAGCCATGCTTCGGCACGAATGGACCGGCTCGACCGGAGTGATACCACGGCCTCACAGAAAACCGACGTGAAGCAACGTTGCTTGTGTTTCGTCGTGTGAGTAAGTACTATTTAACAAAAATTAAAATTTCCGTAAAACAAACATTCAAAACAGATTTTATTCATTTCTATACTAAAATTTCAACCAAAACTGCTAAATTCACATAAGCACAACAATGAAACATTGAAAAATACACCTTATTTTAACTGAAAATAATTCACAATTTACTATATACAAAACGAAATCTATTCAACACATTTACTTAAGAAATACAAACGAACAGCCTCCAAGACGTTTCGTACTGATGTTTATCTTTAGTTGTTGACCTTAACGAAACAAAAGGACACTTTAGGCATTGAGCAAGCCCTAAGTCAGGGATGGCAAACTTTTACGTGTCAATGTACCATTTTGAAAACAGAATAGTTGGGCGATCAATGTCCCATAACATGTTTTTGGCCCTTTTTAGATAACATATAGCAGCACGCCTTTAATAACCGAAGGGGTACTGTTACGGAGTGGTTTTAGAGTATTTAAAGGAAACTTGATTTATTCACTTAAAAGATATTTAATGTCCAAAATACAGAATAGATAACTATCCACAATGACGTTCAAATCCACACTAACTGCAAAGCATTCCACAGGAAAAAAACCGACATAGTAAGAATGCCAACTCAGGTACACGTTGTGAACAAACGTGAAAGGATAGCGTTGTCATCGTTATTGTTTTATATGCTTATTATGGAATTCTGATATAACAGCCCCCCGAATAAAATGGAGCATCTATTAAAAAGATGTGAAATTAAAAAAATATATATATATATTCGGATTTGAATCGTCTTTGAGGATTTACAACTCATTTTAAACTAGGAAATATTCTATAGTATTTTATGTTATAAACTAAATTAACTTAATTTAATAGAAACCATATTATTAATCTACGACATTACAGGTATGTTAATAGTATTAAATAAAATAAACACACCGAGAAAATTATAAACTAAGCAATATTTTGATTAAACTATGTTAGTGAATTATCAGAACGTAAGGTTAATAACATAATTATATTAAAAGACATTGTTATAATTTCAAGAGCAATCAATATGAACTTATTATGAATTAATATTTTGAACTAATTTTGTTTTGTTATTATAATGTTTCTCTTTAATGATGCTGACCTTGATGGTGATAAGTCAGGTTCAGTGGATTCATCGACTACAGTTAGTTCAATATCCTGTTGAGGGTGACTATTATTTTTAACTGTCTTCGTATTACGATTAGACATTGGTATGCAACATGGAGCTTTAAAATTTGGAAAAATCAGTTTTTGGCCTCTGTAAAGTAAATAGAGGAAGAATATTATAAAGAATACGTAACTGAATGACATGTAATGAATTCCATATTTTTGAAAATGATCCGGACTTTCTATCTCTTCTAATTCATGTTCAAATGAGTTAAGATGCGTACTCGCTTGTAATAATGAATCCAAGTTATTTATATTACTTAGTTTTAAGTATGGTAAACGTGAAAGTGAATTATTAACTCTAATTTTCTCACAACAGTCATCTTCAACTAGATTAAAATTAGAAACAACATGTTGGCTTGCATTCAGGTAAACATTTGCTGATGGCACAAATTGTAGTGTTTTATAAAAGGCTTTACAGTTTTTAGCTGGAGATAATATTCCTGTACCAAACAGGGTTTCATCAAAAGTACTATCATCATTTTTACAGGATACATGACATTTCCCTGGTTCGGATAAAACAAATATCCATCTGTTATTACTAATTTTATGAAATAATTCAATAGAGCCTTTTAACAATTTTATCTCACAAGAAACAGGTAACTTACTAACTACTTCCGTAATTAAGATGGTTTCACAAATAGGATTCACGACACTTGAGTAAACACTTTCTAAATCACAGATATAGAACTTTTCACGAATCACTAGACACTTATCTACACTTTGTAGCGGTGAGTAAAACATATGATCGACTGTTATTGCAAGGTAAGGATGACTTGGGGCGATAAGCGCAAAGGTGTCAGGTTGCGCCATGTCATAAGGCACTGGCATTGGAATAATATGGTACAAGTTGTATGTTTGAGGTAGGACGAGCGGTATCCTAATAACTACTATGATCTTGTTGTTATGAAAGTATGAAACAAGTTTTGATACGTCAATAAGGTCGTGAATATTTTGTAGTGATAGTGATACAGGAAGTTCGTAATACCTGGGCATGTTATTTAAGTTTTGTTCAAGTTCATCATACAATTGACAAGGACTAAGTACAGTCGGGTGCAAAATATTAGTTTTACTAAATAAAATCGCGTTATTAACATCTTCAATGTCAAACGATAATGAAATAATTATACTTTCGATAGCATTGAGAAATGCATTTATATTTGATTTGATATCTAGTTTATCATTTGAGTTTGATAGCTGTTGAAAAGCTTGGTCGATTATTTCAAGGTTTTTATTAAGACGTTTTTCATTTTCGTTTAATTTTGAAATGGAACTATTAAACGTGGTTATTGTTGATTTGATTACGTGAATATTATCTCTCATTAAATGAGCTAATTGTTTTTCATCTGATTGAACTTGATCTATAGCGTTTGAAAATTTCACAGCATCCTCCGAATCTAGAGTGCCGAAAAAGGTTTTTAAAAGAGATCCACCGGCGTCAATCAAGCCTCGTTTAGGACGTTTAGCATTGACTATGTTGTTGCTATTTATTATATAAGATACCGAAGAAAACTTCTTAATATTGTTGTCATGTTGATTCTGCAACGCTGACAACGAATTTAAACAATCTACTTGGATTTTAGAAGAACTGTACTCTTTACAATAGGAACTAACTTTACTGAATAGAGATTCGACTGTCTCTAAATGCGATTGTATTTTACCAATATTTAAATACGTAACTATATTCCAATTATCATTGGTAAACTTAACATTAATCATTTTATCGAAATATAAACCAGAGCTACTTGATATTTGTGTGACGGCTTGATGACACGTGCTTGTTGTAGTAAGGTGCCTGAAATGAGATTAAGTTATTACATCACCTGACGATAGTTTTATTTCGTCATAATGATGACGCACATGTTTCCGATTAATGAGAAGCGTCACCGTATGATTGCCGTTGATCTTTACAATTTTGTATGGACCTTTCCATACTGGAGACAGAGCTTTGTTTTGCTTGTGGTGACATTTTAAATATACTAAGTCACCGACATTGTAAGTTTTAGGTTTAGCGTTAGAATCGTAAAGACGTTTAGACCTCTCTTTCGAATTTTGAATATTCTGTAGGGCTTTCTGCCTACTATAAAACTCTAATCTATGGTTTAAAACTCTAATATAATCTGTGTAAGTGTTATTTTCTAGTGAATCGATTGATTTTGGAATATATGGCTTGAAACCGAATAATAATTCAAATGGGCTATAATCAGTAGTCGAATGGACGTTAGAATTATACGAGAACATAGCTGTGTTTAGGTACAAGTCCCATGTATGAGCGTTTTCATTGATAAAGGGCCTCAAATATTCTTTTAGAGTAGAGTGGCTCCTTTCTAGAGCTCCACAGGTTTGTGGATGATATGGAGCGGCGAAAATATGTTTAATGCTAAATAATTTATTAAGTTGTTTGAGAACGTCAGAGCTGAAGTTTGTGCCTTGATCGGTTACTATCATTTTGGGGATTCCAAGGTGAGATATAAAATGGACTAATTTTTTAGCAGTCTCATCCGCCGAACAAGTTTGCAGTGGATATGCCTGGGAGTATTTAGTGAGATCATCTTGAATGGTGAGTATGAACTTATATTTAAATTCATATTTCTGGGAGGGGACCGACCAAATCTAAATATATCTTTTCAAGAGGTTTCGTTGCCGTTGAAGTTATTATCATAGGGGCACGATTCGTCTGACGTAAAGGTTTGTTTATCTGACAAGATCTGCAATTTCTAATGTAGTCTTCGATGTCTGGCGCATGGTTTTCCACCAGTACATAGATCTAATTCTTTCTAACATTCGGGTGATGCCCGGATGTCCAGCAGTAGGCGAATCGTGGTTGTCACGAAGTATCTGCTTAATCTCATTAGGTGTAGGGAATAGAATACTATTTCTGTATATATTAATTTTAATGTTTGTATTATGGAAAACGTAAGCTATGATATGTATATTTTTGTATACGAGATTTTTGTGAATGGATCGTAAAAATCTGATATGGCGATTTCTTTCTCTTCCGTATACAAAGATTTTACCATGTCCCTATAATCAACTAATAATTTAAAAATATCTTTATATGACATCTCGTCATAATGGTGTACTCGTACAAACAAATGTGTAAACAAATGAGTATCGTTTGATGTGTTGCAGAAAGTGTAAAGTTCGCGTTCTATGTCGTGGATATTAGGTTGACTTGTAGATGAATCTATAATTTCTTTACAGTAAGGTACAGAATCGTCTAAATCGATTGATGTAGGATAAACTACCAGTTTACACTTGGCCTTGAGTAACGATTCTTTGAATTCTTGTATGACAGTATTGAAATTAAGATTAGGTTGTTTAATCAGTTTTAGGAATGCCTCGTAAGTTTCTGGTTTAGAAGGCGGAGAACAATTGTGAAGCAAATTATTAGGCTCCGGGGATTTATTATTATCGACTGCACATATGGTATGATTTGAGTCACTATGATCTTGTAGCGGGAATCGTGATAAAGCGTCGGCGTTACAATTTAATTTGCCTCGTTTATGTATAATCTCGTAATTATATTCCTCTAATTTTAGACGCCAACGGATAAGTCTAGAGCCGGGGTCTTTCACGTTAAATAGCCAAATTAAAGGTTTATGGTCAGTAACGATTTTGAAACGATAACCGAAAAGATAGGGACGGAACGTTTTTACACCGAACAGAATTGCTAACAGTTCCTTTTCCGTGGTAGAATAATTGCCTTCAGCTTTATTCAGCGTTCTTGATGCGTATGCGATAGGTTTATCTCTTCCTATGTCTCCTTGTGATAATATTGCACCTACAGCATAGTTAGAGGCATCCGTTGTTAACACGAATGGTTGATTAAAATCAGGATATTGTAAAAGAGGCGCTGTTGTTAATTTTTGCTTTAAGATATTGAATGAATATTCTTGTTCTCCTGACCAATGGAATAAAATCTTTTTTTAAAAGGGAAGTTAAAGGTTTAGTAATTTTTGAAAAGTTTTCAATAAATCGCCTATAGTAACCAACTAAACCTAGGAAAGATTTAATATCTTTTGGACATTAGGAGTCGGAAACTGAGTGACGGCCTTGATTTTATCTGGATTGGGACTGACACCTTTGTCGGTAATTATGTGACCTAAATAAGCCACTTCATGTCGTAGGAACTCACATTTTGCGGGTTGTAATTTTAGGTTAAATTGACGGAATCTATTAAAGATTAAGTTGAGTTTTTCGATATGAGATTGTAGATTCTGACTGTATATAATACAGTCATCTAAATAAATATAGCAATGAAGGCCTTGAAGACCGGATAGAACAGTATTCATAAGTTTTTGAAATGTGGCAGGAGCGTTCTTTAGCCCGAAGGGCATTCTAGTAAATTCATAGTGCCCGGAAATTTTATCACCTACCACGGTGAAGCCAGTTTTAGGTGAGTCTTTGGGACTCAATTTTAATTGATGAAAACTACTTACAAGGTCAAGAGTACTAAAATATTTAGAGTGACCTAGTTGATCTAGGATGTCCGTAATTAACGGGATTGGATAAATTTCGGTAACAGTAACGTCGTTCAATTTCCTGTAATCAATAACGATTCTCCACTTTTGTTTTCCTGATGAATCTATTTTTTTGGGCACGACCCAAATGGGAGCACTCCATGGTGATTTTGAGGGACGAATGATATTTTGGTCTAGCATTTTCTTTATTTGGCTTTCCACTTCGGTTTTGTGACACTCCGGAAAACGATAAGATTTGGCGTGAATGGGGGCGGCGTCACCCGTGTTAATAGAATGTTCAATGGCATTAGTACAAGATAAAGGTTCGCCTTCGAGATAGAAGATGTCTGTGTAATTTGAACAACATTCTAAGAGCATCTTTGTTTCTTCTGGATTTAAATGTTCTGTCCGGATAAGATCGAGTACTTTCTGCGATCTATATGAAGACATGTTATTTAAATTATTAATAAATTGACAATTGTCATGATTATACAGTTGTGAAGACACTGATACGTTCTCGAATGGTATGAGATGGACACAATAGTCGCTAAAAATTATTGGAGATTCAGTAGTATTAAGAACTGAAAGGTTAATGCGATTATTGGGTTTGACTGAGACAATGCAGTTCGCTACATAAACGCCTTCAGCATAAATGTGATCTAAAACTAGACCAACCTTCATGGATTTCAATTCTTCTAAACAATTTGATACAGAACATTCAACTATTGCTTCTGATCGAGGCGGAATAATATATACGGGGTTACTAAAATTTAGAGGTATAAGGTGGCCTCGAATGAGCAATGAATTTTGGGAATATTTAACGTCGCATTCTAGGTTTTGAAGAAAGTCATTACCTAAGATACCGTCATAATTTAGCCTTACTTTATCATTGACGGCGTGCAGTACATAACTAAAATAAAGTTTAGAATTCGTAGGCAATGTATATTCAAAATCAATCGTAAATGACCCTAGAGTTTTATAAAAAGAGTCATCTTCGCTCAGGCCTTTAAGTTTGATGATATCTTTAGATAAAGCTGGCATTGAATTAAATTTCCAAGTTTTACAATACTCACGCTAGCTCCTGTGTCGATAAGAAAGCATAGAGGTTTATTTGAATAGTTAGTATCAAGAAATATGTGGGGTAGAGATATTTTATATGTTTTGATTTCATGAATTGGGGTAATATACTCTTGTTTTTGGGTGGTATAAGGATTCGTTGGAATAGCAGTTCTTGACAGAATTTGTTGAGATTCGGTTTTTAAGACGTGGTTGCCTTCAGTTTGGGACTTACTATCACCCTGTTGCATGAATACACACGATTCAATTTGACTTTCAGTTTGAATCTCGCTACCCTGTCGATTAGCCGAAAATAATTGAGATGGACCTTCAGTTTCGGGCTGTATACCGGGTCGCATGGTCATATGAGATTGAAATTTAGGATGACCTTCAGTTTCGGGCTGTATACCGTGTCGCATGGTCATATGAGATTGAGATTTAGGATGACCTTCAGTTTCGGGCTGTATACCGGGTCGCATGGTCATATGAGATTGAGATTTAGGATGACCTTCAGTTTCGGGCTGTATACCGGGTCGCATGGTCATATGAGATTGAGATTTAGGATGACCTTCAGTTTCGGGCTGTATACCGGGTCGCATGGTCATATGAGATTGAGATTTAGGATGACCTTCAGTTTCGGGCTGTATACCGGGTCGCATGGTCATATGAGATTGAGATTTAGGATGACCTTCAGTTTCGGGCTGTATACCGGGTCGCATGGTCATATGAGATAGGAGATGTTTTTTAAAATTTCGTGTTATTGTGCCTAGAACACGGTCGGGCGCAGGGCGGCACGAAAACGACACCCGACTATTTAGTTTAAATCATCGTCGCGTTCTTTAGTATCTTCCCACGATTCATCGGATTGTGGCACGACATTGTGCTGAGTAAGGGAATTATTTTCTTTAGAGTTATTGTATTTGCGTCGATAGCACTGTGAAATATCATGGCCAGTCTTTTTACAATAACGACAAAAAGCATCAATAACTTGACTTGGCCTAGGATGTTTTGGGATCCGAGGGTTAGAAAATGTTTGGGGCCCGATATTAGATGAAGTCGTAGCTTGATTTTGAGATCGTTTTTTATTCAAACACTCATTTTCTAAATGACCCGACTTGTTACAAAATTTACAATGTTTAGTTAATTTTGAGGAAATCTTAAAGGTAAAATTTTGGATTTTTTCCTCCTCGAGAGCGATGTTGATTGCGTCGTTTAAGTTTTTCGGATTTCTACACCGCACCATGTTACTGAGATTGGATTTTAAACCAAATGTAAATGTATGGAGAGCAAGGTCTTCAGTCATTGCGATTCTGCCAGATAAATCCTTTTTAGTTGTTTCAGAATTGTGTATTTCTGTCTGCATATCTGTGAGACAGGTCTCTAAGCGTAAAGCAAACTGTGACACTGATTCTCGATCTTGTTGTCTACAAGATTGTAATTCGAAAAATAGGTGACTGTAATGTTTCCTTTCGCCGAAATTTTGGCGAAGGAATGACTGTAAAGAATCAAAGTCTTCGAAGACCTTGTTGGAACAAGCAATTTGAGCTTTGCCTCGCAGTTTGGATAATATATACTTTAACAGTAGTTTTTTCTGACTCTCAGAGGCTAAACCTAGAGAATTTTGACAATTAGTTAAAAATGCAGCCAAGGTTTCACGATCTCCATTATATGTATCAATAAAATCGCATAAAATTTTAATAGGATATTGCTCGCTCAGGGAAATTTCGGCCTTACTCATTTTGATCATAAATTTGACAGACGCAATAAAATTATAAATAAATTATGAGTTTGATAATAAAATGAAATTGTATAGAACTTGAATAGAAATTGAATTAAGGTTGTTTCAAATAAAATAGAAGGATTTGCAATAACAAACGACAAAATGTTCGACTCACAATAGCACTGCGAGAAGGAGTGTGGACATCGCGGACTTCGAAGTAGGCTGTAACGTGGCACTTGCAGGTAATTCGCAGCAAAGGACGCACAGCAGTACGTCAGCAGGAACCAGGACACCAGCGGGAATACGATTGCAGCGGCTAGGTGAGTTGCCAGACACGTGTTGTAGTGGCAACGTGTACAATATCAGTACTGATGGCAATGGCACCAGGTGAACCAGGTAAGTACCTAGTTTGGCAGGTTGACAGCAGCAAGACCTGACCACAGGATAGCAGGTATCCGGTATCAGGTAAGAGGAAGTACTCGAACAGGTTCGACCACGTGGCGTTGTGGCGTGGCAGAGACACGTGGAGGCACGAACCGGTGGCAAGCTAGCGGGTGGCAGGCTTACGTGTAAGACTTACTGTCGCAGCTCTCTAGCAATGGTACTTAGGGTTTTAAAGTTCGTGACTTACACACTCACGTGGGTATAAAGAGTTTATAAGATTTTGTATAGAGTTCACAGCTTCATAGGACGCACTCCGCGAAATTTATAGGGGATGTTAGCTAACTATTGCCTGGTATCCCACTTCTGACACCACTGTTACGGAGTGGTTTTAGAGTATTTAAAGGAAACTTGATTTATTCACTTAAAAGATATTTAATGTCCAAAATACAGAATAGATAACTATCCACAATGACGTTCAAATCCACACTAACTGCAAAGCATTCCACAGGAAAAAAACCGACATAGTAAGAATGCCAACTCAGGTACACGTTGTGAACAAACGTGAAAGGATAGCGTTGTCATCGTTATTGTTTTATATGCTTATTATGGAATTCTGATATAACAGTACATTATGCCAATTAATGCCACTACAATGTAATACCGACTTTTCACTATTTATGTTATAAGTCCTATGAAATAGGGGGTGAGCCTATTGTCATATAACCGGCACAATTCCAGACTCCGTGCTACTGAGAATTGTTTTATAAATACTCAGTGCCCCTTGTTGAACCCCTTGACCCACGAGGCAGTCACTTTTTAGTTTTTTTATACATATATGATTAGTCGCCGTTTGGCCAATACCTCGCTCGATGGTCTATGATAATGATATTGGCCACTACCTCGCCTGGTGGTAAGCGATAATGATCCCTACAATCATCATCAACAGTCCATAAGACTTCCACGCTTGACAATCGTGTTGGACATTGCATACTAAAAGGATTAGGTTTATCAAAGAACGCTGCTGATCCACTGCTGACCATAGGCTTCTCATAATTCCTTCCAGATAGGCCGGTTAGAACCGACCTGCATTCAGTCGGCCTCATCGTTCGCTTGATAAAACTGACGGGTAAAAGTGCTGCCTTGTAGCCTATTTGTAGAAATAAATTCACTTGTTTCACTTGCTCCCAGGTCTTTGTTAAATATTTAGTGTTTAAGTCGACACTCACGTAAAGAGTACGGCTGATTTTAGTCTTACGCTGACGGCACGCGCACATATATCTCGGCTATCAGCGCTGACGATACTAGTGCTGTCCGTGTCAGACTTTAATCAGCCTAAGGGTGGTATCAAATGTATTATACTCTGTGGTCAAATGACAAAAATATTGTGTTACATGCCATTAATGATAGGTATGCCAAAGGTTTGCCATCCCTTACCAGAGACCTACATTGTTTGGCCTGGCTATTTTCAGACCTTTCAGCCTATACGTTAGTATTAAAGTTGTCACGAAAAAGGATTTAATCTTAATGCCCAAATGGATTCGGTTTAAAAAGTTTTTATGTATTCTTTTTTAAAGTTTGAATGAGTAACGGTCTTTTTTGAAAAAGGAATTGTATTTTGAAATGTTTGTTAGTGTGTAAAATATTTGCTTTTAACCTTTAATACAAACCAAAATGTTTTAAAAGAAAATATTTTTCCACACAATATTTCATTTTTAAAATGCAATTTTAATAAAGGTTCGGGAGAGCATATACCTAAAAACGAATTTTACACATTTAACGAAACATCGCCTGCATAAATTAATTAGAAACTACGACATAGTCGAAAATGAACTTTATTGAAACTCTATTATAGAACATTTTACAATACCCGTTAACCATAAACATAGAAATTTTGATTAAAATGAATTTTATAATACTCTATTCAACAACAAAATAGCAATGTTCTTTATTCAAATATTTTTAGAATGCAGAATAGCGATACTAGCTAAAATAAAACAAATAAAAATACAAGAAGCTCTTTTACAGGCCAGTGTTTCGGAAAACCCATTCACTTTACGTAAAAACAGTGGCATCACAAAAGAGTTTTGGTCGAAATAGTCTGCATACGTTAAAAACTAAAAAAGTTGGAAATATCAACATGTAACTGTAGATACCTCTTTTGTGATAAAGAACTCTTTTTAAATATAGCTGACGCAGATAAATAAAAAACTAATGCTTCGCTCTCAAAATTGCTAGCCATTTAACATTTTTTTTTAATCGTTGTTTGAATTTGAAACCTTTTGGAATAAAAATGAATAATAAGAAACATGATGAGAGTCCGTAGCTGAACTAAAGGCATTTTCTACAATAGAGGGATTGTCCATAAACTTACCTGACAGGCAAATTAAAAGAGAGTTGTTCGGTTTCTATCAAATACACGGTCCTTTAGTTATAAAAGGTGTTGTTTTAAAGCCGCGTCATTTTCTAGGAGGTAACTCGGCTATCGATTCTGAGTCCGAATCAATAAAAAAAATGTAGGTAAATATTTTTCATTTTTCTTTAAAGTACGGAAATCCGTAAGTGCGAACTACACGCCGCCGTCTTGTAACTAGTTTTATAACGCGGCTTAACACACACAAACTCAAACACGTAATTCATATTATTCCTAATTATATTAAACTCCAATAAGAACCTTTGCTGTCGCTTATTCTGAAACACTGTCGAACTTAAACGATTTATTATAGCCATATTTTAAGGATTGACCCGAAATTTTTACTTACATTGAACCTTTATGCTTTCTGTGACATGCCCCCGAGAAATGACACGGTTTTAAAACTACACCTTGTATTGACAAATGGTCTGCTATGACGTAATCGCCTCAGTCAGATTCTTACTGACTAAAAACCTGGACTTACATAACCCACCCAAACTCGGGAACTCGTGACAAAACCACTTAGCAAATACAGTTGAGACCACAGACTACAAACATAGTAATATAACAGGATTATTGTAAGCCAGGTCTAACTATGTTATCCTATTAATCCTTCGTGCAAACATTATAAAGATGAAAGTTTGTGATAGTAAAACGTTTGTTGCTTACTTACGCCGTGACGGCCGCGGTTTTTATTGTATACTCCACGCTTCCCAGACAGACAGGTTGGAGATCACTGCTTAAAAATTAATTAATACTTTGTTTTTTTTTTATTTACTAATAAACGTTGCCCCACACTAAGATTTTGTCGCGGAGAACCTAACGGGTTACCGGGGCTCCGGCTCGACGTGCATCACAAGGAACGGGGTGGTTTTTATCAGTACGAGTTTGACACTCCCTCCCGCCTCACCCAGGCGGGAGCAGCCATTCGATGATTTTGCCCCCTAAACACTAAGATCTTCTCCTGCGTCGTGAGTGCGTTTACAAACATACAATTTTACATACACATGACACCCAGACATCAGAACAACAATTTGTGGATCACACAAAGAGTTCCACCGTGCGGGTTTTGAAGCTTCGACACATTGCACGGCAGCCGGTTGCCTAGGCACTGCGCCAACAGTGCCGTCATCTCTCTTGTAACATAACATCACGCCTTTTATCCCCAAAGGGGTAGGCAGAGGTGCACATTACGGCACTTAATGACACTGTACAATGTAACACCCACTTTTCACTATTTATGTTACGAGTCCCATGTAATAGGGGGTGAGCCTATTGCCATATACCGGGCACATTTCCAGACTCCGTGCTACTACTGAGATTTTTAAAAACCCAGTAATACTTTGCCCTCTCTTGTCTCTATTCATAAAAGATTTTTGTCTCAGTTATCTTGTATCACTTAAGTAAGAGTCAAAGAACTACTACTCTACTTTGTCTTCAAAACACGGCTAGTTTCTTAAACTGTCAAACACCAAGCGGACACCGGTAACCGCAACCTATTGTTCTTTAATTGTGTCTATAATGACGGTACTCAACGAGTTAATAGTACATAACATAACATAACATCACGCCTTTTATCCCCGAAGGGGTAGGCAGAGATGCACATAATACCACTGTACAATGTAACACCCACTTTTCACTATTTATGTTATGAGTCCCATGTAATAGGGGGTGAGCCTATTGCCACATACCGGGCACATTTCCAGAGTCCGTGCTACTACTGAGATTTTTAAAAACCCAGTAATACTTTGCCCTCTCTTGTCTCTATTCATAAAAGATTTTTGTCTCAGTTATCTTGTATCACTTAAGTAAGAGTCAAAGAACTACTACTCTACTTTGTCTTCACAACACGGCTAGTTTCTTAAACTGTCAAACACCGCGAGGACACCGGTAACCGCTACCTATTGTTCTTTAATTGTGTCTATAATGACGGTACTCAAAGAGTTAATAGTACATAACATAACATAACATAACATAACATAACACGCCTTTTATCCCCGAAGGGGTAGGCAGAGGTGCACATAATACCACTGTACAATGTAACACCCACTTTTCACTATTTATGTTATGAGTCCCATGTAATAGGGGGTGAGCCTATTGCCATATACCGGGCACATTTCCAGACTCCGTGCTACTACTGAGATTTTTAAAAACCCAGTAATAGTTTGCCCGACCCGGGAATCGAACCCGAGACCTCTTGACCAGCAGTCGCACTTGCGCCCACTCGGCCAACGAGGCAGTTAATAGTACATAACATAATTTTCGACAAAACAAGCGAAGTCGCCGTTTGAAACTAGTTGTACACACAAGAACAAGCTAAGATCGATTAACCCTCGTGAGCAAGCAACTCAGGGCCATTAGTGTGAGCAAACATATTTGTGTTATTGAGCAAATGTATACCAAACTATGATACGCGGGCGGTGATGGGTTGCATTACGTAGGGAGTGGGTGTAAGGTTTTCAAGGGTGAAAACAATTTTCTGTCTCAAGAAATGTGTATTTTTTTGGTTGTTTTAGTTTGTAATTGATGCGTTCGTATCGAGTGTCGGACAAAATAGAACTACGGTATTTCGATTTTTCAAAAATTGTTCTATAAAAACACACCGTCTGAAATTGTGCCCTATGTATACTGACAGACTTATCCCAAGCCAATAGGTTATGGTTAATAAAAAAATAAATATATTACATAATCGACTTGAAACAACGCTTGCGTTGTGTTTCGTCGTATGAGTGAGGTTACCGGAGGCCCAATTACCTCTCCCCCCCCCCTTCCCAATCTCCCCAATCCCTGTAATAAAAGATGACCGGTAACCCACTTGTAACGCCTCTGGTGTTTCGGGTGTGTGTGGACGACGCCGATTGCTTTCCATCAGGTGATCCGTCTGCTCGTTTACCGGCTTATCTTATAAAAAAATAATAAACAAAAATAGCCCTGGAAACCCAGAGGACTAAAGAGAAGGCCTTTATCAGCAGTGAACATCTGATAATGCTGATGAATCCTGTGTAAACGAAACACCTTACTCAGTAATCACGCTTGCTACCACTTGACAAACAAGAGCATTCTCATTTTGCAGTCAAAAAAACAACCGACAGATCAAAAAATGCAAACTTTATCAATTCATCCAATTAGTACAATTTCTAGTGAACTACTAAATAACAGAACAACTTCTAAGCTACTCTATTATGCTCTCTGCAAAGGATAATTTCGCTAGATTAGTTTTCTACCCGAATTTCGTATTTACTAATATTATAAAGAACAAAGACTTGTTTGTTTGTCTCGTGGTTCTGAACTGATAGAACTGAACAGATTTTAAAATTCGTTCACCATTTTTTTTAAGGGCGGAAAGTCTTCGAATTTTTTTTTTTTTAAGGGGGGAAAATCATCGAATGACTGCTCCCGCCTGGGTGAGGCGGAAGGGAGTGTCAGACTCTTACTGACTAAAAACCACCCCGTTCCTACTTCCGACAGTTCAATAGAATAAAATCAAAAAAAAATCTTACATTAATTAATTTTATGACCAACTTAATTTTAATATTTATCCAGCCAATTACAAAAAAATAAGTATGCTGTTTTACGCTAAAAAACGTGACGTCACAATATACAATCTCGTACAAAATTCATAAAAAAACTGTAGTTTTTGACAGTTCAAAAAGTTTGGAATTTGACTGGTTGGCAAGTACCCAATTAGTGGTGTCGTGACCAGCGTGAATACACGTCAGCATTATGTACTGCCATCCGAGCTGGTCACGCCGCCAGATTAGTTGTGCAACCTAGCGGACACCAGTTGAGTAACTCTCTATAGAGCTCTATGCTTTGTTGGTAGCGGTGATTGGTTGCGCTTCCATGGTGTCCTGGTGCAATACAGCCCTTACGAAATCGGAGGAGAGTAATAAGAGTAGTGACAAATATAATGTAATCTTCTCTACTATCAAAATACATGAAGGAGGACACAAGAAAATAGATCTAAATTCCACACGGGCATAGCCGCAGGCTGCAAGCTAATTTGGACATACGAGTAAGCTTATTCAGTAGCAATTAGGATAATTATCGTGTACTAATTAGCTATATCTTAATTCATTTCGATTCTAGGTCATCTGGCCAAAGTGACTTGACGTTTTTAGGACTGTTGTGTTAGACGCAAGTTAGAACTTTAGTTTATGTAGAACATTTTATGAAATTAGTTTTATTTTGTTGTTTCTGAGTGATGGTTCTGAGTATAGTTTTGTTTGTGTTTTGTGTTAGGCGTTATTAGTAATTAGTTTTCGTTCGAATTAGATCATAACCTAGTTTAGCCAAAGTAAAGGTTGAAGTCGGCGACTGTGACTGGCGTTTGGTATACACGCCTTTTATTAATATGAAACTGGGAAATTGTTATGTGTATTATAAGTACAATAGGTGCTAGCTTCTTCAGAAAATAAAGTACGGGATTTTCGATTACATTATAATAATGAATTATTGAAATTGATACAGTTACTTTCCGTCAGGTACGCCGCAAGTTTAAATAGAACAAAAAATCCTTTATATGGGCCAATGATGCAGACATACCATTTGATGTTAAGTAATCGCGTCGCCTAAGACTCACTGCAACTCTAAAAGTATTACGAGTACATTACCGGCTTTTGGAACGGGAGTTGCGGCAAGCGATGTTTCACACCAATTTTCAGTGAGGCCGTGATATTTGTTGTTTTCTCTGGTATACTCCAGCCGAGCCAAACATTTGTTTACAACATCTGAAATCTAAACACCACAGTTAATTCATATTCCTTACTATAAAAACTTTAGCTCTCTTCCGTCTGTTGATTCCGGATTCCGACAAAAACCATTAGCTGACTGTTTTTGCGGAATTCCGACCAAATTTCGTTTGTCAACACGGGGCACGGATTAAATAGCATATGGAATACTAACGTTGTTACGTAGGTACGTATGGTTATAAAAACAAATGGCTACCCTTGTGCCTTTGCAAAGCCTCATAAAGTTAACCTTTTTTGTCTTTTGTTGTGCAGAAGAAAGTAGAAGATTGGTACGTGCGTAATGGTACTCGTTTTCTGTTATCGTTGATTACTAAATGTTTCGTTGGTAGCATAATCAAAAGAGTGACTGTTGAGTTTAATTCCAGGGTCGAATAATTTACTCGTCATCATAGTCAGTCATAGAATTTTTGGTTTTCGTAATAAGCAGTGATAACTTCGTTAAGAACCGTGGCTATTATTTTTCAATAAAATTATTATATTACTACACTTTATTAAAAAACACGATATGGCTTAACACTTATCGAGCAGTTTCATCAAACAATTACGTAAGTAATTAACCAAAAACAGATGCAATAATACGTAAATAACATATTTGACCTTACCATTAACACTCCATTACCTCACCAATCCCTAACCTCAACTATTAATTAATATAAATGTTGTAAAGGGACAAATGTACCATAAGTACGAACTAACCCCTTATCTGAATATCTGTGAACCTTCCAAGTTATCTGAACGAAGTAACACTATCTGACAAGGGTCTATTAAGTTAGACGTTCAAGTTACGCTTTGAAACAACTCAAGTAATCATTTTTAATAGGGTTACGTCATTTTCGAGTGAATAATTATCATTTTAGATACGGAAATCAGGGGTTAGGCGGTTGATAGTTGGGTCCAGACCCACTCCAGAGTCTAGAAGAGACTTTGTCTGTTGTTGCATCTATGAAAAGCGAATATTTTAAACATCGTATCGTATCAGTAAGTCTTCGGAATCTGGATTTCAAATATGCTTTTTCGATAATTATGTATGTGTGCTTCGTTGGTCGAATGATCACAAATGCAACTGCTGATCAATGAGATTTGATTCTCGGATCGGGTAGTATAGAAAAGTGAAAAAATCCCTATTTCAAGAGACTTATAATATAACTGGTCAAAAGTGTGTTAAATATACCTGTGCCTACTCCTTCCGAGATTAAGCACAATGTCATGTTTCTTTTATACTATCTAGCTTATACTAGCTAGCTTATAGAACTTCCTAAGGGTACGGCGTGTCGCGTTCCGCGCAACTCAAAGAGCCATCAGACCACCAAAGATGGGGCCCAGTAGGGCTGATGCCAATACGGAGCCGCGGAGGACTTAACGGGTTGCCGGGGCTCCGGCTCGAAGTGCAGGAGCAGAAACGGGGTGGTATTTAGTCAGTAAGATTCTGACACTCCCTCTCGCCACCCAAGGCGGGAGAAGACATTCGACGATTTCTTCCCTCAAAAAAAAGCTTATAGTAAGATATACGAACACCTCACAAGGGTGTTCCATAGCCTTTATAATAATATTCCCAAATATAAAAGGATTATAACCTAAAAATAAACAAGCTTCCAAACAAAATTCTTCCTACTATTCTAATTACGGATTCTTGTCGTTGACAACCGAAAATTCAATGTCATGTAACATCGTTATCTAAATAATCATTTCCATTAAATTATTCGAAGCTAAGTTCCAAGGAAAATTCCTGACTGCATACTAAAAGAGGGTCACTCGGTTAGGTAGGGATGTCATCTCAACTTTGAAGGCAAACCTCCCTAATTGAATCTAGGGTTGTGAGAAATAATTGATGTATTTTTTTGTAAGTGAATGTATTTGAAATGTGAATCTTATTATTAGTAAACTGTCTTAGGGCATTTATTTGTTTCAATTTTCCAAAACAAAAATAGTCAATCCTCTTATCTGTTGTAACACCGGCTCCCAGTATAAAACACATTATGGCCGCAACTTTCAACAGACAAGAGGCTATGTTACTCTTTAATACGTAATAGTTTACTTAATAAAAGTCCCATCAAAAACGGTCCAGCCATTCTAGAGATGCCAATACGGAGCCGCATAAGACTTAACGGGTTGGCCGGACTCTGGCTCGACGTGTACCCACCACGACATATATTTATTTATTTAATTTTACTTTATAATATGTGCTCTGGCTACGCATTGGAGGATTACATACATAACATCACGCCTTTTATCCCCGAAGGGGGTAGACAAAGGTGCACATTATGCCATTGTACAATGTATCACCCACTTTTTATGTTATGAGTCCCATGGGTGAGCCTATTGCCATATACCGGGCACAATTCTAAACTCCGTGCTAATACTGAGTTTTTTTTAAAAACCCAGGAATACTTTACCTGCCCCGGGAATCGAACCCCAGACGCCTTGCGACGAGGCAGTCATTGGAGAATCCTCCAGAATTGTGTGTACATATGTTTAGAAATTACTTATTTCGTTTAACTTTACTTACTCATCCATCATTTAGGTTTAAATTCAATCTTAATACAGATAAAGCAATTCCAACAGAAACTAGATTACAACTCAGACTTGGATATCAAAATTTCTAAACCAAATCTACATAACAATTCATTAGACAGATTTGATCAACGCTATTAGTAAATTAAAGTGCTGAGGCTTAGCGACTTATTTTAAGGTGCTCCGTCACCGGGAGCATTCATGTGTAATGTAACATTATAGATTCAACTTTGACATTACCTAACGGGTTACCGGGGCTCCAGCTCGTCGTGCAGGAGAAGGAACGGGGTGGTTTTTAGTCAGTAAGAGTCTGACACTCCCTCCCGCCTCCCTTAGGCGGGAGCAGTCATTCAATGATTTTCCCCCTTAAAAAAAAAAACAAACTCACTGACAGTGACAGTGAGCTGACCGCGCACGCTGCTCATGAGGAAAAACCCCTCTGTGGTTCGAAACTACATAGTAGAGCTTTTCTCAGTATATTTACGTGAGTAACCCGCGATTATAGTTAATTTAGTATGTCTCACGATAGTTATTATAAAAACAAATACTTATTTTAATTGACATTTTTTACCTAGTTGCCATTTTACTAAACTTAAAACAGTATAAAAGACATTGTTCTCAACTTATTACTAAAGATATCACAAATTTCTACATTTTCTAGTTTCAAGCAATAAAATGAACGCAGCAACTACACTGGCCGCCAAATAAATGTATACATTATGAATTCTTTTGCGCATTTTTGCAAACACGACACTGTACGGCAATATGGAGATTTTAAAATTGAAATTTATTTTCCTTTAGGGGCAGTTAAAATTGCGACTGTAGGTGTACCCGTAATTTTGGCACGAACTGTACCTTGTTATGGTGTGACTGTGGTTTTGGTGTTTCGATGACATGACTGGGTAATGACCTTGATATATTCTGTATATACTTTTAATATATTTATCTATACATATAATAATATCGTAGAAAAGTCAAAAGTGTACATTGAATATTTTTTTTAAATTTACTTGGGGCGTGATCTACAATCGATACCGAAGCCAAAAATATGATTTTTGGAATTTTTGTCTGTTTGTCTGTATGTATGTCCGTGATGATTTAAAAAAGTACCTACTGCATAGATTTACTTCAAATTTTGCATGAGTATTACTTATAGATCGGGTCAACACATAGCCTACATATTATCACGCTATCATCCACGGGGAAGGAATTAATAAAGACTAATTCAAAACCATAAAATCTGCCAGAAGTCATTATTCTACGCTGACGAAGTTACGGGCAGCAGCTAGTAGACTATAACTATGTTTTATAAAACAAACCCTATATTTCCCGGTAACCACACAAAAAGTCATATTACCAACAATTCCAGGAACATATTCAGTAATTCTGTGTGTATTGCAACATTTTTCGGCTTGTTTCATTTTGCCTCATTATGGGTGCCGCGTGCATTATTGTGTTTTCATATTTGTATTAGGTACACATCCAATTTTGTTCACGAAATATAATCACGGATGAGTGTCGTTATAAAATGAATTGGAAAAAAATTGAGGAAGATTTTTTTTTTTTTTGGAATATGTTTGGTAAATAGATAGGTTTGGTAGGTAGGTAGATATCTTTTATTTAACATCCTGCCTACTAAATACGAGTGTGTATATCCCAGAACTACGATCCTGAGTCGTAAGTGCCCTTCGTGGATAAATACATACAAACATATAGATAGATAGATAGACTAGGCTAGGTGCATTTTCGTCCAGGTACAATTCGTACAGGGGCTCTAGAGTCTAGATGGATTACCTCGACGTTTGGCCACTATCTCGCTTGGTGGTAAGCGATGATGCGGCCTATGATGGAGCACGTCCGCACATAAGCACCAATCTAAACTATCCATGGCATAATCTCACTATAATTTGCGTATATTTTTGACTCAACTGTCACTTCCACATTTCGTGGTCACTAATTTAGATCACTACACCAAAGATTTTGATCTATCGCAAAAAGCTTGTCAATATTATTTTCCGATACGCTATTAACTAGGTCGTCAAAGAGAATTGACCTTAATGTCATATTTCAATACAGTCTAATGTTGCAAGTAAGATGTTGAGCATCAAAAGAACGTAATGTACAAATTCGATGCGCGTTGCTGTAATGACCGCGTTTCTCATTCGATCCGCGCGCCTGCTACGTTGTTCTAACGTTGGGCTACCAAAACAGCGGAAAATTATGTATTACAATATCAATTATGAATTCTTGGCCAGAGTCTGTGTTTCCTGAAGGGTATAACCTGGGTATCTTTAAGGTCCGAGTGATTAGGTTCATTATGGGCAGACATGCTCCAACGGCGAGATAGTGGATATCGACCCATCAAATATAAAAAAATTACTTTTGATTCTAAAAACAATGTAAATATTTGACAAATACCCACTATCGATCAATTTGAAAACTGAACTACGATAAGCTTATTTTCTAATAACTTGTTGTATAACTACTATGGTACCTTCTGCTTATAAGAAAAAAGCGCCGAGCTACCTTCCATCGCTGGTTTAATACCCCAACTATTAGGGCTGCAAGAGAAAAAAACCAGCAATATACAAGCAACAACGCACGTGACCGGGCGGAACGATTGTGTCTAATGACGTTGTAATGTTCGTACGAACACAAACAGATTTAACGAGATTTTGACTAATGTTTTGACGTACATATGAGCTCGAACAACATGTGAATAAAGCTTTGTCTGTTACTTTGAGTGTTTAGTTGCAGTATTCCTTCTCTACATTTATTATGAGTGAGTATTTTTTAAGGGATAAGCCGGTAAACGAGTAGATGGATCACCTGATAGTAAGCAATCAGCGTCGCAAATGGACACCTGGAATACCAGAGATGTTACTAGTGCGTTACCGGTCTATTAAAAATTAGGAATTTGAGGAAAGTTGGGGATTCAGAAATTGGGGTAGTTAGTTGGGCTTCTGGTAACCGCACTCACACGACAAAACACAACGCAAGCATTGTTTCACGTCGGTTTTCTGCAGGTCGTGGTATCATTCCGATCGAGCCGGCCGATTCGTACTGAAACATGGCTCTCCCACACTTAAGTATATCAGCGTATATCAGAGTACATCAGCTATTCCAGTACTTTGCCTTTTATCATAAGGAGAAGGTATATATATTCACCAATCTAACTAAGAGTAAAAAGGTTTTTATCCAGTCCTGATTTTCGCAAATGTCAGTAATCAGTTGAATTAAGTAAATAGGCCTCCAATAGCCATTGCACTTACAAATATATAACTTAGCCAAATAACAGCTATCTGTAAAAGAAATAAAATAAAATAATAAAATAAAATAAAATTTATTAAAAACAACATAGAACACATTTAGAATTACAGTTCGCTCAGATTTTATAGTAATAAAAAGTCTTAATAATAACACTCGTAATAGTTTACTTAATCTAGTCTTATACAATATACATGCGAGGAAATAACGTTCTAAGTATATATAGGGATTACCCGAACTAGGTTTATTTAAACCTGTGTTTCAGGCTATCAATGCCAAAAAAATGATTTGATGGATATAATTATAAATAAAAATCGTATTACACAATTATTTAAAGACCAAGCAAGGACAACCTGTCCTAAATTATGAAACAAACAACACTATACTAGTTAATATGTAGATTTATCACTAAAAATAAGCAGTTTATTTTAACACTTCTAGTAATTTTTCCGTTTCTGAGTAATTGAGGGACTGTAAATATTCTGTAAGTATTAGATTACACTTATATAAACTTACACTATAAACTTTTAACAACCTGTTGAGTTTGTTATATAAATATGGTCCTAAAAACAAATAAAATCTGTTAGTAAAAGCATGTAAAAAACAAACAAGAAAATTTCAAGGAACCAAGTATTTGTTCCGTCTACTACACCATAAAAACTAAATGCCAACAGCCCCACACCAAAACCTTCATGAATTTGTTTAGTAATCGTTTTTTCCAAACATTTAACCGAAGACTTTAAATACAAATTGGCTGATTAAACCAAATTACTGTGTTGTTCGTCGGGGAAGTAAGAATGACTGCCGTACTATAGTCCATCTGTTTAGGTAATTAACTAAAGGTAAACAAAGAAAACCACGTGACACAGAGATACTTAACCTACTATTACTTCAAATATTTCTCGTGTTTTAATTTTAACTAAATTCACTTTAAAATCGTTCATTTGTCATACACACACATACAAGTACAAATGCCTAAATCGTACAAGAGCCTAGCCTATGGGTCTATTTCATTATCATGTTTAAATAGAAACTATTCTGAATCTGATGTACGGATTTCTTTCTTGTACGGATATCTGTCTTTGGGCCAAGTTTCTTCAATATATTTGAACACATTAATTACAAACGATGAATAACCTAAACTTAAATAACTTAATAACAAAAACAAAACAAAGAAACAAGTTAAATTCAACAAAATAGGAACGCGAGCGCAAACGACGAGAGAGCTGTCAATGGCGCCTGATTAACCGACTAAACGTAATACACGCTACTTTCATTGTCGCGCTACATCTTAGTTGTACTCTTTAATTTGACAACATTATTTTGCTTCGTTCTTAAAGAAACGTTTTGGATACCTGGGATTTTAGGCTCTTTATGGTGTCTATTGTAATGAAATATTATATTATTTAATAAATGTTATTAAATTAATATCCTCAAGCAGATATATTTAATATTTATTAAGAAATAAGTGAAAAGGAACAGAAACATAACATTTAATAGAGAAAACTGTCGTAAAAAGGGAAACAATTTTATTTTCTTATGAAGTATTTTGAATCATGGAAATGTCAACTATAAAGAACTCTTTTTATGGTTTGTTTACAAATAGTTAACTACCTAAACAGACGGAGTATAGAGGTTTCCAGTTCGACTTTGGATATTTGATGTTTCACTCGTCTACATAAAATCACACTCTTGATTCCTTGAAGGGTTGGAAAGTGAATATCTTTATATATATAATTCTTCTGTGAGTGTGTATGTCACCAAACTTCTCTCGAACGACTGGACCGATTTTAATGAAATTTTTTGTGTGTGTTCAAGGGGATCTGGGAATGGTTTAGATTCACAAATTAGCTCGCCAAATGGCGCCGCAGTCGGTGTCTAGGTTGGTTATCCTAAACGGCTGAACTAATTTGAATAAATTTTTGTTCATACATTTAAGTGGATATGCAGGACAACGTCTGTTGGGAACGCTAGTATTTTTATAAAAACGTTTCTCCACGATTTTTTCCTGTGTCGTAAACATACAAGTTCACATACACAATACATGACACACATATTAAATGTAAATATATTTTCGCCACTTATGTTATAAAAAATTCCATGTAATAAGAGACAAGATTACTATCATAAATGCACAGTTCTTAACTCTGTGGTACGTAACAACAAGGAAAGCTAGACTTCAGACTGACGACAGATAATTATTTATAGTTCAGCCCCCTCAGTCGGTTAATTAATATACTAAAACGTTTAAAAAACACTCTCCGGCCACCTTGAGCACGGGCCTGCAGACGGCGACCACGGGTGACTCGCCGCCTGACCAGAACCAGGCCCGAGCATACGGCGCGTCAGGTTCCCCGCGCGCCTCAAGGAGCCATCAGACCACCACAGATGGGGCCCCACAGGGCTGATGCCGATACGGAGCCGCGGAAGACTTAACGGGTTGCCGGGGCTCCGGGTCGAAGTGCAGGAGTAGGAGTAGGCGCCTCACCCGGAAGTCTCACCAAGCCATTAAATAATTTCCCCCCTCAAAAAAAACAGTGTAACAAACACTTTTCTGATACCCTCATCAAAATCGGTACTGCCAACACACACATACACACGTATAAGTCAAACTGAGAACGTCTCCTTTTTCTGTAGTCGTTTAAATACTTCCTAAAATAGGTATTACATGGTAATAACTCCATGCCTAATCTCCTTTCCTCTATACATATAGTTTAATTTACCAATGTTCTAGGGTTGTAGTTAGTAGATACCATTGTCATGTGAACATGTCTATTAATATACACAGAACACGATTCTAAACTCCACAATGTACTGAAATTCCAAAATCACCGAACAATAAACATGTCTGTGTTTCTACATTTATTATAAAGACCCATTCTATACCATTTTCTCTCAAAATAAGAACAATAATTTAATACAATAATAATTTGAGTGCAATTTTGACTTTCAAGGTTTATGTAGGTACGCCAAAAACTGAACGCATTTATTGACACCAAGAAAGTTATAAACGAAGACAGCTGCAAAGCTTTTTATATCCGTTAAATGTTAAGTTAAAATATCATTAGACTAGTAGAATACATGTGTGTCAGCTTGGAGTTGTCATGCTCACTCAAAAGTCTCATTGGCAGTGGCACGGGCAGTGGATCGCTCGATTCGCTACAACATGGTCGAGTTGGGCAGTGCTGGTGTACATGTCATGTTCGTGAACGGGCGCTGTCAAATGGGACTGGTCAGCTCCAGACTGTATTAAATTTGTTGTCCTCAAGGTCATTTTCTTTTTCCGTCTCCTTGACCAAATATTGGTATTACATTGTTCTCATATTATTTAACTCAACGAAAGAATGTAACCAAAATTGTATTGTGAACATGATTGAAAAAGAGTTTCTTGCTCGTTCTTCTCCATAGGAATCTACACTTTGGAACGAGCAAATAGCTTCACTAGAGGACTGACCTACAAACTGGCATTTTTTCTTATTATTTAATATTTAAATATTTTGTTGTGACGTTCAGAAGTGCCTTCCTGGTCTAATTGAAATAAATAATTTTGACTTTGACTTTGATCATGTTAAGTTCATTTGTGATAATAACATAACATAACATCACGCCTTTTATCTCCGAAGGGATACGCAGAGGTGCACATTACGGTCAGTCAGTCCGTCAGTGAAGCTAGGTGAAGCTTGGTGCTCATTCCAAAATGTAGATTCGAATGGAGAAGAACGAGCAAGAAACTCCATTCGCTACTCTTTTTAAAAAAAATAAACTAGAGACTTGAGTTATATGAATGAACCTTTATTCATACAAATTCTAAACACACAAATAATGACTTAATACCAGATTTTGGAATTCAAAACTAAAATATTACTCACAAATGAATGAACGGAACTATTTCATAATAGTTCAGAACTTGTTCAAACAAAGATGGCGCCGGGAACATTAAACCTCGCTACAAATTAAACTATGAATTAAAAGCAACAATGTATATTTAATTATTTGATACTCCGCTTTATTTGATATTAAATAGAGTTTAATTTCCTTTACAACTTGAGTTAGCAAGTAACGGGATCTTGTTTAAATTGAGTAGCTTTTCAGTTATTCGGGACTGTGTTTAAGAGAATTCGTTTCATTTTTGTGACCTTTTTGGACTAATTATAAAGTTTTGTTTAATCTTTTATTTATCTGATATTATTGTGGTTTGAAACTAATAACATCATAACATAACAACACGCCTTTTATCCCCGAAGGGGTAGGCAGAGGTGCACATTATGCCACTGTACAATGTAACACCCACTTTTCACTATTTATGTTATGAGTCCCATGTAATAGGGGGTGAGCCTATTGCCATATACCGGGCACAATTCCAGACTCCGTGCTATTACTGAGAATTTTTTAAAACCCAGTAATACTTTGCCCGACCCGGGAATCGAACCCGAGACCCCTTGCCCGGCAGTCGCACTTGCGACTACTCGGCCAGCGAGGCAGTCAGGCTGGCAGCTTTATATATATTTCTCTAATTTGTCTGCCTCCTTGTCTCTTTCTATCTAAATAACATTCACCTCAAGATCATTGCTCCCATCTGAAAATCTCAAAACCTACCACCGGCAAGTACCAATGTGACTTTTTCCAAGTTATATGTACTTTCTAAAATTATTCAGATACCACCGACAAACGGTGAAGGAAATCATCGTGAGGAAACCTGGGCTTATAATTTCTAATTATAAGTTTGAAATCGCCAACCCGCTTTACCGGCTTATTCCATAAAAAACATAAAACATCCAAAAAATAAAAGCGACAATTCACAAATCACACATCAATATTGAATACATTACCGTGTAACATCAATTGCAATGTTACGCAACAGTAACATACAACGCAATGTATACTACATAATATTTTCATATCGAGTTCCCGGTTGTCGACAAACAACTATGTCTTCGCATTTATCAGTGTTTTGACCCCTGGCTGCAGACATTTTGGCGTCAGTGACGTCATGAGTAAATAAAACGTGAGGTACTTTTGTTCAGAGAGAATTTGTTTGCGATTTTAAATAGAATGGTCAGGGTCTTGGTGGTCTGGAGGTTTAAGACGCCATCTTCTCATGAATGAGGGTGCAGTTTCGAAACCTACAAACGGCAAGTACCGATGTAACTTTTTCCGAGTTATATGTACTTTCTAAGATTATCTAGACACCACTGACAAACGGTGAAGGAAAACATCGTTAGGAAACCTGGACTTATAATTTCTAATTATAAGTTTGAAATCGCCAACACGCATTGAGCAAGCTAGGTGAAATGCTCTAACCTTCTTGTTGTATAGAGAATGTATAGAGAATAAAAAGCAAAAAAAAACCGAAACTGCATTTAAAAAACCGACTTCGAAAATCAAAACCTAAAAACAAACTAAAGGGAAAAACTAAAAAACAAAAAATAAGTATTATTTATTCATACGTACTTGCCCATTGATACATAGGTGAGAAGTCGGTGCCACAAGTTATAAACAAAAGTTATTCTTTAAACCCGTAACAAATACCTTATATTACCTAAGCTATGTACAATTTTATGACAGACTAGCAGCACGTCCCGGCTTCGCACGGGGTAGACAATTATTTATTTTTGGAAATTTGGATTGTTGTAGTGACATAACTATAATAGTTGGACATATGCCACCGCGGAGTTTTTTGTAGACATTATGATGTTCTTCAATATTGTTGTACATTATTTTGTTCTATCGCTAATAGTTTCGGCAGCGCATTCGACGAAAGACAATTTAAGACTCATTTTTCTACACCTTCGATTACATTGTTCAAATTTTGCCAAGGATCCCTAATTTTTTTCAAAATGAAATATAGCCTATGTCGAATTGGAAAAATGTAGCATTCTATTGTTGAAAGAATTTTTTAAATCAGCCCAGTACTTTTTGAGTCTATTCATTACAAACATACAAAAATAGGTACAAATCTTTCCTCTTTATAATATTCAGTATAGATTATAACCATGACCATTAATCCTAAGTTATATTTTGTTATGGGCTTGTGGCACCGACAATTGATAACCGCCACCGAAGTCAGTTAAAAATTGGTGTTGTTACATTATATAATTATGTGCACTACCGCTAAGCTTTTTTAAAAGGTTTTTTAAAGGACGCTATAAATATATTTCTCTAATACGTCTGCCTCCATGTCTCTTTCTATCTAAATAACATTCACCTCGAGTTCATTGCTCCCATCTGCAAACACTTTTCATATTAATTTCATACATTACAACAAACGATTTAACTTTAAAATTGAGCTTAAAATGCAATAAAACAAAGTTCTTTTTTGTATACAACATTTATTTTTATTTTTTTTCAACTAAACTGCTTTATAACTCCAAAATTTATATTTGTAGAGATATTAACAGTGTTTTCACCTGTTTGTTAAAATTATTTGAACAAATATTTATTAATATTAATACAATAAAACTGACGATAAGTTTGTTTGAACGTGCTAATTATAGCCATAACAATAACAATAGATGTCAATCTTAAAAGAGCAATAACTATTTATAGAAGTCGTTTTCAGTTGACGTATGATTAAAACCTGGCCATAATTATAGGTATTAGGGCTCGCACACAAAACTGCGATGCAATGCGATGCGAATTCATAATGCAAAAAATTACGATGCGAAGCGAATTGCTGTCTGACACTCCCTCCCGCCTCACCCAGGTGGGAGAAGTCATTGGATGATTTTCCCCCCTCAAAAAAAAAAAAAAAAAGAAAGGTGACCATTCCTTCGACGACCGTCAACCATACTAAACGTATTTTAAATTGAAAACTAGGTCGTGACATGGATCGTAAAAAGAAGTGTCCACGTCTGCTTTTTTTTTGGATGTTAAGATGTTGATGCGCGATGCGAATCAATTCGCAAGTTCTTGCGATGCGTAGAGGGAGCTCGCACATTTTTACGATACGACGTCGCATCGCAGTTTTATGTAAGTGTTTAAAGAGAATTTGCGTTCAAATGCATACACAACACGTAATAGATAATTCCAAAAGCTTAATTATCATCATAGAGTCACCATCACTAAGTGGAATACGTCTACTGCAAAACTAATCCATCCTTTTTAGAGGGAGATCGCCCCAATTTTTACGGTTGGCAGGTAACCAACGCAACGGATTTAGACCACTAACAATTCTGTTTTTTATTAGATAAACCGGTAAACGAGCAGACGGATCACCTGATGATAAGCAATCGGCGCCACCCATGGACACCTGAAACACCAAGGCGTTACAAGTGCGTTACCGGCCTTTTGGTAATTGGGTATTTGAGGATTGTTGGAGATTCGGAAATTAGAGCGACTGGGCAGGGGTGTATTTGGACCTCCAATGACCTCACTTATAACACGAAACACAACGCAAGCGTTGTTTCACATCGGTTTTCTGTGAGGCTGCGGTATCGCTCCGGTCGAGCCGGCCCATTCGTGCCGATGCATGGCTCTCCCACAATTGAAACACAAACATAAAATACCAGTTAACGTTAAATTACAATCAAAGTTAAGAATTGAACCAAAGGTGTACAAGTTAAAGCATGATAACTTGATAACTAAACTGTCGGACACAAGTTACGAACCAACGATGTGTAGTGGTAATTCTGAACATTGTTGAGAGACCAACTGATGAGACATACGGCTTCTTGGAGTGACGAAACAAAACTATTAACAATTTCGACTATACGACGAGTCAAGCCATTAAAAATCCTGTTTACTAAAAATTCTGTACGTTAATTTGATTTTGGACTGCCTCGTTGGCCGAGTGGTCGCAAGTGCGACTGCTGAGCAAAAGGTCTTGAGTTAGATTCCCGGATAGGGCAAAGTACTACTTGGTTTTAAAAAAAATCTCAGCAGCATGGAGATTAGAATTGTGCCCGGTATATGGTAATAGGCTCACCCCCTATTACATGGGACTCATAACATAAAATAATGAAAAGTGAATGTTGAATTATACAGTACCATTCAGTGCCGTAATGTGCACTTCTGTTTACCCCTTCGGAGGATAAAAGGCGTGATGCAATGTAATTAGATCTTATTGGCCTAATAAAAATACGTGTCTAATGTTTTAAAATAATATACCACACGGACATTTAAATAAAATTTAGGATACTTTTTTTTAAGGCGGGAAAATCATCAAATGACTGCTCCCGCTTGGGTGAGGCGGGAGGGAGTGTCAGACTCTTACTGACTAAAAACCACCCCGTTCCTTCTCCTGCACGTCGAGCCGGAGCCCCGGTTATCCGTAAAGTTCTCCGCGACTCCGAATCAGCATCGGCCCTGTTGGGCCCCATTTGTGGTGGCTCTTTGAGGCGCGCGCGGAACGCGACGCGCCGTACACTCGGGTAAAATTTAGTATACTACGCTATTTAAAACTACAAATTCTATTCTGCTTTCCATCCTTACCCAGTCTGTGTGTCACCGACCAAATCTGCCCCCGCCCCTCCACCCGCAGGAATTTGTCGTTGACAGTAGTCACAGCTGCAGCTTGTTGAACCCCTCGACTCACAGATAAAAAATGAATTAATTTATATATGAAAACTTGGATTTTAACGAGATGCAAATCGGTTTTGTTTATTGTGAAAATTCTCTTTAGTTATTCTCCTAGACTTTTTAAATGATAATTATAATCTAATACTGAAATAATAAATTATTTCATTTTGTGAATTACTTGATGACGAAACTTTGTAATTACCTAATATTGAACGTTATTCAATGCTCATTTCATTTGGTATGTTTGCGAATCGTTCGATTTTTGATCGCCTTTTACCATGCTATTCTAGAGCATGTGACCAGCCCCTTAATTTGTGGATCAAGTAAGAAAGTAACCAACCAACAATACACAAACATAACATATATAACATCACGTTTTTTATTCCTGAAGGGGTAGGCAGAGGTGTACATTACAGCATTTAATGCCACTGTACAATGTAACACCCACATTTCTCTATTTATGTTATCATTCCCATGGGTGAGCCTATTGCCATATACCGGGCAGAATTCCAGGCTCCGTGCTACTACTGAGAATTTTTTCAAAAACCCAGTAATACATTGCCCGGCCTGGGAATCGAACCCAAGACCCCTTGCCCAGCAGTCACACCTGTGACCATTCGGCCAACGAGGCCAGTCAGGCAATACACAAATAAATAATCATTTATATTAAACACATAATTAAGCTACACTATACAATTACAATATATTAAAATCTATCAAGTATTTTGGTGTAAGTATGCTTTGTTGGTTGCCCTTAAATAAATAAATAAATAAATAAAACGACCTTACAAAATCATACGAACTAACTAGCGCCGTCCCTTTCCCATCTGTTCACCTTAAAACCTCCTTGTATTTAGTCCGCCATTTTGTTTCAAACATCTGTGCCCATCTCAGACTTTGCAGCGCTTATCCGGCGTATTTAAGCTGAATTAAGATTGTGCATTAGTGTCCCTTATATGTCGTGGTAGCTCGGAGGTTTTATACGCCCCCTTCTCATGCATAAGGGTTCGAAACTGACCAACGGCCAGTACCAATATGACTTTTTCAGAGTTATATGTACTTTCTAAGATTATCTAGACACCACTGATAAACGGTGAAGGAAAACATCGTGAGGAAACCTGGGCTTATAATTTCTAATTATAAGTTTGTAATCGCCGACCTGCATTGAGTAAGCGTGGTGATTAATGCTCAAACCTTCTCCGTGTGAGTAGAGGCTTTTCTCAGCAGTGGGCATTTATAGGCTGTTGATGATGATTAGTGTGCCTTTATTTTGTTTATATGTATTTAGCTGTAGTTAGTTTTATACTTGTTTTACAAGTATATGAGAAGGTAGGTTATATTTTCTCAATTACAACATCTCTGCCTCGGTACCCTTAGCGTAATTCAAACGATATCAACTTAAAAACGTTATTTCAAACGCAATTTAACCTCTTTACGAACACCATCAGAAATCATCTGAAAAAAAAATAAAAGCAAAAATATTTCCACACAATATCACATTTCGTTTGAAAATTACATCCGAAACGAATAATCGAGACAATAAACGCGAATCGGAAAACGAGATCAACCATGTAAATGAAACCAAACAATTTCTTTTGACGAAACAATAATGTTACTGGTATATGTAATTTCGACAATTTCATATATCATAATATATACGTTCATATTTATTACATATATATGCATGTATATATCAAAGAACAATGTCGAAACGTCTGTAATGTCGAGATAAAAAGCTTTGTATTGAGAGAACGTTATTTTATTTACCTTTCATTACGAGTTTGAATGAGTTAACAAAGTTTTTACAGTGAGAGGTAGACATAGGTGAAAATCTAATTAGATTGGTCCAAAAGTAAAAAATGGCTAAGTTTTGGCTAAGCACTCTAAGCGTGATTTTCTCCCGCACAGCGGTTGCGGGCCTACAGCCTTTGTAGGATACAGATAACAACACATAACATAACATCACACTTTATATTGTAGGCAGAGGTGTATATTACGGCACTTAATGCCATTGTACCTCTACAATGTAACACCCACTTTTCACTATTTATGTTATGAGTCCCATGTAATAGGGGGTGAGCCTATTGCCATATACCTACCGGGCACAATTCCAGACTTCGTGCTACTACTGAGATTTTTTGAAAAAGCCCAGTAATACTTTACCCGACCCGGGAATCGAACCCGAGACCCCTTGCCCGGCAGTCGCAATTGCGACGACTCGGCCAACGAGGCAGTCTATGTATGTTAAAAATCGAAGCAATTTTCATTACGCCCGCGGCGCGGTAGTTGCGATTGTTTGTGGCTCCCGCTGCACCGCCGAGCGCGGTTGCGGTTACGCAGCCGCGTCTGGAACTCTGAAACTGATTGTTTAACCGCCCGCCCGTCTTGCGATTATCAACCGCCAAGTTTGCGGGCGATAATCGCAACCGCGGCCGCTGCAGACCGCCGAAACTATGGTTTTGAAAATAGAGCTCGATTCCGCCACCGCAGCGAGCGCGGGTAAAAAACGCATCGTGAGTCCGTAGCATTATAATAATGGCTTTGTAGAATATATCTGTTTCACTCCGACACTTTTCGTGACCGTCGAAAGAATCGACTAACGTCCAATTTCTAGTCGTCGCGCCTAGTGTGCTTAGCCAATTTGACTGCACGGCTGGTGCGGTGGCTGGGCAACCGGCTGCCGTACAACGTGTCGCGGGTTCGATTCCCGCACGGGACAACACTTTGTGTGATCCACAAATTGTTATTTCGGGTCTGGGTGTCATTGTGTATGTGAACTTGTATGTTTGTAAACGCACCCACGACACAGGAGAAAATCCTAGTGTGGGGCAACGTTTAATTAAAAAAAAAAATCAAGAACCTATCTATCTGTAGATTAGCTTACTAGAGATAGAATTTTGACATGAGCTCCATATAAAATGTGTGAAACTGTAAGGGACATTTAAGAGGGACCAAACAACAGCGTTTTCTGATAAACCTGATACCTTTAAACTGCTGTCCCTAACAGGCACTAAGTGTAAAGATTATACCAATACCTTTTACTTTGAGAAAGCCAATAGCTCAGTGACGAAGTGACAAAGTTAATATAAATTTTTAATTTTTTTTTTATAGCATAAGCCGGTAAACGAACCGACGGATCACCTGCTGGTAAGCAATTGGCGCCGCCCATGGACACCCGAAACACTAAGACGTTACAAGGCCGGGACGCCTTTTGGGAATTGGGAATTCGAGGATTGTGGAGGATTCGGGGATTCGGGAGACTAGGGATTATGTATTTGTATTTGGGCCTCCGGTAACCTCACTCACACGACGAAGCGTTGTTTCACGTCGGTTTTCTGTGAGGCTGTGGTATCACTCGAGGTCGAGCCAGCCCATTCGTGCCGAAGCATGGCTCTCCCACACTTAGAAATTTTGATCGTTGCCTGGTTGTAAGCGGTGATGTATCAAAGACAGAGTAAGCCTGCCGATCAACAACCTATTCTCGCATGATTTTCCTTCTGAAAACACTAGACTCAGACTAGGAACCCCACTCCTTTTAAATAGATACAAATATATACCCTAAACGAAGTCACGGTTGAAATCTAGTCCTCATGTCATTGCGACACAAACGGAATACTTATCGTGCGAATCTTTTTGTCTCTTTCCTTCACAATTTGTTTTTCCAACCATTTATCATTTTGGTACCCTTTTTTCTTGAAACATTACTACGTCGTCGTCTACGTGGTGTATTATGAATGGCTCTTCGTCTAAATATGCTTCGTTAAAGTTCGGGTATTTTCGGCAATGGGTCTACGTCTAAATGCTTCGTTAAAGTTCGGGAATGTTCGGTAATCTTCGCGTTGGCTTACGTTAGCCATGGACATTGAATTTGACGCTCTCATTAATTTTGTTTGTTATTTATTTTAACAGTTTTATTTTTAGATGTTTTGCTTTTGAAGGCTGGTAATATTTGAAGGTCAATGGTCGTAATTAATGGTTTAGTGATGAATTACAGGATAATGGTTCATTCATTTAGTTCATTGAAGTTGTTTACCAATAAGATTATACAAGGAGTACAATTGACACAGAGACCGGGCAACAGTACTTTTTGATAAACAGTAATTTTTGCCGGTAAACGAGCAGACGGATCACCTGATGGTAAGCAATCGGCGTCGCCCCTAGACACCCAGAACACCAGAGGCGTTACAAATGCATTACCGGTCTGTTGAGGATTATGAATTCGAGGATTGTTGGGGATTCAGGGATTGGGGAAATTGCGAAGGGGTTAATTCGGCCTTCGGTAACCTCACTCACGAAACACAACGCGTTGTTCCACGTCGGTTTTTTGTGACGCCTTGAAAGCATGGCTCGCTATCCCACATAAGTGTGTTTTTTGCAGCACGCCTTAGCATGCTGCAAAAAAAAATGATACTCATTTAAGAATTATTCAACCAATTCCAAAATATTAAACAAATATGTGGCTCTTAGGTTTAAGACTTCTAATGCATGAGGGCGCGGGTTGGAACCGTACCAACGGCAAGTACCTTTGTATGTATGTAGTATGTGACTTTTCCCGAGTTATCTGTATTTTCTAAGATGATTTAGACACCACTGACAAACGATGAAAAAAAACATCCCAAGGAAACCTGGTCCTCTAATTTCTAATTATAAGTTTTTAATCGACACCCCGCATTGAGCAAGCGTAGTGATTAATGCTCAAACCTTCTCCATGTGAGAAGAGGCTTTTGGTCAGCAGTTGCCACTTGTAGGCTATTGATGTGATGTGAAACAAATATAATAAAATATCTTCAACAACACTCATACAGCATTCGATATCTTCCGTTCATTTTATTCGTTTTAAAAATAAAGTTCGCTTGAACCAAACCAAGCGACAATGAAATAAAAACTATATCAGTTTGTTCAGTTAAATTTAAACTCTAAACACTAGATGCGTAGAGTAGGATATTGTGTGTAGTATCATGCTATACTTACAAAAGGAAAAAGGGCTTGTATCTTCATTTCGTACACTGAAATTTGAACTGTAAAACTTTTGTGCATAGAGTAAGATATTGAGTGTGATTTTATATCACAGTTACAATCGTCCCGATTGAACACTTTCCCCGAGAAGTATCTATGCAAACGGCATTAACTATGAATTATTTCTTCATTTTCATATTTTGTTTATTTTTAAGTTTGCTTTGGAAATTTATACCTTTATCTCCTTAAAGGTGCATTGTATTTATGTACATTAAAAATACTTTTCGGTATTTTACGGCGGGAACTTAACCCAAGGCTGGAGAAGTCGTTGGATGATTTTCCCCCCTCAATAAAGAAACCATTTTTTACCTGAACCGAGAATGACACCTTACTCGGGTTTGCGCTTTCTATCATTCGAGTTACAAGCCAATTAGTCATGAAGTAAGTGAAAAAGGTGTTCAATTTCATAGGCCATTTGTATGTAAATTTTTAAGGAATAATCATTTACATTTAAATAATTGTGGGAGAACCATGCTTCGGCACGAATGGGCCGGCTCGACCGGAGTGAACCACGGCCTCACAGAAAACCGACGTGAAGCAACGCTTGCGTTGTGTTTCGTCGTGTGAGTGAGGTTACCGAAGGCCCAATTACCCTCCCCTTCCCCAATCTCCTCAATTCCTGAATACCCAACGATCCTCAATATCCTAATCCCCAAAAGGCCGGTAACGCACTAGTAACGCCTCTGGTGTTCCAGGTGTCCATGGGCGACGCCGATTGCTTGCCATCAGGTGATCCGTCTGCGGCTTATACCATAAAAACATAAATTGTCGAAAATAACATTAAAATGCTAAAAATAAATATAAACATCATACATATTTTATCGTTCACTTTAAACTATAAAAATTTAAACCTAGCTCGACGTAACTCGATCACCACGCCCCTAGCGACATAAATCCGAACTAACAGAAACTTATACTCGCTCTGTGCAAATCTGTCGTCAATTGAACCGTTACTTGCAGACATATCGATTTTGAATCTTATTTATTCTTTGCTAAGTGCTATATTTCAGGATCTTTCTGTTCTGAATGTCTTTGTTTTCAAAATCTCGTTCTGGGTAAATATATAAGTATTGTAAAGGATTTCGGATTATTTTTATGGAGAATCATATTTTATAATCCTAAGTTTGTATCAAAAGTTTGTACCGAAACTAGTAGAGCTTTTCTCAGTATATTCACGTGAGTAACCCGCGATTTTTAATTAATTTAGTATGTCTCAGGATAGTTATTATAAAAACTTTTGCTATCACTCAAAATACCAAAATACAATAGTCAATCCGTAATACAAAATACAAAACAAAAAAAAAATCAAAGATAAATCAAATAAAGGACACAATCATTAAAGACATAATCTTAATGTAATAGTATATAGTACTAGCTGTTGCCCGCATCACGCCCCAAGTATTCTTTAAAAAAATATTCAATCTACAATTTTGACGTTTCTACGATTTTATTATATGTATAGGTAAGATTTCGTATCATGATAGCAAATATTGAGAAGAAATATAAGTCTTGAATTAGATTTTCTGAGCTCCTTTACTGACAAAATATAGTCGACACAGGTTTCCGTCTTTCACGTCAGCCCAGCATTAAGGATTCATATTTTGTTCTCACGTTTTGAAGATAAATATATCTCGGAAATATACAAGAAATATCAAACATGGAACCTTCTACTATGTACGATGCATGACTATATTACCTATACATAGGAATCTACACTTTTGAGCAAGCAAACGGCTTCACTAGAGGACAGCAACAGACTAAGATGTTTTATGTTGTTTAATGTTCAACATAACATCACGCCTTTTTATCCCCGAAGAAGTAGGCACATTACGGCACTTAATGCCACTGTACAATGTAACACCCACTTTTCACTATTTATGTTATGAGTCCCATGTAATAGGGGGGGAGCCTATTGCCATATACCGGGCACCATTCCAGACTCCGTGCGTGAGATTTTTTTAAAACCCAGTAATACTTTGCCTGATCTCGGGATCGAACCCGCGACCTCTTGCCCGACAGTCGCACTTGCGACCATTGCATCCATCTTTTTTCAACGCCCTTGTGATAAATCTAAAGTTTTCAAACTGCATTATATTACAAAACAAAAGCTAAGGAATTAATCGCAAAATGATTCGCAGGTAATTGTAAATGTATGTTCCAGATAAACCATTTCATATTTTTCAAATGAATACCCATCTCTTTTCATTAAGCTATCCGATTGAAATAACGAAACGATTTCATGAATATATGACTTACTAGCTGTTACCCGCCACTTCGTCCGCGTATAATATGAATTTTAGTACATAACTTATTTTTGTTGCAATTTTCCAAAATAAAAATAGCCTATGTTACTCCTTAGTACATCAGCTATCTGCCAATGAAAGTCTTGCAAAATCGGTTCAGCCATTACAGAGGTTATCCAGTACAAACAGACAGATAGACAGAGAAAAATTCTGAAAAATGTTATTTTGGTATGTGTATTGTATATTCATATTTATGCAAGTATAAAGCGGTTATTTGCATATTACAAATAGACACTCCATTCAGAAAAGACATAAAAAATCTTAATATATCTGCTGTTATTTCAAAAAGTTAAGACTTTTGTAATTAACTCAAGACCTATTAGTTGTGGTAATGTCAAAGTCAAAGCATTTATTTCAATTAATCCTTTAAGCACTTTTGAAATGTCAAAAATTCAATTGGCTGACCGTCTGTGTCCGGTACCACAGCCAAATCGACAAGCATTGAACATAAATTGTTACACAGATAATAAACGTCATTTTCAATTAACTAATCCCAAATTATTTGACAGCAACATTAAATTCAAAAACAGAATTCCAATTTCAAATTCAAACCGTCAAAGACATGCGTCCTGACGTCAACTATCAAATTCAAATAAATCAACGTACGTGTCGATTAGATTGATCGACAATCGAGAATCGTGATTAATCGATACGCTGTACTGCACTAGTAATTAATCGTCGTCAGCTAATTGATTTTCGTCGCGGTACACCGATTACGATAGAATCGATTATTACGTAATCACTTTCGTGATCGATTTGGTTTTGATGGTAAAAAAATAAATAAAGTAAGTAACTACAAAGATATGAACTACTTACTTTACATTGATCTTTGCTAACCAATCGTTTAGGCACATTTTGGACACATTTACTTGTAAATGTCACAAAATGCGCATCCCTTTTAATTTCATACTCAAACCATACTCAAGTCGCAGAGAAGCCAACGGGTCACCGGGGCTCCGGCTCGACGTGCAGGAGAAGAAACGGGGTGGTTTTTAGTCAGTAAGAGTCTGACACTCCCTCCCGCCTCCCCCAGGCGGGAGCAGTTCTTCGATGATTGACGATTCGATGAAAAACCTTACTCAAATGTCGTCTCATCTTAAAGATGAGACGACATTTGAGTAAGGTTTTTTTCACCACTCCTTTCTTACCCACTGATCAAGAATTAAACCATTTTGCATGCTAAAAAAACGATTAAACTTACAAACGCCTTAAGAAATCTCTTCGGAGTAATTTAGCTTCCTTTCAAGGCAGCCTACCGTCCCAGAGGCATTGAAGTTTAATTGCATCGAGTCGCTAACGCTGTTGATCTTAGACTGAGCAGACGAGAGATTTTTGTGGAACTAACTTTATTTAACTGCATCACAGGAAAGTCACCATATGCGTATCATTCTTCCAACATGGAGCCTCAGGAGTAGGAATGGAGTGATTTTTCTCAGTAAGAGACTAAGACTAACACTCTTTCTCGCGTTACCCAGGGATCTTACTTCTTAGTTCTTCGTGAGTTATTTTACTAATATTGTATGTGCGATGCCGCGGAGGACTTAACGGGTTGCCGGGGCTCCGGCTAGAAGGTCAGGAGTAGTAACGGGGTAGTCTTCAGTCAGTAAGAATCTGACACTCCCTTCCAGAAGTCATTCGATGATTTTCCGCTCTTATAAATACGATAGTTGATGATATTGTGTGTATGTTACTCAATCACTTCAATACGTCTGAAGGGATCGGTATGAAATTTGGGGCAGGGATAGATGATAGTCTGAAATAACACATAGGGTTCTTTTTATCCCACAGGAACGCGAGCAAAGCCGCGGGCAAAAGCTAGTTCTTTATACTAAAAGCTGTATGGTGACGGCGGAATAATTTATTTCCATAAAGAGTATCTTAAGAACTGACTAAGTACTAACGCTCTCTGATAAACTTGACACGTTTACCAACCGGCCAGTCAACCCAAATGATGACTAATGATTGACAAAATTATACCTTATGCATGACTTAACTAAGTCAATTTTCCAATGGATCGTTTTCGCAATCGTTATATAAAAGTTCCCCGTCTGCATACCTTTGACTGGACAAGACTTACGATAGCTGAGAAATGGTCCTTATTATATGAATCCCAGTGAAGGCGTGATGCAGTGCTGAACTAGTTGTAGTTTTAATTTATTGTAGAATAAACTCCTTTGTCTTCGATACTTAGATTGTTTAATGTACTGAGTTTGATAGTGAAGTTGGTGAAAACGTCACTACGTTCAAATTAAAAAATAAATGATACAAATACTAAAAATGATTAGCTAACACTAACTTAGCTCTTTATAACATTTATATACATTTACATATTTGTAATTCGCTACAGCTAAATCTGGTTAAAAGCAGTCGGTTATCTATTACTAGTCACTGCGCCAATATGCAGCGCATATTGCAGTCTTTTTTTGGGATAATACCGATAAACGAGCAGATGGATCACCTGATGGTAAGTAATCGGCGTCGCCCACGGAGACCCGGAACACCGGAGGCGTTACAAGTGCGTTACCAGCTCTTTGGGGATTAGGTATTTGCGGATTGATTGATTTTCGGGATTCAGGGATTGTGGATAATTGGGTCTTCGGTAACCTCACTCACACGACGAAACATAAACGCAAGCGTTGTTTCACGTCGGTTTTTTGTGAGGCCGTGGTATTACTCCAGTCGAGCCGGCCTATTCGTGCCGAAGCGTGGCTCTCCCACACTTAAAAAAGTCTATCGTAACGAGGTCCATAAAGATCATAATTATTTCTTAATCAATATAAACCTCTCAAAAGTACCTATTTTTTATCGAAAAATCAACTAAAATTGTAAATTAAAATTTACATCGCCATTTTCATTATAATTTTATAGTTTTAACCCGAACACGTGTCACCTATTCATCATTAAAGCCCGCCTGAAACTTTCAGCCCTGAAGCCTGTAATATCTAGACTTTTAATAGTTTCAGTTAAAAAAGTTTCAGCGCAAAAAAAGCAAAGGACACTTTTTTCAAGAACGAAAAGTTTGTCTATAAATAATATTTTTTTATCGATATTCGATAAAATTCTTGTTATACCTCACTATGCTTGGTGAAGTTGAGTTATTTCAGAATTGATGAATTATTTTTTTAATCCTTTTGAAGATAGATAAATAAATATAATTTTAAAGTAGATATTTTTCTTTTTTTGAGAAACGTATGTGCTAGTTTTAAATTACGCTTTTCTATTTTTTATAGTATCCTATAAAGGAAAGGAGCAAACGGATCCCCTGATGGTTAACATAACAACATCAGCACCGCAAATGGACAACCACAACACTTAAGAAATTGTTAGTTTTTATTCATTTGGGGTTAGTAATTTTAAGAATTGGAGATTTGAAGATTAGGAATGGGGTGGAGGATAGGTCCTCCTAATTCTAGATATTAGACATAAATCCAAACAATATTAATACCGAAAATCATCAAAAATCAAAATACCTAATAACACATTATCAATTCGACAATCGAAATGAAGACACAAAATCCACCAAAGGTTACCACGAACCATCAATATCTTAAAAACCAATCACGAAAAAGAGACAGCAACATCTCTATCTCCCTCTAAAAACACATTTACCTCAATAAAACGAGACAGAGACCTATTTATATTCAACTACCCACATATTGTTGCGGAAACACATCATAAATTCAATCGGTCGCAAGTGTTACATCACCGAATGTTGATTTGTAGCGATGACGTCACAGATCCAGGATTTATGACGTAATAGAGTGAACGTGCTCTATGTACTCATGTGTTTGTTTGTCTGGGTAAATGTGTAAAGTTCCTATGTATATGTGAAATGTAGTAGATGAGTAAACATACCTCTTTTTATCTTTACAAAGGCCCGTTATCACCATCATCATCATCAAACCTGTATTCGTGCACCCTTATGTATGAGAAGCGGGCGTCGTAAACCTCTGTGCCACCACGACATTTTCACACACACCTCTTTGAACAAAATTAATGAATTATCTATCCCCGTTCTGTACCTCTATATATATAGTGCGTTTCTGGCTCCTCCTTTGACTATTAAAAACGATCGTCATAACTTCATATCACAGCCACAGAACATGTATAGTTTCAGATCTAGTATTAATCAGGACTGTATCTTGTAGACTAAGATAGATATACCTCATTTATAGACGTTACGTAAAGACGTCACGTATAATAATCACTCAATAGCCCATACTCTAGACATAATGAAACAAAAAAATTAGACATATTTAGCCAAAGATGTAGAAAAAAATGTGGTTGTAGTCTCTTTAAACAACGACTGTAGCACCTGGCTACTATAGAGTTACACGCAAGAGATACACACAACGACACGAAGGACATCTGTCATTTTCTTAAGTCTGGTAACGTGTTAACTCATTCATTACACACGCACACATAAATAACCCACTGATATTTTGTTGCTTCAATTATTTCTAAGCGACATTATGTATGCCTGTTATCAACGTGCTTGAGTTTCGCTTGGTCTAAATTAACTAGTTTTTATTAACGACTTTATTCACGTAAATTAGAATAACTACCGTTTACAAAAACGTCTAAACCATCTCTTAACTAAAGATCCTTAGTATGACATTGTATAGTACAATGTAGGTAATGTAACCTAACAGTAAAAGTAAGAGGTTAGTTTAGGAACTTTTATAGGAGTTTAGGAACATTTATAGGTAGGTGAAAACTAAAATAGGTAATATTCAAATGTTACCTATCTTAGGTTAAAGATTCCTTAAAATTTAGGAGACGTTGACGAAAGCGAGTGTAACTCCTTCTCCGTACTATAAGAATCCAAAATACCAAACTTCAAATTCAAATTGCGAATATAGGTCAAATATAGATGTTACAGTAGTTTTTATAGAATAATTTGATCAGCTACATTCTGCCATCTAGCGTGCAATGTTATGAATATTACGATTAATATTATTATTTATTACATTATTCAAATTAGCCACAACAAAATATAGGTAGCTGTCAAACGTAGTTCAATAATATCCTAGAAGATAAAATTAAGCCAGTATTATCAAAATATTCAACAAGTTTAGTGTAGTAAACGTAGATTCGCATTTTTAATATTAGTTGGGATCGCAAAATCAAAATACGTAAGCAACAATAGTCTAAGTTTCTAAGTTAGAAATTGAACATTTAGTGCAATAACCTCTGAAAGTTTATGTCGCAAATGAAACTTTTCCGTTTTAAACAAGATTTCGCTACGTAAACTGCGTAGCACGCTACGCCGTAGTCACAACTGCTACGAACGACCAATTCTTTATCGGCTTTTGTTGAACTTGCTTTAATATGCTTTAGTTAATTATACCTTTACGCAAAATTGTAAAGAATACGTTAGTAATATTACTGAAGTGAATAATTTTATTAATTACTGACTGACGTCATTGTTTGAGAGTGCTCAATTATTTTCAAGTCGAGATAAGGACTCGTAATCATTACTAGTATACGCGACGACCAACAAAGTGAAAGTCACACAGCCAATTGACAACTAACAAGCTTAATCGTGGTTGTAAAAATACAAAACTAATATTAACACAAGAATGATTTCAAACATCCGAAACTAAAGCAAAAAGCTCAAATCAAAGTCTTTTATTCAGGAAATCTTTGTTCTTTTTCACGTAACAACAATAATATCCTTTACAAATGACACAAAAGATTATTTCTTACTCCATTTATCAGAGGTCAAGGCACGAACACAAACAAAAACCCGGAACGAGATACGGAATAACTCGGAAACATGTTTCGATAAGTCGGAAGAAAAGCCGCGAATCCCGGATTAGTTACGTTAGAATTGATTTCGAAACAAAGTAGCTGAAGTTTCAGCGAGATTATGACGTAATCGCTGAACTTCATGAGATTGTTCGCATATATTTCGAAGGCTTCAACTCTTCGACGATAAAGGAGGTATAAAATTTGATACGCATGAAACTTTTCGGTAATGTATGAGATTCTATTTAGCGAAGTCATCAGTTTTGGAGTTAAATTATTGTTTATTGATAATGGAGGCTATAAGGAGTTCTGTAGCTTATTTTTTTTATGAATATCTTCACTTTGCCCGAAGATAATAAATGTTATGAATGTCACAATTTTTATTCTTTTATTGGGTAATATATGTTTTAGACTCTTTGTTACTAAGAAATACGGTTCATTTTTTCAGATATAAAAGTCAATTGAGTTGACAAAGTCAACATTAATATATTAAGGACTAGCTTTTGTTCACGACTTCGTCAGCGGATTAATAAAATCAGGCAGTATTTGGATTTTTCCAATGCCTATTTCTATATATGATTCAGGGATTGAGTAGATTGGGGAAGGGGAGGGTAATTGGGCCTCCGGTAACCTCACTCACACGACGAAACATAACGCAAGCGTTGCTTCACGTCGGTTTTCTGTGAGGCCGTGGTATCACTCCGGTCGAGCTGGCCCATTAGTGCCGAAGCATGGCTCTCCCATACTTAAAATTTGACACCAAGCAGGATTCTAAGGAGCATTTATAATCCAATTAGACATTGAATTTTCATAAAACATGAATCAGATCTTCATTTAATTCTATCAAAGAATATTCATGCGAAATTTGAAACAGATCGGACGAAAGAATCAAGTTCTTCCATATAAACTTTGACCCCACTTTAACGCCTTAAGGGTTGAATTTCGAAAAATCGCTTCTAATTGTTCACCTATATCATCAAAGAACGCACACTCAAAGTTTCAGATTTTTCCGATAAGCGGTTTGATTCCCAGATTTTTAGTTCAAGACAAAGGCAAATTACTGAGGCATGAATTAATCATAATTTTTTTAAGAAAACCTTGATAACATTCAGTGGACTATACTTTGTTGTAATCACCAGCGTGACTCTTAATCCTTTGCAAATTCTTCAAAACACATTTGGTTCAATAAAAACCCATTCTATTCTGTGAAACCTATCACATTCAATGTAGGTACTACTTCGCTACATACTACGCAATATACTACGGCGTAGCATATTCGCTACGGCGTAACAGGTTCACTACGATTTTTAGCGAAAAATCAAAGAGTGCCCTTTTCGCATTTTCAAAGAGCTGTTCCTGGTGTCGCATAGAGTTCGTAGAATTCAAAATTTTATGATACACTATATGTTAGGTACTACCTTTTGTATAATACCTTTTTCATTATTTTCTAAATACTATCGACAAGCATCTCAAAGAACCTTTTTATAGAACATCTGAACTCAACAGTACTGACTTTGTAGAAAGGTGTTATTATTTCCTAAAATTTTTATTTTACGTTTCACCACATAACGATTCCAAAACGTACTGAAAAAGAAATATATTTCTGGCTTCATCATAATATGAATATTTGCAGTCTCATTAAATCAAAGACTAACTTGATCAGCGTAATTTTTTTTATCTGTATATAATTGTTCCCTGTTTTGTTCTTGAATGTTTATGGTGGGAACATAACCCAAAAGCTCTTGTATCTAATTGTTACTAATTGGGTAGTTTCCAGGGTATCAAAATTAAAAATGTAATTAGTCCGTCAGTTAGATAATGAAAAAATATTAGACACGTGTTTTTTTTAATTTCTCGTATTAAGTTGCAATACTTAGATAAAATGGCGCTAAGTTTAGGAGTGGGACGTCGTTACGTCATAACGTGCTACAAAATGTGCCACGCTGTGACGTCACACGATATTTCAAATTATATCACAATATATCGTCGAAAGTATTTAATTTTGTGAGAAAAGAAAAATACATGTCTAAAGTTTTAAATTAATGTACCAGACAGACATTAAAATAAAATTTATGCTAGAAACTACACTATTGTTTTACATATTTCTTCAAATAGTAGTGAGTGTGCGGGGGCATTTCACAAGTTGATTCCCCCTACTTCTTGCCATCGTCGTACCACTAGAGTCTGACAATCGGCGAACCGATTCATGGTAGATGTCCCACCTTCACCAGTTTCCTTGTACTGCTAAGGAGTGGAATTCTTTGCCTGAGTCTGTATTTCCTGGGTGTCTTCAAGGCCCCAGTGAATGAGGTTGCTCGACTTCCCCCATCGTAGACCGTAACATTTTTTACCGCCAGGCGAGATAGTGCTCAAACGTCGGCCCATAAAACATGAAAAAAAAACGAAATAGAAATTGTAAATATGTTATTAATCTTTATCAGGTAAAATGTGGAAAGAAAACCGACGTGAAACAACGCTTGCGTTGTATTTCGTCGTGTGAGTGAGGTTACTAGCGGACCAAACTTGTAACAGCTCTGATGTTTTAGGTGTTCATGGGCGGTGCCGAGTGCTTACCGGTGATCCGTCTGATAGATTTACCAGATAATACCAAAAAAAAAACCAATGGAAATTATGACCTAGAACAAAACCACGTATATAAATATACATTACTAGCTCAAAAAATTCATCAACTACTACTACTGATCTTCAAAACAACCTTCAAAAACTCCAAAGCACATTTATCACAAACCACCCTTAACACACACACACTTTCAAAATTACACATACATGTAAGCAAGCCCAAAGTGGGCATTCTTAGTGTGAAATGTCGTAACGATTTGAATACACCCTGTATAATGCTGCGATCAAGACTATTACTCATATAAATCCTTCATCCTCTCATAGTTGTGATCCTTATGAAATGGGTCCACTTTCCGTTTGGGACAGTGTGTTTTCATATGGATTTCAAAGGTATTTTGTCTAAGCTGGTCGAAGTATAATGTTATGGTGGATTGGTGGATTTTTTCGTTGTGTGTTTAGGTATGGTATTTTGTTCTTGTTTGTTAGTTGAGAGCATCGTCAGTTTTTTTTTTAAGCTGGGAAAATCGTCGAATGACTGCTCCCGCCTGGGTGAGACGGGAGGGAGTGTCGTGGAGAGTATCGTCAGTTTAGCAAAAATCAGTAATAAGTTCTATGAAAAAACGAGCCTATTAATGCATTTTCTGCTACTGAAAAACGTATTGACGCATTGTTGCATGTCAATTTTCTGAATATTTTAAATAATAGAAATGTAACTTTATATCTTTTGGTACTCGTAAGGATTAAAAGGCATATAATATGGCCACTTATAGACTGTTGATATAAAATTGCACAAAGCTCTGCAGGTCAGTAAAAATTAGCTCAAACACTGAGTATAATTCGTGAGTCGGTACCAAGATTTTACCACACCTGAATAACTCTATTTCACTCGCCTTAATACCCACCAAACTAGCGCAACTAGAAACGATGACACACTTCAAAATACTCATTCTTCAAAATAACAACACAAAAAATATACAACTAACTTCGATACACCCTGACTTTCCCACATAAAACATTACTTACAACATACAACGCACTTACGACCACCAGAAATTACACAGGACATTAAAAATGTATTTCAAAATTGATGATCTGACAAGAAAGTGCCCCTTATACACAAAATGGTACATTTCGTTCGATTATATGGCGCAACGGGCCCTAATTCGAACGTGCTTCGAAAATTTTATACCCTATATGCATGTGTCGCTGACAGTCTGTGAAATACGACCTTGTGATAATTGACTGGAATTGTTTCTAAATGACAGTTGCGTTTTGTTATTGGTTTATGTGGATTTATTGGGTTTAGAAGTAATGATTATTTGGTATTAGTTGCGAATTGAATTATGATTGTTTTAACTCATGTGCGGATCTGTTCCATGGATGAACGTGTTTTGAATCTACTAGTGAGAGGTTGGTTTACGTCGAGGAAGTTACACTAGTAGTGGTGGCCAGGATGTGAAAACGCCTCCTTCTCATGCATAAAGACGCAAGTTCGTGACCTTTTTTTTTGTTTTTTTTTTTAACGTTTGGAAGTCCTCATGGATACCCTTTGTCTACACAATGAGCGTCAGACAGCAGGTTATGTCGGACTCTTACCGACTAAAACCACACAGTCAATCCCAGAAAACAGTGAGAGAGTCACTGGGTACTCGAATTCGAGACCTACCAACGGTAAAACCAATGTGACTCTTTCCGAGCTACTTTGTACGCTTTTTCTATTTTCTAAGAGAGGTACTTTTTAAGATTATTTAGACACCATTGACTAACGGTGAAAGAAAACATCGTGGGGAAACCTTGGCTTATAATTATAATTTTGAAATCACCAACCCGTATTGAGTAAGCGTGGTGGTTTATACTCAAACCTCCGTGTGAGAGGCTTTTGGTCAGCAGTAGCCACTAGGCTGTTATTATGAAATTACACAAACCTCTGCAGGTCAGTAAAAAAATTCACAAAGCATTTCATAAGTGACAAATAAAATAGATCATTCAGACATTATCAGGTTACTTATATAATTGCTTGACACTTTTTTCATCAAAATTCGTCGACTTTTATTGACTTTTAACTTATGTATACCCAACACAAGAGCCCTCTCAGACACATTTACAAACTAAAAAATTACAAATCTTACTAAGTTTGTCACACAGTATCTTATTTATTTTTATCAATATTATTCGTTGGAACTCACACTACTATTCAAATTACCACGTGACCTAATCTAGATAGTTTAACAAAAGTACGATTTACAACTAAAACTATAACAAATGTGTAATGGCGCTGTTAGATCGATATAGTTAGGTCATTCGGACTTGGAATCTAATGTCTAATGCCTTTAGAACTTTATATTTTATCGAACTTTTCTATCTTTTAGTTATTGCCGTTTCACAAAAATGGCTATTTGTTTGAGAAGAAGCTACGTGAAATCGTTCATTGATTCCTAATTTAGACAGCGTTATTTGACAGATATGTACGTCTTTACGACTTTATGTTAGGAATATATTAAAATAGCAGACTGCCTCGTTGGCCGAGTGGTCGCAAGTGCGACTGCTGGGCAAGGGGTCTCGGGTTCGATTCCTGGGTCGGGGAAAGAGTTATTAAAAAACTCTTAGAAGTAGCATGGAGTCTGGAAATGTGCCTGGTATATGGCAATAGGCTCACCCCCTATTACATGGGACTCATAACACAAATATAGAAAGGTGGGTGTTACATTGTACAGTGGCAATAATTGCTGTAATGTGCACCTCTGTCTTCCCCTTCGGGATGTAAAAGGCATGATGTTATGTTATTTTATAATTATAAGGCGTGATGCTGTAATAGCATAATGTTATTGTTGTAAAATAGCAGTTCAGATTGATGTACTATACACAAATGTATGTGATGTCAACGGGATATGGTGACTATGTATTGTTGTGTATGAATGTAACATAGATTAATGGCATACTGTCCTTTGAGTTCCGTAATAGATAATGTTGAATACAGTTATTAATGTGGGCGTATGATTCGTGTTTGTGTATCTGTTCTAACTATTATATTAGTACTGACTCATTGGTGGAATCATACATACATACATAACTTCACGCCTGTCTCCCATGGGGGTAGACAGAGACTATGGAACGCCAATTGGGCTGATGACAAGATATGAAAATCTATATAAATAAAAATGAATTTCCGTTCGTTAGTCTCGCTAAAACTCGAGAACGGCTGAACCGATTTGGCTGATTTTGGTCTTGAAATGTTCGTAGAAGTCCAGGGAAGGTTTAAAGATGAAAAAAAAATTATAGGCGTAAGAAAGTTTGCCGGGTCAGCTAGTTAAAAATATAATAAGTCCGTAAATTAAGTAATGAAAAAATATTAGACACGTATTTTTTTTATTTTGTCGTATAATAAAACAATACTTAGATAAAACGAATCAAAGTTTAGGAGTGGGGGCTAAAACGTCATTTCTACGTAAAAAATGGATATAGAAGTGTCGTCACGCGACATTTCCAATCAATATATCGTCGAAAGTATTCGTTGTTATAAGAAAATAAAAAATACGTGTCTAATGATTTAAGATAATCTACCAGACGGACATTAAAATAAAAATTAGGCATCTAACCTATTACTACGATTCCTACATAGCTCTTTCGCTTCATCAACAGTCATCAATCTTTTCATGCATGCTCGTCAGTTAAAAATGGTGGAATCATGGAATAGTAAATAGTTTTTACCATTCCATTGATAGAATAGTCTAATCGTTTGCCCTCTATCCTACAAAAGGTAACAAACAACTTAACTAAATAATGAGTCTAAAAAGAAATAAACAAAAATAATACTCAAACTTCACTAAACACATACATCAACCCTTAAAACAAATCTAGACCACACACCCAAAGTTGGTGCAAACATTTGTCTCCGCCATCTTGGGCAAAGTTTTTGGCAATCCATTGCTGGTTAACTATCGGAGAACGTTGCGCTACCATTAACAAAGCCATCAAGGGAATTGCAGTAATTAATACGACCATGTATCTTCGATGGTTGTCGAGCCTAAGTTTGTAAGGTGGCAGGATTACGATTATCTCTTACGATTTAATCATTTTAAGTGATGGAATGCTTTGTTTGATATCAATCTTGGTACATATTCAAAGCTTTGGCTGCAGTGTTATACTTATTGTATGCCATCTTTTATCTAATAATATAGAATAAGTACTACTGCCTTGTTGATCAAGTGACCACTAATGAAAGGAATAAAGAAACAGTTTATTGGCACCGTAACAAAAATTAAAACAAGAAATATAGTTAAAAAATAATACAATAGCGTACACGGCTCAAAAGGACCAAGTGTTCAGTTAAAATACCTTCACCCGAGAGCGATAACTCGAGTCGCGGCGCTGATTTTCAGCACTAGCCTGACACTATAATAATTTAAAATAAATAATATAAGTAGTTATTATACAAAATTTAATAATACTAATGCCGGGGCTTCGGCTCGAAGGGCAGGAGTAGGACCGGGGTAGTTTTTAGTAAGTAAGCGTCTGACACTCCCTCCCGCCTCACCCAGGCGGGAGAAGGGATTCAATGATTTTCCCCCCTTAAAAAAAACATGTAGTCTGAGATTCAATACCCGAGTCAAGATACATTTCCTTTACACAGGAACAAACCCATAATATAAAAAATATCTATGATAATTGTGAAAACTAAAAATCATCGTATATTGTCTAATTCATAAATCGAAGCTAAGACCTATCCGAACGCAAACTCCAAGGACGCACTTGAAACAAAGAAGGCGTTACGACATATCCTCTTACATATATTTCGGTCCTTTGATACTATCGACTACTTTCACCAGTACTTAAGAACCGAAGGACCAAATAAAAGGACCAGAAAGCATACTCTTCTTGTCAGTAATTGAGTTCCTCACAAATAAACGTAATATCACGCACTCAAAGTAATTGGTCCTTCCTAGAAACATATATTTGGCTGTAAACGCCTTCGTTTGAATATTCCTTGGCTTGCAAATATATTAATTAACATTGATTTTCATGTTTTGCTGTTTCTCTTATCGCTAAAATTATAATAATAGTAAACTATTTAAGTGTAGGAGAGCCATGCTTCGGCACGATGCGGGCCGGCTCGATCGGAGTGATACCACGTGCTCACAGACAACCGACGTGAAACCGTAAGGTTACCGGAGAACCAATTACCCCTTCCTAATCCCTGAATCCCCAACAAACCTTATATTCCTAATCCCTAATAGACCGATAACTCACTTTAACACCACTGGTGTTTTGGGTGTGCATGAGCGGCGCCGATTGCTAACCATCAGGTGATCCGTCTGCTCGTTTATCGACTGATTCCATAAAAAAAATTGAAAATTTATCAGAGACCGGGTAGCAGCGCTCTCTGACTAACTTGAACCCTTTTAAACTGTGATCCCCAATCCGTCTGCCAAAGGTGGAGATTATTGTAAAGCCAGTTATGTCAAAGTGACCCATTTACATAGTCACTGGATTATGATGATCATATATTTCCAAGTGATCTATTACAAACCGTGTGTTAATACTGCACGGTTGGTGCCGTGGCTAGGTAACTGACTGCAGCGCAACGTGTCGCAGCTTCGATTGCCGTGCGGAACAATACTTTGTGTTCCACAGATTGCTGTTCCGGGTCAGAGTGTCATGTGTATGTGAACTTGTATGTTTGTAAACGCACCCACGACACAGGAGACAATCCTAGTGTGGGACACCTTTTAGAAAAAAGTGTAAATATTTGTTACTTGGATCCCAAAAATATTTTGCCGCACTTAAATAAAACCTCAATTTGAACTAAACTATTCACTCATTCAATGACGAAATAAAATACAGGCTGATACGATTAAACATTTTTAAACAATTTCGCATTCACATTTCCATTTCAGAAAATGTACATGTATTTTAAAATAGTTTTCATTTTATAGAAACCGTTCAAATTATCGCGCATTCAACCACTCGGTAAAAATATTCAAATTACACATGTTTACAGTTAGGTACATACAATATCAAAAATCTAGTAATGAATGAAATAAATTCCCGGAAACATTTTTATTAATTCGCATTTGAAAACGAATACATCGCTGATATTTTAACATCTACATTCATGTTTGCAACATATTATATCACTATATAGGAACATGGAGCAAGGTTTTATTAAAAAAATAAATAAAGGTTTCTCTATGTATATTTTCATATGCTAATTAAAGATTGTTTGGTATTTTTATGGGAATAAGCCTGCCACAACCTTCAAAAACCGCTGCAAATCCTACAAGTCAAGTTCTGCAGTAGATACCAACATACAAACACTGGAACACTGAAGTCCGGCTAGTCACATGGACATGAATATCTGTCTTGGTTCCCGCAAGGAAATGAATTAGAAGATATTGTAAGAGGAGAAGAAAAAACGATAGTTTCTACTTCCCTCGGTGAATTAATGCAGGAGACAGAAAGAATTAAGATTGTTTGGTGTGAGTGCTGAGTTGGAGGTCTCTGATAAGATCCCTAGGTTTATAAAACCACCACCGGTATACGTATATTTTCTCCGTACGCTTTAGTCTTTCTCCAAAAAAGCTAGGCGCCTTTTGAAGGTTTCCCCCAGAACTAAAACACGTAATAAATAACAAATACTACTGCTATACTCTTTCTATCCTTTTAAAGATTTTATCGTACATCTTTTTTAATGTTTTTTATAGGTCAGCATTATGCCCCTCCTTCCCTCATGGTAAGCGACGATGCGCCCTACGATTAAACACGCCTGCCTATACACTACCTGTTCATTCAAGACTTCAAGACACTCAAGCTGTCCTCCTCTAGTAACACGGGCTTTGGCAAAAGCCTACACAAAGTAACTAGGAACAGGTTTTATATACCGGGTATTATCTCAAATTCCTGGCTTTCTGCCATCGCCCGTCCACTATATGGTTGCGACTTTAAGTCCTTGAATACACAACAAACCTAGTTTGAATTTGTTGTAATTTAGGATCTGCATTCAGTGTGCACCTGTCTTGTTCTGTGTTGCAAAACTAACTTATTTTAATAGCCTACGGATGAAAGATTTTGACTAGTAATGAAGCTTTTTGTAGGACAGCTAGTACTGACGGGTTAGCACGCTTTTCTAAGTACGTGGGTTAAATTAAGCACCACTTTTCTTAACTAAGGACTTTTAATGACAAATTATGTATTTTTTTAAGGGGGAAAATCATCGAATGACTGTTCCCGCCTGGGTGAGGCGGGAGGGAGTGTCAGACTCTTACTGACTAAAAACTACCCCGTTCCGTCTCCTGCACTTCGAGCCGGAGCCCCGGTAACCAGTTGGGTTCTCTGCGACTCCGAATCGGCATCAGCCCTATTCGGCCCCATCCGTGGTGGTCTGATGGCTCTTTGTGGCTGCGCGGAACGCGACGCGCCGTACGTTCGGGTCTGGTTCTGGTCCGGCGGCGAGCTACTCATACTCACTGTCCGCAGGCCCGCGCTTACGGTGGCTGGAGATCGTAAAAATGATGTATAAGGTGTACGTCTTATAAATCCCGGAAAGGACTCCATCAATTTTCTTGAAATTTGGTATTGACGGGGTTTCGGTGGTAGTAAATCGATCTAGCTAGGTCTGATTTTCAGAAATTGTTGTATTTTTATATATATGAATATATATGAATATAATCATCATGTAAGGTTATTAGAATACAAAACTAAATTTTGCTAGTTAGTACTATGTTTAAATAGCTTAGTCGGGAAATCGGGTGCCTTCCGCACAGGACATCCCAATGTCCTGTGCGGAAACCCCAAAACCCCAGTTTATACCACAGTCCGAATGATTCTTTTTTTATTTTTATTATTGTATCTTTTGTAGTTGTTATTTGGTATTTTGTTCTTACTTCTTTTCTAAATTTTTTCTTATTTTTTAATTACCGACCAAACCTCTGTCATTCAAGTACATAAAAGTAATCATAGACAAGTTATCTATAGCACTTTACTTATTATGAACATGATTTCATTATAATACCTATCTAATATCTATCTTTAACTTAACTTTAGGACTTCAAAAATTTCGCTCCTAACATTTTTCCTAAACATTTCTTTTCCTCTTACAAATTCGACCTTCGACGCAAAAAAGGATCTATCTACTTCCAAAATTAATTATATAGGGCTTCCCATTTTTGCCTAGAAAAAATATGTTTAGGCATTTTCATCTTGTGTTTCTTTACGAGCCCTTAGAGGAACTAAAGCTATTACCTAATCCCGGCCAGTTTGAGAGCAACACTTGTGAATTAGTCAAAAAACCCACATTAGTCTGGATCTAGACTGGCTTGGGACCTAATATTGTAAATTGCGGTCAGCACTATAAATAGGACGTTCCAACATACTTTATGGCCTACATACAGATTTAATACTTTCAGGATAAGGAGTATGTTTGCATGGAGTGTCAAGAAATTACGTTATTTGATTTTGTCACTCACTATATATTTTTATTTATTTATTAATTTATCATTTCATGTACCTGCACCACACAGACAATATTACAAAGGACAACACATTACAAGCATGAAGTACATAGGTACTGCATATCCCTTAAGGGATTTCTTCCTGCAAATATCCTTCTAATATATTTTAAACTTGTATTTGTTCCAAGATGTGAATAGTCACTAGCTAAAACTGAATACTTCTACATATTACAATTCATTTTAAAACTGACATTGACCTTCTTACTTTTCGCACACATTTCGTGTTTAAAGTGACATTAAAATTGTTCATTTAGCAGTACTAACACATGTGTATGAAGCATAGGTCATGCAACCTTATCAAACTAGAAGTAACATCACACACATTACCTATACGGCTTTTTGAAGTTTAAAGTTGGAACTTTTCGTTCCATTTTTAAAAACCCAAGTGAGCTCTCCAATGTATCAATCACCCGTGTCGGGCCAAAAGCTCGTATATGAGAACTGAATATATTAGAGATATTTTTTCACTTTAGCCTTCTTTTATTATGACAGTAAAATGTTACGTTCAAGCCGTTTCGGGTGTGATGTATGTGTTTTAACAAAATCGTATAATCCTAGTGCTAATATTATATTTGTTATTCGCAGAAGTAGAAAATGTACTTACCATGTTTTTGTGTAGGTAGAATATAATTATACATGTAAATTATCTACATATTATACACAGGGTGTAAAAGGAACGCTGACAAAAATAAATAGTTTTTACAAAATTTATTATTATGTTGATTACAACTATTATTACGTACTAACATAAAAAAATAAAACAGTCGAATTGAGAACGTCCTCCTACCTTTGAAGTCGGTTGAAAAGAAACATTTGATTCCTTATGAAAATAAAACTCTTTTTTTACCATCATGTGTCGGTATTTTTCGGGATCGTTCAGTTCACACCCTGTGTATTATAGTATATAACTGTATAATTATCTAAGTACGTATGTACATATAGGTATTAATATTCGTTAAGGCACCTGCCACTTTCATCTCTGCACCCGTGGCATTAAGTCCACCTGCACATTTTGGTCGCCTCAGTCTTTCAAAGCATTAAAGTATGAGACGAGCCCGCTACAACGTCCCAAAACCACTGCAACTTTTGTAAGCCAGGATCTACAGTAGATACAACCACGAGAACACCGGAACACTGAAGGCCGGCGCGTCTCAGGGACATGAATAACTGTCTTAGTTCCTGCCACGAAATTATTCAGAAAATATATATATTTTATATTTATTTGATGGGCTTAAGTTTGACTACTGTCTCGCCTGAGGGTAAGCGATGATGCGGTCTACGATGGAGCACGGCGCGGCGTGCCATAGCCCATAAGCAACCTATTCACTAATAATAAGAGTAGAAGAAAAAACGATAGTTTCCACAGCATAAGGGTACGTGTAATAGTGAAATACTGTTGTAATTTACAACGTAAATACTAGTCTACATATCCTTTACAGAATGACAAGCTTGAATAAATAAACAGCTACCAAAATAGAATTCAATTATGACCAAACCTCAACATAGTTACGCGGATCAAAGGACCAAATGTTTTAAAGTAATGTAAATAGTGTTAAAATATAAAATACTAATGTTTAACATGTCAAACGATCAACTAAAAATATTGGATTTGCAAGAAACAAACTTAAGTGTGGGAGAGCCATACTTCGGCATGAATGGGCCGGCTCAACCGGAGTGATACCACGGCCCCACGGAAAACCGACGTGAAACAATGCTTGCCATATGTTTCGTCTCCCGAATCCCCGAATCCTCCACAATCCTCCAATTCCCATAAGGCCGGTAACGCACTTGTAACGCCTTGATGTTTCGAGTGTCCATGGGCGGCGCCGATTGCTTACCATCAGGTGATCCGTTTGCTCGTTTACTGGCTTATGCAATAAAAAAAAACATTTGTTCGATTTACATATTTATGTCTGAGTCGTGCTTAAGTGTAGTTCTGTCTCTACAAAATGACTGAGACGGCACGATATTTAAGTACAACTCCAAATTTAGTTAGATGTAGCCTTTCTAGTCTTTGTATCCACATACACACTGACCCACACAAACACACACAAAACATACACTCAAACACTTATAAACACGCGTAAAACATACATTTACATAAAACACATTCTAGTTTTCACACATAGCCATTAACACGATTTTCAATTTATCATTTTTATTTATTTTCTTGTATTGTTTTATAACAACAACAATAATAATATTGTATTGTAACACCCAGTTTTCACTATTTATGTTATGAGTCCCATGTAATAACGAGGTGAGCCTATTGCTATATACCGGGCACAATTCCAGACTCCGTGCTACTACTGACATTTAAAAAAAAAAACCTAATAATACTTTGCCGTACCCGGGAATCGAACCCGAGACCACTCGGCCAACGAGGCAGTCTCGTTGTTTGTTTGCCTCGTATTCCATAAAAACCTACATCAACCCGTAATAGATAGACGAGAAAGCTATCAAAACTAACAACTATGATAAAATTAGGTGTTCAATAAAACATATCTACCGCAACAAATTCTTGAACCAAGCAGTTGCATATACGCTACTTTAACACATCCCATTTTAAACCAAAAAGTCATGGAAACACTATAAGTCATTTAGCAATGAACAAAAGGAATATTGGCAGCACGTATGTGATCTGAAAACTACAATGTTATGGGAACGTAGACAGCCAATTGAGGCGATTCAGTTTTATGCCTCCCTAGCGATATAGGCAAAACCTCGGGTACGCATGCTTTGGTGTGGGGAGGGATATTTCGGAATCTGGATTCGGTATTTGTGTGTTATTGTTCGTTTATATGGTTGAGATTTTGAAGATTGTAATGTAGTAACATAGCATCACGCCTTTTATCCCCGAAGAGATACGCAGATGTGCACAATACGGCACTTAATGACACTGTACAATGTCACACCAATTTTTCACTATTTATGTTATAAGTCCCATGTAATAGGGGTGAGCCTATTGACATATACTGGGCACATTTCTAGACTCCGTGCTACTACTGAGATTTTGAAAAACCCAGTAATACTTTGCCGGACCCGGGAATCGAACCTGAGACCCCTTGCCCGGCAGTCGCTCTTGCGACCAGTCGTCCAACGAGGCAGTCAGTATAATGTAGTATGTTAATAGATTTTAAGAGTCTAATCACTGCACGGTTGGTGACCGCGACATAGCCACGATTCGCAAACAATGTTTCCGCATGGAACATTTCTTTTTTAAGTATGTAAATTTGCAAAAATATGTAATTCTTATAACATGCAATACACAAGAATGAATGGGGCCAATTTTTCTGATAAAAAACCATATACATTTCATTCCAAAACATGTAGTATTAGTAAACCATATAATTGAAACACTAACCATTATTTAACACTCATTTCTAATCTCTCAATCAACAAGACTAAAAACCCCTTAGTTCGGGCTATTCTTAACCCCACAATCTCCTACGAAAACTGGCCATTCCCTCTTTAGCCTTCTAACATGTAGCCCCCACTGAACTGGCTGCGGTACCGGCTACTACGTAAAGGACCTCTATAAATATTTATGTAAGAACATTCACGACGTCTCCCGTTTAATATATATGTATCTACGGCTACATATATCTTATTTTGCATACATTTTTATTCCGTGTATTTTGTTATTCATATTTATGAAGATTTTTTGGAGAAAATTTCGTGAAAGGCTTGGTTTTCGTTGGTCAAGAAGTTTTCCCTATTATTGGGTATGATTATATAGCTTTAGTTGACTGATTTCTTCATCATCATCAGCTTATCATCATCCACTATCACATGCCTTCTCTCTAAAACGATGCTGCACATAAAATATGTATCACTCTCTTTCTAGGTTATACTTTACCTCTTTTCGTACAATTGGGTAGTTTCCAGGGTACTAAAATTAAAAAAAAAACTAATCAGTCCGTCAGTTACATATTGAAAAAATATTAGACATGTATTTTTTTTCTCGTATTAAGATGCAATACTTAGATAAAATGGCGCTAAGTTAGGAGTGGGAGGTCATTACGTCATAACGTGCTACAAAATGTGGCACGCTGTGACGTCACACAATATTTCAAATTAAAATATCGTCGAAAGTATTTATTTTTGTGAGTAAAGGAAAAATTACGTGTCTAAAGTTTTAAATTAATGCACCAGACGGACATTAAAATAAAATTTAGGAAACTAACCTATTACTGCTAGGTTTATTACATTTCAACCAATCAAAACATTCAATGCAATTGCTATCTCAAAATTATCCCCTACCAGCTTACTCAAGAATCAATTTCAGATCAGAATTCGCTCATACCACGACTAAAAAAAGATTCAAAATTCTCTAGCAGACCTCAATCAAATCCATTTATATCGTACGAAAATTCCGGTCATCATACAAAATTACTGAAACTAGTAGACAATTGGTTGTATTAGAGCGAAACTCCCTTGTTAGGTTGGCTACCTTCCAATTTGCTTGGAAAATTGCCCCTTTCTCGAAATACTAGCTTCTCTGGACATTTTCTAACTCACGTCTCATCTTTAAATTGAAAATTTTAGGGTTTAGGTAATCGTTTTGATTGTAGTGGCTGTTTTTTTTAATAGGTAATTCATTTTTTAATATAACACTTAACTAACTAAATCTGGATTACGCAACATGTTAATGAAATTTTTCGAAAATGTCTTTAAAAATCGTTGTTTGATCATTTAAAGGTGTAATTGGGTATTTGCCAACTAGTCAAATTCAATACTAATTCTCAAAACGCCGGTAACGCACTTGTAACGCCTCTGTTTTTCGGGTGTCCATGGGCGACGACGATTGCTTACCATCAGGTGATCCGTCTGCTCGTTTACCGGCTTGTGCTATAAAAAATAAAAAAAACCTACAATTCTACTTTAAATCAAGAGTTGGTCCTTCAATCCGCGTGAAGACCACAACACAGAACGAAGCGAATTTCTCAAACAATTCAAATAAAGCTACAATCCATTAAAATGTTTTATATCCCCAACTATTTCAACTCAACGAAAATTGTGAAACTTAACTTTTTGAAAATCATTAAGACGCTGCAAGTCTTATCAACTAAGTTTTAGCGGTTTCAACTGTACAAGTATTAAATTGAGATCTTGCAATTCTCGAGCCATTTCGTCTCGTTGTTGGAGTAATATTTAAATTGGAATTGTAAATAATATCATGGCTTGTATAAAGAAATAGCTAGTTTTATGACGTTGTCTGCATAGTTTAATCTGTATACAAACATAATTAACATAACATATCATCACGCCTTTTATCCCCGAAGGGGTAGGCAGAGCACATTACGGCACTTAATGCCACTATACAATGTAACAACCACGTTTCACTATTTACGTTATGAGTCCCATATAATAGGGGGTGAGCCTATTGCCATGTACCGGGCACAATTCTCTGGAATTGCACGGAGTCTGCTCCGTACTACTACTGGGATATTTTTTTTAAGCCCGGTAATACTTTGCCCGACCCCAGAATCAAACCCGAGACCCCTTGCCAGGCAGTCGCACTTGCGTCCACTCGGCCAACAAGGCAGTCAACTACTTCAATTACAACGAAGAAATATAATGAATGATGAGGAGAAAATCGACGTGAAGCAAAGCTTGCGTTGTGTTTCGTCATGTGAGTGAGGTTACCGGAGGCCCAACTAACCCCTCCCCTTCCCCAATCACTCCAATCTCTGAATCCCCAACGATCCTCAAACTCCTATTCCCCAAAATGCCGGTAACGTACTTGTAAAGCTTCTGGTATTCCAGGTGTTCATGGGCGACGTCGATCGCTCGTCGATCAGGTGATCCGTCTGCTCGTTTACCGGCGTATGCCATAAAAATAAATGATAAAATAGGATCTCTTAGCCTTGCCCTGTAGAGAAAACAAAATAAAATTATAGCTTTTTTAAACATATCACTAGTTGTAAAAGATTCACATACTGAGATACGGCCGAATCTGTGAAACAGAATCAACCCTAAATTGTACCAAAGGACCACGAAAAAAACGAATTAATCTCAATATCTCTAACATTCCCGCGCCCCATTTACCTCTTAAATTTCTTTTTCATTCAATTATTTTTTTAAATGGCTTCAAATTCAATTTGTTAAGGTTCAATGTCACATTTTTAGAATTCCGTGGCTAAAAGGTGCTCGAGAGGTATCTATTACTAGACGTAGTTTCTCTTGTCTTTACGCATGGATTCTACAGAATAATATGATTTTCAATTTAGAACAATTTTGACAATAGTATTAATAACACAGAATTAGTACGGCAACTGAGCTCAAACCAGAAATGTTTCTGCTAATAATATCGAACATAACGTAACCGTTTTGTGTTCGTAAAATTTTATCACGGACGCTTCCAGTGGCTACGGTTTAATATGCCATGTGTATTCGGATACCGTTTATGTTACTATAAATATACGAAAGAATTCAGATGATGGTGAATATGGAAATGGTTATGGTGTATTTTCCCTGTAGTCTCAGAAGGGAAGAAAAAGTGAAAAAGCCAAAAATATGGTTTTTGGAATTTTTGTCTGTTTGTCTATATATGTCTGGGATGATCTCAAAAAGTACTGCATGGATTTACTTCAAACTTTGTATGATTATTACTAAAGGATCGGGTCAACATACCTCTATAGGCTACATATTATCACGCTATCATCTACGGGGTATGCGCAGTAAATCACTATTCCACGCGAACGAATTCGCGGGCACAGCTAGTAGGAAATAAAGATTTTAAAAGTCCAAAAATCGTATTCTCCACTATCCGTCTACTCTCAAGATCTCCATCTCAAACTAAGCAATCACTTCTACAACGCGTACTAAAAAAAGTACTTCAAACACGAAAAAAACACGAAAATTAGGCTTCCAACACATCCAAGATTAGTCGTAAAAACGTTGTTTAGAAACACCAGACGTTGACGTCACAAAGTGCCATCATATATCCATTTTATATGCTAATCTTTTGTTTAGGTGCTATATAACTTTGTAGTCTGAACAGGTACCCCAATTATTTATTTAAGTTGATATCTAAGTTAATATTACATGAGAAGGTGGCTTGGTGTGAAATTACCTAATATTAAGTAATGAAATACGAGATGTTATGTCGCGCTTATTAATCTCTGTTGGGGTAGACAGAAATGATACAATGTATATACTATAGTAGGATATATACTATGTCCTACTATCCCACTAATATTATAAATGAGACAGTTTGTATGTTTATCTGTTACTCCTACACGCAAATACGGCTGAAGCGATCGGGTTGAAACTTAGAACAGGGTTTTTCATATTCATATTCATTTAATAACTAGCTTTTACCCGCAGCTTCGCTCGCGTCACAAAAGGATAAAAGTAGCCTATATGACATATACCAATACATACAGCGCCATCTATACCAATATTTTTGTTTTTCCTCGGGAATATAAAATTTTTCCGCGATAAAAAGTACCCTATTATTTAATCCAGACTTCTAACTTTACGTCTGCAAAAATTCAATGCAATCGGTTTAGAAGTTACGGCGTGAAATCGGAACAAACAAACAAACAAACTCACTTTCCGATTTATAATATTAATAAGAATTTGCAAACATGGGTACGTAATATATAGGTGTTAACAAAGTTTATAGTTTCTTCATATTTTGCCTTCACTTTGCATGCAAAGATGTTTTGGTTTTTTAATTCGGCTTTTTTATTTATAAACTGCGTTTTAAAACCGACTTAAACCCCTCTTAATTTGAAATCGGTTAATTAATATAGTTACTAAAACCTTCTCCTGTGTGTAACAAACACGTATCTGAATGCCGAATCAATATCGGTTCAGCCAATTGGGAGGATGACAGGATATGTAAATTAAAAATCTTATTAGTCCGTAAGTTAGATAATGAAAAAATATTAGACACGTCTTTTTTATTTTGTCGTATAATAAAACAAAACTTAGATAAAACGAATCAAAGTTTAGAAGTGGGGGCTAAAACGTCATTTCTACGTATAAAATGTACATAGAAGTGACGTCACGCGACATTTCAAATCAATGTATCGTCGAAAGTATTCGTAGTAGTAAGAAAATAAAAAATACGTGTCTAATGATTTAAAATTATCTACCAGACGGACATTTAAATAAAAATTAGGCATCTACCCTATTGCGAGATAATCGATCATCTACCCTATTGCAAAAACTCATATGCAGGTCAAATTGAGAAACTTCTTATTTAATAAAATAAATTAAGTATGTAATAAAATACCAAACCACCGACGCAACATTACCTTCCCCTTTCATTCGTAAATTAGAATTAAGCCAAGTTCAATTAAATTCACAATCGATTTTAATTGAGTTAAATCGATTACCGGTAACCGATTAATCGTTAACGCTGCAAACCGCGATCGGTATTACCGGCTGATACGCTAACGTCGCCTTTCCCTGTAATTGCAAATTAGTGCACATTGCTATCATATATAGAGAGAGGTAAATTATGTCATGCAACTAATGTAGGTACGCTTACATAGAAAATGAATTGGGTCGCTAGAGTACAATTAGGTATATAATTACCTAAAATACCTAATGGGGATGATGACAGGGTATGAAAATTAAAAATATAATTAGTCCGTAAGTTAGGTAATGAAAAAATATTAGACACGTATTTTTTTATTTTGTCGTATAATAAAACAATATTTAGATAAAACGAATCAAAGTTTAGGAGTGGGGGCTAAAACGTCATTCCTTAGTATAAAATGTACTGAGAAGTGACGTCACGCGACATTTCTAATCAATATATCTTCGAAACTATTCGTTTCTGTGAGAAAATAAAAAATACGTGTCTAATGTTTTTAAATAATCTATCAGACGGACATAAAAATAAAAATTAGTCGTCTACCCCATTGTACTCATCCTAAAATCTTTGATTATTTTAAAGTAAGTCGCTAAATTATATTATTATTTATATACATAATACTACATACATACATACAAACATTCATAACTTCACGCCTGTCTCCCATGGGGGTAGGCAGAGACTTTGAAACGCCCATTGATAGGTTAGAAGTCGGTGCCACAAGCCCATAACAAAATATACTTAAAGTAGTTAATAGTCACAGCTGGTCACATAATCTATCTATCTAGAGGTATACATATAATAAATACGTCAATTAAAGCATGAATGTTTGTCTTCTACTATTGTAACTATTTGACTTTATTTAGTTATTTTTTATGTGTTGTTTATTTATGTGCTTGTTATATTGGAGGTATATATTGTAACTGTTTGATTCTTTTTAATGTGTCTTTGTGTCTGTGTTAATGTATTTGTTGTAAAGCCGTGTTAACATAACAATAATAAATAAATAATAAATGTGAAATAAATGAACAGACTGTGTTGGAGCTGTGATCTCGTCCCGGTTGGTTAAACATACTGTGTCAGTCCATTCCAATGTTAAAATGTTAATTCTTGAATAGACGCTTTTGTTCACCTATACCCTCATACATACGAGGGCTTGTCATAACCTTCACGCTTATCAAGCGGCATGGAAACTGCAGTATAAAGACTCATGTGTGACAGAAAGCACTGATACTCGGTCTTTGTCTAACGTGTAGTTTATGAGTCAAGACACCCTGTGGAACTGTGATCTGTCGTCGGCCGTATTTCCGAACCGCTACCACCTAAAAACATTAAAGAAAAGAGCGTATTCCTTTTTAAAAGGCTGGCAACATACCTGTGGCTCCTCTCGTCTTGTGGCGCTGATCGCTAACCATTAGATGACCCGTCTGCTCTTAGCCTCCTATTCCATTAAAAAACCCATGGTAGGAGTGACTTTAATATTACTGCCGACAACCCGAAAATCAATCAAAAGTACTTTCGGAAATAGTCTCTAAAGACCAAATTAAATTCGTAGTAAACCAAACTTAGAAGTACCCAAGTCTCGATCGATACAGACCTGACTCGACAGTTTTTCTTCATAATTAAACCAGAGTCTGTAACAACCCTAAACAAAAATGCTTGGTTGCTAAAACTCTTCGTTCCAGTAATTACAAATTAGTGCACAGCCCTACCTACCGGTGCTGTCAAAAGTGCAGCTAAGTGTGACGGGTGGATCGCGGTATGTGAGTTGGGAACAAGAAAAAAAACACAATAAAAAAAAATACTTTTGCATAATTCACTGATATTGAACAAATTGTTTGTCAATCTTGTGTATTAAAAAGTAAACAAGTATAAGGCAGAAGGGATGACTTAGATGACTGCCTCGTTAGCCGAATGGTCGCAAATGTTCGATTCCCGGGTCGGGCAAAGTATTACTGGATTTTAAAAAATTCTCAGTAGTAGCACGGAGTATGGAATTGTACCCGGTATACGGCAATAGGCTCACCCCCTATTACATGGGACTCATAACATAAATAGTGAAAAGTGGATGTTACATTGTACAGTGGCATAATATGCACCTCTGCCTACCCCTTTGGGGATAAAAGGCGTGATGTTATGATGATAATGATGATGATGATGGATGACTTAGAATAATTCTCCTAATGAATACTATCTACCCTTCCCCAATCTCAGAATCCCCAATAATCCTCAAATTTCTAATCTCAAAAAGGCCGGTAACGCACTTGCAACGCCTCTTGTTTTTCGGGTATCCATGGGCGGCGCAGATTGATTACCATCATGTGATCTGTCTGCTCGTTTACTGGCTCATTCCATAAAAAAACTGATAGACTTTGTGTTAAGTGTATGGTAAATCACCTCCATTATACAACGTAACAGTAAATAAATACACCTATGTCTTGAAATTATAAAAGACGCAATAATAATTATGTACGACAAGTTACACTGCTCCTAACTAACACTACTTATATCTTTTAAATTCTTCTATTAACTTCACTTCTCACAGTCAAAAATTAAACTTACACATTAACCCAAATAAAAAAACCTCTCAATCATTCATTCTTAAAGAAAATATGAAGAGACACATGACATAAAAACACGAATCAATCTTGGTGTGCCTCAAATATGGCGACGCGCAAAAAAGACATTGGGACGCAAAATATGTATGCCGAGAGCCGTATATTTGGATGCCATTCTTCTCCATTGTAATGCCTAAAAGAGGCTTAGAATCTGGATTGAACTGGATCGAAAGAACTTTCTCCAAGTTTGGCGTTTAACCTACGAAGTGGTTCTCCAATTTTGAATATGAATAGGCTCCTTATACAGTTAGGTCTTATTTACATAGGTACTTACTAGTGAAAATGTAGAAATACATCTTCCTTCTTAGGCATTTTTTTGGAGATTTATTTTAGTCGCGTGTGAAGGGTGAGAAATTTATTTATACTTTGTTAAACTCTTTGATATCTGTTAATAGTATTTGACATTTATTTTACGCTATGAATAATTATCTAAATAACATAAAGATGATATTTCAACAACAACATAATTTCACCCACTTTTTACTATTTTATGTTATGAGCCCCATATAATAGGAGGTGGTGTTATTTCAATTCCTCAACAATTAGACTAAAAATGTTGTGTAGGTAATACCGTGAACACTTAACTTGAAAGCAGTAAAAATACGACAGTCATTAAACTAATAGATACATTAATTTAGTATAAATATAAATAATCAGATGTTTGCCAAAACGTAATCATCTAAGTAAGGCATTATATTTTCTATTGTATTTGATATAGTAGCAGTTAAGAGGTTATAACCAAATTTTTTTTTCTGGCTCTTTCTTGCATAAACCGATCGAAAAACCACATAGGTGTACCTCAGCATCGAATTCGGACCGCCTAATTAAAATATTTCGCTGACTTCATACAAGAAAAGTAGGGGCTTAATAATTATTGCCGTAAATATGTCGAAAATAATTATTTTTCGACGCAAGTGAAATTATTTTATGTGAATATTCGAAAATTTGAAAATGCCAACGGCCGGTGTCGTACTGAATTTGGTGGCTGGAAGAAAATAATTAATCATATTTTTTTGGAAACGCCTGCTGGTTTTTTTTGAGCAAATTGTTTAATGCGTATTTTTTCGGAACGTGGGAAGTGTCAATATTTGTTTTAATAATAAGTAATGTAATCATAGTTTTACAAAAGATACTACTGTGTAAGAGGTACTCGATACTAATTTTTATTTATTTGTTTATTAAATAAATAAATCATTACATAACGCGGCTTTTATCCCCGAAGGGTTAAGCAGAGGTATACATTACGGCACTTAATGCCACTGTAGGGGTTTTTAAAAAGATCTCAGAAGTAGCACGGAGTCTAGAATCGTGCCCGGCATATGGCAATAGGCTCACCTATTAGGCTCCCTATTACATGGGACTCATAACACAAATAGTGAAAATTGGGTGTTACATTGTATAGTGGCCTAATGTGCACCTCTGCCTACCCCTTCGGGGATAAAAGACGTGATGTTATGTTATGTTTTCTTATATCACATTATATATTTTTTTTTCAAATACCCTTCAGTTTTCAGACTTCAGACGTATGGTATTTTTCATAAACCATGATTAATTTTTTTCTAAGATAATTTTACGCAGTGGTTTACCGAAAATAAATAGTTCCGTACCATGTCGTGGTGCCCCGGAGGATTCAGACAACCGCTTCTCATGCATGAGGGTGCGGGCTCGAAACCTACCAACGTCAGGTACCAATCTGACATTTTCCGAGTTATATGTAAATTCTAAGATTATTTAAACACTACTGACAAACGGTGAAGGAAAACATCGTGAGGAAACCTGGGTTTATTATTTCTAATTATAAGTTTGTAATCACCAACCCGCATTGAGCAAGCGTGGGGTGATCGATGCTCAGGCCTTGTCCGTGTGAGAAGAGGCTTTGCTCAGCAGCGGACATTTATAGGCTGTTGATGATGATGATGTTGATGAAATAATTCCGATTTAGTTTTTACGGAATACTACATAATACTAATACACAGTTTACACAAAGAACAATAAATACACCCAAAATGTTCAGCTCAATGCCTTCAACTATGGATTAATTACAATAACAATTAATATTCATAGAATTATAATGATTTCGCGAATTATACGTAATAGGATCATGTGTAATTGAAAACTGGGGTATGGGGGCTGTATTTGTACGTGAATATTATACATACAGAGCTATATGTAGATACCTATCTTCTGATGTCTTGTATAGAAGCTAATATTGTGTGTACTTAACAGGTCGCAATTTTAATCGACTTCCCAAAATGAGAAGGTGCTCAATTCGGTCGGTATCTTTTGTTTTATTTATGTATGCACAATCAACAAAAATCTTTGATCGTAAAATACATTATTTGAATGAATATTTTTATAATTCAAAAAAAGAATGGGGCATTCTTTTTTTATTAAAAAAACAGCACTGGGATTTTCTCCTGTGTCGTGGGTGTGTTTACAAACATACAAGTTCACATACACAAAGACACCCAGACCCGGAACAACAACCTGTGGATCACACAAAGAGTTGTTCAGTGTGGGAATCGAACCCGCGATACGTTGTACGGCAGCCAGATGCCCAACCACTGCGCCAACCATGCAGTCTTAAACCATTACTTAACAAAAATACATTCGAAATCTGTTACACAGTAATATAATGAATGTCAATAAAAACTTTTTGAACTTTAACAATTTAATTTTTATTATATAAAAGTAGTAGCAACAATTTTTACGATTGCAACAAAATGAAAACTGCAAACTTACATTTGCTGCTTTAAAATTTTTAATTCAATAAATGTAAGCTTTAACTCGTTGACATAAGGTTTAAATAGATGCTACAATTTGTTTTCTAAGTGAAGTGTCTAGTTGGTTTGTTCAATAGTAGCAACACTGTTTTTAGCACTAACTTCGAATGCAGACGATTAATAAAATTTGACTCGATATAATTGCTAATATATTTTTCTCACAATTTTTTTAAACGTTGCCCTACACTACTTCATTCTCCTGTGTCGTGGGTGCATTTACAAACATAGAAGTTCACATACACCTGACACCCAGACCCGGAACAACAATCTATAGATCACACAATGAGTTGTTCCGTGCTGGAATCGAACCCGCGAGGCGTTGTGCGGCAGCCAGTTGCCTAACCACAATTTAATGCAATTAATTTCATGATTTAGTAATAAATTATTATACAATAATTTAATAATTAATTGATTGATAACAAGTTAACTATACAAATGTATGAGTCGGGGGAACCTAACGGGTTACCGGGGCTCCGGGTCGGAGTGCAGGAGTAGGAACGGGGTGGTTTTTAGTCAGTAAGAGTCTGACACTCCCTCCCGCCTCACCCGGGCGGGAGCAGACATTAGATGATTTTCCCCCCTTAAAAAAACAATGTATCAACCCAAGACAGAAATTACATAGTTTAAATCGATTGCATAAATCCCGCACAACTTCAAAATACTCAGGTATCCTAAAATACGAACTAAGTTCCTTGGATTAAGGTTAGGCGACACCGATTCAACTGATTGTGGTCACAGTTGCAACCACTATAGCTAAGCCACTACGAAATAGACCTTATTTACATCTAGTTTAGCTCAGTTTTAGCTTGTTAATTGGGAGCGACTGCTATTTGGGGCGAATGTATTAAATTTTAATACTATTTGTAGCTAAGGAGAAAATAATTTGGAATTTTTAATCCTATGGTTTGTAATATATTCGATTTTATGACAAAAAAAAACTGTTTTTAAGGAAATAATATAATAGTGGAAAATGTAAAACAGGAGAAGGAGAACTGTAAAACAGAAGGAGAAACTATTGCCCAATACTTATGATTTAACATACATTACTTTGCGACTGTTAATATATACAACTTAAAATATAAAAAAAATAATTAAAAACTAAAATATTTACACCTTAAAAAAAATTATAATAAAAGGCATCAAAGAAAACTTACTTATGAATTACTTATGAAATTCGAGTATTGAAAAATTTGCGACTGATTAAGTAATAATAAGTCTAAATATGTCTTTAATTTTTTTGTTATATTTAAAGTATTTATCTTATGAATTTTGTTTTAGTATTTAAAATACAATTTAAAACAAACTTTTCTTTGGGTTCCTGAATGTTTTTAACAAGATTTACATAGTTTCAGGCGATTGCTATATTGAATGTCACAGGGGCAATTTTAATTTGAATGTAATCATTAATATTTAGAGAATATTGTCAACAGTACATAGTTACTCAGTGTTTTTTTATTAGAAATTTAATGTTAATTTTATAACAATATTAAATTAAAACTATAAAACATTCACCTTTAAACATGAAAGTTAGGTTATAATTTATTTACGGCGTGGTCTAATTACAATACAATTAAAGAATACTTTTACTTCATAATTCAATATTTATGTCATAAATTTAATATTATATTAAACTACATACTTATTTACAAAGTATCAACATAGCTACTCATTTCGACGCCAGGTAATCCTGTGTAATGAAAGTATAATATACAAATTTTCAATATTTTAAAATGTGGCCAAAAACAGCGTCAGGCATTCAACTCAGTAGTCTGCGATAGTTGACTATTGAGAGAGCGGAGTAGAATCACAAAGATTCATATCCCGGGATCATCACCCGCTGTTCAGTCGAGTCAGTTAAGACCCTCCTGATGGCACTGAGTCATTGAACGCGCCGGGTACTTATACTCCGAGCGGTAACGAAACCATAGCGCGAATTTAAACCGGGCAACGCCATCTATCGAGCTATGAGACAACTCTGTGTATTTTTTTTTTATGTTAATTTTTTGAGTTTTATTTTAAAGAAATTAATAGATAAAATTGTGTTTTTTTGTAAAAAAATATGTATGTGGAAAATATTTTGAATGTAATGCATAGTTTTGTTAATCTTTGTCACTCTAGGGAGCTTTGCTTACCTAAAATCTGGCATACAGAAATAAAATAAAATATTTTATTATATTTTAATTTCATTCAAAAATAAACTCTACAGTTAAAGTTAAAGTTTACATTGATATAGATATCGTACCGTAAATTCCCAATATTTGTTCATACAAAAGTAGTCTCTACACATCGAATATAAGGTCTATAATGGAGTTTGAGGAGTGCTGCCACCGGTGACCGTGTGGGGATTGCACAGTTAATTAATATCCAACTTCAATAACACCATGAAGATCTTGTGTCACACTTAGTTTAAGATATCAAATGTATAAAAAAACATTGCGGCGTTTCAAACATTGCATTTCTAATAACAGATTCAATCAACACCAATACAACAGCAGTTTTAGTACAAAATAATATATATTTTATTTACGAACTCCCAAAAACATTCGCACAGAATGTACCATAACTAATTTCCCTCATCACAATCTCCTTACACAAACGCAATGATAACAAAATCAAAAAAAAATCAACACAAAACGTCAAATTGCTTTGTCAAACACCGCAACATTCATACAAGATTTATTTTAAATATATTTTCTTTAAACAAATACAAATGGTACGCAATTATTGATGGACAACGACGAAAAAAATAAATCAACAGATGGGGACAATACTACGACGGTCGATTTGAAACCGAGTGATGTTAAAAGTCAACGTTCTAATGCTAATAATGATGATGCAGGACCATCAGGAGCCAACAATCTGCCTGGAGCAGTTCAACAAGCAAAGTCCTGCTTGCAAGCTAAGCCGGGCCTCTCAAAATCCGAACACAGCATGCGACATATCATCACAAGCAAAGACGTAACAAATGCACTAAAATCTCTAAGCTTCGGCACACCAGCCCAAACTATAAAAAACTTAAACCTAAAAGAACTAAAAATACCAATCCTAGATAGAGATGAAAATGCTGACAATTCTACTACATTCATAGACTTAAAGAAGTTCATGGCTTCATGTTTTAAAGTCAACAGGGAACCAGCTGCTATGGTTTTGGGTGAAATACCAACTGTACCAATAACCACAGTGCCAATCACTAATATTCCAATAACCACGGTACCAATAACGACTGTACCAATAACAAATATGCCAGTAGTTCATCCAGTTATTTCTACTGTACCTGAACCAACTGAAATGGCTAATCCAAGTTATAGTAATGTGACTAATGTACAAACAGAATGTCGATCTATAAATACGAATGAAGTTATAGTTACGAATACTATTGAACCTAAAATATCTAAGCCTGATAAAAAGAAGACTTCGGGTACTCTGTCGGAGAAATCTGATTTGGGTATTACAGCTAGAGATTCTTTATCCAGTATTGGATCAAATGTTTGCAGAATATGTATGACGCGTGGAAGGGAAAGGTTGGTAGATAAAGACAAAGAATGTTGGAGACAAATATTTGTTTAGTAGTACAGTACGTAAGATTTTTTGGCAAACGTATCGTCTTTCTTCGTAAGACTTTCGTATTTTAGGAATGTAATTCTGTATAGATATATTATCAGTTACGTGTTATGAGTGGAGACCGCGTTTAGGCAAACGCAGTGTAGAGCGCCCTCCAGCGCGTTTAGGCAAACGCAGTGTAGGGCGCCCTCCAGCTAGGTGGAGTGACGACATCCGCAAGGTGGCTGGCAGTGGTTGGATGAGAAGAGCTGAAGACCGAGCTCAGTGGCGTGCCATTGGAGAGGCCTATGTCCAGCAGTGGATGAATACGGGCTGATGATGATGATGATATTATCAGTTCTATTTTGGTATACTCATATGATTTATGCGTTAAGTTTTACTTTCATTATTAGCTCTAGCAGTCCTTATTTATATTTTGTTAGGTCATTGTAAGGAAACGTGGACAATTGGACATGAAACGTGAAAGACATGGACGGTTAAATTCGCCGATCTGTCTCGAGCAAATGTGGTACCTAAGTAATGTTACCTCATTTCTTACATTAAGTAAGTCTTTCCTCAAATGTTGGACAATAAAATCAAACAAACTGACTATGATTATTATCTTCGTTCTTCGTTTCTAAAAACTGTTGTCCCACAAAGGTTTTCTCATGTGTCGTGTGGGTGTATTTACAAACAATTTCACATACACATTACACCCAGTCTCGGAATAACAATCTGTAAATCACACAGAGTTGTTCCGTGCGGGAATCAAACCCGCGACACGTTGCGTGGCAGCCAGTTACCCAGCCACCCCGCCAACCGTGCAGTCTTAAGCAATTACTTAACAAAAATACATTCGAAATCTGTTACACAGTAAAATAATGAATGTCAATAAAAACTTTTTGAACTTTAACACCCCGCCAACCATGCAGTCAAATGATAATTTGTTTTGTTATTGTCTTTAGGTTAATTTCCCCGTGCAACTGTAAAGGTTCCCTAGCGAATGTCCACCTCAGCTGCCTCGAGAGATGGCTCAATCAAGTTGGAAGAAATCATTGCGAACTATGTGGGTTTAGGTGAGTTCCAATAGTGTGCTGTTACTAGAAAGACGACATTTATTATTATTCAACCTTTTAAAAGATGTTTATAGTCAGCTGGCATGAAACACACCGCGTCAGTTGTTTCTTTGTCGGTTGTTCATGGCTACTTGGCTACGGGCCCTAGGGCAGATTAAAACTAGTCGAACGACCTAATTAAACAGCTATAATTTTTTTTAAGTTATTTAAAATAACACCATTATGATGTAACATTAATTTTTATTAAGATTTTTAAATTTTAATACATATTCTATGTTCTGGTTTACCTTAAATAATAGCAATACGCGCCTTTAGAAAAATAATAGCAATACGCTTCCCTGCAAAAAGTACGGAAATCGGCCAGGCCCAGGTAATTAACAAAAACCGATAAATATCTTCAATGAAACCGAATAACGACAAAAACGATTGGTCCAGAAGTTTCCGATATCCGATTGTTAAAAGTTATTTAACAGCGGTTTCAAATCGAGTGGAACAGTTGGCCAACTTGCCTCGGGCTTGTTCCTGCCTTGATCGTCCAGGTAGGGTTGTGTCTTGTCGCGGAGAACCTAACGGGTTACCGGGGCTCCGGCTCGAAGTGCAGGAGTAGGAACGGGGTGGTTTTTAGTCAGTAAGAGTCTGACACTCTCTTCCGCCTCACCCAGGCGGGAGCAGTCATTCGATGATATTCCACCCTAAAAAAAAACGGTTGTATCTTGACCACGCAATAGGGAGTTATGCCCTGGGCGCTTACTCTTGAAACCATTCTCAATGTCAATGCAATATCAATCCAATAAAATCTCAATAATTATCCAATGTCAAAACTATACAACCCCTATCGTAGCAGTTAAAGTAGCATTTAGAATACGGAATATAAAGCCAAACGCAATACCATTTAGTTCATTAAATATCCACGGAATACAAATGCAATGGGCGCTAGTGTTGCAACTCAAGAGTACGAAATTTCACAATACCAATGTCGATCGATCGGATTTGGATTCAAGAGTGAGCCCCCTGTACAGGCTGATAGGTTAATAGGATCAGGCAACGGGCGAAAAATAAATAAAATATATTTTCTTATTTCAAAAATATTGGGTCCATTCTTTTACAGTTTATTATTATTAAATTCTTAACTTAATTTAATTTATTACGTTATCACACCGCATTATCAATCTTTAATTTATTTTATTGTCAAATTAGTCAATGTCAATTTAGTTAAAAAATATCATTACATCTATCAAGTAAAAATAAGAAATGAAAAACAACATTATTTTTCATAATAGAATTAACTTAAGTATTTGCCTCCCTTTGGGGCACCGGGCACCGGCCACGCACACTTGAGTTTGCAACCAGTGCCTCACCTGCAAACCCAGAGAGTATTACATTTCATATATGGTCGTTTGATAGTTTAACCTTTCGAGGACTAAAAGTATATTTATATTGTTATGTCATTGTGATTAATTCTTTCACGATAGTAAAAATACAATATTGCAATATCGGTCCTTTTTCCACAACATTGCATTTCGCGGAAATGTTTTAATGGACCACTACCCAGCTATTTTATTGTGGGTGTCGGTACATTCTCATCACTAAATTTAGTGTGCCCGTTCAGAAAATATAGAGATGATGACAAAAATATATTTTATTCTGTCGTCATACGGCTGAAAGATCTTTAGGAGTAGTTTTGACTTTCGAGAAATACAACTAGAAATTAAAGAAGGTTAATCAAGAAATAATAATATAAAAATAATTACCAAACAACTTAATTATGTTTACTGGCAACCCTGGCCCCAGGTAAATTCTGGTAACAATTTAAATTTAATTCTATCAACTGCAATATTGCGGTACTAAATTATGCCTTCGGCTTCATTCGGGTGAAATCGGAGTTATTCGGGCGGGACAAACAACTTATTTTCAAATATTTCTGGAGTTGTTTGAAAGTGGAACTGATTGTGTTTCGTTTGTAACTCTTTTCTATGGGATAAGCCGGTAAACGATTAGACGGATCACCTGATGTTAAGCTATCGGCGTCGCCGGTAGACACCCGTAACACTAGAGACGTTACAATGCGTTGCCGGCCTTTTGGGGATTAGAAATTTAAGGATTGTTGGGGATTTAGAGGTAATTGGGCCTCTAGTAACGTCACTCACACAACGAAACACAACGCAAGCGTTGTATCACGTCGTGAAGAACATAACGTGGGTTACAGGGGCTCCGGCTCGAAGTGCAGGAGTAGGAACGGGGTGGTTTTTAGTCAGTAAGAGTCTGACACTCCCTTCCGCCTCACCCAGGCGGGAGCAGACATTCGATGATTTTCGCCCCTTAAAAAAAAAAAAAACTGTGAGGCCGTGGTATCACTCCGGTCGAGCCGGCCCATTCGTGCCGAAGCATGGCTCTCCCACACTTGTGATATGATAGAGTAATGATACTGATGACACTTTGTTCAAATACCATTAGACAAAGTGGACTTGACTGAAGACTGAACGGACTGATTTAGAAGTCATTGAGGACTATGTCAGGTAGTGAACGTTTTGTGGCTCATATGACGATGAATGGATAAAAACAATCATTATAATGAATAATAGAAGATTGATTCCACAACCAATCAATGAACACAATCATTTTTAATTAACAAAAGCAACTCAAATATAATCTATTTCCTAAAAATGAACGAAATCACACTAAAATCAATCAAGATTTATAATAGGCCCTCAATCTCTCGAATAACTCAAATAACTCAACCGGAATTTATATTCTCATAAAAAAATAATCTCAATCCATTATTGAGCTGTACAATTCGTACCTCCTTTCTTTTTATACTTATCTATGGTTCGTACCATCGATTAAAAAAGAGAACCATTCAAAAGAGGAAATAATAAAAAAGTTGATTCCAATAATGATTCGAATTACAGAGAGGTCCAAGATAAAGAATCCTATTCAATGTCCGACCCCATTCTTGTGCCGATGAATTTGTCAAAGAATTTAATATTTCAACCGATTTCGGTTTTGAAAACTTGATTAAGCTCTTTGGTAAGTTGTTCGTGGTTTGTTGGTCAAGTGACCGCAAACGTAAGGAAAGTCTTCCTAAGTTCCATTTTACGATGTCGTGGATTAATATGGACACATATCTGTCTCGTTTTCATTAGGTAATTAATAGCTGATGCCCGCGACTTCATTTCCGTAGAATATGAATTTTTGGACACAACCTTTTTTATTCCAATTTTTCAAAATAAAAGTAGCCTATATTACTCCCTAGTACATCAGCTACCTGCCAATAAAAGTCCCGTCAAAATCGGTCTAGCCATTCCAGAGATTATCCAGTACAAACGGACAGACAGACAGACAGACAAAAATTGGGCATGATCACCATCGATACCGAAACCAAAAATTTGGTTTTTAGAACTTTTGTCTGTTTGTCTGTATGTATGTCCGGGATGAACACAAAAATTGCTGCATGGATTTATTTCAAATTTTACATGAATATTACTAACAGGTCGGGTCAACATATAAGCTACATATTATGATGCTATCAACTACGGGGGAGGATATTAACCTTCCCATGTAAAGCTGGATCCATTGCAGATACGCAGCCTTTACGTATGGTAAAGAAAGAAAGAAAAAAACATTTATTCAGCACCAGGCACGATGCAGCATATATAAAATATTAAAAAGACCATAAAGGTGTGACAGTGGAAGTAATAAAAACATTGAGTCGAAATATTAAAACAGAAGAATTAGAACAGAGACGCTGACAAGATGCCTATGCTAAAAAGGTCACCCACTCAGTATAAGCCAGGCATACAAGTCACCCAGCACTGATTTTCAGTGGGCACCCATGCAGTGACGCACGGATGGTAGCAATGTTGTATAGTAGATTCCCGGGTTGCGCTATCCCAGACGAAATGTATCATACTTTGTCGTCACCAGCTCATAAGTGCAAACACATAATTAAATGCATCTGCTCCCCGACCAAGATGGCTAATATCTCTAATTGAATTATTGCGTCGATCAATCATTATTATGACGTCACACCTGTTAGCCCGAATAAGAAATGTGCATCACAATCAATCAATGTCGGTTTGAAAACGGCCGCTTGAAGGCTTGAACCCAACCCTTCTTAATAGATTGTTATTATAAGGGTATTAAGGGTGGGTAAATATTGTAGAAATGCCTTGAGTAAGTAATAAGGCTTTTAGGTAGGATACAGAAATAGTTAGGATAGGCAGACGTGCATATAAGTAAACATCACTATCACTATCACTATCACTATCACTATCACTATCACTATCACTATCACTATCACTATCACTATCTTTATATGTATATATAATTCTTCTGTGAGTGTGTATGTCACTGAACTTCTCTCAAACGACTGAATCGATTTTGATGACATTTTTTGTGTGTGTTAACCCCTTAACATCCCCATCCCCGTTAGATCCCCATCTGGGAATGGTTTAGATTCACAAATAAGCCCGGCAGATGGCGCTGCAGTCGATGTCTAGGTTATTTATCCTAAACAGCTGAACTAATTTGAATGAATTTTTGTTTATACATTCAAGTGCATATGCAGGATATCGTCTGTTGGGTCCGTTATTAGTATATAGTATAAAACAAAGTCGCCTTCTCTGTCCCTATGTCCCTTTGTATGCTTAAATCTTTGAAACTACGCAACGGATTTTGATGCGGTTTTTTTAAAAGATAGAGTGATTCAAGAGGAAGGTTTATTTATTGTACAAATAATTTTTGTTATTTTAATTTTGAATTGTAGGTATATATATATATATATATATATATATATATATATATATATATATTTTACTGTTTTTTATTATTATTATTAAATGTAATATTTTATTAGTAACGGGCAAGTGCTGAAAATCAGCGCCGTGACTCGAGCACACTCGTGGCATTTAAGCTGAGCTCTTGCCTTTTTGCGCCGTCTTACTGTATTGTTTATTATTTTATTTCCTTGTGTCAGTGTGCAAATAAAAAATTTTCTTTCTTTCTTTTTCTTTCTGTTTATATGTATAATACATGCATATTTTTTTTTTTTTTTTTTTTTTTTTTAAGGGGGGAAAATCATCGAATGACTGCTCCCGCCTGGGTGAGGCGGAAGGGAGTGTCAGACTCTTACTGACTAAAAACCACCCCGTTCCTTCTCCTGCACGTCGAGCCGGAGCCCCGGTTACCCGTTAGGTTCTCCGCGACTCCGAATCGGCATCGGCCCTATTGGGCCCCATCTGTGGTGGTCTGATGGCTCTTTGAGGCGCGCGCGGAACGCGACGCGCCGTACGCTCGGGTCTGTTTCTGGTCGGACGGGGAGCCACCCATGCTCGCCGTCCGCAGGCCCGCGCTTACGGTGGCCGGAGATCGTCCCGCGATCCCCGACGCCCGGTGTGTCCTTCGCGATGGCTGGGTCGCGAGGAGGCAGCGCTTCGCTGCCTCACGCGTCCCGCCTCCTCCTTAGCTAGCATGACTGCTTCGCAAAAGGAGGAGACGGCATCCCAGTCCCCCTCGCTCCGCATCATGGCCTGCACTAGGCCCGGACGCGAGAGGTCGCCATCGCCGATCACTTCCCTGAGGGCACGGCGGTGCTCAGCCCACGCAGGGCATTCCGCTACGGTGTGTTCCACCGTGTCCTCAGGGCGGTCCTCGCAGTGATGACACCCGGGCGTTTCCTCCCGCCCCATCAGACACAGGTACCTCCCGAAACTTCCATGTCCGGTGAGGACCTGCGTCAGGCGGTAGGTGAGGACGCCGTAGCGTCTCTCAAGCCACTCCTCAAAGAGGGGACTTACCGCTGCAATGGCAGCGAGCCCAGCCCTCGGTTGCGACAGTCGTTGCTGCCATTCCGCCATGAGATCGCGCCGGAGCTCATCCCGCCACGCACTTATCTGGCGCGGCAGCGGAGTTTCGCCCCGGCGACGTGCCTCCGCGCGCATGTTATACACGCGCGCGAGCACCTTCGCCTCCAGATCCCACGGCGGTAATCCGGCAAGGAGGTTCGCCGACTCCCCAGCGATCGTGCGGTATCCGCGGATCATTCGGATCGCCATGACCCTCTGTGACTTGAGCAGCGTCCGAGCAGGACGCCGCAACAAGTTCGGCGCCCAAACAGGGGCGCCGTAGAGGGCCATGGACCGCACGACCCCGGCGTATAACCTCCGGCAGGAGGCGTTTGGCCCCCCGAGGTTGGGGAGGATGCGTTTGAACGCAGCCCCCGTCCTCTCCAACTTTGGAGCCAAACGTCGGAAATGCTCTATGAAGTTCCACCGACTGTCGAGGACGAGTCCTAGGTACTTCATCGCCGTCTCGACGCCGATGGTAACCCCTCCCGCCGTTATTTGGGACCCACCCGGAGGTGGCGCGTTCCCGCGGCCATGAAAGCACATGGCCTCGGACTTGTGGAGCGCCACCTCGAGTCCCAACTGCCGGATTTTTCAACGACTGTCGCAACCGCTGTCGCCATTAAGTCGGCCGCCGCCTGGTGCGACCTCCCGTGCGCTAGCACCAGCGTGTCGTCTGCGTAGCATATTGTGCTAACGCCGTTCGGGAGGTCGGTGCGCAGCACCCAGTCATAGCCGATGTTCCACAGGAGCGGCCCCAGAACCGAACCCTGTGGAACACCGCGTGACATCTCTCGCCGGTTCCACTCGCCCCGGTGACCGGGGTAGCTGACGGACCTGTCCGTCAGGTAAGCCTCGATTACACGACGGAGGTAGGTAGGCACCCGATGATATCGGAGTGCCTCCAAGATGCAGCTCCAGGGCAGGGAGTTGAAGGCGTTGGCGATGTCCAGAGACACCGCCACTACGACCTTACCCCTGGACACTGCAGTCCCCGTCGTGAGGTCTCTAACGCGCATGATGGCGTCCACCGTGGAGCGCCCTCTGCGGAAGCCGAACTGGCCGTCCGACAAGTCCGGCCCAATGTCCGTCAGGTGCGCGACGAGGCGGTTCGAAATGATTCTTTCGAAGACTTTGTATTGCACCCGTGCGAAGCCAGGGCGGGTCGCTAGTTGTTTGTAGTTAAGCTAGTCAAATAAATATGAGTAACCGAAGGGGTAGGTATAAGTGCATTACGGCACTTAGCGCCAATGTATAATGTAACACACACTTTTCACTATTTATGTTATGAGTCCCATGTAATAGGGGGTGAGCTTATAGCCATATACCGGGCACATTAATTTTCCAGACTACGTACGTACTGACAAGTACAACTGAACTCAAATAAATGAGTTCTATTTAGTAGGGTCGATTACACCAGGCTCAAATTCAACCAGACTTATTTTTATTAGGGTTTTACTTAAATATTGTTTTTTTACAGAGGAATCAAACGTGATACTCTGTTACAGTGTTCCTTAGTCACATTTGTATATTGGTTCTGTACACAGAAATATTAAAACCAACGTCTTTATTATATCTATGGTTCTATAAGTGATGATTTCAATTCCATCAACTTAACCCTTAAAAATGTGTCTATTGAAAGGAGAGACTGCCTCGTTGGCCGAGTGGTCGCAATTGCGACTGCCGGGTAAGGGGTCTCGGGTTCGATTCCCGGGTCGGGCAAAGTATTACTGGGTTTTTAAAAAATGCTCAGTAGTAGCACGGAGACTGGAACTGTGCCCGGTATATGGCAATAGGCTCACCCCCTATTACATGGGACTCATAACATAATAGTGAAAAGTGGGTGTTACATTGCACAGTGGTATAATGTGCACCTCTGCCTACCCCTTTGAGGATAAAGGATGGAACATACAAAATTGGTTAAGTTAAGGCACAACTTGACCACATTTTTGTCGCGGAGAACCTAACGGGTTACCGGGGCTCCGCCTCGATTTGCAGGTGAAGGAACGGGGTTGTTTTTAGTCAGTAAGAGTCTGACACTCACCTAGGCGGGCGCAGTCATTCGATGATTTCCTCCCTTAAGAAAAACCCTTAAACATGAGTTAGAAAAAACGTTTATAAAATCAATTAAAACCAAAGATACATAATAAGAGAAACGGATTGTTATAATTATATAAAACTGTATAGTTTTCTTAACAGTATTTTCAAATTACGATGACGTTTCGCTTCAGACATTTGCAACAGATCGTGGCATGCCACATGAAATAAAAGAATAAGTTAACATTGCATAACAAACGAACCTATGCAATGCATTACGGACCACGGAGGATTCCGTGTCTACCGCGGGAAAAAGTAAATAGTATTTTGAACCCTATTTGTTATTGACTGACAGTCTGTCGCAATCCAAGTTCGTTTAAAAATAAATTAGTAGATGCAAATACATTAACAAACTGTTTTAATCTTAATATTAACCTTTTATGGCAAACGAAGAAACGGGGCTCCAGATTGTAAGCAATTAGCACCACCCATAGACTCTTTTAGTACAAGAGGAGTTGCCAGTATTTTCGTGGGCGGGTAATAACAGTGCAAGTGTTGTTTCACAACGATTTTCTGTGAGGCCGTGATATCACTCCGATCGAAGTAACCCAATTGCACAGAAGCATTGCTGTCCAACGTGTAAAGAGTGATATATGCCTTACAAACCCTCGGTCCTTTGATACGGAATTCAGATGGTCCCTGCTACCGCTAAAATGCTGCATTTTTTCCAGTTACCCTGCTATTCGGACGCCGAGGTACACAGTTTTACAGGCGCTCCGGCTGTGGTTTGGTAACCCTAGAAATAGAAGTCATTTGCAGGTGAGCGATATTATTTTGGTCCTTCAGATTATAATTCAGTGCAGAAAATCGAATACGGCATAGAAATGTACGTCATTAGTCTGTGACAGTCCACTGGATAATGGGCCTTATAGCCAACGGGCATTAAAGCGGTTAAATGTATTCAAGAAAAAAAACTACAAAGCTATCAAATCGACGGCACAGTTGACGCGGTGGCTGGGCAACCGGTTGACATGCAACGTGTCGTGGATTTGATTTCCGCACAAAGCAACTCTTTGTGGGATCCACCGATTGTTGTTCCGGGTCTGGGTGTCATGGTTATGTGAACTTGTGTGTTTATAAACGCACCCACGACACAGGAGGAGAACCTAGTATGGGACAACGTTTTAAAAAAAACAACTTACAATACTTTTTTTGTGGAATAAGCCGGTAAAAGAGCAGATGGATCATGGACTGGGCGACGCCGATTGCTTACCATCAGGTGATCCGTCTGCTCGTTTACCGGCTTATGCCATAAAAAATAACATCTCCAATTTTTATACATACATACATACTTACTTATTTACTTTATCTTCAGTAGAATTTCTAAATTTTCTAAAAAGTTCGATTGTTATAATTTGTAAACCGCATCGAAGTAATGAATTGTAAATTGTGTGCATTTAAATGCTGTTCGTCTAAGTTCTAAGAGTTTAAGAAAAAATGTTCAATCAAAATGAAAAGTTTGGGTCAGACTTGAAAATCGTTGTTGGATTTATTCTTGCTTTGATCTTAAAATTTACTTCTGTACGAAAGAAAAGAAATTTCTTCTAAAACTCGAGAAGATTTAAATTTAGATGTAGGTACTATTCATGTGCTATTTTTAAATACTAAGCTTCTTCTTCTTCTAATCTTGAGCTATCCCAGTTTTTGGGACCTATAATCAACCTTGGGTTATGCAGGCACCTTTGTGATCACACATGCTACAGACAAATCAACTTGTCATCATTAACTCTTTGAGTACCGTCATTATAGACACAATTAAAGAACAATAGGTTGCGGTCACCGGTGTCCACACGGTGTTTGACAGTTTAACGTACTAAAATCTGCAGCTGTAGCCAAATGCCATTTATCGCTTGTCTACTTGTAGAATAGAAAACCAAATTATAATTGTCAGTGTCATTCCAATACACTTTGATTTCTACTCTCTCTGTAGACTAGCGCTAAAGTGGCGTTTGGGTACAGGCACTGGCGAGATAGTGGCCAAACATAAAATCGGCCCATCATAAAAAAGGTTAATCGTGAAAATTAACCATTTTTGTAGTAGAGCACTGGGAAAGCGACTAGAATACACTTACTTATAGTAATTTAAACCAGATATATATAATAATTGATTATCTGAATAATTGCTTGGAGGCTATTGCCTTTTTTTAAAAAAAAACCAGTAATACTTTGCCCGACCCGGGAATCGAAACCGAGACCCCTTGCCCAGCTGTCGCTCTTGAGACCAGTCAGCCAACAAGGCAGTCCGACTGCGACTGGCAGTCCATATGAGATTAACATGGTACAAGACTTCAATATTAAATCTACAAGCATGGCATTAATCTTCCAACATACTTATTTTATTTTCGACATAGACAGGGAACGTCCTCTACAAACAAATGTTCTCGAGAATGTCACTTCAAATCGAGAGTTACTTCGATCGATTATAATCACGGTTTTGAGTGACGGCCGTTGACGGGGCGACAAGGTCGAATCGAGTCCCGTCTGCTAGATTTAAAAGGTACTTTGCCCCAATTGAAACTGGCTTCCTTAAAGGCCGTTGATTACTTACACATTTTAAGTTTGCAATGAAGCGGATAGAAGGAATTTTGTCGAGTTATTTTTGGAAATGGTAGGGCGGGTGAATGGAGACTATGGCGTGTTTTTCTTTGGTAGGTACTTGGTCGTTGTATTTGAAGAGGTCGTGTCTTTATGTGTGTGTAGATTGTTGTGTTACAGTTTCTGTTATGCAGATTTTTTTTTAAGGGAGGAATATCATCGAATAACTGCTCCCGCCTGGGTGAGGCGGGAGGGAGTGTCAGACTCTTACTGACTAAAAACCACCCCGTTCCTTCTCCTGCACGTCGAGCCGGAGCCCCGGTTACCCGTTAGGTTCTCCGCGACTGTTATGCTGAATAGAATCATAAATTTGTTACTAATTGGCTAGTTTTCTAGGTTTAAAATAAATTGTTTTAACTTTTCAATACAATAAATAATTCAAAAATAATCTTACTCTCATCCATTGATTTAACAATATACCTACTTTTAGATTTTTTCTCGCTTACTTTAAGGAAATAAGTATGTTATTTGACGCAGAAATATGATGACGTCATAAGTTGCGATCCAATACAAAATTCACAGAAAAGTATTTTTGACATTTCAATAAAAGTATTTAATTTGACTACCTGTCAACTACCGTATTGTAAAGGACAATTTTCGCCCGTCATTGGTCAAGATTATTCTCCAAATGTGATGGCTGACCGCGATCCAGCTCTCTTCGAGAGTTCGAATTGACGTCTTACACAATAGCATATCTGCTTGCCAAGTGTGAAAATTTTCGCAAATCGCTCTGAAATGAAAAAGAAAATCTAAAGTGCAGTGGACTGTCATAAGCTGCTGATTATACATCACATAAAAGTTGTGATATTAATTAAAGACACGATTAAAGAACAATAGGTTGCGGTCACCGGTGTCCTCGCGGTGTTTGACAGTTTTGGTAGCAGAGCGTGGTTAATTAATTAAAGCATAAACGCAGTTAGAAGAAACAAAAATCCGATCGACGTTTATTGAGTTTGCCGGTTACTCTCAACTCTGGTGGCGTCACTCAGTAAATTTGAATAATCCACCTCTTAAAATCAACATGGTTAACTGTCAAACACCGCGAGGACACCGGTGACCGCAACATATTGTTCTTTAATTGTGTCTTTATTGACGATACTCAAAGGGTTAAAAGCTGTAAAAGGAGCCAGTATAATACCAGCGCGAGACCCTGTCTTGCACATTCTGAACTGGTCACATTTCACGGCAGACTTGGGACATGAATGTCCATCAGTACCTACTAATACAATAACACATATTATGTGCACGTCACTTGGTTTTTACCGTGTGAAATAAGGATGTTTTCTTTCTTTCTTAATGATAATGCCTTAAGTTCTTATAAAATCGCAGCTTATCCACAATTTGCCTCTTGTAACTCCCTCAAACTCTTAACATCTGGCTCAGCTTTGTTATTTCGATGGAAATTTATCCCGGTTTCAATTGACACTCGAGATGTTTGGCCAAACCAAAGTCGATTCACATTAAAATTATTTGATTAAGCTTTGGATTGTGGCTTTAGATAACGGATTTATATTCTTGGTTAGTGTTAGAGTTGCCCGTGACTTAGTGCGCGCATAAATGTCCGTTTTTACCGTTACGTTTTTTTTTGGTTTTTTTCTTTGATTGTCTACTACAACCACCACAGATGTAATAAAGATTTCTGTGACAATCACTATGATGAAGGCCATAGGCCCTTCGCGGAGAACCTAACGGGTTACCGGGGCTTCGACTCGAAGCGCAGGAGAAGGACGGGATGGTTTTTAGTCAGTAAGAGTCTGACACTCCCTCCCGCCTCACCCAGGCTAGAGACAGGCAGACATCCGATGATTTTTCTCACTTAAAAAAAAACATACCCGGGCTACTGCTAAGTAGCCGTACTGTCTATGACAGTAAAGCTACGAATAAACAAAAAACTGACAGAATATCCTGTAGTCTTATGTCGAGTACACTCAGACCGAAACCCGAAAATTCTTTGTTTCGTGTAGAAATCGAACATAAGTAAGTATTAACTTGTGAAACAGTGAACTGACTAAACTGAAATTCCGACTTAGGACCTGCCCACTTATTTTATTTGTAAGTAAGTTGTCTATAGATTTTCAATCATAGTACTTAGGTAGCAAGTTATAAAATGAAACGGTCTGCATCGTTTCTCAGTAGCAGTATATTTATCAAAAGCAAAGAGGTTGGCTAAAAGACTAGATTGAAATCATTTTATTTCATTTAAGTAAGTACTAGATGTGCTGAACTACTCTTTGAAAGGGGTAAGGTAAAGGGGACTTTTCCAGGAAATTTAGAAACGCTTAACCTAAAACAAAGAATTTGTGGACGTTTCTAGATAGCTTGAGTTAGTTTTCTTGCCACTTGAGACTTAAATGTAAATCTATTGAAATGTTTCGGTTCTAGGAAACCAGGTAAGAGCTAAAATAAAGTCTGTCTTTTGGGGTCAATCCTTACTAATATTATAAATCGGAAAGTGAGTTTGTTTGTTTGTTCCGCTTTCACGCCGTAACTACTAAACCGATTGCTTTGATTTTTTGCACACGTAAAGTTAGAAATCTGGATTAAATAATAGGGTACTTTTTATCCCGAAAAAAATTGTTATTCTCGAGGGAAACTAAATTATTAGTATAGATGGCGCTGTGTGTACTGATATATGGCACATAGGCTACTTTTTATCTCTCTACTTATATCTTTTTACTTTAGTGACGCGAGCGAAGCCGTGTGTAAAAGCTAGTGCTGTCATAAGTAGATCGGAATAAAATTAAGGTACTAAATAACTATTACCTAGATGTTGTTAAGTTGGTACATTTTTAATTGTTGTCTCCCCCTTAGTGCTATTTATAAATAATATGAATGATGTAGGTAGGTAGGAACCAACTAGACAACAAGTATCTACTTATTGGAAATACTACTCCTGATTTATTTTATACGCAGCTGGTTCTTTCGTCTGAGCAGGTTTTAAGTTTAATGATCTTCGAAATGGCTAAACCGTTTATCATGAAACTTCAAATTAGGAAAAGATTTATGAAGTTAACATCGTTAATTAAATTTTAAGAACATGAGGTCCTCTAAAGACGTAAACAAGGGTCTTTTAGAAAATTAAATTCAACAACATACGACGTCACATCGTTCAAAATGAACCGTTTCTCAAACGTTGACAATATTTCACACGACGCGTTGACCACAAAATGGCGGCTAGGCAAAGATGGCTGACGAGCCTTGACGTGACACGACACGCATATATTGGATTTCTGTTGTCATTCTGTCATTTATTGAATTACGGAACGTCTCCCCGGCTTCTGCTTTGTTGTGCTCGAATAATATTAAACTTACTCATCTCTGTACGTCAATTTTTTAGCTTCATGATATTATTGAAGGGTTTATGTGGTTTTTTCGTTGTATATTCCTTGTTGCTTTTTACCTCTAGATAGGGTTCGTTCTAAATTGAAATGAAACTCAATATTTGGGTGGCTTTGGAATGCGTTCTTTTGTCGGAAATCGTAAGACACGCCTTGAGTAAACGAATCTATGGAGTAATTATGCTCTTGTGAGGGCAATTTTATTCGAAAGAAAAACCATTTATTTGGCAATTAGCACACAAAACAAAGATTATAAAAAAAAAATACATATATATAAACAAAATACTAATAATAAACTTACAAGAATAGAGATCAGAACAAAAAACATCACAATATAACAAAATAATAATACGATAATAACAGAATTCATCGTCTGCCTTTAATTTATGCAGTAGTTATTCTGCAGTAGACATATTCAAAATTAAACAATATAGTCGGTAATTAAAAACATTATACTGGAGTCCAATAGGAGTAGGTAACTCTGATCCTCAATCACAAAAGTGTGCGTACCTAATGTATGTACCTACCTAAGTACCTATACCAGAACATCACTCCGGTAGGTAAAGAGGTACTTTTGTACCCGCCTACACCCACTTTCCAGTAGACGTATAATTAATCCCATTGTAATAGGGGCGGACGGGTTTCTAAAGGTTCTCGCGCAATTCAAAACTCAACAATATTGACTTCAAAATAAAAAATCAGGTAGGTACAATATAATTATTTATATCGTAGGTGAATACGAATAGATAGATCACCTGGTGGGAAGCTATCAGCTCCGTATATGAACATACGCAACATTAGAGAAGCTACACTTGTGTGTGCCTTCCAGGCTTTGGTGGTTGCCACTCTTCTAGGTGGTAAATAAGTGAGGGTGAGTGAGCAAGAGGAATAATTGGACATTGAGTACTCACTCATATGGCGAAACAAAATGCAAGCGTTTTTGCACGCCAGTTTTCTGTAGGTGATTTTAATGTTTAATGTCCGTTAATTTTGATTTTAATGTCCGTCTGGTAGATTATTTTAAATCATTAGATCACGTATTTTTTATTTTCTTACAGAAACGAATACTTTCGATTTCGACGATATATTGATTGAAATGTCGCGTGACATCACTTCTATGTACATTTTATACGCAGAAATGACGTTTTAGCCCCCTTTCCTAAACGTTGTTTCATTTTATCTAAGTACTAGCTTTTACCCGCGGCTTCGCTCGCGTCACAAAAAGATAAAAAGTAGCCTATGTGACTATCCATCCCTTCAACTACCTTCAGTTAAAAATCACGTTAAGTACCTCCGTTTTGCCGTTTAAGACAGGCAAACAAACAAATAGCTATTCGCTCGCGTAGAATTCGGTTTTATCACGCTTTTTAGATTTTCCTGTGGGAATGAGAAGTTCTGCCGCGGTAAAGCCTTTCTGTTCCAGGACTTGAAAAATTTCTTCAAAATCTGTTCAGCCGTTTAGCGTGAAAGAAGAACAGAAGGAGTTATTTCGCATTACCACAAATAAATACCATCCTCTCATTTTAATTTAAAAGACTTCTATTTTCTATAAGGGTTTCATTTGCAATGTTAAACCAAAACTGAGTGGTAAACTATATTATTATACGTTTTACTATCGAAAACCTAACTCTATAAAATACGCAATTTAATGTAAAATGGTTGGAACCAAAATTTCAAAGCGAAAAATACTTAAAAAACACAACGCTTCCCCGTTTTAAAAACACCCAGCGCCATCTATCGCCAAGTAGCGTAACTACTACATAGACACCAATTTCGTGTACCTTTAACAACCTAAAATCTATAAAATACGCAATTTAATGTAAAATAGTTGGAACCAAAATTTATAAAACACTCAGCGTCATCTATCGCCAAGTAGCGTAATTACTACATAGACACCAATTTCGTGTACCTTTAAAACCTAAAATCTATAAAATACACAATTCAATGTAAAATGGTAGGAACCAAAATTTAAAAGCGAAAAATACTTAAAAAACACAACGCTACCCCGTTTTATTAAGACTCAGCGCCATCTATCGCCAAGTAGCGTAACTACTACACAACGTTACCACGGTGTTTTTTAAGTATTTTTAAATATAAAACAGCAAATAAATGAGTCACCGAATAAGTGTAGATTAACACCAAATAAGCGCTATAGATTAAAGCGTGAATTTCCAATTAGTAGGTAATTCGTTGAATTGTTTTAAATGGCATACAGCGCCATCTATACGCATACATACAGCGCCATCTATACTAATATTTTTGTTTTCTCTCGGGAATATCACATTTTTCCGGGATAAAAAGTACCCTATTATTTAATCTGGACTTCTAACTTTACGTCTGCAAAATTTCATAGCAATCGGTTTAGTAGTTACGGCGTGATGGTAGAACAAACAAACAAACAAACAAACTCACTTTCAGATTTATAATATTAGTAAGGATTGTTTTATAATACGACAAAGTTAAAAAAAAATAATTACCTAACTTACGGACTAATTATATTTTTAATTTTCATACCCTGTCATCATCCCAATTGTACTATCACTCCGGACTCCGGTCAAGCAGGCCAATTTTTGGTCGGACAATTTGAGATCTGTCGATCATAATTACACAGACCATGAATAATGCTAATACAGTGTATTCTTCAAACTTAAACCTAAGTCTCACATACAAAATCACATAATTCCTAGTACATACGGAAATCGATTCGCAAGTCGCGACACCCAGTCATGAGTCTTCCCAAAATCTTACTGTTCCACAGTGGATGATGAAATATTTGCGCCATATAACACTGTCGTTTCAAATCTTCGCCACTTGCCCAGAATTCCAAGGGCTGCTACCGCTTTTGACAAATATCCTTTTGACGGGAAGCTTTGGGGCCTTCGTTAGTTTGTGCTATAATTCATTCGGGAACGCTGAAAAACAGTTCTCAACTTGGGTTACGTTGTAACTGATATTTTTGGGGAACGTCTTAGTTTTTTTTGAAGTTAATCATTTTAGCGGCATTCTTCCTTTTCTTTAGACGACCTCATTGGTTTATTTGTTTCGATTTTGGTGCACAAGGTATTTCGGTTTCAATCATCGAGAAAGTTTGGATTTCATTTCTTAATTTTCGGATTTCTCAACTTGATTTATTGGTGGTTAGCTGTAGTAAAACTTCTCCAAGACATAGCAAACGATCGTACATCCTTCTTAGACGTTATTTGACCAATGCCTAATCTACAATAATATTCATCCCCTAAACTTTTATATCTACAGTCGGATTGTCTGATATTCTGGCTGCTATCGACCGTGACCGCTGGCCTGCTCGCAGTATGCATCGTCGGAACTCAATACTTCGTGATTGAGGGAACCAATTTTGGTAAGCTCGACGCAACAGTGCGAAAAGAGGAAGGTGTGTTTTGTTTTTGCTTTTTTTTTTAATTTTAATTTTTGTTTTTGTTACGGATCGAAAAGGAAATTTTGCTGGTTGGTTGTAAAAGATTGGGTTCTCCTTTTTTTTTATAATTTGACATTTGGGTTTTTTACTTTGTGCTTATTTTATTTTATTTTTTGTATAGTAGATAAAATGCAAAAGCAAAATTGCCTTTTTATATTTTTAGCTTTTTTTATCTTTAAGTATTTATTATAATTAAGTTTGTATCATTATATTTAAAATCGGAAATCAGTCGCTACCTAAGTGGTGAATGAGGATTGTACTATAGGCGATGATTGATTGAAATGTTTTAGTGGTCTAAAGGTTATGTTGCCCACAGCCTCACCATGAAGATGCGAGTTTAAACCTAACAAGTGATAGTTTTCCGAGTTAGAAGAACTTTCTAGGCGTATTCAGATATAGATATACACCACTAACAGACGGTGAATGTAAACATGCATCGTGAGGAAACCTGTGCCTTTAGCCAAACACCACTTTAGCGCTTGTCTACAGAGAGAGTAGAAAACTAAATGTATGGGGATGACACTGAGAAGTAACAAAATTTACTTCAATTCCATATAATTTGATTTTCTATTCTACATGTAGACAAGCGCTAAATGGCATTTGGCTACAGCTGCTGGACATGAAGTTTGAAATTGCCAAGTTCCGCCTACCTATCTAAGCGTGGTGATGAATGTTCATTCCTTCTACATGTGAGGAGAGGCCTTTTCTCAGCAGTGGGCTCTTATAGGCTGATGATGATGACGATCATGTGAAATAAGGTCGCCTCTTTTCAGGGATATCGCACCGCATCACGGAAACTGCAATGGATTTTTTTATGGCGATCGTTTTGTGCGGTTACTCAGTGACCGTCTACCTTCTTTGGAAGGATCATTATGTGATGTGGAATCGATGGCGCAGGGCCAATGTGAACGTCAGGCTACTCCTCACTCCTGACTCCCATCCCGTACCATTTGTACCACGACCAAGGTATAACGTGGTTTAATGATTTTATCGTCTTATTTAGCAACTTTGTGTGATCAGTACCTTTTAAATATTATATGGAAGGATTCTTAGTTTGATTCTGTGTTTTTTTTTCTTTTGTAGTTTTTACTTCCTACTTAATATTTGTTGTACTTAATTGTGAAAGTTTACTCTTTCATATCAAATCTACTGAATGGTTTTATGTGTTCTAGAAACACATATAGGTAGGCTACCTGTCTACTTTTCCGAATCCTGAATGCGAAACTAGATTGTACTACAATAATTTTAATTGGAATTTGGAAGGCATAAAGCTTAGCTTAGCTATTAATTATTTAATAAAGTTTTCCAATAAAACAACCAGTAGCCGTCTAAATTCAGTTTCAAACTATTCAGAACTATTTTAGAGAATTTATGAAACATGATTGATATCATGATAAAAGCGACAATTTCTTTTAGCTCTCATAGAGCACAATGTTATTTTTTCACAAAACACCCTGTTTACTGCCAGTTACAGGGAAAGCAAACGCCTATGATTTGCAGCCTGTGCTATTTGGCGCCTCGCCAGCCCCAAATTTACCTCTTATAGGTGCATGTTGAGTGGCTTTGTAATTCACCCAATGAAAAGATTAGATAGAGAATTTATGCAAAAGCAGGTGTGTTAGCAAATTGGCAAGAAGCCATTTTAGATTAGCTTGGGAAACACTTCTTGCTGCATTGCTTATTCCTATTGTATAATCTTGGTTCTTTATTAGCTAACACTACCTATATTGGTGCTGTAAGAAGCAGTTTAGCTTATAATTTAAGTAATATTCTAGGTAGGTAGGTAGATTTGAGAAACATCAAATTAAACTGATTATTAAAGAACACTAAGCAAAGTGTTTCACAAATGTGTATTCAAACTTTTGTCATTGCTATAGTACTATTAATCTTCCAAAATAATCAAAGAATTAATAACTATTATGTACACAACCATTATAATGGTAAAAACTGAGAAAAAGTACAAAATTAAATATAATAATAAAGAACCTGTTATATTGAATGCAGCCATAAGCAAAATTAGAGGTTGGACGGAAAACGGAACGTTTCTGAACGTAATTCGTCAAATTCAATGGCGGGCTGCGTTTGTTGACTTTTATTTGTTGTTGTAACGGAAAACTTAAATTTTATTAGAAAATATTGTTTAAATTAGATTTATAATATTTAAAGACTGTGTTTTATTAGTTATAAAAGAAATTTAGAAGGTTTAAAGATGAGTTTCAACTTTGGTTCTGCTACTACGACAGCGGGAATCACGTTCGGCACAAATTCACCTTCTACTGGTAAGTTTGGCATATTTATCCACTAATTTCTTGTAAAATAGGTTCTAAAATCTGTTATTGTGCCATAGCTACTCATTTTTGACAATTTTAAGGGACAATAATGCCCAAATTAGCTGATTTTTCTACTCACAATTTCTAACCTATATTTTGCTAATAATTGTGCAATATAACGTGAATTATCTACTTTAATTCACATTCATGTACTTATGATTCATCACAATTTATATAGATATTGAAATTATCGTATTCCAAAGGTATCATAAACAAAAACAACAGAATAATGAAATTCATACTTTTATCATAGATTACTTCTGATAAACTGACATGTTTTTACAGGTTCAGGATTTGCATTTGGCAGCGGTGATGCTGCTAAACAAGGATTATTTGGAGCTGGAAATGCAGGTAGGTACCTAAGTCAAAGACAAAACATCAATAAAGCTATATTCAGGATGTTTAACATGTCAAAATATCATTGTTTCAATCAGTTGTTAGTGAAGCTAGGTACAATAACACTAACATCATATAAACATACCGGGTGTAAATGGAACGCTCCGGAAACACCGACAAAAAGATTTACAATTTTAATTGTTCTTCTCTTCGTGTTATTCATGCAACATCAGCCTTGAGCAGTTGATTACAACTATTATTACATAAAAGAAACCTTTATACCTTACTTTTATGAAAATAAATCTTGTTTTTGCCCATCACTTGTCGGGAGGAAAAACATTTTTGGGAGAGTTCCGTTTACACTGTGTATAGGATAAGGTTTAATGCTTCTCACTACTACTAAAGTAACATGGATACCTTTTAAATGCTTCTGTTCGCGACTTTGTATGCGCAATCTCGTTTTCTCCCATTCCCATAGGATTTTCAGATTTTTTTTCCGTCAACAAAAAAAATCAGCCTAATTGGTCTAGCTGTTTTCAAGTTATTGCGTGACAACGGGAAATGTTTCATTTTTATATAACAGATCATGTCAAGTCACTTTAGGGTCCATGATATCATAATATGATATTTCTTTAAATGGAATGAGTGTTACTTATCAACATTTTAATGTACGCTATAATAGATGAGGCCAGCATATCCTATATAATTTTTGGCATTTCGGAGAAAAAACTACAGCTTGTTGAAAACAACCTATGTTCTAAAGTTAAATGAATATTTCTTTATCTCCACAGAAAACAAGCCAGCATTTAATTTCGCGAGCCCTTCAGGTGGAGGTTTTTCGTTTGGTGCTGCTAAAACTACAGCGGCTGCACCTTCAGTGTGTAAGTTTATTTTAATTGTTTATTATTATTTATCGAGTGGAGCCTACTCACAGTCGTTGCGGCAGGCTCAAAAGGTGATGGCTGGATGAATTGGACATCTATGACAAGGATTGACCGCAAAAAGCTTTACATAGAGAGGAGTGGAAGGAGGGTAGGGAGGCATTTGCCCTGCAGTGTGATGATCATAGCTGAAAATAAATAATTATTATTACTGTACACTAGCTTTCTGCCTGTGGATTCGCCTGCATTATAAAAATCTTGCACATTCCTCAGGAATCATACTATGTATTGGTAAAAACTTAAATAAGACCACCTTATTGGCTGAGTGGTCGCAAGCTTGGGTTCGATTCCCGGGCTGGACAAAGTACTACTGGATTTAAAAAAAAAAATCTCAGTGGTAGCACGGAATCTGGAATTGTGTCCCTAGTCCTACATGGGACTCATAACATGAATAGTAAAAAGTGAATGTTACATTGTGCAGTGGCATTATGTGCCATAATGTGCACCTCTGCCTACTCCTTCGGGGATAATAGGCGTGTTATTATACTATGATGTAAAAACTTAAAGTTTGAGTTTATCATGTTCAAAACAGATGAGAAAAGAGCTTTTGTTTAAAATATGCCAAAGCATTTATTTCAATGAAACTACATAGAGGAAATACATATACAACAGATTATTTTTTTCATCATATCAGAGAAACAGATAATACAAAACACCGGCTCCTGGTATAAAATACATACCCACTAACAGACAAGAGGATATTGATCTGTCTGTCTGTCTATTAGTAAAGTTATCTTCCAAACTTCCAAAGTTTACAACAAGAAAAGAAACATTATCATTTTCTACTCATTTAAAAAATATGGTATCAAATTTTTCACAGTTTCAACACCGGTGACTAGCAGTGCGGCTCCAGCGTTTGGTGCTTCTAAGCCTGTAAGCTTTGGAGGCTTCGCATCACCACCTAACCAGACGGTTGGCAGTCCAGGGTTTCCACAGGTACAAAATATGATATATTTTTTTGTAAATATACCAAAAGACTGCGTCATTGGTCATACTTGGGAATCGAACCCGAGACCTCTTGCCCGGTAGTCGCACTTGCGACCACTCGGCCAATGAGGCACTTCAGTGGATGATGTTCCACCCTCAAAAAATATGTGAAGCTATATTAAACTTATTCTTATTTGTATTCTAGAGTGGAACTACAGCAGCGGCACCTACATTTGGTACACCAACCACACAAGGTGAGTAATCCATATATATCTTATATATATAAAAGAAAGTCGTGTTAGTTACACCACTTAGTTATAACTCAAGAACGGCAGAATAGATTTGGCTGAAAATTAGTAGGGAGGTAGCTTAGAGCCAGGAGATGGACATAGGATACCTTAGGATTTTTAACCAATTTTTTTTTTACTTTTTACCGAAAATCACGAACGGTGACGGGAAGAAATGGGATTACGCGTACGAAGTCGCGGGCAGAAGCTAGTTATTATATAAAATGAATCCGTTTTTACCCTTGGTCACGGCATCACGCGTGACGGCTGGACCGATATCAGTAATTCTTTTTTGTTGTATTTGTTATTGTTAGCAGATGGTTCTTAAGACGCAGAAAATCCTGAAAATCCTACGGGAACGGTAGGAAACGGGATTGCGTGTACGAACGAAGTCGCGGGCAGAAGCCAGTTTCTTTATATTATTTAAGTAACTTCTGCCAGCAGCTTCGCCTGCATTCTCGTGTTGTAAAAAGTAGCCCATGTATAATTCTAGACCACAATCTCATCCCTGTTTGAAATTTTATCCCAATCTCTTCAGCCGTCTTGACGTGATAATATGTAGTATAAGCAAATAGTATAACTTTTCATTTATTTCTTGACGTTCAAAAGTTCCTTTTTAGTCTAATTGAAATAAATGACTTTGACTTAGTACCTGGATGACCGATCTTTGGTCGGTGTTTGTTTTAGTAAAACATTTTTTTTGAAAAGAAAGAGAACATGTAGAAATATAATGTACATAAAATGAAAAATAAATTGAATGTCCTGCATAGCAGGCATCCGCTCTCTGTACATCCTTCTGTCCTATTTTAAAAAGATTCCAATCCTTACTTAATTCTGGTAAAGACATAAAGTAATATTGTTCCAATACCATTTATTCCAGCTACAACCGGTTTCGGGGCATCACCTGGCACTGGTTTTGGTTTCGGCCAATCAGCAACCACACAGCCGTCTACAACGGGCTTCGGTGGGCAAGCAGCTACAACCGGTTTTGGCAGTCCACCGGCAACCACTGGTTTTGGCAACCCGCCAGCTGCGGCTACCACCGGTTTTGGTTTCTCTACACCTGCTTCTGGTTTCTCTGCGCCTCAACCTCAAGCTAGTACTGTAAGTGATAGACATACTACTACTATAAAAAAATTACTATAATGACTGGCATAAAAGACCAAATAATAATTCCCAACTCGAGAATCGAACTTGAAACCTTCGTGAAACTAAATTAATAATAACTCAGTAGCAGCGCGACAGTCGCCGCGGCGCGGGTCGCGGAATGCTGCTCATGAATATGAGCCTCTAGCTTAATAAGTTTTCAGCGTGGTACATCAGTCTTGACACCTGAAAGATTTTTAATACTAGCTTTTACCCGCGCCATCTATACCAATACTTTAGTTTTCCCTCGGGAATACCAAATTTTTCCGGGATAAAAAGTACCCTATTATTTAATTCAGACTTCTAACTTTACGTCTGCAAAGATTCAAAGCAATCGGTTTAGTAGTTACGGCGTTAAAGCGGAACAAACAAACAAACTCACTTTCCAATTTATAATATAAGTAAGGATGCCGCCTTTTTCATGGAACTAGACTCTATTATAACATTAACAATTCTCTCTGTCTGTGGATCACGGGCAAGACTTCATTTTATTTGAGCCCTGGTATTTTAAGTTTTATATTATTTTCCGTCTTGACTACCTCGTTGGCCCAGTGGTCGCAAGTGCGACTGCCGGGTAAGGGGTCAGCAAAAATCTCGGTAGTAGTACGGAGTCTAGAATTGTGCCCGGTATATGGCAATAGGCTCACCCCCTATTACATGGGACTCATAACTTAAATAGTAAAAAGTGGGTGTAAGACTGTACAGTGGTATAATGTGCACCTCTGCCTACGTACCTGATGTTATGTTATTATTTTCTGTTTACCTTCGCTTTGTATTTTAATTTTTTGTAGTTGTTAAGTCCATGTGTGCTCTGCGCAGAAATAAATGGTTTTTCTTTGTATTTTTTATAAATATGTAATATTATTTTATCCATCGACCATGAACTGAATCGATTTACTCTCCATCAGGCGGCAACTACAACGTCAGCTCCTCAACCAACCAATTCATTCCTGGGCGGGGCCACGACAGGTTTCGGCCAATCAGCGTTCGGCGCTAAACCAGGCTCCGCCTTCAGTTTTGGTGGGGGTAACACAGCTGCGCCTGCGTTTGGTACTACGCCTGCTACCAGTAAGTTATTACTGTGTATTTTGATACCTTTCTATTTTTTTTAGTCTGTATCCTAGGCCTTTAGCCAAACGCCACTTTAACGCTTGTCTACAGACAGAGTAGAAATCAAAATGTATGGGGATGACACTGACAAGTGTCAATATTTACGTCAATCCCATATAATTTGGTTTTCTATTCTACATGTAGACAAGCGCTAAATGGCATTTGGCTACAGCTGCTGGTGACACTGCGGTACTGCGCGACCCCGGCGCCCTCGCTGGTCGCTAACATACACGTTTTACATTGAGACCAACGGCCGTATGCCCCAAAACATTCGGAGTCGCGGAGAACCTAACGGGTAAACGGGCTCCGGCTCGACGTGCAGGAGAAGGAACGGGGTGGTTTTTAGTCAGTAAGAGTCTGACACTCCCTCCCGCCTCACCCAGGCGGGAGCAGTCATTCGATGATTTTTCCTCTTTAAAAAAAAACTGACCCGACACAGACCCACTCGATTTTTTTAAAACAAAAAAAAAAAGACCCGCGGAACTCGGAAACATCTTATAAATAAAATGTTAAATATACACTGCTGCCTGCCTCGACTGCCTGAGTGGTCGCAAGTGCGACTGCCGGGCAAGGAGTCTCGGGTTCGATTCCCAGATCGGGCAAAATATTACTGGGTTTATAAAAAAAAAATCTTATTAGTAGCACGGAGTCTGGAAATGTGCCCGGTATATGGCAATAGGTTCATCCCTATTACATGGGACTCATAACATAAATAGTGAAAAGTGGATGTTACTTCTGTGTGCACCTCTGCCTACCCCTTCGGGGATAAAAGGCGTGATGTTATGTTATGTTAAGTTAAATATACAATTTTTATTACTTCCAGCAACCACAGCAAGCGCGTTCGGTCAGAAACCAACGCTGGGTTTTGGTGCAAGCAGCGCTACTACAGCTCCTACGAGTCAGACTACGACTACACCTGGACAGACCGGGCTTAGTTCTGGAATAGGCTTCGGCCAAACTACGGCCACTACTGCGCCGACATTCGGTACTGCGACTCCAAGCTTCCAGGCTGGACAGTTTGGCAGTTTGACTGGTGCACGTGAGTTTTATTATTTACTAGCTTTTATACCCGCGGCTTCGCTCGCGTCACAAAAGGATAAAAAGTAGCCTATGTGACATAAACCAATACACACAGCGCCATCTATACCAATACTTTTGTTTTCGCTCGGGAATATCAATTTTTTCCGGGATTAAAAGGGAATATTATTTAATCCGGACTTCTAACTTTACTTCTACAAAAATTCAAAGCAATCGGTTAAGTAGTTACGGCGTGAAAGCGGAACAAACAAACACACTTTATGATTTATAAGATTAGTAAGGATTATTTACTTCCGCGCGGTTTCATACGCTCTGCTCAGCTCCTATTGGTTGTAGAGTAATGTTTTATAGTCTATAGCCATCTTCTATAAATGCACTATCCAACACAAAAAGAATTATTCAAATCACACTTGTAGTTACGAAGATTAGCGCGTTCAAACAAACAAAAGAACAAACTATCCGCTTTATATAATAGTATAAGATTGAAATTAATTGTATTTATATACCAAAATCTTATTTATTTATTTATTACTAGCTTTTACCCGCGGCTTCGCTCGCGTCACAAAAGGATAAAAAGTAGCCTATGTGACTATCTATCCGTTCAACTACCTTCAGTTAAAAAATCACGTTAATTAATATCTCCTCATATACTCATATCTTATCTTTACTCTACAGTACGCTGTTCAATCCTACTACCCCTCATTATCTCAAAGAACGTTTCCAGTTCTTCCATGACACACATTCTAGACCAGTACGGTCATCGGAGGACATGAAGCTTGAAATGCCCCAGCATGCGAGCAGATCATTTGACAGATCTTTTACAGTTCGAGCTGTTCGACTGTGGAATGCTCTGCCACTTTCTATAAGACAAGCAGATTCACTTGTTGCATTCAAAGCACTCGTGAAAAAGCATTATCTCTCCACGTTGTAGTTTACCATTACTATTTCTTTTCTCTCTTTGTTTTTTCTTTACTGTTGTCTATTCATTGTTCATACTATATTTTATTTATGTATTTATGCATGTATATATATAGTTTTAGGTATATATTATATATGTTGTATGTAAATATATATTATTTTGTTTAGAGAATATATATTTTACTTGTACATATAATTTAAAAGTAGATACCTGAGTACACCTAGAACAACCTCCACTTTCATACAATAGTGCTCCATTCACCCAAAGGTTGCCTGGTAGAGATCGCTTTTAGTGATAAGGCCGCCTTTGTACCCTACTATTCTTTATTATAACATTACATGTATATTCTATTAATTTAAGGTGTACAATAAAGATTATTATTATTATTATCTCCGTTCTGCCGTTTAAGACAGGCAAACTAACAAATAGCTTTCCACTCGCGTGAAATTCGGTTATATCGCGCTATTTAGATTTTTACAATAAGTAGGTAATTCTTTGATTACCTACTTTAACCGTATATGTCAGAACAATGCAAACACACGCTTGACGCATTATACGAATGTTTATAATATTAATTCTTTGTTACTTAATTTACAGAACAATCAACGCCCATAAACTTCAGCACACCAAGTACTCAACCACAAACGGGGTTAAGTTTTGCTCCACCCTCAACCGCCCAACCGACACCCTCACTTGGATTCGCAACTACAACACAATCAGGGCTCACTTTCGGAGGGAGCCTATCTACTCCAGCAACTACGACTGCGACATCAGCACCGAGCTTAAAACCACTTTTGGGTCAACCATTACCTGCTGGCCAGTTTCCTAAAACTACTGGGTCATTAAGCTTTGCCCCAGCAACTGTTACACCTTCTACGGCTACTACATCGGCTGCAGCCGGCCTTGGAGCTTGGTCTACTCCATTAACGACCACCACTGCGACTGGGCTTGGTTTCGCAACAACAACTACATCGGCCCCGGCGCTTAATTTTGGAACAACTACAACTACGTCGACTTTGCAGACTGGGTTTGGTTTGACGTCGACCGCAGCGAAACCTGGCATTAATTTTGGAAAGCCTATTACATCTGTAGCTGCGTCGTCTGCAGGTAAAATATGTTATTGTAATTATGATAGTTGATACGTAGTGAAATTCTATACTTTTATTGAAATTTCAAAAACGATATATTTCTATGAATTTTGTATTGGATCGCAACTTATGACGTCATCATATTTCTGCGTTAAATAGCATACTTATTTCCTTAAAATTAGCGAGAAAAAATCCAAAAGTAGGTAAACTGTCAAATCAATGGATGAGAGTATGATTATTTTTTAATTATTTATTGCATTGAAAAGTTGAAACAATTTATTTTAAACCTAGGAAATTAGCCAATTGTTTTATCTAGTATGTATGTAGGACATTTTGTCTCAACTTTATCTATTAGGGGTGGTATAATCATACTTTTGTATAGATGAAGTTGCCATGCATGATCCTAACCATATTCAATTCTCTATTGGCCAAACAGCAGCTGTAGTATGTAGAATACAAAACCAAATTATATGGAGTTGACGTAAATTTTGACACTTGTCAGTGTCATCCCCATATATTTAGTTTTCTACTCTTTCTGTAGACAAGCGCTAAAGTGGCGTTTGGCTAAAGGCCCAGCAGCTGTAGCCAAATGCCATTTAGCGCTTGTCTACTTGTAGAATAGAAAACTAAATTATATGGAATTGACGTAAATTTTGACACTTGTCAGTGTCATTCCCATACATTTTGATTTCTACTCTCTCTGTAGACAAGCGCTAAAGTGGCGTTTGGCTAAAGGCACAGGTCACATTATATTAGCGTCTACTGGTGACTATAGAAGGGTAGCCGGTATTATGGACTAAAGTGAACGCGATTATATTTCTGCCTCGTTGGCTTGGCCGAGTAGTCGCAAGTGCGGCGAGGGGTCTCGGGTTCGATTCCCGGGTCGGGCAAAGTATTACTGGGTTCGTTGAAAATTTTCCCAGTTGTAGCACGGATTCTGGAATTGTACCTAGTATATGGCAAAAGGCTCACCTCCTATAACATAAGACTGATAGCATAAATAGTGAAAAGTGGGTGTTGCATTATACAGTGGCATTAAGTGCCCTAATGAGCACCTCTGCCTACCCCTTCGGGGATAAAAGGCGTGATAATGATGATGTTATGTTATATTTATTTTATTCTTTATTACATACATACAGAATTAGGTTGCATTGTAATAGTAATTTGAGTACAATGGGCGGTCTTATCACACGCGGCGATTTCTTCCAGACAACCTTTGAAAACGATAAAATAAATATAATTTTGTTCAACAAAGTTATAGGGCCGAAACACATAACCGCGTCACGTCGCCGCAACGCTAAAAACGACAGTTGGCGTTGCGGTGTTGCGGCGTCGTGAAAAAGAGCGTTTTGTTGTCGTTCGGTAGGGTAACCAGTTCGTCGTGATTTTTTATTGGGGATAGACGTGTCTCTGTCATGGACCATCGTGAGAAACTTATTGCTTATTTGTTATTAAGAAGATGTCTTCTGAGAGTAATGTTACTCTGCTATGCTGGAACGAGCGCTGCGTTGCGGCGCCGCGCCGCAAACTGCCGATTTTAGCGTTGCGGCGACGCAACGCAGTTATGTGTTTCGGCCCATAGTCTTTTTTAAATATCTCATTTTGAATTAAATAAACACCTTGTCTTCGAAACTTCACATATTCTAAAAATAAATATTTAAAATAAGATAATTGAAAATCATGTCATGATGACGGTTTACAGAAAATTTCTTTTCAATACATGTTTTATTTTGTAAGAAAATGTTGAAAAAAAATTAACTGTGTCTCTTTTGTTTAAAAATTGGAATCAGTTAAAAAAAAACTTCAACATGATACCAACATTTTTCGGTACATGTTATTTTTACATTTAATTTCACTACTTTTGCATGCAAATTGCAATAAAAAAACCATAGACTTTTGCAATTAAAATTATCGTTTTAAGTGTGGGAGAGCCATTCTTCGGCACGAATGGGCCAGCTCGACCGGCCCATTAATGGCTACCGCTCCACGGCCTCACAGAAAACCGACGTGACACAACGCTTGTTGTGTTTCGTCGTGTGAGTGAGGTTACCGGAGGCCCAATTACCCCCCGTTTCCTTGCCCAATCTCCCCATTCCCTGAATCCCCAACAATCCTCAAATTCCTAATTCCCAATAGGTCGGTAACACACTTGTAACGCGTCTGGTGTCCATGGGCGACGCCGATTGCACCATCAGGTGATCTGTCTGCTCGTTTACCGGCTTATCGCATAAAAAATACCTCTTGTTTTTGTGGGGTATAGAGGCAAACGACCAAACGGTAATGGTTAGCGATCTATACGAGCCGTGAACACCTGCAAAACTCAAGGAGTTGCTAATACGTCATCGTCCTCTGGCGGCGAGCTTGTATGACTCATATGGAATTATGTTTGTGTTAAAGATAAATTGTATAAAAAAGCAAATAAAATTAGTAATATATATTTGTTTTGTTTCAGCATCCACAACCGCTCCGTCGGGCATCATAGCTCTCGGCAAAACTACAGCTACCACTACAATGGCGTCTTTGACTACAGCTACTACGTAAGTTTGTTTTTATACTTAGAGACTGGCTATTTGGTTGAGTGCAAACTTGCAAAGGGTAACAAACAGTCACGGGTTTGATGATTTCAGAATTAACAACAACAGCACCAAGCTGCTGTATATATTTTGTATAACGTGACGCGGATTTCCGCTCGCATGGAACAATTCTCAGTGTTTGGGTGTGATATAACATCACGCCTTTTATCCCCAAGGGGTACGCAGAAGCACATTATGGCACTTAATGCCACTGTACATCCAATTTTCACTATTTATTGTATGCGTCCCATGGGAATCACTATGAGTGATTCCCGAGTCGGGCAAGCACCACCTCGGGCAACGAGGCAGTATTTTCGAAAAAATGATTTATTTATTTATTTATAATTTACAACAATATAGACTAACAGTATTATATCTACCAAATCGTCTACATGTCACTAAATACACAATTAAAATATTTATCTACATATAACTAAAATTAGGAACAACAATGAGATCAAATACAGTTAAATATTTAGGTAATAAAATAAAATATGATATATAATCTTCTTGTATATAAAAATGAATTGCTGTTCGTTAGTCTCGCTAAAACTCGTGAACGGCTGAAACGATTTGGCTAATTTTGGTCTTAAAATGTTCATGGAAGTCCAGGGGAGGTCTGAAAGGTGAAAAAAAAATTTAGGCGGTACGAAGTTTGCCAGGTCCGCTAGTATGAGATATAATGATAATTTCAGTAACACAATTAGACTTAGTCATTCTTTCTTTATAGATCTTTCAACCGTAACCAACGAAATAGATTTTTAACTTCTATCAAATTATACTTCTATTTTATTATTTGTTTTCAGTACAACAGCCGCGGCGCCGCCACAGATAGTGACATCGATTACCTTCGCACAGCTCGAGGAAAACATAAACAAGTGGACGTTAGAATTGGAAGACCAAGAGAAGACGTTCATCAACCAAGCTACACAGATTAACGCGTGGGATCGACTGCTTATTGCTAATGGGGAGAAGGTGAGTCTTATTTTGTTATTAATAAAGTTTAATTTGCTCTGGCAAATTACTAACTATACAATTAATTGTCTAGATGAAGTAAATTTTGTGCATTACTTTGCATTTGTTCTTTCATCGGTTGCGAAGTTTTTCGAGATTTTGCTGGGGTAACGTTTTTGGTTTTGCTAGATCTTTGAAATGGTTAAGCGGATTCTTATCATATTTTGTACATGACTACTTAGGAATTAGTTTAAATTTGTTCTGTAATAAAAAAACCAAAATATATATAAGGTTATTTCATTAAATAGAAAAACACTTCAATTGGTCCCAGCATCTTCAATGAGTGCGCTAAAGACTTACTTTAAACGTTATTTTAAAACTTGTAACTGCCTACAAATGTATGTGAAGTTTCATTAGTATCCTGTAAGTATTGAACAAGTTATGGTGATATTGTGTTCTTCACGATCACGGTCTTGATGCACACGGTGTTATTTGGCCACTAGCAAAACCAAAAACGTTACCCCAGCAAAATCTCGAATAACTTCGCAGCCGATGAAAGAACAAATACAAAATAAGGCACAACATTCACTTGATCTAGACAACTAATTTTATAGCTAGTAATTATTTCAATATTTCCATTAGAAAAAAAAAGGTCTGGCTGGGGTAACGTTACCCCAGCAGGAAATGTTCTTGTGAAATATTTAAAAAACTCTAAGCGCAACAAATTCAAAAATATGCGCAACAATTACAGAAGCAGCAAAACTAATTATCTATAACTATCAAATTATCATTTTCGACAACATCTGGCCTGGGTAACGCACACTCCTCCGGGTCATTAGTATTGTGAAAAAATGTTTAGAATATTTTATTTAGTTATCCCGAACCACAGGTATGGATGCAGATGTACATATTTTCGACATAAATTCTATTGAGTTAAAAATATAATAAAAATATACATAAAGCCAAATATAGGAAAAGTTCTAAATTGTTGCATTTGAGACTGGAATTGTGCCCGGTATATGGCAATAGGCTCACCCCTATTACATCGGACTTATAACATAAATAGTGAAAAGTGGGTGTTACATTGTACAGTGGCATTAAGTGCCGTAATATGCACTTCTGCCTACCACTTTGGGGATAAAGGCGTGACGTTATGTTATGATAGTCATAAATATTTTATATAATATTTTCTTTTACAGATAGTAGAATTAAACGACGCAGTACAAACAGTGAAGAACGAGCAACAGAGCTTGGAACATGAGCTCGACTTTGTACTGGCACAACAGAAAGAGCTGGAAGATTTACTCGCGCCCATGGAGAAACAACTGTCGGAAGAAAATGTTGATAGGCTCCGAGACCCAGAGAGGGAACATATGTAAGTTATTTTTGCATTAAACCTTGCATTAATAAGGACCGATTTTTCCAACGCCAGATAAATTTTAATCGAGGAATAACTTTGAATATTTGATTTCCATACTATAAACTGTCAATTTTATGCTACAATTAGTATTAACTGATGATTGAAAAGTCGGCCCTAAGATAGTTCAAGGAATATAAAGTCTGTCTGGTTCCACCAAAGCCTCTGCTTGACGTGAGCTCCAAAGCAGAGGCTTTGGTGAATGCAGTCGTTTCACGACTGCAACTAAACTGCAAACCAAAGGTGCTTGCAAACGTCCGATTGTAGTTCTATTGCAGTCGTGACCAAACGGTTGCAAACGAAACGTGCAGTCCGATTGTAGTTCTATTGCAGTCGTGACCAAACGGTTGCAAACCAAACGAGCAGTCAGATTGTAGTTCTATTGCAGTCGTGACCAAACGGTTGCAAACCAAACGTGCAGTCAGATTGTAGTTCTATTGCAGTCGTGACCAAACGGTTGCAAACCAAACGAGCAGTCAGATTGTAGTTCTATTGCAGTCGTGACCAAACGGTTGCAAACCAAACGTGCAGTCAGATTGTAGTTCTATTGCAGTCGTGACCAAACGGTTGCAAACCAAACGTGCAGTCCGATTGTAGTTCTATTGCAGTCGTGACCAAACGGTTGCAAACCAAACGTGCAGTCAGATTGTAGTTCTATTGCAGTCGTGACCAAACGGTTGCAAACCAAACGTGCAGTCCGATTGTAGTTCTATTGCAGTCGTGACCAAACGGTTGCAAACCAAACGTGCAGTCCGATTGCAATTCTGTTGCAGTCGTGTCAATTGCGTTCAAATTGATCCGAATTGCAATTTGTAATTGGATTGCAGTTAAAATGCTGTTTGTCTATTTAGAGCCTCACAATTTACCAATAAAACACTTTGTCGTATTACATTTTTATAATCCTCTATTGTTACATTTCTAGGTATTCACTAGCAGAAAACTTAGACACACAACTGAGACAGATGTCAGAAGACTTGAAGGAGGTCATCGAACATCTCAACGAGACCAATAGAAGTCAAGACAGCAATGATCCGGTAAGTTAACATACCTCCTGTATATGTATAAGAGTCTGACACTCCCTTCCGCCTCACCCAGGTGGGAGCAGTCATTCGATGATTTTCCCCCCTTAAAAAAAAACCTGTATGAATACGGTAGTTGACAACTAGTCAAATTCAATACTTTTATCTAAAGGTCAAAAACGATACCGGTCTATGAATTTTGTACGAAATACCTACCATCTTATGACGTCATCATATTTATGCATCAAATAGCACACTTATATCTAAAAACAATGCTAGAATAAATCGAATATTAAGTAGGTATATCGGCAAATCAATGAAGGAAAGTGTAACATTTTTTTTAAATTAAAATAATTTATTTTTGGTTAAGGTATGTACCCAATTGGGTAGTTTCCTGGGACCAAAATTAACCAAGTCGGTTCAGCCGTTCTCGAGTTATAGCGAGACTAACTAACGGCCGTTCCCAATATTCAATCCATAGGTAAAGATAGATAGCTATCCTCGATAGTCAGTTAAAAGCTATCTATCTTTCGATGTCGTCCCAATATTACAGATAAGCATTGTCTATCTCCAGTTAACAGTAGATAGACCACTTATCCGTGCCCTCCCTAACGTTCCGAAAACGCAGTTCTGTAAAGGACTCTCAGTAATATTACATCAAAATTTTTATATAAAATGTCTAGAAAGTTATATAAATTTAATCAAGCATTGTCATAATTAAAAATTTCTGTATGGCTTTATTATTTTATCGCTTCTTACTTGTAAAGTATAAAAAAGTATGAAAAATTATCTTATAAAAATATGACGTGAATAGGAACACAATTTTGATTGACATTGACATTTGCATCGTTTGTGTGCAGTGACTTTGAAGTATTACAAATATTATCCCATTTAAATAGTTACTTTCAGTACCTACAATGAGTGTAGTAAGTATTTCCATGCCATTTTCACTTGCTTAAAATCCGGCCTTAAGATCCACAGCGTAACACGGGCGGTGTGATAATCGCCTTACATGCTATTGAACAATTTTCTTGGATCCGTCATTTCTTACATGTATACCTATCCTATGGTTTTATTTTAGCAACAACAAAAAGCCCTACCATTAACAAAGGAAGAAGTGATGATGCTGGTCGAATTAGTCCAGGCTCATCCAGTTATATTCAATAAAGCCACCAACGCAACTAACAACCAGCTCAAAGATGCAACATGGGCAAAGCTTACAGCGAGCTTCAATTCCATGATTGCATCCAGTCCTCGCAAACCTGAACAACTGAGGCTAAAATGGGAAAATCTAAAAAAAGCTGCACGGAAAAGAAGTACTAAGATCAGAATGAATAACTTGAAGGTAATCTTGATGCCAATTATCGATAAAACTCGTTTTAAATAACATATTTATATTTATTTTCATAATAACTATATTAAATTACAGACAGGAGGTGGGAAGCCCGACTATATACCGCCAGATGAGGCCCTTGAGAAAGTTGCATCTCTACTAGGGCCAACCTGTGATGGCTACAGCGTCCAGTTCGGAGGTGATGCTGAAATGGAAGTGGCTCCTAACACGTTGGTTGAGGTTGAGAAATCGGTGGAGGAACAGAATATTTTTGTTGTACCCTATGAGGAAATCAGTAATCCCCTTCCTACTACTCCTCCACCTCCTGCTTTATCGCCTCTGCACACGCTTCCACCATGCAAAAAATTTTTTTTTTCTTCTGCTCAAAGCAAAGGTATTTTTTTCATTTTATATTTTTTTATCCAAGCTACATTCCCATATGCTTGCTTAAAGCTTGCTACCTATACATTGTTTTGTCATGGTTCTGGACGATGGTTTTAGTATAAAAAGTTACTGCAAGTTTTTTACAGTTTCTACAGTTATGTAAATAATAAAAGTCATAACTTATGTTTGAGTAATGGTTAAAGTGGATAAAGAAACTTATACTTCTTTACTTCTTTCTTAGGAAAATTGAAGCGCCAAAATGCTGCATGTGATGTTAAGGCATCTGTGGTAGCCAGAAATCGGGCTATAGCAGCCTATTATGAGGAAAAGAAGAAAAATGAAGAAGAAATAGCCACTATTAAAAAAAGAAAATTGGAGTTGGAAATTTTAGAGTTGGAAAGGAGAATTAACCCTGATTTGACAAAGTAGGAAAAATAAGTTCAAAAATAAAAAGTTTTTAAAAGTAAAATACTATTTTTTATTATATTTACACTACATCTATATTTTATATTTGACTGCACAGTTGGTGTGGTGTCTAGGGCAACTGACTGCCGCGCAACGTGTCGCGGGTTCGATTCCCGCACGGAGCAACTCTTTGTTTGATCAACAGATTGTTGTTCCGGGTCTGGATGTCATGTGTATGTGAACTTGTATCTTTGTAAACGCACCCACGATACAGGAGAAAACACGAGTTTGAGGTAAGTGTTTTAAAAAAAAATCTGTGCACAGTCTTAATAAAATTAGACAATACATTTTTTATAATTATTTTTAATTTTTACTACAAAATTAAGTGCTAAACTCTAAATAAAGATAACATATTGAATATTTACAAAAATTACATGAAATAATTATTAATTAGGGACTGTCGTTCATAAATTTCATTGCCTATGTGGTTGTCGGGTATATTTTCATATATAATATTAACACCTTGTTCAGGGATTTCTACTTCTGGTTCTTGCTCTTCCAAACTCATTCGCCTGCATATGTTGTGTAGGACAGCAGTTGCAATAATTACTGCCTGGGTGGTTTGTAGACAGAGCCTCAATTTCAAGGACAGTATTGGAAATCGCCTTTTCCAAACTCCAAAACATCTGTAATAAAAAATTGTAAATTCTTTTATAACAATATATAGGTTCATACATAGTATACATGTATGAACTATTTATATATACATGTATGAATTAATCTTGATATAACAATAATCACAATTTTACCTTTCAATACAGTTCCTGGTAGCAATGTGTGCTCTATTATAGTTATGTTCATTTGGTGATACTGGATTCAAGAGTGGTGTCAATAAATATGGTTTACAAGGGTATGCACTATCACCAAGTAACCAGCGGTTGCCATAATCACCTCTTTCACATTTAGCTAGAAAATATAAAAAATTGGTAAAACAACAATATTAATAATAACTATACAAAAGACACATAGCCCATAATTTTAGACACATACCTCGTAACTCTGAATTGTTAAAAATTGTGGCATCATGTGCTGACCCTGGCCAACGGGCAACCACATTCATAAAAAACAAATTGGCATCACAGACGCCTTGCACATTCAATGTAAAAACAGACTTCCTGTTTCGGAATTCTTCCCCAATATTCGAATCTGTTGACAATAAATTTTAACAATAAGTTCAGACATACATGATGGTACATAATGTGAATATGCTTGCAACTTGCATCATCCATTAGAGCTCATAGAACAATGACATCGAAGTAGGTAGAAACTTTTTACTTACTTGGTGATTGCATTAAAATATGAGTTCCATCAACCGCTCCTAAAACACGAGGAAATCCAGCTATTTGGTAAAAGTCTTCTTGTGTATTGTTATGTACATGGATGTAGTTTGAGTACAATCTAGCGATAGCCTGAGAGACATCTCTGACTATGCGCGAGGCCGAAGATTTTGAAACTCCTATGTAATCCCCTATTGCCACTAACATTGTGCCTAATGCATAAAACCGCAATGTCAGCAGTAGTTGATGCAGCGGTGAAATACCATGATTGCTGAAATAAAACAATAATGTACATGAATATCTTGAGTGTAGGATTAAGGATACATAATTACAGCAAAATACATAAGGCATACATACCGTTTTGAAGTTACTTTTAGAAATGGCATTATTTCAGACAATAAATCACTGACTGCGGTCTTGCTCAATCTAAATCTATAATGAAAATCAATATCGTCATATCTATCAAAATAGTTTTTTCGCTGTTGTTGTAATCGGGTCACATTATTTTCTTCATCTGATTCCCAGTCACTCAGTTGTTCCAAGAGATCAAGATCACTACTTGAACTTGATGATTCTGACATTTTATTCGCAAGGTAGTACTTTACTTACCACAAAAACAATTAAACTAAACTTTAATATCTGGTAAAGACCCGTTATCTCCGAAAATCCGAGGATTGAATTATGACGTTACTAAAGATAATCAAACTTACTGACAGATAGGTGTCAAACAATATAGAGACGCAGCAAATGAAATTGTCATACAAATGCCTATCCCTGGTAAGCTACTTGACCTCCCGTCGATAGATAGCATGTAGGGATAGGATTTCATATCGTCGATAGGTTTATAGAGACCAATAATTTAAAGATAGATAACTCTTTCTATCTCTAGTAGGGCAAAACCAGAGATAGATTGAATATTGGGAACGGCCGTAACAGAAATTCATTTTTATTGATGTAGATTATCAGATATCTAAAATTGACAGTAGAAGGGCAGGGTAAAGAATGACACCTATATAACATAACACTGGTTCCACACAACATAACATCACGCCTTTTATCCCCAAAGGGGTAGGCAGAGGTGCACACAGAAGTAACACCCACTTTTCGCTATTTATGTTATGAGCCCCATGTAATAGGGGGTGAGCCTATTGCCATACATATACCGGGCACTATTCCAGACTCCGTGCTACTACTGATTTTTTTAAACCCAGTAATTCTTCTGGTTATTATATAATACATAAAAAAAACACTGGTTCCATAATTATTGGGACCGACAAAAAGTGGGTGTTACTTTTGAGGGGGAAAATCATCCAATGACTTCTCCCGCCTGGGTGAGACGAGAAAGAGTGTCAGACTTGCTCACTCGAAACCACCCCGTTCCTACTCCTGCACGTCGAGCCGGAGCCCCGGCAGTGGGTGTTACCTACATCGTAGATGTACACCTCTGTAACTTTTAGGATCAATCTTTTAATTTAAACTTTTCTCATAATTCATTCATTTTTTACAGATCGTCCAAATCGGCCGCATCCTCAACGCTCACATGTCATCAATGCAATGGATAGACAACTCCATAGCGCAAATATCCACAAAATTGGACCAATTGAAAGCCACACACGATACTCTACGGCGGGACAACGAGAGATCATACCAACTAACTTATAATTGATTAACAACTCTATCTACGTATAATATACAATTAAATTTTGAGTAATTCCGTCAACGCTGGAAGAAGGCGTTGTTACGTCTGTCAGATGATTTTCCATTAAATAAAGAAGTACTTAGGTAAAGCAAGTTTAGGTTTAGTAATTGCTACGTCAGGGTTTTTTCATTCAGAGAAAAAAAAGTATGTGTCAAATGTTGTTAATTAATTTACTAGATAGACATTGAAAAAATAACTCTGTAACTCTATAGCAACTTTTCAAGAATAAAAAGGGCACAGTAAAGCAGTATCGTTGGTATAGTTTATAGATTTTAAAATTAAATATAATTAAAAAAAAGATAAAACAATAGACTTGAATACTTCTTTGTATTGACATAAAAATTGTAATAATTATTTCCTCCTAAAAAAACATTGTATTTTCTAGTATTACTTCATTCATTTCTTTGTTAGACTTTTTTAAATTTAATACCAGTACAAGCAAATTGTTTGAAATAGATTGTTGATTTTTTTTAATGATGTAAAAAGTTCTACAGTGAAATAAAAGTGATTATTATTTCTTAATATTTATATATTACGTCTTTTATTTGATGTAAAACCTCAAGGCGGCGTTGGACCAATGTGTAGATGCCTACTTGGCGCTAAGTTCGTAGTTTGGCACCGTGTCCGTTACCCAGGCCAGATGTCGGAAACGGTCATTTGAATCTTATAGATAATTAGTTTTGCGGCTTCTGCTATTGTTGCGCACATTTTTAAATTTGTTGCGCTTATAGTTTTTTAATTATTTCGCAAAAACATTTTCTGATGGGGTAACGTTACCCCAGCCAGACCTTTTTCTTTCTAATGGGAATATTTAAATAATTACTATCTATAAAATTAGTTGTCTCGATGAAGTAAATGTTGTAAAACATTTTGAAAAAAAAAATGTTTTTCTATTTCATCAAATAACCTTTAAGCTATGTATTATTTTGGATTTATTTATTGCAGAACAAATTCAAACTAATTCCTAAAAAGCCATGTACAGAATATGAGAAGAATCCGCTTAACCATTTCAAAGATCTAGCAAAACCAAAAACTTTACCCCAGCAAAATCTCGAATAACTTCGCAACCGATAAAAGAACAAATACAAAATAAGGCACAACATTTACTTTATCTAGACAACTAATTGTATAGCTAGTAATTATTTAAATATTCCCATTCGAAAGAAAAAGGTGTGGCTGGGGTAACGTTACCCCAGCAGGAAATGTTTTAGTGAAATAATTAAAAAACTATAAGCGCAACAAATTTAAAATGTGCGCAACAATTACAGAAGCCGCGAAACTAATTATCTATAAGATTCAAATGACCATTTTCGTCAACATTTGGCCTGGGTAACGTACACGTTGGCACCATCGTTGGCCGGCCAACAAAATGTTGTCGGTTGTTCGTGCGCACATCAAAAGATCTCAGCGCGCTCCACAAACTGCGTTCAAACTTCCCCCAACTTATTATACTCTTTAGTTCGCACATTGCCGTCTCATTCAGTTTGTTTTCATTCGTCAATAAAGACGGTACTGTCCCGCGTGAGTTCTTCCCGAAATACAAATGGCATAGACGAACACTGAGATTTTACATTTTATTGAAATGTACAGAAAGGGCATTTATAATTCATTCACTATATCAGCCCTATGCGTTAACCCTATGTGTAGAGCAGGGGCGTAGCTAGCGCCGTTTCTGCCGTATCAATTATACGAGGCCCCCAGACCCAGACTAAAAGGGCCCCCAATGCGTGTAAGCCGTAAGCTAAACTTAAAAACTTCCCAGTAATTACAAAAGTCAAAAAATATTTTTTGTATAATAACTATCGTGAGACATACTAAATTAACTAGAAATTGCGGGTTACTCATACGAATAGGCTGTGCGACATGGCACACTGCTCATGATTCAGCACCCCTCTGTGGTTCGAAACTAGTAGAGCTTTTCTCAGTATGTTCACGTGATTTTTAGTTAATATTTTTAAATTAATTAAATTATGCGTTCAAAAGTTGGACGAAACTTTCGAAAAACTAAAATAGGTAATAGTTCGATAATTAGGGCAGAGGGAGTTGCCTGGAAAGGTTTCCGATTTTCACACAAAATTATGACTATTTTATGTACACTTAACCTTTTTTAAATATTTTGTTTTTCGGCTTACTCACGTAATAATTATTTAACAAAGAACTCGATTAGTTTTACTGAGTACTGTCGCGTGCCCAGTAGCAGCGCATGAGTTGCCGCGTCGCGGGTCGCGGATTGCTGCTCATTAACATGAGCCTCAAGCATGGCTTGAAACTAGTAGAGTTCCTCGTCAAATAATTATGTGACTAAGCTTAAAAACACAATAATTCATTTAGTATGTCTCACGAGAGTTATAATATATATAGGCATTTCCCCGCCTGCATCAGGATCGGCCATTGCGTGGGTATTTGGGCATATAATAAGATAAAACACCGAGTCATAATCATCACTAATCCAACTCTAACTTTATGAAAAATTATAAGATTGCGCGGAACTTTGACAGTTCGTCGGAGATGTCTCGCGCACACCATTCATAACCGTAATCTGGTTCAAAAAATATGGCGGCGCTGTTCTCGACATGACGCTCCGTCAGAATGACTTCTGTGGCTCTAGCCACAGAAGTCATTCTATGACATCTATGTCATCCTAGTTCCAAAACCAATAATAGACGGTGCTGTGACTGCGCCGTCATCACTGATATGATAAGACTATGGATGTGAAGCAACTACGAAAAAAACGTGCCTACCTAAACTTCACTTGGTCATTCGCAATGGCGGATAGAACTAGGGATGTGACTATTGAAACTGTAGAAGTATCGATATTTTGGTATTGGTTTTAGTTGCTTTATCGATAAAATATCATTATTTTATGATTCATATGGATTTGATTTTTATCTAGCTACTAAACATTACTAAAAATATTAGCGAAATATATTTAGTAGTTACTGCGTGCACTATTACTCCGGTCGATCGTGTCCATACATTCACATCATACCTTTCACGATACATATGTATCGTAATTTATGAAAAGGATTTACCATCAACTGGTTAACATTTACATACTTAAGGTTAAGTAATTTTTGAGGGTCGAAAAATAAGACTGTTTCAAAGTATTCATAAAATCAAGATTTATACATAATATAGTTACAATATCTTTGTATTTTTCGTACTGTTTCCCAGTAATGTAATCTGCAACTGACGACTGACTGATTTCGAGACGACTCCAGAACTGGTTCCAAGTTTATTTTCATGCACAGATCTGGCTAGAGGCTGCAACATAAATAGTATAATTTAACTTACTTGATTCAATCGAACATAGATTATCTCTATAGATTCTATAGGTTCTGTACTAAGGTCTGAATGAAAATGTTTGTACATTACAATGATAGTGATAGATAGCGGAGGAGTTATATTTCATTTGTTTGCTTCATTGGAGTCTCTCGAGCGGTATTTGATAAAAATACAATTTAGAAATAAATGCTTTTCCCACAAGTATTTTTCCGTATCTTATATTGTACAAAAATTATTCATGTTTTGTATTATTTATAACATTACGTAGGTATTGATTATGGTGGAATATTGTTGATAAAATAAAATTTTTGACGAGTACATATTTAATGTTTTTGCATTTTGTCATTATGTCAAATTAATGCACTTTATCATTCAGAATTTAGTATAGTTTTTGTTCTACTTTTGAAGCATTTATTAATATGAACGATAAAATTATCGATACGGGAACAAACATGTACATCACTATTTTTCAATGAAAAAATTTTTAGCCGTATTTCAACTAAAATTAATGAAAATAAGCACTGCATTAGTTAGAAAAGTATTGTATTTAGTCAACTTGCAGCAAGCTCACTTGAATAGTTTAAAAAACAGAGATATTTTAATGAAAAATAACAGTACTTACCGATGTAATGTTACACCTGCCGATTTAGTGATATTTTTAGTGCTACATCCAATAACACTACACCCGGGCATAGTTCTTCTCACTAACCAATAATTTCTTTGCTTACCACGCACAAAAATAACAGGAATTCTAAAAATTTTCGTAACAAAATATTATTGACCAATGCTTTGACAGCTGATGTACCACTGACATGCACTGATAACAGAGACCAAGATGGCGAATTCGGCAGAACTAGGTATTTTTGATGACGTCAAAAAATTATTGCCAGAATGACAATAATGTGTTGTCTCTTTCTGCATAAGCAAAGAAACATAAGTAAAAAAGAAACAACAGTATGTTTATGAATTTACCGTCGAGATGGATCTTAAATTCTACCCGTAGACAATAGTCACACATCTAATGTTATATATCTATGGCCGTCATACATATTTTTTCGTCTTTACCTTTTATAAGGCCCCCAAACAAATTATACAGGGCCTCGCCAAGGCACCCTACGCGGTTAGAGTTATCTTCACATTCATTCATACATCGTTAGGCCACTCATTGTGGTAGGCAGAAACAATCAAATGCTAAATAACACGATTCTGGCATACACCTTTCGCTTGATCGATGCAATAATTTAGCAATACACTTGTGTTTGGTATCTGCGAAAGTAAAAAAACTAAATAAAAAACTTACTTAGAACAGTAATATCTATAATTTCATTAATCAATACACAATTCCACTTATAAAACATTGTAGTTTTATATTCTCATCTGTTTGCAAACATAGAATCACTAATTTCTTATGCACTATACTGCAAACTGTGCTGTTGGTAGATATTTGTTCTGCGCTAAGGAACATTGATAACTTCTTAGCATCGAGACGACAGTAACATACTCGAGACATATCTTCGTTTATTTGAGTCTCCGTTTCTGAATCTGAATGTTCTATGGGCCCTGAAATTAATTAGTATTATCAATCAATACAATAGCAATTATTAGATAGTATGCGAGAATACATGCTGGACTATTGGGCCTCCTCTACCAAAGAGGGATTTGTCATGATTGCCTAACTTAGCAAACGAATTAGTAGATTGATAATTTAAAAGGATCAAGTTAAGCCGCTGCCACCCTGTCTTCTCAAGTCCCTTAATCAGATCTTACAAACGGGAAGAATAAGGTTGGCCACAAACGTATTTTAGTGCGCCACCACCTCACGGGGAATCTTTCACTCAATAATAGTCTTTCTTTACATGAATCAAAAGTCTAAAATAATTTATTTACCTCCAAAAGCTTCCACCCTCAGCCCTTTAAACCGCGTGGAGACTTTAGCCATATCAGTCTTAATTTGTAATGTTAGTCTTCCTTCAGCAGATGCTCTGATGACTACATCTGATGCCATAGTTTTCATTCTATCTATGGTCGTCCGGAGTTGCTTTAGAGGCGGTAATTCTATTGATATCTGGGAAAAAAACATTAAATTAGGTACAGAAAGAATCAGTTTTGAAAATATAAGTGATGTGAGAGGGACAACGATACGGTAATTCGGTTGTCTGGAACTTAAGACCCAGCTCATGTGTCTGCGTTACCCAGGCCAGATGTTGTCGAAAATGATCATTTGAATCTTATAGATAATTAGTTTTGAGGCTTCTATAATTGTTGCGCACATTTTTAATTTTTTTGCGCTTATAGTTTTTTAATTAATTTACAAAATCATTTCCTTCTTGAGAAACGTTACCCCAGCCAGACCTTGCAAACTAATTCCTAACTGCAAACTAATTCCTAAGAAGCCATGTACAAAATATGATAAGAATCCGCTTAACCATTTCAAAGATCTAGCAAAACCAAAAACGTTACCCCAGCAAAATCTCGAATAACTTCGCAACCGATGAAAGAACAAATACAAAATAAGGCACAACATTTACTACATCTAGACAACTAGTTTTATAGCTAGTAATTAGAAAGAAAAAATTTTGGCTGGGGGTAACATTACCCCAGCAGGAAATGTTTTTGTGAAATAATTAAAAAAACTATAATCGCAATAAATTTAAAAATGTGCGCAACAATTACAGAAACCGCAAAACTAATTATCTATAAGATTCAAATGACCATTTTCGATAACATCTGGCCTGGGTAATGGACACCCACTTCAGGCTATAAAGAGTGAGGAAGTGAAAAATTCCTCAATTATAAAGTTGACTGCCTCATTGGCCGAGTGGTCGCAAATGCGACTGCCGGGCAAGGTGTCTCGGGTTTCTCGGGTTGGGCAAAATATTACAGGGTTTTTAAAAAAAAAATCTCAGTAGTAGCTCGAAATCTGGAATTGTGCTCGGTATAAGGCAATAGGCCCTTGTTATATAGGATTTATAACATAAATAGTAAAAAGTGGGTGTTACATTGTACAATGGCATTTAAGTGCCGTAATGTGCACCTCTGCCTACAATAAAAGGCGTGATATCATGTTACGTTATGTCCATATAAAGTTTAATAACACTTACATCAGGATCCGGTACCCTTGGCTCATGGTAGTCGCTCCATAGCTTTCTAGGGACCACTGTCACGGGTATATCATGAGTTACTTGGCGAGTCTGCTGTGATACTGTGCAAGGCTGAAATTGGAAAAAATGCCTATATAATCCAATGTTTTACAGTGATTGAATATAATTGAGTAAGTATCGCACAACAATTGATAAATATATGCAATGTACTGCTAAGCCAGGGATTCTTTGTCAGAGTCTATGTGTCCTGAAGGGTATATGAATGTTGCATCTGAATGTTTTCAAGACCTGAGTGAAAAGGTTGCTTATGGGCAAACATGTTCCATCGTAGACCGCATCATCGCTTACCACCAGGCAAGATGGTGGCCAAATTTTGGCCCAACAATAATAAAAAAAATGTTCATACTATGTTTGAATATGCCAACTAAATCGGGTAAGTACCACCTCACAGAGTACCAGCATGAAGTAGTGATCTAATGTTACATTTTCAGGGACTTCTCCCCTGAGGCAATAGAGCAACTCTCAACAATTGCACTAAAAAAAAATGGCAGAGATATGATTTTTTGCATATGGAGTGTAGAGAAGGATATAAACTACATTCTATGAGAAATAGACAAGAGTAAAGCCATAAGTAAAAGCTATATACACTCAACAGTTTGACTGCTGACAGAAAACTGTTGTAGGTAAATCCTCCGCTATTGTGGCTCGTACCTTGTCCCCCCTGGCGTTCAAGGTGTTAAGAGCAAAGAAACAGAGTCACTAGCGTATTTCTTTTTTCATGTCCAAACAAATATTTTCTTGTACAAGTATTTTATTAATTGGTAACATAAGTCACATAAAAAGTAATGTAGTATGTGTTTAAAATGAGAATGTATTATTTTAATGTTCCAAAAGGACTAGTATGTTTTTAAGTGTGAAAAGTTTTAAAAGATCTAGTTGTTTGCCATGGACTGAACGGGTTACCGGGGCTCTGGCTCGAAGTGCAGGAGTAGGAACGGGTGGTTTTTAGTCAGTAAGAGTCTGACACTTCCTCCCGCCTCTCCCAGACGGGAGCAGTCAAACATTGATGATTTTTCCGCCTTAAAAAAAATGGCTCTGTTTCTTTGTTTCCAAGTCTAGTTGAATATAACTACTTTGACTGATGTCTATTGTCTTTACACAAAACATTACTTATACTCACAGATTCAATTTCTAAAGTTAGGCATGGACACTGTTTCTTAGTGAGTTTCATCTTTAATGACTTAGCTGTTTTCAATGTGACTAGTGACCTCGCTAAATTACCTGAAAATTTATACAAAGGAGTATTATCATCAAATAATACCAGATATAAATAACTATTAAACTATACAGGAAAGAAAGAAAGAAAGATTGTTAATTTGTAAAACATGCATATACATAAATCGAGTAATCAGACATGCAAGATGTTAAATAATATGTTGTGCGTCCATGTTTCGCTAATAGTGGCATACAAATTTTATAGGTATAAAGATTATATTCAATTTCATTAACATCAGCAATTTGTACAATAATAGTCATTATTTAATTACATTACAGAGATAAACATATGAATTTGATGTCACAATATTTCATTTGATGTCAGGATAATATATTTACAAGCCTGAGTAAATCTTATTGGAATTTATGAATTGGGAGGTTATATAAAACGAATTGGGAGGCTACATGGCAATTAGGTGTTTTTCCTATTTAATTTTAATAGTTAGTTAAGAATTCTATCAAACAGCAACACAATAAATAGACATTTTGTTATGAAATTTTAGGTTGTTTTTGTACAAGCAGTTAGGTTTAAAAGTTATAAATATTGCAGAAACAGTAATTATTTTAAGTTTCACAGGGATTGTATAGACTAACCTGAGTTTAAAGCTAAATAAATGTCTTTATGTTCTTCATCTAGACCGATCAACTGGTATTCTGAGCATAACATCGCTTGCGGTATTTCACACCATAACACAGGCGGACTCGGCCCACTATTCTCTTCACTCACAATAAAATATATCAAATCATCACTCAATCTTAACACACATTCCTTAGATAATTTCGATATAATTGTTACAACATCTGTAAATAAAGATTTTTGTTAACACTCAACTATGGTTTGACCGTTGTTTTAAATGTTTATGGTGGGTATAGAGTATTGTTAATACTTGAAAATTCCCTCATTGGCCCAGCATCTATCATTACAGCGCGGAATTTCATGTTTTATATCGAATTTTATTCAATAATATATAAAAACACTAAAGTTATCTATAATAATAAATTCGCGGGTTGTGCCACTTTTGTTTTTGTTTTTGACAGTTTGAAATTGAGCATAGACAGTAGAAACGTATAGGGATGTTAACCTATTACTAAAAATGTTTGAAGTAAGGTGCATATTCAATTACTATTTCGAGATATCTTATTGCTTTATCTGCCGAGTCCCCAAGCGGCACCTTGTAGATTTTTTGTAATGAAATTTGAGTGGCGTGCCTTTCACTTTTTATGTCTGTCTCTCTCGCTCTTAGGCGGGCTAACCATACCCGAGTGGAAGGGACGCGTGCCTCTCACTCGCTCTCATTGTGAGCGCATAACGTGAGCGGAGCGTAACGCAGTTTCTTGAAGTGTCACCCGGCAAACCAATTTATAAGACGTTGTCACGTCAAAACACTAACTTTGAAACATTTTAATTAAAGTATTTCAAAAAATTGTATGAAATGACTGATTAAAATGAATGTAGTGTGAAATGACACTTTTTATTACCTACTTCATGTTACAGAATAAACAAAGAAATAAGATGTTGCGTTTTGTGTGTGAACTGTGGGTGTGAGTGTGAGTGAAATCATGAAATGTGATCTATTCGAGAAAAACCCTACTAATTTCGAGTACCTAACAAGATTTATGACTTTTAAATTTTAAGTCATAAAGTTTGTATTACTTATTAAAATTTTGATGTTGATACGCGTCGGTGGTGACATTCCCGCGCCGTGCGTGGTTCCTCATGAATATGTATCACGGTGTGTGTGTGTGTGTGTATATTTAGAATAGTTCATCTGATTAAGCCGTATATTTAGAAAAGAAAATTCACTGAACCCATTACGCATTGGGCTTCCGTATTTTTGCTCACCAGATGGTGCTAGTGTAAAGATAACCCCTCGTTTTTTGAATTGGGAATTAGCTAATGTCACGTCACCTCATTGGACGTTCAATATTTGACAACTGCAGTGATTGTGCTAACAATCTCTTTCTACACTTGCGCTATCTAGTGACTAAAATATGAGGTACCCCTTATTGATTTGAAATGTGAAATCTCTTCATTACATTTTCAATTTGGTTTTGTTTTGTTCTCTTTTTCCAAAATTTACTATAATTCACGAAAAATTTTGTACAAATATTAAAACATTTTAATTATTTATTATTATGTTTTATTATTTAGAACTTCACATGGTCTACGTAACTCAAGGAGTGCACGAAAAAACAAAAAAAAGCAATTTCATACTTACATAAGAATGTTTTAGAAATCAGTTTTAGTCGATTATTTGTTTGTTAATTGATATCAAAACCACCATAGACAACGATCTATGTGTTCTCGTTTCCTACAAAGATGGCTCTGAATGGCGCTGTCGCGTTGATAAAGTTCTATTTACGGTACATCGTTGATCTCTTTCTCGCTTATAAGATTTTACAAAAGAATGAGTGAAATAGACAATGCTCCATTTTGATTGTAACGAATACTAACGAATTGTGGTTATATGACTTGAAAAGTTTTTATTTATTTTTACTAAATTATTGTGCAATTTAAAGGGTTAAATGCTTTGTTACAGTTAATATATTCATCATAATTTTAATTCTTAATTTTATTTTCGTAATATCTCAAGACGAGACGGGCAAATGGAGAAAAATGAAGAGTCAAGGTATGTGTACGATCGATAATGTCGTCATTACGGATGTGTTTATGTGTTATAACCACAAATACACTTTCTTTCACACGTTTTTTTCACTTCTACCTCGCTTATTTATCGCACACAATGTTTTTATTGTCATTCATGTGGGTATTTAATGAGTAAATGTTACACGAGTTGTTTATTTTGGAAAAATATTGGCACACATTCCACCGTTGGCCATAACGTTTTCCCTTCGAATTTGATCTTCGAATGTTTAACGGATTCTTATTTGAAAGAAATTCGTTATTGTATGTTTCAATTATAGGATTTATTGACACGATAAACAATAACAACCAGGTAGGAAGCTGAATTGATAGATATTTCCTTGAGTTAAGAGTATTTTAACGTGATGCAACTACGTAATACGGTTCAATGTCGCCCGTGATTAGGTAGGTGCGTTGATTATGCAATGTTAACTTGTTCATTTTATATGTTCGTATTTCAAACCTGAGAAAATTTTTCATTCATTGGTTATCTTTTATTCGGAAACTATACAGGTGGTTTCGAAATGAGGTTAACATTTGGTATGAACGGTTCTGGTTGAAAAGATAATCTTGCTAGAAAAAGATAGCGTATATTTATAATAGGTAAACATAGCGTTGATACTTGATAGCAACGCTGCGTTCACCTCTATTATCTGGGATTGTTTACTGCAACTTTTTATTTTTACCTTTGATTCTATGGTTGCATCATTTTATTGTATGAAGCACATTTTAAATGCAAATTGATTTTATCTTACCGATTTAAATGGTACCTAAGGTTAACTAAGTATACATGCGTACTCGCTTGTCCTTGGCCGATTTTTATCTCATTATGCCAGATTCAGATAGAATTGGAGCATACATTTCTATGAATTTATTCGTTTCGTTGAATGGTTAGGTTTTGGCTAACCTAACCCTTCATGCCTGCAAAGTCTTAACCATAAAAAAGGTAGGTATAAGGTTTCGTATGTACATTATGGATTAGGGATTAGACGACACAGTATGAGTGCCTACCTAATTGTACTTAGTTGTTGGTAAGTTTACACCCAATAAAAAACTGATTTTTCAGTCTCCCATATATATTAATATAATATATAGTCAAATCGATATCAAAGCGATAACCAAACCTAATTATTTCATTAAGAATCTCGACAACATTCAGAGAACAGCATACAAATAATAATTTGGGGATTAAGTATTGATCGGTTCTCTTGGGTGGTAATATATCGCACAAATTTCAAGGTAAGCAGGATACTCCACCAGAAATGAGGTCATCAGAAGCACATTATCAATACGTGTTCAAATTATTTAAACACCACTGATAAACGGTGAAGGAAAACATCGTGAGGAAACCTAAGCTTATAATTTCTAATCAAAATTTTAATTTGCCAATCCGCATGGGCAAGCGTGGCGATTAATGCTCAAACCTTCTCCGTGTGAGAAGATGCTTTTGGTCAGCAGTGGCCACTTATAGGCTGTTGATGATGTTTATGATTAGAACACTAATGCCCGAATACTCAAACGTTATTCAATTTTAAGTCGCGCTTAAGTATAGTTCTGTCTCTACAAATTCTTTGTAAAATGACAGAGACTGCACGATATTTAAGCACGACTTAAAATTGAGTAACGTTTCAGTATTCCAGCATACGACAATCCAAAAAATCCGAGAACCAACCTTAACAAAATATGTGATATCATCGTATTCTTGGACGAGTTTTGAGATAAAATGGCAGTTGTTCCATCTGTACTTTAACAGTGCGTGATATCCCCCACTATTAGACTATGGGGTCTCCTTTACACAAGCATGTACGAATGTTTGCCATAATTTTCAGACTTTGCAAGCGAATTTATCATCGAGCCTCTCTGTCAGATTTGTACAACCTTCCTCTGCTCTTACGACATCCTTACAAGAGTACGAATGGACAAATGAATTTTAATCTGCCGTCACATTACTTTTTTTAAGGGGGGAAAATCATTGAATGCCTGCTCTAATTGAGTGTCAGACTCTTACTGAGTAAAAACCACCCCGTTCCTTCTCTTGCACGTCGAGCCGGAGCCCCGGTAACCCGTTGGGTTCTCCGCTACAACCGTCACATGTAAAAATGTAAAAAGTTTGTATTCCGCTGCATCTAGTTACGACTAGGTACGATAAAATAATCTAGAGAAAGAATGAAAGCAGGAAGTAACCAAGGATACTTTAATTTACCACCATATTTATGCAGTTGCTACCCCTTTGATCATTTTGAAGCCTTTTATTTTGCACCTAAATGTCAAAATCTGAGTAATGAATTAAGAAACAAAACAAATCGATTGAATTAGTCAAGCCGATTTTAATGGATGCGTTCGCGGCATCCATTCATAATGGCAAAAACTTTAATCACATTAAGGACCGGTTTAATATGAATGTTGAAAAACAGCTGATGTTATTCTTAAATTTTGTGAGAAGAAAACATGTTTAAATCCTGGAGGATTATCATAATTTATTATCATATGGATGAGTGCGATGTAATGACGTCATCTTTGTTATATGCAAGTTGTTATGCGCCGGGCTCGCCCGACTGATATACTAAGTCCCAACATACTATAATTGATTACAATATTTTACAATTCATATTTTTTTCGTTTTTAAGCCTATTCCGTTAACTGGGGTTAAATTCAATGCAGCAAAGAATCTTACTTGACTTCTGTCACCATCTAAGTGATTTTGTTCCATTATGCTTCGGAACTTCCTTGCATAAAAATCGGTCTCTTTTAGCTCCTTAATAGATCATCAACGTCATTTTACATAATATTTGAATAACCAACCCACATAGGCCAAGACATGTTCAAAGTATTATTTTCACGGTCCCTTCACGCTGTAATTGGTACTTTAAATGACATCGGCACCAGGTGCATCCATAAATATAATTCCAAGCCACATGTCGATTGAGTGTTGATTTGATGTACATATCGTGACTAAAACACACTAGAATAAAATAGGGACAAATAAACATTTAAAACTAATTATTTTAGAACCCCTTTTGGGACATCCAGTTCCGTTTATTAGATTTGTAGGTAGTTAATTAAAAAAATTACTCCTTTTAAAAGGTGCTTTATAAAGCTCTTTTGTAACATGAAGCCGCGAACAACCTAACGAAGCAGGAATAGGAACGTGGTGGTTTTTAGTCTGTAAGATTCAGACCCTCCCTCTCGCCTCACTCTCAGCGGGAGAAGTCATTAGATGTCATCTATCTAGGACAATAGACAATGATCATCTGATAGATGATTGTCCTAGATACAGGTCTTATACAAAAAAAGCTCTTTTGTGACTTCTATTGGAAAATGAATATAAATATGAAAAGGAGTAGTCCAATTTTTTTGCCTAACTATAAAATACAAGCTATCCTATAGGTAACAACGTGACGTTTCCTAACGACAAAATTTGTAGTATAAAGTATTGCCATTAAAAAGTCATAAAGTGCTCCAGTAAATAGTTTAGTTTATCCATTACAACAAATGCTCAAGCACGGTGGTCCCACTTAAGTTTTAATTACATCTTAGCACAAACATCTCGCGTCTTATGTCCCTCAAACTGGTTTACTACAATCAATCAAAATTACAGGACACTTGGGTACTTCTATTTCTAGATTGAAGAATCTTGATGATGTATAATCAGAGGCAATGGTTTTTGCTGCATTGGCGTGCGCCTTACGTCCTGTCATCAACTAGATTACTTGAGACTAGTGTCGTGTTCTGTGTACCTGGTACTATTCCCCCGTACCGTGGATAATGCAGTGTAGATTACTTAAAGAAAAGGACTGGGTTTGGTACCTAATTTGATGCTACCTTGAATTTTTACCTCTTTTTGATACCTATAACTTATCTCGACCAGGCATGCCAGCTAAATTGTAATCTCTAACTTGCCTGACAGTCGTAATCGTAAAGACTATAATAGTAAACCCTCATATGTAGAGGAGACTCATAGTATTTTTTTTTAATGCGGGGAAAATCATCGAATGACTGCTCCCGCCTGGGTGAGGCGGGAGGGAGTGTCAGACTCTTACTGACTAAAAACCGCCCCGTTGACCCCGTTCCTTCTCCTGTACGTCGAGCCGGTAACCCGTTAGGTTCTCCAAATCGGCATCAGCCTTGTTGGGCCCCATCCGCGGTGGTCTGATGGCTCTTTGAGGCGCGTGCGGAACGCGTCGCGCCGTACGCTCGGGTCTGTTTCTGGTCGGACGGGGAGCCACCCATGCTTGCCGTCCGCAGGCCCGCGCTTACGGTGGCCGGAGATCGTCCCGAGAGACTCATAGTCTACCATTGGACTGGACTGACACGGTGTCTATGATAATGTTCCGTAGTTAAAATTAGCTTCATCTACATATGATTTTTTCAATTTTGTTCACAGTATGGACGAAGAAAAAGGCACAAAATCCTACCTCCAGTTACAGATTGAAAGACTAAAGGTCCTACAAGCGAAGCTGTCGACAGAAGCTGAAGAAGATTATGTTATTATCAAAGAAGAGTAAGTACTAGATGTAAGCTTTACAGAAACCGCAGCGAATATATTATTTTCTTACGTTTAGCTTGAAAATGTATGAAAGGGATTTGATTCGGCGATGATTTCAATTTGATTGAAGTAGGTATAATTATAGTATGTCAAAAATCCTAGGAAGATTCTTTTAGATATTTTATACACTGTAAATAACAAAATCAATAAATTACGATTTAATTACTATCATTTTGTTTCCAATCAGAGCTTTTGACGTCGTACAACGATTGATAAATTAACATACTATTTAGATACACTAATTGCGAGCGAAACATCTTACTTTTAAATCCAGGCTAGAGCTATCTACAGACATAAGTCTATCCTCTTTTTATCGTGAACGTTAATGTACTTCGTGGATTCACTACGAGATGTCGCTGCATTTCTAAGGGTATAGTGCCCTTACGCAGATTAGTTGACGTGTAGAAATGTGAGAAACTTGAATGATGAAGAAAGGGGGAATGTTCCTAATATTGTTATTTGTACCTGTCATGTTATTTGATGCTCGTAGCACAAAACTTTGGTACTCTTGGTAATAAATTAGTAATTTTTTGTAACGGAGTGTTCAATAGAACTGACCAATAATGTCTTGACATACATACGGATGTATAAGTATCGTATATCTATGCCCTTCTGGGAATAGCATAGGATATTATCTGACAGTTATTCATGTCCCTGGGACGCGTTTGACTTCAGTGTTCCGGTGTTTTCATGGTTGTATCTACTGTAGATCCTGGCTTACAGGAGTTGCGGCGGTTATAGGAGATGGGGGCGGACTTGTTCCCTTAAAAAAAAAGTACATATTATCTACTTTAGTAATCTGGCTAAGCCTAGCCTTTGCTGTAAGTACACATTCAAAAGAATATGTGCCAATTTTAACGATTAAATTAAAATAACATACTATATCGCGTGCAAGAGCGCCCTTTGCAATCTAAGGAAGCACATTCATTAGTCTTGTAGGCTTTTGACATTGCGAATTGCGATATCTAGTAAAACTCAGCGACATTCTCGTACGCCCACACTTGCTTAATGGTTTAAAAGCAAAATCAGTTGGAATGTTTGTTTGTTTTAAACACATAAACTGACTAATCAATTTTGATATATTTTAACACTGATTCAGAATCTAAAACAACAGCTTCTTTTAAGGGTATAATGAATCATCCAATGTCTTCTCCCAGTCTCATTCCCACCTTAGGTGAAGCGAGAGGGACTGTCAGCTAGACTACGGACTAAAAACCACCTCTTTCCAACTTCTGCTTTGAGCCAGAGCCACGGTAACCCTCGCGGTTCTCTGGAGCCCCGATTGAATCTATAAAGGGCATCAAACAACAAATCGAAGGGCATTGTAAAATTTTATGATTGAACATAAAATTTTTGAACATAATCTTGGTAGACACAAGAGTAACCGCAGGCAAAAGTTAGTTTAGTACAAATCAAGTTGGGTGTGGAATTGTGGAGCCTGTTTGGGCATCAATTCGCACGCTTATTTCTTCTGGGTGCGTCTCTGAATGACGTCATTAACATGTATTGTGATCGGATAAGAATGTAGTGTCACGAATTCTCAGTACAATTTAATAATACATAACCTAACGTGCCTTTTTTACTGAGGGAGAGCAGAGGATTATGCTGGTAGCAAAGGGAAAGTTGGTACTTATAAAACTTATATTTACTGGTATTTAGGAGTTTAATGGGAAATCTTAAGATTTACCATAGTTCGGTTCGGGCTATTACAATTAGGTTAACTGTCCGTGTCCACGTTGCGTCTTTTGACGAATTAATGCCTACAAAATGACAAATGCTTTCATTTTGCTTAGTAAAAACGAAGTAACTTAAGTCCGCCTATCGTTATTGACGAATGCATACATTAGTTAAATGAGTGGTAGACTAAAGTATAAAATGTTATCGTCATAATTATAAAGTTGGAAATCAAACAAAGAATGGACGCCCTACGTCGCCTTTTTTTTTTTTTTTTTTTTTTTTTTTTTTAAGGGGGGAAAATCATCGAATGACTGCTCCCGCCCGGGTGAGGCGGAAGGGAGTGTCAGACTCTTACTGACTAAAAACCACCCCGTTCCTTCTCCTGCACGTCGAGCCGGAGCCCCGGTTACCCGTTAGGTTCTCCGCGACTCCGAATCGGCATCGGCCCTATTGGGCCCCATCTGTGGTGGTCTGATGGCTCTTTGAGGCGCGCGCGGAACGCGACGCGCCGTACGCTCGGGTCTGTTTCTGGTCGGACGGGGAGCCACCCATGCTCGCCGTCCGCAGGCCCGCGCTTACGGTGGCCGGAGATCGTCCCGCGATCCCCGACGCCCGGTGTGTCCTTCGCGATGGCTGGGTTGCGAGGAGGCAGCGCTTCGCTGCCTCACGCGTCCCGCCTCCTCCTTAGCCAGCATGACTGCTTCGCAAAAGGAGGAGACGGCATCCCAGTCCCCCTCGCTCCGCATCATGGCCTGAACTAGGCCCGGACGCGAGAGGTCTCCATCGCCGATCACTTCCCTGAGGGCACGGCGGTGCTCAGCCCACGCAGGGCATTCCGCAACAGTGTGTTCCACCGTGTCCCCAGGGTGGTCCTCGCAGTGATGACACCCGGGCGTTTCCTCCCGCCCCATCAGACACAGGTACCTCCCGAAACTTCCATGTCCGGTGAGGACCTGCGTCAGGCGGTAGGTGAGGACGCCGTAGCGTCTCTCAAGCCACTCCTCAAAGAGGGGACTTACCGCTGCAATGGCAGCGAGCCCAGCCCTACGTCGCCTAGGGTTACGCTATTTAAAGAACTTCAATCAATACATAAACTAGGTCAAAATTGCTCGCACATTACTGATAGCCTTTTGTTTGACCTGGATGTAGCCTATCCGGTATTTTAAGGGACAAACCCTACACACAAAAGGATCATATTATGGTCCTTATGGCTAAGGGAGTAAGACTGATTTTGTGACTATTATATGGCCGGTTTTACAATGAAATACGCCAGACGTCATTGTAAACAAGTCGGTTTCGGTTTTTGTTGCAAACAGCTGTGCAAAAACGTAGGTTGGACAATTTGTATTTTGGATAGTGTAGGTAATACTATAAAAGACTACTAAGATAAGGTAAATATCTTGTGGATATTTGTTTCTTGCTAATTACTTCTTTAGAAATCAAATTGGGTAGATAATTATAGTAGTTAGTAGATAAGTTCTGTCTCATAAACAACTCAAATAGAGAATACCATACCATTTTGTTAAAAATACAAAATACCTACTAAAATAAATAATGAAATTAAAATTAGTCGGTGATAAATATAAAAAGCTGAACAAATTACTAAATAATTTTTAAATTTGCGAATTTTAATTCGAAAACTCGTTCCAAAGAGGTCGGTATAATCCTAGACTGAAGCTAGACTCCTACTTTCCCTATTATTCTTACACCTGCATCATACATACTCACTCAGAATCCCACATCTCTACAATAAATTGAACTATTAAGTATGGAATTCCATGGTCATTATGGCACGGCCCCGAGCATAAAGGGACGAGATAGTGTTGCTACAAACAATATTTAAAACTCCCCTTGATTTTCCGCAATTTAAAATTTTTATTAAATCATTTTTATTTATTTTAATCGTTAAGTGAGGTGAGTGACCAGCCTTGACGGGTTTTAGATGGAAATTGTAAAATGTCAGTCTTGAAAACGATGAATAAAGATTATTGTTATGTTTTTTGCAGTTCATTTGAATAATTTATTATCTTGTTCTATCTAAGTAATAGGTACCTATTATGTAGTAGATATACTTAGATACTTCTTTCTTTCGTTTAATAGTAATAAGATAATAATAATTTCTAATAATAACAAAATGCGGTGTAAGTCTCATGACATAGTCGTAGGTCCGACGTCCGATAAAACATGTTTTTGTTTCTACAAAGAATTATTCGATAGCAAATTTTAATACTTAATTAGTTGGAGATAAAAATAATTATAATTGAATAAGGATAGTTGCAGTCCATTTTTTAAATAATTAAATTAACTCAAGATAAAATAGAATGACGAATCTCTTCTCAAGAATAGTTAGAAAGGGATGCAATACATTCAACAGATACGTGCAACCCTTTCCAAGTATGCTTGAGCGGATATCTCCACTTGAGTATCGTTCTGTAATACGGCCATAAGTGCGCAGCATCACATCAACTAAACTATCTCTCACTGGCCCTAGGCCTTTGCCTTACCATGTGAATTACGGAGAAAGAATGGGTGCTTACTTGTTTCAGGCTACCTATTTCAGATTTTAAAGTTTACTTTAGGTTTTTTTAACTGTTATATAAATGGTGTCTAAAAAAGCTTAAAAAAAACATTGTCATTTAACTGTCATAATCTAAAAGTAATTTTTAATTTCACGTCTCGATAAAGGGTTTATACGTTCTAATCATTCAACTATGAATTTCTCAACCAAGAAACTAATTACCCACTTATTAGTGGAGAATCTACCGTGTTGGCAACACCATAACTGAGGGTAAACGCGCCGGGTTCCCGCGATCGCCACACGTTCAGTCAGTCCGGCTTCGCGCGCGTAACAGCCGAGATTCATCGCGTCCGACGCTCTAATAGGAAAAAAAAACAATAAAAAAATAAAACCATTGATTTATCTGTATCATTTTGGCGGTAACGTAGCCATTAGTGATGTTCGCGTTAAAATAAAAAAAAGTGTTAGAATAATGCTTTACAACGATGATTCTAAGATCAAATAGTGATAAGGGTGTTTTATTTATTCAATACGTAGTAATTTGTGTGTAAGAGATGCAATATCAAAGTAATGACGACGACTTACAATATCGGATTTTTGGCGAATCCTTCAACTTTCCCATCGAGAACAAAACTATCGGAGGCCGGCGAAGAAAGTAAGTCTTACTTTTATAATGTTTTTTTTTATGTTTTGGTATGAATTCATACAGCCAGAGAGTATCCTTAGACCTTACTTCATACCTTTTTGCATTTCGGCTGGGGTATGCGCCTAAAAACCTGTTTCGCGTGAATGTCAGTGGATATTTACGCGAGCTGACCATATGATCTGCATAAACAGACTTGTCTGGACGATACGACATTCTTTTGTACATACCTAATACATTATATCTGCGAGATGTGACTCGTAAGTAGTTTGTTGTAGATACGAAGTTGTGAACAAGCAAGAATTATTTAGGTAGTAGGTAGGTATTTCACTATTTACTTGATAACAATAAATTGATTAGGTTTGTTACTTACCTTTGTGGTCTTATCGGATTTCTATTATTTATCCAAGCCAGAAAGATCTTTTTTTTATATCGGGGGCATGGGCAACCTTTAAAAGCTTTTGAGGAGATAGACTACCTGTTTGAAACTAAGTACTTATGTACCTTGTGTGGAATTTTAGCCCACTAAAACCGCATGCATTCTGGTGATAATAAACACTTGCCTAGGTAAGTAAGTACAAGAGGCATTATATTACCTAGGTACAAATAGGTTATAAAGAAACATTCTTTAGGTACCTATTGTTAACATGGGTAAAACGCATTTGTTTACTATGTCTTGTCCATCAACTGCCGAGTACGAGACCATTGATACCTACTAGGTACCTACTTAAAATAACCTAACTAATTCGTTAGATCCGAGCTAGATCACCTTTTTCTTGTATAGAATAGATATCTAATATTCTTTTGGGGAGTAAAACTTCTTTTGATGTAGGTATGGAGTTCGCCATCACATTTCCCGATTGTGCCCAAATGAGCGGTCATTATCCCTAACAACCCTTTGCTTTAAAATATTCTCAAGCACGCAAATACCGAAGCTATTTGCAAATTCAATTCACCTAGGACCACGGCCTAGGTCATTCGATACGCCTACTAAACTGCTCTAGCACTAAGCTCAAGTCACATTGTTTAAAATGTTCTATTTGTAGACGTTTCAACATTACCGTGTATGGGAAATATTAATAGCGCCGTAAAAGCAATGAAAAGTGTAAACTGTAAAAGATTTATGTTTCACACTTATGATTTGAGCTAATATTAGTACGGGGCGACTAGGTTTGGTTGTCACAGAGGTCATAATAGCTTATCGAAGGAAAAATGAATATTAATCGGAGTTAATCGGTAACAAGTCAAAAAGAGGTGCAGAATACCTAATGATAAATCTTTCGCGATTCTTTGCCGCCGATGGATCATCGATAACTGCCGAGACAACCAAATTCGGTTTCTATTAGCTACTTGATGTAGTTTAAATTTTTTTGACAGAGAATTGAATAGAGGAAAGCAATATTAGGTATCATCATACCAGCAGCTGTAGCCAAATGCCACTTAGCGCTTGTCTACACGTAGAATAGAAAACCAAATTACCTATATGGGATTGACGTAAATTTTGACACTTGTTAGTGTTATCCCCATACATTTCTTTTTCTGCTCTCTCTGTAGACAAGCGCTAAAGTGGCGTTTGGCTAAAGGCACAGGTTTTGCACCATTAGTCACTAATCTCATACATCCTTGCAATACTGCAATATTTTACTACGCCAACCATCGATACATTTTAAAAAACTTAGTAGGTGTGGCTAAATTGATTTGGCTGAATATTGGTGGGGAGGTAGCTTAGAACCAGGAGACAGAAAATAAGATACTTTTTATCCAAGAATTTCCCAAAAATACTACTAGTAACGGGAACGCAAAAAAATTGAGTTGTGCATATGAAGTCGCGGACAGAAGCTAGATTTTATAATAATAACTACAAAGGATAATTGCGTTTTCCTCGTGATAGATAATCTCGAATCTTCAATTTGTCTATTAAAAGCCTTTTATTGAATATTAAAATAGAATCCAACGCGTAAAGATCAAACGTGTTCAGTTCATTCGTACCTACGTAGTTATGTAGATATACATATTATACATAGTAAACCAGCTAAGTACGCATGTACTGAGTCTGTTGAGGTTAAGGAAGTAGATATAGGTAGCCATATAATATACCTTTATAGTGATTGTATCTTTAAACTTGAACTATCATATAACTATTTTCCTTCCCTTTTTTGAAGGCAAATAGGTTAGTTTACTTTTAATTATCATATCTAATCTAAAGCAATATTTTCGAAGTTTAAGTTAATCAGGTACTGTTTTACGCTAGAATTGCTATACCGATTTTGATGAAATAGAGGTTTTTTTACGAAAATATGGTTGCGAAATTGCTTGACAAAATTATACGCTAGTCACGTCTCGAGTAAAATCTAGGAGGGACTACAAAATAAAATATTTCTCGCCGAATACCCACTATCTAAACAAAAAACCCAAACTTGTTCTCAAAAGTATTTTTATACAACAATTTTTATTAATCACTCGTTTTATTGTTATTAATGTTAATGAAATGAAGATGTCATATGTTAAAATAGGCAAAACAAGAATATGATACGGTCTCGTTGCAGATAGGTACTTATGAATTGATGGAAATATAAATAACAATTAACGTTTAATGAAGGTACATCTCGCACCGTTGCCGGAGGAAAAATTAGAAGCTCATACATTAAACTCTTTAATGATTCTTTTACATTGATCATAAGAATCAAATCAAAGAAAATATCAAAGATCAAAGAAATTTATCGCCTATAAAAACCTCATCTATCTAAATGGATTCTGCGACTCTCCCAAGACATAAGTTTATGACTAACTGTAATTGATTCCGTTAGAGAAAATCCAAAACCAAATAAGTATTTAATAAATCAATACAACTATAAACATTTTATTGACACATCAAGGCATCATTGATGAAGCCCTTACAAATTGAACTCCTCATTAGTCCAAACGTGAAAAAAATTAGAGATGCTAAAGTTAAAACTACTCAATCCAGGAATTATATTGGCTTATTTGTCGCGCTGTGGATCATACGGAACGAGGCAACCACGTGATATTAAACTACCTATGTTAAACCGAGACCTTGATTACAATCACAGTGGACTTAAGGCGGTATTTGTATGCCGTAACTAAGAGGAAGCAAGCTTGTTAAACCTCCTTGAACTTTGTGACCTCGCAAATTTTTAGGCTGGGGCCCAAAGTTGTTTGAGACCAATTAGTGCCCATTGATGATGTGGATCAAGTAGGCCATGACAAAAGAGCAGCAGTTGATTCCGAAGACACAACACCCGTCTCTGGGGACGGGTGTTAAATTAGACCAAAATCGTCGTGTGGATAACAAAGAGTAAAACATATTTATTAAGGGAACAACTCGTTTCTCTAAGAAAGATTTTATCTAAATGCTCTTAGGAGACCAAGGTCATTTTTTTGTGTAACCGGTTGGAATTTAAAAAAGTCTTTATCAGCTGGGATATTTACTTGTAAGTCAGAAAGAGCACCGCTGTGATAAATTTAGAAACTTACAAATTTTGAACACAAAATAAAATGAGATGTCACGAATTATTTTGCCATTTAAAGTTCTAAATCATCAGAGGTGTGACCGAAGATGATAATACTATAGAAAAGGAAGCGATCATTTACAAAGTCAAGCTACATACGAATAAAATTTAAATATTTAAGTTGGTTACGACTTGACTAGCAAATGGTCCGGATAATCCTGCGTGCTTTCGGGGACCTTGAGATGTAGCCAAGGTCTCACGTAGCTTTTCGAGATGCCTTCGCAAAGCGTGGGCTGTGTAACTAGTTGGGTGGTGTACTCGTTGAATGAAGTCATAGTCTGTTTCATTCAAAATTTTCGTACCTACTATCGGTGACCTTGTTAGGTTATTGTTTTAGAGACCCTGAGCAATAAATTATTCTGGATGGATTCTAAGGATGTTGTCATAGACATTTTTTTTGCTTGTTGCATTTATTTCGGTGTTTTAACAATGCTTGTTTTGTATTATGCTAATGATTGATTAAAGAATTAATGTTGGGTACCGAAATTTGTGTAACAATAAGAATTTTACTATTGACTTCGAAGAAATATGAAGTTTTAGAAGGTTTCACTACTGTTGCTTCATCCAAGTAATTTTTCTCACATACTTTTCATGTCTATTACGTAGTTAAACCATGTTTCAATTGTAATACTCAATCTATACTTATCATAATTGTAATGGATTACTTGTTGTTTAATTTGTAGGACCTCTAATCTCACCTCTCACCTTGCATTACAATTTTTAAGAGGGTCGAACTCGAAAATTCTTCCACGGTCTACCTCTTTGTCTCCCGTGGGAGTCTAAACATCAAACAATGAAGCCTGGTGCATTGACCATGGTGCAACCCCTCCGTACTGAGGTAAACGACCATTGTACTGAGGGTGGCACCCCCAAAGAGCCGATGGCCTTAATTGCCTCACGTGCATCGCGGCAGATGGCTAGCAAGGTGCGAGTTAGTGAAGTCCCTCCTTTATCGATAAAATGCGCTTGCGACTAGTCTTTTTATTTTGTACAATTTCTGTATTTGCTTTCTGGTTGGTAGTTCGATTTTTATTATTTTTTATTATGATTTGTGCATTGCGTGCTTTGGTGTTTTTGAAGTGGTAAGGACATTAAAAAATAGATTTGTACTGACCAATAGTAACAGACGTCGCTTTTCTATGTCGTTTCATGTTATTAATTTTATTCGAGTATTTTTTACTTATCCTTATGTGTTACATAAGAAACATGAATTTGGTGCTTAACTAAATTAATTTAAAACTTTAAATGACTTCTTAAACTTCGAAAACTTTATAAAACTTTTTTACTTTTACTTTACAAAGTATTTATTTTTTATCTTAACCTATTTGTTAAACAATTTGCTTACGAAATTATAAAAAAACAGACTTGCTTTCCGCGTTCTGTATATCTGTGTATTTCATCAATATCAATAAAATATCGATAAGTGAATTGTCCATCCGTATCTAACGCGCCTTTCCTATGAATACCAAAGTAATTGGGGTGACTGTAGGACTTGACTTTCACACGATTGCAACTGCACCTAATGCTAGAACATAACAATATTATTTACGAGTTTATTAAACCAGCCAGTGAACTTTTTACGAGACTTTGCTAAGTTGACATTTCAGGAAGGAGTTTTTTCACGTAATAACACAGTAATAAATTGCTACAAGGAACACTTAAATGAATTATTTATTACCATACGTAGTCATGACAAAATAACTTTGAGTCACCACATGAACGTTTTAATAATAATTATCTATGAAGAACCAGTCGAATTTCCGACCACGTGGAGACAAGCCATATTTTTTTTCTTATTTTATACATTCAATAGACCAGCTGGTTTGATGTCAGAAGAAATATTGTATAACATTTTAAAGGGGAGCCCAAGAAATTGAGGGAGCTATTATTTTTTGGAACCGTCTTAACAAAAGTTCGTATGAGCCTTCTTTGTTATCCACGAGACGGATTCGCAATGGTTGACGAGTAGGTACCTTTTTTTTGGGCCATGAATAAGTAACATGGGTCTGTTCTGTATTTGTGTCAAAGTTCATCAAGGTTCTTTAAGTAGTGTCCCAAGAATTGCGGAACGAGATCGAAATTTATTGACACTCCCTAAATTTTACGAGCTTTTAAATCATGTAACATTTTATACACGTCTGGGTACGAGAAATTTATAGTCATAGACGATCGACGTACTGTAACGACATTTTTTACGATGTACAGAGGCTCCAATGAATTTTAAAGGAATCGATAATCTTACCTGAAAAACGATAAATATGACAATAAGATTTTGATATGAAATCATCATTCCGACAAGGTTCGATTCAGCAAAAACATCGATTGTGTACACAACGGATGAATGAATCGATTTATGCCAGTGATGCGTAGGTGTTTCGATAAGCTGCACCCGTGTTGGCGCGTGCTATGCCTTCGAGCCGGGTGCGTTTAGAATTACTTATGCACCGAAGATGTTTAACGTCATGAGTTTATTCAAATGAGGTTTTTGCTACCCTCACGGTGCGTCAGAACATTTCTTCGTAGTCGTTTGTAAAGATCGACGATGTTTATCAAGTATCCCCTTAGTTTGGTCAAAAGTTCGCTTTTGTCTCAAAATCTTCAACTGTGAAAGGCAAACAACCAAATGCTTTAAGAATGAAATCCGGTTTAGAATAAGCATTCAATTTGTTAAGTACGGGTTTTTGGAAATTGGTTAAAAATAACACATCCATCACTCGTACTTTTCATATCTTATGCCCTTTGCCATTGTTATAATTATGTCCAGGATATTCGTCATTGTTTTGTTTTTATCAGTGGTTTACAGGAAATTCTACACGTAGTCAATGTGTTTTAATTGTGTTTATAGTTTACTTTTCTTTGTAACTATCTTTAGCTATAATAGGAAAATAGAAGACTTTAAACCAACCACGATATTATATATTTTTTTCAATCCTGGCAGATGTTTTATCGTTACAGTGCCTTCCTTTGCATGTAGAATGTATTTCGTCGTCTGCTATCCTATTAATTTGTTTAACTAAATACTGGTATTAATTAGATGTTTTTATTTATATCACAGCTGTCGAGTTTTTTACTATCATGTATGATCAAATTATTCTAGACCACACCTTTACATCGCCAATTCCTGTATGATAATGTTTCATTTTTTTATGACCAATGGTTCACCGTTTCGCTGCTAAATAATCTTGCAATTGTCGAAACCACAAGCACCTATAAAGTTGAAACAGTAAAAACTTCATACTAATGCGGGTATTAAGTTCTATGGAGAAATTCTGAAGGGCCCCTATGTTTTAGATAATTTCACTGTTTTATGGAAAGCATTGTTAGTTTCCCATTATCATGCATGAGGGTTTTTTAAATAGTTATCAATTCTTTTATTTCCGTCAGCCATATGGCGATCGAATCGATTTTATGGATCTTCGGCCATGTTACATAATGTTGTATTAAAATAAACCTCTGATATCATTATAGTGTTAATTTTTTTGGGACCGGTTGTGCCGGATATTTGTTGAGCATCCTTTTCATAATGTTTTCCTTTACTTTAAGCCGAGCGATCTTACTTTTAATAAAGATGTTAGCCTTATTGTGAACGTTTACATCTCTTATTTCATGATGTCGTAAATGTTTGAAGAAAACACTAAACGTATGTCCTTCTTGGTTTGCAAATCATCAAGGAATGTGTATTTACCTTTTTTGTTCTTACTTTTCTTGAGATATTCTGAATCATTTGAAATACCCCGTAGTCCGTTGGTAGGTAGGTTCTTACTTTAAGACTACGGTCTTTTAAGTCGTTATCTGTTTCATCTCTATTTAATCCGATACATTGTAACTCGAGAAGCTTACGATAACAATCAGTTAGTAAATTTAATAGAATCAGGGTTTGCATCAAATGCATAATGTTTTACCCGTCCTTGATTATCATCATTCCTGAGCTCAACAACCATGTAATCGGTTCTCATTGCTTATTTATTCATTCCTAATTAAGTAGTAATGGTATCGTTTAGTTATCAGGCAGCGTGAACGCCATATTGTTCATGAGTCACGGTTCTGACATGCTCTGATGGGTTGCGAAGATGTGGGCCCATGGGAACTGGAATATATTAAAAGTCTTGTACTAATTCTGGTTTTGTACAAGTTTTTTCAATACCAATTCGCCTATTGATAGCATCTTGATCATTTATCATAGTAATGGTTTTGTTAACCTTTGTATTGTTCTTATTGGTTGAAGTTCTGTTTTGGTTTTCGCGTACGTTTTTAGAATATTTATTTGGATCATCTATTTTATTAGACTTTTTTAATTCGGTACAATCTTTATTCACAATTTCATGTCTTGGCTTTTTTTTTAAGGGGGGAAAATCATCGAATGACTGCTCCCGCCTGGGTGAGGCGGGAGGGCGTGTCAGACTCTTACTGACTAAAAACCACCCCGTTCCTTCTCCTGCACGTCGAGCCGGAGCCCCGGTTACCCGTTAGGTTCTCCGCGACAATGTCTTGGCTTAGGGTGTGAGCTAGCAAGCATTGATCTACATTAATAATTCAAACTTTATTCATTTTACAATAAGATTTGATATATTCAATGTAATTCCCGCATCGAATTACCCAATCACGCGTGAATGGAATCAAAATACTGATTGTAATTTATTGCACTTATAATTAACGTAAGGGTAGTCGTACCACCCTATTTTACAGGTAACCATGGCATATTCCCACGAGTTTAAAAAGCAGGGGGCTTGCATAGCTTCGGACAAGGGGCTAAAGCATCGGTGCATGTCCTTTCTGATCTTTTTATCTAAATTTGTAAACGATGAACAAGCAGATGTGGCGATGTTTATTAAATTTCCGATGTTCCCAAGGATTTTAACCCCAGAATTGGATTAAGTTGATTGAAGTGACTTGTTAGATAATATTGAATTACATGTACCTGGTAGGTAGATGTCAGATGGACAGTTACCGCATGGCAACTGAAGTACTTGGCAAGGCTAACCTAGTTCTTTTGTGACTTTTAAAAAGACTAGACATTTGGTCTTTTCGTCCCCTATTATATCCGCTATTATATTCTCCATTCACAGCACTAGGCACCGCATTAAAATTATACAGGATTTTTTCAAAATGTATAGTGTTGTATTAGTACAAAAAAGTCGCCGTCTTTTATCTCCATTTCAACACTACGATTAATATAAGTTTCTTACATCCATTAGGAGGGACTCACGGTTCTTACCGAGATTATATACAACAAATGTTCCTCAAAACCTGTTTTGGGACTTGGAGAAAACGATTTTTTTAATCACCCCTTTGGTTTCAAAGGGACACTATTGTTAAGATTTTTAAAGTGCATTGCCCTTTAAATGGGTCATTTGCTAAGGGGCTTTTGAAGTACACAAGCAAGTTGTAATCACCTATTGTTTATTTCGCTTTCAATGCAAAAATAAAGTATTCAGAATACTGCATATATCTATAGGCGACTTAATGTTGGTTCAAACCACACTAAACATCAAACACAGATACAAAGACACCAAAATTCATCAAACAATTTGTTATACCATCAAAAACTATGACGAAAGGAAATGATAACACCATAAAATAAACATAATACTATACACAAAAGCTACCCCAACTTTAATCACTCACCATTGAGTTGATCCACTACCAAAAGGCATTACGTTCTTGCTTCTTATTGGTTCGCTGCGCGCATCCCTCGCAGGCGCAGCTGCGCAATAATCAAGCGGTGCGTGGGGGGCGCAGATGGCGTACGCGCACTCCCGCCCGGAATTCAAATACATAGTACCAAAAATCGATATTTTGTTACTCGTTTTTTCACTTTGATGTGAGTTTAGTTATCTTTGTCGTGTGTCTTGTGTTGATATTTCTATTGGGATTCTGTCAATAGTTAATCTTCTATGGTTTTTTTTGTGTGGATTTTAAGTCGTCGTAATTTTTTATGCACAGTACAGATTATTGAACTGTTTTTTTTTACCCGACTGTAGGAAGGTTATTGTCTAACTTCATGCAAAGATTAATGTTTGATAATTTTCAAAGATCTAAAATAGCGTGGCTAGATTTGCCACAACAGTGTTCAAAATACTGTAACTTCGAGGTGGTCCATCCACCCAAGTATTTCTATTGCCTTATAATTAGCAACTGTGAACAAAATAATCGATGACCAATAAATAATTCATTAAAAATCGACAAAAACAAAAAAGGCTCCCGTTTTCGAACTTTACGGGAATCGATAATTGCAAATCGGTATCGGTATCGTGAATTCGCCGTTCGTTGACACGTGGCAAGCCAGATGGCGTATCACCTGCCGTCTGAGGTAAAGAGGTGTAGTCCTGTATGGGTTTGCGGAACAAGACCGTCCGGGACTGCATTCTTTAGTAAAACGAATTCCCATCACTACTCGGTCGTTGACTTGTTCGATTTCTTACTAAACTTCTTTTTTTTTGCTTTTATGGTCTTTCGGAACCCTTTTGCACTTGCTAATTAGTTCAATGTATGACTTTCATGTTTTTATCTCCATAAACGATGAAGTTTGATTGCACTGGTCCCAAATTAGTCTTTATGGATCAGGTGATGACAACTGTGGAACTGTTTACCATTTGGAACTTCAATGCCTCAAAGACAAAACAATACCACCTCTGGTCATAGCGAAATAACACTTTAAAACGCTAATAAAGGCTAGGACAAAAATAAATCAAGCAATGTTTTCGCAGCCCATAACTCTGCAATAATGTAATAAACTGAAGCAATTTAGAGGCATGGCTAGGAACAATGACCTCATACAATAATACGGTCTTCCAGAGGCCGGCCGCAATCTGTTTCTCATATGCTGTCACGTAGTTACTTATTGTTTATGATATCGTAGGCCATCTATGGAGTATGCTCTTGTTTAGGGGATAAAAAAGCTAAAAATATGTTTGATGTCATTTTGAAAATGGAGGATCGAAGAATTTAAATGCTTAGACTGTTTTCTTCAACTCTTATGTAGTCACATCATAGTTATTAGATGAATTCGCTAACAGCTAGCAATAGTTTAATAACATTGATACCAATTTTCTGATGATCAGTTGTTAGATTACTTTAGTATAATCAGTCCTTAATCGTCCTTAAACTAATTAAAGTAATATCAGGAGAAATTCGTGTGTCGTTAGTGAGGTTACTGGAGGCTCAATTATTCTCCCCACTTCGCAATCCCCTTGAATCACAAGAATCCTCAAGTTCCTAATCCGCAAAAGGCCGGTAACGCACTTGTAACACCTCTGTTGTTCCGGGTGGCCATGGCTGACGCCAATTCCTTACCATCGAGTGATCCGTCTGCTCGTTTACCGGCTTATCCCATAAAAAAGTATTTGAGAAATAATCTTCATGTTCATTTCATCTTCACTAACAAATATCTTGTTCCAGTAACACAATCCTCTTACTATTATTACACTTGTATTTGCATCCGTGCTATCATTTACTACATGTTTTCTCACAATACTTGTATCTCCTACATACCCATTGCAAATGCCAACAAATAATGAGGATTAATTAAGTGGATTTATGATTATAGTAAATTCAAATTTATAAAAATGTATTCTCGAGGGATTTTTTAAAGATTTTTTGTAAATAAAAGGCGTCTGACGTTCTGTCCTGGAGGACAGAAACGGATTTGAATTCGACCCGAAATGAATCCATAACAGAGTCTTCTAATTCTAAGTCCTTTTCGCATTATTGTCAGCGAGCAGTGTAAATTTAAACTTTATAATGTAGAACGTCATTCGTAGTTTAACATTTTGTTGTAAGTTTTTAAAAGTTATGGGAATTGTAATATGAGAAGTAACTCAAGTTCACGATGTTAAAGACTTTCCATTACAAAATGTGGTTCGTAAGTACTTTTGGATACACTAAAAAAGTAAATAATTGTACCGCTATATTTACTCTTACTTCCGATACAGAAGCACAAAAGGTTGTTAACAAAACTGCACATTTTCTAAGCACGCGACGTTAAAAAAACCGGGACAAAAAAGGTCAATATTATTAATAAAAAAATCCTTATAAATAAATGGTTCATTAGCGCTTTCTCTAAACACCTTTCGGGCGCGTGCGTAATTATTGTAAGACGATATAATAAGGGAGGAAGTAAAAAAAATACAAGTCGGGGTGGAAATGTCAGGCCATGTGTGCGGGGGCGAGCCATAGCATTGTACTGCCCCAAGACATTAATCTTAGAGGGTGGCCAGGTGAACACCCTTGAACTTTTGTGCTTCCGATAATACACGAAGCTGACCGAAAATTTTGACAGCTGTTTTTTTTCACTAAGCTGCAAATGGTCAAACGAGTATGAAACTTTAGATTCTAGGAAATATGAACTATTTAGGGAATTGCGCCTAATCTATTCATGATTGTGATGCAAATGTATTTCCTCAAAAATGTCCAAAAGGAAACTATAGAATAAGGAAGTGGTTTAATTATAGATATAATTCCATTTGAAACATTTATTATAACTAGTTACAATTCTAGTTTAAACATTTTGAAGTGTGACTATGATGACATTTGATATTCAATGGTATAGGAACTTCTCCAACCAACTAGTTAAAGAATAAAAACACTTGCTCGATGTTAATTTATTTCAATCCATCATTAATTACTAGGAACTTAATAAAACTAAGTATAAAGTACCCCAAATGACTTGTCTGTCACAAATCATTATCCTGCTAAATCAGCGTTTTAATATCAAACATACGCATAAACTTCGAACAAACTTCTAGCTATAGGTACCCTGAGAATTAAACTGAAAACCAATGTCCAAGTATCACTAAATAAAAAAGATTCCATCAGGTCCTTAAGTTGGAGTTTCATACATGTTGCAACATGTACTGATGCTAATCGTTTCAAAGGTAGCAGCTGGTCCTTTTGTACGCTCCCCTCATATGCGTCCTAATGTCATCTACGTATAACTGAATTTAATTATGACCCTCACTTTACTTAGCTTTTTTTAGCTTTGTCATGTTTTCTGTTTAGATAAAACACAGGCATTTCAAAAAATAGATCTTTCTTTAAAATTTGCTCGATAACTAAATGTTTTTGAAATCTGACCTTTACAAAGTCGGCTAAACTTTATCCAATACAAAAAAGATAAAGAACCTCGATGTTCTGGTCCGTCTAACGCAATTAATTTTTATCAATACATTGATAAAATTGAGACGATCGACAAACAGACGCTAAATGGTACCGGGGTTCAGCAAAAAGTTCACATATGTTTTAAATGTGTCATCCACGGCATATGGCTGGACGGCTGTTGCCTTTGACACATCGAAATAGTATTGAAAAAAGGTCCCCTCTATTTGACTAGCAAGTCGGAAGTCGCTTCCAGATTTTAAGAGAAAATGTTTTGTAATCGACAGATACCTTATCCAAATTATGTTTACTTTTCTTCCTTGCAAAAAATGAAGATAAAACATTCCTTTTAAAAGATATATGGCAAAAGTTTATCCATCTTAAAGTAACCTTTAAAAGCGTCCACTTAATTACAGAAATATATGTCGCAGATAAGACTGATATAGGTACTACTAACAATAACTGTGATGAATCGCGCATGACCACGCAAGACCTTTATCCATTGCGTGAGAAAGTACATTAAAATAGTCAAGGGTTTCTATTTTCGCATGCATCCCCTTCAAATATGTCTGCCGTCCATTGTATGAATACGAACCATCCTTTCATCTAATGTCTATTTATCTATTTGTAAAGGCTAAACCTGTTTCTAACAATTATAACCCCTGTCTATGAATCTATCTTAGTTCAGGTGGACTAAGCTTAGTGTAGCATGATTAATATAATATAATAGTCTCAAGGGTGAGATCAGAGTCTGTGGGTAAATTACAAGTAATAAAAGATGTTGTATAATAACTGTCGTGAGACTAACTACTAAATTAACTAAAAATCGCGGGTTATCACGCGGTCGCGGCGACCGCGCACGCTGCTCATGAGGAAGAACCCCTCTGTGGTTCGAAACTAGTAGAACTTGCCGTATATTCACGTGAGTAACCCGCGATTTTTAGTTAATAAAAGATGGTATATGAAGGATATAAGAATATTCTCACAAACCAACCAGTCTCTTTATAGTTTGCATCTTAATGTCTGGCAAATTGAATGCGGATATGGTACAAATCAATTAGAAATGTCTACACTGCCAATTGTTACCAATGAAAGTTCTTAATGGTCGATGAAAGTTTCTCCGACTAATGATCGCTTTGGCTTGTTTATTATCATAAATATCCTTTGTTATCCATCCATCTCAAAGGACATTGAACTCACCCTGATAGTATTCCTTCCGATTCATTACACCTACACTTTAAAATTGCTAACAACGTTGTTCCTCGCTCTTTCATTCCTCATAAATATCAATTCTACATTGCAGAATTCACTAGCCAGTACTAGATCATCCTTGTCTCTCGATTATAAAGCTTCCTTTTATGATTCAACAACGATCCAATTTATTTCCAGACAGTGTGAGAACATCGCACTAATTTCGCAAAGGGGTGTTTAAATAATAAAAGTCTCATATATTCTCCTATGGCTCTAAATAGAAAATAGCGTCCATTGAATAAGCAATCATTCATTTGGGTCGTCTCGTTTAAGACTATCATCACTTGAATGGAAGCACTTGAGTTGATATCGGGGAATTTTAATGTCTTGAACAAAACTAGATCGTAAATGAAAATTATAAGGTCCAAACTGGTTTTTAAGAGGGAAACCTGTGTTCGGATGTAGAATAAAAAGTAAATTTAAAATGAAACACTAGTCTTTAATAGGTGCCTGCGATACTTATTTTACTTTTTTGTGTCTTTCATCATATCCATTGATGTAAGGTTCATATTTCGTATTATGATGCATTGGATCGTACACGACTTTTGCTGTTAAAACTCCTAAAGGCTTCAAACTTAAATTTTACTAGAAGATAGGATACTAGTTAGAAAAGCTCAAAATTTTATCCAAGCATCCAAAAAACTTCAGTGAATTGCATGCCAAGTGTGCTTATGGATTATTATCTGGTCCAAGAATTTTCTCCTTATCCATGAGAGCCTCTTAAATCATTGTCAAGCTTCACAATATTTTTTGCCATTAATCTAAAGGACGACAAATTAATTCCCCTTGATTGCTCTGTATTGAATTACGCACTGGGCCACCGCATCGAGTTGACTTTCCCAGTTCTCATCGGCACAGATTCCGGTGTCATATTCCTTGGCAAAAACAATATGGATATTTGAGTTCCTACGAGTTTTATGGTCCTTGTGTTTCATATTATGTAATATGTATAAGCCTTCTTATTATGTAACAAAAAGTAATTTGTTGTGACGGTCACATAAATATAGATGACGGAAACTCTTCAATGGCGGGATATCGCAAAATTTAACAACTGTTTAATGAACCAAACTTTGATAGCGTGACTCTTGATAGTGACTAAAGCCTATCCAATAAATAACCGCTTTTGATAATATTTTATTCATAGTAATAATTTTACTATTCTTCTTCATACTGTAACTGTCTTCATTAAACATTCCTTGCTTTATCTACAAATTGTCGTGACTCATCCATTCACGATTCCACGTCGAATGCATATGTCATCAAGGCATCTTATTCAACTTGTAATAAGACCTCGTCATGTTTGTCTTAATTATTTTTACTGTAAACTTGACTCTTTATAGCTTTGTCTTAATTGTGCGAGAGATCGTTTTGTAATATAAAGCGATAGACTTCGAAGAAAAGAGTGAACTATAGTATAAATGTGATACAAAACAGTGTTTTGTTCTAATTGAATCATGGGAAAATTATTATAGGAGATATGTGAACGATCGTTTACGGATTCTCTCATTCATATTGTTATTGAAATAGACGAATTAGCAAATATTACTTCTTTGATGAGAAATAGTTTGTACTTCTGCAAGTTGATCGTATAATTTTAGTACTTCGTTTGTTTTATTTTCATGAGCGGCAATGTTTGTTCTCATCTACTGAACCCTATTCAATTGGCGTGATCCTATAAATAAAACTTATTCAGAAAGCTGTCGTTTGTGACACCAGCGCTTCGGGAACGTATTGAAGTGAGACTAATTAAATATTTTGGATTGTTGATATTCTTCAATGTTTCTTTGGAGATATTTATGGCTGGTTTCTTTCATATTATCTTCCATTATAATATTGTATGTTAAAAATGTTCTGTCGATCTTGTTTCTTCATCGATATGATGACTGACAATAAAATTGGTATCAAAATTGGCCACTATTGCCCAAAATCTTCAAAGACTACATCATCAAACATTTTATTACTGCGTTTATTAAATATGCCTACTGAATCACATTTGTGACCCGAAAAAACATCCTTAGCGCATGTTACGTACATGTCTAGACTTTTGGCGCCACAGGGTTTATAAACTTTATCGTTCATTCCTTCCCACGGGATAGGTGTATGCACTTTCGTGTTGATATGACGCAGAAACGAAACCTTTCTGTACTGATTTTCTTAAAACTTGTTTGCCTGTGCGATACGATTTTCATTCTCGATTGAAATGGTCTGTTATATGTATATCTGTATTAGGGCTTTAATATTCTCGGTGGAAAACGATCAAAGACACTTGTGTCAACTTTATTGTCCAATGCATATTCATTAGTAAAATTTTGACAGTCTAATTATAATTATAATGCATGTAGATTGTGGGTACCCATGCCAACATGTTTTCAATTTTAAACCCAGATCAGATTAGGTTTCATTTATTTATTAATATGTATTCGATATACTTTGCTTATCGGCTGACCTATATGAGCGGTATTATGAAATGTTTAAAGCTTACCGATAACTTTAATTGAATCATTTGCATGTGTTTGTGTGTTATTTCCTGTGTCGTAGTATTTTTTTTGACCCCATCTTTGACTCATGTATAATTATTTTCTTTGTAGTCACATTTCCGTCCAAATTTTAAACTTTGGTCCTAAAATATGTAGATGTGGAATTTTGCAAATATCACACAGTAAAATAATGATTTAACTGAACAGGATGTCAGTAGTCCAAGGCTTTGGATATGTTTAAGCCTATGATGCAATCTCATTCGTAATTCGATATGAATAATGAATGAGCTGCAAAGTTAGTTCATTCTATTTGAAGCATTGCCATCGATTCTATTTGTGTCTTGTAATAATTCCTCTTTTGAAATGGACTATAGGCAATTAGGTACGACTGAAATTAATTGCATTGATGAACTAATGCAGTAATTATTACATTTATTATTACATTTTGGATCAAATATACATAGGGAAACTGGTCCTATGATCGGAACAGCCAAACTCTGCTTAAAAATTGTATCGTGATTGTTGATTCTCTTGACATGACATAAATATTAAGTGCCGATTCCTCATTCGCTGCTCTCAAATGGGAGTTGGAACAGAATAATAAACATGTTTTCCTCCTATAAAACGTTGCGGTAACAAATCGACTGAAAATCAAAGTTACGTGCAAGGCGACGTCCAAATGCAAGTCACTGACCAGGTAAAGAACATGTAAAATTCTAACGGGCGCTTAGAATGTTTTGAGTACACCCGAAGTGCTAATAAGCAGGTCATATAGAAGGGGACAGAAGACAGGAAACACGGGTGATGCGTGAGTTAACAGGACGTTTCCTCAGGGAACCCCTTGACAATTTTTTTCATTTCTTTGTCCCCCTTTTCAAATTGGCGATGTCCATTCTTTTGTTTTGGTTTGAAGGAAATGGTTTGTTTGTTAATTGCTTGCTTGTAGTGAATGCAATCTAGGCTTGCTACTGGAAGTGGGTGGTCCTTGTCGAGTAGTTAGTAATTTGAGAATGCGAAATTATAAATGAATGCATCTCTGATTTTAGAGACAGTATAATGAGTGCCTTTTCATGCATGTAGTTATTTATGGTTAATATAAAATGTACTGTGCTTTTGATACCAAAATGAATATAATTAATTAGGTTCAAGTTTCGAGATATAGATGGAAATTGAAACTAGAACTTTAAAAGCATTTATGATAGTTCAAACAATAAAATAAAAAAAAAACCCGTCCACCATAGTAGAGAATAGTATGCTCGTTAGTAACTACAATGTCGCTTTGATTTCATTTTTGTGGCCAAAGAAGCTCAAAACGTAAAATAAAATATAACGGATTCACGGCCAGCTTACGCACCTTTCGATAGAAATCTTGAAGGAACATAATTTACTTTTAACAATGTTATAGGCCCCTGTTTTTTCGTTCCGTTTCCCGAAATAATCGTTCGCGAAATCAAATGTACTACATCAGGGGGTGGTCACGACTGGACAGGTGAAATGACGACACAAAATGGCTACCACTTCCTCATTTAAATTTGTTATGGCTCATGTGTGATTAAAATGTAATCTAAGATGGTGGAAGTTATTAATAATAATTATTATTTACCCTAATAGTTGTAATGTCATTTAATTACGACATTTCCGTCGCAATCACAACAGTAATACGATGATATTTTCTTGAACACATCCTTCTTATTTATAAAGAAATCCTGAAGGAAGAACCTTCTTACGCCATACCTGACTCTTACGCCCAAACATATTCTTCGTTGAATAAAGACACAGCAAAAATTTAAGAACATTTAAGAAGTTTCGAAATGAGCAGAAGTCTCAAGTGGCTGATGAATGGACAACTAAAAAACTTCAACATTACAAGGAAACTGAACAGTGAAACATCTTCCTTATCGAATATATCTGATTACATAAAATTTCGTATCTGACATTGCCCTTACATTAAACATGATCACACCGCATTCACAGTATTCTTATCATTGTGTGGCTGCGGAAGTAATGTAGATAGCGCTTATTAATTCAGAACTAATATTTGGACGAAATTCTAGACGTCTGATCAAATAGTTGACGAGTAATTGACAAATTATGTAGGAAATGGACATCAATGAAGTTCCAAAAACAAACCCTGTGGACTCCTTAAATAGGATTATGAGCTTTATGATTTTCTGGGAATACTAAAGCTGAAATAAAACTTAGTTCATTGAAGACTTGACATTGAAGACATCAATGAAGTTCCAAAAACAAACCCTGTGGACTCCTTAAATAGGATTATGAGCTTTATGATTTTCTGGGAATACTAAAGCTGAAATAAAACTTAGTTCATTGAAGACTTTAAGACATAAATCATCAACAAAATTGCATACGGTACGGATAACTGCCGTTGCTTCATAACCATCACGTTCGATATTCGCAACACCCATCCCTGCAAAAACCGCGTCCCCGTTATCCAAAATTAGTTTAGCATCCGGCCCACGTTCCTACCCTCTTGCTTGAAGATTTTTTGCTAAAATCGAAAGTGCCGTTCATCCGAAACATGTGGTTTAGTTTGAGTGTCTTGGTTTTGAAGAATTTGCAGAATTTCTATCATTTCCTCATCCTTAGAATTATTTGGTTTGATCAGTTCTAGTTTAGTCTGTCCATGTTTATTCGATTCCAAGGTGTCCGTATTGATTGTGCATATAAAAGTTAAAGCAACTTGAAGAAATGTATGCCTTTTAAAGTTTACAAAGAACTTTAATGTACCATGAGTGTTGTAATATGTTTGCTTTATTGCCTAAGGCTTTGAAATATCACCCTTAACTTTCCTTTGGGAATTTTAATACCATGTGATTATTTTTCTTTATGTGGACTACGCTGACCTATCCTATAAAAAGATCAATTTTTCTTTGTACCTTTCTATTACCAGACTACACCTGCTTACCTTTGCCTTCGTTGCGTCACATTCCCACTGCGGGGTAATGATTTCTATACCTGATTTTCCATCCTTTTCTTTCTAGTTGTACGGTGTATTTGTTGTCTCTGTCGATGGAATTGCTGCGTCCCTTTCAGGGTTTTTGTTGTTCCCCACACCCTTATTACGTGCTGCGTATGCGCCCTATGTGGGTGTGTTAGTGAATATTCATGTGTGCGTTTGGGAACTTGTACGAATAGAATTTTTCTTCGGCAGTATTGTTGTAGCTTTCGGTGCGTGTGAGTCGGGTTCCCGAAATGTGATTTGGGTGCAATTTTGGCGGGAACCTTAGGGAATATCATAACCTGAAGATGTTTTGTTAATTGTACTAGTTGTATTGTGATTTTAAACTGTGGTGATGTTTCAATGTGAATGATGGGGTTTTTGATGTCGGAGTTTTTTATAATTCGTCGTGATGTTAAATGTGTGAGTAATATTTGAAGTTTTTGTATGATACGTGAAGCAAATCAATAAATTTTATTCTACCGAACATTCCATATACGAAAGACAGATCAATGCTGCAAAATTCCAGTTTTTCATTACCAAAGAATCAAGATGGATCGCTTTATAAAATTCTTTAAAATAACTTGAAAACTCGAATCGACTCATTCCTTTCCTTATTCCGTTCGTGTATTTGCAATGAATGAGAACACGAACTGGTTTCCATATCAGCTGATAGCTTGAGCACGGTATGCATAAATAAAGCACAGGTTTTGCTGCGCCGAAACATGCCGATTCAAGAATTATTAGTCGTCTTAACATAGGTTCTTCTACACGAAACTCGTTCTTCGATGAAATTTTACTAGCACTGTCGATCGATTTTATATTCTATGCCTTTTATTATAAAGTTGTTTTTCAATGATTGCTAAGCTTAAGGGCTGGTTTACTTCGTCGAATTTCATTGTGTGTCTACGGGGGATTCTGGCGCCAATTTTTTTCTTTTTTTTTATAAGGCTGTGGTGAATAATAGGTACAGTGAGAAGTAATTGTTTACGTAGCAACATTGACGATATATATGTTGGTAACATTTTAGTAATATTCAAGAAGTATTTAATGTGCTGAATATGTTCTTATTTGTTGGTGGTAAATACGTTTTTGGTCTTAAAAGTATATTTGTATAGAAAGTAATTTAAAAAATATTGAATGTAGTGACGTACTCTGTTTGCTTTATTGCAGTATCGGGTTTTTTGACGATACGTTAATATTAATGATCTCACTAGTTTTGGTATTGATAAATAATAATTGTAGTCTGTACCTACAGACAAACAGCTGTTTTTCCTTATATATTTATCTGAACTTTAGCCTCAAATTGTATAGATTCTCTAAATTCGGAACAAAATCGGAACTTCCTAAGGAATAGGTGATCAATAAATGTGTCTTAGTAAGTATTTACATCTTCGTCTGCTTAACCACTCGAGCGTCCTTATGAGCACCCGGTGGATCATAAGAAAAAATGCTCCATGCTGCTTTCTCTTTTATAAAATCTATTATTAATATTTTGTTTTAATTTTGACTGTATTTTTTATTTCTATTGTAATGATCCTTGTTTTTGTGTGCCAATGGCCAAATAAATGCATTTTCTTTCTTTCTCCAAATGTCACGTGTGCACCCGTTGGATCATATGGAGCGCGGACGCTCGACGGGTTAAATCAAAACAGCGATTATCGCTTTTGAAATCGTGATAATAGAATTGAAAATTGCATAAATATTAGATTAGCCTGTATAAGCTAACCGCTAAAGGCGTACCGATCATGGCCTTGATGTGATCGATGAAACACCGAAACACAATGCTTCTGTCAATCCATCGATGGCTGGTTGCGGCTTCAGAACATTCTCAGGGATAGCCATTTTTGAACCTGAGCGGAAATTAAAGAGATTAGCGCATTGTAGCGACTACATATAAATTAACTAGCGACCCGCCCCGGCTTCGCACGGGTGCAATATGCATGTATTATACATATAAACCTTCCTTAAGAATCACTCTATCTATTAACCTCTTGTCTGTTGAAAGTTGCGGCCATTGTGTTTTATACCGGGAGCCGGTGTTTCAACGGATAAGAGGTAAAAAACCGCATCAAAATTCGTTACGTAGTTTTAAAGATCTAAGCATACATAGGGACAGACAGATAGCGGATAGCGACTTTGTTTTATACTATGTAGTGATTATATCATTAACAAAAAAACTACTCAATGAGATTTCAGTTTTTATCAAGTCGCGTTATTATAGTTAGGTACTTACATTCTTGTATCGATATAGTTGTGTGGGTACTGGCAATCTGTACATAACAACGCAGTGTGTGGTCTCATTCTGGATTGAGTTTCAAAACATATCATTTTGCCGACAAAAGTTTAGTTTAGTTTCGAAGTATGAAAATCTATTTATTTGACTATGTACACACGGCTACACATCGAGCTTTGCATAACCAGTATAAATTGAACGTTGAATGTGCGGAAAGGTGATGCCGCACCAGGATAAACAGCTTTTGTATATATTGTATGTGTGGCCGTGTGTACAGCGAACAGCACGTCAAACTACTCTTTTCTGTAAATTTTCTTTATTACATTTTCAACTCTATCGCTTATCCTTACTATCCATATCCTTACTAATATTATAAATCTGAAAGTGAGTTTGTTTGTTTCTTCCACTTTCACGCCGTAACTACTCAACCGATTGCTTTGAATTTTTGCAGACGTAAATTTAGAAGTCCAGATTAAATAATAGGGTACTTTTTATCCCGGAAAAATTTAATATTCTCGTGGGAAAACGAAATTATTGGTATAGATGGCGCTGTGTGTGGTGTATTGGTATATGTCACGTACGCTACTTTTTATCCTTTTGTGACGCGAGCGAAGCCGCGCGTAAAAGCTAGTTAAATATAAAGTCGAAATATCCAATGGCAAAAATTGGAGTAAGTAGATGTGCTGGCCATTGTACGTAAGGAATTTACGACAGAACTTACTTAACCTAGACAAATTACCATACAGTTTTAAAGAAACATGTAAAACTTGTCCTATAGGACAGATTATAATTACAATAGGACATATCCGATATCAAACTAAACATTACAGGACACGAGATATACTACAAAACAAATCTATACTTAGTATCCAGATGAAAAATTTATCTAGGTACTTAAGTTTGTAACTAATTAAATGCCAGACACATATTAATGTCATATTTATTTTCGTCTGATTATATTTTGTCTTTTTTGCGGCTTTCGAAAAAGTAGACTTTAATTAATGGGAGTAGATAATCTAGTTCTTTTAGCGCTTGTTTTTCTCTTGTGTATATTGCATTCTAATGTGTTATGAATGCAGGTAACATCTATGTACTTACATATATTATCTACAATGTTATTTTAATATTAAACGTCCAAATAGACTTTTAAACATCTAGTTTCACAATGAGTGACTATTCACACGTTCAGCCCGGAGGCGCCGGTATGTAGCAAATTACGCCGGTACGTGTGAAACGCGGAGAACTTAACGGGCTGCCGGGGCTCCGGCTCGAATGGCAGGAGTAGGAACGGGGTGGTTTTTAGTCAGTAATAGTCTGACACTCCCTCCCGCCTCACTCAGGCGAGAGAAGCCATTCGATGATTTTCCCCTACTTAAAAAAAAAAACGTGTGAAAGCTACAGTAAGTACATGGTAATACACTGCGCTGGTATTCGTGCCAGGTATTCGGCGCCGGATACCCGGAACGTGTAAAAAGGCACTAAGGCCGCACAAACACACAGTCTGCTTGATGGAAGTATTTTATTGTAAGCCAATGAATGACTGCATGCTGTATGTAACACCAGAGGCCTTAGTACGAGTTTCTTTTTCGTTTAAAGTAATTGAAACGAGACGGCGTTCTGTGTTCTGATTGGTTGGTTCATTAGAGCCGGCCAATCGCAGCGCCGAACGCGTACTCGTTACGATTACTTTACACGAAAAAGAAAGTCGTACTAAAGGTCTCTGAAGTATTACTTTGCCAACCATACGATCTAGAAAGAAGTTCTAGTCGATTCAATTCGTCACAATAGCAGGTCCAAAAAGTATTGATTTTAAAATTCTGGTTAGTAGCAGAGCTGGACCGTTTAACAATAGGTTCATCCCTTATAACAAAGGCACTAGTAATCACAATGAAAAAGTTATTATAAGTAATCCAAGTACTTAAGGTTTATATTTGTCTACCTTTAAAAAAAGCTCTTAAAAACTATAAGAAAAACAGTAACATGTAACTACAACAGTCTAATTACTATATTTGTCCGTCAAATGCTCACCATAGCTAATAATATCGCGCGCTTAACCCAAACATGGCCTCAGGACAACTCTAGTGATTACGTAATCCTAGTAATACAGAGGATAGGATCAGGATTAATTCTAGTTGTTTATTTTATACTTCACTAGCGGCCCGTCCCGGCTTCGCACGGGGGGACTTAAGATTTTTTACATAGTTTTACGTTTTATTTATATTTATTCTCAGTTTTTTTTTTATTTAGGAAGTATTTACCTTTTGAAAACATTTTTCCGGACTTCATTTACTTATTTCATTTATTTAATTAATTATTTTCTTCTTAAATAGGAACCTACCTATTTTGTCGTTGTTTGTTTTGGTTGAGGTAAAAGTTTGTTTTTAAATTGTTATTTTACATTTATTGAAAAATATTTACATCTTTTCATTTTTTTTTGTTTTTCTTTATTGTTTTAAGGTTTTTTTTTGTTGTTTTAAGGTTTTTTTTTGTTAAAGTTTTTTGTTTGTAAGTACTTACCTAATAGGTATCTTTTGGATGAATTAATAGTCATAAGGTAACCGATTGAACAATTCAAAAGTTATCTAGAGCAAACTTTTATAAGGATTGAACCATTCATTAAAACGATTGTTATGGGTAAACTATAAAAGGTAGACATATGCTCTCGCAGACTTTTTTAAAAAGAATGTTAAGATGAACAATTCATCCATAGAGCATTTTTGTATAACTTTAACTATTTGCCCAGCGCACGCCACGGAAGGCCTCAGAAACGACACTTTTCCTCCGTTTTTAAAACATTTTTAGTTACTGCTCCACAACTATAGGACTTAGCGTGATATTATATAGCCTATGTTACTTCTGAATAATGCAGCTTTCTAATGGTGAAAAAATTATTGGAATCGGTCCAGTAGTTTTTGAGTTTATTCATTACAAACATACAAAAATACAAATCTTTCCTCTTTATAATATTAGTATAGATAGCAGCATATCTATATTTGCAGTTTCCAAATCAACATGAATACTATACCATTTTTGAATGGATAATCATTAAATGGCTCCTCTTGCCTTGTGTGAAGCGTGTCAGACTCTTACTGAACTAAAAATCACGCCGTTCCTTCAAATTACATACACTTCGCATTATAATTAGGGGCAAACATAATGCCACCAAACACTGGAACTGGGAACTTTAAGACTTCGTAGTGGCAGTGCCTAAATTCTTAAGTATTTAACTGTCGCCAGAGACCTGTTAAAGGGAATAACGTAGGTTAACGTAGGTCACCAGTGACCTACACGGTGGCTTTTTTTTTGAGGGGGAAAATCATCGAATTACTTCTCCCGCCTGGGTGAGGCGGGAGAAGGGAGTGTCAGACTCTTACTGACTAAAAACCACCCCGTTCTTACTCCTGCACTTCGAGCCGGAGTCCCGGTAACCCGTTAAGTTCTCCGCGGCTCCGTATCGGCATCAGTCCTATTGGGCCCCATCCGTGGTAGTCTGATGGCTCTTTGAGGCGCGCCCGCAATGCGACGAGCCGTACACCTACACGGCGGCTAACGTGTTAAGAATCAACCGCTCTTACTGTGATACTCATTACTTAAACTATTCCTTAGTAACGATTTTGTACGAAAAACAATTGCTAAGCACTGGTTTACTTAGCCATTAAATGACTCTGAGTACGGCGGTTAAACTATTTTTAAATGCATGGTCTGATCACCACACTCCGTTGAAGAATAATTATGCGCTTAATTCCAAAAATGTTCACATACATATTTGCTTTAGTTACTTCAAACAGTAATGGCGATATTTTGAGTAAGTTTTATACATATATAAACAAAAATCTTTCATTGCAAACAGCATTGTTATCTGCCGAACTATTTTGGAATTCTGTACATTATTTTGATAAAAGTCTTTATGTGGTAATTTTGTACGTGCCTTGTTTGAACTTGGTGTATTTTTCCGTATTTCGAGTCTTTATTTGTTTCATAAACATGTTATAAATCATCTGGTACACGATTACAATCGCAAGAAAGAATAAGCGAGGAAACATTTGGCTGTATTTTGTTATAGAAGTTATTTTTATTACAAAATGCAACTTTATTGCCGACGTATACGGTTGATTATTCGATCAGAACTGTGGATACCTCTCCTGTATTCCCAAAACCCTATTTGTCTAAACGAAAACCAACTCTTTCTTCTTTAAAATAAATATGTAAATAAGACTCCTAAATCAGTACACAAAACCGGTATTCCTTCAAAAACAAATCTACACTAAGTACTTCTAACATCCCATTTGTTGTTAGTACAGACTTATAGACGCCAGCAGGTTATGCAATACCTTTCTGTCTAATATCTTTATTTTATTTTCAACTTTATCGTTTTGGTGTAAAGTCGAAAATCCAATAAAGAATTGGACAGATTGAAGTAGGCTCTCTATTGGGGTATGTGTATATACAATACGGTACCTTGTTGGAGCAAGGTTCAAAGTAAATAAGGACATCCTTCTGTAAACGTAAAGATGGAGGAATGTTAAAAAATAAGCGAGAACTAGATAATGAAATGTTTGAAGAGATATCTTTAGAGGTAGGATTTAAAATATGGAGATTGTGTCGTCACACCTTTTATCATAAGGGCTCAATTCTAGACTTAATGCTATAGGAAAGTGAACATTTTACATTACCTATTATGTTTTCGCCTTACTCACGTAACTCTTTGACAAGTAACTCGACTAGTTATAAGCCATGCTAGAGGCTCATTCATGAGCATCATTCCGCGACACGATGCGGCGTCTGTCGCGCTGCTGCTATCTAAATCCTTTAACGTCACAAAAAGAGTAATTGTTGTAGTAATTGGAGATACCTAAAACCCTAATTCATATATCGCCGATAACGCTCTTGTAACTCCTACGGTGTTGTGAATGTCCATGGACGGCGCCGATTGCTTAGTTGATTAAACTAGGCAGTTAATTATAGACACATATAGAATAAGTTAGCGTTTTATCCTTACCCAGATTCCGAGCCAGTATTAACACTTTATTTTAAGTATGGTACAGTATATTGTACTCCATTTATGATGTCGGTAGGATAATAAAATATACAAAGTTATTTGTACATCTTCAGAATTTTATGCTCAGTATAAGAAGCTCACAGATAAAACTTTAAGTGTCTACGACTTGTTTACAAAGTACACAGCTTAATTATCTGTTAATTACCCTCATATCTAAAGTGCCTGTAACAAAATCATTAAGTCAACATATCTGATAAATTATCTTAGATCCTACAGTGCTTGTCATAGCGCACATTTTCCTATAACGTAATATGGAGCCACTATTAAGCTCTAAAGATTGTTTAAACGGCAACCTGTTTTAAACTCTTATGCAATCGTTTTAAAGTTCATAATTTCTCATTTCTTTACACTATTAACGTAATACAAGACATATTCAACAAACATTAAAGTTTAATATTCTTCAACAGACGTAGCGGCTATGATTCAGAGACGAGCGAATATTCAGAGGATTCAGCGGCGGCCTACGAGGATGTCCAGGCTGCAACCAAAAGCTCTGGGCCGCGGAAGAATATTAATAGGGGGAGGTGGACAAAGGAGGAGGTGAGGACAATGTTGTAATACTACACTATCCCTAAAGCCATTATCGAATGAAGAAGACGAATGAGTGGCTTAAACAACTGGCTTGTTTCGATCACGTTCATGAATGGTAGCGGAAAAGTAAGGCCTCGCATTGTACCCAGTTGCACATTGCTGCATTTCAAGGTCGACTGAAAGTAAATTCATATAATAACAAACAAAAATTGTAAACTAAAAAGAAAAAAATAACTATCATTAGTACTGATAGGTTACCCACCCACGGAGGTTAAAAATCTTTGGCTTTTTGAAATCGGTTTTTTAAACGCAGTTTTTATTTTATCATTTTATCATTTTCAGTGTTAAGCTACATAGATCCGTTTTGTCACTTATAATCTGCATAGGTGCAAAGTTCTAATCAATACAAATTAATCAAGCCCAAACACAAGGTAGTTAATATAAACCGCTGAGGAGTTCTCTCGACTTTCTGTCGGCTCCATCATCAGGTCGAATCCAGACCCTTATCAAAAAAAATCCTAATTGAAAAATATAATAGACGCATTACTCGCCCCTAGAATTTTCGAAACTTCCCCTCGGTTTACCTAGGATCCCATAATCAGATCCTGACCTCATTGAAATGGGACCATCTCGGGAGTATTGCCTTTCAAACAAAACAAGAATTTTGGAAATAGAATCTACTTTATCTAATCTACTCATCGTCTTCTCAAATTCTTCTTTCGTATTCTGTTTACTTATTTCTTCCATCTCTAATTTCAGGACAAAAAGCTAAAAGCATGCGTAAATATATACAATGAAAATTGGGACCTGATATCGGCGCAGTTTGCTGATAGGTCGGACGTCCAGTGCCAACAGCGGTGGACCAAAGTCGTCAACCCTGAACTAGTCAAAGGCCCTTGGACGAAAGAGGTAAGTTATTTTGAAACTATTTAATTTTTATGGCTCAGAGTGGACTGGAGTGGAACAATGCTCGCGTTGTGTGAGTGAGATTACCGGCCGTTCAATCTACCTCCACATTTCTAATATCCCTTATCTGCAAAAGGCTTGCAACACATTTCTGATTCCTCTGGTGTTACCGGCATCCTCTGGCGATGCTGCTCGCTTACCATCAGGTGATCTCTCAGCTCGTTTGCCTACGATTCTACACACCATTCCTTTAAAAATTCCGCGAGGTCCAGAAACATTTAATTTGAAAAAAGGTAGAAGTAGGTACATCTCGTTTTTGTCATCTAAGAAAGAAGTTTTCAACAATATCTCACGAACTGGTCTTAGCACTACACAAACACATTATCAATAGAACTTTCTTTGACAATATCTTTGAACGATACGCAATAAATAATAATATATCTATTACTTGTACTATTATTTTCTTAGTACGAGTACACTAAAAAGGATCCAATCTTCCCAAACATAAGGTTTAATATACATATAGATATTCAATAAGGTGGTAATACATTCTGAATGTGGCGCATCCTACTGCGGTTAGAACAAATGGTTGAGAGTTTATTGAACGTGGTTGCGTCATAATTTATGTTATATTGTTTTCACAAAACATATGTTATAATGGTCATGCATAATATTCTATGACTACGTTACAATCTTAGAACATGGCTTGTAGAATATTCACTCGCAAATTCACTTGAATTTGACACACCAAAATCGACAATACCGCTAGGAAATGATCCACTGTAAAAGACTTTTCTTATTCGATGAATTATAAAAGTAAAAGTATTGTGTTTCCGTATGTTTTTTTTCACGGAATAAAGGCATCAATGCGCTTACAGCTGGACCATAGGGCACGAAGTTTAAAAATATTCAGCATCGTCAAATGAAATTAAAGATATCATCATCAACCTTCAGTTAACATATCAGTGTCAACCCATCAACCTTTCATGTGACGACCTTTCCAAATTCAAATCACCAAGATACAGTTGAAAATAATTTTTTTTAGGATATTCTCCTTTATGCAGACTTCTTTGAAAATCCTCGCTCTTTTTAAACCGAAAATCGTTCACCAAAGACTATGATATACTATAATGTTTGTACGAAGTCTTTACAAGCTCTCATGAGGAGCAAATTGCTGTTAAATGGCTTCCGTCCATGTACAGACCACAATGCCTTGTTGTTCAACCGCGAGATTATTAAAATATAGGTAGTGTAATATGTATAAGAAACGGCAGGTAATTGAGCTGGTTTAAGGCTATTCGTGAGGTGGTTGATGGTTAAAAGGATGGGTAGGATTTTTTGTACTTGGATGGTCATTTCTGTTGAGAAATTGTGGCTAATTTTCGGTTATGCAGACGTTTCTTACGGTCTTTTGAGGATACGGTTAAAATTCTCTCTCTGAGACTTTGAGAGAGCAGATATTGACGGGATCCTGAAATTTTAGAGGCGTTCTATTTATTCCGGATTGCATGTAGCAGTTAATCCATTATAAATTTGGACGATAACTATCCATAATCTTAATAGGACTTAAACCATAGAAAGAAGCTTGACCAAAGATTGTATAGGTACTGACTTTTGCAAAATTCATACATTCTTCTTTCTTCTCAACCAGATACTAAAGTTAAGAGATTGAACAGCAGATTCTTAGATTTGTGCGCTGATCAGCCCTTCGGATCAGGTGTCAGTACAAAGTACTTAAAATAAACGCACGTATCTTAGTGTCGAACAATTCTCGCCAATCAGTCTATCATTGCGAGGAAGCGGCGTTGAGTCACCGGTCGTTGATACTGCACGCATGCGCGCATAGAATGTGCATAATTAGATGTTCCCATGTCTTCTTGTGTCATGGTGTTTGGAGAAATGTATTGTTTTCATTGGAGAAGTACTGGAGAAGAGATGGAAGGCTTTGCTCAGTAGTGGGCATTTATAGGCTGTTGATGATGATGATGATAAATAATACAATCCTTACTATAATATTATAAATCTGAAAGTGACTTTGTTTGTTTGTTTGTTCCACTTTCACGCCGTAACTACTAAACCGATTACTTTAAATTTTTGCAGATGTATAGTTAGAAGTCTGGATTAAATAATAGGGTACTTTTTATCCTGGAAAAATAAGATATTCTCGAGGAAAAACGAAATTATTGATATAGATGGCGCTGTGTGTATTGGTATAAGTCACATAAGGCTACTTTTTATCCTATTGTGACGCGAGCGAAGCCGCGGGTAAAAGGTAGTATATTATAAAAAAAACTTTGTCAAAATAGTTTCCTCAATTGTTTTGAGTCTGTCAATGCTTAAGTAAATGCTCACGGACTTTAAAATTTGAAGGAATTGCGACTTGTTGCCATTCTGCAAGTTGCAACATTATACGTTAAGTCAAGATTATTAAAAAATACTCGGCAACAGCTTCACATTCTTAGTTAAGTCTTACCTCTCATTCCCTATTACTGTTTCAATGGCATTTCTGAAATAAGTCGGTAAAATATTCTAATTGGACGTAATTATAGATGAATCTTATAAAGATAGGAGACAAAGTGACCTTATAATTAAATCTTTCTTTTCTTTCTTTCTTTTTTTTTCTGAAAAACGTTGCCCCACACTAGTATTTTCTCCTGTGCCGTGGGTGCGTTTACAAACATACAAGTTCACATACACGTTACACCCAGACCCGGAACAACAATCTGTGGATCACACAAAGAGTTGTTCCGTGCGGGATCGAACCCGCGACACGTTACACGGCACTCAGTTGCCCAACCACCGCGCCAATAGTGCAGTCACGGTCATCTTAACACACACAAAACAATTTAAATTATCTAACCAATCACAAAGGGGTTCCTTGTTATCCTAATATCGACCACGCATATAAAACCTATAAAACTAACAAATCTATAGTAGCTTACGACACAAATTCTTAGATTTTATGAATGAATCCATTGTTTTATACATACATACTTACGATGTATGAATACTAATGTATATGTATGGAATTGTATATTATGTTTATTTTATTTATTCTACTGCTTCATTGGTCGAGTGGTCGCAAGTGCAGCCGGGCAAAGGGTCTCGGGTTAGAATCCCGGGTCGGGCAAAGAATTACTGGATTTTTAAAAACAATCTCAGTAGTAGCACGGAGTCTGGAATTGTGCCCGGTATATGGCAATGGCTCACTCTCTATTACATGGGACTCGTAACATATTGTGAAAAGTGGGTGTTACATTGTACTTACATATAGTGACATAATGTTCACCTCTACCTACCCCTTCGGGGATAAAATGCGTGATGCTATGTTATATTTATTTATTCTATACTTATAGCGCCATCGATTTGCTTGTTCAGCCGGCTAAATCTATGTCTCTTTGTAGTTCTCCAAAGTATAAGAAGAAATAAATATGAACACTATAATAGGTGTTATTAAGGTCGATTTTAAAATAAGACGTAGATCATTAGATTAGATGTTTAGTAAGTTCCTTTTTTAACTTTTATCTTGTAACTATTATAGTCACCTTTTATACAAGGTGTTATTAATAAACACAAAACCCAGCATTTTGTTGGGTGCTACTAAAACATGTTCAGTTTCGTTGGCTGAAGGACCAGTACATTAATTATATCACACCATATATATCAACTATGAATTTATTCTCTATTCAAAGTTTGATATTGCAATATAATGTACTACGCAATAACGACCACTAATAATCGAAAATGTTCTACGGTCATTGACCTAACAGATTTTATCACTACACCCTAAACTTATGACCTAGTATTGCATTATTTTAAACCCACGTACTATATTCCCGTTACAAAACATTCAAACCTTAATACGTTGACTCAAGGTTGTTTTTTATTTGAAAATATTTTCAGCTTAGGACAAATTAATTTCTACTCAAACCTTAACACGTTGACTCAAGGTTGACATTTGTTTGAAGTGTCAGAAGGACAATAGTTAGAAAACAATAAAGATTTTTATTGTAATAGTAATTCTTTGAAAGAAACTTTTTCACACTTTTTATGGCTTTAGCCACCCATTGAGAAGGATGTTGGACAATTTGAATATTTTTTTTAATTTAAAGCCTACCAAATAATAAATATAAATAGGATTTACATTTTGTGTCATTAGCAATGAATGAATTAGGTAGTATGTGAATAACGTTTTATAAGAATTATAAGGCAGCCGTTGATAAAAATACGTGAACAGTGAAATAGGTAAAAATTGTAAAAATAATAATTGGTTTAAATATAATTTATTTCTCACTAGCGACCCGCTCCAGCTTCGCACGAGTGCAATATGTATGTATTATTCATGTAAACCTTCCTTAAGAATCACTCTATCTTTAAAAAAAAACCGCAACAAAATCTGTGGCGTAGTTTTAAAGATCTAAGCATACATAGGGAGGGACAGACAGACATACGGCGAATAGCGACTTTGTTTTATACTATGTAGTGATTTATAATGACATATTCATAATTCCCTAGCTTCTGCTCGTGGCTTGACCATGCTTCCTGTGGGATATAAAGTGGCCTATGTGTTTCCAGACCTATTTCAAATCACATGCGGATCCCTTGAGTCGTTGTGATGTGAATGAGTAGGTACCAAAAATACAAACATACACACATACACACAGTCGCGGAGAACCTAACGGGTAACCGGGGCTCCGGCCCGACGTGCAGGAGAAGGAACGGGGTGGTTTTTAGTCAGTAAGAGTCTGACACTCCCTTCCGCCTCACCCAGGCGGGAGCAGTCATTCTATGATTTTCCCCCATTAAAAAAAAACACACATACACACAAACTTTTACATTTATAATATTAGTTAGATTAAATACTTACTAAATAAAGTTACAAAAACACTATATATAAAGGCCGCGAAATGTATAATTTATGATCAATCACTATAAAATATATGTTAATACATTTTTTTGGTTAAATTCTTCCCACGCTAATACTGTATGGGTCTGATTTAGACATTAGGTCATGAACGAATATTGTCATCAATACATACATAACTTCACGCCTCCCATGGGGGTAGGCAGAGACTAAGGAACGCCAATTACTACGATTCTTACATACCTCTTTCGCTTCATCAACAGTCAGTAATATATGATCAATCACTATAAAATATATGTTAATATTGTCATCAAATAAATCTAGAAGCTAGATTGTATGAAAGAGTAACGAATGGAGTTTCTTACTCAATCTTCTTTACTCGATTCTACTTATTGGTACATTTAATCTTGAAACGAGTTCCTCGTCAAATAATTACGTGAGTAAGCCGAAAAACATAATAAGTAATTAAATTCATTATGACTGCCTCGTTGGCCGAGTGGTCGTAAGTGCGATTGCCGGGCAAGGGGTCTCGGGTTCGATTCCCGGGTCGGGCAAAGTATTACTGGGTTTTTAAATATTCTCAGTAGTAGCACGGAGTCTGGAATTGTGCCCGGTATATGCCAATAGGCTCACCTCCTATTACATGGGACTCATAACATAAATAGTGAAAAGTGGGTGTTACATTGTACAGTGGTATAATGTGCACCTCTGCCTACCCCTTCGGGGATAAAAGGCGTGATGTTATGTTATGTAATTTCTTAAAATATTTTTTTAGGCACCACAACTAGATTTAACTAGATAGGCCATGTACTAAAGTAGGTACACCAAAACACATGTCCCAGTTTCATCTTTGTTCAGCACCCATTCAGCAGTGACATCATCAATTACAAACAAAATTTGTTCTAGTTAATAATAAGCACTAAAACATCTTTGTATAGACATTTTGTGCGGACAAACAGACAAAAAATATCCAAGTCCAAGGGCAAAGATATTGACTTGAGGCCGGCTGTGAGATAAGGATAGAATTCCGGTTTGAATAATATAGTTAGGTTTAGTTTTTAGTCTTTATGCTAGTCTTTCTAGATAGCACGGAGTTTATCGCGATCTATCAGACCACCACAGATGTTTCCCAGTCCAGTAGTGCTGATGCGGAATCGCGGAGGACTTCGTTTGCCGGGGCTCCGGCTCGAAGAACAGGAGTAGGAAAGGCGTTGATTGCTCCCCATCAGGTGTTTTGTCTGCTCGATTGCCTCTGCATTCCCTAAATGATGTTTTTTAACGTTCACCAGCAAAGTATAATGTACCTTAAATATAGCAGTACTCTCCGTTCTCTCTCTTTGTCTTTCTATGTTCCGATCGGTCCAAAAGAGGTCGGTTACAGACTTACAGTATTGCGGGCTTTCCGCGGTGAGAAGATGAAATGATATCAAATATCCTGTCTTTATTCCTATGACAATGAGATCCCACGGATACTTTGCAGTACTTAATACCTAAATGAATGATATTTTTCTATGCAAAGAAAGAAAAAACTGATTCAAAGATTGATTTTGTTGCTAAGAACTATTGAGAAATACTAACAAGTGTACACAAAAAATATATTGAACCTATTGTAATAGAAACCAAAGATTATCCCAAATACATCTTCAATTAACAATTGACCAATCATAACCTTGATTTTAACCTTTTTTAACCGACTTTTTGCTTAACACCTATTGTTAGAATCATTCCATGTTCGATTATAAAGTAGGTGTGTACAATACGAGCAAAAAATGTTATTGTTTTAATTGAAAGGGCCCGCAAATTGACGTTTCGTGACTCTTGATTTGATTGAGATATCAACTGTTAGTACTTTGGTACAATTAAAGGTATTATTTTCTAATTGAACCGTATAACTATTAACGTTAGAATATAAAAGCATGTAAGAGTACATGGGAGTGTTTTGTAGACCTACTTCGGTCAGCGGCTTTGCCCGCGTTCTCGGGTCAATAAGTAGGTTCCCCATCCCATGTGTCACTTTAGACTATTATCTATTGCTGTACCAAATTGCATTCGAATCTATTCAGTCGTTTTATCATGAGTGAGCAACAAACATCACAAACTTTTTAAGTTCTTGCATAAAAAGGCAACATTATTGTAAAAACTATGGATGTCACTTGTGTAGTTTATTATCTTTTATAAAATAAATAAACAAATCAATTAATCACCACAAAATACCCGATTACTCAATCAACAGCTGATGAAGTTGCTCTATTCATATTTTTTCGCCCACACACTAGTTCACCTTGCTTCGTAACGTATTTTCGCACGCCACGCGGCGATCAGATGGTCAATAGATACCGACTTATTGTATTTTAGGGTTCTGTACCCAAAGGGTAAAAACAGGAACTGTATTTCTAAAGACTTCATTGTCCATCGGTCTATCACTAATTGACCAGCTTGTATCTCATCGCGGAGGACTTATTGGGTTGCCGGGGCTCCGGCTCGAAGTGCAGGAGTAGGAACGGGGTGGTTTTTAGTCAGTAAGAGTCTGACACTCCCTCCCGCCTCATTCGATGATTTACCCCCTTAAAAAAAACCTGTATCTCATTAACCGTGACAGCTAGATAGTTGAGGAAAGGAAAGATAATGTATTTCAGTTGCAGCTATAGAAACAAATACAATACATAGATCCATAAAAGTTGGTTTTAATGCTGTTTATTGCTCAAATGAATAAATGAAATGGTACGAAACTCTTCCAGCCTGAGTCCGACTCGTACTTGGTCAGTTTTTTCACATAGTTTTTTGTTTATAGAGGTCCCATAGAGGATGGTACCTACACCTACCTATACGTAATTGTTTTCCAATTGCTTCGAAAAGTATCGGTTTGAAGTGTGAAGTTTTTAGGTACCTTGTACTCACTTAACGTGGGAATTAAAGAATGAGTCTGTTTTTTGTGAGTCCGATGTCAATTTGTGTGGTTTACCATTCAACAGTTGAAATAATAATTTACTCAGCTTATGGCTTGAGAAGTTCTCATCGTATCATCTTTCGTGGAAATTATTATTACAGGAAAATGGTGCAGGTTTTTAATGGTCGAGAAGACCTTCCCTTAAGTTCAATTTTTAGGTAAACTAAACCTTAATACCTTGTCAATTAAGTACAATTCGTCAAAATCTCTAGGTATTTCTTAAATAAACTTATAAATAAGTATAAGGTCATAGTTTTATCAACATGCTTCAATGGTTCTCTAAAATGATTTCGTCAGATCAGTTTTAAACTACATAAAAAAAATCGCACCATACTTAAAATCTTAACAATAAGTTCCCTTTCTACTAACTTAACAAACGTTACCGAAGGCACAATTACCCCCTCCCCAATCTCCCCAATCCCCGAACCGCAATAATCCTCCAATTCCTAATCCTCAAAAGGTCAGTAACGCACTTGTAACACCTCTGGTGTTTCGGTTGCCCATGGGCGGCACCGATTTCTTTCCAACAAGTGATCCGTCTGCTCGTTAACCGGCTTCTACCGAATTTATCTAATCCATACAATATTATCTGTTACAGGAAGATGAGAAGGTGATGGAACTGGTCGCCAAATATGGGCCGAAGAAATGGACGCTCATCGCACGCCATTTAAAAGGAAGGATAGGAAAACAATGCAGGTAAATATTTAAAACACTGTAAATTGTTTTTTATAAGTACCTGCTGGAAAAACAGGCACCAAAACTCTGTAAGCACCTGCGTGTCTGGATCTAGATTCCGTTTGTTAAATATTGAGATTAAATAATATATTAAGGGATTATAACGACAAATGAAATTTAAACAAAATAATTCGTTCTGATTGATATTGTTAATCTCTTATAGAATATTAGAAACCACTCACTAGAATAAATCTTTTGAGGACATTTACTATAATTTTATGATGAAAACACTAAAAACTAAGAATTAAAATAATATTGCCTTATAACTGTAAAGTTATATTCTAGAACTTATTTATGATATCTTACAAAAATTTTCTCTCTTCGACTTCCAGAGAACGATGGCACAACCACCTAAACCCATCTATAAAGAAGACAGCATGGACAGAGCACGAAGACCGAGTCATATATCAAGCACACAAACAGTTAGGGAACCAATGGGCCAAGATTGCGAAACTATTACCCGGCAGGTAAGGAAATATATCTTACTATACTCCGTCTGTTTAGGTAGTTAACTATTTGTAAACAAACCATAAAAAGAGTTCTTTATAGTTGACATTTCCATGATTCAAAATACTTCATAAGAAAATAAAATTGTTTCCCTTTTTACGACAGTTTTCTCTATTAAATGTTATGATTCTGTTCCTTTTCACTTATTTCTTAATAAATATTAAATATATCTGCTTGAGGATATTAATTTAATAACATTTATTAAATAACATAATATTTCATTACAATAGACACCATAAAGAGCCTAAAATCCCAGGTATCCAAAACGTTTCTTTAAGAACGAAGCAAAATAATGTTGTCAAATTAAAGAGTACAACTAAGATGTAGCGCGACAATGAAAGTAGCGTGTATTACGTTTAGTCGGTTAATCAGGCGCCATTGACAGCTCTCTCGTTGTTTGCGCTCGCGTTCCTATTTTGTTGAATTTAACTTGTTTCTTTGTTTTGTTTTTGTTATTAAGTTATTTAAGTTTAGGTTATTCATCGTTTGTAATTAATGTGTTCAAATATATTGAAGAAACTTGGCCCAAAGACAGATATCCGTACAAGAAAGAAATCCGTACATCAGATTCAGAATAGTTTCTATTTAAACATAATAATGAAATAGACCCATAGGCTAGGCTCTTGTACGATTTAGGCATTTGTACTTGTATGTGTGTGTATGACAAATGAACGATTTTAAAGTGAATTTAGTTAAAATTAAAACACGGGAAATATTTGAAGTAATAGTAGGTTAAGTATCTCTGTGTCACGTGGTTTTCTTTGTTTACCTTTAGTTAATTACCTAAACAGATGGACTATAGCTTTTACCCGCGGCTTCGCTCGCGTCACAAAAGAATAAAAAGTAGCCTATGTGACATATACCATTACACACAGCGCCATCTATACAAATATTTTTGTTTTACCTCGGGAATATCAATTTTTCCGGGTTAAAAAGTACCCTATTATTTAATCCGGACTTATAACTTTACGTCTGCAAAAATTCAAAGCAATCGGTTCAGTAGTTACGGCGTGAAGGTGGAACAAACAAACAAACTCACTTTCAGATTTATAATATTAGTAAGGATTGTACTCTACACTTAACTTGAGCGAACACACGAGCCATGCTTCGGCACGAATGGGACGGCTCGACCGGAGTGATACCACGGCCGAGCAGAAAACTGACGTGAAGCAACGCTTGCGTTGTGTTTCGTCGTGAGCGTGAGGTTACCGGAGGCCCAATTACCCTCCCCTTCCCCAATCTCCCCAATTCCTGAATCCCCAACGATCCTCAAACTCCTGATCCCCAAAAGGCCGGTAACGCACTTGTAACGCCTCTGGTGTTCCAGGTGTCCATGGGCGACGCCGATTACTTATCAGGTGATTCGTCTGCTCGTTGACCGGCTTATGCCATAAAAAATAAATAAAAATGTATGCAAAGCCCATAATTAACAGTCTGTAGTTTTTGCTATCCAAAAAGTATGATAGGTTTATGCCTCTATGAATGAATTTCCTAAAACTAACTCCAAATTAATAATTCCAGGACCGACAACGCAATAAAGAACCATTGGAACTCCACAATGAGGAGAAAATACGAGCCGGATCTACTGGACAGTTTCGAGACGCTCCGTCGGAAACAGCCGCGGGTAAAGCCGCGGGAACTAACTGACTCTAATATTATGCAAGAGAAGGTGCAAGTCGCGTATAACGATGTTAGTTTGCTGCTTTTTATGTTTTTTTCTTTCATTTTTTTTTTTCGGGATGATGTGTGACATGACCAACATATTATGAGATATCATTAAGATTAAAAATCGTGGGTTACTAGCGTGAAAATACCCTACGCGGCGCACGCTGCTCATGAGGAAGAACCCCTCTGTGGTTCGAAACTATTAGAGCCCGCGATTATTAGTTAATTTAGTATGTCTTACGATAGGCATTAAGTGCCGTAATGTGCACTTCTGCCTACCCCTTCGGGGATAAAAGGCGTGATGTTATGTTTATGTTTGTTTATGTATGTTTATTATAAAAACATAGCATTAAGTTTAACAGTATAACTTAATGACGTAAGCTGCAATTTTATTTTTATGAATTTTCTGAATAAAATAACGTTCCTATTTACAAGGGAAGTTATATTTTTGGGTCAAAAAAAATATTTCTTGAACTTATAGTCTACAATAATAGGGCAATAACCCCTTCAAGAAATGAATATCGTGGTTCTGTGTTATTTTACGATGTTCAATAATTATTGTTCTTATGTCACACATTATTCCTTTCAAATTGGTTGGTAAAATAAAATCAAAATATTCTGAGAACGTAACAGTAACAGATTGCCAAATCGAAGTGCAGGTTTTTAGTCAGTCTGGCACTCCCTCCCGCCTCACCCAGGCGGGAGAAGTCGTTCGATAATTTTCACATAAAAAGCCTGAAACCACATCACGGTTATTCCAAACTAGTCTCTACTGCGAAATACTAAAGTATTTTTTTGCTCACTTCATTCTGTATATAACTAATTAATTTAAGTTTTTTTTATTTCTTTATAGAAATAAAATATGTAGTTATTACCAAGACACAATCATTTTACTTCGTGACGATAACGATATAGATTTCGCGGTGTATACAATACGCTATTTTGTGGTTTCCCACAACAATGACAATATTACCAAACAACCAAGTATAACCAACCAATTTGACATTAAACAGGTAAAATATGGCAATAATTACAAACTAAACCATTGCCATATTTTTATTATAATGTATTTGCTGACCAATGATAAAAGTAATAACAATACTTGCGCAAATTGCCAAACAATTGGGTACTTGCCAGTAAGTCAAATTCAATAATTTTTTCAAACTGTCAAAAACAACAGTTTTATATGAATTTCGTACGAGATTGTCTATTGTGACGTCACGTTGTCAGCACATACATTCAATACGTTTAACATTAATTTGCCCTATTATTGGTTTTCATCATAAACGATATCACGTTCATAACAACACTTCATTCATGATTTGTTTCATTATGGTCTTCAATTTACGCTGGTGTGCTTTGGCTTCTGTAGATGCTATTTACGTTGTGTCACTGTTACGCTGAAATACTCAAAAGCTACTCAATTTTAAGTCGCGCTTAAGTATAGTTGACTGCACGGTTGGCGCGGTGGCTGGGCAACCGGCTGCCGAGCAACGTGTCGCGGGTTCGATTCCCGCACGGAACAACACTGTGTGATCCACAAATTGTTGTTCCGGGTCTGGGTGTCATGTGTATGTGAACTTGTACGTTTGTAAACGCACCCACGACACAGGAGATAATCCTAGTGTGGGGCAACGTTTAGTAAACAAAAAAAAATCTGTCTCCACAATTTCTTTGTGAAGTGACAGAGACGGCACGATATTTAAGTACAAGTTAAAATTGAGTCGCTTTGTATTCGGATGTAAATATTTTAAAATGCACTGTAGTTTTTGTGGTAATTTGTAACTAAATTTGTGTTTTTGTGAATGTGTTTATGTGGCTAACTGTTTCGTATATGTCGTTATATTATCAAGATTTTAATTCAAGTTTCTAAACGTCGTACAGTGATAGATGACTGTACGATATTTAACCCTTTGAGTATCGTCATTATAGACACAATTAAAGAACAATAGGTTGCGGTCACCGGTGTCCTCGCGGTGTTTGACAGTTTAAGCATAGATAACCAAATTCCTAACAAAAATTAAAGATATTTGATTTACGGTAGATTTTTCCAACGTCAGGTAAATTATTATTACTGAGGAATAACTTTGAATATTTGACAATTTTTCCATACTAAACATGGTCATAACTAAATGTCAATTTTATTCTACAGTTAAGATTGAACTGATGATTGAAAAATCTGCCCTTATTTAAAGATCTTGAGTACAGAAAACAAAATAAAATTCAGTATTAAAATTACTTTATTCAGAACCATTTCAAGAATATTCGCTACTAATTTTACCCGACTACACCGAAACCAAAAGGAGGGTTATGATTTTATTCTATAATTTCTTAAGATTAAATTGAGAGAAAAACTTTACCAAAATAAATACGAGTGTACACCAAAACTATAATATAGCAAGATATATAAGAACTCTCCAAGATATGTACACTCCTCTACCCCCAAAAACCAACTTCAGTTCACAACTAATAACACAATTTCTTCCACAGCAATCCTGGTCGGATCCCTTCAACGAATCAGCCCAAAGCAACTCGTCGAATACAAGCCAGCCTCCTTCGAAACATGTCCTACATTTCCGTCAGTTACTCAAAGATCAACTAAACAATTTGCAACACCAAGTCATACCGAAATCGCCGGATAGAGGAGGGCTGGTCGCTGCAGACGAAATGGAAATCGTTGATACGCCTTTTAAGTAAGTATTTCTGTAATTTGTTTGTAAAATATATTAATTTTTATTTCATACTAGCTTTTACCCGCAGCTTCGCTCGCGTCACAAAAGGATAAAAAGTAGCCTATGTGACATATACCAATACATACAGAGCCATCTATATCAATACTTTTGTTTTCCCTCGGAAATATCAAATTTCCGGGATAAAAAGCACACTATTATTTAATCCGGACTTCTAACTTCACGTCTGCAAAAATTCAAAGCAATCGGTTTAGTAGTTACGGCGTGAAGGCGGAACAAACAAACAAACTCACTTTCCGATTTATAATATTAGTAAGGATTAGCTTCTTATTAAGCACAAGTCTTTGATTCAAGACAGAAGAAAATTAAAACACATTGGACGGTCCAGAAAGTCCTTGCTAGTGATTACTCAACAAAATATATATAAATAAAAAATCACGCCTTTTATCCCCGAAAGGGTCAACAGAGGTGCACATTACGGCACTTAATGCCACTGTACAATGTAACACCCACTTTTCACTTTTTATGTTATGAGTCCCATGTAATAGGAGGTGAGCCTATTGCCATATATCGGGCACGATTCCAGACGCCGTGCTACTACTGAGAGTAGTAGTAGTAGATTAGTTTTAAAATGCTAAATAATGTTTGTTATAGAAACTTAATTATGTTGAACCTTATAATATTAGAGTGCAAAGATTTCAGTTACACTTTTCATTAGCTATTTTTTGGGACTACGGACATATGAGACTAATGTTAAACTTATTAATTTCAGATTCGTAAACATAGAAACTCTACCAACAGACTCACCGCTCAGAAACTATCTATCATCAGCCTCAGCTACCACTGAGAATAACCAAGATACTGGTAAGTATTTATCACCAGACTTTCCCTTTCTGTTGGTCTCGCAATCGTCGACTTGAAGACTACTTGACAGACAGACTACTAAGACTTATTGATAGACAGATGAACGGACAATTAAATTTTTGACGTTTCAAAAGTGGACTTGACTTAAAACTTGACTTTAAAACTTATGGGGCAGAGCCCGGCAGATTCTCTATACACATTACTATTTTGAACTGCCATTTCTAATGCTAAACAAAGTCAAAGTCAAAGCATTTATTTCAATTAAACCATTATTTGGTACTTTTGAAACATCAAAAAGTACAAAATAAATAATAGTCTGTCAGTCAGTCCGTCAGTGAAGCTAGGTGAAGCTAGGTGCTCATTCCAAAATGTACATTCGAATGGAGACGAACAAGCAAGAAACTCCATTCGTTTATAAAAGAAAATTAATTACCACAAGACCTTTACTATCGACAGTAAGGTATCGAAGAAAATCCTCTTAAAAAAAAATGGTGGAGAAAAAACCCTCTCAATTTGGAGGCCCGTACAGCACTTGATGACTATTGTTGACGATTTCAAGCTCTGGATAGTCATCCACAAAGTTTTACACAAAGTAATATACAAATCCATGGGTGTTCCCTGTTCAATAAAGAATTTATTATTATCTCTTTTCCACAGTTACCTACGCCGTACAAGCAGAAGCGAGCAAAGAGATAGAGGTTCCCTCAGCAATGTACACGTCGCCTCGTAAGAAAGGAGGCGAGACTAGCAGTCCGCCTCCGATACTGAGGCGAAAGACTAAGAAGTTACCCGTCGTTACTACCAACAACCCTAATGTGAGTTTAAGTATTGTATCAAAGGTTTTTTTAGTTTATTTTTATGAGTTATACTGTGTTCCCTTCGAAGTCGCGGAGAACCTAACGGGTTACCGGGGCTCCGGCTCGACGTGCAGGAGAAGGAACGGGGTGGTTTTTAGTCAGTAAGAGTCTGACACTCCCTCCCGCCTCATCCAGGCGGGAGAAGTCATTCGATGATTTTCCAACCTTAAAAAAAATACGTATGCATTTATGTCGTTGGTAAATATAGTATTTGTTATTTTATATTTTACTAGTCGACCCGGCAAACTGTTTCGCTTCAAAATAATTTTTCTTATATCAACTTTTAAACTTTCCCTGTATTTCTACAGACCAAAATTAGCTAAATTGGTCCAGCCGTTCTAGAGTTTTAACGAGACTGACAAACGGAAATTAATTTTTATTTATAGAGATACTTATTGTAATTCCGTATATTTATTTTAAATTCTCTACAAATTATATTTTAAATACTACTTACAAAATAAAAAATAATATTAAAAAATATAAAAAATAGGAGCCGACTTCCGAGACTTACGGAGCCGAGTAATAGTTAAATTACGTATTGTAACTTCATATTGAATATCGAATATAATAACCTAATTTCAATTTCCAGGCATGGACAGACACTTTAACCAAAGCGCTGGAGTACCGTGAATCAGGCGTGACACCAATAAAGGCGCTGCCGTTTAGTCCGTCTCAGTTCCTCAACTCCCCCGCCGGAATATCATTCTCCGCTATAGACGCTAACTCTACGCCGCTGCGACATGCTGCCAAGGTAAGATACGCTATCATATTGTTGGACATATGATTTTAAACCTTATTACAAAGGGACAAACCTATGAAATAAATTGTATTAGCTTGAACCGTTGAGTTATTTTCCACCACAAGGCTTTTGCTATCGACAGAAAACTGTTCAGTGCAAATCCTCTTCTAGCATAAGCCTATAACTATGTTGTTCCAAATGGCATTCGACGTGTAATTTATACATCTGCTGTCAAATTTATCCAAAATCTAATACTATTATAAAAAGCGGAAGAGTTTGTGTTTTTGTTTAAACGCGCTAATCTCCGTAACTACAAGTCTGATTTGAATAATTATTTTTGTGTTGGATAGTGCATTTATCGAGGATGGCTATAGGCTATAAAACATTACGTTACGACCAATAGGAGCTGAGTAGAGCGTGTGAAATCGCGCGGAAGTAGCTAGTTCTAAATACATGATGTTATTTGCTTTCAGGAGTGGAGTGCGAGTCCTCTACTTCAGACCCCTACGCCAGTCAACCACGTGACGCCTGGAGGACCCAATCCTGTCAAGAGTAATACACCTAAGTAAGTAATGGAACCTTATGTCAATAACTCTTTCTAAAATTTTTATTGCTAAGCTTAAGTTCCATATATTTGTACTCGATTTCATTTAATTTTGTACATAACATAACATTACGGCTTTTATCCCGGAAGGAGTAGGTAGAGGTGCACATTACGGCCCTAATGCCACTGTACAATGTAACACCAACTTTTCACTATTTATATTATGAGTCCCATGTAATAGGGGGTGAGCCTATTGCCATATACCGGACACAATTCCAGACTCCGTGCTACTACTGAGAATTTTTAAAAACCCAGTAATACTTTGCCCGACCCGGGTATCGAACCCGAGACCTCTTGCTTTGTCGCACTTGCGACCACTCGGCCAACGAGGCAGTCGAAAAATCTGAACTAATCTTTCAAAATCACTTTACAGAACTCCAACGCCCTTCAAGATCGCTATGGCGGAACTGGGCAAGAAATCAGGTCTGAAGTATGAACCATCGAGCCCTGGACTACTAGTCGAAGATATCACCATGATGATGAAGAGAGAAAACTCTGATAGCACTGTCCAGTTGAACGATTCTTTATTGTCCACTGCCGCTGATCAGGAAAATGGGAACGTGCAGGTGAGAAATTTGAACTTTTCAAGAAGTATTTAGCCAGTTTTAAAGGAATTCTATGTTCTTTAAGAAATTGGGTACTTACCTTAATCAAAAATAAATTATTTCGACTGTTATACAATAAAATATTAAAATATATTCATTAATTGATTTATGACCAACTTAATTTTAGTATTTTTCCAGCAAATTTTTAATATGCTGTTTGACGCTAAAAAAACTTCACGTCACAGTACACAATCTCGTACTTAAAATTCATAGAAAACTGTCGTTTTTGACGGTTAGAAAAAAGTATTGAATTTGATTAGTTGCCAAGTACCCAATTGGTGAATTAAGTCTGCCAATACAAGTTACCAATTCATTTCCGGACTTATGAGTAGGATTTGTTGTATTATAACTCACACAATCGTAAACACAACATTTACTCAACGCGTTATTTTACGTTGTCAGAATTCATAGTTTTTTAACATTAAAGTTGGCAAGTCGACATTAAAGTAGTACAAGTGTACATTGAGACAATGATACATACACAGACGAACTATTGTTATCCTAATTATTATTTATGTGATATATACAGAAAACAATACCTAACCTTTACTAACAAACCTCTTTTTCACCAGATAAACGACTCCGGCATAGGTAGCCTGAAGCGAGGTAATGAGTCAGGCAAGGAGAACGTCCCCGGCCACAAGAAGGCGCGCAAGGCTCTGGCCCCGGCCTGGGCCGCCCTCACTAGCACGCCACACGCCCGGGAACATACTCCTACACTCGTACCCGACGTCTCTTACATCGAGACTCCTGTAAGTATCTATGATACAGACATACATTACTGAAGTAGGCAGAGGTGCACATTACGGCACTTAATGCCACTAAACAATATAACACCCACTTTTCACTATTTATGTTATGAGTCCCATGTAATAGGGGGTGAGCCATTACCATATATCGGGCACAATTCCAGACTTCGTGCTACTACTGAGGATTTTTTGATAAACACAGTAATACTTTGCCCGACCCGGGAATCGAACCCGAGACCCCTTGCCGGGCAGTCACACGAGGCAGTCTCATTATTATAGGCTATCAAAATCACACTGAAAACTAAACGTACTTATCTGAATTGTTCCAGAGCAAAACCTTAGCCGGAGACAGCTCAGTAATGTTCTCACCACCGTCAATCGTCAAGCATTCTCTACTAGAAGAATCCACAAGCCTACACTCCCTTATAAGCGCTGAAAACACGCCAGACACAAGCAAATACGAAGACATTGATATCGAAGCCGTCATCACTGAGAAAACTAAGGTACAACACAGGTCTATACTCCTTACTAATCCTGAACCTAACACCTTAGGCCCTACTGATATCATTTACCCAGAATATATGACTCCGTTCAAAGACATCACTAATTTAGACAACCCTAGCTTCTCTAGATTAAATGCTGATAGACTTCGAACTATTACTACGGGCAACGAATTAGCTTGCGACACCCTTATTGCGCCTAAACAGGTCCTAGCTAACGCCTTAGCTGACCACATTTATAAAGTAACCAATCAGAAGCCGTCTACGTCACGTATAGATGAGATTTTAACCAATAAGATTATGAATAAAAATGATTATGCGCAGAAAGAGAATCAGTGGTGGACTGTGGATAAAGATACTGGACAGACGGACGATGTGTTTAGTAATGATTATTATATGTTCGCTAATATGTAGGTCGGGATTACGCTTATTGAATTAGGTATGTCTTGTGATGGTTTGTTAGTCGATTTTTTACATTTTATTCGATAAATATATCGATTTCTGTAATTTTTCTATCGAGACATTGCTCAAATCAATGGATCTCTGTGATCATATTTCCTTATTTTTTCCTGAACTGTAATCGGTTTTTAATTTAAAAAAAATCGACTAAACATTGTATTCAAACCTAAGTTTTATCGAATAAAATAAAATCTTCTAACAAAATATCACAAGAATTAACAACGGACTGTGAATAATAGTAATTATAAGTAAAAGACACGCTTAACTAAGTCATAACATTAACGGTTCTAATTAATTTAAAATGTGGGTTACATTCTAAATAAATCGACTAACATGTTTAACTCGACTATATTGTCTTATAGACAGAAGTACATAAGTATTGATCGGTCACGATTTTTTTAGGGAATATAGTTTATGTATATAGGCACGGCTTTTATAATTATTATAACACTTTATTCGACATTTTTCTGAAAAATATATATTGTTATATTTTACAGTCGCAAAAAATATGTCCCCTTTAGTAACCCACATAAAATTAAAAACTAATCATAAACTAAACGATTAAACTAATATAATAAAATTAACACAAATAACATTGTGATTTATTACTAAAAACTAAAACGGAAATCGTTAATTAAAATCGACTAAGTAATTAACTACTCGACTAATAAAATAATCATGACAAAATCGGGATCTAAATCGAATGTTTTCGATATTCGTCGAATCGAATATCCGTATCTTATAATCGTGTAAGCGATTGTCGGTTGTAAATTTTACTAATTTTATTTTTTAGATTATTTTCGAATCTTTTAGTTAGTATTCGCACCAAACTAATGTAAACGTTAAACGGTATTAGAAATAAGGTACCAAAGATGAGGTTTTCATCAAATGAACTATTCGTTTTTTTCTATTATTAATTATCTATTAATTTAATATATTCCTTAATTTCTCTAGTTAAAAAAAGTATAGTTGTAGGAAACGTCAAAAGTATACCTCAAGTTTACCATGCACCAAATTATTTAAGTGTTACTAGTTGTAATAATTTCGAAGTATTAATTTGTTTAGGTTAAACATAATCTTGTTCGTAGTGACAAAAAACAAATGAGTACAAAATGAATCGTGTTTTCAACAGTATTTAGGAATCGTTACGTTCCAATATTGAAGAAGAGTTGAAAGTGATTTAAAAAATGTTTTTCGTGCGCACGAAATTCGTTGAAAAATCGACCTTAAGGTTGTATTGAAAGGGCGCGTTTTCTTTCGATCTACTAACGACCCTAATAGACACCTTTCCCATCCCTGTATTTATTTATTTAGAAATTCTATTAATTATAGTATTTTCGCTTTGTATTTTTGCCTTTAAAATATTAACAATTTAATTTAATTGTCATTCGAATTTCGACTTTAACGCTGTCGCATAGGTTGTGGAATTGTATTTATATAAAAGACACATTTTTTTGTTAAATTTTTGTAACATTTTTATATCGGCAGCTACTTAAGAGTACTTTATTTGAAATAAACAAATGACATTACCTTTCTACCCATTCCTACCATTTTGTATGACTTTCCTACCAATCCTTTCCTACCACAATATTGACAGGCCAGTGTTGAATCTTCATAAAAAATACTTATTTATTTATATCTTGTTATAGAAATTGTTTTTTGTTACTATTTATGTTTTAAAAAGAATGTTTTAATTTATTCTGTAGCTGTAGTTTTTTTGTATTATGGCAACATTTTTTTTTGTATTTCGATGTGTTTTTTCTTTTTTTTATAGTAGAGTAGTTTAGTGTCTCTGTCAATATTGTTTGTATTCCAATCCAATCCAAAAGAGATCCGATGTCATTTTTTATTTCAATAAATGTATTTTGTACATTTTACTTTTTTTGATTTTTTTTTTCTTTTCTTTCCCTTTTTTTTGTTGTAGATTTTATTCAGATGCATTTTAAATATTTATATTGTTTATACAGCATTTTGATGCACAGATTATGATAGAACATTTGAATTCATAGAAAAATATCGAATCAATATCAAACCCATACAGAACTGAGTTAAACTTTAGTACTTTTATTGAATTTAATTGTTATTTGGTACAAAAATTAAACGATGAACATTTTACCAATCACTCAGGCATCAAAGTTTAATGTAAAATACTTGCAATTTTATAAAGCTCAGCATATTTTCACTAATATTAAACTTCAACAGTCAAATAAGTAACATATCTTTTAAGACTACCGTTCACAAGTAGATGACATCAATATAGATGACATCATTTTTTTTTTGAAAATTGTTTTTTTGAAATAAATAAATATGGTAACAAGTATATGACATCAATAAAATGAAAAGAGAATAAATACTCTTTCAACATATTATTTGAAAATGCAACATAAACTTTACTTTCTTACTTGCAAGGTTAACTTTACAACTGCAACACAATTCTATATCTTATTCTCAACAAGATAAAACACAAAATGTAATGAAGAATTCATACAATATCCCCTTCAAATTATCTCCCTTATAGATTACAAGGGGTAACGAGCCTATAGTCGTGAAGAAGTCCGCCGTCCGCTCCATCAAATTCGACCGTCTTGAGGAGCCCGTCGAAGTCAAGGATGAGAAGAACCAATCTCCTTTCATTGTGGTTAGTATTTTATTTTTATTAATTTGGTAATAATTAACACTAGTCTATGAGCTATATTTCACCGGGACACCATGGCATCGCAACCACTCGCCGCCACCAAGAACTATGAAGTTCTATAGAGAGTTGCTCACCTGGTGTCCGTTTGGTTGCGTATCCAATTTTTGAATTATATTGGTAGCAGCGTAACCAGTCACGCCTCCGTGACGGTCGGACTGGCGACTGAGTGAGTACCATACCATACAGCGCTATAGTAATTAGTGGTAGCGCCACCAGCGTGGATGAGCGACCAGTAACATTCTGTGCTGGCATCCGAACTGGTCGCGCAGTCAAATTAGTTGCGCACCCAAGCAGACACCTTTAGCCAAACGCCACTTTAGCGCTTGTCTACAGAGAGAGTAGAAATCAAAATGTATGGGGAAAATTTACATCAATTCCATATAATTTGGTTTTCTATTCTACATGTAGACAAGCGCTAAATGGCATTTGGCTAAAGCTGCTGGTAAATAACGCTTTATAGAGTTGTATACATTTTGTTGGTGGTGGCGATTGGTTGCGCGGCCATAGTGCCCTTATGAAATGTAGCCCGAAGTGATAATAATGAATTAAATGGAAAGTCAGTAAATAATTCTGTTATCATAGGCTACGTTGGATAATCTTTCAACGCTATTTGTCTAGGAGACAGAAATTGTCTCTCTAGTGTTTAATTATCGGGTAATAAACAGGGTATCAATAGATTTCTCACTAACAATAATTATACATTCTAAAATGCACCATAAGACGTTAGTTTCGGTTCTTCGAGTAATCGCAATGTGTACTTATGTCCATGACTGCTTTGTGGGCTGAGTTGTCGCAAATGCAATTTCGGGAATATCGGGTTCCGATACCAGGGTCAAGGTAAAGTATTATTAGAAACTTCGTATTCATGTCATTGAGAATTACACCCACCCGTAACAAAAGGCCTTGATTGAGACCAATTCAATGAGATAATAAAATTTTTTTTTTAAAAGAGTATCGTTGGTGTTTCTTGCTCGTTCTTCTCCACTTGAAACTATACTTTGGAGTCTAGCGCCTAGCTTCACTAACAGTCGTTCGGACGGACAATTCAATTTTCACGTTTCAAAAGTACCTAATTAAGTATTTATCCTTACTTCCTTACTAATATTATAAATCGGAAAGTGAGTTTGTTTGTTTGTTTGTTCCACTTTCACGCCGTAACTACTACACCGATTGCTTTGAATTTTTGCAGACGTGAAGTTAGAAGTCCGGATTAAATAATAGGGTACTTTTTATCCCGGAAAATTTGATATTCTCGAGGAAAAACGAAATTATTGGTATAGATGGCGCTGTGTGTATTGGTACTATTGGTATATGTAACATAGGCTCCTTTTTTTCCTTTTGTGACGCAAGCCAAGCCGCGGGTAAAAGCTAGTCTAAAATAAATGCTTTTAACTTTCGACTTTGATTACCTGAGATTCATAATTGGTGAGAAATGGGGGTAAAATTGCTCCTATCTTCTTCTTCTCTCTCCTTTGAGGATTATAATGCAATGTATGACGTATTCTGTATGTTATTTTTTTTATTTACAGGGCACTTATAAATGGCAAACATTTGCCTGCGGTATGACACAGGACCAGTTGGACCTCACGCAGTTGGCACATCAATACTTGAGAAAAACTGCCTTGAAACCTCGCTCTTTAAATTTTTTATGAACATAGAAATAATTTGTTATACTTTTTGGACTTTTTGGCCTTGGCCTGGAAATTTTATGGACTTATTCTGAATTGGGACTTACTATGGGCGTTGCCTGGAAATTTAAAGGACTGATACAGTTTCTTTATGGGTTTGGCCTGGATTGATGGACTGGAAAATTAATGGATTTTAAACTGGGACAGTTTACGACTGTATTTGTTAACTTTTAGATTGTATATCTAATATGTAGTGTTGTGTGATTTTGTGTTTCAATCTTCTATTTTTTATCATTATTATGGTCTGAATTTGAGGCCACATTTGTAAAAATATGGCCTCATTTTTAATTTTGTTTATTTTGAATCATTTTTTAAATGAGTGTTATAAAAGTATAGGCCATAATGATGACAATTGTGTGGATGGATGATCATGTAGATGAATTACGCTTATTATTTTAGATGTATCTTTATTTAATAAGTATAGTACGTATATATATTATGTAATATAATATATACTAGGAACAGTGTGATTTTAGTATAAGAATTATGTCGTAAGTAATGTAGATAGAAAAAAAATAATAAAAAATATTATATAATGTCTTATTCTAGTTTTTTGAATGTTTGTATTGGTTTTAGATTTTTTTTAAGAATAATATTATTATGTCAGTTCTTGTATTCAGTTTGTTATTAATTTTATGTCTAAAGGATTCTAATATTATGATTTTAATACATTTGCAGCAATAAGGATTAATTTGTAATTTATTTTGGTGTCAACTATGTAACCGTTACTTTCATACAATACTATACCTTATAATACAGCAGAAAAGGCTGAAATTAGCTTGTTCAAAACGTCTCAAAGAATGATAATTCCGATGACCTCCTCCACCACAAATAATGAGCAATATTTTTATAAATTGTTGCCTAAAATTCAATGCAATAAAGTCTATTTTCGCATAAAATAATGATTGTTGGATTTTGTATCAAATATTTAGTAGAATTATGTACTAGAATAGTAGTTCAATATATTTTTTAAGTTCTTATTTTAGTTTGAAAGAGTACAAATGTAGAAATAAGTTTGTGTAGAATGCAGAAGTATTGGTTTTAAGTTTCCACACACTGCGTGATCCACAGATTGTTGTTCCGGGTCTTAGTGTCATGTGTATGTGAACTTGTATGTTTGTAAACGCACCCACGACACAGGAGATAATCCTAGTGTGGGGCAACGTTTTATTAAAAAAAGAAGTAATTTTGTAGCTAAACCATATCAAACATTTTATAACGTACCGTGGTATTTGAACATTTTACAATTGTGCCCTATTACATGAGACTCATTACATATCTAGTGAAAACTGAGTTTTACATGAGAAAAGCTCTACTAGTCTCGATTTACAGAGGGAGTCTTCCTCATGAGCAGCGTGCGCAGACACGTCGCGCCTACTCAATGCTGCTTATGATTCCCTCTGTGACCCGAAACTAGTAGAGCTTTTCTCAGTATATTTATGTGAGTAACCCATTATATCCTCTCGCGCGCCCCTCGTACACACGGGTAAATATTTTAATAGAAAAGCGAATTATTAACTATTCTGTTCAATCAAATAAACAACGGGTTGCAAACTTAAAAATATACGTCACAGAAAAAATATCCAATCGGTGCGTGTTTCTCGTACACCCGTGTGTGCAATTGCGCGATGGGCACTCAACTCTCTCGTACACCCGTGTGTACGAGAAACATGCGAGAGGATATTTAGTTAATTCAGTATGTCATACGATAAAAAATATAGTGAAATTTGGAGATCCAGAGACGTTATGACATTTTAATAGAATGGGGATATTCAGTAATTTTAGCACATTTTTGTTTAAAATTATTTTAAATTTTAGTCGTAAATAATTTTTGTGTAGATAGGTAAGTGAAACAATTTAGAACTACTATATTAAAATTAAAATAATGTTTTTTTTTGTATATTTTTAATGTAATGTAAGTGGCAATATTTATGCGAATTATGTTTTTGGAAAAATAATTTTATTGCACGTTTTTCTTGTGAGGTCTATTCAATATTAATTTATAAGTATTCTTTTTCGAAATTACGCATATTGACTGCTGAACAAAATACTATCACTACATAGTATATAACAAAGTCGCTATCCACCGTTTGTTCCTATGTATGCTTAGATCTTTAAAACTACGCAACGGATTTTGCTGCGTTTTTTTATACATAGAGTGATTCTTAAGGAAGGTTTATATGTATAATACATGCATATTACACCCGTGCGAAGCCGGGGCGGGTCGCTAGTAAAGTGTAAAAAAATACATTAAGCGTATTTTCTTCTATAATTCAATTCAAAATAATCACATCACTGCAACGATAATTTTCTTGATATCCACCTTTTTTATATTAAACTTTCAAAGATGTTAAACTTTTCGGAAAGCAACGACGTTTAAATTTTTCAGTCTCTGTTGAGAAGAAATCATAATGGAATGTGGTTTTCTTATTTCACTAACACCTCTGTGGCCATCTAAAATCGCCATGTAAGCAGAGTCAAAGTATAAGCAACTTAATGCTCTTATAAATAAAACTCTTTTAAATTCAACCTCGATTTCAACCATTAAAAAAATCTGATTGATCAGTTATCGGTGAAGCGTCACCGATTTATGGTAGATGTCCCTGTCACACTCACGAAGCGTGCGCATCAAGCTTCCTTGTGCGTACTGCTAAGGAGTAGAATTCTTTGCCTGGCTCTGTATTTCCTGAAGGGTATAACCTGGGTGTCTTCAAGGCCCGAGTGAATAGGTTGCTTATGGGTCGACGTGCTCCATCGTAGACCGCATTATCGCTTACCACCAGGCGAGATAGTGGTCAAAAGCCGGCCCATCAAATATATATATATATACAAATTCTTATGTACCAATACATAGCACTCAGCAGTCAACATTTTTATATAAATAAAATTCTAATCTAACCAGAAATATGAGAGCAACTCCATAATACGGATTTTAAGAGAACCATTCATAGAAAAGGAAAGGAAAATTCTAAATTATGTTTGTCAGTCAGTAAATTTTTATAATTATGATTTTTCTTTCCTTGTTCTGACTCTGGACAGACAATATATTTATAAGTTAATAGTATTATGATTATAAATTATGCTACTCTACTTCTTTCTTCTGTCTTGTTGTACCCCTTCGGGTATAAAAGGCTTGATGTTATGTTTTTCCTTTGGCGACATAACTATGTTATCTCTTCGTCGACGTCGACGCCGTCTCTTCGTGTACAATAATAAGACACCGTGAAATCTATATCGTTTTCGTCCCGAAGTAAAATGGTTCTGTCTTTGTAATACAATAGTTTAATTTTAAAACTAAAAATAACTGGTGAACAATTGCAAATAGCAAACTTCGAAAGCGCATACGAACTCATAGTACGTTATCAAAACATCACGCCTTGTAATTCTCGAAGAGGTATTTCTCGTCCGGTGACACGTGCGATGCGGATAGTGCCTACAAATTTACGTCTAGTGTTCCATGTGCGTATTTCCATGAACTTTTTTTAAAGTAAAAATTTGTCTTTATTTTTCTTGTTTTTACTTAATACATCAAAAGTACTTTTTATGGCAAGCTTTGCCGCGGGACGACAACGAAATAGATTCCCGTCGTATACCTAATTTTAAGTTTTGTTATTGTATCTATTAGTTTATATAATAATTTTAATTCGTTTGTGTATTGTATTTTATATGAGCCATAGATGCCTGGAATAAAGAAAGAACAATAATAATAATTTGGAATTCGATAACTATGTTTTTATAACCTGAACATTTATACATAGAATTTCCTTTTTCCGTACTTTGTCATAACACTATTGGATTAAAAACGATGGCAGCGCCACCATAGCTAAACATTTCTGGTTAGACAACTATTATTTTAAGTGTAATATTGTATTTATATTTGAGTTAAAAGTCCTAGTTATAAGCAATGGCCATGTTTATTTTATAGAAAGACTACGCATGTGTTTTTATTATGTGACAACGAGAATAATATTATTTCAGTGTACATAGTAGGTAGTGTATCTAGGTTTATGGTTTTATAAGTAAGGAAAAATAAATGGTTTTATAAAAATATTGTATTTTTTATTGTGATCACACGAGTAACCGGTTTACTAAGATGGCCAGAGATAAATTTCAGTATTTTACCGACTTCAGAAAAAAACAATGGATCTTAGTCTAATTTTTGAAAAGAAAACAGGACAATGTATTTCACCTTTTCCAGGCATGCAAATGTACCTATGTTTGTTACATCACATGCAATATAAATCCATATTTGTATTGTAACTTTCGTGAGACACTAAATCAATTATTTTATTATGTTTCCGGCTTACTCAGATTCATATTCAGGCTCATATATTTGCTGGAAAAATACTAAAATTAAGTTGGTCGTAAAATTAATGAATGACTGTTTTATTATTTTACTAACTTCTGCCAGCGGCTTCGCCAGCGATCCCAGGGGTAAAATGCCTATGTATCATTTCAGACGATAATCTACCTCTGTTCCGAATTTCATTCCGGTCTCTTCAGTCGTTTTAATATGACTGAGTAACAAACATACACATAAACTCACATATTTTCATTTATAATATCGAGTCAAGCTAATTTCAACCATTGGCCTTTCAGTTACAGCATAAAGCAGAATGAGTATTGTAAACGTTAGAGTAGACAAATACAATCAGAAATCACCGAGTTGCTTAGCTATCGGGAGTTTCACGTGTTATTGTGAGTCAACCATAAAAGATAGACATATGCTGTCTGTGAGAATATTTCCGTCATACATGAATTCTATGCAGCTTTAAACTATAAGCCTGTACACGCGACGAAAGCTTAAAAAATGGAGTAACTTCTCCCGTTTTCCCAATATTTCCCTTCACTGCTCTGCTCCTATTGATCGTAGCGTAATGAAAAGTATACTATAACCTGCCCAAGAGTATGAAGAATAATTGGGCCAAATTTCGTTAAAATCCATCGAGTAGTTTTTGTTTCCATAACGAACATACAGACAGACAGACAGACAGACAATAATTTTACTGATTGCATTTTGGCATCAGTAGCGATCCCTAACCACCCCTTGATAGTTATTTTTTAAATATATTTTATGTACAGAATTGACCTCTCTACAGATTTATTATAAGTATAGAATAGATTGTATTCAACAGTCGAAATAATTTTTATTTTTGATTAAGGAAAGTACCCAATTTCTTTCTTAGTAACTGTTCGGTAAGTTAGCTGATTCCTTACTCAGTACCTTACCGTACCGAACTTGGGCTCGCTGCCATTGCAGCGGTAAGTCCCCTCTTTGAGGAGTGGCTTGAGAGACGCTACGGCGTCCTCACCTACCGCCTGACGCAGGTCCTCACCGGACACGGAAGTTTCGGGAGGTACCTGTGTCTGATGGGGCGGGAGGAAACGCCCGGGTGTCATCACTGCGAGGACCGCCCTGAGGACACGGTGGAAACACACCGTAGCGGAATGCCCTGCGTGGGCTGAGCACCGCCGTGCCCTCAGGGAAGTGATCGGCGATGGCGACCTCTCGCGTCCGGGCCTAGTGCAGGCCATGATGCGGAGCGAGGGGGACTGGGATGCCGTCTCCTCCTTTTGCGAAGCAGTCATGCTAGCTAAGGAGGAGGCGGGACGCGTGAGGCAGCGAAGCGCTGCCTCCTCGCAACCCAGCCATCGCGAAGGACACACCGGGCGTCGGGGATCGCGGGACGATCTCCGGCCACCGTAAGCGCGGGCCTGCGGACGGCGAGCATGGGTGGCTCCCCGTCCGACCAGAAACAGACCCGAGCGTACGGCGCGTCGCGTTCCGCGCGCGCCTCAAAGAGCCATCAGACCACCACAGATGGGGCCCAATAGGGCCGATGCCGATTCGGAGTCGCGGAGAACCTAACGGGTAACCGGGGCTCCGGCTCGACGTGCAGGAGAAGGAACGGGGTGGTTTTTAGTCAGTAAGAGTCTGACACTCCCTTCCGCCTCACCCAGGCAGGAGCAGTCATTCGATGATTTTCCCCCCTTAAAAAAAAAAAAAAAAAAAAAAAAACCGTACCGAACTAAACTAGCCAAGCTATTAAAATTATAAATCCATCCGCCACAACATGGAGGTCTAAAACTGTAGCTTGGCACGACGTCTTAATGGCATCAGTAACTGAAACGTCTTGCGAAATTGCCTCCTGGCTCGACTCCGGAACCTATTAGCATGAGGACGAATTAAATTGTAGGATTAGGTTGTTGATTGTGATAGGAGGAGCGGGAGCGATTTTGTAGAGGCTCTGGGGCTTACTCTTGAATCCAAATCCAATCGATCGACATTGGTATTGTGAAATTTCGTACTAAGTTGCAACACTAGCGCCCATTACATCCGTATTGCGTGGATATTTGGTGGATATTAGTTTGGCTTTATATTCTATACTCTGAATGCTAATAGCTACGATAGGGGTTGTATAGTTTTGACATTGAATAATTATTAAGATTTTTTGGTTTTAAATTGCTTTGACATTGAGATTGGTTTCAAGAGTAAGTACCCTGGTTAAGCTTAGCACGCTGCAACTAATGACTTATCCATATTAACGACCCGTCACATTTTCTACTGTTAAATTATGGTCCTATGAGCCTCCTCTATATAAGACGGTTTACTCTATAACATCCACGCTTTTCAAATGGCTACACTCTACAGAAGTACACTTCGGCTCTACAGAAGATAGCTTCTGTATCTATACATATAGATATACTAATACTCTGATTTTACAATTGGTTAAGATACCTATCAAAAGAACCATTAAACAGCAGTATCAATTTCTCATAATGAAAATATATATATAACTCATCTTAATAATTCTCACTGAATAATATAAAACATGTCCATTATAACGGCGTGCTTAAACATCCCACTGACACAGTTGCCATTCGAATAAATCCCCATATAATTTCACCCAATTAATCCCGAAAAGGCAATTATAATTTCCATTTCAATCCCACACATATCATAAGCACACATCACTCTCAATACATAATTTATTAACAATAATTTAAACAGAATCATTATCACTAAGCCCACACCCTTACCCTCCCTCTTGTCAAGCCAAAATCAACGTTCACTCAGCTAGTTAAAGTTCTAATTGCCATGGTTTCAACTCTAACCCCAGTCGAACGGTTGTAAATTGGAGTAACATCGCTTGGAGCAATTAAGATTGCATGTCACTGGTCTAAATTTGGTTAAAGTCCTACGAATTTATCGGTGAGTTTGTAGTCTCGGGTTTGAGTGCCTAAGTACCTAAAGTATAGAATAGAAATTCATAGTGACTAGGAAATAAGATTTACGATTTCGAGTATATTTAAAACCCTATTGGAACTACTGAAGCACAAAAGGTCTCAAGTGGAGACTGAACATGAAAACAAAGGATGTGAAGGAGACAACCGCCTTGGTGCCTATCACAAGCCGATATTTTGCCTGAAGGCCCTGTGCACGGTGAGCACGGGTGACTCGCCGCCCGACCAGAACCAGACCCGAGCGTCAAAGAGCCATAGATGGGGCCCAATAGGACTGATGCCGATACGGAAGACTTAACGGGTTACCGGGGCTTCGGCTCGAAGAGCAGGAGTAGGAACAGGGTGGCTTTTAGTCATGGCCAAAGGATAAAAAAAGGCGAACCTTTGGCCACTGGTACATAATGATCTACATGGAAGACGATCTAAAGGTAGACTTGTGGAGTGCCATCACAGACGGATCGCATTAAGATCTCCGGAGCTGTTTAGACGATTGCTCCTAGTATTGGTATAGATTCCGGAGCTATTATCGGTGCTGATGGTGGCTACCAGGTGGTTATACAGAGAGGTAAGTTACTAACGCCCGAATACCGTAAGGCTCCTCAATTTTCATACTCATATGTCGTCGTGGCCCTGAGGTTTAAGATGCCCGCTTCTCATACATGAGGGTACGGGTTGAAACCTACCAACGGCAAGTACCAATGTGACTTTTTCCGAGTTATATGTACTTTCTAACCTGCCGCTGTAGCCAAATGCCATATAGCGCTTGTCAACATGTAGAATAGAAAACCAAATTATATGGAATTGACGTAAATTTTGACACTTGTCTGTGTCATCCCCATACATTTTGATTTCTACTCTCTCTGTAGACAAGCGCTAAAGTGGTATTTGGCTTATATTATTTCTAATTGTAAGTTTGTAACCCGCATTGAGCAAGCGTAGTGATTAATGCTCAAATCTTCTCCGTGTGAGAAGAGATTTTGCTCAGCAGTGGGCATTTGTAGGCTGTTTTAAACCTCCGGGCCACCACGACTTATAATCGAGTCGTAAACCTACATAGCTTTATTAACTTTAATATTCCAATCACTCCACATATGCTACCTACTAATTTACTAACAAAATTAGCAAATATATGCTAGCAATTATATATACATACCTATATTAATACAATATAATAAATATCAGACACTTAATAAACAGTTGAGTAGACTTTGATTGAACCTGCAATATTCCGTTTACTTCGCCTCCATATTGGCAACTGTTGGCAATTAACGCGCTCTATAAGTGAGGTATGGTGACTAGGAGTTTTGGGAGTGTTTGGGAACATTCCTGTATAGAATTTGCTACGCTAATACTATTTTTTATTTCGGTTTATATATTTTGGGGCCTCGTTGGCTGAGTGGTGGCAAGTCCGACTGCTGTGCAAAGGGTTCGATTACTGGGTCGGGCAGGGTATTATAGGATTTAAAAAAAAGTGTCAGTAGTAGCATGGAGTCTGGAATTGTGCGCGGTAAATGACAATAAGCTCACTCCCTATAACATGGGACTCATAACATAAATAGTGAAAAGTGGGTGTTACATTTACAGTGGCAATAAGTGCCGAAATGTGCGCATCTGCCTATCCCTTAGGGGATAAAAGGCGTGATGTTATGTCTAACTAAATACAATTTACCTCAAACACATTAGCTCTAGATTAGAATAACTCCTTACTTCAACAGAGCTCAAGTAAATGAACTGATTATGCGTTTAACTCATAATATCTCAGTTTGTATGGAACACATAATATTATTAATACGCCTTTAGCTTGCTGCAATGTATTTACCGTATGTAGGGTGACTGTAAAATTGTTGGTAAATTTTAGGACATTTTTGGTCGAAGAGTCAGTTATGTATTAGAGGTAATGTCACGCTTTTTAAAATATATGTGGTTGTGCTGAGTTATCATAATTCAATTGAGTACTTTTCTTAATCAAAAATAAATTATTTCGACTATTCAATATAAGAAGGTATTAAAAAATAATCACACTTTGATTAATTGATTTTATGACCAACCCTATTTTAGTATATTTCCAGCAAATATTTAAGAAATAAGTATGCTGTTTGACGCTAATAAAACGTGACGTCACAATACACAATCTCGTACAAAATTCATAGGAAACTATCGGTTTTGACATTTCGGAAAAAGTATTGAATTTGACTATTTGGCAAGTACCTACGTAATTTTGATTTAGGTATATGTAGCCGTGGAGTACTAAGGGGAAGGTCCTTGTTCAGTAGTGGATGTCTTAGATGATCACGATGATGATGATAATAAAGTTGGTATTCTTGTAAAACGGCTTCAAAAATTGCATAAGGACTCACAGACAGTACTCGCCGCGTTTGCGGGCCTGCAGTCTTTGTAGAATACAGATATGTATTTAAAAAATCAAAGCACTTATTCATTCTTATTCACGGCGCGGTTTACGCCCGTTGCGGTTGCGGTTGTTTGCGGCTCCCGCTGTACCGGTGGCGGGCGCAGCCGCGGTACCGCAGTCACGATTGCAATGGGACGATCGGTCTGGAACCCAACTGATTGTTAAACCGCGCGCACGCCTGTTTTGCGATAATCAACCGCTAAGTTTGCGGACAATAATCGCAACAGCGCCGGCTGCGGGATCGCAGAAAACTTCGGTCTCGTGACTTTTGAAAATTCCACCTCCATTGCGCCACCGCCGCGGGTAGCGTGAGAAGATCGCGCCCTGACCCCTTAGCCTATCTCAGTAAACTAACAAAAGAACTCACTTAACAGAATTGACTCACTTCATTGTTCATAAATAGTGTATTAAACAAAAAGCAATAACCACAAAACCGTTTCCATTACTCGGTGACTCAGCAAAAACTAAAGGAAGAAACACGAAAACAAAACTCATGCTAGCTAATCTTCAACTACTTGATACTATTACATCTTCCCCAACTTTATAACAAACTTCAAAAGAAACTACTCGTAAAATGCGATGGAAAATAATATGAAAAACAATTTTATAACTTAAGTTTCGTTTGCACTAGGCAACAATTGATGCGCCACATGTTGCTCAACGTGTTAAAGTCAACGTACTATAATATGTTAAGGTATGTACACTGTGTAAATGATAGTAGTGTCGATGTGTAGCGCTGCGAACTAATTAGCGTTGTCGTGTGTACGCAGTCTATCGGACTATACAATACACATTGCTCACAAAATTTTTCGGCAACATATCTCCAGACTAACTAGTGTTATGTGTCATGTCTCCTCCTGACAACATTTTCTAAACAAACAATATAGTGTGCGTCATGTTGGGCTGCGGCACTCAACCTTATCTGGTAATAGTGGTACCAGATTGTGCGCTAGGTCGTGATGACCCGGAGGTTTAAGACTCTCGCTTCTAATGTATAAGGGTGTAGGCTCGAAACCTACCAACGGCAAGTACCAATGTGACTTTTACCGAGTTATATGTACTTTCTAAGGTTATTTAGACATCACAGACAAACGGTGAAGTAAAACATCCTGAGGAAATCCGGACTTATAATTGTAATTATAAGTTTGGTATCGCCAACCCGCATTGAGCAAGCGTGTGATTAATGCTCAAACCTTCGTGTGAGAAGAGGCTTTTCTCAGCAGTGGGCATTTATAGGCTGTTGATGATGATGATAATGACGATGATGATAACTGTGCGATGTCGAACAATTATAGTGTAACGTTGAGCGTCGTATTGCTGCTCAATGGGAATTGGGTACTTTCCTCAATGAAAAATAAATTGTTTCATTATAATAAAACATTAAAAAATAATCACACTTTAATTTATTGATTTTATGACAAACTTAATTTTAGTATTTTTCCAGCAATTTTTTAAGAAATAAGTATGGTGTTTGACGCTAAAAAAACGTGACGTCACAATACACAATCGCGTACAAAATTCATAGAAAACTGTCGTATTTGACAGTTGGCAAAAAGTATTTAATTTGACTAAATTGCAAATACCCATTTGTGATTTAACTTAGTTACCTTTAAGCATGTATATTTTGTAGCAACATTTTAAGCGACAAATTGCGCAACAAACATTGCTTAGTGAACACGAGGCTTTAAGTAGACGAGAACTACTCCAAGTTGGTAGCAAGCAAGATGTACTCTTTTTGTTCTGAAGACAGCGAGTTTGTCCCATTTCGCGCTTCAACGAACGGGCTCGGTCCGTTGAGTTGGTGACGCAATGGGTGTTCCTTTGTAAAGATTTGAATGTAAAATGTTTAGGGATTGGTTGAGAGATATTATGAGTAGAATATGCCTTGACTCCATCAACACCTCCTTTTTGCGGGTATCACCGAAGTAGGGAATAGACATTTATCAGAAATCGAAGAGCAGCGCTCTGTAATGTTCTTGACCTTTTTTATATTGCAATCTCCAACCCGTCAGTCAAGTGTCGAGATTTTGGTAAACTCCTCTAATATATGAAAATTCTTAGTCTAGCAGTAAAATGTGAAATTCTTTTGATGCTGATGCTCTTTTTTATCATGAAAGCGATACATGAGTAAGTTTTCAATACGATCACGGAATCAGAACCTTATGTTTGGCAGACGATCAAACTTTAAACATACTTTATTGTTTTTTTTTTTGGGATAAGCCGGTAAACGAGCCTACGGATCACCTGATGTTAAGCGTAAGCAATCAGCGTCACCCATGGACACCTGGAACACCAGAGGCGTTACAAGTGCGTTACCGGCCTTTTGAGGATTAGGAATTTGAGGATTGTTGGGGTTTCAGGAATTGGGGAGATTGGGGAAGGGGAGGCGGTAATTGGGCCTCCGGTAACCTCACTCATACGACAAAACACATCACAAACGTTGTTTCACGTCGGTTTTCAGTGAGGCCGTGGTATCGCTCTGGTCGAGCCGGCCCATTCGTGCCGAAGCATTACTTTTCCAAAATTCTATTCTATTATATTGTAAGATAAAATATAGAGCTCAGTGTACCTCATGATTGTCTCTACTTATTTTCATAAACTCGGCTATCTTGCGCCGTACAATGGACTATTTCATTAAAGTTTTCTTATAAATATTTTATGCCGCTGGTTAATTCTTACTTAACTACTTACAATTCTATGATTATTGTCTAGTCTTTTTGACGGGAGATCGTCCGTGGGTAACTTTGACATACTCTTATTTGGGGATCAGGTACCCAAGTAATGTGAATACAAAAAATATCCTCATTCATTAATTCGTCTTCTGGGCTACGTACGTTCTACGTGGATACGTACCTCACGCCTGTCTCCTACGGGAGTAGGCAGAGATTATGGAACACCAATTGCTACGATTCTAACATACGGCTTTTGCTTCCCCAACAGTTATTAGTCTTATAAGTAGTTTTCTATTAAGTTTCACTCTAGAATTATTCCTATAAATAAAGTATTTGTCAAAGTTCATACATCTACACCCTGGAATCTTTTTTGTTTTTGTCCCGGTGAACTATTGCAAAAAACAAACGAAAGTGCATACGAACTCCTTGTACATTATTAAAACATCACACCATGTAATTCTCGAAGAGTTATTTCTCGTCGGGTGGCAAGTGCGTTGCGAATAGTGCCTACAAATTTACGTCTAGTGCTTCATGTGCGTATTCAAACAAAAAAAATTTAACCAAAAAAAATACGTTTTTAATTTTTTGTTTTTTTTTATGTAAAAAATTTGTCTTTATTTTGTTTTATTCGTTTTTAATTTATTCATCGAAAGTATCTACTCCTTAGAGCAAGTTATTTTGTTATGGTATGAAAACGAAATAGATTTCACGGTATATACTGTATATGTAAGAACAAAACAAACAAACATTCATACAAGAAAAACAATAACTTTCCGATACTCACTACAGAATACAGATTTCAACTCAAAATTTCAACCACGTATCAACAAAACATGCTTATATTGTATGTAAAATTAAACAAAACCAATCTACTTCCAGTGTACCGTCTCAATTTTGATTAAAACTCCAACTTTATATAATAAGAAAGTTGTTTAATAAGCTGGCGTTCACAGTATCTTGGAATTAACAAATATGGGGATACGAGATTCTTGTTTGAGTATTAACAATTAGGGGAGTATTGAGGGTGCGTTTATCTTTAGTAACAATACGTAAATATCAAGCCTTTTCAACCTCGAAGGGGTGGGTGCAGTACCGTCTTTACTGAAACGGCACTCGGAGCCAGTCGGGGCCCGTGCCCAGTGGCTGTAGCCAAATGCCATTTAGCGCTTGTCTACATGTAGAATAGAAAATCAAATTATATGGGATTGACGTAAATCTTTACACTTGTCAGTGTCATCCCCGTACATTTTGATTTCTACTCTCTCTGTAGACAAGCGCTAAAGTGGCGTTTGGCTAAAGGCTAGGGCAGCAAGCAGCAAGCGACCAAATATTTGTGTGATCCACAAATACCATCGTTACTCTTCTAAAAAACATTTTTTTTAAAAAGAGTAACGATGGTATGTTGTTGAATGTGTGTACATAAATAAATAAATAAGGTTTAATTGAAGTAAATGCTTTGACTTCGACTTTACTGTTTCGGATCTGGGTGTCATGTGTATGTGAACTTGTATGTTTGTGAACATACCCACGATACAGGAGAAAATTTTAATGTGGTGCAATGTAAAAAAAATAAACATTCTACAAGGGCCCCGAGTTATTGTGTGCCCTAAGTAGCGTTTTTTTTTGTTTTTATTAAATGGGACAAGCCCGCCACAACCTCCCAAAACCGCTGCAACTCCTATAAGCCAGGATATACAGTAGATACAACCATGAAAACACCGGAACACTGAAGTCCGGCGCGTCCCAGGGACGTGAATAACTGTCTTGGTTCCCGTAACGAAGTGAATCAGAAGATATTATAAGAGGAGAAGAAGATATTATAAGTAGCGTTTGTCAACAATGTGAACGAACGAAACTTTTTTTTTCCCGATCGTCAACAGTGTTGACGAAAGGGTGTTACCGAGCGGGAATAACTCTGCCCAAGGGCCCTAGTGAAGGGTAAGACGGCCCAGTGTAGGCAGATGTGCATATGAACAATGCAACGCCCACCACACTTATAATATAAATGTGATAGTTTCTTTCGATATTAGTCCATCAATCACTTTGAAACTACCGAACGGATTTTGATGAAATTTGGTATACAGTTAGGGTTGGGCTGACTTAGGTGATAGGATACTTATATCCATATTAAATTCTCCCATGGGATAAAACAGGAATCATATTCTACGCGGACGAAGTCGCGGGCAACAACTAGTTTTTGATATGAGTGGTTATATTATGACCTAGTCCTATTTAATTGGAGGTGAGCCTAATGCCACACATCAGGTTTGTCCTAGAGTTCATGCAAAAAGATAATAATTTTCGAAAAATCGATGTTAGTAACCTATACTCAGTAATACGTTGGCAAACCATGTAATTGAATCTGAGTCTCTTTAGTTATGCAATTGCAATGTTGCATCGTACTTACGCCTATTTCACCAACTAGGTAGGAAACTATTAAAAGAAATACTAACTCGACTGCCTCGTTGCCCGAGTGGTCGCAAGTGCGACTCGGCGGGCAAGGGTTCTCGGGTTCGATTCCTGAGTCGAGCAAAGTATTAATGGGTTTTTGAAAAACTCTCAGTAGTAGCACGTAGTCTAGAATTGTGCCCGGAATATGGCAATACTTACGCTCCCCTATTACATGGGACTCATAACATAAATAGCGAAAAGTGTGTGTTACATAGTACAGTGGCATTGAGTGCCGTAATATGCACATCTGCGTACCCCTTGGGGGCTAAAAGACGTGATATTATGTTATGTTAAAAAAATACTAATTTTTATAAAAAAAAACATTAAAAAGTCAGAGTTTAGTTCATTTATCTGTCTGGCTTTGAGTTGTTTTTCTTCCACTTAAGTAATGATGTCAAGACAAAAACACGTCTAGAAATAATATTTTAATGTTTCTGAGCAAAGACTAGATGAAACCTTAATGGGTAAAGTGTTCATTTAGACTTTGTATTATGAAGTAGAGAGATAAATAGACAGATGACCTTTTTTCTTCTGGCATAAGCCGGTAAACGAGCAGATGGATCACCTGATGGTAAGCAATCGGCGTCGCCCATGGACACCTGGAACACCAGAGGCGTTACAAGTGCGTTACCGGCCTTTTGGGATTAGGAATTTGAGGATTGTCGGGGATTCAGGATTGGGGAGACTGGGGAAGGGGAGGCGGTAATTGAGCCTCCGGTAACCTCACTCATATGACGAAACACAACGCAAGCCTTGTTTCATATTGGTCTTCTGTGACGCCGTGGTATCACTCCGGTCGAGCCGGCCCATTCATGCCGAAGCATGGCTCTCCCACACTTAAAATTAGGGTCGCAGGGAGCTGCTGGATGCAGGTCACTTCCGACCGGCCTATCTGGAAGTCATTGGGGGAGGCCTATGTTCAGCAGTGGACGTCCTGTGGCTGATATGATGATGATAATGATGATTATGAAGTAATCCTTACTAATTCTTACTAATATTATAAATCGGAAAGTGAGTTTGTTTGTTTGTTTGTTCCACTTTGACGCCGTAACTACTAAACCGATTGCTTTGAATTTTTGCAGATGTGAAGTTAGAAGTCTGGATTAAATAATAGGGTACTTTTTATCCCGGAAAAATTTGATATTCTCGAGGAAAAACGAAATTATTGGTATAGATGGCGCTGTGTGTATTGGTATATGTCACATAGGCTACTTTTTATTCTTTTGTGATGCGAGCGAAGCCGCGGGTAAAAGCTAGTTAACAATAATCAAGAGCACGCCTAGTAGAAAATACTAGTGTGGCGCAACGTTTAAAAAAAAACACACCTCTTGTTGTTGTCTCTTGAGCAACCAATTCCAGGGTTGCAAAAAGTATTATTTTCAGGATTTGGAAAAAGTCTTAGTACTTAACTAATTAGCAGGCAATTGTGCCAGTCTACAATTTTCTCCTGTGTCGTGTGTGCGTTTACAAACATACAAGTTCACATACACATGACACACAGACTCAGAACAACAATTTGCGGATCACACAAAGAATTCTTCTTACGAGAAGAACTAGCAACAGCTTGGATAACAGCCAGTTACTTAGCCACTGTACCAAAGGTCCAGTCCGTCTTATTTAATTCCCACCACGTATTTTTTAAACAAAAACTTCTTTGGATACATTTTAGCATAAACCACTTAGAGATTGTAGGGTACGAACCATTAATCGTGACCCCAAGTGATTGTAGTGTACCGTGGCTTTTTAAAAGAACCATTAGGGGTTAGGGAAGTGAAGGTTTTTCGCTTATCTTTTTCGTTATTTGTGTAGAGTGGTCGAAAATAATACAATACAGCATACAATTTGCTTTTCTTACATACATACATACATAACTTCACGCCTGTCTCCCATGGGGGTAGGCCGGGACTAGGGAACGCCTAATACTACGATTTCTACATACTTCTTTCGCTTCATCAACAGTCATCAATCTTTTCATGCATGCTCGTCGGTTAAGGGTACTTTTAATTTGGCCCTTCTTTAATATATCGCCAATCTGGTCACTACATGTCCGTCTAGGGCGCCCTCTACCGACGGCCCCATTCATATCCGCTTTGTATACTTCTTTCGTTACTCTTCTTTTCTACATGCCCAAACCAGCGTAACATTCCCTTTTCAATCCTTGTCACTACATCATTTTTCAATCCACACTTTTCTCTAATAACACTGTTTTTCACTTATCACTCAATTTTAATCCACACAATTTGCTTTTCACTTGCTTTTCAATTTGCTTTGACTGCGTCGTTGGCCGAGTGGTCGTAAGTGCGACTGCCGGACAAGGGGTCTCGGGTTCGATTCCCGGGTCGGGCAAAGTATTACTGGGTTTTTTAAATATTCTCAGTAGTAGCACGGAGTCTGGAATTGTGCCCGGTATATGGCAATAGGCTCACCCCCTATTACATGGGACTCATAACATAAATAGTGAAAAGTGGGTGTTACATTGTACAGTGGTATAATGTGCACCTCTGCCTACCCCTTCGGGGATAAAAAGGCGTGATGTTATGTTATGTGTTACAATTTGCTTTTCACTTGATCTTCTTTGCTGATTTAATAAAAGTTGCTGGTAATCACAACCACGAATAATGATTATGTTAGACTGGTTTTAGTCTGACGCTGACGGCACGTGCACCGTCTGTGCTGATAGCCAAGATATATGAACTTCAAGGAAGTATTTTTGAATGACGCCTAGCTTTCTGCGCACGGTGGTCAGCGCTGACAGGTACGCGGGACCGACGTACAACGCGTACAGAACTACAGAGGACTTCGTACAAGTTTATTTCACGTTTAAAGTATTCGAAATGAGTACGCGCTCGGTGCTGTGATTGGCCGGCTCCCATGAACTAACCAATCACAGTGCCGAAGGCAGTCTCGTTTCGATTACCTACTTTTAACGTAAAACAAACTCGTACTAAGGCCTCAGACTAGTCAGGACGACACTAAAACGAGTCACGCTGATCGTCAGCGCTGACTACCTATGCACTGAGCTGTTAACGGTCAGCGTGACACTAAATTTCGGCCTATATTTCAGCCATCAGCGGAGACAGTGCGCGCCGTCGGCGTGAGACTAAAATCAGCCTTACTCATAAGTAACTAGGTTTAAACTGTCTTAACGCACTTAATTATAACGCTTTTGTCCTTTGGTATTGCATGTCCCTGGGTGGCGCTAATCGCTTACCATCAGGTGATACGTTGGTCTATTCAGCTCGATTATACATCACTAACACATAAAAGTGTATAACTTGACATTTCGGAGAACCAATAATTATTACTCATTACAACTACTGAATTAAAAAAAAATTCAGTAGTAGCACGGAGTCTGGAATTGTGCCCGGTATATAGCAATAGGCTCACCCCCTATTACATGGGACTCATGACATAAATAGTGAAAAGTGAGTGTTACTTCTGTGTGCACCTCTGCCTGGCTTCGGGGATAAAAGGCGTGATGTTATGTTATGTTATTCCTTACATTATACATACGAAAACGTCATACACCAAAAGAACCTTCATTTAAAACACTGAGAATTGAGTTTAAATTCGTAAATCAAAGCCTCAGGGAGTTTTATTGAAAGGAAACAATTCAAATTGAAACATAAATTACAGGGTGCTTCAATTTAAATGGCCCTTTAGATTAAGCAAGGGTTGATGCGAAGTAAGGTTGTGTTTCATGGGGTATATATATTGTGTTTTAGACGGACGATGGGGTTGAATTAAAAGGGTTTTTAATAGGACTGTTTTAAGTTGGATCGGATTGACGACTGAGGTGTTTAGCTGTTTAGTTTAAGTCTATTGTTAAAGGCCGGCAACGCGCTTGTGACGACTTACACAACTTCTTTATGGTAATAGTCGGCAAACGAGTGGACAGATAAAGAAAGAGAGAAGAAAAAGGTTTATATACATATACTAGCGGACCCAACAGACGTTGTCTTGCATATCCACTTGAAAGTATAAACAAAAATTCATTTAAATTAGTTCAGCTGTTTATACTAAACCCAAGAATTAAGTGCATTTTTGCAGCCCAAAGACGGAATCCATCACCTTTAACAGAACAGTCGTGTTTAAAATCAACGAAACAAAAATATAACATACCTAACATAACATAACATCACGCCTTTTATCCTCGAAGGGGTAGGCCTCTGCCTACCACATTATAGTGGTACAATGTAACACCCACTTTTCACTATTTATGTTATGAGTCCCATGTAATAGGGGGTGAGCCTATTGCCATATACCGGGCACAGTTCCAGACTCCGTGCTACTATTGAGAATTTTTTAAAAACCCAGTAATACTTTGCCCAACCCGGGAATCGAACCCGAGACCCCTTACCCCGACCGAGTAGTCGCAATTGCGACCACTCGGTCAACGTGGCAGAGAATACAAAAGTATAAGTAAAAAAAAAACATTGCTTTTTAGGTTTCTTAAAGAAAATCCTTTACCTACTTAAATGGATGAAGTAAAAGATGAAAGGGCCCCAAATAATATAGAAAACGAAATTCCCTGTAGAGGTCTCAAGTAAATCAGATTCCAAAGCTAAAGGGAATGAACGTCAGGGAATTCAGAGACACGGGTAATAGTATTATAATATAAATAAAGCATTTTGCTCTACCATTGTGACTGATATTTCCTCAGGATGTTGGTAGACATAAAATGGGATAGCAAGTAGACTCTCCTGATGATAAGCGATCAGTGCTGCCCATGGGGTACCCGCCTATGAGCTTGATTCTAACCGCTTGATTTTGGTAACACCAGAATAAAGATGACGATAGGGTACGAAAATTAAGAATCTAATTAGTCCGTCAGGTATGTAACACGTATTTTTTTATAGTGGCCAAACGTCGTCAAAAATCGGAAAGTGAGTTTGTTTGTTTGTTTGTTCCACTTTCACGCCATAACTACTAAACCGATTGCTTTGAATTTTTGCAGACGTAAAGTTAGAAGTCCGGATTAAATAATAGGGTACTTTTAAACCCGGAAAAATGTTATATTCTCGAGGAAAAACAAAAGTATTGGTATGGAGTGCGCTGTGTGTATTGGTATATGTCACATAGGCTACTTTTTATTCTTTTGTGACGCGAGCGAAGCCGCGGGTAAAAGCTAGTCAAATATAAAAAAGTCAAGACGTTAGGAGGTACTAAGAGTCTACTTTTTATTTTTACGACATCGCGAAATCTAGAACCGGAATAAACCTAGTACTTTAATGGGGTAGACGACTAATTTTTATTTTAATGTCCGTCTGATAGATTATTTAAAAACATTAGACACGTATTTTTTATTTTCTCACAGAAACGAATAGTTTCGAAGATATATTGATTTGAAATGTCGCGTGACGTCACTTCTCAGTACATTTTATACTAAGGAATGACGTTTTAGCCCCCACTCCTAAACTTTGATTCGTTTTATCTAAGTATTGTTTTATTATACGACAAAATAAAAAAATACGTGTCTAATATTTTTTCATTACCTAACTTACGGACTAATTATATTTTTAATTTTCATACCCTGTCATCATCCCCATTGTCTACTCCAAGCAAAATACATCACAATAAAGCAATAAACTCAACAAGCCAAAAAATACCCAAAACAAACACGAACGAGAGTAGTGTCAAGGTTTTCGAATCGGTCCGATTTTGACCCTTATCCCTTTTAGCGAGCAATTTATGTCCTCAACTGGGAAGGGCTAAAAATTTTCACATTCCGCGAACGATTTAGGGAACGTCAGTTGAGATCAAAATAAATAGCCCTGTAGTAAAGGACCTTCGCGCCCTTTTCCTGATTTCAATAGAGGTACTAAGGTTTTTTAGACTAGGAGATGTGGTGAAGATTTTGTTTTTGAATATCCTTACTAATATTGTAAATCTCAAAGTGAGTTTGTTTGTTTGTTTGTTCCACCTTCACGCCGTAACTACTAAACCGATTGCTTTGAATTTTTGCAGACGTGAAGTTAGAAGTCTGGATTAAGTAATAGGGTTCTTTTTATACCGGAAAAATTTGATATTCTCGAGAGGAAACGAAATTATTGGTATAGATGGCGTTGTGTGTATTGGTATATGTCACATAAGCTCCTTTTTATCCTTTTGTGACGCGAGCGAAGCCGCGGGTAAAAGCTAGTATGGTATAAAGTAAGTATCTAATTTTTGAAAGTTATAAGGATTGTGTCTATTCTAGAACACTGTGGTTTTACTAGCTGTTGCCTGCGACTTAGTCCGCGTAGAATATGCGCAGTTCATCATGTTCCACCAATCAAGGCATGCAATTATTATTCGTAAATTACAATTGACAAGTTCCAGATACAGTAATTTTATTAGTTATGACTTGAATATGATTTCTGTTTTATCCCATGGCAGCATTTAATCGATATAAAAGTCACCTTTAAAGTCAGTCCATACCCTGCCTGTATACTAAACTTCATCAAAATCCGTTCAGTAGTTTCAGCGAGATTGACGGACGAACATCCAAACATCCATATCACATTTATAATTTTAGTTTGATGTTGGGCAAATCAACTGTATTAAAATAACAATTTAGTATTATTAATATAGAGAATTTCAAAACATACGACCTTTTTATCTGCCCCTCAAAATACGCTACGAAAATCTGTCTACCAGAAACCTTAAGAAACTGTAAATCCACTTCGAAACAATAAGTAATTAAATGTCAATTATACTTTACTGTTTATTAATTAATTAAATTATTTAATAAACAGTTTAAAGTACTTTAAACTTAGGTTCGGATTATATTTCACAAGTTTTAAGCCAAAAGTTTTAATACTTGGAGTACGCGAACGAATCTGGTTTTAAAAACTTTTTAGTTTGAACCTCTTCAGTACTGTCACAGTATTTTCATCTTGACGTTTCATTATGAGTTTTGAAATAAGAAGATGGTAAGGGGGGAAGTTTTTAATGGGGGAACATCATCGTATGGCTGCTTCCGCCTGGGTGAGGCGGGAGAGAGTGTCAGACTCTTACTGACTAAAAACCACTCCGTTCCCACTTCGAGCCGGAGTGCCGGCGATCCGTTAAGTCTTCCGCGGCTCCGTATCGGTATCAGCCCTATTGGGCCCCATCTGTGGTGGTCTGATGGCACCGCTTGAGGCGCGTCGCGCGCGGAACGCGACGCGCCGTACGCTCGGGTCTGGCTTTGATCCAAACTATACTAGTCCTGGAGATGCTGATCACCTAACAGGATACCGGGACTCCAGCTCGAACCAGGAGTCGAGAACGGGGTCGTTTTTAGTCAGTAAGAGTCTGACACTCCCTCCCTCCTCATCTCTCTCTCTTTTATGATTGCTATTATGCTCTGTTGCCGTTTTGCACGGAGTTTTTCAATGTACCTAAACTTTGATTTTTTTACAAGATTCTCTAATTGACCATATGAGCCTAGAAACAGATTAATAGTTCTTGCAAAAATATAGGTGACAGTTGGGTTATTCATAAAATATGTGCGTTAATGTGTATCTTTTCGGGGAATAACTGTGATTCATTTATGAACACTGAAGAAAAATGTCTATAAAGAATGATGATACAAAAGATCTAATAAAAGATTTTTGGAATGCAAATTTTGTTCACGGTTTTAAACCTAATATCTGAAATGAGGGATTCACATAATTGGTCACGATCGATTTAACTTTTGAAGCAAAAACCACAAACAAAATATTCTTTAAGGAAAATCGTTTATTAAAATACGATCCATCTCCTAACCTATTCACTTATTTTGGCTTACATAAGATTTTCGCGTGACCCTTGTACCTTCGTAATAAGGGTCACATTCGCATGTAAACGTTCACAGAATCGGACCTTTCTGGCTTTTGTAGAAGATTTTTATCATGACGTTAAAGGTTTTTTTATTTAGTACGATACCGTAACGTCCAGTGTAAATAGGTACATTTGAATTGAAAATTGCTTTGAATATGGACTTTATACGGTTGGGAATTGTGTTTTTATTAAATGTATTGGAGGTCTAGTTATGATGGTCGGTGACTAAGATATTTTTATACAAGCTTTTTGTCAAAGAAAAGGCTTAGATGTTTCCTTTCGTGATAATGTTCTGAGATGGTGTGATGGGAAGAGGCTGGTATTAATTTGTAGGAAAATGGACCTAGTGACGGGAAATGCTTGGAAAGGCTTTTCTATACGAACGGTTTGAAAGATATTAGAGCCCTTTGAGGCGTTATTGGCTTGGTGGGGCGGTAGAAAGCTATTTTACCGGAACATTATTTTTAATGTTTACGCAAAATTGAATGTAGTTTTGTTGGTGTAAGTTTTGGAACATAAACATACCATCGGCGATAACCATTCTATTCCTGTGGCAGAGTAGAATACATATTTTGACGCCACTCCGATTCTTCTCGACATTCTTTTAAAAAAGACATAATATGCTGGCACAGCGTCTCTGATAAACCTAAGAGCTCGTACACAAAACTGCGTTGTGACGTCGCATCACAAAAATGTGCGAGCTCCCTCTACGCATCTTCCCAAAATCCTCATTGTTTCTTTTTCCTGTACCTCCTAAGCAATGACATATGTGCACGCTTCTTTTTACGATCCATGTTACGATTTAGTTTTCAATTTAAAATACGTTTAGTACGGTTGACAGTCGTCGAAGGAATGGTCACCCTGGGAGACGCCTTGTCGCGTGAAATTGCATCGCACCAATTCGCATCGTAATATTTTGCGTTGCGAATTCGCATCGCATGACATCGCAGTTTTGTGTACGAGCCCTAATTAGTCTGTAATCCGCAGTCTCATTTCAATTATTTTAATCTCAGAGCCGTATGCCCGTAGAGGAGGCTCATAATTCTACGGTGAACCTTCTTGGTCTGTTCATGATCATCGCCCTGTCTTCACACTTTAGTTTTAAGTGTAGAAGAGCCATGCTTCGGCACGAATGGACCGGCTCGACCGGAGTGATACCACGGCCTCACAGAAGACCGACGTGAAACGACGCTTGCAATGTGTTTCGTCGCGTGTGTGAGGTTACAGGAGGCCCAATTCCCCCCCCCCCCCATTCCCAATCCCTGAACCCGAAACAATCCTCAAATTCCTAATCCCAAAAGGCCGGTAAGACACTTGTAACGCCTCTGGTGTTTCAGGTGTCCATGGGCAACGCCGATTGCTTACCATCAGGTGATCCGTCACCTCGTTTACCGGCTTCTCCAATAAAAAAAACAGAACTAATAAAACCTAATAATATGAGTATCAAATAGTTGTATTTAAACACGAATACCTAACATAATAAAAAGTAACAATAAATATGATAATAGTATAAAGTGTTCATATAAATAAACTCTTACAATTATCTCATGTTGCGTTTAGAGGAATCCCCTTTGCCGTATGATAAAACTGTGACCTCAACTGACCCCAGTCCAATTAATCAAGACTTCAAAGTTATTGAAATAGAGCTAGTATTTATCAGTCAATAAAGTATGTCATAAAAATTAAAATAAATGCATTTTTACGGGGATTTTTGCAAGATTGACACACATCAGCCTATAAGTGGCCACTGCTGACTAAAGGCGTGTTCTCACACGGACAAGGTATGAGCAATAATCACCACGCTTACTCAAAGCGGGGTGGTTATTTCAAATTTAACATTGGAAATTATAAGCCTAGGTTTCTTCACCATGTTTTCCTTCATCGTGTGTGTCAGTGGCGTCTAGATAATCTTAGAAAGTACATATAACTCGGAAAAAGTCACATTGGTACTTGTCGTTGGTAGGTTTCGAACCAGCGCCCTCATACATGAGAAGCGAGCATCTTAAACCTCCGGGCCACCACGGCAGTAGGGTAGTATCCTAAATTTTATTTTAATATCTATCTGGTAGGTTATTTTAAAACATTAAACACGTATTTTTTCTTTTTTTACAAAACTAAATACATATATTGATTTGAAATATGGTGTGACGTCACGATTTACTACATTTTATAGGGACGTAGCGAACTCCAACTCCTAAACTTAACTCTGTTTTGTCTACGTATTGTTTTCTTATACGACATTTTAAAAATAAATATATTTTTTTAATGGAACAAGCCCGCCATATCCTCCCAAAACCGCTGCAACTCCTGTAAGCCAAGATCTACAGTAGCTATACAACCACGAAAACACCGGAACACTGAAGTCCAGCGCGTCCCAGCGACATGAATAACCTGTCTTGGTTCCCGCAACGAAGTGAATCAGAAGATATTATAAGAGGAGAAGAAAAAAAACGTCAGTTTCCACTTACCTCGGTGAATTACTGCAGGAGACAGAATGAATTAAGCCTAAAGGCACAAAGAAGAGACTGTAGGTACAACTGGGTGAAGTCCAGTCTCCAAGCACCACGGAAATTTGACTAAAATCTAAGTGGGTTCTATATGTGAGCTAATACTTGCTTCCAATAATAGGTATGGCAAAAGCGCCAAAAATATATGTGTAATGTTTTTTCATTATCTAACTGACGTACGAATTACATTTTATTTTTCATACACTGTGTTCCTTATCCTATTATCAGTTCTTCCTACTATTAAACAAAGAAAGCAGGGATAATAAAGAAACATACTTAGATACAATAAATCAGTATTTATTTCTTAATAATATTTACAAGCTTAATTCAAATTTTAAATGCAATACAATACACAACGTTTCTAATAATAATATTTGGCAATAATACTTCAATTGTATAAACTATAAATGCATCAAACTGAAATGAACCTTAAATCTAAGTTCTAAAATAAGATTGACATTCGAATAACGACTTTCGTTTATATAAAATTAAGAATTCTGAACACCATCATAGCAATTTCACCAGTACTTTGATTAAAATAAAGTATTTAATCAATTGGCATGTAATGTAATGAGGAAGGATGAATTTAGTCGCGGCTAAACAGAAAGAAAGAATTCGATAATAGAATAGACTGAATGATAAGACGATGAAGTGACAACCTTAAGTCAATTGGGATAACGACAAAATTCGGTTGCTAACTCATAAAACAGATCTTTAACAGATTTTCAACTGTATAAGAAAAGCATAACCCTCAAAATCTAATAAAGATACTGACTTAGCAACCATTCCTTGTCTTCTAAGCCACAAAGTTTGATTAAAAGAATTTTCTTAAAGTAAATCCATTGGACGGCTCCCATCTTGAATTCGGCATAAAGGGTGATACAGACTTGCTCAAACCAGCGTTGAAGTCCAGTGATGTGCCTTTGTTTCTGAATAAGTTGACTATCCCATTGGCGGAGTAATCTGTTCTTTGCAAAAATGGCGTGTGAGCGACTCCCAAAGATCCACCGACTTTGTTCCTGTAATAAAATCGAGATTTTAGAATCTTGTGGTAGTTTGGAGGTCAAGAGTGTTTACAAACATATTAGTTCCTAATTATAAAAATAACTACTGATTTTAATGTAAATGCTTAATATATCGAGTCCCAAATAGTTGAAAACAATCCAAATATGAGCTGACAGAGATACAAAGACAATTTTAAGTTCTAACATACTTTGGATCTCGTCAAAATTCATATTTAAATTACATTTCAAAAACATTTTCTTCTGACTATTTAGACCTTAATAACAGTGAACTCTGAGGCCTTTCTTAACACTGTACTTAGATCGATCATCAACTCTTCATAAGCAATGGTGCTATTGGCATAAAAGAAAAAGAAGAAGAAAGAGAAAGAGTGCCATAGTCCTACTTCTCATATGGTATGAGCTGGTAAACCAGCAGTCGGATCACTGATGATAAGTAATCGGCGTCGCCCATTGACACCTAAAATACCAGAGCCGTTAAAAGTGCGTTACCAACCTTTTGGGAATTGGAAATTTGAGGATTGGGGGAGATTTGGAGACTGGGGAGAGGGAAATTAGGCCTAACCTAACTAACACAACGCGAGTTGTTTCACGTTTGTGCTCCAGTGAGGCTATAGAGTATAGCTCCAGTCGAGCCGACCCATTCACACCGAAATATGGCTCTTGCACACTTAACCTCTCGCGCGCCTCTCGTACACACGGGTAAACGCGCGTTCTCGTACACACGGGTAAATATTTTAATAGAAAAACGAATTAACTATATTGTTCAATCAAATAAAGAACGGGTTGCAAACTTGAAAATGTACGTCACAGAAAAAATATTCAATCGGTGCGCGTTTCTCGTACACCCGTGTGTACAATTGCGCGATGGGCATTCAACTCTCTCGTACACCCGTGTGTACGAGAAACATGCGAAAGGTTGAAAACTACTATTAACCTCTTAATCCAGGTTAAAATTGGGTAGAACAGCTACTTACTTAAACATATAATCCAGTCCACCGCCAACAGTATTGAAGTTAGGCACTTGTGGAATGGTTGGCATATTCCTTGAGAGAAAGGCATTGGCTGTTAGGTCATGGTTCTGATTGTGGAAGAGGTTCGCGTGACCAGCAGCTGTGATCCTGTTGCCGAAGTTAGGGATTCGAGTGTTGGTAAGGGAGAGTCCATGTCCAGCCCTGGAATTAGTAGAAAGGTAATTTTTAAATTGGTCTTTTTTTCTGCCTCGTTGGCCAAGTGGTCGCATGTGCGACTGTCAGGCATGGGGTCTCGGGTTGGATTCCCGGGTCGGGCAACGTATTACTGGGTTTTTTAAAAAAAATCTCAGTAGTAGCACGGAGTCTGGAATTGTGCCCGGTATATGGCAATAGGCTCACCCCCTATTACGTGGGACTCATAACATAAATAGTGAAAAGTGGGTGTTACATTGTACAGTGGCATAATGTGCACCTCTGCCTATCCCTTTGGGAATAAAAAGGCGTGATGTTATGTATGACATATTTTTGATACTGAAGATTTTTAATAACAGTTAAAGAGGTATATGTCAAAGTTATAGACCTCTTTGAGTAGTTACTTGACATGTACTCACTACTACCGAGCTAGGGATTTCAACTTTTTTTATAATTTTTTTTCTAAAGTAAACTCAAGATGAAAGTAATGGCTACGAAACATTTAATATCACTTTACCAATAAGAAATATTCCATCTTTAAAGTAATATTTATTCTACCAAGCTTTACTCATCACACTGTCTATTAAGGATCTTCATTGTCCAAAAGAATAAATCTTGTTTTAAAAAAAAAACATTGCCCCACACTAGGATTTTCTCCTGTGTCGTGGGTGCGTTTACAAACACACCAGTTCACATATACAAGACACAAATTTGTGGATAACACAAAGAGTTGTTCCGTGTGGGAATCTAACCGCCACCGTGCCATCCGTGCAGCCAAATAAATAACTATTAGCCGATGATTTCAGTTTGACTGGATCACCAGATCTCTAGGAGTTGCTTTATATTTGAATAAAGTACCTAATCTAATTGTAATAAGTCTTATATTCAGTTACTCACGCATTATCCATGGCCAGACCATATGTTGCGGATGACAGATGTCTGTTGGCATCAAAGTTAGCTCCTCCAATAGCACTGAACACATTATTGTTGGTGGAAGCGAACGGTAACCTTGCGTTAAAACCTGCAAAAATAGCAAATTATATTTAGACTAAGGTAAACTGATTCATTCATGATGAGGTTTATTTTTAACCGACTTCATAATAAATACTTGCCCGACCCGGGAATTGAACCCGAGACCCCTTGCAGCAGTCACACTAGCGACCACTCGGCCAATGAGGCAGTCAGCATTACTGGGTTTTAAAAAAAATCTCAGTAGTAGCACGGAGTCTGGAAATGTGCCCGGTATATGGCAATAGGCTCACCCTCTATTACAAGGGACTCATAACATAAATAGTGATGAAAAGTGGGTGTTACATTGTACAGTGGCATTAAGTGACGTAAATGTATACCTCTGCCTATCCTTTCGGGGATAAAAGGCGCGATATTATGTCCAAATAAAAAAGGAGGTACTTAGTTTGTACATAAATACAGGTCGAACTGAGAGAGTATGTATGTATGTTTGTGGGGTTTTTAAAAAAGTGGATGTTACACTTAGCAGAAGGTATTAGTATATTAATTATCCGACCTAAAAAAAGAGGAGGGTTGAAGTTGGATTTTTTTAACGTAGTTATTAGACTTTTTAAACGTTGTTGATGATGATGATTGGAGTATTTCTCTTGTTCATCATCATCAACAGCCTATAAGTGCCACTGCTGAGCAAAGCCTCTTCTCACACGGAGAAGGTTTGAGCATTAATCACCACGCTTGCTCAATGCGGGTTGGCGATTACAAACTTACAATTAGAAATTATAAGCCCAGGTTTCCTCACGATGGTTTCCTTCACTGTTTGTCAGTGGTGTCTAGATAATCTTTCTCTTGTTACTGGCGCAAAGCTATGTTTCTAAGGGTGGAGGATCTTCAAGAGCACTAGACATCGAACTTCTTTTCCGTATATTGAAGAGGCCTATGTTCCGTAGTGAACGGGAATATGCTACAGATGACAAAGAAGGGTGCACCAAGGCCCACCACTGATGTTACAATGAACAATAAAACTCAAACTCAAACTCAAACTAAAAAGCATTTATTTCAATTAAACCATAATTTGGTACTTTTACTTTAGTACCTTATTTGATTGTCAATTTGATGTTCGTTTACGACTATTTTTTACATAAACTTTTTATATCAAACATTTTGAACGAATTCAGCGTAGTAGTAAACTTATGGGTAGACATAGGTTTTAAAGTGATACAGACAAATGGACAGAGTTGATTTCGCATTTGTAGATAGATAATATTAGATATATTAAATACTATTTAATGTAATATTATTACGATTACTTTTGAAGTCGAATTATTTATAGTACATACTATGTATATGTAGGTATATGTATATATACTTACACATTTTTGCTTAGTTTTGTTTATATCTGGAACTTTATAATGACGTCCATAACGAGTAACCGGGGCTCCGGCTCGACGTGCAGGAGAAGGAACGGGGTGGTTTTTAGTCAGTAAGAGTCTGACACTCCCTCCCGCCTCACCCAAGTGGGAGCAGTCATTCGATGATTATCCCCTCTTAAAAAAAAATTTTTTTTTTAAAGTTTTGTGGGTGCCGTTACAAACATACAAGTTCACATACACATGACACCTAGACTCGGAACAATAATGTGTTGATCATACAAAGAGTTAATACGCGCGGGAATCGAACCCGCTACACGTTGCACGCCAGCCGGTTGCCCAGCCACCACGCCAAACGAACAGTCAATATTACAAATGGACTCTCGGTTCATTCTATTTTAATAGTTTTAATACTGGATGAGTGACAACGATTAGTATTTTGTGTAGGTACTGTAAAGGAGGCTATACACACTAGGTTATGCATGATGGTTATAACTTTACATGCAAAACCGACAAGCATAACAAAGATTCATACCACGCATCCGTTAGGTTTTGCTTGTACATGTACCGATAACTGTACAGTTTAATCACATACACGCTGAGCTTGCCTGTCGGTTATGCATGCACGGCTAAAACCATCATGCAAACCTAGCGTGTATGGCCTCCTTAACAGCTGGGCTACTGTAGGTACCTTTTTTTTGTTGACGGCGGAAACCTTCAATAGGCGCCTAGCTTTTTGGGGGAAAAAAGACTAGGAAGTGTGGGATTTTTACCTCACTAAAACCTCCGCGGTGGCCACCATCCGCATCTGAAGGAGGCACCGGGACCTTTTAGTAGACCAACCCCGGAGAGGCTACTGTACCTACCTAACTTTCAATTCGAAAGACAAAACCGAACCTAAGTGCGGTCCGTCATTGGTCATGACATTAGTTGGGAAAATAATCTCGACCAATGACTGACGAGAATAGGGTAGTTTCCAGAGTAAGAAAATTAAAAATCTAATTAGTCCGTCAGTTAGATAACAAAATAATATTAGACACGTATTTTTTATTTTCTCGTATAAAGTTTCAATACTTAAATAAAAGGGATATAAGTTTAGGAGTGGGAGGTAGTTACGTCACAACGTACTACATTTTGTAGCAAGCTTGTCACACGATATTTCTAATCAATATATCGTCGAAAGCATTTAATTTTGTTAGAAAAGAAAAGATCGAGCTCATTTTAAAAGTTCGAATTGACAGTTACAGAAAAGCCCAAGAGTGGACTGAATACGGTAACTCGTGACTCAAAACAGCCAAAAATCCAGACATTACACTAATCGTGCAAAAAAGCGTGCAAATAAAACTACGGGGAAGTACTACTCATTTCTGCATTAAAACAAAAGTACTGAAGTCCTACAGGAAAATTATAAACTTAATTGTTTTTATTGAATTAACAAATTGTGGTTAACCTCATTGATATGTGGTAATTAGAAGCGTTTGTTAAAATAAACCTAAGTACATAACTATCACTTGTAGTTCTTGACGGTGCGAAGTTAATATGTAAGTCCTCTTTTGTTTATAGCCGTGAGGTTGAGTAGAATATAAAGGCGTGTGGCCACATTTTTTTTATAGCATAAGCCGGTACTCGAACAGACGGATCACCTGATGGTAAGCAATCGGCGTCGTCCATGGACACCTGGAACACCAGAGGCGTTACAAATGCTTTACCGCCCTTTTGGGGATTAGGAGTTTGGGGATCGTTGGGGATTCAGGAATTGGGGAGATTGGGGAAGGGGAGGGTAATTGGGCCTCCGGTAACCTTACTCACACGAAACACAACGCAAGCGTTGCTTCACGTCGGTTTCCGTGAGGCCGTGGTATCACTCCGGTCGAGCCGGCCCATTCGTACCGAAGCATGGCTCTCCTACACTTATTCATCTGACGAATGTGCCGCGGCAAAGGTTTAGTGCTCAACTTGTACAAGGTTTGTATTGCTCGCGAGCTACCCATTCGCGAAGCATGCGCCAGATGTGGACGCACCCTTAGTTATTCACCATTTCTATTCTTCTTTGGGGTGTTGTATTATTGAATGTATTTAGTTTTTTTAAACTTTGCCCCACACTAGGATTTTCTCCTATGTCGTGGGTGCGTTGACAAACATACAATTTCCCATACACATGACATCATACCAGAAACAAGAACTTGTGCATCACACAAAGAGCGTGCGGGAATCGAATCAGCTACACGTTACACGGCAGCCTGATGCCCAACCACAGCACTAACCTTGCAGTCCAACTGGACAGCACCACACCATAAGCTGTGGATAGTGATAGGTTGATGATGATGATGGCAGAAGCAATCTCAGATGAACCCGCCTTCTAAGAGTGAAGATGTGCACCTCTTTCTATTCACTCGGGGATAACAAGGTTTGATATTAGATAACTGCCTCGTTGGCCGAGTCGTCGCAAGTGCGACTGCCGGGCAAGGGGTCGGGCAAAGTACTACTGGGTTTTTAAAACATTCTCAGTGGTAGCACGGAAGTCTGGAATTGCGCCCGGTATATGGCAATAGGATCACCCCCTATTACATGGGACTCATAACATAAATAGTGAAAAGTGGGTGTTACATTGTCCAGTGGCATTAAGTGCCGTAAAGTGCACCTTTGCCTACCCCTTAGGGGATAAAACGCGTGATGTTATGTTATGTCATGTGATATTATTTAACATTACTATTTTATCTAAAAATAAACCACAACATATTAATAATTACTCATATCAACGAACAAAACAAAACAAAACATAGATAAAAACAAAAGAAGACGGCACCGCTGCTTTATCTCAGTGAAGTCCCGCGCCCGAGACATTACACTATCAACTCCTTTACCGTATAAAAGTCCCAGAAACTTCATTGAAATTATCATTCGTGGTGTAGGAACACAGTAATCATGTACTCAGCTCTGCTCCTTACTGTCGTGGTGGTGGGCGTCGCAGCGTGGGAAACAACAAGTCCTGAACAGTATCTAGACGTGGGAGATTTCTACCAGTATCTTCATGAGCCGAGCCATCATAGGCAAACTAGACAGCTCCATGGAAATACTTTTTTCAATACTGATGGGACTTCAGGTAAGTTTTCGCTTTAATTTTTTTTGTAACCGGTAAACGAGCAGTCAGATCACCTGATGGTAAGCAATCGGTGCCGCCCATATACACCTGAAACACCAAGGCGTTACAAGTGCGTTACCGGCCTTTTGGGAATTGGGGATTTGAGGATTATGGAGAATTCGGGGATTGGGGAGATTAGGAGGGTGAGGGGGAGTAATTGAGTCTCCCATAAACTAACTCACAACGAAATACAACGCAATCGTTATTTCACATCAGTTTTCTGTGAGGCCGTGGTATCACTCCGGTCAAGAGCACGAAAAACCAGCATAACAAAACAATCCCACTTACCCTCCATTGCAATATCAATATAACATAACGGTTGAGTTAGATTAATCATTCAAACTGTAGGGTCCTAACTAGGTAAGTCTAATCATCGTACCACAAGACAATCGGTAGTCACCGATTCATGGTAGATGTCCCACCCACACGCATGAAGCGCTTCGCATCAAGCTTCCTTGTGCGAGCTGCTAAGCAGAGGAATTCTTGCCCAGAGTCTGTATTTCCTGAAGGATATAACCTGGGTGTCTTCAAGGCCCGAGTGAATAGGGTCGACGTGCTCCATCGTAGACCGCGTCATCGCTTACCACCAGGCGAGATAGTGGTCGAAGGTCAGCTCATCAAATATATGTATATAAAAAAATGTTCTCATTCCAGGTTTTGGATTATCAGCGCCATTCGGAACAAGCCAGAAGAATACGTTCAGTGCTACCGGAGGAGCTAACTTCGATGCCGCCAGTCGTCTACAATCTGCTTCCTATGGGCTCGCCATGAATAATGCGTAAGTGTTTGTAATTCTTCTTTATATTTAAAACTAGCAGCCCGTCCCTGCTTCGCACGGGGTAGACAATTATTTATTTTTGGAAATTTGGATTGTTGTAGTGACATAACTACAATAGTTGGACATATGCTACCGCCGAGTTTTTTGTAGACATTATGATGTTCTTCAAAATTGTTGTACATTATTTTGTTCTATCGCTAATAGATTCGGCAGCGCATTCGACGAAAGACATTTTAAGACTCATTTTTCTACACTTTCGGTTACATTGTTCAAATTGTACTAAGGATCCCTAATTTTTTTCAAAATGAAGGCTACAGCCTATGTCGAATTGGAAGAATGTAGCATTCTATTGGTGAAATATTTTTTTAAATCGGCCCAGTACTTTTGGAGCCTATTCATTACAAACATACAAAAATACAAAAATAGGTACAAATCTTTCCTCTTTATAATATTAGTATAGAAGTATAGATTTCAAAAGTGAGTTGAGACTGGTGAGCAGAAAGCTTTTGTTACTACCGCTCTACTCTTCCTACTATGCTACTCCTACTCCTACACTACTCTTCTTGCTGATAAAAATCACAAGTTAGAAGCTGGGTTGGACCGGTGCCGGTAATATGTGCTATGACTATAAGGGAGTTTACTTAGAACAGACACTGGTTAGCAGCGGTCGTTGAAAATCCTGAACCTTTAATTAATACCCGTCTGCCAAACTAGAGAATCCTCTTCCACAAACGAGTTGAGAGGTCGGTAATATAGCAGTATTTTGTTTATGATATAACACTAAGCAGATCAAGATGAAAGAAAAAGCTACGAAAAATTTAATATCACTTTACCAACTAAAGATCTTCAATTTCCAAAAGAGCATTTATTCTCACAAGCTTTACTCATCACACTGTCTATTAAAAATCTTCATTGTACAAAAGAATATATGTCGTTTTAATAAAAATGTTGCCCCACACTACGATTTTTTCCTGTATCGTGGCTGCGTTTAATTCAAATTCTTTATTGTGTTCCACAATGTTTTACTTAGGTGGTAACATAGAATAATACAGATCTTTGTGGCACAGCAAGGAAATATCTATTATAGAGGTATAAAAATAAGTCGGATTTTCCTTCCTGACGCTATAACTCCAGAACGCACGAACCGATATCCACGGTTTTTCATTCGTTGGAAAGGTCTCGTGCTCCGTGAGGTTTATAGCAAAGAAAATTCACTAATCACCAAACGAAATGTAACATAAAACGAAGCCATCTGGTGGCGAAACGGACGGAGGAAACGGTTTGCTATAATTTATAATTTTAATACGAAAAATGACAAACTAGCATTACAGAACCACATACATTACAAAATCAATACCTACTAGCATTTTGATATAATTTATACGAACAAAAAAAGACCAATTATTATTATTAATTAACAAATTATACATATATTAAAATTACAAGTACATTTACAAACATACAAGTTCACATACACATGACACCCAGACCCGGAACAACTACTTGTGGATCACACAAAGAGTTACTCCGTGTGGGTATCAAACCAGAGACCGGTTGCAGTGCAGCCTACTGCATTGAATTTAACCTACTATATTTTTTTATTCCAGCAACGGGCATGGACTCTCCTTAACGAATACGCACATCCCAAACTTCGGCAATCAATTCAAAGCTGCTGGATATGCGAATCTATTCCGCAATCAGAACCATGATGTATCAGTTAACGCTTACTTCGCCAAAAACAGGCCTCAGTTGCCTCAAATTCCTAACTACAATACTGTTGGGGCTGGAGTGGACTATATGTTCAAGTAAGTATTCTATATATTTATTTAAAATTCTCTATAAATTACATTTTTAAATATTACTTAAAAAAAAAATTAAAAATATAAAAAATAGAAGCCGACCAGTAGCGGGAGCATGGTACAAGCTACCGGTGGTTAGGGCTCCAGAGACAGAAACCTCCTCACGATACGTGCCGTTTCTAGGAAAACTGCCTTCTGTACCAGGCCCTTGATCCATCCACCTAACACCAGCCTCCTAAGATGGATGTCGAGGCTTTTAGGGATTAACCCATTGGCCGACACGACTATCGGCACAATGATAGCCACACATTTAAGTATTCTTATTGTTAGCCATGTTTGGTCCTAGTATTTCTATATATTTTGATTTGAATACTAGCTTTATAATAGTCTTTTTTCTGCTTTTATCCGAAGTTACTTGGTGTTGATAATTATATAATACGTAACATAATATATCACCACGCCTTTTATCCCCGAAGGGGTTGACATTACGGCACTTAATGCCACTGTACAATGTAACACCCACTTCTCACTATTTATGTTAGTTCCATGTAATAGGGGGTGAGTCATATACCGGGCACAATTCCAGCCTTTGTGCTACTACTGAAATTTAAAAAAAAAACCAGTAAGACTTCTTTTGTGTCTTCTTTTTCCATTCTCCCTTATAAGATCTCATGCACCACAAACAAAACCACTGTTTCTTTCATACTCTATTCTTCTTTCATTTGGCAGATCTCTTTTATTAAAATTGGACAAATATCTTTTACATTCATCCCTCACCTCTTTCATCATTCCACGTTGTCCAGTCGCAGTAATCTTCCTTCGCCGGTTATATTACTAACTACAAAACTTTGGTATGTAGGTATAGATAGTATTATATTGTATGTATTGTTTTAATTATTATTGTACACTAGACGACCCCCTTTTTCCAACTCCTGATTACTGGCTCCATCCAAAGGTTGTCTGTAAGACATCGCATTCTGCGATAAGACCGCCCATTGAACACATTCTTTTTATAAATTACTAGCTACTTCCGCGCGGTTTCAAATGCTCTGCTCAACTCCTATTGGTCGTAGCGAGATGTTTTATAGCCTATAGCTATCCTCGATAAATGCGCTATCCAACACAAAAAGAATTATTCAAATCAGACTTGTAGTTACGGAGATTCGCGCGTTCAAACAAACAAACAAACTCTTCCGCTTTATATAATAGTATAAGATATAAGATTATGTTTTTGGCTTACTCACGTAATAATTTGACGAGGAACTCGACTAGTTTCAAGCCATGCTAGAGGCTCATATTCATGAGCAGCATTTCGCGAGTTCCTCGTCAAATTATTACGTGAGTAAGCCGAAAACATAATAATTTATTTAGTATGTCTCACGAAAGTTACAATACAATAGTTCTTTTTATGTTTATTTTTCTACTAGCTTTTACCCGCGGCTTCGTTCGCGTCACAAAAGGATAAAAAGTAGCCTATGTGACATATACAAATACATACAGCGCCATCTATACCAATACTTTTGTTTTCCCTCGGGAATATCAAATTTTTCCGGGATATAAGGAACCCTAATATTTAATGCAGACTTCTAACTTTACTTCTGCAAAAATTCAAAGCAATCGGTTTAGTAGTTACGGCGTAAAATCGGAACAAACAAACAAACTCACTTTCCGATTTATAATATTAGTAAGGATAAGGATGTATGTTTTTATGGTGTACAATAAAGTGTGTAAATAAATACAAAACTTGAATTACCATGCTTAATGTTCTTAACACAAAAGTTAACAAATAATTATCTCTACTCCACAGGAACAAAGTCGGAGGATCAGTAGGTATAGCTCACACACCATACTTTGACAAGACGGACTACTCGCTCAACGGTAATATCAACTTGTTCAGAAACAAAGGTTCGTCACTAGACTTCAACGCCGGTTTAAGCAAGTCTGTATCGCCATTTATGGAGAAATCAAGTTGGGAGCCGACCACTGGATTTACCTTAAGGAAAATATTTTAATTGAATTGCTTTAGATATTAATGACCTATTTCATAATGTCTGATGAAGTTGGTGTTAGTTCATAACAGAACATCATGCCTTTTATCCCCGAAGGTGTAGGCAAAGGCACTTAATGCCACTGTACAATGTAACACCCACTTTACACTACTCATGTTATGAGTCCAATGTAACAGAGAGTGAGCCTATTGCCATATACCGGGCACATTTCCAGACTCCGTGCTACTATTGAGATTTTTTTAAAAACCCTGTAAAACTTTGTCGGATCCGGGAATCGAATACGAGAACCTTTGCCCGGCAGTCGCACTTGCGACTAATTAGCCAACGAGGCAGTCTAAGTTTTTCGTGTGAGCTCATCTGACATATTTTATATGGACATTGTGTCAAACTAAGTGTTGGTTAGACTAACTGGAACTTAATCAGTCAATGTGAAAAAGACTCTGAATGTAGTAGAAATAGATTCAAAATTTGATCTTTCGTAAAAGACTGGCAGCATTGCCACCTTGTGAAGTATTATGGCCAAATATATTTATATTAATGTATTAAAAAGTGAAATTGTTTGCATTTGTAAATATTAGATTTAATTTAATAAGTAAATTAAATATGTTTAATTAAACATTGAGTCTTAATTAAATCCTTCCTAACATCTCCAATAATATGTAATTTGGCAGTATCAGAAATCGGACCTCAGATTTCGATCACTCAACACGAACTTTTCGCTATCGATAGACCAGCGAAAGACCAGCGAAAAATTGGTGTTTTGTGAGTTTGTTCGTTCTTTTCATAATACATGGAGTCCCATGGAAATCAGTTTCAGGATCAGTAGTTACCAGACCAACAAATGCAGGAATGAAAAAAAGATGTAAACGAAGAATAAATTGCATTTTTTAAGGCATAAGCCGGTAAACGAGCAGTCAGATCACCTGATGGTAAGTAATCGGCGTCGCCCATGTACACCTGGAACACAAGAGGCGTTACAGGTGCGTTACCGGCCTTTTGGGGATTAGGAGTTTGAGGATCGTTGGGGATTCAGGAATTGGGGAGATTGGGGAAGGGGAGGGTAATTGGGCCTCCGGTAACTTAACTCACACGACGAAATATAACGCAAGCGTTGCTTCACGTCGGTTTTTTGTTAGGCTTGCCAAGCATAAGTATCATACGTGAGCATAAGGAAATTTTATACAATATGATAATTTAACCCTATATCTTACCTATATCGTATAACTTGAAAAGTAGCCAGTCCATTTAATAACCATACGACAACCTCTAGCGAGATAGTAGCCAAACGTCACCCCATCAAATATACATTAAAAAATGTCCTAAAAGTCTATAATCTCAAAACAGAATACAATTTGTATTGAGCACCTCTTTACTTTGATGCCTATAAATACCGTATTTCTCGAATAAACATTGTCTTCAAATATTTTGTTGAATAAATCTTCTGTTTCGAACCCAATGGGCCGAGACTGCAATCATAACAGACGGTTGACAATATACAAGGATATATAGAAACTAGATACACCATTGACACGGATATTTTATATGGGTCAGAGGGACAAACGACGGATAGATTATCTGATCGCTTTTTATGGGATAAGCTGGTAAAGGAACTGACGGATCACCTGATGGTAGGTAAGCGGCGCCGACCAAGGACACCTGCACCTGTAGCCAAATACCATTTAGCGCTTGTCTACGTGTAGAATAGAAAACCAAATTATTTTTGACACTTGTCAGTGTCATCCCCATACATTTTGATTTCTACTCTCTCTGTAGACAAGCGCTAAAGTGGTATTTGGCTAAAGGCACTGGAATACTAGACGTGTTACAAGCGCGTCATCGGACTTTTGGGATTAGAAATTTGAGGATTGTTGGGGATTTAGGGATTGGGGTAGGGGAGAGAGTAATTAGGCCTCCGGTACTCCTCACTCATACGAGGAAACACAACGCAAGCGTTGTTTCACGTCAGTTTTCTGTTAGATTTGCCAATGGACATTTGTAACACCAGAAAAGTTCATGTGTGTTGTTAGCCTTTTCAGAAAGCGGCTCTCGTCATCATTATAGTTAGTCAGAATCCAACAAGTACAACTGAATGAATGAAATTATCTCCATGCTGTGATTACCAGAACGACTGTTAAACCCGGCTATAGATATAAGGTATTTAAACTTCTATTCTACTAGCTTTTATCCGCGGCTTCGCGCGTCACAAAAGGATAAAATCCAATGTGACATATACCAATACACACAGCGCCATCTATACCAATACTTTTGTTTTCTCTCGGGAAAATCAATTTTTTTCGGGACAAAAAGTACCCTATTATTTAATCCGGACTTCTAACTTTACGTCTGCAAAATTTCAAAGCAATCGGTTTAGTAGTAACGGCGTTAAAGTGGAACAAACAAACAAACAAACAAACTCACTTTCCGATTTATAGAGGTAATATTATTAAGGAATTAAGGATATTAAGGATATTAAGGATTAAGGAGTAAGGATTTTGAATATCAACAAATAGATGAATTAAAATAATATACATCTTACTCAGGTTTATGTACTATTCTAGAAATATACACCCTAGGGTCCATCTTCATGTGCAACGTCACGCAGCCAACTCAATCGTGAAATAGGTCCTGTCTCATCTAGTTACGAAACATCCATGTTAAAAGGAAACGAGCGAAGTTTTCGAAACATTATCAAGAGCTTTCAACGTCGGGAAATTGTCGTGAAAATTCGTACAGTTTGGAGCAATTCTCTTGCACTAGATAATAACTCGTGTAATACAAAGACAAAGGAGTTTTTGGTTGTAATATTTGTAACTAAATAGTCTTTTGTAATTATCTATTTTACTAACTTTTGGTCTTGATTTCGTCTTATACGTTTTAAATTAACTAAAAATTACGAGTTAATCACGTAAATATACTGAAAAAGAAACGCTCTATTAGTTTAGAGGGCCTCTTCTTCCTCATGAGCTACGTGCGAGTTTAAATGTGGGAGAGCCATGCTTCGGCACGGCACAAATGGGCCGGTTCGACCGGAGTGATACCACGGCCTCACAGAAAACCGACGTGATGCAACGCTTGCGTTGTGTTTCGTCGTGTGAGTGAGGTTACCGGAGGCCCAATTACCCTCCCCTTCCCCAATCTCTCCAATTCCTGAATCCCCAACGATCCTCAAAGTCCTAATCCGCAAAAGGCCGGTAACGCACTTGTAACGCCTCTGATGTTCCAGGTGTCCATGGGCGACGCCGATTGCTTACCATCAGGTGATCCGTGTGCTCGTTAACTGGCTTATGCCATAAAAAATGAAACCTTTATTGCAATAATAATCTTCTCTATTATTAGATATCAACACACCACAAACTTTTCGTTCTTTGAAATCATTCCTTATTCTAAACTGTTTTCTAAAAACCTCTATAAGCGATCCTCTATATTACTCTAAGGACTTTAATGGAAAATAGCTTTTACAACCAGTAGCTATAGTTATGAGTTTCTATCTACTACTTAGTCACCAATAACAGGAACAAAAGATACGAATTCGTAACTTTTCTGATGTTGCAGGTGTCCAGAGTTAGCATTAATCACGGATCGCTGGATGGTGAGCATCAAGCAAAACGCATTTCTTTTTTTAAAGTTGCCCTACACTAGAATTTTCACCTGTGTCGTGGGTACGTTTACAAACATACAAGTTCACATACACATTTTTTTCCTCATCTATTTAGTTGGGGGTTTTTATCCACATGAATATGACAAACACATTGTAACTTATACTCTATTTTCATAAAATTATTAAACACCTATTATTAACACCTATTGTACTCAAAACTATGCTTATGCATAGGCATATTCATAGCCATAGAACGTATAGACGTTCACATACAAATGACACCCAGACACGGAACAACAATTTGTGGATCACACAAAGAGTTGCTCCGTACGGGAATCAAGTAGGTACACGTTGCGCGACTGCCGGTTGTCCAGCCCCCGTACCAGCCGTGCAGCCTCATTACCTGACCATTACCTGAACGACTTATGATATGATATCATCTTATCCTCTTGTATGTTGAAAGTTGCGGGTATAATGTGTTTTATACCGGGAGCCGGTGTTTCAAAACATAAAAGTTTATAGGGCTACAAAAATACTACTACTAATATTACGCCACAAGGTACACCTACGGACTACTCACGAAATACATACCTAAATGCAAAAAATACTCGAACATTTTCACCGAAAACTTTTGCCGAATTAAAAGCCGAGGGTTACCGAAACGTAACGTATTGCCAGTGGTCGACGGAACTCTGGATTTTAAAAAAACATTTTCCCAGCACTAGTTTGAAAATATGACTGTTTCGTAAACATTATTACTGTCGATACTACATTAAAGTAAGCGAACCTTGATTTAGTGCTGTGGGACGGAAAAACGGGGACTATTCCGTTGAACAATCGACTATTATAAAATATTTTCATAACATAACACATAATATAACATCACGCCTTTTTATCCCTGAAGGGGTTTTTTTTTAAGGGGGGAAAATCATCGAATGACTGCTCCCGCCTGGGTGAGGCGGAAGGGAGTGTCAGACTCTTAACTACTGACTAAAACCACCCCGTTCCTTCTCCTGCACGTCGAGCCGGAGCCCCGGTTACCCGTTAGGTTCTCCGCGACATCCCTGAAGGGGTAGGCAGAGGTGCCCACAGAAATAAAACCCACTTTTCACTACTTATTTATGTTAAATCCCATGTAATAGGGGGTGAGCCTATTGCCATATACCGGACACATTTCCAGACTCCGTGCTACGACTGAGATTTTTTTTTAAAACCCAGTAATACTTTGCCCGACCCGGGAATCGAATCCGAGACCCCTTGTTCGGCAGTCGCACTTGCGACCACTCGGCAAGCGAGGCAGTCTAATAGTAGTAAAATATTTTCCTGTGATTTTATCTATATTTACAGTGTTTAGTATTGTTTTTTCATCCTAGTTTGAGTTTGTAGGTTTCAAGACAATTAATATTTGAACCAAAAAGATATAAAAGTTTTTTTGCTAGAACGCTGTATGAAAGATAGAGTGGTGAAGCAAAAGCCTAATGAGGCTACAGCTGCTAATCATACCTTACCTTTTAGTGCTTGTTTACATATAGAATATAAAACCAAATTATATGGAATTCACAAGAATTCACGTAAATTTTTACACTTGTCAGCGTCATCCCCATACATTTTGATTTCTACTCTCTCGGTGACAAGCGCTAAAGTGGCGTTTGGTTAAAGGCCCAGGTTACAACTGGCAGCATAGAAGAAAAATAGATAATTCGTTTATCTTCCGCAATTCAAAAAAAGAATAGACAGAGGAGAAGATTGACAAAAATTAGTATAATCAAACATATTATGTCGATTTATTTCATTATTATTTCTTATTTTAACATAAGGAAAAAAGTAATATTAGGACATAATATTCGCAAAAAGAATACAAAAAGTAAAGGAAATGGTACCTATAGTTAGTTATTTCTTTCGTAATCATTTTGCTAAACAAGGAAATCCTTTTACAAGAGATGTTACAAGTCGATTACTAGTCAACGATGTTGCTAGGGGCATTATTCTTAACCATGCTTCGTCTTTATACAAGAGTGTATAAAAACAAAAATAATAAGATATTAAGTATTTTATTATCTTTTTTCGTCCTTAGTGATAGTCAAGAAGTGCAAGTATGATTTCTATACACAAAATAAGTATTTATTTTGTAAATTCTTCTATAGAAGGACCTTGACTAAAAAGGACAACGACTTTGGAAATCATTTAACTGACAGTGGGCGTTACACCTAAGATATGTAGGCTTCTAAAAGAGCATTTTATTGGCGTGTTGATAGACGTTGGTTCATGGCAGAGGCACGTCTATCCACAATAAAAATCAAGAGGCACTGGATACCGTACGACTATAAAACGCTCTTTTTCAAACCGCCGATTTTAGCGGCGCAGCATCGCAATGCGGTTATGTATTTTGGCCCTAAATATAAAACGATAGTCAATTTGGAATTTTTTTTAAATAAGAAGGAGGCGATTATAAGTTCGGTAACGCATTTATAGCTGCTCGGGCATTGTCCGTGGGCAGCGTTGATTGATTCGAAGGGATTAAGTACGGTTTGTTTTGCATGAAAGTATTCGAACGAGTACGCGTATGACGCTCTTATTGGCCGGTCAAAGTCAAAGTCAAAGCATTTATGCCAATTAAACCCTAGTTTGGTACTTTTGAAACGTCAACAAATACAAAATAAATAATAGTCAGTCAGTCAGACCGTCAGTGAAGCTAGATGAAGGTTTTCATTCCAAAATGTAGATTCGATTAGAGAAGAACGAGCAAGAAACGCCGGTTTCAATGAATCAAGCAATCAGAGCGCTGATCGCGGTCTCTTTGAGAGGCCTCAGTAGATACATCGGCCGTTGATACGTAGCTCGATTGCCTCCAACCTAATGAAAAAAATCATACCATCGTTCAATACAAATACAGAACCAAGATTGAATCCACAAAAAACAAACGAATGAACGAAAACCCAGAACAATTTTTTACGAGCACTCTAAAAATATCGTTCGTAAAAATATTTCTCGCAATTTCGAGAATAGTGTTGTACGCGCGCATTTCATTCCCACTGCCATTAAACAGATTGAGGCTGAAAAACAAGGATCTAAAAACTTGTGTCCCCACGCTAAATATACGACTGCGGATACTACACGAGTAACGAAGGAATGAAATGCCAACTTGAAACGCAAATTAAATGTGTAAAATCTACATACATAGGAAAGTGGTGTTAGTTACATTGTTATAACTCAAGAACAATTACATTGATTTGGCTAAAAATTGGTGGAGAGGTTGCTTGGAAGTAGGAGACGCACATATTACTAATATATTTTTCATTATAACCGATTAACCGATTATTATTATTTATAATATTTCACAGAAAATCACATACTAAATCGAGTTTCCTCAAAAAGCTTTAAAGAGCCATCAGACTACCACGGATGGGGCCCAATAGAGCTAATGCTTATACGGAGCTGCGGAGAACGTAGACGGTTACCAGGGTTCCAGTTTGAAGTGCAGAGTAGGAACGGGGCACCATCCCGTCATGGTCAGTAAGAGTCTGACACTCCCTCCCGCCTCACCCACACGGGAAAAGTCATTCAATGATTTTCCCCCCTTAAAAAAATACCGAGTTCTCCATTAACTCCCAATCTGTGGCATTACGCAGAAATAAAAATTCGGAGTAATTTTAAATTTTTAATTAAAGTAGTTACTTAGTGGTTCTGGTCTGGAGTCAAGCTGGCTACGGTTCGTGGATAGAAGAGTGCTACCGTTACCCCTGGGATTAGAGGGATCTTAGTTCAACATTCATTTATTAACTTTTTAGAGATTTATGCCCAAAGTCGCGACCAGAATCTTTGTCTGAAATCATAACAAGATACCTAAATTTTTTTTTAAAGATCATTGTTATGGAACGTTATAATAGGGTAGATGCTTATTTTTTATTTTAATGTCCGTCCGGTAGATTATTTTAAATCATTAGACACGTATTTTTTACTTTCTTGCAGAAACGAATACTTTCGACGATATATTGATTTGAAATGTCGCGTGACGTCACTTCTATGTACATTTTATACTAAGAAATGACGTTTTAGCCCCCACTCCTAAACTTTGTTTCGTTTTATCTAAGTATTGTTTTATATTTTATGAATAAAAAAATACGTAGCTAATATTTTTTCATTACCTAACTTATGGACTAATTAAAATTTTAATTTTCATACCCTGTCATCATCCCTATTCTGTCTCTGTCTTTATAAAGCTTAGGTTATCGTGTATTCTAAATAAAATAATAAAACTTCTATTTAAAGTTAAAATACGCTTTAATTATTTACCATAACCACGAATCATATTCATTTAACAGACAGTTATTATTCATTTATGTCCCTGGGACGCTCCGGACTTCAGTGTTCCGGTGTTTTCATGATTATCAACTATAGATCCTGGCTTACAGGAGTCGCAGCGGCTTTGGGAGGTTGTACAGACTTGTCCCAATAAAAAGAGATAAGTTCACGACCTAAGAATACTTCTTTACAGAGAGAGAGAGAGAGAGACAGTCGTGATGTTATGTATGAAGTTAAATGGTAAGCAGATACGTTTGTACTGTTATCAGTTTACTAACGAACTTGCATGCCAGTTGTTATGCAGAATCAAACGTGTGTGTACGATTGTAATCGAGAATATTGTACCATGTATGTATCGAATGAAGCCTTGCTACTATTCTGGTTTTTAAAGTATGTTTAATAACATAAAGACAATATTGAGATCGTGTATTTTTAATTCATAAAAGCAATTTTGACGGCTCGATTGGTGCGGTGGCTGGGCAACCGGCTGCCGCGCAACGTGCCGCGGGTTTGGTAGCAATAGGGTAGATGCCTAATTTTTATTGTAATGCCCTTCTGGTAATTTTTTTTAAATCATTAGACACGTGTTTTTATTTTCTTACAGAAACGAATACTTTCGACGGCATATTGATTTGAAATGTCACGTGACGTGACTATGTAGATTTTATACGTAGAAATGACGTTTTACGCCCCCACTCCTAAACTTTGATTCGTTTTATCTAAGTATTGTTTTATTATAAGACAAAATAAAAAATACGTGTCTAATATTTTTTTATTACCTAACTTACGGACTAATTAGATTTTTAATTTTCACACCCTGTGATCCTAATTCTTTGTGTGATCCGCAGATTGTTGTTCCGGGTCTGGGTGTCATGTGTATGTGAACTTGTATGTTTATAAACGCACACACGACACAGGAGACAACCCTAGTGTGGGATAACTATTAAAAATAAAAGTCTGGTGTAAAGGTACTGCTTCCAATACTCTAAATTTCAACTTTCTTGGGTATTTAGAAAGGATTCATTGCATTGGACGAAATATTCATCATTATCGTCATCATCAACAGCCTATAAATGTCCACTGCCGAACAAAGCCTCTTCTCACACGAAGAAGGTTTGAAGATTTGAAGGTTTATCACCACGCTCGCTCAATGCGGGTTGGCGATTTCAAACTTATAATTAGAAATTATAACCCCAGGTTTCCACACGATGTTTTCCTTCACCGTTTGTCAGTGGTGTCTAAATAATCTTAGAAAGTACATATAACTCAGGAAAGTCACATTGGCACTTGCCGTTGGTAGGTTTCGAACCCTAACGAAACCTACCAACGAAGAAACGTGGGTCGTAAATCTCCACAAAACCACAACCACAACGAAAATATTGGTCTCAGATTAAACAAACATGTTTAATCAATAATTTCATTTTTTTCTTAGCGGTATCACCTAAAGTTAAAGTTAGATGAGTAAAAAAAATCAAATTAAACTTTAAAATTGTAAAAATTACGAAAGAAGAAAAAAAAACTAAATTAACATCATCATAATATTTGTTCAAAAACTTACCTAATTATCTAAAGAACAGAACTGCATTTCTAATGAGAACACAAACGATTTAAAAGAACAAACTTAAATAAAAGCAGAGATAATATTAAAAACGCAATAAAACTTTGCCTCTATGCTTAGCTCTCGGCATAAAAAAAAAAAATAAAAAAAGATGTACGCAGCAAAAAAGTTTTGCTGTATAAGCAACATTGGAGTACACTCAGTAACGCAAGTCCTAACTTTAAGCTGGTACAATGGTGCACAGCGGTGGAAACTTAATTGAAGCGCCGCCGACCCTAGGAAGATTCGCCGAGCGTTTTTTTTTTCAAGAGCACAATTTGGTACACCATTTTTTGGTATTTTCTTGGATTCTTTTTTTTTATTTGTGTGGAACGTGTGCGATATCGATCCTTGGGTTAAACGTAGTATTATTATTATATACTTAACGACTTTTGTTGACTGCCTTGTTGAGTCCCGAGTCAGGCAACGTACAGTGAGTTTTTAAAAAAAAATCTCAGTAGTAGCACAAAGTCTAGAAATGTGGCCGGCATATGGCAATATGTTCACCTCCCATCACATGGGAATTAAAACATATAGCGAAAAGTGAGTGTTACATTGTAGAGTGGCATTAAGTGCCGTCTTGTGCACCTCTGCTTACCCTTTCGGGGATAAAAGCTGTGATGTTATGATTTTAACAATGCAGGCGTTTTTTAAACAAAACACAATTTTGACAGTTTTTTAAAATGTAAATAATTGTAGGTATTCTTTCTGAAGCGTATGATGTCGATTTGGAAAAAAACAAAAACTGCATTTAAAAAAACCGAATACGAACACTAAAGCCTAAAAACAAGCAAAAGGTAAAATAACTAAAAAGCAAAAAATAACTAGTATTAGTCATACGCACTTATAGTTTTTTTAAGGGAGAAAATCATCGAATGACTGCTCTCGTCTGGGTGAGGCGGGAGGAAGCGTCAGACTCTTACTGACTAAAAACCACCCCGCTTTATCTCCTGCACGTCGAGCCGGACCGCGGAGCCCCGGTAACCCGTTAGGTTCTCCGCGACACCCACTGATACGTAAGAAATCGGTGCCAACCGTTTAAAATATGTCGTTGGCATGGTCACATCAAAACTATGCTAATGGTATGTGGACATGAAAAACTTTTCTCTAATTTTCGAAGGAAAAATAATGTACTTTACTAGCGACCCGCCCCGGCTTCGTATGGGTGCAATATGCATGTTTTATACATATAAACCTTCCTTAAGAATTACTTCTATGTATTAAAAAACCGGCATCAAAATCTGTTGCATGGTTTTAACGATCTAAGCATACATAGGGACAGACAGACGGCGGATAACTTTTTTATGGAATAGGAGGCAAACGTGAATAACTGTCTTGGTAAATTTGTATTTGTTGTTATTTTGTATTTGTGGAACTTTCAAATGTAATTATGGTTTAAATGAAATAAATGTTTTGACTTTAACTTTGACTTTGTATGTGCTGGAATATCCACAATTTCCTCATCTCATGGCATCCCTTCTCAAGACGGTAGGTACAGCCAAGTTTTTATCTTAATGAAGGAAACTATAGAGAGGGCGGTCTTCAATTGTTTTAGTTGAACAATCTACTACTGACTAGTTGAAAACTGGTCGAAGAGTGAATTAATTTTATAATCAAGAATATACAGCATGTAACATGTTTATTCTTCTTCTCCTCTTATAATATCTTCTGATTCACTTCGTTGCGGGAACCAAGACAGTTACTCATGTCCCTGGGACGCGCCGGACTTCAGTGTTCCGGTGTTTTCATGGTTGTATCTACTGTAGATCCTGGCTTACAGGAGTTGCAGCGGTTTTGGGAGGTTGTGGCGGGCTTGGCCCAATAAAAAAAATACAGCATGTAAACCAGTGGCGTGGCGTATCTTGACGGGGCCCCGTATAAGAATTTATTTGGGGGCCCTTATGAAAGGTAAATATTAATCAGAACACATTTTTTTTTAGATAATATTATTACATTTTTTACATAATATTGAAACTACCTCTGCCCAAATTATGGGACAATGATTACTTTAGTTTTTTCAAAGGTTCTGTCGTGGAATAGATTTCTCTATTATACATATCGAGGGGTAACTATTAGGGGTAATTATTATATATTCGACGGAGAAAAATTCGCGGATTCCGAATATATATATATAACTCAATATCGACCAAAATGTCGCTTAAACCAAATAGTCCGTTACCCCTCGATATAGTTTTCTTTAATCTATGGTTTCTGCCAACCTTTAAACGCATGCATTTTGTGATTACTGAAATAAAATATACTGACTGCCTCGTTGGCCGAGTGGTCGCAAGTGCGACTTCCGGGCAAGGGGTCTCGGGTTCGATTCCCGGGTCGGGCAAAGTATTGCTTGTTTTTTTTAAATCTCAGTAATAGCACGGAGTCTGGAAATGTGCCTGTTATATGGTATTAGGGTCATCCCCTATTACATGGGACTCATACCATAAATATTGAAAAGTGGGTGTTACATTGTACAGTGGCATTAAGTGCCATAATGTACACCTCTGCCTACCCCTTCGGGGATAAAAGGCGTGACGTTATGTTATGGTATGAAAAAAACAATAGTGACTCCTTTTCTTTGCTCACAAGTGTAGTATACGAATAAAAGAAATATTTATCCTAATGTAGGTAAAACCACAGTGCAAAAACAACCGTATACATATCTGTATACAACACAGATTTATATAGCAAAACTACAGCTCCGATTCAACTGTATACCTAGATATATCTACCTATGTACTAACGCTATGCACTCATAGTCTCATACATCAAGTATATACCTAATGGAGGCTGTCAAAGCGTCGCCTACTAAAAGCATGTGTTGACCGACCAGTGCGATCGTGTCCATGAATTCAGAATCACACTGAGTGCTAAATGTTGCTTTCGACTGTGTAGTGCAGTGGATTAATAGTCTGAAGGATGATACTGCATTAAGAATAGGGTAGATGACTAATTATTATTTTAACTCGTTGAGTACCGTCATTATAGACACAATTAAAGAACAATAGGTTGCGGTCACCTGTGACCGCTCGGTGTTTGACAGTTTAATATCCGTCTGGTAGATTATTTTAAATCATTAGACACGTATTTTTTATTTTCTTACAGAAACGAATACTTTCATCGATATATTGGTTTGAAATGTCGCGTGACGTCACTTCTATGTATGTACATTTTATACGTAGAAATGACGTTTTAGCCTACTCCTAAACTTTGATTCGTTATATACTAATTACATTTTTATTTTTTTTACATTGTCATCATCCCTATTGAAGAAGTAGACCTTGTTACATATATGTTACGGTTTCTTTTTGAAAAATTGAGAAAATCTCGATTTTTTTGTAACAGAACGGTTGTCCGCAATTATATTGTCTCCTGTATCGTAGGTGCGTTTACAAACATACAAGTTCACATACACATGACACCCAGACCCGGAATAACAATTCGTGGATCATACTGTGGAATGATCTGTCTGTATTCCTTTTTAAAAGGCCGGCAACGCACCTGTGACTCCTCTGGTGTTGCGGGTGTCCATGGGCGGCGCTGATCGCTTACCATCAGGTGATCCGTCCTCTCGTTTGCCTCCTATTCCCAAAACAAAAGGATAAAAATGGGCTATGTGTTATTCAAGACCAGGGCTGTCCGAACAAAGGCCTGCTCTAGACCATTCCATAAAGCGTACGGCGCGTCGCGTTCCGCGCGCGCCTCAAAGAGCTATCAGACCACCACAGATGGGGCCCAATAGGGCCGATGCCGATTCGGAGTCGCGGAGAACCTAACGGGTAACCGGGGCTCCGGCTCAACGTGCAGGAGAAGGAACGGGGTGGTTTTTAGTCAGTAAGAGTCTGACACTCCCTTCCGCCTCACCCAGGCGGGAGCAGTCATTCGATGATTTTCCCCCCTTAAAAAAAAAAAAAAACACTTGGGCGGCAGCCGGTTGCAGTCAAATCTGTTTTTAAGATTTTCTAATCCAAGTTTGATAGATCGCAGCACTTTTGATTTTAATGAGGAAAATCATCGAATGACTGCTCCCGCCTGGGTGAGGCGGGAGGGAGTGTCAGACTCTTACTAACTAAAAACTACCCCGTTCCTACTCCTGCACTTGGAGCCGGAGCCCCGGTGATCTTTTACGTTCTCCTAAGGAGTTTCATTAGTATTGATAACATAATTTAAGCAACTCAATTAATAAATGAACACGATTCTGTTCATTGAATCTTAAAGGTCACATAATACGAAATTTGTCTTCTCATAATATAACTCAATTTAAGTCCATAGCTTCATAAATTAGTTTATTAAGTAAGTTAAGCATACACTAGGGTACAAAATGTTTTGCGACACGAGTCGCCAGCGACGTCGGGTGAAGTAGCGCAACGTTGCCGGACTTTGGTCGACATGGCTGGCAACATCAACGAAGGGTTTTTTTTTGTTTTTTTTTTTTTTTTTTTTTTTTTTTTTAAGTGGGGAAAATCATCGAATGACTGCTCCCGCCTGGGTGAGGCGGAAGGGAGTGTCAGACTCTTACTGACTAAAAACCACCCCGTTCCTTCTCCTGCACGTCGAGCCGGAGCCCCGGTTACCCGTTAGGTTCTCCGCGACTCCGAATCGGCATCGGCCCTATTGAGCCCCATCTGTGGTGGTCTGATGGCTCTTTGAGGCGCGCGCGGAACGCGACGCGCCGTACGCTCGGGTCTGTTTCTAGTCGGACGGGGAGCCACCCATGCTCGCCGTCCGCAGGCAAGCGCTTACGGTGGCCGGAGATCGTCCCGCGATCCCCGACGCCCGGTGTGTCCTTCGCGATGGCTGGGTTGCGAGGAGGCAGCGCTTCGCTGCCTCACGCGTCCCGCCTCCTCCTTAGCTAGCATGACTGCTTCGCAAAAGGAGGAGACGGCATCCCAGTCCCCCTCGCTCCGCATCATGGCCTGCACTAGGCCCGGACGCGAGAGGTCGCCATCGCCGATCACTTCCCTGAGGGCACGGCGGTGTTCAGCCCACGCAGGGCATTCCGCTACGGTGTGTTCCACCGTGTCCTCAGGGCGGTCCTCGCAGTTATGACACCCGGGCGTTTCCTCCCGCCCCATCAGACACAGGTACCTCCCGAAACTTCCATGTCCTGTGAGGACCTGCGTCAGGCGGTAGGTGAGGACGCCGTAGCGTCTCTCAAGCCACTCCTCAAAGAGGGGTCTTACCGCTGCAATGGCAGCGAGCCCAGCCCTCGGTTGCGACAGTCGTTGCTGCCATTCCGCCATGAGATCGCGCCGGAGCTCATCCCGCCACGCAATTATCTGGCGCGGCAGCGGAGTTTCGCCCCGGCGACGTGCCTCCGCGCGCATGCGATACACGCGCGCGAGCACCTTCGCCTCCAGATCCCACGGTGGTAATCCGGCAATCAACGAAGGGGTAGGCAGAGGTGCACATTACGGCACTTAATGCCACTGTACAATGTAACACCCACTTTTTCGCTATTTATGATGTTATGAGTCCCATTTAATAGGGGGTGAGCCTATTGCCATACACCGGGCGCAACAGTACAGTGGCATCAAGTGCCGTAATGTGCACCTCTGCTTACCCCTTCGGAGATAAAAGGCGTGAAGTTATGTTATGTATGTTATGTTATAAATAAAACTAATATGAAAATCAAACTTGGATTAGAAAGTGGCATTAAATGCCTACCCCTTCAGGGATAAAAAGGCGTGATTTTATGTATGACGGTATATAAGTACGTAAATGATATGCCTAGGTACGCCACGCTCACGTAATTTTACAATACCTATACATAGATATTTAACCCCAAAACACCTACTTACGTACACCTCAACTTCAATCACTTAAAAAGATTTTCAGATTGCGTACACGGAAATGAGCCGTGATCTCTTACCCGATTACGTGGGAAAAAAGAGGGGTAACATGTTTTTATCGGTTCCGCTACATACGTTAAGGTGTGCGGAAATTGTTCCAGTAAGGTTATCTCGAAAGATTGTACGATGAGATTATTTGGGAGGTATTTTTAAAGAGTGATTCGGGAGCTATAGTACACGTACCATACTTGGTACGTGTGGTTTTTTTAGGGTTTTAGGGACAATTGTTACGTAATTTGGACAACATTTTACATTTATATTTAATTATACATGACAATGAAGGATTATGTTCTAAAAAAAACTAATGTGTTTTAGTCTTCGGTAATAACACTACGCAAGCGTTATTTCGCGGCGGTTCGCATGATCCGCCGTGGTTCCTGTCGAACTAACTTTCAAAATTTTAAGGCATTAAGCCTTAAAATATTTTATTTAAATTTTTTTACAGTTCATTTCTATGAAACAATACAAAAGAGAGTTCCTATCTTTTTTTAAAAGGAGATAATCATCGAATGACTTCTCCCGCCTGGGCGAGGCGGGAGGGAGTGTCAGACTCTTACTGACTAAAAAGAATCACCCCGTTCCTACTCCTGCACTTTGAGCTAGAATCCCGGCAAGCTGTTAATTCCTCCGCAGCTCCATATCGGCATCAGCCCTGTTGGGCCCCAACTGTGGTGGTTTGAGGCGCGCGCGGAATTCAACGCGCCATACGCTCGGGTCTGCTTCTGGGCAGCGAAATCCTATATGCATGATTAAACAAAAGTGCTGAACTAAATATAAAATTCCTAAGCGAATATGGGAGAAACCGCATACCACAACTAGTTTCGTACACATAGGTATACATTTCCATGTTGTCAGCATGTGATGTGATACCAATCGTTACGGTAATGACGGCGCGATACGTCGCCTGTGACGTCACCGTATCATAACAGAATATATTGTTCGTGTGAGCTTGACATGTAGGTAACTGGAAAAGACTGGATACTTTAAGCGTAGAATTTACCACTTAATTATTATGTTTTCGGCTTACTCACGTAAGTGTTTGACGAGGAACTCGACTAGTTTCAAGCCATGCTAGAGGCTCATACATCTACACGGCCACCGGCGAACGAGTCTAACGTGCCAGCGGTCTGGATTGCGCCGCCACAGATGGAGGAAAGTGCGAGTGAATCCAATGATTCACTCGCACTTTCCTTCTCCTTTATCCCAATGGATAAGCCGGTAAACGAGCGTACGGATCACCAGATGGCAAGCAATCGGCGTCGCTCATGGACACTTAGAACACTAGAGGCATTACAAGTGCGTTACCAGCCTTTTGGGGATTAAGAGTTTGAGGATTGTTGGGAATTCAGGGATTGGGGAGACTGGGGAAGGGGAGGGGTAATTGAACCTCTGGTAACCTCACTCACGCGACGAAACACAACACAAGCGTTGCTTCACGTCGGTTTTCTGTGAGGCCTATTCGTGCCGAAGCATGGCTCTCCCACCCTTTATATTAACTTTCAATTACAAAACGTTCCTAAAATTACTCAATCAAACCATCCACATCAATTCCCTTCCCAATAAAAATCATTACCAATTACTGACAACTCAAAGAACAGATAGATAGGAACTTAAATCACTTAATTCGCTTGTCACTTCCATTAAATCTTATAAAGTTACTTCGACTCGTAGTCCATAAACTCGTAGTCATCGGTGCGAACCGAACGTATTAGTGATTGTCATATTTTTCCGAGCCACCGATTTCCGAAACGATTTTCTAGAACACGGGTGATTTCGTGTTTCAAAGGTGAAAAGGATTTCGGTTAAACTGTAAGGGGTGAACTTCTTGTTGGAGGTTGAATAGTTTTAGAGGGGTTAAGCGGCAATGGATAGTGCAAAGGAGGAGGATTGGGTTAAGTGAGAATGGGTGACGGAGTTTTAGTGACATACGAAGACATGATCGCTCCGGTTTTTGGGATTTTGGGAGCTGTAGAGGGTTTTTGCTGGCGTTTGGCTCGTGTTTTGGTTTTGGAACCGCTTTTTATTTTAATGGCAGTATATTTTAAAAGGTGAACCGCCTCGTCAGCTACTGTGTATCATTCTCATAATTTCGGGTCAGAAAAAGTATTACTGAGATTTGTTGTATTTCTTGTCGCTTTTAAATTGTAGACAATAATCTCCCACATATTTTATTCAATTTACTAACAATTTCTATAACTCTAAAAGCGATTCAGAACACCAAGACAGGTAATAAACTAGGATAGACTTTATAATGGGAGTGCCATATTCATTGAACTTACCAACCAACCATTCCTTTATTCCTAAGCGATTCAGGATTTATCGAGACAGCTAATAGACTACTTAATAAGCTAAGAAAAAATTCAAGTACGATCTCCAAGGTACAAACTAACACATCTACCAGAATACTAAGACCGAAGTGTTAATAATTAACGAAGTAGCTCAGTCACAAATCTAATTCGGCGGGTACGACAACCGGGTCCGAACCGTACGGTCCGTCCGACGCATAAATCTAGGAAGACGGAAAACCGGAGCGGTAATAAATCTCATCGCGGATCCGGAATATTCATGAAACCACATACGTACGCTTAGCGGATGTTATACAGGTTGTTTAAAATTGTAATTGTGTATAGTTTATTTAGTGTTGGTACTTGATGTGGTTTGTTGATGTAGTGTATTTAGTTTTGATACTTGGTGGTCTTGTTATTACAGTTTTGATATTTTAATGGTGTGGTGTGAATTATTGTTGTTGTAAATTGCGTCTTAAATTGTTTTGTGGTATTGTAAATGCGAATACTTTACAGATATAATAGTTTTGAATTAGATTACAAAGAGAAGACGTGGTATTTGGTTATGTAATCGTACACTGAGGTCTTTAGTTGGTTGTCCAGTATTGTCAAAACGAATTCATTAAACGTCAATTGCTATTCACTAAAATACTGTTTAAATTAGTTTCGACTGACTAATTTGCAACTAGATAAATTAAAAATTACATTGCACGTTAAAAAATACAAGAGCTACAAACAATTGATAAAAAATCACGTTTTAAACGTTAAATCCAATTTGTGAGTACTCAAAAACTAGGTCATGAGCTCTCGAATAGTTGGAATTCCAGAAAAAAGTACTGATTCTGTTTGCTTCCCGTACTACGGCATAGACACCGAATGTTGTAAGCGTAAAAAGAAAAAAATGGCGTCAGGGCGAAATGGTCGTCTGCTTTGCACAAAAATTTGAGTATGCTTTTGAAATCGTTCGGGTCTTGTTTTAAAGTATTTTGAATTCAAAAATGTGTCTTTGATATTTTTGCGCGTGAATTGCTGAATCTATTTTAATGCTCTTCGTTGTATTACTAGACGGCCATGAACATACAAGTTTGTGTGTGAAAATAAGGGAAATGATTAAAAAAAATAATGTCGTGGTGGCCCGGAGGTTAAGCCTCTTTTTTCATGCATGAAACCTACCAACATTGGTATACCTACATTGGTACGGAAGTACCAATATGACATTTTTCGAGTTATACGTACTTTCTAAAATTATTCAGGCACCACTGACAAACGGTGAAGGAAAACATCGTGAGGAAACCTGGGCTTATAATTTCTAATTATAAGTTTGAATTCGCCAACCCGCATTGAGCAAGCGTGGTGATTAATGCTCAAACGTTTTCTGTGTGAGAAGAGGCTTTGCTCAGTAGTGGACATTTATAGGCTGTTGATGTAAGTATGTATAAAAAAAAATGGTATTGGATGTTAGAGAGTTGTTCCATAAAAATATGAAACTTAGAGTAGCGTATAAATAACGAAACGAAACAACAATCTCATTCATTGTGCCTTGTTACATTTGAAAAGCTATTACTACCGCATACATATTTTACAACACTACATTTAGCAACACACACAAAACTACATTTGAAAACAAAAACAGTACGAAACAAAAACGCATATACCAAATTTAATTTCTACCCATATTTCACGTAGTGCGACGCGATATTTTTTCAACACGCTGTATGTATGGAAAATGGTACCTAGTAGTGGCCCAAAATATTCTCGAGCAGACTATAATAACTTTATTGCCGTACACTGTCGTCAAATAGTGCAAAAAGGTTCTGTTTGATATCAGTTCTCTTCTGTTTTAGTACAATCGGGTACAGAGATGGAAAGGGTTAAAAATAAAATACTAATAATAATAATTTATTTTATCTCTACAGAAAGAATCGGTTCACAGAAATAAAATACAATAACCAGATGCAAACTCCTTATATGAGAGACTGGAGTCCGTACTAGGATTGCCTGTATAACGGATCTCCATTATATTTATCGGATACGGATCTCTAAACATTTATTTAGATTTAGTAGTTGTCATCAAAGTCCTTAATAATCCACTGACAGATTATAAGTCACCTCTACATAAGAGTAACGGGAGGAAAATCATCTAATGACTTCTCCCGCCCGGGTGAGGCGAGAGAAAATATCAGACTCTTACTGGCTAAAATCCATCCCGTTCCTAATCATGCACTTCGAGCCGGAGCCTGGTAACCCGTTAAATCTTCCGCGGCTCCGTACTTTATAAGGTTTAGTTGTTAGATACATAATGTCTTTACCATTCATGGGACTCCCGGCCATTTGAGAGGCGTACGAGGGCCCGAAGCCAATTGCGCAGATGCCGCAACTTTAATATAAATGTAATGGACACACATATCATTAAGACATTTTTAAGATACATAATCTTATGTTAAAGCATATTATGTTCCTAATGTTAAAGCATATTTCTAATAAAATTGTAATGTTAATTTTAATGTTTCCGGCTTACTCAAGTAACAAGTAACGGTGAGGGCCCGCATCGCAGCAGACTCGAGTAGCCAGTAGCAGCGCGTCAGTCGCCGCGTCGCAAGTCGCGGAATGCTGCTCATGAATACGAGCCTCTATCATGGCTTGAAACTAGTCGAGTTTCTCGTCAAACAGTTACGTGAGTAAGCCGAAAACATAATAATTAATTTAGTATGTCTCACGAAAATTTAATATTAAAATGTAATGTGTTCATTTTGAGTCATAGTCATTCAATACTGTTGTTGACTGTACATTACATAAAATGTTTCGACCCCCTGAATTAAATATGGGTGAGTTTATGTTCGGGTTATTTTTGAAGGGGTAAAGGGGTGTAATATGCCCAGATTGTCCACTATTCTAAAGGATTGTACCTATTAGGATAATCATTTTTATTATGAAATTACGATTTTTCCATTCATGAAATGTTTACTTACATAAGTACATCCTTATCCTTACTAATATTATAAATGGGAAAGTGAGTTTGTTTGTTCCACTTTCACGCCGTAACTACTAAACCGATTGCTTTGGATTTTTGCAGACGTACATTTTGAAGTCTGGATTAAATAATAGGGTACTTTCTAACCCGGAAAAATTCTATATTCCCGAGGGAAAACAAAAATATTGGTTTAGATGGCGCTGTGTGTATTGGTATATGTCACATAGGCTACTTTTTATCTTTTTGTGACGCGAGCGAAGCCGTGGGTAAAAGCTAGGCTCTCTCCCTATTGCATGAGACTCATATCATAAATAGTGAAAAGTGGGTGTTACATTGTATAGTGGTATAATGTGCACCTCTACCTACCTCTTCGGGGATAAAAGGCGTGATGTTATGTTGCAGTCAGGTATAAATCAATAATATAACCAGGAAATATTATAGCCATGTTATTTTATTTTACATTCTATCCTATATGACACCAAACACGCACAGGCCTATTAAAATGAAATTCACGGCGTACAAATTAATTTAAAATTTAAATAATCCTCGAGAATTTAGTGTTCAATTAAAATAAGATGTTATAATCATTACTGGGGGCTTACAGTCTTCTTGAGAAGTTTCTCCAAACTTAATTAAATAAATGAATTTCCTCAGCGTCGAAGCTAAGTCGATTATTATACCCAGTGAACTCGGGAGGTTGGTTTTGTTATGAAAACTTTACTAGGAGAACTCGATTGTGATTCGTTGAAAAACGTGTCTAAAAACATGACTGCCTCGTTGGCCGAGTGGTGGTTCGATTCCCGGGTCGGGCAAAGTATTATTGGGTTTTTAAAAATTCTCAGTAATAGCACGGAATCTGGAATTGTGCCCGGTATATGGCAATAGGCTCACCCCCTATTATATGGGACTCATAACATAAATAGTGAAAAGTGGGTGTTACATTGTACAATGGCATAATGTGCACCTCTGCCCACCTCTTCGGGGATAAAAGGCGTGATGTTATGTTATGTGACTAAATTTTCTTTTTAAAATTTTAATTTATCACACACTAGAATTTTTTCTCATGTCGTGAATAATCTGGAATAACATACGAGCTATATTTTTTCTAGAAAAGTAGAAAAATTTGATAACTAAATTAGTTCTTTCTTATTGTTCACCAGTTTCTGCCCGCGACTTCGTACGCGCAATCCCGTTTTCTTTCCGTTCCCGTAGGATTTCCAGGACTTTTTTCTGTCATAATAACCTTCTCCTGACAATAGTAAACACAATTTGCTGATTTGTGAATCTAAACCATTCCCAGATCCCCTTGAACACACAGTGTGATGATATCATTGCGAAAAAATAAACAAGAAAACGAAAATTGTGTGAGTTTTACACAAATTTTATCGAAACAAATGGTAGTGGCGTCTATATTATCAGAATCGTATCACAATTTTGCATCGCCCGCCAGCTATCGGTACCGGTATCATTTCCGAATTTACATGAAACGTTGTAATTTACTAGATACCGGTGTTTAGTACTGTGTACAACAGCTCATTATCATGAAATTGTTGGTAATGAAGTTTTTAACTGAATATTACGCATTAAAGTTGTGGATTTGAACAACATCGACCGGAGTGATACCACGGCCTCACACAAAACCGACGTGAAGCAACGCTTGCGTTGTGTTTCGTCTTGTGAGTGAGGTTACCGGAGGCCCAATTACCCTCCTCTTTCCCAATCTCCCCAATTCCTGAATCCTCAACGATCCTCAAACTCCTAATCCCCAAAAGGCCAGTAACGCACTTGTAACGCCTCTAGTGTTCCAGGTGTCCATGGGCGACGCTGATTGCTTACCATCAGGTGATCCGTCTGCTCGTTTACCGGCTTGTGCCATAAAAAAACATTTTTTGTTTGATTGCAAGATAACTAATAATATTATAATTTACTGCCTCATTGGCCAAGGAGTCGTAAGTGCGACTGCCGGCCAAGGGGTCTGGGATCCGATTCCCGGCTAGGGCAAAGTATTACTGAGTGTCAAAAAAAATCTCAGTAGTAACGAGAAGTCTGGAATTGTGCCCGGTATATGGCAATAGGCCCACTCTGTATTACATTACTCATAACATAAATAGTGAAAAGTGGGTGTTACATTGTACAGTGGCAAAGGTGTTATGTTATACCTCTATTATGTTATGTTATTTTGGTTCTTAAGACAGAAAAAATCCTGAAAATCCTACGGGAACGAGACAAAACGGGATTGCGCGTACGAAGTCGCGGGCAGAAGCTAGTCAGTTATAAAAATAATAGTCAAAAGACATCTGAGACAGTTCCAATACCCAATAAATAGTTTTTATTCACAGTAATATAAAAGAAATATTTTAATATGTTCCCTTGGCAAACAGAAGACCGAATTTTCCGGACTAAAGCGTTCTTTAAGTATAAAAGCAAATAAACTAAGCTACGATCGAGGTGGAACTTTAGGGATCTGCAGTAAAAATGCTATTTTATTTTTTACTGGCTAAGGTAGAATTTCGAGTGCATTGTTTATGTTTAGTATTTTGATGTGGGAACTGGTTTTATTACGGTTGTGTTGAAGTAAAATTGTATAATTTATGTACGGTGGCAACAATTGTGCGCTTTACTCGAACCATAGTCACCGGGCGGTATTTTTGAATAGAGATCTTCAAGAAAAGAGCGTATCTACTCTTTCTAAAAAGGCCGGCAACATACTCGTGACAGGACTGGACACGGCGGTGCTCAGCCCACGCAGGACACACCGCCACCGTATGCTCCACCGTGTCCTCCGGGCGATCCTCGCAGTGACGACCCAGGCGTTTCCTCCCGCCGAATCCGAAACAGGAACCTACCGAAACTTCCGTGTCTGGTAAGCACCTACGTCAGGTGGTAGGTGAGGACGCCGTAGCGTCTCTCAAGCCACGCCTCAAAGAGGAGACTTACCGCTGCAATGACAGCGAGCCCAACCTCTGCCTACCCCTTCGGCGACAAAAAGGCGTGATGTTATGTTATGTCATGTTATGTTAAACTCTCTAATCCACCATTACAACTAAACAAGGCCCAAAACGATAGCAGCGACATCTACCACACAAAAACCCTACGGAACCCATTTCAATACGACATGTAGTGCTTCTCATCACTAACTAGGCGTGTTCAGTTTGTATGTTTTTCAGCTCAGTGGCGCCGCTATGCGTCCGTCGACAGTTTTTATTGCCGCTTAGCTTCGTTACCACCCTGTATACAGGAACGATTTGCTGTTTGGACTTTTAAGTATTAACTATTTTAACATTAAATGCTGTATACTATGAGTTATGAAGACAGGTGATGGTCTATCTAATGAAAGGGAAAATTATTTCATGTAATATATAACTACCTGGCTGTGATTTTTTATCTTTTCATTTCTTTTGTAAAATTATTGGGTATATTTGTTTATTTAATTAATATCATTTACGCTGTTAATGTCTAATTGGTGGCTTGTTACTTAAGGGGTCACTTATAATTCTATAATTCAATACAAAATAAAGAAAAATAAACCTTATGACAAGACCAGTAAGGATGCATATACACGTTAAATTAAAAATTTAGTGTATGTATTATGATTATAACATAATATTCTAATTGGGGTGTTTGAGGGTGTGCGTTAATTACGTTACATGTTGTATATCAATACATAGTATAAAACAAAGTCGCTTTCGCTGTATGTCCGTATGTATGCTTAGATCTTTAAAACTACGCAACGGATTTTGATGCGGTTTTTTTTAATAGATAGAGTGATTCTTAAGGAAGGTTTGTATGTATATACATATTGCACCCGTGCGAAGCCGGGGCGGGTCGCTAGTTGATAATATATTGTACAATACATAGACATAAAACTTAGTATCTGTATTATGTAATATCGGTACCAAAGTTTTCCAATAGATAAGTATTTAGCGAAGTTATTGGTAGACCGGTTGAGATGCTTGCTTATATTCCCACGCAAGTCATGACGAACAAACTCATTTAGAAAACTAGTTAGCAACGAGTATCTACTTCAACTAAGTATATGACGAGTTGAGTATTTTAGTAATTGCCTGTTCGTATGATAATTATCGTGTCGTGGTGGCCCGGAGGTTTAAGACGCCCACTTCTCATGCATGAGGGTGCGGGTTCGAAACCTACCAACGGCAAGTACCAATGTTCCATTTTCCAAGTTATATGTACTTTCAAAGATTATTTAGACACCACTGACAAACAGTGAAGGAATAACATCGTGAGGAAATCTGGACTTATTTCTAATTACAAGTTTGAAATCGCCAACCCGCATTGAGCAAGCGTGGTGATTAATGCTCAAACCTTCTCCGTGTGAGAAGAGGCTTTGCTTAGCAGTGGGCATTTATAGGCTGTTGATGATGATGATGATAATTATAAGTTATGTGAACTGTGACGATGGCAGTTGAGTCTATATTGTACCGAGATACCATGGCGGCGCTACCAGTAGCCGCTACCAACATTGCAATAAGCTGGTTGCGCAACCAGGCGGTCACCAGGTGAGTAACTCTCTATGGAGCTGTATGCATTTTGTAAGTGGCAGCGATAGTTGCGCTGCAATGGTGTCCCAGTAAAACATAACATAACAACATAACATCACGCCTTTTATCCCCGAAGGGGTAGGTAGAGGTGCACATTACGGCACTTAATGCCACTGTACAATGTAACACCCACTTTTCACTATTTATGTTATCAGTCCCATGTAATAGGGGGTGAGCCTATTGCCATATACTGGGCACAGTTCCAGACTCCGTGCTACTACTGAGAATTTTTTAAAACTCAGTAATACTTTGCCCGACCCGGGAATCGAACCCGAGACCCCTTGCCGGCGGTCGTACTTGCAACCACTCGGTTAACGAGGCAGTTATATATAGTCCTTTTTGTTTTTTTTTGAGGGGGGGGGGGAATCGTCGAATAACTTCTCCTGCTTTGGTAAGGCGAGAGGGAATGTCAGATTCTTACTGACTAGAAACCACCCCGTTCCTACTCCTGCACTTCGAGCCAGAGCCCCAACAACCCGATAAATCCTTCGCGGCTTCGTATCGGCATCAGCTATATTGGGCCCCATTTGTGGTGGTTTGTTGGCTCCTTGAGGCGCAGAGGGCGACGCGCCGTACGCTCGGGTTTGGTTCTGGTCTGGCGGTGAGCTACCAATGCTCGCCGTCCGAAGGCCCGTTCTTACGGTGGCTGGAGATCCTTAAAGAGAGGATTTACCGCTGCAATTGCAGCGAGCTTAGCCCTTGGTTGCGACAGTCGTTGCTGCCATTCCGCCATGAGATCGCGGACCGGAGCTCTTCCCGCCACGTACTAATCTGGCGCGGTAGCAGAGTTTCCACGCACAAAGATAAGACGCGCGCGAGCACCTTTGCCGCCAGATTCCACGGCGGTAATCCGGCAAGGAGGTTCGCAACCTCCCCGGAGATCGTGCGGTATCCGAGGAATCTGTGGTGGTCTGATGGCATTTTTAATGACATAGAGAAAGAAAACTCAAAGGAGGTTAACTTTTGGAAAGAAAGTCTAGGGACCTTTACGCAACATCCGCACCAATAAGTCCACCCTGAACTTATAACTCATCAGAAACTTTATAACAAACTTAAGAATAATGAATAACATTGACATAAGAAATTACTCAAACTGTACTGAAGACATCAAATCAAGTCCTGTGTTGGCAACTTGATTATTGGGAGCCTCGATCCGCAGTTTGTGTATCTACGTGACGGCGGGCGAGTTCATTTAGTAAGCGCGGTAACTAGTGATGCTTTGGTCTTGAGTCAATTTTGGTCTCGCCCTTGTTATGTTAGTTAGAATGCCCTAAATATTGAAAGGCTACTCAATTTTAAGTCGCGCTTAAGTATAGTTCTGTCACTATAAATTCTTTGTAAAATGACTGAGATGGCACGGTTAAGGAGAAGGCAGGGCCCGTGAGGCAGCGAAGCGCTGCCTTCTCACAGCCCAGCTATCGCGAAGGACACTCGGGCGTCGGGGATCGCGAGACGATCTCTGGCCACTGTAAGCGCGGGCCTGCCGACGGCAAGCACGGGTAGCTCGCCTCCCGACCAGAACCAGACCCGAACGTGCGACGCGTTGAGTTCCGCGCGAGTCTCAAAGAGCAATCAGACCACCACAGATGGGGCCCAATAGTAGCCTGGTGCTGATACGGAGCCGCGAAGGACTTAACGGGCGGGAGAAGTCATTCAATGATTTTCCTCCCCTAAAAAAATAATGGTGTATCGCAGCACAAAAGGCCGGAAAAAAATCATCATCATAATAAATTCATTCGATTATTTTTAAATTTTAAAATATATTGGTTAGTATTCAGACTGAAATATAATAAACAAACGAATTCATACCCTATTGAATAACCTACCGATCAGGAATTTTAGGTCAATGACAATACAATATGGTTCAACCAACATTCCAACCTTTCAATGAATTCATAACTGCATGTGAATCATAATATTAAAATGTGATTGATTCTGTGTAGGTACCTACATTATATTGAGTAAATTATTGTGGATATATTTTGGAATAAGCCGGTAAAAACAAGGAGACGGATCACCTGGTGGTAAGCAATCGGCGACGCCCATGGATACCTGGAACACTAAAGGTGTTACAAATGTGTTACCGGCCGTTTGGGGATTACGAGTTTGAGGATTGTGCGGGATTCGGGGATTGGGGAGACCGGGGAAGGGGGTAATTGGGCCTGCGGTAACCTCACTCACACGACAAAAAAAAAAGTGGTCCAGGTGTCCATACCTGGAACACAATTTTTTTTAAGGGGGGAAAATCAACGAATGACTGCTCCCGCTTGGGTGATGTGGGAGGGAGTGTCAGACTCTTACTGACTGAAAACCACCCCGTTCCTTCTCCTGCACGTCGAGCCGGAGCCCCGGTAACCCGTTAAGTTTTCCGCAGAGGTGTTACAAATTTGTTACCGGCCTTTTGGGGATTAGGAATTTGAGGATTGTCGAGGAGGAGGGTAATTGAGTTTCCGATAACCTCATTCACACGACAAAGCACAACACAAGTGTTGTTTCACGCCGGCGTAATGTGCCCGTTCGTATCGAAGCATGGCTATGGAACTAAGAAGTTTCATTTAGTTACATGGAAGTTTCCACACTTGTGAAAGAGCTTAATTGAAGAATAGATATACTAGAACGATAACGTAACATAACATCACGCCTTTTATCCCCGAAGGGGTAGGCAGAGGTCTACATTATACCACTGTAGTGGCACTGAAGTGTCGTGGCATATACCGGGCACAATACCAGACTCCTTGCTACTACTGAGATTTTTTTTAAAAACCCCTTTAATAAATCGTAGCAATTAGCGTTCCATTGTCAACCTACCCTTATGGGAGACAGGCGTGAAGTTATGTGTGTAATATTTTGTCCAACCCGGGAATGGAACCCGAGACCAAGGGTTCCACTGGGTCTGCGAGCACTCGGCCAAAAAAGCAGTCATTGTAAACTTATAATTATGTCAAAATAAAAAAAATACGAGTTTACTATTTTGGATTATCTACCTCTAAATGACGGACTAATTAAATTTTTCTTTTCAAAACTATATAGATTCTATTAGTCGCCTTATAAATTCTTAAGTCTAAAGAAAACAAAACAAAATGTACCCAACTCCGTACTATCACAAGGCGTACTTCTCTGCGTGGAAGAGTTTACCAACTTTCAAAGTGGGTTCCGCTTATTGATTTACCGGATCGAAGCGCCCTAAAGAGGTTTGCTGAGGGCCTCCAAGATAGATTGAAAGGAAACTTCTTTACACAACAAAACTTTTGCAACACAATTAAAGGTTTTTCGAGAATGGCGAGAAAAAAACTTTCCACCAAAGAGGTTTCGGTTTTTCCAAAGGGTTTAATGTACTGTATTTGTTCGGTTTGGTACGAGACTTGAGACAAATCTGCTTAAGCTTGGGAAGATTTTGCGCGGTTTTATTCGGTTTGTAGTGTACTTTGGTGTGGACTGGTTTTCAGGGTTAGGTTGAAATTCTCGATACTTTTTACGATTATCTTTGTCGATTATCTTGAAAATTACACCTCATTTTACTTGCAATACTTTTACAAAGCTAACTTTGACAAAGCTACTGAATTCGCTTTACTACCTCTATAACTACTTTTTGTTGTGCAACTAAGCCTTAGTCTAGAATCTTTTGCGGCACGTCGCGTTCCGCCCGGCTCAAAGAGCCATCAGACCACCACAGATGGGGCCCAACAGGGCCGATGCCGATTCGGAGTCGCGGAGAACCTAACGGGTTACCGGGGCTCCGACTCGACGTGCAGGGGAAGGAACGGGGTGGTTTTTAGTCAGTAAGAGTCTGACACTCCCTCCCGCCTCACCCAGGCGGGAACTGTCATTCGATGATTTTCCTGTCAGACCGTGTTATCACTCCGGTCGAGCCGGGCCATTCGTGCCGAAGCATGGCTCTCCCACACGTATTCTTACCGCAACTTACACGCATTCACAAAAAAATATCAGAACTGAGTATACCTCCACTCTCTATGTAATTCACATCTGATGAACTTCCAACCAAAAAAAAAAAACAGTAGTTTTGAGAACCTCCTCCTGTTTTTTGAAGTCGGTTGATAATTGTCATGATATTATGTTAATATTAGAGGTCCTTTATATCCTTCTATTTACACACAGAGGTAACAAAACATGATAAACAAAACGGTATGATATCTTTTTGTTTACTCACTTTCATTCATGCGTAAGGGTCCCTACAAACATTCGATTTATTATGCCCTAATAACTAAGGTTGACTATATCTTTGGCTCTTTTTTTAAAGGGGGGAAATCATCGAATGACTTGTCCGGCCCAGGTGAGACGAGAGAGAGTGTCAAACTGACTAAAAACCACTCCGTTCCTACTCCTGCACCTCGAGCCGGAGCCCCGGCAAACCGTTAAATATTCCGCGGCTCTGTATGGAGGAATTTGATGCCTAGGCCGACCTAGACCTTTCATTATAAGTGAGTAAGCTTAGGAATAAAGGTAGTGACATTCTCTAACTGACTAAAAACCATCCCGTTCCTAGTCAGCTACTACAGTTGGAGCCCCGGCAGGCATGATGAGGTTGTCCCATAAGCAATTTATTCACTCGAGCTTTGAAGACATCCAGGTTCAGACCCTTCAGGAAATACAGAGACCTTCTGGCAAAGAATTCCACTCCTTAGCAGTACGCACAAGGAAGCTTAATGCGATCTATTATTTACTTGCATAACAAATAAAAAATACGTGTCCAATATTTTTTAATTATCTAACTGATGGACTGATTAGATTTTTAGTTTTCATAGCCTGTCAACTACCAAATTAAACTAATCATACTACACTTTAAAGTCAACTTTATTTCATCGACAAATAAAGTCGCAACTCTATCGCTACCCTTAACAATGAACCCCGCTATAGTGAAACCCTTGTTTCAATTGGATAGCTACGTTCCCTCATAACTTATTCATGGTTCGGAACACCATGGAAAAAGCGGAAAAACATTGCATTAATTGTATCCCATGACCTTTTCGATATTTTTACATACATACATATGGATGGACGTACATATTGGCACAGAACGCTATTGGTCTCTAGTTTGTGGTTTTTCAGATATTTTTTTATGAATGTTTTGCGGTATTGTAGTTTTTTGATGCTTGCTCGGGCCGTAGAAGTACATACACTATTCGATGCAGTTCTATTGGTGTAAGGGACGAGTATAAACTCGTTAGTTCGTTAATATAAAATATCTAATAAACTTTATTTAGTTAAAGAATGAATAATTAATGATTCTTCACTTTTCACTATTTATGTTATGAGTCCCATGTAATAGGGGGTGAGTCTATTGCCATATACCGGGCACATTTCCAGACTCCGTGCTACTACTGAGATTTTTTTAAAAACCCAGTAATACTTTACCCGACCCAGGAATCGGACCCGAGACCCCTTGCCCGGCAGTCGCACTTGCGACCACTCGGCCATCGAGGCAGTGAATAAAATACTTGTATCAGAAAATATTTATCAAGAACCTAGTCTTTAGAATATCTATAATGTTCTAAAGACTAGAATTTATCCGAATGATCCGATGTACCTAAGCTATTTTTAAATAGAAAAACTATTCTTGTATAGTTAAAAAATCTAACTAGAACTTCAGTATCACCAGTCAATCTTACAACCACAATCCAATAAAAAATAATACTTCAAAATCAAACTACAATTTTTATTCAAATTAGCTCAATTCTTCCGAACATCAAGATTTAAGTTACCCTACCTTCTGAAGTCTACAAGTGCCAATAAAGGCTCAAAATGAGGGGTATTTCGGTACTTTTCAGGCCATTTTGGGTCCTCCGTAACTTGTTTGAAAAGAAAGTATAAATTGTGGTAATTTGTCAGGATGAGAAGCTACACGGCCTCCTAGTCTGTGACGAAATGTACGATGGATAGCCTCCCGTAGGCTATAAATAGTTTCCTTGTTATAAATGGGGCAGTCCCAATTGTTCCTTTGTTTTGGTTCGGTGAAGATTTTCGGTTCGGAACGAAGTTTAAAAGAGATAGCGTCATGACCGTCGTCGATCTTTTTCTTTTTATCCTGTACGAGGGCAGGAGGCTCCTTTTTATTTCAACTATCATGTAAAGAAAGAGAAATGGCCATATGTTAGACTTAGTTGCAAGCTCTGTTTTTTTAATTCCCAATACCAGGGTATTGGGAATTAAAAAAATGGATCATAGATTACATAAACACAGTATCTTACTTTTTAATAGTTGGCATCATCATCAACAGCTTATATATGCCCACTGCTGAGTAAAGCCTGTTCTCACACGGAAAAGGTTTGAGCATTAATCACCTCGCTTGCTCAATGCGGGTTGGCGATTTCAAACTTAGAGGTATAATTAGAAATTATAAGTCCAGGTTTCCTCACGATGTTTTTCCTTCACCGTTTGTCAGTGGTGTCTAAATAATCTTAGAAAGTACATATAACTCGGAAAAAGTCATATTGGTACTTGCCGTTGGTAGTTTTCGAGCCTGCACCCTCATGCATGAGAAGTGGGCGTCTTAAACCTCCGGGCCACCACGACGAGGGCAGATTTAGCTCTTTTTTATTTCAACTATCATGTGAAGAAAGAGAAATGGCCATATGTTAGACCCAGTTGCAAGCTCTGTTCGTGGTATTGGGAATTAAAAAAAATAGAACATGGATTACATAGACACGGCATCATGCTTTTTAATCGTTAATAGCAAAAGGCAAGACTTGCCGTTGAGCGAATAATACCACATTTGATAGCAAAAAAAGAGCCGCTGATGTTCTTTTTAATTTTATCGAACTTTCTATAACTGTAAAAATAGTAATAATCCTTTTACAACAAAATGCTCTCATTTTAAAGGTATACGACATACAGTAGCAATTAATAAAATAACATAACATAACATCACGCCTTTTATCCCCAAAGGGGTGCACATTATGCCACTGTAGAGGTACAATATAACAACCACATTACACTATTTATGTTATGAGTCCCAAGTATTAGGGGTGAGCCTATTGCCGTATACCTGCCACAATTCCAGACAGCTACTACTGAGAATTTTTAAAAAACCCAGCAGTACTTTGCCCGACCCGGGAATGTGCCCGGTATATGGCAATAGGCTCACCCTCTATTACATGGGACTCATAACATACATAGTGAATCGTTGATGTTACATTGTACAATAGCACTAAGTGCCGTAATGTCCACCTCTGCCTACCTCTTCGGGGATTAAAGGCGCGATTATGTTGCTTTTCCGATACCAGGAAAAAAGAGTAAGATAACCAACCATCTGGTTGCACTATAAATAATGTACTCGAACCTTTTAAGGGGCAAAATGTATTAAAAATTTAAAACGGATACATTTACTAATCCCGCACAAGAGAGTACCTCTTGGGAGTGAAATAAATTGTTCTCTCTCCTAACGTATAAAGAATTCATAGTGCTGTAATAAGATCCGTGCAACTGAGAACACTTTTCTAACACTTTTTGAATTTCACATAACATATCTGAAGATGAGAATAGTCCCCGAAGTAGGTGAAAATTTTACACCTATTTTTTTGCCGCTATGAGTTCCGTGATCGTACGAAACTAGGTCAATGCCCACTAGGATTACTATTAGAACATAGAATTGGGACCACTATGCCCAAGACTTAGTTCAATTTTTTTTTAAATTTATCTTTATATCGCAAAGGTAAGTATTTTATAATCTAATTCCCACAAAACTGATGCAATGGTTATTAGATGGTTAATTAGAATAGTTTTTTTTTATTGTGGCCCACCCACACTAGTATTGTCTCCTGTGTCATGGGTGCGTTTACAAACATACAAGTTTTATATACACATGATAGCCAGACCCGGAACAATAAAGAAAGAAAGAAAGAAAGAAAGAAAAACCATTTATTTTGCTACGATCACACAAAGAGTTGTTCTATGCGGAAATCGAACCCACGATACGTTGCGCGGCAGGCAGTTACCCAGCCACCGCGCCAACCGTGCAGTCAATTGTTATGACCAATGCACAGATCATGGAGTTTCTTGGTCGATCTTCTGTATACGAAGAACGAGTATACACATCTAGCTAATGTTATTGATAGATGGAAACAAATCTAGGACATATAATCCGGTTTATTCTACTTATACCCAACCAAACTGCCTCGTTGGCCGAATGGTCGCAAGTGCGACTGCCGGGCAAGGGGTCTCGGGTTCGATTCCCGGGTCCGATTCCCGGGTCGGGCAAAGTGTTACTGAGTTTTAAAAAAAATCTCAGTAATAGCACGGAGTCTGGAATTGTGCCTGGTATATGGCAATAGGCTCACCCCCTATTACATGGGATTCATAACATAAATAGTGAAAAGTGGGTGTTACATTGTACAGTCGCATAATGTGCACCTCTGCCTACCCCTTCGGGGATAAAAGGCGTGATGTTATGTTATGTATGTTACCCAACCAAAAAGGTAGTGGTAGCTACCATAATTAATTTTCTGATAAAAAAAGAACGCAAAAAATTTCAACATTTTACGTTGGATTTGAACCTCTTAGAAACTGAAAATTCCTTAAAAAAACTTTTCACTTAGCGAGCAAAAATAATTCTAACAAAAGTGTAAAAAGTATTTAATAAGTCAAAGTTGAGATTATAAGAAAAACTGACTAGAAGGGAATCAGACGTAAATACAAATGATTCCGTACAATAAAGCTCTGAGTTCCGCTTTGGTGTTGCGGGAGTCCATGGGCGGCGCTGATCGCTTACCATCAGGTACCATCCGTCGGCTCGTTCGCCTCCTATTCCATAAAAAAAATCTTCAAAACGTCCACTTCTGAACACAAGCTGGTGGGAAGCGAACTGCATCTATATAACTTTTTTTGGGACAAGCCCGCCACAACCTCCCAAATCCGCTGGAACTCCTGTAAGCCAGGATCTACAGCAGATACAACTATGAAAAACCGGAACTTTGAAGTCCGACGCGTCCCAGGGACATGAGTAACTGTCTTGGTTCCCGCAACGAAATGAATCAGAAGATATTACAAGAGGAGAAGAAAAAAATATTTAGTAACTAGTTTCCACTTCCCTCGGTGAATTACTTCGGGAGATAAAATGAATTAAGCCTAAAGGCACAAAAAAGAGACTGTACAACTGGGTAACCAGGGTGACTGTACCAAGCATCACGGAAATTTGACTAAATTCTAAGTGGGTCCTATATGTGAACTGTTATACTTGCTTCCAATAATAGGTATCTAATGGCTTCCTGGTCATCTGTCCACCTTACGATATATTGCTTACGTTGAAATCTTATTTATTACTTGCCATTCTTAGATGCCCAGAGCCCATTATTACATTATATTAACTTTGAGGAGACTTGATGCCTATTGCAGATGGGCTAAAATTGTATGTAACTCTCAAAAAATACTATATTAACCTAAACAACGTGCTTTTCCACAGTCCAGGGGGCTTCCTCTTCAATCCAATTCCGATCGATTGACATTGGTGTTGTGAAATTTCGTACTCTTGAGTTGCAACACTAGCGCCCATTGCGTCCGTATTGCGTGGATATTTAATCAACTAAATGGTATTGAGTTTGGCTTTGTATTCCGTACTCTGCTAATGCTATTTGAACAGCTACGATTGTGGTTGTAGGTATAGTATTGATATTGAATAATTATTGAGATTTTATTGGATTAAAATTGCATTGACATTGAGATTGGTTTCAGGAGTAAGCGCCCTGGTATAAGGCTAAGCACTCACGACGTGATCTTCTACCGTACCAGCCGCGGTTGCGGGCCCCCAGTCTCTTTAGAATACAGATATGTATGTAAACAATTAAAGCACATTTTACGACATGTTTCACGACGTGTTTGTTTGTGGGTCCCGCTGCACTAGTGATTGCGCTAGTCTTTCAACCATTCTCCTTGCGGTAATCAATCGCCAAGTTAGCGGGCGATAATCGTAACCGCGGCCGGCTGCGGTACCGCAGAAAGCCGCTCGTCTGCTTCTTTGTGTTTTAAAAATAAAACTCCATTCCGTCACCGCGGCAGGCGCGGGTGAGATTCACGCTGTGAGTCCTTAGCACAAAAGAAAGAAAAAACATTACGCTGATAAAATGTTTGCTTAATATTTATTTATTTATTTATACTTTATTGCACACACAACTTAAACTGACCCAGAGTTGGAGCACGTCGCACTTCCACCGGCAGAAAAGGAAGGATAGTAGAAGTAAGTAGGCGTAACTCGGTTATTTTTTCTATATAAAATCGGATAACCTTCTGTAATAAGATACGTCACAGTTTAATAGATTTCTTAGAATTAACAGCCTAGCAACAAAATCACTAGGAACCCTTTACCTGTGGGACTCCGAAAAGGGTGGAAAATTTTAATGATTGATATTCATCTGAGGTCGGTGAGACCCGGTATACAGCTCAATGTTTAATTACTCTCTACTTAAAATTATGAGGATTAACTAGCTTATGTTTGCCTGAGTTTGTCTGTTTAATTTCCTTTATGATAATTATTATTATCTTGGTAGACGAACAGTCGAGGAGAATAATTAATATTGACAATGCCGAGGAATATTGCTAAGCTATTAAGAATAAGTATGGAAAGTCCTTAACAGTTCACTTACGGACAATGTGCCTCGATATAAGACGGTTTGCCATAATCTGGGGACTTACTCTTGAATCCAATTCCGATCGATCGACATTGGTATTGTGAAATTTCGTATTCTTGAGTTGCAACACTAGCGCCCATTGCATCCGTATTGCGTAGATATTGAATGAACTAAATGGTATTGAGTTTGGCTTTGTATTCCGTACTCTGCTAATGCTATTTGAACAGCTACGATTGGGGTTGTATAGTTTTGACATTGTACAATTATTGAGATTTTATGGGATTGAAATTGAATTGATATTGAGATCGGTTTTAAGAGTACCCTGAAATGTGTGCCTCTTTTTTATATATGATGGGGCGACGTTTGTCTACTATCTCGTCTGATGGTAGTGGTAGCCTCGTGGTAAGCGATGATGCGGTCACAATCTATTCACTCGGGCCTTGAAGACACTCAGAAAACACAGGTTCTGGCCAAGAATTAAACTCCTTAGCAGTACTGACTTAAAACTACGGAGCCCCAGCAACCCGTTAGGTCTTACGCGACTTCGTATCGAGCATCAGCCCTAATGGACTCCATCTGTGGTGGTCTGGTGGCTCTATGAGGGGTGAGCGGAAAGCGACGCGCCGTACGCTCGGGTTTGCTCCTGATTGGGTGGCAAGCTACCCATGTTCGTCGTCGAACAGGCGAGCTGGAGATCGTAGTTTAAAAAGTTCAGGTTTATCAAAGGCCACTGCTGCCCGGTCTCGGTCAAATGTGTAGTTGACACCCTGAGGTACTGACATACCCGCGGGAAGAGTAGGGTGTTGACAAATGGCTTCTACTCTGTTGTTCTAATTTAACAAACAGACAATCAATATCTCTTTTATAATATTAAGTAGAGAATAGATTCAACGGTTTTGTGGTTTCAAAATTTTGTGAAGTTTGATTGAAAAGCCGGACTTTGTTGAGGTTTACGAAGATTAATAATAAACTTTTGTTTCCATTCATTAAGGCTTTTATAGGTTTTTATTATTGTTTCATTAAAAGGGCGGATTTGAAACCTACCAACGACAAGTACCAATGTGACTTTTCCGAGTTATATTTACTTTCTAAGATTATTTAGACACCACTGACAAACGGTGAAGGAAAACATTATGAAACCTGGGCTTATAATTTCTATTTTGAAGCTTGAAATCGCCAGCCCGTAGCCCGTAGTGAGCAAGCGTGGTGATTGGTGATTAATGTTTAAACCTTCTTCGTGGGATACGAGGCCTTTGGGGTCAGCAGTGGGCATTTATTGGCTGTTAACTGTAATAATAATAAACACTTTATTGTACACCACTTACAAAAGACACGAACAAGAAAATAGTAGGTAGGTAAAAATTTGTTTTGGCATGTCAATGGGCGGCCTTATCGCTTACAGCAATCTCTTCCAGGCAACCTTAGGATGGATAAATAACCGTGAGAGCAGATGTATTTATATATTAAGAATTTTCTAAACAAACAACCAAGATATCAAACCTAACATCCCGTACTCAATAGTCGCTAAAACAATCACTTCGTTAGTCCTATGTACACAAATCTTATATAGTTAGTACATAGGCAGATCTCCCTACTCTTCCAAATTGCTTTCCGAAGACAATTTGTCTCGATTCATCACTGGAGTAGTCCCGAGCGGGCTATAAAGGAAATTTCGACTTGGAATTCATGGATTATCCTATCAAATGATGCTCGTTTGTTTTTCCCTAGTTTCCGATGTGTATTTCTGTGACGTAAGATTGTAGAAAAGTATGTTCTTGTTTGTATTTTTTTTTGTTATGACATTTTGTTTCAGTGCGACATTTTTAAGTGTGTGTCTTATAGCTAAACTGGTAACAGTTTAAATTTTTTTTTAGATGTAAATATTTTAGTTTTTAGTTATTTGTGTTTATAATATTAATTTCAGTTTAAGTTAATTTTAAGTTGTAGGCATATATTTATGCACTAACAACTAATTCGTTTTGTAATAGTATTATTATTATTGATTAAAACATGATTAGAATTTTTACTGAGAGAGCATAACTTTGTTTCAAAGAGCTGCGGATTGCGAAAGTAATAATTAGGTACTTAAATGCTCATGCTCTCAGGGTGCGGGTTCGAAACCTACCAACGGCAAGTACCAATGTGACTTTTTCCGAGTTAGGTATATGTACTTTCTAAGATTATCTAGACACCACTGACAAACGGTAAAGGATAACATCGTGAGGAAACCTGGGCTTATAATTTCTAATTATAAGTCTGTAATAGCCAACACGCATTGAGCAAGCGTGGTGTTTTGAGAGAAGAGGCTTTGCTCAACAGTGGGCATTTATAGGCTGTTGAAGATGAACATAACCGTCATTGTAAATTATGACATGAAAACTTCAACAAAATATAAAAAAAATTGGACCAACCGAAAGATAAAACCAATCCAATGACCTCAAAAGATCGTAATAAACAACATATTTTATTAAACTGTACCCTATACCTATAGATATATGTTTGAAAATCAATTGAAGCGGTAGAATTGTCCGCCAGTCCTTTACTTTGATGTTCAACGGTTCGGAATTAAGTAGGAATGCCAGCCGTATGCAAATACTAAGAGTATTGCTTGGGAGTACAATCGACATATTATCTTTATGACCCATCTGTACCGTGTGGTAATGAGGTGATGGTAAAGTACATTTGTTAACATCGCTACATGTGTCTTAAGAGCCGATTAAGGGACTGCACTTTTAATAGATACCGGGTTCTCTGATCATCATCAACAGCCTATTAATGCCCACTGTTGAGCAAAGCCTCTTCTCACACGGAAAAGGTTTGAGCATTAATCACTCACACAATGCGGGTTGGCGATTACAAACTTATAATTAGAAACTATAAGTTCAGGTTTCCTCACGATGTTTTCCTTCACCGTTTGTCACTGGTGTATTTTTTTTTATTTTTAAAAAACGTTTCCCCACACTAGGATTTTCTCCTGTGTCGTGAGTGCGTTTACAAACATACAAGTTCACATACACAATGACATCCAGACCCGAAACAACAATTTGTGGATCACACAAAGTGTTGTCCCGTGCGGGAATCGAACCCGCGACACGTTGCACGGCAGTCGGTTGTCCAACCACCGCACCAACCGTGCAGTCATAGTATAGATAATCTTAGAAAGTACATATACATTTTGGAATGAGCACCTAGCTTCACCTAACTTCACTCACGGACTGACTGACAGACTATTATTTATTTTGTATTTGTTGACGTTTCAAAAGAACCAAATTATGGTTTAATTGAAATAAATGCTTTGAATTTTGAAGAGTATTTTTTTTTGACGATTACAAACGATTGTTGTGATTATCATCGAAGCTGGTCATAATTCAAACTGGTTGATTGTACATTTTAACCGAAATCCTTTTTCTTTTTATACAATGAGTAAATAATATATAGCTATCTCTTATTTACATATGGAAGGGAAAAGGGATAAAGAGTATAGCGTAGATTCGTTTGTAAAATTCGGCTTCAGTTTTGTTTCGTTTTTACGATTTCCTTGTAGACTTTGAGTAGGTACGAGATTTTTAGTTTGAAACCTTGATTGATTTAATAAACAATTCCTTTTAGTTATCATTGGTAACAGAGTTATCCTTCGTAAGTCTATGTTAGTTGTTATGGCGTTCCCGCCTGGGTGAGGCTGGAGGGAGTGTCAGACTCTTACTGACTAAAAACCACCCCGTTCCTTGTCCTGCACGTCGAGCCGGAGCCCCGGTAACCCGTTAGGTTCTCGACGACAGTTGATATGGTTAGTTGGAACTTCAGAAGCCCTAAAAATCTCCAAGTGAGTTGTGGAGAGCTGATAGCACATGTTGTATGTAAAATATTAATATTCAAACAGTTTTGGTTCACATTCAGTGCTAGTTCCAAAAACTATTTGAATAAAACGCCAACAGAAGGATTTTCTTGAAAAATATAATAATAATAACAGGTCTTTTATGTGTCTTAATGTCTAAAAACATATTATTACGGAGGCCCAATTGTTCCTCCTCCCTCCCCCAATCCCCCTTATCCTTGAATCCCAACAATCCACAAACTCCTAATCTCCGTAAGGCCAGTAACGCACTTGTAATGCTTACCATCAGGTGATCTGTTTACTCACGTACCGACTTATCACATAAAAAAATTACGATAGTTAACTAAGTCAGCAATGAAGTTTAGAAGTAGCTACACACTACAAGAGACCAAAACTGTAATACATAGCTAGTCTATAAAATAAATTATTTATCAATTAAGTGGGCAGCTGTGTCCTCTACCGTATAAATTCTAAGTCATTAAATTAGGTTCTTTAGTTTTCTTAGAAGATAGGTTCTAAATGAAACCTTGATTTCTTTGAGAGCCGATAAATTTCTCTCCTACTTTTACGATTTGTAGCTACATTGAATAATAGACCTGGATGTGGCAGTGTTACCTACATCTTCGTATAGGATCTTTGATGATATAAGACAATATCAAGACTTTTTAAACTGTAGAAAACTATTTATTTTAACTTAACACATTAACAAAGCACTATAAAATTTTCAAATCAAACGTAGATGGATGAGCCTACACAATTTAATACATATGTATGCGTATCTGCGTATTGCTATTACATTGTACTAGGCGCTGCGCATGTATGCGTTTCTACCAACAATCTTTATTACACAATACTTATCTGTGACAGTTCACTGCTCCATTTCGGACCCGTGGCATCCTCTACATGAGTGGGTTGCCATCATCTATTTAGGCTTACGTTTACCACACAGAATGACAGTCAGCTTCGACAGTCACTTCTTTTGTTTTTTTTTTAAAAGATTGGAAGCTCATGAGCTCAGCTAGCGCTGTTCCATACACTATACGGGGGAAACCCTTGATGGGCTAATGGGAATTAATGATGGGCTGATGGCAATCAATGTAATTGGTAAACCGGATAAACCGTAAGCCTATTCACGGTTATTTAATGATGTTTTTTGTCAAAATAAAGTTCCAATATAAAAAAAAATAGAAAAAATACTAGGTAAATAGTTTTGCTGACCATTTCTAGTGAACTTTAAGTCTACGTCACCGTCACTCTCGGGATTGGTCGACTGATGAATTAATCCGAAGCAAGATGTGAGTGAATTAATAGTGCGCTGTGAAAACTCACGCATTAGCCACGGTTCTGTTGCTATTTCACGCTTGCCCTAGTTTTATGGGTTTTTGCTTAGTTATAAGAACGATTTTTGTGTGGCAAATTCGTATGACTTACCTACATTATTGAATTTTTCGATTGTATTGGTGTCCATACATTTATTTTTGCTACCAATTTGGTCTTGTTTGCTTCTGCTTTACTAGGGCCTACTAAAGTTGACACTACTTGTGAAATTAAAATAAAACACACATAACATAACATCATTAAGACCACGCCTTTTATCCCCGAAGGGGTAGGCAAAGGTGCACATTGCGGCAATTAATGTCACTGTACAAAATAACACACTTACCACTATTTATGTTAGAGTCTCATGTAATAGAGGGTGAGCCGTAATACCGGGCACAATTCCAGACTCCGTGCTACTCCACATTATTTTTAAAACCCATTAATACTTTGCCCGAGCCGGGAATCGAACTTGAAACCCGTTGCCCGGCGGCAGTCGCCACTCGGCCAGCGAGGCAGTCAATAAAAACACTTAAATAATTATAAATTTTAGTACAACGCGTCACTTCAACCCTCAGACATTTCTATTTCAAAAAGAGCCTAAAAATAATAATGTTAAAAATAAGCGCCTAATATTTTTACCATAGCAACAAACCGTAAATCAGCGCTACTACCAATTGCTCTGACAAAACGGGCCGTGCTAAAACACCACAATTATCTTTCGCGTGCCCTCTGACTAACCTAACCCTCAGTATTGGCTTCGTAAATTATCGGGTTCACGCACAGATGTCCCGAATAGCCCCGAGGTCGTTTTTACGACTTCAATTGACTTTTAAGATTAAAATGCTCGCATTTTCTGAATCATATGTGGTTGTAATAAAGTTTTATGTAGGAAATATCGTTATCGAGAATAGGTTTTTTGTTTTTAGTGATTATCGGTTCTAGCATCTAGACTTTTTTATAGGTTAAACGTATTATTTTTGTGGGGCATTATATAGTGGTAAGAACAATACTATTGCTATATGCTATTTGTTGGAATTAGCTGATATCGAAGTGATTGTAAATAAGTAGTTCGTTTTTTAGTTTTCTTTAAGGATTTATTGAAACAGGCATTATACAGCGTAGGTATTTCTCTATCTAAAGACCAGGTATTTTATATGGGGATCGAAGTGGCCTTCGGATCGGAGAGGTTTTAGTGAGGCAAAAATTAGACCTTTTTAAAAGCAAAGCGCCTTTTAAAAGAGTCCGCTCGCCGTCAAAAAAGGTTGGTACAATATGTTTCGTACCGTACCCATTTTTGAGGAGCATAGACAAGCTTTTAAACGAATTTTAAAACGTCCATAAAAATTTTCCTCTCTTCTCACTAAATTCTCAAATCCAATATCCGAACGTTGGCCACAAACTTGGCCCAACTTGTCACATAAAATGACCTTGTTACTTCGAGATTTGACCCAAATTGGAACCAACCAAGCGACAAAGAAAATCTACAATGACTGACATTGACAACCAATCGGTTATCGTTTTATGTCTGTGCTCCCTTTTGACAAAAATTTATTTACAGTTCACGTTGACTTTATACTTGTTAACTTAAGGTTGAAAATCGTGTATTTCGTTACGATTATTGTTTGTAAAAGATTGCTATAAGGTCGTCCATCAAACGGCACCCTTTTAACGTCGAGTGCACACTATAAAAATGATACATGACGTCATAGATGAGTAAAGAATGAAATGTTAAGATGGACTATGGTTCGTTTGTGTTCAATCTTCATTTGATGGTTATATCAAGATGAATGGAGTAAATGAGGAGAGTAAATATTATTTTTGTGAAGTTAAAGATATTATTACTGGGTAAAGACGGGAATTTTTGGCTAGAAACAAAGTTCAGCTATGTATGTAAGCGCCTGATGAAATTGTGTTAGCAATTTTATGCTTTTAAGTACAACTTTGCCATACGTAAAACAAATTATTATATTTACAACATTGAGGATAACTCGATGACAATCGAGATAGACTATAAGCAGGATTTAGAGGACAAATAATACCAAACAAAAATAGTGAGAGCCATTCATCTTTTTTTATTTATTAGTTTGTTTTATTAGTGTACAACATTAATTAATAACAACGCCATCTATCGGCCAACACACGCAAACTGTACAATACATTAATTCACAATACCTAACCAGTTAAACAAAAATCACCAAATGACACTATTGACAAACAAAACCAACGGAACTAAACAAAATAATGCTAGTACCAAATTTGACCGGGTGTCATTTGAAACTGGTTATTGATATAACAATTAAAAATATCCAACGGCAGAGACGTCGTTAGCGAAGTATGAAAAGTTCCAGTAACTTCTGGAAATTTTCTTATGAGACTTCGACTTGCAGACCTTGTTACAGAGCCGTAAGAAGTTTGTTTATACCCATAATGACCGATGCTTTAAGTTTATAATGACGAAACAGGGCCGCATTAGGGATAAATGGGGCCCTAAGTTAGCAGAGACATAATAATAATGTACACTTATTATGTAAAGGCAAGGAGAAAGGTTTGATTATATACCATTTCGAGATGCCGGGTTATCTCCGAAGCCCGAGTTGCAATGTTAAGTTATAAGTTCCATGTAATAGAGAGTAAATTAGTCTCGTGAGATATTGGGCATAATATCCAGACTCCGTGCTATTTCGAAGAACTTTCTAAAAGTCGAATAAGCATAATAATACTTTGTCGGACCCGACGATCAACCTCTTGTTTAGTGACGGGCTAAATCACAGACTGACAAATCAACCGTAGTCCTTGGTGTTGCAGTGGGAAGTGCTGATTATTATGCGACAAGCCGGTAAACGAGTACACAGATCATCTGATAATAACTATGTTAAGCAATCGGCGTCGCGCATGGATTTTCGGAACACCATGAGGTGTTACAAGTTCGTTACCAGCCTTTTGCGGAATAGGAATTTGAGGATTGTTGGGGATAATTGGGCCTCCGGTAGCCAAACTCACACGACGAAACACAAAGCAAGCTTTTCACGTCGGTTTTCTGTGAGGCCGTGGTATCACTCCGGTCGAGCCGGCCCATTGAATCACATGCGCTGATCTGTGATTACTTTTTTATCTGTCTGTTCTTTTAGCTACTATCCTGTAAAAAGACAGGCCGCCTTAACATTTCAGGGGCCCAATGCCTCTCAAAAACGACTGATCCACGATCCGTCTCTGTATCCGTATATACAAACTTCAAGCAAGGAGTTTCCTTGCTTAACTGTCTTTAGCCTTTTGTCTTTGACAAGTATTTAGTTGAAAGTAGTTATACTTTAGATAGTTTACGTAGTCAACTACATGGAGATAATGAAAGTTGTTTAGTTTTATATAAACTTTTAGTCTGTTTTGAATATTCAATGGGAAATTGGATGTTGTGTGGTATTTTTTTGTTTTTGAGATGGGAATTAGTTTTTTAAGTTATGACTAAGTAGCTATTTTATATATTTAGGTACTAGATTCTGCCCGTGACTTTGTACGCGCAATCTCATTTTTTCCCGTTTCCATTCGTCATTTTCGGTAAATAGTAAAAAGGAATACTTTTTTTGAATAGTACACTTTACAATTACAACAATTAAAACAATTAAAACTATCCTATCCGTCTCCTGGTTGTAAGCTACCTCCAAACCAAATTTGATCCAAATCGATTTAGTCATTCTTGAGTTATAGGTAAATAGTGTAGGTAATTATAACACGACTTTTATTTTATATACATTTTATATTTCTTGTAAGTATATAGATTTACTAATCTGTAGTTTTAGACATAAATGAGTAAATTAGCATATTCATATGGTATTAGGAATTCAATTCAATAAAACAGGTTTTACCTATTCAAAAGACCCAGTTTGGTAATATCTCTTAATGTATAATTATGTATTTTAATCTACAAAAATCATTGAAAAACGTGCCTTATTTTGTTGGCAATAAGGTTCATAAACGGACACATATGTTTTTCAGAACAACACTGATTACTTTAAATAGCATTACAACAGCTGATTAAATAAATTAGTACAATTTTAACATTCCATTTAATATTTAACCGACTTGTATCATCACAATGTTATAAAATTGTAGAAAAACATTGTAATAAAAGTCTTAAGACCTATAAATTCAACGGCTCTTAATACGTTTTTGTTTTAAAAAGCATAAAACATAAAAAGAACAATGACGTCATACAAAATTCGAACTTGGTTTTGTTATGTAGAACATGCATAGCTATTTCGAACACTAGTAACAAGTCTTCGGTAGTATAGTGGTCAGTATCCCCGCCTGTCACGCGGGAGACCGGGGTTCGATTCCCCGCCGGAGAGAACTCTTTTTGTAACTTTTTATGATTTGTTTCGGTAGAAAAATGTTTGAAATATATTTTTTCTTTTTAAATTTTTACATTATTTCAAGATTTTATATTTATTTCAGCATTTTATGTCACAACTTGAAGAGTAGGTCCAAAAAATTTTGACTGAAAAATTCAGAAAAAATATGTAGCTGAATATTTCGCACTCGGTACATAAGTCTTCGGTAGTATAGTGGTAAGTATCCCCGCCTGTCACGCGGGAGACCGGGGTTCGATTCCCCGCCGGAGAGATTCTTTTGCACATTCTTTTAATTCTAAGAACATTGTTGCTAAGAATTTTTTCTCACAAATTTGACTTTATGCCGATATTGTACGCCATTTTTTCATTTTTGTTAAATTCAATGTTAAAGTTGGTATGAACAGATTTGCAAAACTCATAGTCTGTTTCACACGTCATGCTTTTTAATTTCCGAAAAGATAGGCAGAAATTCGCAGTGTCACTAATTTACTTTTTACCAGTCATGTTATGAGCCCCATGTAATAAAACAATAGAATAAAAATCTTAACAAAACAACGAATAACAGTGAACAATAACAACAATTTTAATTTAGTTAGTGAATCAAAACATAGATGGCGTGAATTTCAAGTTTCAACGTTGCAGTATGTAGCGCTCACGGGTTGAGCTAAATGGTCTCAGTCGGTAGCTATAAATCTTCTCCGCTCTGATTCACATAATGCTCCCTCTGGTATATAGATTGTATATAACTGAGCTTGTATATTTACTTGCTTGCAATGTACCTATGTTAGATTGTGATGGTCAGATGTAGGTAGCTAAATGGAAATGCTTGTGTGCGATTCATTAAGGTTCTGTTTCACGTAGTCTAATTTATTCAGTTTAATACATACATACATAACTTCACGCCTATCTGGGGGTAGGACTCTTCCTACCCCCATGGGAGACAAGGTAATTGGCGTTCCCTAGTCTCTACAAGGGAACGCCAATTACTATGATTCCTATATTATTCAGTTTAAGTGATAGATAATTTCACGTAACTATTTTTTGAAATATCAGTAACATTCGTGTACTCAATCAGAGACTTCTTGTGTAGATGAACTAAATCCGAACAGCCAAAGTCGCAAATAAAAGCTAATACTAAAAGAAGCCGTTGTGAATTCCCTATAGTTCAAAAACCCCAATAAACCCCTTAACATTTCAGTTTTCCCCTTCAAATCAAAACAAACATGAGATAATTACGAAAACAATAGTCTTTGAACCCGAACAATTTCCCATTACTGTTTGATAGCGCACAATAATTATTATTACAGACTAGCTTATACCTGTGGCTTCACCCGTAATGGAATATATAAGATTTTTCTCGGGTGGGTTCAAATCCTGTAGAAATATTCCCGATATTTATACAGGACACGATACGACAAGACAAGACATTTAGTATACAAGACACCTAACCAATTGACTTACTTGCCTTATAGTCCTATGTCCCCTAGATGGGGCAGAGGGCGTCCACAGAGGTTCTCCATCTCGATCGGTCTTGAGCTTCTTGCTTCACCTCGCTCCACGTCATTCCGATACTCGCCGCTTCTGCTATCACAGTACGACGCCAGGTTTGCCGAGGGCGGCCACGCTTCCTTTTTCCCTGGGGATTCCAATCCAGCGCTTGCTTGGAAGTATAGTCGGGACCCCTTCGGAACGTATGGCCTATCTATCCTAACCTAACCAAATGATAATCCTTAAAAAGTAAGTTTGTCCCAACCCAAAGGAAGGAAGGTCCCAGAAACGGACTGATAACTCCTTTGGGCAAAACGGTATGTGTATGTCACCACATACACATACCAAGACAAGCCACCAGTGGAAGGCAAACGAGCTCATAGGTCATCACGTAAAAATGGTGTTTTTAAATCGATACTATTGTATCAGAGCCGATTCAATACAAACCAATAAAATTTTTCTTTGTAATATTTGTACAGACACCATTGCCTAATTAATTATTGTTATAATACGAAATTGTTGAATGGTTACATTTATAAGATTCAATTAACTAAGGAAATTGGTACAATTCCCAAACTGTATCCAGAAATTATATAAAGCTCGAGGGATATCTTCTATAATCAAGAAACTACTTATTCGGTATTGCTAAGGTGCCATTGCCGAATGTTCGGTTTTTGGTTTGACGATTATCGGACTACCGGTTTTAGAAAATACCCGATATAAAGTAGTATTATTATATTTACCAAGATGAAATTTTTAAAATTATAACCATAACGTATAATTGAAAAGCGAGTACAAAACGTGTATTTTTGTCATATTCTAGTAACATCAGCACCAATTCATAGATGTCGCTACTATATTTTATAAACGTGAAAATAATTTATGTTTCTCATTCCAGTTACTTTTGTTTAATTCTGGAATTGTGGCCAATATAGGTACACACGGCCCCACATCAATCTATACAAAACCAGTTTATCCTGGTGTCGCGTCGCATCATCTTCCCGCACATTTAACGTTCAGTTTATACTGGTTATGTAAAGCTTGATGTGTAGCCGTGTGTACGTACTAGGCACGCGACTAATTAACAAAAAGCCTTTAGACTACTTCAGTAAGCTGGTTTTATGTTGATTGTTATAAAATAAAATTATATCAAAAAACCCTCAATGGTATTTCGTAAACACTTTTGTTATAAAGATATAATAAAATAGATACACCAAGAACTGTTGAAGGACACAGTCCATTAGTGGCTTCAGAGAAAATAGAATCGCTATTAATAGACGAAATAATGTAGGTATAGGCTTTTAGACATTTCGTTTTTTGCGACATTCCCTAAGTGGATGGCAAAATACTTTTTAGATTTACCGGCTTCTGCCATAAAAAAGTGTTGGGGTATTTTTTTTAACCAGTAAATTTTGTTTGTTCGAAAACTGCAGAGTTCAATATACACGCGGTAATTTTACAATAAGTACTTACTTACATTGTTTTGTGGACTAGACGACGGGAAATTGGAAATAAATAAAACATATTACAGCATCAACCAATATTCCTACTGACTGACCAAAATCAAAGCCAAATAAGAATAAAATAAATAAAAATAAATCGAACATGATCTTAAATTCATACATAAACATCGATATACAGTGGTCAGCACATTAACCTACTCTTATACGTCAATTTTTGTCATAGGATTTTCAACTGTTTTCTCTAGACGATATAGTTGGAAATCTAATAAAGAAATATAACAGAAAAGGGTAGGTTGACATGCTACCGACTGTGTATAAGATTATTCATTGCTGTTCAGGTACGACTCATGTTTTATTCCTCATCCTTGTTAGTCTGCCTTGTATTGGGTACCGGTGATAAATTCTATGTTTATTTCCAATTCCTAAGATGCTTATACATCTTAATTTGGGATTAAAAATAAGATTTTATTGACCTTTTGGCGTAGACCTAGACAGTGAGCTTTAATCTAATCAGATTACGTAACCCGTTAGGTTCTCCGCGACTCCGAATCGGCATCGGCCCTATTGGGTCCCCATCCGTGGTAATCTGATGGCTCTTTGAGGCGCGCGCGGAACGCGACGCGCCGTACGCTCGGGTCTGTTTCTGGTCGGACGGAGCCCGGTAAACGCGGGCCGGAGATTGTCCCGCTATCCCCGACGCCCGGTGTGTCCTTCGCGATGGCTGGGTTGCGAGGAGGCAGCGCTTCCCTGCCTCACGCGTCCCGCCTCCTTCTTAGCTAGCATAACTGCTTCGCAAAAGGAGGAGACGGCATCCCAGTCCCCCTCGATCCGCATGATCTGCACTAGGCCCGGACGCGAGAGGACGCCATCGCCGATCACTTCCCTAAAATCCGAGTGTGGGGTAACGTTGTAAACGAAAAAAAAAAGAAACAAGTCAGTAAAGAAATTGAAAGATAGTAAAGTTGGGGTTAAAAAATGACCTAAAAACGGGGTTTTATGAACCAGAACCGTTTTCCCAGCTGATTGCTATGTGCGATGTACGTTTCTATTTGAGTATCCTTCGTGCCGGTGATTGGATTACCCCTAAATCCGTGTAGGTTTGAGTGTAAAGCTTTTTTTGGCGTTGATTTGATGGTGTTGCGAGTAAGTGAAGTTTTCTTTCACTGACATATGTATATATTGAAGAATGGTTTAGATTTTTAGCTAATTGAATTTGTTTGGATATTTTTTAACATGCCTTTGGCCGAGTCGCTATTTATGTTATGAGTCCCATGTAATAGGGGGTGAGCCTATTGCCATATACCGGGCACAATTCCAGACTCCGTGCTACTACTGAGAATATTTAAAAAAATAAAAACCCAGTAATACTTTACCGGACCCGGGAATCGAACCCGAGACCCCTTGCCCGGCAGTCGCACATACGACCATTTGGCCAACGAGGCAGTCTCTAACAAAATAAAAATTAATAATTTCGTTTAACCTTAGTTATTATTTAAACATTTAAATAAATCAACATGTTTGTAAGGAATTATCCTTTATTAAGTGGAACCGGACATTTTAAGATTTCCACATCTTGAGCAATAGTTCTTAAAAAGTGTGCATGTTTTGTGCAGCCACTTCTGACACATAATGCACTGGATCCAATCAGATTTGGACTTCGTGTTATTATAGGTATCAAAACATTCTACGCAAACATTTTCATCTATAGAATTAGTCTGTTTTTATAATAACTATCGTGAGACATACTAAATCAAGTTAAGTGAACTACTAAATCAAGTAGACATACTAAATCAAGTAAAGTGAACAAAAAAGTGAGTTGCGCGACGTCGCCGCGACCGCGCACGCTGCTTAATATGAGGAAGAACCCCTCTGTGGTTCGAGGCTAGTACAGCTTTTCTCAATATATTCACGTGAGTAACCCGCGTTTTTACTTGATTTAGAATTAGTCTCTTTTACTTGATTAAAAAATTTTTTTTAGTCTTTTTCGCTGGTAGTCCTATGGTTTTTTTACCTTTTTCAGCATTAGGTGAGAGGTGATCTTCATTTTCACTGTTTGAGCTATGAATAGCTAGTCTTTTACGTAATCCACGATGCTTGTTTACTTTTAAATAATAATCATTTTCTTTATGACTGCAATCAGTCACGTCACCATCTGTTTCTTCACTTGAGTCTAGTAGTTCTGAGTTCTGTAGTCTTGAGTAGTTTTTCTTTGATTTCTTATTTCTTTCTTATTTTTTTTTTGTATTTGTTCTTTGGCTTTTTTATTTGCTTTTTTTATTGTTTGTCTTTTATTGGTAGCTTCAGTCTTGTGTATCTTAGATTCTATTTGTTTCTTTTTCCTGTCACCATTATCCATTTTTTCTTTTATTTTTTCTCTAGAATTGAGAATATCTGCCGATTGTTTAGCTCTCCTTGCTAAAGTCAGAGGAATTTGTGGTATTGGTGATGCTTCGACTAAAAATTTAGAAGGTGTTTCTTTTTCTTCGTTATCTAGAATCCGTATTAGTGAATCATCACCTATATCAATAATCGTATCTTCTAAAATCTGAGGATCGATCAAAAGGCTGGGTGAGTTTCGGTTGAATGAAGTTGATGGCATATTGGGTGGTGTTATGGTCAGGTCTGCGACATTCAAATATTCGTTTTCAAACGTAGTTGGACAATCAATTGAAGAAATCGGAGGTATAGTTGTTTGTGTTCTGTGTTCAACTTCAACATGCTCACAAGGTTCTGCATTTTCGTTTAAAGATGTTTGAAGAAGCGCTGTTGTAGTTTGATGTAGCACACAGGGTTGATCAGGATCATTGTCACTGCGATGTGCAATATCAGATATAGTGAAAATAGAATCGGGTAACGCATTAGGATTTAGTGGATAAATCCCACTTCTTCGAAAGCCAGCAAGAGCATTTGCAGGTGTAGTAGCGCGTATCCATGCGTTGCGTATAAGGGTTCCAGTATTATAACGGCTTATCTTTTTATTTGGATTTGCGCGCATAAACTGATTAGTTTCATGGTTAAAGCATGTTTTAAATGGCCCAAACACCGCTACGTTCAATGGTTGTAAAGCTGAGGTAATGTGGCTGGGTAAACATAACAAAATAATATCATTATCAGAAGCAACTTGCAGCATATCTGGTACGGAAGAATGAGATGAGTGCCCGTCTAAAATAAGCAGAACCTTACCTTGCGGTTTCAAAGCTATGAAGTGTTCCGTAAGCCACTTATAGAAAAGATCGGTATTTATGTATCCCGACTTTTTGTTCATGTATACTTTTCAGCCCAGTGGTAGACCGTTCTCGAATTCTGGTTTCTTATTTACACCTTTTATTATTACTACTGGTGGCAGAAAATTACCAATGGCATTGCAACAGGCTACGATAGTCATTGTTTCACCTTTCTCCGCAGATGTAACTGAATTTACTACTTTTGCACCTTTCTTTGCAACAACTTTGACAGGCTTATTGTTAAGCTGAACTCCTGATTCATCCATATTATAAATCCTTTCAGGCTTATCCAAGAGATTATTATCGGCCAGGACTTTTGTCAGAAGTTCATGAAAATTATTCACTTTTTCTCTGCTAAGACCTTCATCCCTAGCGACAGATAAACCTTCTGCTTGCCTAATAGACAACTCTGGATTTCGCTCCATAAAACTTTTGAACCAATCATTCCCAGCCATCTGGTTTTCATTATCAAAATTGTGTTGAATCTGTAGCTTTTCGGCAAATTGGTATGCTAACGTACGTATAGCTCGTCTATCTGGGGGAAATCCCGCGTCGCTAAGCTTCAAAATGTGCGCTACCAACCTTTTTTCGTGTTCAAAACCCAGGACAGGGTGTTTTCCCAAAGTCAGCTTAGTTTGGTTTTTAATAGCGTAACGCCTTCGCAATGTTCTGGATGGAATCCCAAATTGTCTGGATATTTCATTGATCCCCAATTCTTTTTTATCCAATTCATGGAAAGCTAACTGTAACTGCTCTGTTGTCCAGGAAACTTCTCGAGCTCGTACGCCCTCCTTTCTTTTGTATTTCCTTGGCATGGCTCACCTACAATAAGCAAAGTAAGTATAAATAAAACACTGTATCTACACTCATTTCATCATATTGGAATTATGAAATTAAAGTTGGATAAATTTTTTTGGTGTTGTCTATTAGGAAATACGAAAATATTCACGACTATGACTTTTAAATACTTCGATAAGGCTCTTGCAGTATAGAGGGATAGATGCCCCTAAAGTCAACTATCCCTTGTAAACTCGGGGCAACTATCCTTTTTACTAGGGATGCCTCTCAATATTTTTAAATAAAATATATGCAAACATCAGTGATTGACTCTTAAATGTGTTCTCAAAGAACCAATGTAAGTATTAAAACACTTCAAATAAAATGTAATCATTTAACTGTTTATAAAGATATGGAATAGTGAATACTTACGTTTGAAATTTTGAAGCGTTCGTCGCGTCCGCTGCGAATGTAATTCGACACACAAGCGAGAAACGTCCGTCTAGCGCAACAACTCGCGCGTCACTGAGGTGGGGGGTAGGCTTGTGTAGTTCGCGAACGAACTAGTTCGAAAGAGCGCTCCCACATTCAAAATATGCGAACTAGTTTACGTCATTCCCAACTCCTTAGTTCCTTAGTTCGTATTTCAAAGTACAAGGTACAAGGATTGTGAAGTCGTTTATGTGTATAATCTATGGTGAAGACCGAACTAAAAAATGCGATACCATAATATGATATCATTTAAAAAGTCATTATCTACTAGTAAGTGGTAGGTATTAAATTAAACTGTCAAATACCAAGCGGTCACCGGTGACCGCGACCTATTGTTCTTTAATTGTGTCTATAAAACCGGTACTCGACGAGTTAATAAGCATAAACTTGCATCAAAACTAGGGAGCGATTTGGCTGCCAGTGCCTTCCTAGTTGGCTAGTTCCTATGCGATTCATTCCAATTCCAACTCCAACTGGGAGTCGGGAGCTGACGAACTAAAAGAGCGAACTAGTTCGTTTAGGAGCGGCGAACTGATCTGAGTGATCTTAGTCGCGAACTATTAAGTACAAGACTAGTGGGGGGTGCATGTGGCGCGTATGTAAACAACGAATTTGCTGTTTTGTTCTCTGGTAGTTGGGTTTTTAGAAACGAGGCATCTATCCCAGCGCGGCATCTATCCCGGTTTTACCCTAATAATATTATTTGTGTGTACCACTTTTTTAAGCCTGTATTAAATATACCTATATGGCTAAATGTACTTTGCATGCATATCCTATAACCATTACTGACACAGCTTATATTTTTTAATTAAAACCACGCTACAAATAGCTATGAAAGAATGCCCCACGTTGTTCTCTAAAATAACAAAAAGTATAGAAAAGTGTAACATACTGTTATTGTCACCATTTCAAAACTCATACTTCTGGCGTCATCATCATAACATAATGCCTTTTTGTAGGCAGAGGTGCACATTACGGCACTTAATGCCACTGTGTACAGTGGCATAAAGTATTATACTAAATTTTTCCGAATTTTTATTATCTTTTTTGTATTCATAACATAACATAACATAACATCACGCCTTTTATCCCCGAAGGGGTAAGCAGAGGTGTAAATTATGCCACTGTACAATGTAACACCCACTTTTCAGTATTTAAGTTTTGAGTCCCATATAACAGGGGGTGAGCCTATCGCCATATACCGGGCACAATCCCAGACTCCGTGCTAGTACTGAGATTTTTTTTAAACACCCAGTAATACTTTGCCCGACCTGGGAACCCGAGACCCTTGTCCGGCAGACGTACTACAACGACCAACGAAACAATCTTTTCATACTAGTCAATGTAAGTGTAATGTTATCCCGAGCGTACGGCGCGTCGCGTTCCGCGCGCGCCTCAAAGAGCCATCAGACCACCACAGATGGGGCCCAATAGGACCGATGCCGATTCGGAGTCGCGGAGAACCTAACGGGTAACCGGGGCTCCGGCTCGACGTGCAGGAGAAGGAACGGGGTGGTTTTTAGTCAGTAAGAGTCTGACACTCCATTCCGCCTCACCCAGGCGGGAGCAGTCATTCGACGAATTTCACTCCTTTAAAAAAAAAGTGGAATGTTACAAAGAAACTAGTGACGACATCTCGAAGAAAATTTGCGACGAGGACGCCTCTTATAAGTTCAGTTCAATGTACGAATCTTGCTTTTGATAATATTACGAAGTTTATACAAGTTCATAATGGGTAGTATGAGCAAGTTTGTACTCTGCCACTCTAGTTTATTACACTTACAAAGTAATAATAATAATAAAATAATATCATGCATCGTTATATCTTATTACCGACTTCAAAAAAAGGAGGAGGTACTATGTTCGGCTGATTGTTTTTTTTTATTTCTTCGCGCATTAATTACTCCTTTGAAATGATAGGTTAGAAGTCGGTGCCATAAGCTCATATCATAATAATATGACTTAATGGCCACAAAATTGTAAATTAGATATCTATTAAACTGTCAAACACCAAGCGGTCACCGGTGACCGCGACCTATTGTTCTGTAATTGTGTCTATAAAACCGGTACTCGACGAGTTAAGGTTTTAATGAATAATTTTGTATAGAACTTATGGCGCCGACTTCTAACCTATCAGTGGGTGGGTAACCTATCAGTACTAATAATAATAATAATAGTTAGCCCGCAGGGCACCTTGAGGCGAGGTGACGGGCATTAGCGATCCCGCGGGCTACCATCATCCCGAGTGCTCCAGGGAGAAGTCACCGTTCCTTCTTCTCCGGCTTGCCTTAATTGGCTGGCTGGAGTGAACGATGACAAGGAACAGGTCTCCCACCTCTGGCTTGCCTTCATTGGCCGTCCAGAGTGGAGTCGCGAGAGCAGTGATCCTGCTCGGAGGGTAAGAAACTATTCGTAAGTCGCGAGTGGGCCAGGGATGCAGGAAGCTTCGGCTGGAGCAGATGATCTGAGTAGAAAGCGGTGGTAGTTTCTTAACCCTTCAGCCACTCACATTCTCGTTGCCCCTCTGTTGCTATATCTAGCAGCCATTCCCGGGGCCCGGTCGGTGAGTTGGCGAGTCTCCGCCTGCCATTTTTACGTGTAATAATTACATTGTTTCGGCAGGTGCCATAGTCATCCATAGTTCCCAATTTTCCAGTCCACAGCAACCCATCCATAGCCCTATCTTTTTTTTCCATTATCCTCAATAGTTTTACACTAACCGGAGACTGTCCTTGGGTGCATTTCCATAGTGCATACAGGGATAGTCGCCGGTTTGTGTGTCCATTACATTTATATTAAAGTTGTCTAAAGGGCCTCTGCGCAGTTGGCTTCGGCCCCTCGCATGCCTCCCAAATGACCGGGACCCTGTGGTCCTGTGAATGGTAAAGACATACAATAGTTATATTTTTCTTTTTGGTTTTGACTTTTTGTTTGTTATTAGTTTTTGGTTTTTTGAAGTCATAACATAACATCACGCCTTTTATCCCCGAAGGGGTAGGCAGAGGTGCACATTATGCCACTGTACAATGTAACACCCACTTTTCACTATTTATGTTATGAGTCCCATGTAAAAGGGGGGGTGAGTTTTTTGAAGACGGTTTTTTAATTTTCAGAAGGGATATTCTGGTATACACTTATACAGAACTGCATGACATACATGCCTTTTTTATGACGGGAGGAAACCTTCAAACGTCGCCTAGCTTTTGGTGAGAAAGACTAGGGAGTGTGGGATTCGTACCTGACTAAAACCAGCCAGTGATAAGGAATAGAATAGAAAGGATAGAATATGCACTCGTTGTGCATTTTCTATCGCTTACACCACGGGGAATGCTCTGAGGAATTGTTTGACCTGATACCTGCCGCATCTTGTCGCCATCGACCCTCACGACAGCATATGCATCCCCATCATATAGATGGTTGGCAGGCCACAACTGTGAGCTTCTCGCCTAACTTTCTGCCTCGCACAGCAAAACTGTAGAATAATCTGTCGTTAGCGGTATTTCCTAACCAATACGACCTTCAAACCTTCAAGAATAGAGCGTACTCCTTTTTAAAAGGCCGGCAACGCACCTGTGTCTCCTCTGGTGCGGCGGGTGTCTATGTGCGTGTGCGTTACTGGCCTTTTGGGGATTAGGAATTTGGGGAGTGGGAAATTGGAGGATTGGGGAGATTGGATAGGGGGAATAGTCTTTATAAAGATAAATAATATAAATATAAATCGAGTCAGTCCCAACACAAGTATTGTATTATAACTTACCGGGACTGCCTCAATGTTAGACAGATATTGAAATTCTTAAGATAATAACGAATTTTGAATTTTAAATTTGAAAATAATACAATAATATTTTACGAGATCTAAATCTTAATACGGTGAAACAAGAAATCTCCATAAGAAGTTCCAAGTATCAGACCAAGTTATCGAATCATGTAAATGCCTCAGCTAATAAACTAACAGGCACTGGCAGCGTTCAGCACTCAAGACTGAGGAGAAACAGTGTTCCCTCCCTCAAAAACCGTTTTCCAACATTATAAAGAGTGAAGTCAATGGACCCCTCTTTAAATTAAAGACACACTCAGGCTGAGGTCAAAGAAAATAACAGCTAAATGTGGAAAAACAGATTGCTGTGCTAAGCAGGATTGGGGAAAAAAAAAATTTGAAAATAATAAACTTTACGCTCACACCATTAACGCTCTAATTCCGCCAACAGACACAAAATTGAAGCATGTCTAGGTCCACGACTGCAAATCTAAACAATATTAAATTTGCCTGTCATATGGGCGCCCACGGGCGGCTCTGATCGCTTACCATCAGGTGATCCGTCTGCTCGTTTGCCTCCTATTCCATAAAAAATAGTCAAAGTCAAAAGTCAAAGCATTTATTTCAATTAAACCATAGTTTGGTACTTTTGAAACGTCAACAAATACAAAATAAATAATAGTCTGTCAGTCAGTCCGTCAGTGAAACTAGGTGAAGCTAGGTGCTCATTCCAAAAAGTAGATTTGAATGGAGAAGAACGAGCAAGAAACTCCATTCGTTACTCTTTTTAAAAAAGTATGTTCTACAATGTCTCTGATACATATTTCAATACTGTACGCATATGTAAGAACAATGCAAAGACACACTTGACGCATTATACTAATAACTTACTAAAATTAAAAAAATATATAAAAATCTTGAAGTCCAACATGGTGCTCACATATGCATACTGACAATCCATAGAATTAGTGCTTCTATACAAGAAAAGGAAACTCTTTGTTTCAATAGGAATACGCTCTTTTCTTAAAGGTATAAATTATTTCACAGTTTTGCTGTGCGAGGCAGAAAGCTACGTGAGAAGCGCACAGATCTGGTCTGCTAACAATCTATATGATGGGGATGCATATTCGTGAGGGTCGATGGCGACAAGATGCGGCAGGTATCAGGTCAAACAATTCCTCAGAGCACTCTCAGTGGTATAAGCGATAGAAAATGAACAACGGGTTCTTATTGTCACTGGGTGGTTTTAGTTCAATAAATGTTTCAATAATAGTTAGCATTAAAATATATGATGTTATAGGTACTAAGATTAAGAGCTCCAAATCCTCAATGAGTATAAATCTGAAGTGTAGCACAGTAACCATTACTACGGTGTTTGCGGCTTGTACCCAACCAAGGCTGCTCCTGTTTCAACGTCACTAAATCTTCAGTTAATTACCTCACCTAACTACTTCTATTTATTACATAACACTGTTGTTTGCCAAAAGAGGGTAAGCAGAGATGTAAAGTATAAAAACATTATGCCATGTTTGTTATTGGTTTGGCCTGACTAGTTTTACTGGCAACGCGTTTTTTTTTTTCAATCGCGATGGAAATCCTCATGGACTTCCCGCGTCGTGAGGACGACGAGGGGGCGTGCCGGACTCTTGCCGGCTAAAACCACCGCGGTGTTCCTTCACTGCCTGTGACAGTGACCCGGGTTGCCCTTACGGAATCACCACACTTTACTGGCAACGCCTGACTGACTGCAATTTTTCTGATTTTAAAACCGAGTCTGCCATGTCCAGAGTTATCTAGCTCTGTAAGCAAACCCGAGGCTGTCTTCAGAAATTTGAAAAACCCTATAGGTACGATCATTTCTGCCTCTATACCTGCTTAGATTTTTTTTATTTACCGATTTTGAAGTCGTTCATTCTCGAAATCATTCCTATCTCCTATTATAGGGTAGTTTCCTACATTTTATTTTAATGTCCATCTGGTACTTTATTTTAAAACATTAGACACGTATTTTTTATTTTCTCACAAAATTAATACTTTCGACGATATATTAATTTGAAATATCATGTGACGTCACAGCGTGCCACGTTTTGTAGCATGTTATGACGTAACGACCTCCCACTCCTAAACTTAGCGCCATTTTATCTAAGTATTGGCAAATTAATAAGAAAAAATAAAAAAAGCACGTGTCTAATATTTTACATTATCTAACTGACGGACTGATTAGATTTTTTAATTTTTGTCACCTTACTTATCAAGAATTTAAAACTCCAAAGAATTGAAAATTATGGATTAGTATAATTATATTATAGTAGCTACTTCCGCGCAGTTTCACACGCTCTATGCTCAGCTCTTATTGGTCGTAGCGTGATTTTATAGCCTATAGCCAAGTCAGACTTGTAGTTACGGAGATTAGCGCGTTCAAACAAACAAAAAAACATACTCATCAGCTTTATAATATTAGTATAGATTAAAGTTATCAAGTATTTATAGCACCCATAATGTACATAATAATGTATTAGCTCAGGTAAAGTCGCGGGTAAAAGCTTGCACCTCAGTAGCAAATAATTTATACCTAGGTACTATTCCAAACTCTATTAGTTCATTTCCGCACAGTTCAGTTCCGCTTCATTGGAATATCGACCTTACGGTTGAAGCATGCAAATACTATCGCAGCTAGTTTTGGCGTGCACTAGTTAGTGATTACATCATCACTTTTGACAGTTATACGGCTTCAACGATCAATATTTGTATTTCATTTGTATGTGTATAATTATGTGATATTTGAACACTGTAGTTAATTAATAATTATCATAATTATACTAGATGTTGCCTGCGACTTCGTCCGCGTAGAATATGAGTCCTGTTTTATCTCATGGGAGCATTTCATTAGGGTAAAAAGTCCTATCCTATCGCGCAAGTCAGCTCATACCCTGCCTGTATATTTTCATTCAATTCCGTTCAGTAGTTTCAGTGTGATTGATGGATAAACATCCAGACAAAGAAACTTTTACATTTATTTAATTTCCAATTCCCAAAAGCACTTGTAACGCGTCTGGTGATCCGTCTGCTTATTTACCGGCTTATCCCATAAAAAACTGGTCCTTTCATACCGGAGAGATACAAGCTAGTACTATTAACAATATTAATGTTATTAATACTACTTTTAATACAATTGAGTTTATGAGAGATGAAGAGACTGGAGTCAAAACTGGATATTATTATAATTTCAATCCTAAAGCGACTGAACTACGACTCCATATCATTCAGCAGTCTTACTTACAAATATACATACTAAATCTCGTATATGAAATTGTCATGATATAATCAAATACACTAGAAACTAGATATTTGTCGTCGAGAATATTCCGCGTTTGTACTGATGACTACGTGTTTGTACACAACTGTAGCTACTGTTGGTAAATAGAGGGGGAAGGATACATATCATTATGTACTGCTACGTTGGTTAGAGAGAATTCTAGGTAAGTGTTACGTCTAGTATTTACATCTCTGTATATGCGAGATCTATACTGTGTGTAAATATGTAGTTTCAGTTATGAAATAGCGGTACTATTTTTTACCGACTTTTAAAAAAGGAGGAGGTACTATGTTCGGCTGATTGTTTTTTTTGTTTGTACGCGCATTATATCATGTTATACCATTATGATATGAGCTTATGGCACCGACTTCTAGCCTATCAATGGGTGGGTAACCTATCAGTACTAATAATAGTTATTTTTTGCTTTTTAGTTTTGACATTTTGTTTGTTATTATTAACAGGTTCACATTAGGACTGTCCTCATTGTATTTCAGTTCCATTGTTATTGAGGATAGGCCTATTACTAAACATCACCCATTATTAGCGACTTCATTTCATTATTTAAATAAATCAAAGCTATAAATAGTATATTTATTTGTCCTCAAAAAATCAATTCTGTTTTCGACTCCGAGTTAAAAGTGAGTTTTCGAGTTTCAATAGTAATTTAACGTAAATGTTTCACATTAATTAGCCGATGTTCCTGGTTCCCTTTTAATCTTTTATTAGTTACGTCTAGTATTTACATCTCTGTATACGCGAGATCTGTACATCGATGAGCTAGATTTTAGTCGTCTTGGTGTGGTTAGTATTTGGAATCCGAGATTGTTACTTAATCTGTCAAACACCAAGCGGTCACCGGTGACCGCGACCTATTGTTCTTTAATTGTGTCTATAAAACCGGTACTCGACGAGTTAAATATCAGGGTGATAAGGTGATAGTAGATGGTAGCTTAGTGTGAGAGAGCTATGCTTCGGCTCGACCGGATTGATACCCCACAGAAAACCGAGTGATGTGTTTCGTCATGTGAGTGAGGTTACCGATTGACAACCGTGATTGTGACAATAATCTTGACCAATGACGGGCGAAATGCGATCGAGCTCACTTTGAACGTTTTTTTTAAGGGGGGAAAGTCATCGAATGACTACTCCCGCCTGGGTGAGGCGGGAAGGAGTGTCAGACTCTTACTAACTAAAAACCACCCCGTTCCTTCTCCTGCACGTCGAGCCGGAGCTCCGGTTACCCGTTAGGTTCTCCGCGACTCCGAATCGGCATCGGCCCTGTTGGCCCCATCTGTGGTGGTCTGATGGCTCTTTGCCGATTAATTGCTATATGAGATCGCGCCGGAGCTCATCCCGCCACGCACTTATCTGGCGCGGCAGCGGAGTTTCGCCCCGGCGACGTGCATCCGCGCGCATGCGATACACTCGCGTGAGCACCTTCGCACTTTGAACGTTTGAATTGACAGTTTCAGAATATAGCCTACTGCCTAGATGCTGCCAGGGCCGTCTTCGACTACGCTGGGCACACAACAAACAAACCCCGAAACCCGAAACAACAATTTGTTCCGTGCGGGTATTTAACCCGCTATACTTTACGGGGTAGTCAGTGCAGGGGCATTGTAGTGGGTGTGTGTCAGTCGTAGAAACTTCGGAGCCTTCTCAGGATGGGGGCTGTGTGGGCACGGACCCCGAGTACCCATATAGTAAAGACCATACTGGATGCTGCCCGATCTCTATCAATATAGTCCTTTAGTCGTTTGTTACGGCTTTAGGCTAAATTCATTCTGTCTCCTGCAGTCATTCACTGAGGGAAGTAGAAATTATTGTTTTTTTCTTCTCCTCTTATAATATCTTCTGTTTCACTTCTTTGCGGGAACCAAGACAGTTATTCATGTCCCTGGGACGCGCCGGACTTCTGGTGTTTTCGTGGTTGTATCTACTGTAGATCCTGGCTTACAGGAGTTGCAGCAGTTTTGAGAGGTTGTGGCGGGCTTGTCCCATTAAAAACAAATAGTCGTTTGTTACGATACCCACACAAATAATAATATTGCTAACAAATACATTCTTTATCATCACAACAATAGTAGCCTCTATTTTCCGACCATATAAAAATCACAGTGAAAAACCAATCTTCTAATAGCGTCAGTAATTAAGCAGGGTACCTAAGTACCGACAGCTATGTTAAGTTCATTTTCTTAAAACGCCTGAGTTCAGGTTAAGCCGTACGATTCGCAAAGTAAGCACCCTTGGATCCTCTCGCCTTAATAAATTGAATGAGGGTTACCGATGGCAGTACTATTTGTTCTCGAATTGTATAAGTATAGAGTTATCCTTTTTGGAAGTCGAATATTAAATATTAAAAGATTATCGACTATATGTGTATGTAATAGAGTAGTTACTTAAATTTTATTTTAATATCTGTCTGGAAGATCGTTTAAAACATTAGACACGTATTTTTTCTTATCTCATAAAATTAAATACTTTCCACGATATATTAATTTAAAATATCGTGTGACGTCACGACCGGGAGATGGAGGAGGAGGAGGACCACGACCGGAGGAGTATGAGCTCCTAAAATTAATGCTATTTTATCTGCATATTGTGACTTTACCATCGAGAAAATAAAAGATACAAAAAAACTAATAACAAACAAAAAGTCAAAACTAAAAAGCAAAAAATAACCTTTATTTGTACTGATAGGTTACCCACCCACTCATAGGTTAGAAGTCGGCGCCATATAACGCCATAATAATGGGTGGTGTTTAGACCACCCATTATTAGCGGTTTCAATATCTTATTCAGCCAAACCAAAGCTATAAATAGTATATTTATTAGTCCTCAAAAAATCAATAATGTTTTCGATTTCGAGTTAAAAGTGAGTTTTCGAGTTTCAATAGTAATTTAACGTAAATGTTTCACATTAATTAGCCGATGTTCCTGGTTCCCTTTTAATCTATTGGCTTTTGACGGATTTTTACTATTTAATCCCTTTTTCTTTTATCACAAAGAAAAATATCTTAAATGGATTACTTTGGCGAAGTTTAAAAGGAAAAAAATTGCGTTATTGTTAAGAATACGATCAAAGAATTTGTACAAAGAGAAATAATGTATGTATAGAAGGTACTGAAGGTAGCATATAAAGGTACCCCATTTTGTAATATTTCTTTAATCTATTTTCTGCTTTATCGTGAGGATTTACGGTTGAGATTCTATTAAACTTGTATCGTGTACCTTGACGTGCGTATTGTTCATTGTATTTGTGTACCTACAATTTTTATTGTTACGTTTTTTTGTTAAGAACATCACAAAGAATTTGGTATTGATCTGTAAATATTTGGGGTACAAGAGAGGTTTCTTTATAGTAACAATTATATTCAATGCTTCTTTATGTTTCATCATTTTTAAGTGTGGGAGAGCCATGCTTCGGCACGAATGGGCCGGTTCGACCGGAGTGATACCACGGCCTCACAGAAAACCGACGTGAAACAACGGTTACGTTGTGTGATTAAGGTTACCGGAGGCCCAATTACCCTCCTTTTCCCCAATCCCTCAATCCCTGAATCCCCAACGATCCTCAAACTCCTAATCCCCAAAAGGCCGGTAACTTGTAACGCCTCAGGTGTTCCAGGTGTCCATGGGCAACGCTGACAAGGACAACACCAGAGGAGTTACAGGTGTGAAACCGGCCTTTTTAAAAAAGAATACGCTCTTTTCTTGAAGGTTTAAAGTTCGTATCGGTTCGGAAATATCGCCGACGATAGATCACTCCACAGTTTAGTTCTGCTAACCATAGAGATAAAGGCAAACCCTCTTATGTTGAGGAGGTTCACAGTGCAGTCGCAGCCTCAGTGTACTGTCAAGGACATATATAACATGACATCACGCCTTTTTATCCCCGAAGAGGAACGCAGAGGTGCACATTAGGTACAGCACTTAATGCCACTGTACAATATAATAACCACTTTTCACTATTTATGTTATGAGTCCCATGTAATAGGGGTTGAGTCTATTGCCATATACCGGGCACAATTCCAAACTTCGTGCTACTACTTAGGTTTTTTTTAAAACCCAGTAATTCTTCGACTGTCAAGGACTATAGATGAATCTACATAAATGACTTTTCTGTAGGTAAATTCGTAATATTTCTAATGACATTCGTAACTTGTTACGTGGAATATCCAATTAATCAATTACCCTTATTTATTCAGCTGTTCTCGAGCATGAAATTGATAAACATACTTACTGACTACCTGTATTATTTAAATACAAAAAATAATAGTACATTACAACAGTACCAAAATTTCGACGTCCACTAACAAGTCTTCGGTAGTATAGTGGTCAGTATCCCCGCCTGTCACGCGGGAGACCGGGGTTCGATTCCCCGCCGGAGAGAATTCTTTTTGTAACTTTTTTGAAAATTAGATTTGGATTATTTATTCATAAGTCAATCTTTTTTGTACTAAACAATAATGAAATGTTATGTATCTTCTTAAATATTTTTGAATTGTAGGATTTGTTATCCTTACTATCCTTACTATATAATAATTATTATAAATCGGAAAGTGAGTTTGTTTGTTTGTTCCACTTTCGCGCCGTAACTACTAAACCGATTGCTTTAAATTTTTGCAGACGTGAAGTTAGAAGTCTGGATTAAATAATAGGGTACCTACTTTTTATCCCGGAAAAATTTGATATTCTCGTGGGAAAACGAAATTATTGGCAGGTATAGATGGCGCTGTGTGTATTGGTATATGTCACATAGGCTACTTTTTATCCTTTTGTGACGCGAGCGAAGCCGCGGGTAAAAGCTAGTTATTCTTAAACTGCTGATACGATTTGCATGGAGTTTGATTCTGAAATAGATATTAGTACCTGTTGAAATATCATCCTCTAAATTTGTTCATACAAAAGTAATCTCTAAACATCGGAAATAAGGTCTATAATCACTATAATGTAGTTAGTGGAGAGCGATCACCGGTGACCGCTTGGGGATTTAGGGGGATGGATTATTTTTACGTTTATAATTTATTTTCCTGTTGAAAACCAACAAATAAAAACACTTTGGAACGAGCAAATAGCCTCACTAGAGGACTGACCTACAGACTGACATTTTTTCTTATTATTTAATATTTAAATATTTTGTTTTGACGTTCAAAAGTGCCTTACTGGTCTAATTGAAATAAATGATTTTGACTTTGACTTTGACTTTGACACTATGAAAAGCTGTACAGCCGTTAATGAGACACATAATGCGTAGTCAACTTAACATTTTAGAATTATTTTATTATTATAGAGGTATAGGAAAACAAATTGCGCTACCCATATCTCATTCGATGAATAATAGATTTTCAACCTTATACCATCGCGTTAAAGTTGATAATCGACTTTTATACGTTGTTGGACTAAATAGAAGCGAAATTTCGCTCATTGCAAGCAAGTCTTCGGTAGTATAGTGGTAAGTATCCCCGCCTGTCACGCGGGAGACCGGGGTTCGATTCCCCGCCGGAGAGAAACTTTTTTAGTATTTGTAAGTACTACGTTTTTTTCAAAATTTTATTTGGTTGTTAACTAAACCATAATTAAAGTCTTTCGTTATCTTTCTAATACAAATGTCTTTCTAAGAGTAAGATTTTTGCCTATATTTTATTCATGAACTGCTGTTAGTAGAAGATGGGATTTCACTTAATTATGAAAATTATCAATTTTAACTCGTCGAGTACCGGTTTTATAGACACAATTAAAGAACAATGGGTCGCGGTCACCGGTGACCGCTTGGTGTTTGACAGTTTAAAGTAGCTATCATAACGAAGATTTAATTCGTCATTGAATTACCTACTTCTAAGAGAATTGATATTAGGTAGTACCTACGTAGGTAGTATTTTTTTTTTTAAGGGGGGAAAATCATCGAATGACTGCTCCCGCCTGGGTGAGGCGGGAGGGAGTGTCAGTCTCTTACTGACTAAAAACCACCTCGTTCCTTCTCCTGCACGTCGAGCCGGAGCCCCGGTTACCCGTTAGGTTCTCAGCATACTGTAGGTAAACGACATAGTTTCATTGTTAAAGAAGAAAAAAAAATTGCGGTACCCTTATCTCCTTTGGTAGTAGATTTTCGACACTATACCATTGAGTTAAAGTTGACAATCGATTTGTATACTTTGTAAAACCGTCTGTTCTACACTAAATAGAACCGAAATTTCGCTCGAAGTAAGCAAGTCTTCGGTAGTATAGTGGTCAGTATCCCCGCCTGTCACGCGGGAGACCGGGGTTCGATTCCCCGCCGGAGAGGACTCTTTTTGTTGTTTTTCTATAAGAATTATTTGTATTATTTTTTTATTTAATTAAAGAAGCATGTAGTTAAGATTATCATTTACCATTTACAGGTTTTCTCGAATAACAAATAATTAATTATTTTTTTATTAGCTGCGCCCGCGACTATGTCCGTGAGTAATAGTGGTTCACAGCTCCTCCCCCGTAGTTGATAGCATGATAATATGTAGCCTATATGTTGACCCGACCTGTTAGTAATATTCATGCAAAATTTGAAATAAATCCATGCAGCACTTTTTGAGTACATCCCGGACATATATACAGACAAACAGACAAAAATTCTAAAAAACATATTTTTGGTTTCGGTATCGATTGCAGATCACGCCCCAAGTATTCTTTAAAAAAATATTCAATGTACAATTTTGACATTTCTACGATTTTATTATATGTTTAGATAACTTATTTTTCATGTACTCGACGTGTAAAAGTGCTGCCTTGTAGCCTATTTGCAGAAATAAATTCACTTCACTTAAATAAATAAAAAAATAATACCAAAATTCTTAGAGAAAAACAACAAAAAGAGTTCTCTCCGGCGGGGAATCGAACCCCGGTCTCCCGCGTGACAGGCGGGGATACTGACCACTATACTACCGAAGACTTGTTCTCTTGTGTCGAAATTTTGGTACTGTTGTAATGTACTATTATTTTTTGTATTTATATAATAGAGGTAGTCAGTAGGTAAGTATATTTATCAATTCCATGCTCGAGAACAGCTGAACAAATAACGGTAATTGATTAATTGGATATTCCACGTAACAAGTTACGAATGTCATTAGAAATATTACAAACTAGCTTTTACCAACGGTTTCGCTCGCGTCACAAAAGAATAAAAAGTAGCCTATGTGACATATACCAATACACGCAGCGCCATCTATACCAATACTTTTGTTTTTCCTCGGGAATATCAATTTTTCCGGGTTAAAAAGTACCCTATTATTTAATCCGGACTTCTAACTTTACGTCTGCAAAAATTCAAAGCAATCGGTTGAGTAGTTACGGCGTGAAGGTGGAACAAACAAACAAACAAACAAACTCACTTTCAGATTTATAATATAGTAAGGAGTAAGGATAAGGATTAGTATATTAGTATTAGTATATTAGTATAACTATAGTAAGAATAAGAATTTACCTACAGAAAAGTCATTTATGTACATTCATCGACCACAAAACCTTCAAGAAAAGAGCGTACGTATTCCTTTTTAAAAGGCCAGCAACGCAGCTGTGACTTCTCTGGTGTTGTGGGTGTCCATGGGCGGCATTAATCGCTTACCATCAGGTGATCCGTCTGCTCGTTTACCTCCTATTCCATAAAAGAAAAGTCCTTGACGGTCCACTGATACTGCGACTATACTGTAAGCCTCCTCTACATAAGAGGGTTTGCCATAATCTCTACGGTTAGTAGACGAGTAGGAGATTGCAGTTTATAAGGTTCAGAATGAAGCTTCCAAGGTTCCTTGTCCGTACTAAGGAGTGCAATTCTTTGCCAGTGTCTGTGTTTCCTGAAGGGTATAACCTGGGTGCCTTCAAGGCCTGAGTGAATAGGTTGCTTATGGGACGACGTGCTCCATCGTAGGCCGCATCATCGCTTACCACCAGGCAAGATAGTGGTCAAACGTCGGCCTATATAATAAAAAAAAGAATTATCAAAGAGCACTGTTGCTCAGTGTCTTTCAAATTTGTAGTTGTACACCGTGAAATCGAGAACCTAACGGGTAACCGGGGCTCCGGCTCGACGTGCAGGAGAAGGAACGGGGTGGTTTTTAGTCAGTAAGAGTCTGACACTCCCTCCCGCCTCACCCAGGCGGGAGCAGTCATTCGATGATTTTCCCCTCTTAAAAAAAAACACCGTGAAATCTATTTTGTATTCGTCCCGCGACAATAGAACTTGCCATAAGGAGTACTTTTGATGTATAAAGTAATGAAAAATAAATATACCATACTAGCTTTTACCCGCGGCTTCGCTCGCGTCACAAAAGGATAAAAGTAGCCTATACCAATACACACAGCGCCATCTATACCAATTCTTTTGTTTTCCCTCGGGAATACCAACATTTTCCGGGATAAAAAGTACCCTATTATTTAATCCGGACTTCTAATTTTACGTCTGCAAAAATTTCAAGCAATCGGTTTAGAAGTTACGGCGTGAAAGCGGAACAAACAAACAAACTCACTTTCCCATTTATAATAGTAAGGATTACTTTAGTTTATAAATAAATTTCATGGAAATACGCACATGAAACACTAGACGTAAATTTGTAGGCACTAGTCACATCGCATGTGCCACCCGACGAGAAATATCTCTTCGAGAATTACATGGCGATAATATGTTTTGATAAAATAACGTACTATGAGTTCGTATGCGCTTTCGAAGTTTGCTTCTTGCTATTGTTCACCAGTTATTTTTTATTATAATCATTTTATTTCTTTGTAAAACTATTGTAGATATTACCAAGACGGAACCATTTTACTTCGGTACCTAAACAATTATATATTTCACGGTGAATAGTCGACTTTTAAAATTATTGTAATTTAATACACACATTTTTTATTTTGTAATAATATCTATTTGTATAATGTTAAACCGTCTGTTTTGCACTAAGTAGAACCCAAATTTCGTTCTAAGTAAGCAAGTCTTCGGTAGTATAGTGGTCAGTATCCCCGCCTGTCACGCGGGAGACCGGGGTTCGATTCCCCGCCGGAGAGTTCCTTTTTGTACTTTTTTGAATAAAATATCTTTCTGGTTACAAATTATATTTTTTTTTGGCATGGAAAGGCAAGTTAATTCTCAACTACAGAATAAAGTTGACATTTGACAGTGTTTAGTATTGTCAAATATTTAAAGTTAATCCTCAATTAAATTTATCTTGCGTTGGATAAACTGGTCATAAGTAAAGTTAATCTTTAAATAATTTGGTTAATTTTACTTCACAAAAAGTAAAAAATAGGTTTTCATGAACAATAATGGTTATGTTTTGTATTTTAGTTTATAGAGTCTTAATATTACACTTCTTATTGAAATAAATAATTAAAACTAAAATATTTACACATTAAAAAATAATAATAATGAAAAAATAATAATAATGAAAATAAATCACAAGGCATCAAAGAAAACATTTTCCTCATCGCTACCGTGAGGTAGGGTGCCCAAAAGACTGGCAGCATTGAACAATAATTGATTAAAATAAAAGGTACTAATTACGTCACCCACACACATAAATATTGTTGTGTAATCATTTGCAAAAGATTGTATTCCCACTTCTCCTTTTTTGAATTCGGTTCGAAATAGATAATAAGTATTGTATTATTCTTATTCATTATACAGTTAGGATAAGCGAATTTCCCCTCGCAAAAACAAAGTGAAACACATACCTTATTAATAGTTAAATATCTGCCTCGCAATAGATGTAAAATTTCACGTATGTAAACTAAGTCTTCGGTAGTATAGTGGTCAGTATCCCCGCCTGTCACGCGGGAGACCGGGGTTCGATTCCCCGCCGGAGAGATCACTTTTTGTTACTTGAATGAAAAAAGGAATATTTTTTTACTTTTTTCTCCTATTTTTTTATGTATTTTCATTGAATTTCTAAAATACGCTTGAGTCAACGACTGCTGCGGCCTAATAAAAATTACTATAATGTAGTTAATCATTTTAAAATCAAATAATAAATTGGTCAAGGTTTTATATAACATGGGGTTCTTCAAGAGGGTAGTGAGTAGGTTTCTTAAGGGTCGGCAAGACGCATGTAATGCCCCAAGTGTTGCAGGCGTACATAGGCCACGGTAACCGCTTACCATCAGGTGGGCCGTGTGCTTTTTTGCCACCGTGTGGTGGTATAAAAAAATCTTATCTTATACTTATTATAGTATAAAGAATATTTGAATAATACTTTTTGTGTTGGATAGCGCATTTATTGAAGATGGCTATAGGCTATATAACATCACGCTACGACCAATAGGAGCTGAGCAGAGCGTGTGAAACCGCGCGGAAGTAGCTAGTAAGTAAATAATAAAAACTGGACCATTTGTCAAAATATTTGTCAAACATAATAAAAAACCCAACGAAATTGATAGATTCTTTGTTCAACTCTCTCGACCAAGGAACCAGTATAATCAACCTTTAATAATTCAATTGAAAATGTAATTTCATTGAGAAAATGTCGATTAATCAATTTTATTAATTCCGTAGAACCCCGAGATTCCTAATCTTGCTAATTATTTTCGAAATCAAAAGCTTTCCGTTCAAACTTTTGCCTCAATTTGAAGTCTTTTAGGTTAAATCGTTGCGTTAAGACGACATCTGTTTTACGCGAACCTTTCATATAATTATACTAGCTTCTGCCAGCGGCTTCGCCCGCGTGCCCAAGGAAAACCGTTACCGGGGCTCCGTCCGGCTCGTACTAAACGTATTTAAATTGCAGTCGCATTGCAGTTTTGTGTACGAGCCTTAAAACATAGGCTTTTTTCCCTGGGAACGTGGGCGAAGCCGCTGGCAGAAGCTAGTTTAAGAGTAGTAGTGAAAGGTTCGCGTAAAACAGATGTTGTCTTAACGCAACGATAAAGTTAAATAAATAAATAAGAAAAACAAAGCCTGTTCAAAATTTCACTCCAGTCCAATCAGCTGTTTTGATACGACCGAGTAACAAAAATACACACACCACACTCACAAAATCACATATTTTCACATTTTCACGCCCTACGCGGTTCAGCCAATCGCGAGATATTCGCGCACAAACATACAGACATACAGGCAAAACAGACAACCTCCTTATTTGAAGTCAGTTAAAAATGACTATGTTGCCTTATAATATATCTGTATCGTGTACAGTCATCATATACATTGGTCAAACAAATTAGCCGGCCCTGATCACGTAATTAACAAGGTTTGCCAAGCGATTCGATGACCAATATGACCATAGTATGACGTCATTAGTTGTTACTGGACTGTTTAGCTGTATTATAGTTAGATAAGTATTACTGGGTTTAAAAAAAATCTCAATAGTAGCACGGAGTCTGGAAATGTCTCCGGTGTATGTCAATAGGCTCAACCCCTATTACATGGGACTTATAACATGAATAGTAAAAAACTGCGTTTAAAAAAACCGACTTTAAAAAACTAAAAAGGAAAAAAATAACTATTATTGGTCATACGTACTTATATCTTACACACCCATTGATAGGTTAGAAGTCGGTGCCACAAATTTGGAGGAAGAGAAAACATCGTGTTAAGAGGCTTTGCTCAGCAGTGGGCATTTATAGGCTGTTGATGATGAATACAAAATCTTTAGAACGATCTCTATTTATGATAGAAAGTCCATATGTCATGAAAAATCGAATTTAAACCACAAAAGCTCATTTATAATATCAACAAAACGTTTGTATTGTACTGTGGTTCCTCTGTTAACTGGCCAGAATGTGTTTTGGCAATGATTGCCGCCACAACGAGACACGCATGGTTAACTGTTTCATTATACCGCATTTAGGGTAAATATTACAAGTTTGAAATTTATTGAATTATTTGTTGTGTTGGCTTGTTTTCTGTAGTTATTATGACTTAAATTTATTATAGATTACCTTCTGCCAGCGAGTTCGTCCGCGGTCCTAGGGGTAAAAAGTAGTCTATGTGTTTCATTGTAATCGGACCGGTAGTTTTAGCGTGATGAATAAATATACAGATAGATAGACTGACAAAATTTGTTTAATGTCATTTTTGAGATCATTGTCTATTTAGTAACACCCCTTACTATTTTTTTTATATTTTCAATGTACAGATTTTACACATCTACGGTTTTATTGTATGTATAGATGTATTTTGTTTTAAGACCTATATAAAAGTGCGAGCCTGTTTTTATACAACAACAGATCTGTCTTTCCAGTGTTGGACTGCGGGCTTCTTCTACGATAAGACGGTTTGTCCTAATTTCCTTGCTTAATAGGTGTGTTCAAGATTGCAGTTGTAAGGGTTCAGGTTTCAGGTCATGATGCGGAGCGAGGCGGACTGGGATGCCGTCTCCTCCTTTTGCAAAGCAGTTATGCTAGCTCAGGAGGAGGCGGGACGCGTGAGGTAGCGAAGCGCTGCCTCCTCGCAACCCAGCCATCGCGAAGGACACACCGGGCGTCGGGGATCGTGGGACGATTTCCGGCCACCGTAAGCGCGGGCCTGCGGACGGCGAGCATGGGTGACTCCCCGTCCGACCAGAAACAGACCCGAGTATACGGCGCGGCGTGTCGCGTTCCGCGCGCGCCTCGAAGAGCCATTAGACCACCACAGATGGACCACAACAGGGCCGATGCCGATTCGGAGTCGCGGAGAAACTAACGGGTTACCGGGGCTCCGGCTCGATGTGCAGGAGAAGAAACGGGGTGGTTTTTAGTCAGTAAGAGTCTGTCACTCCCTCCCGCCTCACCCAGGCGGGAGCAGTCATTCGATGATTTTCCCCCCTTAAAAAAAGCCTATCCTTGCAACTTCCGAGCAAAGAGATTCAACTTTTTACAAAGAGGTCGATTTGAAAATTGGTTGCCTATGGTTTGACGTGCTCCATCGTAGACCGCATCATCGCTTACCGCCAGGCTAGATAGTGATCAAACGTCGGCCTATTAAATATAAAAAAAATAAACATATTTTACGTTTAGGCAGGGCCGCTATGCAATGAGGAGCAATGCGGGAGACGTGTTCTTCTTACGAATAACTTTAATTGAGTGTTTTAATAACTAACTTACACTACTTTCTTATAGGGCGAGGTGTGGCACACCCTACAGGACGTTCAACATTAACTCAGAGACCCGCGTAAAACAAAAATCAGTTTTACGAACCAGTGAATTGTTAATAATAATAATAATTTCGAAAAACATTAACTCATATTCTTTTCAATGAAGTTTCACAGTTTGCGAAATTCTGAAGGAATTTAATTCACAACTCTTCATTGTTGGCCTCGTAACAGTAATAATTGCTTGGCGCCCTAAGGCATATTTTTGAATGGGACCCTTTCATTGGCTTTCTAGGTTAAAACAAAAGGTACCTAGTTTTTATTTGTTCTCCTTTTAATTAGGAATAGAATGGAACATTTTGTTGTTGTTTTGGTTCATTAAGAATGTAGAAGATGGTGTTTTTTAGAAGATTTCCTTGGGATTTTGTTGTTTGATATATCAGGGTAGTGGTAAAACTATTATAATGTCATGGTGGAGGTTTAAAAAGTCTGCTTCTCATGCACAGATGTGCGGGTTCAAAACCTACCTACGGTACCAATGTGAATTTTTCCGAGTTATATGTAGTTTCTAAGATTATTTAGTCACCTTACACTTACAAACGGTGAAAGAAAACATCGTGAGGGAACCAGGGGCCTTACTCTTAAATCCAATTCTGATCGATCGACCTTGACATTGTGAAGTACTCTTGATTTGCAACACTAGCGCCTATTGCATCCGTATAGCGTGGGTATTTGATGGACGATGACATGACAAATGATATTGAGTTTTGCTTTATATTCTGTACTCTGAATGCTACTTTAACAGCTACGATAGAGGTTGTATAGTTTTTTACTTACTTAGTTTGGACTAAAATTTCTAAATGTTTGAAGTCGCCAACCGGCATTGAACAAGCGTGATAATTAATGCTCAAACCTTCTCCGTGTGAGTTCAAATTTTGCATGAACATTACTAACAAGTCGGATCAACATATAGGCTACATATTACCATGCTATCACCTACAGGGGAGGAGCTATGAATCACTATTCCACGCGGACAAAGTCGCAGGCACAGCTAGTAAAGTCGTCCAAACCGGGGATTGAAGTTAAGAAATAATTGCAGTTACGATCACTAATGGCTCTCAATAGTAGCTTGGAGGTTGGAACTGAGCCCAGTTTATGGAAACACAGCTCATACTATTCATCATCAACAGCCTATAAATGCCCACTGCTGAGCAAAGCCTCTTCTCACACGGAGAAGGTTAGAGCATTAATCACCACGCTTGCTCAATGCGGGTTGGCGATTTCAAACTTATAATTAGAAATTATAAGTCCAGGTTTCCTCACGATGTTTTTCCTTCACCGTTTGTCAGTGGTGTCTAAATAATCTTAGAAAGTACATATAACTCGGAAAAAGTCACATTGGTACTTGCCGTTGGTAGGTTTCGAACCTGCACCTTCATGCATGAGAAGTGGGCGTCTTAAACCTCCGGGCCACCACGACATTATCATACTATTACTTGAAATTAAATAGATTAATTAATTATTGCCAGAGATTGACACTCACCTTCAGCGCCTCACTAAGTTCTTGAGAATGATCAGAGAGAGTGACGTACCTTAGCTTGAGGTTGACATTTCCTAATGGTTTTATGTTTTTTTATACTCGATTTTTCCGTTGGCTAAGTGGTCGCAAGTGCGACTGCCGGGCAAGGGGTCTCGGGTTCGATTCCCAGGTCGGACAAAGTATTACTAGGGTTAAAAAATCTCAGTAGTAGCACGAATTGTGCCCGGTATATGGCAATAGGCTCACCCCCTATTACATGGGACCCATAACATAAATAGTGAAGAGTGGGTGTTACATTGTACAGTGGCATAATGTGCACCTCTGCCTACCCCATCGTGATAAAAGGCGTGATGTTATTTTATGTTATAATTTTAATGTTAATTTGTTCGTCCTTGTTTCGATCTTATTTGTATTATCTTATCCATCCCTATACTTTTTAACAATTCTGTCTAAAATGAAAACGAGAAACAACGCTGCCGTTGTGTTTCGCCTCTGGTTTTATAGCTGTTCATGGGCGACGCCGATTGCTTACCATCAGGTGATTCCTCTACTAGTCACTCTATACCATAAAATAACACGTACAATATGACCTACAACACAACATACATAGGTAGGTAACCTACATAACCTACCCCATATTACTGCCTACCCCTAAATGATATTGCGCGGCGTGTGGCGGTCTCTCGCTATCAATTACGACTAGTCATGCAGACCACATGAATATGGAAACGACACTCAGTGAATTCGGTCATTAGTCTGCTAGTGACAGTCGCGGTAATGCCCGTGTATTTGATACTAACGTGAAAATATTAAAAAATTATTGTAATAAAAATTGAAAGTGATTTTTCTTAAATATGACACAAGGTCACACGTGCTGCTGCCGGGTAAGGGGTCTCGTGTTCGATTCTCGGGTCGGGCAAAGTATTACTGGGTTTTTATTAAAATAATTCTCAATAATAGCATGGAGTCTGAAATTATGCCCGATATATGGTAATAGGGTCACCCCCTATTACATGAGACTCATAACATAAATAGTGGGTTAGCTACTACTGAGATTTTTTTCAAAATCTAGTAATACTTTGCTCAATCCGGGAATCGAACCCGAGATAGTGTAGAAGCACGCTCTGTAAAAACAAGCTATCTATTTCAATATACTAGCAGTTCATTGCTGAGTTTTAATATTATCTCCAAGATCTAGGGTATGAGATCTTAGTTTAAATGGTCTAGTTTTATCAGAGACCGTTCCTGCCTTATCTATATTCAACCTGTAGTTCTTTAGTCGATTCTATTGACATCATCGTACCACAAGACAATCGACGCTGATTCATGACAGATGTCCCACCCACACGCATCAAACGCTCCGCATTAAGCTTCTTTGTGCGTACTACTAAGGAGTGGAATTCTTCGCCAGAGTCTGTATTTCCTGAAGGGTATAACCTGGATGTCTTCAAGGCCCGAGTGCATAGGTTGCTTATGGGTCGACGTGCTCCATCGTAGACCGCATCATCGATTATCACCAGGCGAGATACTGGGCAAACGTTAGCCTATCAAACATAAAAAAAACATCAGCAGACATACGAAAGGTCATATAAATGTAGTTCACTCTAAACACTTTATATATTTCAAACGAAAATTAATTCATAATTGGGATGATGACATGGGTATGAAAATTAAAAATCTAATTAGTCCGTAACTTAGGTAATGAAAAAGTATTAGACACGTAATTTTATTATTTTGTCGTACAATAAAACAGATAAAAAAAATCAATGTTTAGGAGTGCCTGCTAAAACGTCATTTCTACGTATAAAATGTACATAGAAGTGACGTCACGCGACCTTTCAAATCAATATATCGTCGAAAGTATTCGTTTCTGTAAGAAAATAAAAAATACGTGTCTAATGATTTAAAATAATGTACCAGACGGACATTAAAATAAAAATTAGGCATCTTCCCTATTAAATCATCTGTGAGCAACGAGAATGTTTCTAAAGTGCTTTGCTTACTGTACGCCCCTGAGAGTAAATTTACTGTCTCTTTTTTCTGTAAAAAAACACGTTCTTAATTGTTTCAAAATTACCTTTGTAACGACGGGAAAGTTCTGGGCTAAGTATCTGGAGCTCGTTTTGTTTTTGCAAATCGGGATAATGTCTATTTTGTTTTGTTTTGGTGTTTAGAAGATAAACAAATTGCCTGATCAGCCTGAAATGATAATAAGGGAGATTTGTATTATAACTTTCGTGAGGCATGCTACATAAATTATTATGTTTTCGACTTACTCACGTAATTATTTGACGAAAAACTCGACTAGTTTCAAGCCATGCTAGAGGCTCATATTCATGAGCAACATTTTCGCGTCCTGCGACAAATAATTACATTAGTAAGCCGAAAACGAATAAGCCGGTAAATTTGCAGACGGATCACCTGATGGTAAGTACTCGGCGTCGCCCATGGACACCTGGAACTGGAACACCAAAGGCGTTACAAGTGCGTTACCGGATTTTTGAGGATTAAGAGTTTGAGGATCGTTGGGGATTCAGGGATTGGGGAAATCGGGGAAGGAAAGAGGGGTAATTGGGCTTCCGGTAACCTCACTCACACTACGAAACACAACGCAACATTTGCCTGTCTTTGTAACATTTGTTAGAACTTAATAACTCCGATTTGAAATGATGATGAAAGCGTTGTTCGCCAATAATACTGTCCCAGTACTGGGCCCTATTGCCCAGTGGGGCTGATGACAGGCAGGACAACGAATGGGCTGATTTTTAGTCAGTAAGAATCTAACAGTCTTTCTCACCTCAATCAAGGCGGGAGGAGACATTGGATGATTTTTAAAATTTTAATCCCACCTTTAAAAAAACAGTTACTAAGTAGGTAATCACTATGTAGTATAAAACAAAGTCGCTACCCGCTGTCTGTCTGTCCTTATGTATGCTTAGATCTTTAAAACTACGCAACGGATTTTGATGCGGTTTTTTTAATAGATAGAGTGATTCTTAACCCTTTGAGTATCGTCATTATAGTCACAATTAAAGAACAATAGGTTGCGGTCATCAGTGTCCTCGCGGTGTTTGACAGTTTAAGGAAGGTTTATAATATGTATAATACATGCATATTGCACCCGTGCGAAGCCGGGGCGGGTCGCTAGTAATACAAAAAATGAGTATCAAACACTAAGACCTTAATAGGAGTATCTAGTTCCTGTTAATTAGTGTCAAAACTAGATCATCTGTTGCATTTATAATCACGCACACTAGTCACTATAGAACGGGTAGAACGCTTGTATGAACATTCCTACTGACTGACTCTTAACTATAAGTTACTAATGTCTGTAGTCCGTACTACATTGCTGTATATTTAAAAACCGACTTCAAAAATCCAATATTTAATAACAAACAAAAAGTCAAAACTAAAAAGCAAACTATGACTATTTTAAGTACTGATAGGTTACCCACCCACTGATAGGTTGGAAGTCGCCACTACAATTTTCGAAAGTTTGCCTCGGTTTCCTTAGGATTCCATCATCCGATCCTGTCCTCATGAAAATGGGACCACCTCGGGAGAATACCCTTTCAAACAAAATAAGAATTTTGGAAATCGGTTCACAAATGGCGGAGTAATCGCGCGAACAAACAAAAAAAAAAAACAATCAGCCGAACATAGTAAGTAGCCCTTTTTTTGAACTCGGTAAAAATAAAAATGATTTTTAAATAAATTGCCCCTTAAACACTAGGTGTGAAGGTGCTCAATTCGGCCGGTATCTTTTGTTTTATTTATGTATGCACAATCAACAAAAATCTTTGATCGTAAAATACATTATTTGAATAAATATTTTTATAATTCAAAAAAAGAATGGGGCATTCTTTTTTTATTAAAAAAACGGCACTGGGATTTTCTCCAGTGTCGTGGGTGCGTTTACAAACATACAAGTTCACATACACATGACATCCAGACCCGGAACAACAATCTGTGGATCACACAAAGAGTTGTTTCGTGCGGGCATCGAAACCGCGATATGTTGCGCGACACCTAAGTTGCCCAGTTAATAAACTTCTTGTAACACCAAAGCATCATTATTGTTGAGTAAAAACAGCTTGCTTTTAATTTTTTTTTCTTGACAATATTTTTTTAAGGTGTAAATATTTTAGTTTTAATTATTTATTTCAATAAGAAGTGTAAGTAATATCTGTTAGTATTTCGTAAAATTAATTTTTTTCGTAAAATAGAATGTAACTAATATATGATGGGACAAAATATGATGACGTTGACGTGTATTCTTTCTCTTTCTTACTGACTAATAAAACTGTCATGGCGTCAGCGTCTGTATAATTAAGAAGTGTCTATTTAATATTAATACGATGTCTGTATGAAGTAAAGTAAAATAAAAGTGCAAGACTATTGGATATTACTTTTATTAAACATCCTTCAATTATGATCAAATTCCTCTCCCTTTATCGCATTTTTTCTTTCATATTTTTTTCAAAAATTTTCAATAGAATTTCAGCTCTATATATTAAATTGGAAGGTTAATTTTAGAGCAACATTTGTTAGAACTTAGAAAATCAGCTTACAGGGGTATTTTCTCTTTGATACCGTTTGGCGAGTTTAAATTTAAATTCATTGAAGTATTTCCATCGAGTTATTTTAGTTCAGACACGGCTACAGATCAAGTTATACATTACCACTTTATCTTGGTCTCGCTTTGTGTGATCTTTCTGTATATTCGACGGTCAGTTTATACTGGTTTAGTATAACTTGATGTGTATTGTGTTTATAAATAAAGTTTGAACGTTGATTGTGTGGTGTGATCCTTTTAGTATTATAAAACTAGATTTTGTCCGATATTTTACATGTTTTATGAAACCTGTTATGTTCTAAATAATATAAAACTAACTAGCAACTTCCCCGTGGTTTCACACGCCCTGCTCAGCTTCTATTGGTCGTAGCATGATGTTTTATAGCCTATAGCCATCCTCGATAAATGCGCTATCCAACACAAAAAGAATTATTCAAATCAGACTTGTAGTTACGGAGATTAGCGCGTTCAAACAAATAAACAAGAAAACAAACTCTTCCGCTTTAGACTAAAAGCCTCAAATCCGAATAATTTTAACTTAACCCAAGAATTACGCACCTCACCTCGTTATTCGACTATCGCATTTTCAATTAATCAACCAACGAATCAGTTATCTTTAGGAGGTGTTATTTTTAGCGCCTTCACGCGAATCAGTCCTTATTAATTTCATTAATTCTGAAATTCAGTTCACTCTAATTGAGTTGTAAAGGTTTGTAAATCTCGACCTGGGAATATACTTAATTATCTTGTACACAGAGCTTTGATTTCCGACTCGAATTAAATTAAACGTGTTGAGAAAAATATTTTAGTAGGAACTGTAGGCTAAAGATCACGGAGGGGGCTTGCGAACGGCGAGCACGGGTGCCTCGCCGCCCAACCAGAACCAGGCCCGAGCGTACGGCGCGTCGCGTTCCGCGCGCGCCTCAAGGAGCCATTAGACCACCACAGATGGGGCCTAACAGGGCTGATGCCGATACGGAGCCGCTGAAGACTTAACGGGTTGCCGGGGCTCCGGCCCGAAGTGCAGGAGTAGAAACGGGGTGGTTTTTAGTCAGTAAGAGAATGGCACTCCCTCCCGCCTCACCCGGGCGGGAGAAGTCATTGAATGATTTTCCCCCCTCAAAAAAAAAAGGCTAAAGACTCACGGAGGGATTTTCTCTCGCACCCGTCGCGGTTGTGGGCTCGCAGCCTTTGTAGAATACAGATAAAACATAACATAACATAACATCACCCTTTTATCCCCGAAGGGGTAGGCAGAGGTGCACGCAGAAGTAACACTCACTTTTCACTATTTATGTTATGAGGCCCATGTAATAGAGGGTGAGCCTATTGCCATATACCGCGGGCACATTACCAGACTATGTGCTACTACTGAGTTTTTAAAACCCAGTAATACTTTGTCCGACCCGGGAATCGAACCCGAGACGCCTTGCCCGGCAGTCGCACTTGCGACCACTCGGCAGAGTACAGATATATAGGTTACGATTGTTTGCAGCAGCTGCGACGGCTAGCACCTGCGCGCTCTGTGATTGGTTGACGGGTCCTCGCAATGAGACGGCCGGTCTGGAACTGTCTGCCTGAACTGGTGCCTGTCTTGTGATAATCAATTGCCAAGTTTGCGGGCGATAATCGCAACTGCGGCGGCGGCTGCTGCGGGATCGCGGAAAACTGAGGTCTCTTGAGTTTTGAAAATTCCGCCTCCATCCCGCCATCGCGGTGGGCACGGGATACGGTAAAAAGAGGATAGATATATAATCCTTAACTATTTGTTACTGTATATAGGAGAGGGAGGCATCCAGCTCTCTTCCTTCCCGCCGTAGACGCGTTGGCCGTTAACTCCGTGAGGTGGTAACCAATCTGCGACCTCCAAGGAGAGGCCTGCCGGTGACCGACCCGGAGGGGTCAGTCGCCCGCTTTATAGGCGGTTAGACATTAGGGTTGTACTCCACGCGCGCCACTCGAGGAAGGAAATCAGCCTCCAAGGTCCTGCTACGTGGTGGGACCTGCCGCTACATAGCGCTAGATCGAGCCCTGCCGGGTTGAATCTGCAAGGGCATCACGGTGCATGGCTAAAGGCAGGAACACCGCGGTGGTTTTAGCCGGTAAGAATTCGGCACGCCCCCCTCCATCATCGTCCCTACGACGTGGGACTAGGAAGTCCTTAAGGATTTCCATCGCATTGCAAAAACAAAATTATATTTGTATATTTATTATTGTATTTGTGTGATAGTTTCTTTTCACGTCGTAAAGGTCATTTTATGATAAGACTTTTATGTCTGAAGATAGTTGGGAGGCTGTGGCTGTGGACAGTGTCTATTATTATAGGCTACATTTTCCCACAGACTATGTTCTTAAATATATTTTCTTAGATGTTTTCTGGATCCTCCATTTATGGTACCTTCATACTTACATTATCTAGCCTGAATATCTATGTTATAGTATATCTTTATGGTAGCCCTTTTGGGTACTTAATAACCGTAATGTCTTGCCCTCACGGTAGAAAATAGTTTTGTATATTACTCATATGGAAATCGTTTTTGCTCACGATATTTGCTCATTCTCTTGCTGCTTGAGTCAAGCTTTGCCACAAATAAGCTGGCTCAATCTGCATAACATATTTTTTTAAGGAGGGAAAATCATCGTATGGAACAGTCAGACTCTAACGGGTTTTCGAGCTTTTCTAAGTACTTCTCACGTGAGTAACCAGCGATTTTTAGTTAAATTGAGTATGTCTCACGATGCATAAATCACCACGCTTGCTCAATGCGGGTTGGCGATTACAAACTTATGATTAGAAATTATAAGTCCAGGTTTCCTCACGAATTTTTCCTACACCGTTTGTCAGTGGTGGCTAGATAGTCTTAGAAAGTATCTAAATATAATTCGGAAAAAGTTACATTGGCTCTTGCCGTTGGTAGGATTCGACTACAACAAATATAATAAAACGAAATCGTACTCTTTGTAAAAACTACTCTATGAAATATATTATGATTTTTATTAAAATACTAAAAGCTACGTACGTGAATAATTGATAGTTCGCATTCACAGAACGTAATGTGTTCATTTAGTATTCTTTTTGTGAATGACAATTACATTCATTATGCAAATAACGTAATTATTTGAAATGTAAGAATATATGGTGTTCTAATATACAAACTTAATATTATACCTTTTTTAGTATAAGTAGTTTTGCCACCATCGGTATCGCCATCATTTTATCGTTTTTTTTTAAGGGGAGAAAATCATCGAATGACTGGTCCCGCCTGGGTGAGGCGGGAGGGAGTGGCAGACTCTTATTGACTAAAAACCACCCCGTTCCTTCTCCTGCACGTCGAGCCGGTGCCCTGGCAACCCGTTAAGTCTTCCGCAGCTCCGTATCGGCATCAGCCCAGTTGGGCCCCATCTATGTCTGGGTCTGAAGGATCCTTGAGGCGCGCGCAATGCGACGCGCCGTACGCTCGGGCCTGGTTCTGGTCGGGCGGCTAGTCACCCATGCTCGTTTACGTACCTCTTTTAATGAATCTAATTTCTTATTACTTACACTATAAAATCATGAACTAATCTTAGTATAATATTACATCCGTCGTTTAATCTTACGCAGCTCATGTTTAAAATGAACACAAGGATTTTTGTTCTGTTTAATTAAACATTTTTTTAGTCCGTCCATCTCAAAGAGCTTGTTCTAGTTGCTTCGAGAACTAAATTAATAGTCAAGTTTTTCTTTTTATAAATTCCGTCTGAAGTAACGTTTACAAGGAATTCTTTAACGTCTTTAAAAAATATTTTACGAGTTCCAGAATTAGAGTATTATGTTAGCTAAAGTGAAAAGGCGATGTTTTAATATTTTATTTTATTTTTGTTCGGAATATTTTTTTTTATGTTTGTTTTCGTTTTGTGTAAGTAGATAAGTTTTGACTGAAGGTTTATTATTTGTCCTGAAAATGTAACATAACATAACATCACGCCTTTTACTCTTGAAGGTGTAGGCAGATAAGAGTTGGCCTAGTCGTCGCAAGTTCTACTGCCGGGCTAGGGGTCTCGGTTTCTTGTTTTTGAAAATTCTCAGTAGTAGTAGCACAGAGTCTGGAATTGTGCCCGGTATATGGCAATAGGCTCACCCCCTATTACGGGACTCACAACATTAAAGTGGGTGTTACATGTACTTAATGCCACTGTACAATGTAACGCCCACTTTTTACTGTTTATGGGGGGCTACCACGTCACTTATGTCGGAATACTCAAACGCTACTCAATTTTAAGTCGCGCTTAAGTATAGTTCTGTCTCCACAAATTCTTTGTAAAATGACAGAGACGGCACGATATTTAAGCACGACTTAAAATTGAGTAACGTTTCAGTATTCCGGCAATAATGTAATACATATTTAACATTGAAAAAAAAAATCCAAAATCTCAGTTACAGACAAATCTCTCTTAATTTAAGCTAGTGTGAAAGGATTCTATCTTTGAACGATGCCATCGATCGATCGCAGCGCATCTACGCAGTGAAAGCTTCATGAAAATCTAATCGCTGTGTGATCACGGCTTGCTGTACTCAATAGGGATGTGGCTAGCGAATTTAAAATGTTATTTTGTCTATTTCCTAAGGTATATTTACGTTAGATTTAACTTTTACTTTGACTGCTTCGTTGGCAGTCAAAGTAAAGTCAAAGTAAAGGCCGAAAGTGCGATTGCCGGGCAAGGGGTCTCGGGTTCGATTCCCGGGTCGGGCAAAATTACGTAAAGAATACAAAAAAAAATTAGTTGCTTGTAAAGTCGGTATACGGGCGAAAGTTTTACGTGACAACGACTTTGAGTGGTAAAATAATTTTAACTCGTCGAGTAGGTACCGGTTTTATAGACACAATTAAAGAACAATAGGTCGCGGTCACCGGTGACCGCTTGGTGTTTGACAGTTTAATGTGAATATTCATTCGTATAGTAGTAAGAAGGATGAAATAATTCACTTTTTTATGTCTGTCTCTCTCGCTCTTAGGCGGGCTAACCATGCCCGAGCGGAAGGGACGCGTGCCTCTCACTCGCTCTCATTGTGAGCGCATAACGTGAGCGGAGCGTAACGCAGTTTCTTGAAGTGTCACCCAGCAAACCAATTTATAAGACGTTGTCACGTCAAAAAGGAGAGAGATGAACAAGTACAAGGTACATACAGAGTGATTTTACCGCCGAACCTACGCTAGCGCTTCGCATCTTGCGTCCCTCTCATCGCACATTTAACAAGCACGGCCCCGGCATCCATCGCTTAACTTGTTATTCAAAAATGAATTTTAAGTCGTATGACATTTTCACAAAGTCAATATAAAAAGCCTGTAAACTTTTTATATGCCGTGCCGTGCGGTAGCCGTGCTTCAGTCGTGCTTGACCTGTACCGGACGGAGCAGTGTTTATTAGGTGTGCGATGACTTTGGCGTGGGTACGGCGTCGAACTTTTTAAAATGTGCGGTGAAATATTGCCTTTTCAGATTTCATGATGGACAATGGATTTGGTGTTTACGTCAATAAAAATAAATTATTTCGATAGCTCAACACAATAAAATATAAAAAAGTAATTACACTTTTTTTAAATGATTTTATGACCAACTTCATTTTAGTATTTCTTCAGTAATTTTTTTAACAAATAAGTATGCTGTTTGACGCTAAAAAAACGTGACGTCACGGTACATAATCTCGTACAAAATTCATAGAAAACTGTCGTTTTTAACAGTTCGAAAGAGTATGGTTTATTCAGATTTGTATTCATAACATAAAATAACATCACGCTTTTTATCCCCGAAGGGGTAGGCAGAGGTGCACATTATGCCACTGTACAATGTAACACCCACTTTTCACTATTTATGTTATGAGTCCCATGTAATAGGGGGTGAGCCTGTTGCCATATACCGGGCACAATTCCAAACTCCGCGCTACTACTGAGAATTTTTAAAAAACCCAGTAATCCGGGAGTGGACCTGCATTACATCTGTCGAACAATTGTTCCGCATGGCTACCGACAAGGAGAAATACAAGAAGCTGACGGCCGACCTTCAACATTGAAGAGGCACTATAAGAAGAAGAAGAAGTAATACTTTGCCCGACCCGGGAATCGAACCCGAGACCCCTTGCCCGGCAGTCGCACTTGCGACCACTCGGCCAACGAGGCAGTCATATGACAATATAAATACAAACGAGCTAGAAAGAAATGTTTAATTAAAGAAATCCACACCTTAGTTAGGTACTGACTTAGGAATCGAGGTTTGACTTACATGTCTTTAATCAAGCGACTACACTAACAAAATAGAGCTTGTACAAGGTGTATAAATGAAAATCCTCGTGTCCCAAGCACCTGGAAATGAGGTGATCAATAACAACGTATGTTCACATCTATAGTGCTGCTGTATTAGGATAGAATGCCTGTGTTCGTATTCATAGTTCAAATAGTTGTTTGGTTCTAATTATCCTTGATCTAGGGTTGGCAATGTTTTTTAGTAATTTTTGTTGATACTATCTATATATTTTTTTTGTTTAGAAATGTTTCATGTACTTATAGAACTTGGATTTAGTTAGTTTTGGTATATTAAAATGTTCTTGGAAGTCTTTACTGTTCAACATTTTGGAACCTTATATTATTTTACACTAATAATTAGATAATGTTTTTATAATAACTATCGTGAGACAAACGACAACTTTAAGTATGGGAGAGCCATGCTTCAGCACGAATGGGCCGGCTCGACCGGAGTGATACCACGGCCTCACAGAAAACCGACCTGAAATAACTCTTGCGTTGTGTTTCGTCGTCTCTAGTCCCCGTCTTCCGAATCCCCGAATCCTCCACAATCCTCAAATTCCCAATTCCCAAAAGGCCGGTAACGCACTTGTAACGCCTTGTACCATCAGGTGATCCGTCTGCTCGTTTACCGGCTTATGCTATATAAAAAAATACTGAACTAAAAATTACGATAATATTACGAGTTACTCACGTAAATACACTGAGAACAGCTCAACTAGTTTCAAGTCACAGAGGGACTCTTCTTCATGAGCAGCGTGCGTGGTCGCGGCAATGTCCCAGTAGGCTGCGCGACTATCATCATCATCACCATCAACAGCCAACTTTCATTGTTAATTTTAAGGTTTTGTTTATATAATGGTCGTAGGTAGTATTAGGTACGATGGGGTTGGCGTATCCTCATGAATAAAAACCCCGTATAAATTACATATAGAATAAAAAATAAAAAAAACCATCAACAGCCGAAAGACATTCACACGTCGAACGACAACTCGCCACCTCCATCCACTCGTCGGTCCACCTAGCGGGAGGTCTGACCACGCATCGTCTTCTTTCTTGCGTGACATCGCCGCGACTAAAAGACAAATACTTTTTTAAATGAGTATCGAAAAGCAATTTGATCAACAAATTGTAAACATTTCGGCATGAAAATGAAAGAAATAATCTATATCACTACATAGTATAAAAACAAAGTCGCTATCCGCCGTCTCTCTGTCCCTATGTATGCTTAGATCTTTGAAACTACCTAACGGATTTTGATGCGGTTTTCTTTAATAGATAGAGTGATTCTTAAGGAAGGTTTATATATATAAAACATGCATATTGCACCCGTGCGAAGCCGGGGCGGGTCGCTAGTAATCTATATACCTAAAAATTAATCCCTTTTCCCTTGGTGACGGCATCACGCCTGAATGGCTGGACTGATTTCACTAGTGACTCGACCCCACAGTCATACCATTGCAAAGGTTTTGTAGGGCTTAAATTATAATATACTTACCTGTGTGATATAAAGATAAATAAATAATAAAAAAACTATTTTTTTTTGTTATATTTGTTATCATTAGGAGAAGGTTTTTAAGACAGAAAAAAATCCTGATAATCCTACGTGAACGGGAATAAACGGGATTGTGCGTACGAAGTCGCAAGCAGAACCTAGTCAGTTATAATAATTATGAATCAGAAACACCTTTCATAACCAACACTACACACGGACATATCCTCAACACACTAACGGCGACCAACAAAATTTTGTTCCCAAAATTCCCATGTATTTTCTAACTCAGCACCACCAGCCCTGTATCACCTCGCAATATTCACTGACATGCATTATTCAGTTTCATTACTCCAAGCTACTGCGGACAATAAATTGAAAGATAGCGTTTATTCATCGAATGGATTTTTTATACGTTTCCATTCGTTTTAGGAACTGAATTGGACGTTTTAATGACTGTTTTGGTCCTTTTTGGTGTTATGATCTTAAGCTCCGAGACCATAAGGACCAGAGTTGAATTAAAATTTCTGTGAAAGATTAATTTCTGTTTTTGAGAAAAAAATGCTTTTTGTAGCCTGATGTTCAGCGATTGACGCCGCTCATAGATACCCGGAGCACCAGAGGAGTAACAAGTGTGTTGCTGACCTTTTAGGAGATATGCTGTTACTGTGGTTCTCAAAGCTACTGCGGACAATAAATTGAAAGATAGCGTTTATTCATCGAATGGAATTTTTTCTACGTTTTCATTCGTTTTAGGGACTGAATTGGACGGTTTTAATGACTGTTTTGGTCTTTTTGGGAGTTATGATCTTAAGTTCGGAGAATATAAGGACCAAATTTTTAATTTCGATTTGTACAAGATTTTTGTGATATTCTTTGTTGATCATGGATTTGCATTATAGTTTGGCAATGAGTTTGATGAAACTAAGTATTGGTAAAACTGCTGAATAGTGCATGAGCATATTTCAACTTTGGAAAACTACTTATACCTAATGACGGCACGGTTGCAGCGGTGGTTGGCCAACCGGCTGCCGCGCAACGTGTCACGGGTTCGAATCCCGCACGGAACAACGCTTTGTGTTATCCACAGATTGTTGTTCCGGATCTGGGTGCCCTGTGTATATGAACTTTTATGTTTGTAAACGCTCTCACGAGACAGAAGAAAATCCCAGTGTGGCACAACGGTTTTTAATAAAACAAGAAACAAAGAACCTTTTCATTTAATTTTTGGTTGACGTTGGTCCTTTTATATTCTATGGTGCGGAGTTAACTAGTGCATTGAACTATCACTATCTGATCGGCCAAATTATCCGCACTTCACCCAATCCTAATTAGGCAAAAAACATAACACAACTATCCAAATACCGAAGCAAATATCTAACAAAAAGCCAATCTTAATCCCAAAAGCTGACGTAATTGATTACGACTTAATCACCGGCCGATATACCAAGTAACTAAACGAGGATGTTCCTTAATTGATTCTGTCTCTCAATAAAAACTAAACGCACGAAAGAAATACCCTTAATGTTGGGGAAAGGAACGCCGATTTGTTTCACCATTCAATAGAAAGAACCTGTAGAAGCTATTAAGTTAATCCTCTTAAAAACGTACCATGAAACTCAAGACACAACGACAAAAAAACTGTAAACACCATACATTGCTGGGTTGATACAGAAAGAATTTAAAGGCGTCTTAACAAAACCAGCAATGGAAACAAAAATGGAGTAGTAGCATGATTTTTTTCTTGTAATTAATAATGTTTCAGATTCGCAGTGTAAGAGGTCAAGAGGCGCTGCCACGCACTGTAATCAGTGCTAAGTCATTTCATTGACCGATAAAGAGCTACTTTCTCCGGATAAATTAATATTACTCGAGATCGGGTAGACTTGAATGAGATAACGTGGGTTGGTACAGCCAAAGAGGTTTTATTATAACTGGAGGATGACTATTAGTTTCGCTCGTTCGTCTTTTATTAGGAATTCTGATGTTGATAATGTTTCGGAGCTCTTTCGAGTGAGTTTGAGTACGATTACTGTGGTTATCCTGTGTTGTGATATTCTGTATTATATTGCTTTGTCTTCATTGAATGAGTGAGGATTATTTATTGTTTTGTACTATGATTTCGTACTATGAAGGGATGTCTAGACGAGTCTTAAGCCACGTCTACACTTTAGGGTCGATTTTTTTTTTTTTTTTTTTTTTTTTATATTTATTTGCATAATACAGGTATAAAAGATGTTACATGTAGATATATAGTGCACTGTATCATTACCTAAATAGATGTGCAAATATTTATACAGTCTTTAGGCAATCAATTTTTCTAATTACATTATATGCTTACAATAATATTACAAAATTATAGAAATGTCAAAGGATTAAAACGTACAGAATGTCAAGTGAGTTATAATTGTTCATGTCATGGTCAATAAATTAAGTCATATAACAATGGTAGATTAATAATAACATAAAAATTATATAAATTAATAATAACATAAAATTTGGTACATAAAATTCACTACTGTATGTCACACTACTTGTTGGCAAAATAAACTATCTATATCTTTATCCTGTAGGTACTCCTTGACACTATAATAACATTTAGTTATTAGGAGTTTGTGTAGCTTCCGCTTGAATTGGTGAAGAGGCAATGTTTTGACAGAATCGGGCAGTTTGTTATAAATTAAAGATGCCATGCAAAGAATACTTTTATTAATGAGTGCTGTTTTCCCATAAGGTATAACAACTTCTAGTCTTTTTTTATCTCGCAATTGTCTATAATAGCTTTTAAAAGCAGTCTCAAAGTAATTAGGATTTGATTTCACAAAAATATTAAGTTCATAAATGTATAACGAGGGAAATGTCAGGATTTTTAATGATTTAAAATAGGGTTGACAACTAGTAGTACTGTCTACATTACACATAGCTCTAATGCATTTCTTTTGGGATTTAAATATATATTCCTTATCCACTGAGTTACCCCAAGATATAATACCAAATCTAAGGATAGGTGCAACAAGTCCATGATATGCAGCTAATACAGCTTCTTTATTGACAATTTTTGTCAGTTTGTATAGAGCAAATGAGGATTTATTAATTCTTTTGCATATATTTTCTATATGTGGTTTCCATGACAGTTTATCGTCTATTGTTATTCCCAGAAACTTTGCATCTGTCACGGGATGTACAGTGTTACCTTGGTAACCAACGTTTATATTTAATGGTTTATTTTTTTGGTGAAAGTGAATGATTTTAGTTTTTTCCATATTTATTTTTAGATTATTATCGTTTAACCATTGTATAATCGTATTTAATGTTTGGTTAACTACATGTTCATAATCAGTCTCTTTTTCACCCCTTATTATGACCGTACTATCATCTGCAAACAAGACCATTGGTTGATTTATATGGTTAGGCAGATCATTGATATATATTAGAAACAGTAGAGGCCCGAGAACACTTCCTTGTGGGACTCCAAATTTTATAGTTTTTGTGTTCGATTTATGCTTAATCTCGGTTCGTGTTTTCTGACATATTTGTGTTATTTCTACTATTTGTTTTCTATTGTGCAGATATGAAAAAATGAGGTCTAACGCTTTGCCTCTTATGCCATACTTGCTTAATTTTTGTAAAAGTATGTTGTGATCGACTCGGTCAAATGCTTTACTCATGTCCATAAAGATGGCACATGTTGGTATTTTTTTGTCCATGGCTAACAAAATTGTTTTCAATAGATCATAAAGGGCCATATTTATTGATTTCCCTTTACGAAAGCCTTTCTGTTCGTCTACCAGAATATTAAATTTTTCTAAATAGCTATAGAGGCGACTATATATAATTTTTTCAAATATTTTTGAGAAAATGGGGATTAACGCTATGGGCCTATAATTTCCCATTTTCCGTCTATCTTCTTTTTTGTGTAGTGGAATGACAATAGACGTTTTAAGTTTTTCTGGGTACATTCCGTTAGAAATGCATAGGTTAATTATATAACATAAATGAGCAGAAATATTTGTGGATATATATTTTATGACTTTGGTACAGACACCATCGTGGCCGACGCTATGGGTATTTTTCAGTTGCATTATTTCTCTGTTTACTTCTATAGGTGTTGTGGGAGTAAGATAAATTGAATTGGTTTTAGTGTAAATTTTATGATTGCAGGGTTGGGTTTTGTTTTGTCCATCATTTCTTCTGTTATTTGTTTGATCTGGTTCTGAAGCTTGGTTAATGAAGAAATCGTTAAAATTATTCGCAATAGATTTAGGGTCTGTAATTTTTATGTCATCTTTAAGTATTTCTGTAATAGGCTCTTTGGGGAAGTTATGTTTGGACTTGTTTATAATTGACCATGTCGCTTTCGCTTTGTTTTGTGATGTATTTATGTAGTAAACGTTTATAATTTTGACATATTTTGTTCACCAATTGACATAATTTAAACTGTTTGACTTGTGATTTTTAAATTATTATTTTTATTCATTTACATTATAAATTTTTTTTTCATTCAAACTTTGACATTTGATTTTGTATAATTATTGATTGTAGATTGGTATTATCTGCCTAAAGTAATGATTTAGTACGCCATCAATGGCAAAACATGTAGACTCTATACTAACCAAAAAAACACCTTCATTGTAATTACTCATGTTTTACTAAATAAATATATCTTTATCTTTATCTTTAATTGTTCTGTGATTTCTGTGTTAGAGATATTACTTTCTTAAATCTAGCTGCGTATTGCTTAAATCTATTTTTATTTATTTGTGTTGGATGTACTCTATACTGCCATAGCATTTTCCTTTTCATTCTACTACAACTTTTAAGTCCCTTTGATAACCATTTTGATTTTTTAGTTATCGATTTTGTAATCATTTTGTAAGGAAAACATAGGTTATAGAAACATAATAAAAGGTCTATAAAATAATTATAGGCTTCGTTCGCATCATTTGTATTGTAGATTTCACTAAATGACAGGCTATTTATGCATTTTTTAAATTTGATTATGTTTTCAGTACTTTTTTTTTTTTTTAAGGGGGGAAAATCATCGAATGACTGCCCCCGCCTGGGTGAGGCGGGAGGGAGTGTCAGACTCTTACTGACTAAAAACCACCCCGTTCCTTCTCCTGCACGTCGAGCCGGAGCCCCGGTTACCCGTTAGGTTCTCCGCGACTCCGAATCGGCATCGGCCCTATTGGGCCCCATCTGTGGTGGTCTGATGGCTCTTTGAGGCGCGCGCGGAACGCGACGCGCCGTACGCTCGGGTCTGTTTCTGGTCGGACGGGGAGCCACCCATGCTCGCCGTCCGCAGGCCCGCGCTTACGGTGGCCGGAGATCGTCCCGCGATCCCCGACGCCCGGTGTGTCCTTCGCGATGGCTGGGTTGCGAGGAGGCAGCGCTTCGCTGCCTCACGCGTCCCGCCTCCTCCTTAGCTAGCATGACTGCTTCGCAAAAGGAGGAGACGGCATCCCAATCCCCCTCGCTCCGCATCATGGCCTGCACTAGGCCCGGACGCGAGAGGTCGCCATCGCCGATCACTTCCCTGAGGACACGGCGGTGCTCAGCCCACGAAGGGCATTCTCCCACCGTGTGTTCCACCGTGTCCTCAGGGCGGTCCTCGCAGTGATGACACCCGGGCGTTTCCTCCCGCCCCATCAGACACAGGTACCTCCCGAAACTGCCATGTCCGGTGAGGACCTGCGTCAGGCGGTAGGTGAGGACGCCGTAGCGTCTCTCAAGCCACTCCTCAAAGAGGGGACTTACCGCTGCGATGGCAGCGAGCCCAGCCCTCGGTTGCGACAGTCGTTGCTGCCATTCCGCCATGAGATCGCGCCGGAGCTCATCCCGCCACGCACTTATCTGGCGCGGCAGCGGAGTTTCGCCCCGGCGACGTGCCTCCGCGCGCATGCTGTGCACGCGCGCGAGCACCTTCGCCTCCAGATCCCACGGCGGTAATCCGGCAAGGAGGTTCGCCGACTCCCCAGAGATCGTGCGGTATCCGCGGATCATTCGGATCGCCATGACCCTCTGTGCCATGAGCAGCGTCCGAGCGGGACGCCGCAACAGGTTAGGCGCCCAAACAGGGGCGCCGTAGAGGGCCATGGACCGCACGACCCCGGCGTATAACCTCCGGCAGGAGGCGTTTGGCCCCCCCGAGGTTGGGGAGGATGCGTTTAAACGCAGCCCCCGTCCTCTCCAACTTTGGAGCCAAACGTCGGAAGTGTTCTATGAAGTTCCACCGACTGTCGAGGACGAGTCCTAGGTACTTCATCGTCGTCTCGACGCCGATGGTAACTCCTCCCGCCGTTATTTGGGACCCACCCGGAGGTGGCGCGTTCCCGCGGCCATGAAAACACATGGCCTCGGACTTGTGGAGCGCCACCTCGAGTCCCAACTGCCGGATTCTCTCAACGACTGTCGCAACCGCTGTCGCCATTAAGTCGGCCGCCGCCTGGTGTGACCTCCCGTGCGCCAGCACCAGCGTATCGTCGGCGTAGCATATAGTGCTAACGCCGTTCGGGAGGTCGGTGCGCAGCACCCAGTCATAGCCGATGTTCCACAGGAGCGGCCCCAGAACCGAACCCTGTGGAACACCGCGTGACATCTCTCGCCGGTTCCACTCGCCCCGGTGACCGGGGTAGCTGACGGACCTGTCCGTCAGGTAAGCCTCGATTACACGACGGAGGTAGGTAGGCACCCGATGATATCGGAGTGCCTCCAAGATGCAGCTCCAGGGCAGGGAGTTGAAGGCGTTGGCGATGTCCAGAGACACCGCCACTACGACCTTACCCCTGGACACTGCAGTCCCCGTCGTGAGGTCTCTAACGCGCATGATGGCGTCCACCGTGGAGCGCCCTCTGCGGAAGCCGAACTGGCCGTCCGACAAGTCCGGCCCAATGTCCGTCAGGTGCGCGACGAGGCGGTTCGAAATGATTCTTTCGAAGACTTTCCCCACCTCGTCGAGCAACACTATGGGCCGGTACGCGGACGGAGAGTCCGCAGGGCGCCCCGTCTTCCGCACGAGGACCAGTTTTCCCGCTTTCCAGAGAAGCGGGAACTGGCCTCTCTCCAGACATGCGCTGTAGAGACCAATCAATCGAGGCCCGAGAGCCTCTGAGGCCAGGACCCATGCCTTGCCATGCAGGCCGTCGGGTCCCGGGGCGGTGTTCTTGGCGCCCATCCGGCGCACCGCCGCTCTCAATTCTGCCTCGGTCACCTCTGGGACGATGTCGTCGTCGTCGTCGCTGTAGCCCGCGTCGGGCACCGCAGGGGGCGGAGTCATATACGGAGGGGTGAACCCCTCCACAGTCGAGGGAACAGGGTGCCAATCACCTCCTCCAAGACTTCTTGCCGGAGACTCTGGGTGAGCGGGGGAGCCCAGCGCGGAGCTTGTCGCGTACCATCCGGTACGGGCGTCCCCACGGATCTCTGTCCAGAGTCCCCAGCATCTCTCGGCGGGCCTCCTCCTTGGCCCGCAATATCTCCACCTTGAGGAGGGCCTTGCCGCCCTGTATCCCTCGTACAACTCCGCCTCTCTCGCCTCCGCATTAGGAGGACGGATGCGGCGCCTGCGGTGCCTAGTGTACTGGCGTCGCGCAGCAGTGCACGCCTTGCGTAGAGGCTGCTCTTGCGACCACCAGTACACCTGGCGCTTTTGTTGCCTCGACCGGATCCGGGGCATCGCCACGTCACAGATCCTGGACATGGCGTCCTGGAGCCACTTGGCCTCATCGTCTATGTCGGCAGGCCTGACCGGTGGTATCACCCAGGCCTGCACGATGGCGGCTTCCAGGAGCAGCTCCCGGTCCAGCTGTTTCAGCGCCCAACGCGGGCCACATGGGGCCTGTCTGACCGGCGGGTCTGCGGACTCGGCGGAGACGTCGAACCGGATATACCGGTGGTCGGAGTACGTCTCCACCTCCTCCATGACGCGCCAGCCAACAATACGCGGTGACAGAGCAGGGCTGGCGAACGATATGTCCACCACCGACTCGCCCTGCATCCGCACACACGTGGGGACAGAACCCCGGTTCAGGACGACTAGGCCTGTCTCAAGGGCCCAGTCTTCCACCATCCTACCCCGGACGTCGGTGAACCGGGAACCCCAAGCCAAGTTTTTGGCGTTGAAGTCCCCGAGGACGAGCACGGGGAGGGAACGGAACCCGACGACGACAGTGACCAACTCCCTCAAGGAGTTGTGGAACTCGGCGAGAGTTCGGTTCGGAGAGAAGTACACGCCCACCACAGCGAGCTCTCCGAACCGTGCTGCGACACAACCCCGGCCTCTTTGAGCAGCCTCAAGAGTCGGGGTACCGGCGGCGGCCGACGAGATGATGGTCACCGAGCCGTCCAGGTCCGCCACCCAGTGATCCCTGGGCAGGACAAAAACGGCTCGGAGACCACGGCGACATTGATCGACCACTGCGCCATGCTCTGGAGCAGGAGATCCTGAGCAGCGGCGCAGCGGTTGATGTTCGCCTGGAGGAGGCGGAATGGAGCCACTATTGACAGTCCATTCCGACCTCCTCAGTGGCGGCAGCGGCGACTGCGGTGGCAGTGGCGGCGGCGGCGGCGGAAACGGCAGGGGCGGCGGAGGGCCTACCTTTGCCCTTTTTAGCAGGAGGGGAGCAGCCCTTGCTCCCGACCCGGTGATTGGCCGGCTTGCCAGCCGCTGCACATGCGTTGCAGTGCAGCGGGGCGTTGCACGAGCCGGCCTTGTGACCGGGCCGACCGCAGCGGAAGCAACAGTCGCTGCGGTCCACCTCCGAGGTGCATTTGACACTCACGTGCTCCCCCACGTGACAGCGGTAGCACCTCAGAGGCCGGGTCTCGAGCAGCTTGACCTGCGCCGAGACCCATCCCACTAAGAGCCTTTTGCCCTCCTTTAATGTTTTGGCCGCTGTGACGGGGCAGCTCACCACCACCGTGCGCAGCCCCGAGTTGTCCGGACGTATGGTGCCCACCCTGACCTGGTCAGCAGGGCACCCTCCCGTCCTGGCCACAGCGGCCACCACCTCACTCTCCGTGACGGAGTCGTCCAGGCCCAAAATCCTGACATCCAGGCATTTGGTGGGCCTGGACACGCGGGCCTCGTCCGCACCGAGGCACGCCCTAAGCCTCTCGGCCAGGGCGTCGGCCGATGGGCCGCTGGTCGCGCCGGGGACCTCCAAAAGACGGGCTCCGGTAGCGGTCACCTTGACCGCGAACCCGTCCGGGGCCCCGAACTCCGCAGGAGTCACCGCCCCCTTTAATTTGGCGAGGACGTCGCCATATGTGACGCCCCTATTGACCGCTTCAGGCTGTAGGGTGATGACCACAGCCGCGGTCTTAGGGGCGAGGAGCAGGGCAGCAGCGCGTTTCTCCCTGCTGCGCTGCTGCTGCCGTCGTTGCCGCTGCGCCTTTTTTCGGCGCTTCCGGCCCTCCTTGGCGACTCTCCTCGCCTCGCCGGCGATTTGCCATCCGCCGCCATCCTCTCTTGCGGGGCGGGTTCCGCCGCCGCCGCCGCAACCCCAGCCTGCCGGGCCGGAGTGCCCCTCCTCTTTTTGCGCCCAGCGGGCGCAGGCGCAGGCGCCGTCGGCGCAGCCGGGGTCTGCGCCGGCGGGGGCGCCGAGGCCCTCGCTGGGGCAGCCGGTCGCGCCTTTGCCGGCGGTTGGGAGCTGCGGCTAGCCTGACCCGAGGTCGAAGGCTTGGCCGCAGCGGCCGCGTACGACCGCGGGACCGCGGGGGCGACCTGGCTCGTCGCGAGCGGGGGCCGCAAGAGCCTACCCTCCAGCACGTCGAAACGTCGCTGGAAGGCAGCCATCTCCGCCCGCAGCAGTCCGACTACGTCGGCCTCCGCCGGGGGCTGGGGGCGACTGCCGCGAGCAGCGGCGAGCTCGGCCCTGGCCGTCCGCAGCTCGGCCTCCAGAGCCGCGTTAGAGGCCGCCAAGCGCGCCAGCTCTCGCCGCATCTCGGCCAGCTCAAGCGCACGTTTCCCCAGTGGGCACCGCACGTTGCTCCAAGGCCGCCTCCGTAATGGTGGCCGCCGCCGCCTTGAGGAGGCGGAGCCTAACCGGCTGGGATTTCCCCATCGCCAGCTTGTAGAGCTCCGCCGTAATGGCCTGTTCGAGGCCCCCGGAGCAGCTCTCGCTCTCAGAGCCGCGCTCGCCCTCCGACATCTCCACGCCGGACATCTCGGCCGCAGAGGACTCCGAACGGGCAGTGCTCGAAAGAGCCCTGCCCTCCGCAGCCAGTGCTCGGCTGACTCCGCGCAGGCAGCTGGTGCCGGTTTCCGGCGACCGCTGCCCTTGCCGCCCCTACCCCGCGCTGCCGTGGGGACCTTGGGGGGAGGCGCCTCCCGAGCGCCGGAGGACGGGGACAAACTGTCCTCCTCCAGCCGGGGCGTTTGAACGTCCCCGTCGCGCGGCGGCGTGAGCCTTTCGAGCTCACGCTCAGCCGCTCCGCCAATGTTGTGTCGGACTCTGAGTCCGACCCCCTCCGACTGACTCCCGTGTGTGGGGCCTGCTGGACGAGTCCAGCGCCTCACCACGAGTCCCGGAGCCACTTGGGCTCCCTTCTCCGCTACTGCAGGCGAGCCAAGCTCACCCGCACTCTCCTCCTCCGATGTGGTTTTTTTGAAATTTGCTCCATAAAGTTCCCACGAGTATGGGGGAAATATTCGGTCCACCCAGGCAGTGCCCCCTGTACCTGGGTAAGTGAATTTGTTTCCCAACTAGAGGGTCCACTGGTCCCCTAGCTGGGGGTGCGCTCGCGACTGACACTACTCCTCAGCCATGCATACTCTCGCCGCGCACCAGAACTTAGTATTGGAGGAATTTTTTATAGAGGTTATCTTCCTCGCGGTCCGGGCGACCAAGCCAAGACCCTCGTCCCGTTCAGAGTCACAAAACATGACCGTGACCTCCTTACGGATTACGATATCGACGGCTGCAATCGGGGACAGCTCGTGTCCCGATGCTGCTCGCTGGCAGGGTGAGTGCACAACGAGCACCGCCTTTGCCTCTCCGCCACGCTCTCTGCTATGTCCAGAGAGACGGGCGGAGAAACACCCCTCGGAAGCGCGGGCTATGAGCCTCCGCACACAGCCCGCCGCCTCCAGAACCCTATCGGGTTCGCCCGCCCAGTCCAGAAGTCTGCTGCGGGCGACAGTCACTCCAACCCTATCACCCCCGCTAGGGAGACTGTCGCCCGCACCCAGGGTGCACCACGGGGAGGTCTTCTGGCACCGCACCCCATGTTTTCAGTACTATAGTCCCGTCTTCTAATACGCCACGATTTTATCACGCAGGTTTTTTTGACGGGGCATTGTAATAGTTGAGCAGTGTGATCGGACATGCCAAACTCAATTATTTCACTTTTGCATCTACGAACGTTGTGTGCAAAATTGTCAATACAAGACATACTGCTGAGCCTCGTGGGATTTCTTATTTCTAGTTTTAAATTGTGACTTTCCAGAAGATATTCAAAGTCTAGAGCGAGGCGGTTTCGTTTGAGTATATTTATGTTAAAGTCTCCGCAAAGAACAATTTTCTTGTTAGAATTGTCACATATCTGGCGTAATAGTTTCTCTAAATTATCGTAAAATATATTTATACATGAATTTGGTACTCTGTATATACAGACTATTATGAGTTCATGATCAATTAGTTCTATGGCGCTACATTCTACGATGCCTTTAATCGAACAATGATTAGTGTCAAGTGATATGTATTCCTGTCCAATTCTAGTAAGTATACATGCCCCTCCCCTTTTGACGTCTCTAGAATAACTTGCTGCTAGGCGAAAATTAGCTATGTCAAGTGTGTTTTCCTGATCGGTGGTCATAAAGTGTTCGGTTATACAGATAATGTCAATGGGTTTATCATTTTGTGCTAATTCCTCCAAATGTACCGTCAAAATATCAGATTTGTTTACGAGACCTGCTATATTTTGGTGGAGTATACGTATATTATTATAGAAGAAAAAACTGTGGATTTTGCGCATTCGCTTCACTGGTCAAATCATCAGGAAATAATTCAATGTCAATTTTAATTCTATTCATAATGTCCCTAAATATGCATTTTATTCCATTTTTATTTAATCTGCCTGATACATTCGAAAACATGTCAAGTGTTAATCCATGGTTGGAGTCAAAAATATACGCATAGTTATTATTTTGGATGTCCAAACAGAGAAGGTTATTAAACAATTCAATCTTATAATTATATATGGGTGCTCCACAAACATATGTGGGTACGCATATTATTATGTTAGTGTGTGTAACATTTATTAAACTTTCTCTTATTAATTTTACTAAGTCAATAAAGTTATCGTTGGCTCTAATGTCAGTCTCCCCTAACACGATTATACAGTAATCAGTCATTGTAAAATGTTTTATCTTTGATGGTATGCTCGCTAATAACACTTTAAGATTTGAATTCGGTGAAGTATAACTACAATAATCAAATACCGTTGCAAAATTTTCTTCAATAGCTTGTAGCATGCCTGGTTGGGTATTATTGCTGAGTACGCAAAGTTTTCTAGTTTTAGTATCCTCTCTTATAATTTTCTTAATCTGTTGATTATTCATTTGCATCGGGTCCGTCACTACGTTTGATGATAATTCTTCATAGGTAGGCATATTGTCTTTCACTTTATTTGGTGTATATGTAACTAAGGTTTGAGTTTCTTTATTCTGTTTTCGTTTGTTAGTCACACTCTCATTATAATGTGTATGATGTACATGTGGAGAGTTAATTCGTTGCAGAGATTTATTTGTACGTATCGGAGTCGCACATTTTTTTTCAGGAGTTGAACATATTTTCTTAAAAGTGTTGACCGTCTTAGTCATATTTTGTAGTTCTGTACGTAGACGAAAGTTCTCCACATTGAGGTCTTCTATTTCCTTATGTGCGCTTAATAACTGGTTCTTGAGAATTTTGTTTTCTTCGGTTAACTCACGAATATCGTCAATTGTGTCATGGAAGCTGTCTGGAATGCTCATCGTAGTTGTGTCAAGTATCGTTTTGCTGCTGTTGTTAGTCAGGTCAGTAAGCGAGTTTGACCTGCCAGGTTTGCGGTAGGTAATGTTGTTATTGCTGGTGTCCATCTTTACTTCTAGCGACCGGTGGCGCCCTCTGGTGCGAAGTTATTAACGTAAAGTAATGAAATTTTTCCGGAAACTTTATTAATTATATTTTAATATTATTTTTCTGAGTGAAAAGAAACGTCTCTCAAAAGACCAGTATTCAAACAACAAAAAGTTTTTATTGACAGTTTCCGAACGAATATTTTAGCGTCAAAATGTTAATGCTGTCTTGTGATTGGTGATTGCTTGATTGATGAATCAGCTGGTTAATGTTTACATTAGAAATTTTGCACTGTTCGAATTTATAACTGACTTTAGTATGTTATTTTCCCTTTTTAACACTTTTGATTATTAAAACGTCACTGCAAACACTATTTATGTTATAATATATTTATTTATTATGTAGTATTTACCGTAATTATCCTTAGTTCTCAGTATACACAAAGTTCCTTTGTACTCCACAAACACTGTTACTATGTACTTAAAGACGTAATTGTCCACTGTCATAACATTACCAAAGTTTTTGCACTACTGGTCAAGTGTATTAACTTTACTATTTCGCGTCTAAACATAAAAAAATAATTTAATTTAAAATAAAACACAGCAGAGTATTGTTGACACATTGGCTGGTGTTGCCAGATTTATACTACTGCAGAGTCGAAGCGCACCGAAGCGTCAAATTCTTCACAACTAAAGCGAAGCCGCACGAATGCGCGCGTATTCGAGAGTATACGCGCGCACTCTTTGACGAGTAGTAGGTAATGGGCATTAACTGCTTTGATTATATAGGTATTCATATTTTTGCACCAGTAAATTAATTTTTCGTCCGAATCCATTCGTTAGTGGGCGCGTGGATACGCGAGAATGCGCGCGCACCAATCAGCGTTGGTCACGCGCAGACATGCGAATTCCGAAGAATGCTTGCGTCTTTTTAAAGTCTCAGAAGCAATGCGTGGGTTACGCTTTTGGGTTAAGGTTGAATTTGTTGTGTTCAGTTTTGAATAGCCGTTTCGATGCGCTTCGACTCTGCCCTAGTATAAATTGACCCTAACGGGGAAGATTCGTGTTCGCGTCTTAACGATAAAAGTTCGTGTTCGATCCGAGCCAAAGTGCGTAGCGAGAGCGCTAATGTTCGCGTTATCGCGACAGTGTAGCCCCAGTTTTATGGACCATTTTTGTTGCTTTATGAGAACGCTGTAGCAGATGTATACCTTTAGCGTGGCATTCTTCAGAATGCCTCAGAATTCCTCAGACTGATCGCTCCTCAGAGAACACAGTTGTTTAGCAGAAGATGTTGATGATAATGGTAAAGATGGTGTAATTTCCAAAATCGGGCTCAATATGATACCGAGACTTAAAGAGATTATCTTTGTAGGTACTACAACGAAGTGGTCAGATATCAGGGATACTCTTTTCAGTGACAATCGCCCCGTAGTAATTCCATTTCTATGGCCATTGGTGTTGGAATTACGTAACGTGATATTTCAGAAGCTGTCCAATCTCATACATTTTGATTAGTGCCACAAAATCTATCATGAATATTAAAAGAGACTTGCCTAAATTGACTGGCTTGTTGGTCTAGTGTCAAGTGATACGTTCAACTGCCAACAAGATCAAGAATTATAGTGATTTCTTAGTCAAAAAGCCTCTAAATAATCCTGGTTTATTTACTAAAAAGTACTTGCTTTCATATTGTAAGGCAATGTAATATATCGTATTCATTTGTTTGCAATAAGCTCAAAAACAATTGAACATATTTTTATGCGATTTTCACTAACGTAGAGTAATTCTGAAAGAAGGTTTAAATGTATAATGTGTGACGATTCCAGCATAACGGATACAACTACGGGTAGAAATTTAGGAAAACATAATTGGCGAAAAGTTTTTTTTAAAGGGGAAAAATCATCATACTCTTATTCTTATTTATTTAATACTAGTTTTTACCCGCGGCTTCGCTCGCATCACAAAAGGATAAAAAGTAGCCTGTGTGACATATACCAATACACACAGCGCCATCTATACCAATACAATAGTTTTCCCTCGGGAATATCAAATTATTCCGGGATAAAAAGTACCCTATTAATTAATCCGGACTTCTAAATTTACGTCTACAAAAATTTAAAGCAATCGGTTTAGTAGTTACGGCGTGAAAGCGGAATAAACAACCTCACTTTCCGATTTATAATATTATATAGTAAGGATAGTAAGGATGCTTCATGTACAAAATGTACAAATAGCTGGACATTAAGCCGCAGGCATTTTCCACCAGTCTGACCTTTGGGTGATGCAGAGAAGAGTAAATGGTAGGAGCAAGAGACAAGCAATGATTTTATTTAACAAGTAAAAGATAAACTAATATGTTTTAGAGATATACATTCATCAAAAGCTTATAAATGCCCACTGAGCAAAGCCTCTTCTCACATGGAGATGCGGGTTGGCGATTACAAACTTATAATTAGAAATTATAAGCCCAGGTTTCCTCACGATGTTTTCCTTCACCGTTTGTCAGTAGTGTCTGAATAATCTTAGAAAGTACATATAACTCGGAAAAAGTCACATTGGTACTTGCCGTTGGTAGGTTTCGAACCCGCACCTTCATGCATGAGAAGCGAAGAGAAGATATACATAAATAAATATAATTATAATGTATATCTACACACAAGTACAATAAACCTACATACATACTTATTAACAAAAAACCACCCAGTTCCGACTCCTGCACTTCAAGCCGGAGCCCCGGCAACCCGTTAAGTCCTCCGCGGCTCTGTATCGACATCAGCCATATTGTCAAGGTGTAGCAGTAGTTACTTCTAACACTTCGATCAAATATGACCAAAATTCTAATAAGAGCCTTTCTGTAACAGTGAATAATAATACCAGGGTTTCAAACACAATAAATTATATGAGTATCAATTTTATAGATGGAAATTGGTAACAGAATTACCTGACAGAATCCTTTCCAAAGATTTATGAGGAGGTTCTATTCATAGCTGGTCGGTTGGCGGTTAAAACTTGAAGATTGGAAAACTTGTGGTATTTCGTTAGATCCCGTCAATTCTTTCGAAGTATTTATGATGAATGAGATCTATATTACAGTGGGGATGGTTTTTCTTTAGGATATTTGACGATATTATTTGATTTCGAATTGTTTCCTTAGTTTTGTTGCTTAAAAGATTTACTTCCTAAATGTGATATCAGACGGTTCAATCGAATGAATATTCACTCCAGAATGTATCATTTATATTATGTCATTCTATGTTTAGACGACTTTAGTGGAATGACAACGAAGACATAACATAACATCACGCCTTTTATCCCCGAAAGGGTAGGCAGAGTAGCGACAATTGTCAATACTTAATAGGAACTAAATTTTATTTTAAAGTCCGTCTGGTACATTAATTTAAAACTTTAGACACGTATGTTTTCTTTTCTCACAAAATTTAACAAGTAGGTACTTTTGACGATATATTAATTTGAAATATCGTGTGACGTCACAGCGTGCCACATTTTGTAGCACATTATGACGCAACAACCTCCCACTCCTAAACTTAGCGCCATTTCATCTAAGTATTGGCAACTTAACACGAGAAAATAAAAAAATACGTGTCTAATATTTTTTCATTATCTAACTGACGGACTAATTCGATTTTTAATTTTGATACCCTGGAAACTGCCCAATTACAAAAAGTATTATATACTTTGCTCAAAATCTGCAATCTCCAATTCCATTAGATTGGAACACAACCAGTGCAATCAACCGCCCGACTATTTCCCCAACACTCGACAGCTTGCTAGACGTTCAGTTTCAAACTGCAATTCAAATAGGGTTGCTACGAGGGGTGTGTAAACAGCTGGAATGTTGAATCCGTGTAAAGGGCTCTTAATGTAACCCGGTTTAAAAATTGTATGTGATTACAGGTAACAGGGAATGTTGGAGGTGTGTTGATTTGTTCAGTGTTGAGTGGGTTAATATTGTATATATGTATACTCTCTTGCCTCGTAGGCCGAGTAAGGGGTCTCGAGTTCGATTCCCGGGTCGAGCAAAGTATTACTGGGTTTTAAAAAATTCTTAGTAGTAGCATGGAGCCTGGAATTGTGCCTGGTATATGGCAATAGGGTCATTTCCTATTACATGGGACTCATAACATAAATAGTGAAAAGTGGGTGTTACATTGTACAGTGGCATTAAGTGCCGTAATGTGCACCTCTGCCTACCCCTTCGTGGATAAAAGGCGTGATGTCATGTTGTTATATACTTTTTTTTATTATACTAGCTGAACCCTCAAATTCGTCAGCGTTTTTATAAAATAAATGTTTTAAATACGACCTTCAAACGTTCAAGAAAAGAGCGTATTCCTTTTTTAAAAGGCCGGCAATGCACCAGTGAGTCCTCTGGTGCTGCGGGTGTCCAAGGGCGGCGCTGATCGCTTACCATCAGGTGATGCGTCTGCTCGTTTGCCTCCTATTCCATAAAAATAAAATGTTATGTCTTAGTACATTAGCTATAACCGCGCGGAAGTAGCTAGACCCATTACAAATATTATGCGATAAACCTCTATTTCATTAAACTGTCGAATAATCTGTCGTCGGTATATTTCCGAACCAATACGACCTTCAAACCTTCAAGAAAAGAGCGTATTCCTTTTTAAAGGCCGGCAATTCACCTGTGTCTGGTGTTGCGGGTGGCCATGGGCGGCGCTGATCGCTTACCATCAGGTGATACGTCTTCTCATTTGCCTAAGTACTATTCTATAAAAAAATGCGATTATGATTATGCGACACTTTTCCGTAGGAGATGTGATGTGTTATATTTACCATTCAATGTAAATCCACGATAGGTTCGTCATGTTAAAATTCGAAATAAAATTATCAAATTTAACACAAAACTAACGAGATGAGAATTATAGTCGGAATTGGGAAACGTTACCGTCTTTGGGGATTTCAACTGTAAACGTAAATTCCAACGGACCTTAATTTATTTATTTACTTAGTTTCAAGGGTCAAACAAAGATGTAGGGGGACTGGAAGTTACAAAACTATTTTGGAAGTCATCGAAGTTTGTTCGTTAAGTTGTCACTATCAATATCATTTACAGTCAGTAGAAGTCAGGGGTTTCTTTTTTTTTTTAAGGGGAGAACATCATCGAATGACTGCTCCCGCCTGGGCGAGGCGGGATGTGTCAGACTCTTACTGACTAAAAACCACCCCCTTCCTTCTCCTGCACGTCGAGCCCGAGCCCCGGTTACCCTTTAGGTTCGCCGCGACAGAAGTCAGGGGTAGGAGCCTTCTAACTACGTAAGAAGGTTTTAAAATTGTTCTGCATCAACAGCCTATAAATGCCCACTGCTGAGCAGAGCCTCTTTTCACACAGAGATACTTTGAGCATTAATCACAATGCGGGTTGGCGATTACAAACTTATAATTAGAAATTATAAGCCCAGGTTTCATCACGATGTTTTCCTTCACCGTTCGTCAGTGGTGTCTAAATAATCTTAGAAAGTACATTCACAATACATAATTATGATTTTTTGTACACAACAAAATGCGGTGTCTAGCAAACATCTACATCTGTGTTGACCACAACGGACTTGAAATACGGCACGACCACGTCTAAAGTTTTCTATAGAAAAACAAGTAAATGTTACTGTAACTCTCTTGGTTCAGTAATAATTCATTTTAACATAACATCTAGTGGTTTTCCTAGAACTTCTGCCAAAACTATCTGCCTATAAATATAAACTTTTCTATAGTTACATTATTTAGTGATACGTTTTAGGGAAAACATAGTTATTTTTGTGCCGTGGTACAGGTACAGTGGCACGTGCAGTGGATCGCTCGATTCCCTACAATATGGTTGATTTGGGCAGTGCTGGTGTACGTGTCATGTTCGTGAACGGGCACCGTCAACTGGGACTGGTCAGCTAAAGACTGTATTTTTTATTGTAAACAACAAAAATATGTAACTAGAGAATTGTACTGTTAACCTGATTGAAAAAGAGTAATCTATGGAGTTTCTTGCTCTTCTCCATAGGAATCTACACCTTGAAATGAGCAAATAGCTTCAGTTTTAATTTTTTTGTTGAAATTCAACGGTGCCTTTCTGGTCTAATTGAAATAAATGATTTTGACTTTTAACTTTGACTTACACCAAACATTACAAACTTGCAATCATCTACACTCAATTTTATTTCGTGATTAATCCTACTTAGTAGTGGGACTGCTGAAATGTTAATTTAAAAAGTAAAAACGTGACGAGTTTTCATAATACATAAAGTCTTAGTTCTTATTATTTTTCTAATCTCAGTAAAATGCCTGAGGAACTTAATATTATTGTTATGTAATTGTGTAAGACGAAAAGAGGCAAGACTTGAACTGAAAATATTTTATTTAGTAGGTTAAAAAAACAAGATTTTATGTAAGCGATAAATGTAAGTAAAAAATATACAAATCGGTTGAGCCGATTTGGTTAACTTAGACCGATATTAGAAAACGGTTTTCAAAATGTGGGGGCTGAACATCACCAAATTATTAGAATCTCTCAAGGACGTTCAAATAAAGGTGGATAAGTGTAGGAGGACTCATGTTTCGGCACGAATGGGCTGGCTCGACCGGAGTGATACTACGGCCTTACGGTAAAACGACGTGCGGACGTGAAACACCGCTTGCGTTGTGTATCGTCGTGTAAGTGAGGTTACCGGAGGCCCCACCTTCCCCAATCCCTAATAATCCTCAGATTCCTAATCCCCAAAAGGCCGGTAACGCACTTGTAACGCCGCTGGTGTTCCAGGGGTCCATGAGCGACAACAATTGCTTACCATCAGGTGATCCGTCAGGTCTTTTACCCATAAAAAAACACAGTCTCTTGCATCATCGCTTACTATCAGGCGAGATAGTGGTCATACTTCGGGCCATCAAATATAAAAAAAATACGAAGAACATCTGTCATTTTCTAAGTCTGGTAACGTGGTAACCCATTATACACGAGCACACATTTATAGTCGACAACACCGTTTTGGAGACTGTTGCCAAAGAAGAAAAAAAAGCACACATAAATAACCCACTAACATTTTGTTGCTTCAATCACTTCTAAGCGACACTACGACCGCCTTTTTCCAATGTCCTTTATCTCTACTATATCGTAATAAATGTTCAAAAAAGATTTTTAGCGACTCGAGGTTCTAAATCGAATTCTCTGATTTGTTTATATTGACACCAATTTCTAACAAAACATGGCAGAATTTGCAGAATGCAGACTGCCTCGTTGGGCGAGTAGTCGCAAGTGCGATTGCCGGGCAAGGGGTCTCGGGTTCGATTCCAAGGTCGGGCAAAGTATTACTGGGTTTTTAAAAAATTCTCAGTAGTAGCACGGAGTCTGGAATTGCGCCCGGTATATGGCAATAGGCTCACCCCCTATTACATGGGACTCATAACATATATAGTGAAAAGTGGGTGTTAGATTGTATAGTGGTATAATGTGCACGTCTGCCTATGTCATGACAGAATTTTTCACTCTCAGCGCTGATCTTAAAAATCTAAACTACAAAACTGCAAATAAAACACACCAAAAAGATCTTTCAAACATTTATTTCACATTTCAATGACTAGAATGAACATAAAAATTATTGTAAACCACATACAATTTACTGAACTATACTTCCAAAGTACACTCGATCAATTTATTTAGTGTGCAGGCAAGTAAATAAGGCTTGATACAGAATAGACGCAGTAAACATTGGTGGGGAATTAAGCTCCAGAAGACCAGGGCTTACTCTTTAATCCAATTCCGATCGATCGACATTGGTATTGTGAAATTTTGTACTCTTGAGTTGCAACACTAGCGCCCATTGCATCCGTATTGCGTGGATATTTAATGAACTAAATGGTGTTGAGTTTGGCTTTATGTTCCATACTCTGAATGCTATTTTAACAGCTACGATAGGGATTGTATAGTTTTGACATTGAATAATTATTGAAATTTTATTGCATTGAAATATTGTCGTATAAGAAAACAATACTTAGATAATACGAATCAAAGTTCAGGAGTGGGAGCTAGCGACGCCATAAAACGTAGGTACGTAAAAGTGACGTCATGCGATATTTTAAATCAATATATCATCGAAAATAATTGTTTCCGTAAAAAAATACAAAATACGTGTCTAATGTTTTAAAACAATATCAGACGGACCTTCAAATAAAAAAGAGTCATCTATCCTACTTAAAAAAAAGAAATAGGTACGGTTTCTATCTCAATACTGATCAACCATTATTTTCTCGCCTGTAAACCAAATAACATTGTTGACTGTACTTAGGCATGTACTGCGAAACTTATTTACATTGAGTTACTCGAAGATATTCCCTACTAATTCTATTAGAATTAATATTATTATACTCGTATATGGCAGTTACGAACTACTGACTGACGTGTTTCGGTGATTACATATTTAGGTAATTAATTAGTAATAAAGTTGTTTGTAGTGTGAGAATTATACCAAGGAATTCATCCTTGTATTTAAGTAATGGATAAATTAGAAACCTATTTTGTAAGGGGGAAAATCACTGAATTACTTCTCCCACCTGAGTGAGGCGGGCGGGAGTGTCAGACTCTTACTGACTAAAAACCACCCTATTCCTACTCCTACACTTCGAGCCGTAGCCCCGGTAATCGGCATCAGCCCTATTGGACCCCATTGGTGATGGTCTGATACGGAGCCGCGGAAGATCTAATGGGTTGCCGGGGCTCCGGCTCAAAGTGCAGGAATAGGAACGGTGTGGTTTTTAGTCGGTATGAGTTGGACACTCCCTCTCGCCATCCGAGGCGGGAGAAGTCATTAGATGATTTTCCCCTAATAAAACATGTAAATCACCGATACACGTATATAGTCTTATTTTATTTATTCATTAAAAGTTCACTTTTTGACACAAACTTTCAAAACTTAATTTATACTTTAAAACATCAGTCTTTTAATAAAGATACTTTGAGACGAATACTTTTTGTTCTTATTCATACATTTTTTTTTGTTCACAAGTCATTAATTCCCTTGATAAGAAGCGGCAGTGAAAATATCGTTTTATAAAAACACGTTATTCAAATTCGGTACTTGTCAACTAGACAAATTCAATACTTTTTTCGAACTGTCAAAAACGAGAGTTTTCTATGAATTTTGTACGAGAGTGTGTGCTGTGAAGTCACGTTTTTTTAGCGTCAAACAACATACTTATTTTTTTTTTATTTGCTGGAAATATACTAAAATTAAGTTGGCCATAAAATCAATTAATGAAAGTGTGATATTATTTTGATATTTTAATATTTTATTGTATTGAACAATCGAAATAATTTATTTTTGATGAAGGCAAGTCCCCAATTGTAAGATATTTAAAAATTAAAATGTATTTCCAAATGAAAACTTGTACAAAGATAAAATATGCTTTTGTAAACTATAGATAATACAATTAAATACATTTTATTTTAATGATACCTGAATTATATTATTACGTAGTTGAACTTGAATTAGGCTCACAGTAGGCTCACCCCCTATTACATGGGACTCATAACATAAATAGAGAAAAGTTGGTGTTACATTATACAGTGGCATTAAGTACACCTCTGCCTACCCCTTCGGGATAAAAGGCGTGATGTTATGTTGAATTTGAATTATACAAAGTCGGTACTTCTTAAACCATAATATTTTGTTTAAGGTAATGTGCCGTTGATATGAAAAATATTTTGACTATCGATGTTTATTTCTTGTTACGAATTCTTAGGAAAAACAGATAAAAATACAGTTAGACACTAAAATTCTACAGGAATGTTTCTTATCTCACGTTGAAATAATAAAATTAAGTCTTAAGACTTCGTTTGTATGGTTCATTATGGCGTAACAGATTAACGTGTTCGAATATTCGTCGTTTGGTCATCTTATGATAACAGATTGATATTGTCTTCTAGACCTTTTTAAAACTTCTAAATATTATGTTTATTTTACACCAATATACCTAAGAATAAATAAATAACAGAATAATTACATACAGTTTTTTAATTATGCATTGTAACTACTGAAAATTAGAATTATTACATAAAAAAAACAGACACTAACATGTACCAAAAATGCCATGGACATCACAATGAAATTAGCTATTTTGGTTAAGATTGAAACCAAAAAATTCATTACCTTATTCTCATTAATTAGAATACACGACTCACTCCCGAAAGTATTCGGGAACGCTCGACCAGTTTCAAGCTAGAGCCGAAGCTTATACAGTGAAACCTGGTTAAGTGAGACATCAAGGGACCTGCAATGCCGTTTCACTTATAGAGGTATTCCACTTACCCAGTGTCTCAGATATACAGGTATAAATAAATATCTGTCTCATTTACAGAGGGTTCCATTAATAGAGGTGGACTTGGAATTATGTATGGAATCTGTGGGTAGAATAAGAATGAGTAAACACACAATGTTATCTCAGTTACAGAGGTTTATGCATTTTTTTTTATTGGACAAGCCCGCCACAACCTCTCAAAACCGCTGCAACTCCTGTAAGCCAGGATGTACAGTAGATACAACCATAAAAACACCGGAACATTGAAGTCCGGCGCGTCCCAGGGACATGAGTAACTGTCTTGGTTCCCGCAACGAAGTGAATCAGAAGATATTATAAGAGGAGAAGAACAAAAAACTATAGTTTCCACTTCGCGGTTTATACATATAAAATTTACTCGCTGTCTCAGTTATAGAGGGTTACCTCTATAACTTTTCTGTTCTTTCAATTTATCATCATAGTTATATGATGATAAATTGAAAGAACAAATCCCAGATATAGAGTTTACCTCGTCCCACTAACAGAGGTCATTCAGTGCCAAAGTGTCGGGACCTTCGCATCAGTTCCAGTTATGGAGGTTTCTCACTTATCCAGGTCCCACTTAACCAACTTTCACTATAATACCGAGCAGGTAGCGCGGTGATCAACTTCGTGTACTCCAATCAATTTAGTATGTCGCAGAATAGTTATAATTTTACCTTTACAGTATATCTCAGAATTACAATTAATTATTTTGGATACTATAGCTGATATGCCTAAAGTAAAAATTTACTATTACCTAAACATATGCTTGATATAAATTAGGTTCCAATTTAATGCCTATTTTTGTTGTTATCTGTGATGTGGCGTTCGACAGTGACCTGTAACAAAAAGATAATGTTATTATACTGAGTTTTTTTTTAAATTAAAATTAACCATAGGAAATGTTTTATTAAATTATTCTTGAAAGATAAGAGTTCCCATAGCGAAAGTTCTTTGCGCCCAGCAGAGGCAATTATAAGTGTAACATGAAGAGGGTTTGCCAGAATCTGTACGTTTAACAGGCAGACCCATTTACCCCCCTTCCCAATCTCCCCAATCCCTGAATTCCCAACCATCTTCAAATTCCTAATCCACAAAAAGCCGGTAATGCACTTGTAACGCCTCTGGTGTTTCGAATGTCCAAAGGTGACTCCAATTGCTTACCATCAGGTGATCCGTCTGCTCGGTTACCGGATAACCCAAATAAAAGATTAGATCACTAATAACGGCTTCTGCCCGCGATCTTTGCGCCCAGCTATTAAGTAGCCCAGGGTAATTGTGCCTCCGGCAACCTCACTCACACGACGATACACAACGTAAGCGTTGCTTCACGTCGGTTTTCTGTGAAGCCGTGGTATCACTCCGGTCGAACCGGCCCATTCGTGCCGAAGCAAGACTCTCTCACTTAAAGGATTCACTTATTCGACTCTTATTACGCCCACGGGAATAGGGGTGGTATTCATATTAGTAAAATGTATTCTATTCTGTCTTCGTCACACAATCTCGTCTAAATATTACAGATGGTTGATTAATGGTTGACAATAATAGACTTTGAATACAGTAATTAAATTCCACACGAATGTAAAATCACTGTTCATCTAATTAGGTAGATGCTGTTTGTAATTAATGGCTAAATGATTTGTTACATTGTATGGTAGGTTATTTAGACATGTGCAATGTACATAGCTTGTAATTAGGATATAATTAGGTTTAATCATATGAGATGGTTTATCTTGAAGAGGTAGATAGTATGAATGTTGTATGAATGTGGGAGAGCCATGATTCGACGTGAGTGACTCGGCTCGAAAGGAGTGAAACCGCAGACTCATGGAAAACTGGACTGAAGTCCGTTAGTCTTCCTTCATGGGAGGCGCTGATTGCTTATCGTCAGGTGATGCGTATCTAGGTATCCCATTACAAAGAACAATTTAGGCTGATAATGAGATTAATGTTTTCGATATTTTAAAAAATCCTTTTTGAATTTGCCAAATGACTCTCTTGTTAAATGTCACGTATAAAGTTTAGGATTTACTTACGTCTTGGTACCGCAGTGACTGTAGCTTTTGATGTACTGTCACTGTCATCAGACTCCGAACGATTCTGGAAACTCGTTTCTGTGGACAAATTAATATAATTAGTATTATTTTTTTTTATACAACATGCATGATCTTAGTGTGGGTCCAACTTAAAAAAAGTACTTTTTATCCTTCAAAGGAATAGGGGGTTAAGTTAGAGTAGGTATTTTAGGAGAGACTAGATTTCAGCGTACTGAGCAACTCTTACTCTGATGTCACGTAGCCTGTAGGTAATGTTCATATCTATGGGCGCTTGCTGTGGTTTAAAACGAGTCGAGTTACACGAATTAAAGAAAAGTTTTCGACTATCACAAGACCAAATTTCTTTAGATGCAGTAAATAATTCTACTTACAATTTAAGACTATAAAAAATGTCATTTCGTATTAACCTGTTGAAATATCATCCCCTAAATATGTTCATACAAAAGTAGTCTTTAAGCATTGGAAATAAGGTCTATAATGTTAATTAGTGGAGAGCAGTCACCGGTGGTATTTTAATTGCGAGAATTTGTATGTTTGTTTGTTACTCCTTTACCGCAAAACGTCTGAAGTGATCGGGTTAAAATTTGAAACAGAAAAATTCCAATAAAATAAATATTATAATAAAATTTGAAACAGAAAGTTCCCGCATAAAAATTTTTAAAATTTTTATGCGGGAACGCGGGCGAAGCCACGGGCATAAGTTATTTATAATCATCAAGACTCATCATCCCTATTATCTGTGGATCTGCATGAGATCACCAAGACACTCAATTTAAAACTAAATAGAAGTGGGGCATCATCAATTTTGTTAAATTACATCAAGATTAATGGCGCAAGGAGGCGATGCTTGGGGCTGCAAAGTTGGCGATAAGAGCTTTATACTGAGAGGGTATGGTACAATAAAGTTTAGTAGATTCTTACTTAGGATTTGAATTTGAAGTCTGTCGTAAAATGTCTAGTATTAAAATGTTAAATGGTTGGTGTCAATCGTTGATGTGATTTTAATCTGTCAAACACCAAGCGGTCACCGGTGACCGCGACCTATTGTTCTTTAATTGTGTCTATAAAACCGGTACTCGACGAGTTAAGATTTAAAGGTCAATGAAACCTAGGTTTATTGTTAATTTTAACCCGTCGAGCGACCGCGTTCCTTAGATCCAACGGGTGCACACGTGACATTTGGAGCATTTTTTCTTATGATCCACCGGGTGCTCATAAGGACGCTGGAGGGGTTAATGAGGATAAACAGTTTTAACTTTAGATATATAGTTTTATTCTGACCAATACATAAAACAATAACACTTTAAGACCCGGAACCGGAATCATAGACAATAGCATAGAGGTAAGTATCTATGAACTAAGGTTCTACAATTTTTTTTAAGGGGGGAAAATTATCGAATGACTGCTCCCGCCTGGGTGAGGCGGAAGGGAGTGTCAGACCCTTACTGACTAAAAACCACCCCGTTCCTTCTCCTGCACGTCGAGACGGAGCCCCGGTTACCCGTTAGGTTCTCCGCGACAAGGTTCTACCATAGATATACTATTTAGTCATTAAACTAGGGTTCAATTTTCTGATTTCTACACTTATAAATTTAAAACTCAGGTGTCAGTTTGAAGTCGTTAATTTGAATTGAGAAGTATGGTGATTAACTCGTCGAGTACCGGTTTTATAGACACAATTAAAGAACAATAGGTCGCGGTCACCGGTGACCGCTTGGTGTTTGACAGTTTAAATGCTTATTCTATCATCGTCTGGGAGCATTTCAGAAAATTTTAGTGTTATCAAAAATTCACGTGAATAATTGAATTAAATAAAATCGCGGGTTGCTCACATGAATATACTGAGAAAAGGTCTACTAGTTACGAACCACGGCCACTAGGCTGCGCGACGGCGTGTCGCTAGTTCGGTTCCCGCACGGAACATCTCTTTGTGTGATCCACAGATTGTTGTTTCGGGTCTGGGTGTCATGTGTATGTGAACTTGTATGTTTGTAAACGCACCCACGACACAGGATAAAATCCTACTGTGGGACAACGTTTTACAATAAAAAAAGACTACGAGTAAACTCAAAGTCAAAGCATTTATTTCAATTAAACCGTCTCATTTAGTTTGGTATTTTTGAAACGTAAACAAATACAAAATAAATAATAGTTTGTCAGTCAGTCCGTCAGTGAAATTAGGTGAAGCTAGGTGCTCATTCCAAAATGTAGATTCGAATGGAGAAGAACGAGCAAGAAACTTCGTACGGTACTAAGTACGGCAGTATGAGCATTGACTTCAAAGTATTAGAACAGTTACTTCATGGCCCCACAAAAGTCAAACAGGAAGAGTAATACATAAACTAAAAGAAATAAATGTTTTCGTCGACTCCGTAATAAAATTGTTTACGGAACAAACACAAAGCAGGAATGTGAGGGAGATGCATGATGTAGCTGTCTCTGTCTTACACGAGTAAGCAAATTCGTAAGTCATAAATGGTTTAACTTTCAGATTATGATGAGTTTCAGTAGGTAATGAGACTTATTCTATGAGCGAGTGGTTTACAGTTCGATTTTAGGTCAAGGTAGTGTTAGATTGGGCTTTTGTTTTTTAAGGGAGTAAAATCATCCAATGATTTCTCCCGCCTGGGTGAGGCAAGTCCCTCTTGTTACTGACAAAAATGCCACTACAAACTTCAGTGATAACTCGGACTTTGGAATGTGACTAAAGTAAGTGTAGGATAAAGTAAGGTATTACATGGGTATTAAACCAGTAGATATCGGTAAGCAAATGAAACAATGAACAACAAATTACGCAACTAACGCCCGAATACTGAAAGCCCACTCAATTTTAAGTAGCACTTAAATATCGTGCCATCTCTGTTATTTTACTAAGAAGTTGTAGTGACAGAACTATACTTAAGCGCAACTTTATTGAGTAGCGTTTGAGTATCTAATTACATATCATCTGGGCACGGTTTGTAGGCAATACTTGCGTCTTCGTCCAGTGTTTTAACATAAGGCCATCACTCCCATCCGCCACAGTCATTAAAAGACTGTTGGCGCTGCCCCGCACCCGCTGCATCAGAGAGGCGACATGTTTAAACTGTCAAACACCGCGACGACACCGGTGACCGCAACATATTGTTCTTTAATTGTGTGTCTATAATGACGGTACTCAAAGGGTTAAAATTAAAAACAAATAATCTGTAACAAAAAATAATAGGTATTGACGGCTCGAAAGAGACGAACTTTGATTCTGAAACCTGCATTTGAAGCGACAATTTCAAGTTTTCAACCGAAAATTAGTTATAGAAAATATAAAATTTCGCCTACGAAACTTTGATTAATAATCTTGGAAAGCAATCTAACTTGAGACGAGCGGTAATTAAAAAAGATTTATGAAAGTTTAACGTTCGAAATTGATTAACATAAATGTCAAAAATTGTCTCCGTATTTTCGGTCGACAATTTTCGGTAATTTTCGACGAATTTTTCCAAGTCTTATCTTTTGAAACTGTGGATTATTGAAGAGACTTAATATAATTTTACGGTTTAAAATCTTTGTAAAGGTTGGCAGAAGTGCTTGTATACAGTACAATGTATGTTAATTTAGTTTTTATGGGATAAACCGGTACATAAACACGATGGATCACCTGATGGTAAGCAATCGGCGTCGCCCATGGACACCTGGAACACCAGTGCGTTACAAGTGCGTTACCGGCCTTTTGGGGATAAGGATTGTGGGGGGTTCAGGGTTGGGGAGATTGGGGAGGTTAATGAGGGCTTCGGTTTTCACCACTTTTGTTAACAGTCTCTTATGATGGGGGTGAGCCTATTAACGATATTGAAGATTGATGATTTTAATTTCTGGTTCAGAACAAGTATATACTTACAGGGATTTGAGGCCTTGATCGAATTTAAAAAAGCTATGCCAATTTTGAGGCAAAACCTTTCTTTTTTTATTGATGTCGCGTCAGCATCATCATCAACAGCCTATAAATGCACACTGCTGAGCAAAGCCTCTTCTCACACGGAGAAGGTTTGAGCATTAATCACTACGCTTGCTCAATGCGGGTTGGCGATTACAGACTTATAATTATTAGAAATTATAAAGCCCAGGTTTCCTCACGATGTTTTCCTTCACCGTTTGTCATGCTATTTTTAAGATGTCGCGTGATTTTTAACTCACTAAAACCACAACTGACCACCCTCAGCACCTGATCCCGATTCTGGCAGTCGCACTTGCGACCACTCGGCTAACGAGGCAGTCAGTCTAACATTTTACGTTTAATAATTGAAGTATCCATTGCTAAATAGCAAAATTGAATAATTAAATCAAAATAATTAACGCTATACATATTAACGGAACGGCAATACAAAATTATTTTAATTAACAATTTATTTAACGATTAATTGAAACTAATAAATTTTTATGATTGAAATAATAATTATTGTTTATTATTTTGTTATTTGGAGAATCAATAATGCTTGTAGAATTAGCAAGTTACAACTTTACGTATATAACTCATAAGGTTTATTTCACAATGCCTTATTAATGTTTCTGATGGTTTAACTGAATGATAATAGGGATGATGACAGGGTATGAAAATTATGTCTCCACGGAGGTCCAACCTAACAGTTCGATTTTTGAACATTTTTGAGCATGCTCAATAGAATACTTTTTAGCATGCTATTTTCAAGCATGTGTGACAGTACGTTTATAGACTGTCCGATAGAAGTATTGGCATATGCGGATTACAAGTATGTGTTGCTCTCGTCCGTGCGTCACTGCAGGGGTGCCAACTGAAAATCAGTGTTGGGTGCTTATCGTGCCCAGCTTCATGCTAAGTTGGTGACCCATTCGGATTGGGCATGTCCACCAACACCGCGCAGTATGTTGCACCTGTACCTCTTATTAGCTTGTTTTAACATAACATAACATAACATAAGATCACGCCTTTTATCCCCGAAGGGGTTTGCAGAGGTGCACATTACGGCACTAAATGCCACTGTACAATGTAACACCCACTTTTCACTATTTATGTTATGAGTCCCATGTAATATGGGGTGAGCCTTTTGCTATATACCGGACACATTTCCAGACTCCGTGCTACTACTGAGATTTTTAAAAGCCCAGTAATACTTTGCCTGACCCGGGAATCGAACCCTTGCCCGGCAGTCGCACTTGCAACCACTCGACTAACGAGGCAGTTAGCTTGTTTAGTTTTATAATTTACCTTATTATCTTTTTTTTTTCTTTCTCTGTCTGTTTTAAACCTTTTTATTGTTATTTGTCATAATGTATAAGTATTTTTTTCCTGGCGTGCATGCCTTATGCCGAATAAACGTATTTCATTTCATTTCATCATTTCGATAGACGGGACTGACAGACACATGTACAAAGACGAAGAAAAAACTACCTCAAAAATAAAATCGACTTCACAAACAGATATTTCTAAAACACACAAGCATATAAGGTTACAATATACTTACATAATAATAATAATAATTTACAGAAAATCTTCTTCTGTACTAAAGGGATTCAATTAATGATAACAACCTCCTAGAATTTGAATGGCTTTCATTTGAAATGTCAACTTGAAATATAGGCCCGAGTCTGTCTCATAATTCAAACGAAATGCGATAACTGGCAACGATTTGTTAACCTTTCTAGAAGTGTCGACTGATTTAATGTTGAGAGACTTTTGTTTTGTTTTAGTTAAAGGGGTAGGCAGAGAAGCAGCTATACACTTTCTTAATTATATATTATGTTTTCGGCTTACCCACGTAACTATTTGACGAGGAACTTCGACTAGTTTCAAGCGATGCTAGAGGCTCATATTCATGAGCAGCATTCCGCGACACGCGGCGCGGCGACTGTCACGCTGCTACTGTTAATCTAGTCGAGTTCCTAAACAGGTACGTGAGTAAGCCGAAAACATGATAATATATAAAGTATGTTTCTCATGTTCCTGGGACGCGCCGGACTTCAGTATTCCGGTGTTTTCATAGTTGTATCTACTGTAGATCCTGGCTTACAGGAGTTGCAGCGGTTTTGGGAGGTTGTGGCGGGCTTGTCCCAATAAAAAAAAGTATGTTTCATGAAAGTTATAATATAACCTACAGTTATAATACACCTACTTTTTATCAATTATGTTATAAGTTCCATGTTACAGAGTATGAGTACAGGATATATAGTATAACTAGAGGTAGTATGAATCATGAATAACTAGTATGAGTTCTAGACTCCATGCTACTACAAGAAGTTTCCGAAACACCAAAGAAACTCGATGGTACTTTGGAATTTGTCCAAAAGTGCCCTATGGTTGCTCTAATTGGAATAAACGATTTGAGTCCCGTGATTGTATACTCCGAAGTCGAGATTCCAGCCACACGACCAATGAGGCAGCTAGGAATCGATTGAAAGTACCAAAATTATTAATTTTGAGTTACTTGTCTCAAAACAATTATCATAGTTACCTCCTAATATGTATTTTTTATTTTTATTCTATTTATTATCATTGCATCGCACTTGCCCGTGACTATTGATTATTACATATAAATGTAAATCAGCGCCGCGACTCGCACGCACTCGGGTCACGGCATTTAAGCTGAACACTGGCCTTTTTGCGCCATCTTCACTGTTTTAATTTTTTTTTGTGTGTTATTGTACTTTGTGACGGTGTGCAAATAAACAATTATTCTTTCTTTTCTTTCTTTCTCCTTACATACATGAAATATTGAAGGAACTTCTTCAAAAAACTTAACTACAAAACAATGTCTTTTCAAGTCTCTAAACCCGGACAATCCATGTGAACAATACACCCGGGCGATTGCAAGCCCCATTACATAATAATCGTTAAATCGCTTCACTTCGAGTCCTGAATATATAATAGAATGTACTGAACAGATTTATATTGTCTGTCCAAATCGTATTGTTTCTAATTTATCATTTTAGCCTCTGTTGTATTGTACATTAAAATTGTTATTACTATTGTATTGGACTGGTTGTTGCCTGCGACTTTGGTTGCGAATTTAAACGTATGTATGTTTTTTTAGAAGAAAGAAAAAAAGAAAAAACATTTATTTGACAAATAGGCACACAAATACAAAGTAAATTAAAATTAAATAAAAAAAAATACGGATATTTATATATAATAGACAATCGGAAAGTGAGTTTGTTTGTTTGTTCCACTATCATGCCGTAACTACTAAACCGATTGCTTTGAATTTTTTTGCAGACGTAAAGTTAAAAGTCCGGATTAAATAATAGGGTACTTTTTAACCTTTTTAAATTTGATATTCCCGAGGGAAAACAAAAGTATTGGTATAGATGGCGCTGTGTGTATTGGTATATGTCACATAGGTTACTTTTTAACCTTTTGTGACGCGAGCGAAGCCGCGTGTAAAAGCTAGTTTATATATAATAGAAAATAGTAAAATAAATTTAAAAAGATAAAACAAAAACAAATAAAAAAAAAACATGAACAATACAACATTTTTAAATTCTCATAAGAATTTTGGGAAATCTTATGTGTGTGGTTGTGTGCTTATCTATAGTTATTAAGCAATACAGATACATATTTAAACAGTAGTTTGTACGTCATATTAAGTCTAACAAAAGAGTTCGAGGAATATAGGTTGGAACATGATAATACCTACGCTACTAATAGTACTTACAATTTCACATTTTATTCGATGATTCGATACTACTTGTCTTAGTCCTACTCCTAATTTTAAACAGTTACGTGAGCAAGCCGAACACATAATAATTAATTTACTATGTCTCACGAGTTTTATATTATAAACAATTCCTTAATCTGTCAAACACCAAGCGGTCACCGGTGACCGCGACCTATTGTTCTTTAATTGTGTCTATAAAACCGGTACTCGACGAGTTAACACTTTTCTGATCTAGGAATTTGAACCTTAAGTATTATTCTGTAGTCTATCTATAAGTAAGAGTATTCGTCTAACACTCAGACAGATTAGTTGTCTGTCCAAATGCTTCTGTAGAATAATTAATCATTCTAGCCAACACAATATGAATTCTAAAGATTTAGGCACAGTGACGAAATTCCTGGAATTCCAACAAACTGCTTTTGTATGTCGATTTTAATTAAGGATATTAAATATTTTGTTGAAAGGAAGATGTCTGTAGGCTTTGCTATTAAGATATTCTCAGAATTCAATCTTGAATTTTAGGTATAGGCTTATGCTGTTCGTGTTATTTTTGGTATTGTGAGAGGAGAAACATCGTAGCCATTTTGTTTAATGGAATGTTGAGACTTTTTGGGAGTCATGTCAATAAAATAGACATTTAGATATACGTTTTTTTTAAGGAGGGAAAATCATCGAATGTCTGCTCCCGCCTGGGTGAGGCGGGAGGGAGTGTCAGTCTTTTATTGACTAAAAACTACCCCGTTCCTTATTCTCATGCACGTCGAGCCGAAGCCCCGGTAACCTTTCTCCGCGACATACGTATAGGTATGATATTTTGAACATATTTTTGTATCGTTGGCCAAATGGACGAAAGTGCGAGTACCTGGCCAGGGGTCTCGGGTTCGATTCCCGGGTCAAGCAAAGTATTATTGGTTTTTTTTAAATACTAGTAGAAGCTGGAGTTTGGAATTGTCTGGAATTGTGGTATACGGCAATAGGCTCACCCTCTATTACATGACTTATAACATAAATAGTGAAACGTGGGTGTAACCTTATCCCTTAGTAAATAATCCTAACTGCTATACAGTTACAAATTCTGTTAGGACATGAAACTTCTCAAAAACAAAACAATTGATGCTGGACAAAGTTAAACCAGACTAAATCAAAGGTAAATCCATAAATAACTTTGGTTGCTGCAGACAATGACAAAATCGAAATTTAAAAAACTTTGCAACAAGCTATCTATCAAGTCAAACCAATGCCAAAACCGGGCTAAGTCATCATAATGTGGCGACACATGGTACATGTCAATGGATGACGTCACAAAAATCCTACATTGCACATGCAAAGTTTACATGCAAATTAACACGGATAGAAAATCCCAACAAACAACTGTTGGGCAGAAAGCCCGCCAGGCACGATCACCTCGCGTGGTCGGAGGATCCTCCTTTTCCGATCTTAGGGAACTTTCCACTCTGTTCCCTAAAATAACATTAACATTTTTACGTTAAAAAAATAGCTAAAACAAAGACAATAGAATATTACAAGTATTACAACTATAACATGCGTGGTCAGACAAAACATACATTACCATATAATTGCTTTTATGTTACACAAAGCTTTTGCAAATACGCGCAGAAGTGGAGTTCATATATTTTAATAAACACAAAGCACTATTATAATTATCTAGTTCAGTAGCCAATTAAGTGTAATTCAAAGTGGAAATTCACTAATGTAGTACATATTTGGAACTGGTTGGAAAATTCATTAACAGATTTAGCGTAGCTTTTAGGTTTTTTTATGGGATAAGCCGGTAAACGAGCTGTCGGATCACATGATGTAAGCAATCGGCATTGAGGCGTTACAAGTGCGTGACCGGCGTTTTGGGGATTAGGAATTTGAGGATTGTTGGGAATTCAGAGATTGGGATGCAAGTGTTGCTTCACGTCGGTTTTCTGTGAGGCCGTGGTATCACTCCGGTCGAGCCGGCCCATTCGTGCCGAAGCATGACTCTCCTACACTTAAAGATGACAGCGCAAAGGTGCTGTTAAGTGATATATGAATCATGTTGTGTGCAATAGGGTAGAAGCTTAATTTTTATTTTAATATCCGTCTGGTAGGTTATTTTAAATCATTAGATACGTATTTTTATTTTCTTACAGAAATGAATGCTTTCGACGATATATTAATTTGAAATATCGTGTGACATCACTTCTATGTACATTTTATACGTAGAAATGACGTTTAAGCCCCCACTCCTAAACTTTGATTCGTTTTATCGAAACACTAAATAAAAAATATTTTTTTTATTTTGTCGTATAACATCATTACCTAACTTACGGACTAATTAGATTTTACTTACGTATTACGTTTAAGGTACAAAATCAGTCTCAAATGAGATCTATAAAAGATATACTTCGTTTGATAAACATTTCATCAAAACCCCGTTGCATTGCACGACTGGACGTTCTTGGCTTGATAGACATATCAAAACCCCGTAGCATTCCAGGGCAGGACTTGGTTGAAGGTGGTTTAGATTTTACAGAGAGACTTGGCAGGTCTCTATCTAATGTATAGTACCTCAGTTGGCTTTTACGACAGCCGTGGAAAGCAAAAGGTGGTGGTGAATGTGTTCTGCCAACTGTTAAAGGTTATTTTTGTGTACAAAATAACTAATTATAGTAATAGCCTGCCTCGTTGGCTGTGTGGTCGCAAGTGCGACTGCCGGGTCGGAGGTCTCGGGTTCGATTCCCGGGTCGGGCAAAGTATTACTGGGTTTTTAAAAATCTCAGTTTTAGCACGGAGTCTGGAAATGTGTCCAGTATATGGCAATAGGCTCATTCCATATTACATGGGACTCATAATATAAATAGTAAAAAGTGGGTGTTACATTGTACAGTGGCATTAAGTGCCGTAATGTGCACCTCTGCTTTCCCCTTCGGGGATAAAACGCGTGATGTTATGTTATGTAATACTAATAGCTAGTAAATAATAAGTGTAGTACTCTATAAGGGATATAAGTCGTGTGCACCTTTCCTAAAAGAAAATTTTCCTATTACATCTACCAGGAAATTCATTAGGAGATTCAATTTCATACAACCGTTCACTTTGTAAATAGATGAAGTCTCGTTAATACGTCTCTCAGTGGACGGACGAGATATTCATTATTATTTGAAACGCCTAATTATGCACATATATGAATTAGTAATGAATGGACATGGAACAGTGATCGTTTATTGTTTTCGCCGTGTTACATAATTTTGTGCATTTGTAATTTCGATTCATTAGTAAAATGACAATGACCAAATTTGTATGGAGCGTGGTGCCTTTTTGTTTTTTTGCGGCAGTTGATCGGATGTGGAAAAACTGATGCAGAATAACATTACAAACAAAAAAATATATGGGGTCTTATATTAAAAACACAGTCCAAACCGAGTTAAATCAGTTCAAAGATGTGAAAATAGTGCCATTTTATTCCTGTTATTTTGTTGATAACCGACCGTACACAACGTATATTTCTTCATTTACTTGTCAGAAATATTTTATAATAAATGTTTATAAACGATTTCAAGGAATATAATAAAGCTTATTGTGAACTTCTTTACTTAATTTTTTTTTGTATTTTTTTTTTAGTTATAAGGCCACGGAATCAGAACCGAGTAAACCATGAACTGGCTACTGCTGAAGTAAAAAGAACATTTCGCTTGATTGGCTAGTGTGTTCACTTTATATGTAACTATACGGTTTATGGCCTACGACAGATTTTCATGATCAATTTCCTCTCAGTCGAAAACTCGCAAAATACTTTACCGAGCCCTATCATGAAATGCTATGTTTGTCAGCTGCAGCGTCGGTAGCGGATTGAGTAGCGGCAGTCGTCAAAACTCAAAAAAACATTTTTCTGTCTACTTCTTCCGACTTACTCCGGATTAGTAACTAATCTAACTACAGTTAATACTTTAATCGACAGCTAGCATAAGATTCTGTACAAAGATATCGTCATTCAGTCACAAAGTGATGGATTATATTACGACTGATCACATTACATGAAAAAATTATGCGCTCATCTGACGTATAGTCCATCACTTTACAAAGTCGACGGTTTCCTTTCTTAAAAAGATTATGGTAACTGTAAAGTAGATGAGTCTCCCACAAGGAGTCAACGGCTAAAAAAAATACTTTATTAGATGTTTGGACGGCTACCACTACCCAACCCACCACTGTTACGACAGCTGACGCTCATGAAGCTTCCTGATACAACTCCTAGAAGCATCCCACAAGTTATCGACTGAGAGAAAATAGCGAATAAAAATTAGTGCCTGTCAATATGGATATATTGTGGTGTGATATGGTGTTCCTGTGTCCGGCGTACAATGGCGCGCAATTTGAAGTTAGGAATTGTGACAAAAATATGAATAATTTGAATAAAAATCCAAAGTAAAATGTTTGACTCCAGCTCCTTTCAACGCTCATAACTCAGTCCAGACTGAGATTTCCATATATAAGCCCATAGACAATTTCGTTTGTAATGTCATTCTAGATAATATTTTCCATAAATTATCGACTGCCGCCAGAAAAAAGAAAGGCACTAATTTTAGTCAATGCCCTTTCCATTACTGTCTCATTATTCATTTGTTTGGACTATTGTTTTAGTTTGTAACTAGCGTTTGGGAGTCAAAATTTGTGTGTAAGTGTTTTAGATTATCTATTTATTTATATATGCTTTACTGCACTCATTTAAGTAGCCTAGGTAACAAATAATTCAAGTAAATATGCGTACAATGAGCGATCTTATCACACAATGGTGATTTCTTCCAGACAATCTTGTTATTGCCGGGTATTTACTAGAAATTAAGAAAAAATGAGGAGACTAGAAATGTACTACTGAGCTCTATTACGGCATTGGATATACAACTTTCACTTTTTTTCCACTTCCTGAAAAAAATTGTTGGTCCCAAACTAATTCCTTGGGGAACTCCACTCATTTCTTATCAATAACTTAATTAAATGAATATAATACAGAATTTAATGAGGTTTAACACATTCGTATAAGACTTTTCATTCACTTACCTGTATCAAATCTAGGTCTACTAGGTAATCTGCTAGGCAGGTCTTGATTTTCCACGTGGTCAAAAGTTCTAAAGCCCAGGGCGAATTCCGCATATGGGCTTATCTCGAACATTTCTGGGGACAAAATGCAATTTTATAGTTCTTGTTACGAATTTATAGTTTAATCATGCATTAATTTACTACGGTGCTTAGTTTAATCCTATAAATAAAAAAAAGAAGAGTCAAAGCATTTATTCCAATTAAACCATAATTTGGAACTTTTGAAACGTCAACAAATACAAAATAAATAATAGCCTGTCAGTCTGTCCGTCAGTGACCTAGATGCTTGTTCCAAAATGTAGATTCGGAATTAATAAAATTCAATAAATAATAATAAATATATGTTTAATATGCATGTAGTTCATAAATATAGTATTGATGAAAATTATGCTCGCATTTAAAGTCTTAATAAAGTTTTATTTTCCATACTGCAAACTTTCTTATTAATCACATCTATCGATGAAATTTGAACATTAACAAATGACTAATAACGTTGAAATTACAAGAACACAATTCCTTACCTATTATAGAGAATTTAATAATAATAAAATAGTAAGAGCCATGAAATGGAAAAGACTGGATGCGGCGATAAAGGAGATATTATGACAGAATTTATGGAGGATATAAGTAGTAAAATGCGAAGAGTGGATTTGATCAAAGTAGTAACTTAGATGGTACTTGAAATGTAGCTGAGATTTGATCATTTCATGAAAACCTTAGTAAAAAGTTTTGCGTTGGAGAAGTTGTTCACATTTTATAGATGTAAAATAAAGGTTGAATTAAAACTTAGGACTTTTTAATGATAAACTTATTAACTAAGTAAAATTAAATCTTGAGAACTGAGAAATTATGGGTTTTTAAAGAAGAATTCAGATGACATTCACTTCTATATTTTCCCGTAATGACAGTTGAAATTAATGACAGCTTCCCTGTCAATGTCAAATTGTCTCCAATAAATGATTAAAATTTACCTTTACAAAATAATGTCAATCACTACCATAGTATAAAACAAAGTCCCTATCCACCGTCTGTCTGTCCCTATGTGTACTTGGATCTTTAAAACTACGCAACGGATTTTGATGCGGTTTTTTTAATAGACAGAGTGATTCTTAAGGTAGGTTTATATGTATAATACATGCATTTTGCGCCCATGTGAAGCCGGGGCGGGTTGCTAGTAATCAATAATTTAATGTCCTACATATTGTTGACACTTACCATTTTTGCTAGATTTCCTATTATGTACTGGTGATGTGTATATTCTTGGTGCATGCGCGTACCGCTCCTTGTGTTCCGACTGAGACGCTACGCTCTCATTCCGGGACTTGACTTCGTCGGCGATGGAGTGACGATACTGCGACGTGTAGTTTTGTCTATTTGGACAAAATAGAGATGGATGAATTAGAAAAAACTTCATTGAAAATAAGTCGCACCAAAAACCTTAATTTACAGTTTGCCTGAACCGAGAATCACTGGCAAAAGTTGAGAGCGCCATCTAGTACGCTAGAGAACTCTCTGTAGTTCCTATCTCATAAAGCAAAGGTGCTATTTTATATTTGAGTCGATTAAGTCGTGATCATTTAGGAATATCTGGATAAAACTTAGCATATGTGAGTGACAAGTAAGCTTGACAATAATAAAAAGCAATTAACCCCTCCCCAATCCCTGAATCCCTAGCAATCCTAAATTTCCTAATCCCAAAAGGCCGGTAACGCACTTTTTTTATGGGACAAACCCGCCACAGCCTCCCAAAACCGCTGCAACTCCTGTAAGCCAGGATCTACAGTAGATACAACCATGAAAACACCGGAACACTGAAGTCGGCGCGTCCCAGGAACATGAGTAACTGTCTTGGTTCCCGCAACGAAGTGAATCAGAAGATATTATAAGAGGAGAAGAAGATAAAACTAAAAAGCAAAAAATAACTATTGTTAGTTCTTATAGGTTACCTACCCCCTGATAGGTTAGAAGTCGGTGCCATAAGTTCCATACAAAATTGTTCATTAAAACCTTAATAGGTACCTAATTCACAATTTTGTGGGTATTAAGTTATACCATTATGATATGAGCTTATGGCACCGACTTCTAACCTATCAGTGGGTAGGTAACCTATAAGAACTAATAATAGTTATTTTTTGCTTTTTAGTTTTGACTTTATGTTTGTTATTAGTTTTTGGTTTTTTGAAGTCGGTTTTTTAAACGCAGTTTTTGTTTTATTATTTCATAATTTTCAGTGTAAAGCTACATATACCCGTTTTATTACTTATAATCTACATAGGTGCAAAGTTCTAATCAATACAAATTATACAAGCCTAAACACAAGGTAGTTACTGTATACCGTTGAGGAGATCCCTTAACAATTACACTTCTTCATCATCAGACCCTTAATGACAGCCCCACTCTATCTAGGTGTAAAGTCCTCATCAATACAAATTAATCAAGCCCAAACACAAGGTAGTTAATATAAACCGCCGAGAAGTTCCCTCGACTGTCTGTCTGCTCCATCATCAGGTCGACTCCAGACCCTTATCAAATTGTAGTGTTTAAAAATCCTAATTGAAAAACATAATAGACGCATTACTCGCCCATAGAATTTTCGAAAGTTCCCCTCGGTTACCCTAGGATCCCATCATCAGATCCTGACCTCATGGAAATTGGACCATCTCGGAAGTATACCCTTTCAAACAAAACAAGAATTTTCGAAATCGGTTCACAAATGGCGGAGTACTGCGCGAACAAACAAAAAAAAAAGCGAAAAAAAAACAATCAGCCGAACATAGTACCTCCTCCTTTTTTTGAAGTCGGTAAAAACTATACTTTAACGGTAACGCACTTGTAACGCCTTAGTGTTTCAGGTGTCCATGGGCGGCGCTGATTGCTTACTATTAGGTAATCCATCTGCTCTTTTACCGGCTTATCCCATAAAAAAGAAAACAATTTTTCCTTTCTATGCTACCAGTACGGACGCAATATTTTGCCAATCAAATTGACAATTTATAACGAGTAATTACATCAGTTTATATAGTAGTATAATTAATATTTGTTTGTGGATAATGCGAGCGTGTTAACACAAATTGTTTGTTTATTTGTAATTATTGAATATTATATCAACTGTTGTTTTGTTCTAGTTAATTTAATGTAATATGTCTGTTATTGTTAGAGTAGGTATTGTATAACAATAATACGGTAACTTGAATTTTAATAAAGTATATTAGTTTCCATCGTAACTATGCCAGTCAAAATGAAGCCGTAAAATAAAAGACAAAGAGATGAAATTACACACGGCTGTTTATTTTATCAATGGTTTATATTAGGTCTACGTCTTATGAAACTACTGGTTACTTCCTCGCGGTTTCACACACTTTGCTTAGCTCCTATTGGTCGTGATGATAGCGTGATGTTTTATAGCCTATAGCCATCTTTGAAAATGCGCTATCTATCACAAAAATAATTATTCAAACCAGACTTGTAGTTACGGAGATTAGCGCGTTCAAACAAAAAAACAAACTCTTCCGCTATATATAATAGTATAAGATAGTATAAGATAACTATTTTTTATTTTATTTATCGTGTGATAGTAGCCAACGTTGACTCGTTTGTACACCATCTCGCCTGGTAGAGCCGCGATGGTAAGGCCTACAATGAAGCACGTTTGACCATTGACGTGGTCAAAAATGGCAATGATACACATTACCATGTGGTAAGTAAAAGTAGACACAATAATAAAAGAAATACAAAAATAAACAATATTCACTTACCGATGCCTTCTGAACAGTATACAGAAGAATGCCATAAGACATATAACGAGAAGTATGGAGCTGCAGATGATAACCAGCATGTTCAAGTCGACCAGATCTGATGGTGGACCGATTTCCTCTGTAACAAAGACATACATTATTTCACTAACTTTATTAACATAACATAACGTGATGTTATGACTTTTATCCCCGAAGAGGTAGGCAGAGGTGCACATTATGCCACTGTACAAAGTAACACCCACTTTTCACTATTTATGTTACGAGTCCCATGTAATAGGGGGTGAGCCTATTTCCATATACCGGGCACAATTTCAGTCTCTATGCAACAACTAAGATTTTTTAAAACCCAGTAATACTTTGAACGACCCGGAAATCGAACCCAAGACACCTTAGCAGTAACACAAGAAACGCGAAGCGAAGCAGCAGTAACACAAGAAACAATAGAACAAACTCTTATTTACCTACATGCAATATTATCATTCATATTTCATTCCCTATTTACATCGAATATACCACGGAACAATAACGTATGTAACAATATATTGCAGACATCAATCTAACTTCAACATAGTGCGATAATATCGCTCCAAGTTGTACATAATATATATGTCGGTAGTGTTCAGACTGAACAGGATATTTGTATGATAGTTTGAATAGTTCTTGTATTACAGACATATTGAAAACTAGCTTCTGCCTACGGTTTCATCCGCGTTCCTGTGGTACAAAAGAAGCCTATGTGTGATTCCAGACCATTATCTATCTCTGTTGTTACTGCGAGGACCACCCTGATGATACGGTGGAACACACAGTAGAGGAATGCCCTGCTAATCACCGCCGTGCCCTCAGGGATGTGATCGGCGACGGCGACCTCTCGCGTCCGGCCCTAGTGCGGGTCATGATGCGGAGCGAGGGGGACGGATGCCGTCTCCTCCTTTTGCGATGTAGTCATGCTAGCTAAGGAGGAGGCGAGGGGCATGAGGCAGCAAAACGCTGCCTCCTCACAACCCAACCGTCGCGAAGGACACTCCGGGCGTCGGGGATCGCGGGACGATGTCCGGCCATCGTAAGCGCGGGTCTGCAGACGGCGAGCATGGGTAGGTCGCCGCCCGACCAGAACCAGACCCGAGCGTGCGGCGCGTAGCGTTCCGCGCGCGCCTCAAAGAGCCATCAGACCACCATAGATGGGGCTCAGCTCCAGCTCGAAGTGCAGAAGTAGGAACAGGGTGGTTTTTAGTCAGTAAGAGTCTGACACTCCCTACCGCCACACCCAGGCGGGAGAAGACATTCGATGATATTCCTCCCTTAAAAAAATCTATCTCTGTTCCAAATTTCAATCCGATCTCATCAGCAGTTTTGACATGATTGAGTAACAAACATACATACAAAGTTACAAATTATTTATCGATCATCGACCCTACAGTTACAGCCTAAGACCCACCAACGGGCAACCTACATTTGACAAAGTTATATTTGCGTAACTGTGTCTAATCGGACAATTAAGTTTGTTTTTTAGCGTATATATCTTTGTCGAAGCGTCAACGCATATCAATCGATTTAGATGTGGCAACTATTGTTTGAGAACGTCAAGTAATTACTTGAGGATGGTAAGCGCGGAGTAATGGCAACACCGATGGAATAATCGATACGGATGTTTACTCAGACTTTGACATTTGACAGCGAATGACGTTGACAGACGTCACTGGGCGCGGGAAACAGTTTTGGAAAGACCGAGTTACTCCCCGCTAAACTTCCTGCATTCTCACTATTATCTGTAATTTTGTGTGATTTGACAATGTCGCGACCCACTGGTAGCGTATCTCCGACATATATAAATAAAAATAAATTACCGTTTTGATCTTGAAATGTTCGTGGAAGTCCAGGGAAGGTTTTAAAGGTGATAGTTTTTTTTACGCTGTACAAAGCAATTTAATTTTTATAATTATTAATAAAATATTATTTAAGTGTATTAGGAGACTATTTTTTACCCTAAGTGTGACGGTGCAAATTGACTCCGAATTTTCGCTGGTTTTATCTCAAATCCTCTATGGTTTATAATACTACTGTTGTCAGTGATAGTTCCAGGCTATTTTGTAAGAACTGAAAAATTATCATAGACATAGACAGTACAATTCAGGCAAAGTTTCAGTAGTATTCGTTAATAGAACTATATTTCGAACAGCTAAATAACTTGCTTAACTTTTAAAGAGTCAGAAACTGTGTCGTGACTTGTCCCTGTTGGACTTGTCCAACCATTACCTAATCTCCAAGGAACAAAATGACAGCCAAAACAAAATTGGAACCTTAGAGAAAAACAACGAAATTTTATAATAAACAAAAGAACGAACTTGCAAAAGAAATTACGAACTTGCTTAAATCACAAAGCTTTTGGAGTAACCACAAGAAAATTTATAACAAAACAAAGCGTTAACATAAACAGAAAAACAAAATCTTCTAAACGCGCTGTTTGCAAAGGTTTCGTTCATTTGAATTCCTTCCAAAAATCTCTATGGGAATCTGGAACTTTCTCTCGTACAATTTGTCTCGTGATTGCTCGGTTTTTAAAACTCCTACAATTCTAAAACATAACATCACGTCTTTTATCCCCGAAGGGGTAGGCTGAGGTGCACATTACGGCTCTTAATGCCACTTACTGTAACACCCACTTTTCAATATTTATGTTATGAGTCCCATGTAATGGGGGTGAGCCTATTGCCATATACGATGGAGCTCGTCGACCCATAAGCAACCTACTCACTCGGGCCTTGAAGACACCCAGGTTATAACCCTTCAGGAAACATAGACTCTGGCAAAGAAGCGAAGAAAAACGTTGATGCGTAGCGCTTCGTCCGTGTCGGTGGGACATTTACTATGAATAGATGATGCTTCACCGATTGTCTTGTGGTACGATGATGGAAGAGTCTGACACTCCCTCCTGCCTTACCCAGGCGGGAGAAGTCATTGGATGATTTAAAAAAAAAAGGGGAATCAAGTTTTGCAATTCCCCCGCTTACAATAGACACCCTGTATTGCTAAAAGTACATAACCAACATACTTACAAAATTGAAAGTCAAAAGTTCTAAACACAATCTCCACAATGCGCCCACGTTTATTAAGTTATTACTCAAACTTGAACTAAACTGAACGAGACAATTTCATCTGAAGCATCTCAGATACTAACTTTTGATACACAACTTCTAAGTTTCGATCAAACTTCTGTCATTTGTTAACAATTATGTCTTGTGAAGTGTAAGGGGTGTTTCATATTGAATGATAGTCGCGCGATTTTGTTTTGTGACATTATAATCGTTTTCTAGAAAGATGGTATATTAAAGAAGGGTCAAATCAAAAGTACGTATAGCCGACGAGCATGCATGAACTGACTGATGACTGATGAAGCGAAAGAGGCATGCAATTGGCGTTCTATAGTCCCTCCGTACCGCCTTGGGAGACAGGCGAGAGTATGTAAGTACGTACGAATGTTCTAGAAAGATTTGTTAAACGTGTTGTTGCTTTTCCTAGATTAATATTATTCCCGTCCTTATTTTCTATTACAGTATCGCAATGGTACGATAAAATAAATCTGTCATTAACACTATTCTACTCATAGGTGTTACAAGAACGAAGCCGCGGAAGGCCTAACGGAGTGAAAGCGAACCCCGCCAAGGACAGTGGACAACTAGCCGCGAGAGCGCATAGCCGCTATTCCGCGAGGCACCCTATTACATTAACTAATTTTAAGTTAACCCCTGTTTGTGTAGTTTTATAGACACCTGTTCAGTTAATAAACGTTTTCACTATAGTTTTCGCGCATTCGAACCTCATTTCCACCTCACACCCTGACGTAGAGGCTGCAATATAAAGCCCAACGTTACACTGGGCTCCGGCTCGAAGTGCAGGAGTAGGAACGGGTGGTTTTTAGTCAGTAAGAATCCGACACTATCTCTCGCCTAACCCAAAGCAGGAGAAGTCATCGGATGATTTTCACCCTTCAAAAAAAATGTGTTACAAGAGTCGATTAAGGGACCACATATTTGACAGAGCCCAGACACCTAGAGTTCTCTGTTAACCTGTCGTGTGTCTAAGACGTGGATCCACGCGAAACACAATGTATTTTCTATAGAGGTAGTGTCTCATATCAGTGCGTTCAAAGGTTAAAGAAATGGGAGATGTACGAACATGAACTGCAATCTTCAACTCTATTATTACCAAGCGTAAAAGTTATTGTAAACCCTCTTATGTACATATGTACATTGATTGGCCAGCACATAAACCTACCTACTCCAATCTGTCAAATTCATTGGATTTTCGACTATAAGTGAAATGATATAATAGAGAAATTTGGTTGAAAAAGATAGGTTGACCTGTTCGTCACCGTACTGGCTTCATCGTCGCCTGTCCCTGTCACTGATTGCTTATGATTTTTTTTTTTTTTTTTGATGGGCCGACGTTTGACCACTACTTCGCATGGTATCTTTTTTAACACATAACATAACATCATGCCGTTTTATCCCCGAAGGGGTAGGCAGAGGTGCACATTGCGGCACTTATTGTCCCTGTACAATGTAACACCCACTTTTCCCACTATTTATGTTATGAGTCCTATGTAATAGGGGGTGAGCCTATGTAGTATCTAGTATATGGCAATATACCGGGCACATTTCCAGACTCCGTGCTACTACTGAGATTTTTAAAAACCCAGTAATACTTTGCCCGACCCCTGCCTGGCAGTCGCACTGGCGATCACTCGGCCAATGAGGCAGTCTTTTTCAACAAACATTGTTTGAATAGTATTAAAGCTAAAACCAACCAGTGTGAAGCAACCTTAAAACCAATTTGTTGTTCTACAAGGCCGGGTGATCGATCATGGCTTCCAAACTATTTACATTAAGGAAATAAGTGAGATTGTCGGGTCAATGACCTGATTCCAAGGATTCTACTAAACTTATAATAGGATATTTTGTAAGACATTAAATTAATCATGTCAGAAGTTTTTCCTATGAATTTTGCTGAACATTTTGTATAAGGTTATTTTATTGATTGTAAGCATTAGGTACTCTTGTTATTACGATATAAAGACCAAAGAAGTAGTTGAACATAATGACTTAATCTCCGAAGAGGTCGGTAGAGGTGGTCATAATTACACAACATAACATAACCTCACGCCTTTTATCCCCGAAGGGGCTGACAGAGGTGAACATTACGGAACTTAGTGCCACTGTACAATGTAACCCACACTTCACTATTTATGTTATGAGTGAGCCTATTGCCAATCGTGTCTTATAATTTTTCATTACATAACTTACGGACTAAATACATTTTTAATTTTTATACCCTGTCATCATCCCAATTCTCGAATTCTCGAGACAGAACTCTTCGCTTCACCCTTGACTGATACTACGAGACAGTTCTCAACTAAATGAATATTAAATGACCGTTCACTTCGCACCGTCAAACTTTGTACTCACATCAAGCTAAACAAACCAGTCTGTCAAGGTCCTGCTTTATATAATATTTCCGAAGATTCAACGGTCAGTTTATACTGGCTTTGTATAGTTTAACGTGTAGGTGTGTATAAACTTAACATTAATAATATCTTGTCCAACTAAAGTTGGTACTAGGTCGCAGGTGTGGATGGAAACAGTTTATTTATTTTTATTTATCACATGCAAGTAATAAATAAAAATAAATTAACAAATATTTATTACATGCATACTTATTTTTTACATGCAAGTGTGGGAGAGCCATGCTTCGGCACAAATGGGCCGGCTCGACCGGACTTATACCACGGCCTCAAAGAAGATCGACGTGAAACAACGCTTGCGTTTTGTATCGTCGTGTGAGTGAGGTTACCGTAGGCCCAATTACCACCCTTCCCTTACCCAATTCCTGAATCCGCCACAATCCTTAAATTCCTAATCCCCAAAAGACCGGTAACGTACTTGTAACGCCTCTGGTGTTCCATCAGGTGATCCGTCTGCTTGTTTATCGGCTAATCCCATAAAAAAATGTATCTCTACCCCTCCCTTCGTGGGTTAAATTAACATTATGTCATGTTTATAATAACAGTAACCAAGTTATAAGCTAATGATGTTGTGTAAATAGATTTGGAGAACTAATAAGTTTGGTCCTAAAGGAATTATTGAACTTGCTCTGTACACAAATTGGTCCTTCGAGGCTTATAATTCTGTAATTACAAATTAATAAGCTGAATTGATTACAGGACGTGATTTGATTTGTAAACGGTTATGATAAAGCAGTTATGTTTATGTTATTAAGCTAATAAAATATATTACTGCCTCGTTGACCGAGTCGTCGTAATTGCGACTACCGGGCAAAGGGACTTGGGTTCTATTCCCGGGTCGGGCAAAGTATGACTAGGTTTTCAAAAAAATCTCAATAATAGCACGAAGTCGGGAATTGTGCCCGGTATATAATATGGCAATCGGCTCACCCCTTATTACATGGGAATCATAACCGAAATAGTGAAAAGTGGGAGTTACATACAGTGGTATTAAGTGCCGCAGATAATGTGCACCTCTGCCTACCCTTTCGGGGATAAAAGGCGTGATGTTGTGTTATGTAAAATATATTTTGATTTTAATGCTTTATTTGAAGATCTATGACTAGTTTTCACGGTTGGCAAATAGAATTTGAAATCTCAAAACTAACGTTTCCCCCAAATGCCGTTTCTACCTAGGTACTACTTTTTTTGGAAAATCCTAATAATACTTGGCCTGACCCGGCAATTGGTTTCGAAACTCCTTGCCCGGACAGTCGGCCAACAAGGCAGTCGATACGTGAACTTAGCAAATACATTGTACCTACGTCACAGAAATTGAACTCAAAACACATTATTCGTCAATCACACGTATTTTTTTTATTTAAACCAACATCACACTATAAACAAAAGTAATAACAACTTACCTCCATCCAAAGTCTTGGTGGCATAAGTATAAACGGTAGAAGCTGAGCCAGCGTCGTTTATCGCAGTCACTCTTAGCTGATACCAGTGCGCGGGAGCGAGAGATCCGACTGCGTATGACGTCGGTATGGAGCGTAGTGGTGGGGCCTGATAGTGGCCCTCGATGTAACTCCAACCGAGGTTTAGGTCCATGGGCTAGGAACAAAAGGAGTTGTTCAAAATAGTTGGTTTTCTCAAAAGGTCTCTATATTTTTTTTTTATAATAACTATCGTGAGACATACAAAATTAAGTAAAATCGCGGGTTACTCACGTGAATATATTGAGAAAAGCTCTACTAGTTTTGAACCACAGAGGGGTTCTTCCTCATGAGCAGCGTACGCGGTCGCGGCGACGTCGCGCAGCTCACTGGCTGGCGTTGGCGCTCGCTTCGGTGTTGCTACTTGCGCTGCGAGCCCAACGCCCAACCCGCGATTTTACTTAATTTAGTGTCTATATGAGTCTATAATTACATAACATATATAACATCACGCCTTTTATCCCCGAAGGGGTAGGCAGATGTGTACATTATGCCACTGTACAATGTAACACCAACTTTTCACTATTTATGTTATGAGTCCCATGTAATAGACAGTGAGCGTATTGCCATATACCAGGCACAATTCCAGACTCCGTGCTACTATTGAGAATTTTTAAAAACCCAGTAATACATACTTTGCCCGATCGGGGAATCAAACCCGAGACCTCTTGCCCCGGCAGTCGCACTTGCGACTACTCGGTTAACGAGGCAGTCAGGCAGGTCAGAGAGTTTATAGTTACATGCATCAAAATTTGGCCAGGAAGGTAATGTAGTCCCTCATTGCTTTGCCATAAAATATCATTGCATATGATGCTATTGAAAACTTGGAAATAAAATCTCTTATATTTCGTTTGGATTTTGAGTTCGAATTGTTTAACTTGAAACTTTTTGCTCAACAATTGCCCTTTGTTATCTAATTCGACTAAATTGAGATATCAAAATCTTTTGCAATCGAAAACTCAATTGAAATCACTCTCTTAAAAAAAGCCATAGGAGTGGGTATAACGGTCATTGAAACCGATGTTATTCTAAAAGACTTAGGGCCTTTTTGACACGATCTCCGGCCACCGTAAGCCTGCGGCCTGCGGACGGCGAGCACAGAACTCTCCGCCCGACCAGAACCAGGCCTGAGCGTACGGCGCGTCGTGTTCCGCGCGTGCCTCAAGGAGCCATCAGACCACCGCAGATGGGGCCTATAACAGGGCTGATGCCGATACGGAGCCGCGGAAGACTTAACGGGTTGCCGGGGCACCGGCTCGAAGTGCAGGAGTAGGAACGGGGTGGTTTTTAGTCAGTAAGAGTTTGGACACTAAAAAAAGCCCTGTTTCACAATATCTGGATAGCCGTTATCTACCAGATAAATTCGAATTAAGAACGCAATTTGTATAAACTATCTGTCATATAAAATCAGGTACTTATATGGAGATAGTAAAACCGGCGCTTAGTATACCAACTTTTAAATATAGAAAAAAAAAATGTTCCAATTTTAAAATGGCTTCCAAAACGTTTCTACAAAAATAAAACAAAACACTATCATACTCACAGCTTTATTCTCAGCTCGTTGCCAGATGTTGGATCCTAGGAGTCTATAGTCTACTTCCCATCGTGTGACGTCACAGCCACTGTCGTCCCAACCGCTGAGCTGAATGTAGATATGAGTGGCGTTGCTCCAGAGCCAGTCGGTTGATGGTGGGGATACTGGTGCTGTATGAAGATAAAGAATAGATTCGTAAAGCTAGATTACCACAAAAGTATTTTGTGTAATTTTGGTTCGTTATAATGGAGACACACATTTGCATATCATGTACTCTTATTTTAAAAGGCCGGTAACGCACTTGTAACACCTTTGCTGTTTCGGGTGCCCATATGCGGCGCCGATTGCTTACCATCCGGTGATCTGTCTGCTCGTTTAACGGCTTATCCCATAAATAAAAGTATCAGAAAGGAAGAATTTTAAAACATAACTTATGTAGGTTAAGCTGGACATTTTATCAAGAATTTTGAAACTGTCTATCCAAGTTCGTAAGTCAGTCTTTTTAGAAATCTAGCTGTGCATTTTAAACTGTTGATGTGCATGAAGAAGAGTAATCAAGAAACTAGATAGCTAATTGTTTCAAAGATATGACGGCACGGTTGGTGCTGCTGGCTGGGGCAACCGGCTGCTGGGTTCGATTTCCGCACAGAAAAAACTCTTTATCCCGGAACAACAATCTGTGAATCACTCACAGATAGTTGTTCCGGGTCCAGACCCGGGCATGACACCCAGGTGTCATGTGTAGGTGAACGTGTATGTTTGTAAACGCACCCACGACACAGTGGACAATTCTAGTGTGCGTCAACGTTTTTTCAAAAAAAACATAAAATGTACAAAAAAATATCATATGCAATGTCAGTAAATATCTTAAATAATCACCATTACCGACTAACCTTCAAATAAAATCAACAACTCCTTCGATACATTTACTAAAGACCAGCTGATTAATCCGCAATCTATTCCCAATCTAGAAAATCAAAATAAACAAAAGAGTAACAATATAACAATCTTCATTTACCAAGAACTGAGTCACGTATGTACATACATCGATGTTGATTTAAGCCTAGGATACAATAGGGGCTAAATGTTCTGCGACACGAGTCACCAGCAGCGATGGGTGAAGTAGTACGACTTTGCCGGACTTTGGTCGACATGCCAGCAGCATCAACGCCATAGTGGACATAAAACGCTATGTACCTCTAATCTATAGTGCAAGTGTGGGAGAGCCATGCTTCGGCACGATACGACCGGAGTAATACAACGGCCTCATAGAAGACCAACGTGAAACAACGTTGCGTTGTGTTTCGTCGTGTGAGTCCTCACTCACCGGGTACCGGAGGCCCAATTATCCCCCCCCTCCTCCTTCCCCAATCCTTAAATCCCCAATAATCCTCAAATTCCTAATCCCAAAAGGACGATAACGCACTTATAACGCCTTTGGTATTCCAAGTGTACATGAGCGACGCCGATTGCTTACCATCAGGTGATCCGTCTGCTCGTTTAACATTTTTATGCCATAATAAAAAAATTGTATGTCAGGCAAAATCGCCGATACATGTCGTCCAACATTTTTCCCTTAGTGTATCCTTGGCCTTAGATTCCCATACAAACAGATTGTGGCCTAATTTCCCCGACGAAGCGATTAGCACGTAGGGACCATGTAACGCGACCACTATTTATCTGTACTAATATAATAAAGTAGAAGGGTATGTTTGATAATAGTAATGACTAATGAGAGATTAGGAATGAAACTTTTGGGTACATATAGCCCTATAATACATATATTAGAGTCTGGGTTAAATATGACTGCAGAGTTGGCGCGGTGGCTGGGCAACAAGCTGCCGTGCGACGTGTCGCGGGTTCGATTGTTGAAACAACTCATTGTGACATAACATCACACCTTTTATCCGGGCACCGGGCAGAGGTGCACATTATGCCACTGCAAATATTGTAACACCCAACTAATAGGGGTATTACATGGGACTCATAATATAATTAGTGAAAAGTGGGTGTTACATTGTACAGTTGCATTAAGTGCCGAAATGTGCACCTCTGCCTACCCCTTCGGAGATAAAAAGGCGTGATGTGATGTTATGTTATGTTACTTTGAATCTAAAAGTTGCACTATTCCACGGAACTATCACCTTCCCTCAATCAAAGAACGTCAAAAAGTCACTCAGCTCAGAAGCCTCAATTTTATCATTGGCAAATTTCTTTATCGAAGACCAATACTCATTTTGAGTCACTTATCAAAGGCAAAACTCTTCATAAACATTTTTGTATTGAATATCCAAAGTACCTAATTTGGATTCGGCACTAAATCTTCGGTCACTATTTTCTATCCTTCATCATAGCATCTTGAACCTTACCAACTAAACATAATCAAGTGTACACAGCTCTAATACCGAAGTGATACCACGGCCTCACAGAAAACCGACATGAAGCAACGTTGTGTTTCGACGTGTGAGTGAGGTTACCGGAGGCCCAATTACCTTCCCCTTCCCCAATCTCCCCAATCCCTGAATCCCCAACGACCCTCAGACTCCTAATCCCCACAAAGCCGGTGACGCACTCGTAACGCCTCTGGTGTTCCAGGTGTCCATGGGCGACGCCGATTGCTTACCATCAGGTGATCCGTCTGCTCGTTTACCGGCTTATGCCATAAAAAAAACATAAGACTCACCTCCACCCAAAGTCGTGACATCAATATGAGCTGGTGCAGAAGTCCCAACACTGTCAGTAGCAGTTACTCTTATTGAATATTTAGTTCCACATTTTAGGCCAGCTAATGTATGAGTCTGTACTCCAGGTAGACGGTTCTCTCTGGACACTGGCCATGCTTCTTGCCAGAGACCGTCATTCTCTCTCCATGTGAGGTTGTAACCTAGGAAAAAAGTATTTTGTATTCATCAACAGCTTATAAATGCCCACTGCTGAGCTAAGCCTATTCTCACACGGAGCAGGTTTGAGCATTAATCACCACACTTGCTCAATGCGGGTTGGCGATTACAAACTCCTAACGATGTTTTCGTTCACCCTTTGTCAGTGGTGTCTAGATAAGCTTAGAAAGTATATATAACTCGGCAAAAGTCACATTGGTGCTTGCTGTTGGTAAGTTTCGAACCCGCACTCTCATGCATGAGAGGTGGGTCTTAAACCTCCGAGCCACCGCAAATATTGTATTAATATGAACAATATATCATTTGGTAAACAGATATGATAAAATTTTGGAATACATTCAAAAAAGCAAAGGTTATTAATAATAATAGTTAAATTGAATTAGGGGTAGCACTGAAAACAAAATATCAAACTCCACTCTATTGCGAACAACAATGATATCAAACCTTTATATTAAACAAGAATCAGATAAACATGACTGTTCATGTCTACAATGCACATCATCACCCAAAACAAGAACTTATACCAATAACAATTAAGTACAAATCAACTTACTTATTCCAAATCCCATAGAATCGTTGCCATATGATCTGATTTCATCCCACTCCACCATAATATAGTCTTTATAAGGCGTAGCTCTCAACGTGGGTGGGTCAGGTAAGGGCAATACTTTAACCGTGAACACCACTGAATCAGAACCGTACAGGTTTTTGGCTAAGCACGTGTAATTCCCGCTTAAGGATTGGTCTATGCCTAAAAGAAAAGAAAGGAATGTTATAGAGAAGATTTTCGAAAGAATTATCATCACAGAATTTTGATTTTGATAACTAGTTACAACCGGTTTTCTGTAAATAGGCTAGATTATTGTCAAAATTGAGCGAATTTGTAGTACGTATTATTTCAACACGAATTTCAATGACTGGGAAATCGGGCTCATCAACAATCAACAACAATGGAAGCCAAACTCTAAAGGTGTATTTCCAAGAAACGAGATTCATTTTCTTCTATTTTTTGTTTAACTCAATCTCATTCTTTACTTTTTCTTCTTCTTTTTATGGTGCCACTTTTTTCCTGAAGGCTGGCCGTCAACTTTTTGAATTGGTCCTTGTCATTGGCCAGGCGGAAAAGTTGCTCCACAGAGCTGATACCAGTCCACTCCCGAATATTGGGCAGCCACGACTTTTTCCTTCACCCAGCGCTTTTCTACCCTCCCACCTTACCCATCATTATAAAGTAGAATAAGAAATAGCATGTATTTGTCATATTCTTTACTTAGCCTACTCCTAATAATTTTTACATAACAAAAAATAAATCAAGATGTCCACTCACTCTTAATCAGCAAACTGTCATCTCTATTCCTTGTGAATCGTGGGTGATGTGTGATGATATTCTGGTTGTGATACCAAACGGTCCTTGGAGGCGGGGAGCCGACACTCCGGCATTCAAGTAGCAAGGAGTTCCTTACTGCTACTGTGATCTCTCCGCCGAGGGACGCGACTCCTGCTACCACTAGATCAAACAAAAATCCAGTTAATATTTAGAGAATAAGACAAGCTGTGAAGTAAAAGATCTTTTTTTAGACTACAGTGTAGTATTGAATACTAATACTAATACATTATTTAAATCTGTTTTTAAGAATCTACATTATTTCCAATTTGTTCCTTATGACTTTTCGATTAAGTCCGAAAACCGTATATTATGAAATCAACACTGTTCTAAAGTATTGCAATATGTTGCAATCATATATATATATCTGCATCTATATATATTGCATTAGCATCTATATATATTTCAATCAGTTAATTACTTACTTATTCAACGACATTTCTTAAATAACAATTTAGAATTTTAATTTTAGTGTGACGCTACAGAAAAACAGTAGATCATTGTTCAGAATCAAAAACTGTGAAGTACTATGCTTCAATTTATTATGGAAAACAAATAATATAATCTGGTCCTTTGGTACGGAAGCTCAAATCCCAAAACCTCGTGTCACATGAAATAATCCATCACATTCCGAATTGAATTTAACACAATACACAAAAACATATCCAACGCATATTTTTCCATTCAAACGACAACATTACATCAAGGCGTTTTCTTCCATTGAACCTTCACACTGAATATCGCCTCACATCAAGCTACAGAAAACCAGTATAAACTGACCGGTGAATGTACGGAAGGATCATATAAAGCGGGACCAAGATAATTTTTGTTCAGCTAGATGTGTAGTGTGCTAGTATGTTGACAAACAATCGTATGATGGGTCGGAACAACTACTTGTTGGGTATATAAATATTTGTCAAAGTGAGTGTAAGAATATGTTATGGGATGCGCTCTCGATTTCCTTTTGTTTTTATAGTAATGTAGATAATAATATGTTCGTGGTGCTATGGAGCGCGTTGAGTTAGTTCTGATGGTATGGGTAGGTTGTTATTATACATGATAATTATGAAAAAAGATCAAGTTGTAAGACACTTTTTGCCTTTATTGTAATTAGTCTCTGTAATAAGAGGTTAGACACATTCAAAACAACATTTCACTCGTCACTAGAAAATTTGATAAATATAACATTAAACCTAAGATGCTGAGACTGCCTCTTTGTCCGAGTGGTCGCAAGTGTAACTGCCGGGCAAGGGGTCTCGGGTTCAATTCCCGGGTCGGGCCAACATTTATACATTTTATAGTGGCGGGCGTTAAGTGTCGTAATATGTGCAAATCTGCCGACCTCTTCGGGGATAAAAGGCATAATATGTTAATGTAAACCTAAGATCGTGAATTTGCTAAATAAAGCAAACATCGAGAAGTTCATTAAATATTTTTTGTTTCCTGTATAAAATGTCAATACAGGCAGCTCTGTATTTTCAGCTTTCTACATATAGGGAGATTTCATTACTAAATAAAATAAAGAAACAATCAAAACTCAACCACACCCATTACAAATAAGCTCCAATTTCCAAATCAACGTTTTCGTACCAAAGGACCAAATTACACTTACCTCTTTGCGAAGGAGTATTGGTAACCCTTCGGCTCTCTGGTCCTTCTCCCACTGCAGTACTAGCAGTCACCCAAACATCATACTGACGTCCTTCCATAAGGCCTTTTAGTTCCAAAGTCTGGGACTTCTCATAGGCTTCTATTATGCTCTGGACGTCCACTCTAATGGCTTGTGGGCCGTCGTTGCTGGTTGGAGGAATTGCATCGTGAGAAGTAAGTTTGTTTCATTATAAAGTTCTTGTGAATTAAAGTCGATAGCAAACTCAATGACATGATTTTGTTTCTTTATTTTTGTGGATCAAAAACCTATTAGTATTCAGTAATTGTGTAGAGAAAACCAGAATGAATATTAAAAAGAAGAATTTTATTAAGTGCAGGAGAGCCATGCTCTGGCACAAATGGGCTGGCTTGACCAGAGTGATACCACGGTATTACGGAAAATCGACGTGAAACAACACCTGTGTTGTGTTTCGTCTTGTGAGTAAGGCCCAATCTCCGCTATCCCCGAATCCGCAACAATCCTTAAATTCCTAATCCCTAAAGGCCGGTAACGTAATTGTAACGCCTCTGGTGTTCCGGGTGTCTATGGCAGATTGCTTCCCATCAGGTGATATGTATGTTCGATTACCGGTTGATCCCATTTAAAAAAAGAAGCCAGTAGAAGAAAAATAATGAGAAGAGAATAAAAGACGTGGATGTCCGATAGCTTTCACATGTTGTAGGTATTTCTGCATTGAATATCTAGTTTCTCATGTAGTCCAGAAAATCTAAGCTACTCTAATAATAAAGAGATAGGGATTTTTTTTTAAGGTGGGAATATCATCGTTTGACTGCTCCCGCCTGGGTGAGGCAGGAGGGAGTGTCAAACTCTTACTGACTAAAAACCACCTCGTTCCTTCTCCTGCACGTCGAGCTGGAGCCCCGGTTACCCGTTAGGTTCTCCGCGATAAAGAGATAGGGATAGATAGTGGCCAAACGTCGTACCATTAAATACAGGGTGTAAACGCATCGCTCCCGAAACGCTGACAAAAAGAAATTGTTTTCAATATTTTAATTGTTTTTGTTTCCGTGTTATTCATGCACCATCAGACATAAACAGTTGTTTACAAACTATTATCTGATGATTATAAAATATCATTTAACTCGTTACTTTTATGAACATAATTCTTGTTATTTACCATCAACTGTCAGCGTTCTACGGGAGCCTTCTATTTACACTCTGTTTAAAAAGACTACCTCGTTGGCCGAGTGGTCGCAAGTGCGACTGCCGGGCAAGGGGTCTCGGGTTAGATTCCCGGATCGGGCAAAATATTATTAGGTTTTTAAAAAAAATCTCTGTAGTAGCACGGAGTCTAGAATTGTGCCCGGTATATGGCAATTGGCTCACCCCCTATTACATGGGACTCATAACATAAATAGTGAAAAATGGGTGTTACATTGTACAGTGACATAATCTACACCTCTGCCTACCCCTTCGGAGATAAAAGGCGTGATGTTATGTTATGTTTAAAAAAAAAGTCGTACCTAGCAGTAGGCTTGCAGTATACAGTATAATGTAGCAGTCTTCCATTGGGTTGTCTGGGCCGCTTCCAACTAACCAGTAGTGTGGTCGATGATTGCGCTAAGAGTTTGATCTCCGCTGGAGCTTCGGGCACTAAAATAAGAATCGATTTAGTGGAAAAGAAACTTTAAAATTATGATTGACAAATTGCTTGGGAAGGAATTTTGCAGATTTTTTTTTATGTATATTTTTCTTGATTGACTATTGTCATGTCATTCTATGTATAGGGTGACGTAAAATTATCTCATGATATGTTTTTTTAGTTCAGGTACCAAATACTTCTTGTTATTATAAGCTATATTCCGCGACACGCAACGCGGTGACTGTAGCAGCTGGCTGCTCATGTATATGAGCCTCTTGCATGGCTTGAAACTAGTCGAGTCTCTCGTCAAACAGTTACGTGAGTAAGCCAAAATAATAATAATAAATTTAGTATGTCTCACGAATGGTTTAAAATAAAAATACTTTTTGAACTTTAAAATATAGCTCACACTTTTATAATACACGTCAGTTAAATAAAAAAAAAACACATAATAAAACTCTACATAGAGTCAAGAAATCTTACCATCTTGCAACGTAGAGCAGATAATTGGAAAGGAGAAAGGCCCAAGTCCATAGTTAGAGAACCCAGCCACTTTGACCGTATAGTTAGTGAATTTGTAGAGTCCCTGCAGCCGAAGTTCCGTCACAAGCGATGTAGAGTTCATCCATTGTCGACCTGTTGGATTTGCATAATGATAGAGACAGTATGGCTGAATAGTGATTGCTTTGTGTAGAATGTAGAGTTTGGTAGAGACCTTGTTTTTGTTTGTGGTCAACGGAGTGGAAGTAATCATAATATGTTTTGTTGGTATTGGTAGAGTCGGTTTGGGGATATTTTTGCAACGGTATCGTGTGGCTCTACATTTGAATTTTGGTTGGTTTCAGTGTTTGTGTATTGAGATAGAGATGCTGGGTTTATTTATGAACAGGTTTTTAAATATGGCCCCCTTTAATTTACCCACAATGCAATAATCATAATTTTTGAAGTTAGTATGCAGCAATTGTAGCATAAATGATGAGTAGGTAAACTTAACATTAAGAGACACCCTAGGTATGAGTTGTAACAGGCGTTGCACCGTGGAGGCTCTGAGACACGTCTCTTTTAGAGGACCCGGTGTCTCCATACAGGTGTTGAGGGTTATCATCGAGGTGGTTTTAGTGAAGTAAATATCCCACATTAAGTACTTTTTTATCCTGAAGGTATCCGTCCGTCCGTCGCGTCCTCAAGAAAAAAGGTAAACATAGCATTTTTTTTTTAAAAAGCTTTGTTTTACACTAGGATTTTCTCCTGTGTCGTGGGTGCGTTTACAAACATACAAGTTCACATACACTTGACACCCAGACCCGAAACAACAATTTGTGGATCACACTAAGTTTTGTTCTGTGCGGGAATCGAACCCGCGGCACGCTGCACGGCAGCCGGTTGCCCAGCCACCACAATAACCGTGCAGTGAAACTATACATTATGACTAAGAGTTTTGACAATATTTTTAGTAATGGAACCATCAAAGAAGAGTCTCAGTCTGACCACATCAAACTAATGATACTAAAACATGACTTCGATTCTTTTATCCAATAAGAAAAAAAAATCCAACCAATCACACCCACCCTGCGCCGCGTATAACACAGTGTAGCCAATCAGCGCGCCCGCTTGCTTGTGGGGCGGTATCGGCTGCCAACTCACGCGCAGAGCTGTTGACGTCACTCCTCCGCATTCTACTGACGATGGGCCTTCTTCTGGAGCTGTGATCAAAGAATTAGAATGAATAAAATGAATTATAGTTATCTAATTTGAAAACAATTTAACCTTTGCTTTTTTCATCAATCTTCATATTTAGAAATCGGAACTGTTTGTTGCCAACACTTTAAAACCCGGAGAATTGTTGTCAACAGTATGTACAAGGATCGAACTTGAGCGTTATCTCCAATAAGTAGGTTTAATCTCTGGCACATGTTTTTAATTGTGTAAAAAATAAATAGAATGCTTACTCTTGAAACCTATATCAATTTCAAAGCAAATTGAATCCAATAGAATCTCAATAATTATTCAATGTCAAAACTATACAACCCTTATCGTAGCTGTTAAAATGGCATTCAGAGTACCGAATATAAATTCAAATACCATTTAGTTCATTAATTATCCATCCAAGACAGAAGTAATGGGCGCTAGTGTTGCACTCAAGAGTACGATATTTCACAATAACACTGTTGATCGATCGGGATTGGATTCAAGAGTAAGCACACTGGTCGCGCCACCAGATTGGTTGCGTAACCAAGCCGAAACCAGTTGAGTTAACTCTCTATAGAGCTATATACATTGTTGGTGGCGGCAACTGGTTGCGCGGCCATGGTATCCCGGTGACGTGTAGCCCTTAGCTGTTTTTATGATATTGGTCTATGATAATACACCCCGCTTAAGATGCCGCACTTTAAGACGCCCACTTCTTATGCATAAGGGTGCGGATTCGAAACCTATCAACTCCAAGTACAAATTTTAATGTGACTTTTCCGAGTTATACATACTTTCGAAGATTATTTAGACACCACTGACAAATGGTGAAAGAAAACTTCGTGAGGAAACATCATCACGCCTTTTATTCCCGAAGGGGTAGGCAGAGGTGTACATTACAGCACTTAATGCCACTGTACAATGTACAATGTAATGGTATGGAAACCTGAGTTTATAATTTCTTATTATCAATTTGAAATCGTCAACCAGCATTGAGCAAGCGTGTTGATTTATGCTCAAACCTTCTCCGTGTGAGAGGCCTTTGGTCAGCAGTGGCCACTTATAGGCTGTTGATGATGATAAATACACTCCCTTTAGACCTTCTTAACACGAAATTCATTCTATTTAATTCAATCAGTTCTATTTAACTACTACCTACCTAACTTATACGTAGAAAACAAACGAAAACCAGACGTCGAACATCTTGGATTCAGTTCAAAACTCATACATATGTAGCAGAAGTCAAAAGCTAAACAAAACAGAACAGAATGATTATTATTATAGTAAAGTTTATCTTAATAGCCAAGTTTCAGTTGAAACTGTAAGTAAATTCAAGCATTCCAAGCAAAATGTATGGTACTGTGAAGTTTTGTGTAATAAAAACAATTACTTCGAAGTTATTTGGGTAAGAAGTGTTTGTTATTAACATTGTTAATTTTATGTTTGTTTGTTTAAAGAAAAATAAGTCTTATTTCGTTTGTAATAATGTCTCTTATTCGCGGAAATGATAACAAGAGTAATTTTTTTAATGTTTTTAATGCTCTCAATTGGGCCTCCGGTAGCCTCACACATTATTTGGTTTGTTAATTTAATGTTTGTTTGTTTAAAGAAAAATAATTCTTATTTCGTTTGAAATAATGTCTCTTATTCGCGGAAATTACAACAAGAATAATTCTTTTTTTAACGTTTATAATGCTCTCTATTGGGCCTCCGGTAGCCTCACACATTATTAGGTTTGTTAATCTTATGTTTGTTTGTTTAAAGAAAAATAAGTCTTATTTAATTTGTAATAATGTCTCTTATTTGCGAAAATGACAACAATAGTAATTCTTTTTTTTACGTTTTTAATGGTCTCTATTGGGTCTCCGGTAACCACACATATACGACGAAACACAACGCCAGCGTTGCTTCAGGTCGGTTTTCTGTGAGGCCCTGGTATAACTCCGGTAGAATCGGTTATGGATTAATTACTATGGGCCCATGGCATGGTTGTAAACTAGTCGAGAACCTCATCGAGCAGTTACGACATAAATTAATTAAGATTTTGTCCTTACGACCTCTTGCTCCCATATTATAGCAACGAAAAAAAAACGAATAAAAGTCTTATAATAAATACCAAAAGGCATACTTTTTAACAACCTGCCTAAAACCACTGACATGTTATGTAATGTAAAATTAAGGTCGAAATTAGTTGACATTTTACAACCTAACTTCAAAGTTGAAGGGACAAAAGTATGAAAAGGATCGTAGGAAGAAAACTGTTTTCAACTTTTCCCCTTAAGCAAAAGGCGAAGTTTTGATAAAACGAGTGAAAGAAAAGAAAAATTCAAAGTGTTACGGGTAAAGTTTGCTTGCTAACAGCTACGTTTGGCATTATGTGATGTTGTTTTCTTCTAGATTGTTCTAATGCAGAGCGATTTTTTTTATGAACTGTTAAGTATAATGGGATTCATTAATGTTATATTCTTTATAAATTACTAGCTTTTACACGCGGTCGCGCTCGCGTCACGAAAGGATAAAAAGTAGCCTATGTAACATATACCAATACACACAGCGCCGTCTATACCAATACTTTTGTTTTCCCTCGGGAATATCAAATTTTTCCGGGATAAAAAGTACCCTATTATTTAATCCAGACTTATAACTTTACGTCTGCAAAAATTCAAAGCAATCGGTTTAGTAGTTACGTCGTGAAAGCGGAACAAACAAACAAACTCACTCTAATATTAGTAAGGATTATGTTTTCGGCTTACTCGCGTAATAATTTGACGAGGAACTCGACTAGTTTCAAGCCATGCTAGAGGCTCATATTCATTAGCAGCATTTCGAGACCCGCGACGCGGCGACTGACGCGCTGCTTCTATTATTAGAGGTATATTCTTTTTTAAACCACGTGGCCAAGTAGCAGACTTACCATGTGATGGAAAGCTATTGATAGATATGGATACCCACAATACCAGTGGTGTTACAAGTACGTTGCAAGGGATTGCGTAATTGACTGCATGTTTGGTGCGGTAGCTGGTCAACCGCCTGACGTTCAGTATGCCACGGGTTTGATACCCGCACGGAACAACTCTTTGTGTGATCCACAAAATGTTGTTTCGGGTCTGCGTGTCATGTGTATGTGAATTTGTATGTTTGTAAACGCACCCACGACACAGGAGAAGATCCTAATGCGGGGCAACGTTTAAAAAAAAACATTTTAACATAGCAACGTAACCGTCTTTAAAAATTACATACAAGAACAAAAGCCTTTAAAAAGGTAAGGAGAGTAATTATTAAAACGGCATAAAGTAAGCCAGAATTATAAGGAACACGATAAAGGTTTACGACGGGAACTTTGAGAACAGTTGAACCAATTTACATAGTCAATGTAAGATAAAATATTATGAAGAAGAAAGATTTTGATTGTTTGTTTGTTTAAGATTTTTTTTAATGGGACAAGCCCGCTACAGCCTTCTAAAACCGCTGCAACTCCTGTAAGCCTTTTTTTCTCCTCTATTAATATCTTCTCACTTATGTCGTTGCTGGATCCAAAGCAGTTAGCCATGTCCGTGGGACGCGACGGACTTCAGTGTTCCGATGTTTTTTATGGTTGTATCTACTGTAGTCCCTGGCTTACAGGAGTTTTGAAAGAAAGAAGAATGAAAGAAAGAAAAATTGATTATTTTATTTATTGTTTTTGGGACGTTGTATAGGAAATTCTTCGAAAGTACTGGAGTGATTTGGAAAATTCTTCCAATGTTGGAAAGCAGTTTCATGGGGAGTGATGTAGGCTATTTTTATTCCGATATTCTCACAAGTTCGGGGCCTACATACATGAACAGCTTAAGAGGGTTCACTGCTGGACGTCGGTGCGTTTTGCATGAATGGAGTTTCTTGCTCGTTCTTCTCCATTCGAAACTACACTTTGGAACGACCGTCTAGCTTCAGTAACAGATAGGCGGACGGTTAATCTATTGTTGACGGTTCAAAAGTGCCTAATTAAGGATTAATTTAAATAATTGCTTTGAATTTGGACCATATTCACAAAAGACGGTTTTTTGAGGGGGAAAATCATTCAATGACTTCTCACGCTTTGGGTTCGAGCGAATGTCAGACTCTTACTGACTATCATAAAAACCACCTCCTTCCTACTTCGGCACATCGAGGCGGAGCCCCGGGAATCTGTTAAGTCCCCAGCGGCTCTGTATCAGCATCAGCCCTACTGGGCCCCTGTGGTGTGGTGTGTGATCTGTGTGAACTATGGTGATCTAATGGCTCTTTAAATTATCTCTGCACTGACAGATTAGAGATTGCGGTTTAGAAGCATCAGATTTATCAGAGACCGCTGCTGCTTGGTCTCTAAAATATAGTATGTAGTCTATTAATCAAGTCTTAAGACACCCATGGAAAGAGAAGAGGTGGCGAAAAATGTATCCTACTCTACCATAGCTACACGACAAATCAGGATCTACTCGAGAGGAAATTGCTAAATTCCACCGAGTACAATCAGGTGGAAAGTTTAAAACAAAATTTCTCTCATCATAATTCTCTTTGGAACGGGGTGATAATGCGGACGGTTATCAGTTCAAGACTAATTTGATGATTTAGAATTTTGTGAGAGAAATCGTTTTAAAGGTGTCAGAGGGTTTGATAAAATCTTGACTAAAGAGGTAGACACAGGTATATTTATATTGACACTTCTTTATCGGAATTACACACACTTCTAATTCTATATTATAACTTTCGTGGGAATTTTCTTTGCTTTTTTGTTTCTTAAACGTTGCCCCACACTAGCATTATCTCCTGTGTCGTGGGTGCGTTTACAAACATACAAGTTCACATACACATGACACCCAGACCCGAAACAACAATTTGTGGATCACACAAAGTGTTGTTTCGTGCAGGAATCGAACCCGCGACACGTTGCACGGCAGCCGGTTGCCCAGCTACCGCACCAACTGTGCAGTCGTACATTCTCAGTATTTATTATGTTTTCGGCTTGCTCACTTGCCAGTCTTGCTAATAACCGTTTGACAAGGAACTCAGGGCGTCAAACAGTTACGTGAGTAGGCCGAAAACATAATAATAATAATTAACACTTCTAATTGTTGTTTTAATATTAGGTCGAACTGTAAGTAAGAATCGGAATTACACATACTTCTAATGAAACTTTTAACATAATGAAACTTTGTAATTCTATGTAGATTAGAAGACCATGCAATGTTAAGAGAAAATCAAGCTGGTCTGATGATAGAATTGGAAGGAGACTAATGAAACTTGAACTACCTACTAGTAAAAATAGGTCCTAGGTAGATATCCTGGTGGCGAAAATATGTGACTCGCCGCCCGACCAGAACCAGGTGGCTTACTCTTGAATCCAATTCCGATCGATCGACATTGGTATTGTGAAATTTCGTACTCTTGAGTTGCAACACTAGCGCCCATTGCATCCGTATTGCGTGGATATTGAATGAACTAAATGGTATTGAGTATGGCGTTATATTCCGTACTCTGAATGCTATTGTAACAGCTACAATTGTGGTTGTATAGTGTTGACATTGAATAATTATTGAGATTTTATTGGATAGAAATTGCATTGACATTGAGATTGGTTTCAAGAGTAAGCACCCAGGCCCGAGCGAACTCAGACCACCACGGTTGGGGTTGGTTGCCCTACAGGGCTGATACAGAGCCGCGGAAGACTTAACGGGTTGCCGGGACTCCAGCTTGAAGTGCAGAAGTAGGAACGGGGTGGTTTTTAGTCAGTAAGAGTCTGACACTCCCTCCCGCCTCACCTAGGCGGGAAAAGGCATTGGATGATTTTCCCCCCTCAAAAAAAAAGGTGGCGAGAATATGTAATTTGAAGCGTGTTCTCAGTTTTATTAACTAATAGTTTTTTTAATGTAGTACAAGTTATTTTAGTACTAGAGAGTGAGTCTAGGTACTGCTACTTACGTAATAATAATTATACTTTGTGCTTGCAGGCAATTCTAGACTTTAAGATAATTATTTTAAAGTTTATTTTAGCATAATGATATTATGTGTCTACGCCCACATTGCGTCAATTAAGTGAAATATAAATGTTAAGAGCCAAGTACATAATGTAATTCAACGACGTTTAATTTAAGACTTCATGTTATCACTGAGTATTGCGAAAATATATAAATTCTGGTAACATTTCGACTCAGCCCGAGAATCAAAATCCGTCGACAGCAATCATGATTGCAATAATACCAATCTAAGTGACACACACACTACACTAATATTTGAAGTACGAAAGTCAGTGTGTCTGTCTTGTGTCTTTGTTCGTCTTTCACGCAATAACGAAGAGACAAATTTCCATCATTTTTTAAGTGGAGATTTTTTAATTTTTTTTTATTCTTTTATTCACCAACAATTGTACACACTAGATCAAATATTAGGTTACATGCAATAGATACATACTTTAGTGTTACAATCACTTAAAGGTAAACACCACATGCATAAAAAGGCTGTACAAGGAAGACAATAGTAAACAACTTTAAATTAACAAAATAACAACTTAAATTAATCTGAGTTTAAAGTAATTCAAAATAATAGATGCTATGTGAGAGCCACCCCTTGAATGAATTAAGAGTGACATAGGCTTTAAAACATTACACTATTGTCAATAGGAGCTAGAGCTAGAGGAATAAGAGCTAGTTTCTATTAAATATCGAAAATCGTAATACTTCATTCTCGTGAGAACACTAAGAAAAGCTTTCTTTCTTTCTCATGAGCAGCATGCTCCGTTGCGGCGATGTGGCGCAGCCTACTACGTCAGTATTTTCACGTCAGAAACCCGCGATTTTTAGTTAATTTAGTATGTCTTATGATAGTTATTATAAAAACAATCTTATTACTTAGGAAATTAGGATTCTAGCTTGAAATTTAAATGTAATGCTCGATAGTACTAAACAAATAAAACAAACCTCTTTCGTCAACTCACCCTTGTCAGACAAAACCTAACTAGTAATACAAATGTATGTAAAGTCAGTTGATACAATTAACGACCTTAGTTGATTGATTATCCGAACTCCTTAATGATGGTTTTCCTCTAAACTAAAATAAACAAGGAAAAGAAAAGACAATCGGAGTAGACGAGGGCCTAATGAAGAGTGATTGATCCTTATGGGATTACGTAGACACCGACCAAATAGGTAAAATGTACATTAGACTTTTTGTAGAAACTTGGACATAATAAATGTTGGATTTGTTTGATTTTTCTTACGCGCTAGCTTGAGTCTCTTGTTCTTTCTATTTGTGGGAGAGCCATGCTTCGGCACTAATGGGCCGGCTCGACCGGAGTGATACCACGGCCTCTAAGAAGATCGACGTGAAACAACGCTTGCGTTGGGTTTCGTCGTATGAGTGAGGTTACTGGAGGCCTAATTACACCCCCTCTACTCCAATCCCCAACAATCCTCAAATTCCTAATCCTAAAAGGCCAGTAACGCACTTGTTACGCTTCTGGTGTTTCAGGTGTCCATGGGCGACGCCGATTGCTTACCATCAGGTGATCCGTCTGCTCGTTTACCGGCTTATACCATAAAAAAAAATTCTCAAGAAAAGGACAAGAGAACTCTTCAACCCGTCTCGAATAGAATGGCCCGTCCGTCCGTCAGGTTATTAAACAAGCTGTAGTCAATAATCCTCTTAAATCTGTCCTTAGATTGTGAATTGAAACTTGTAAATATGATAATGAGATATTGTATTCTGTTATATATGTATATCAGTTGTTGTTACCCGTTTGTATAATGTTAATCTGTATTTATTTAATACTAAAGTCAAAGTCAAAGAGTATAATAAGTATAGGGGAGTCAAAGTCAAAGTCTGTCACTTTGACTTTGTATAATGTTAATCTGTATTTATTTAATATTACTATGATGACATCTTAACGGGAATCCAAAATGGAGGAATGACATACTGCACCGATTCCAATGGGGCCTATCGTATTTTTGCTCACCAAATGTAGTGTGCGTGAACCTCTCGTTCTTTCTCCAATAGAGAATTGCTAGTGTCACGCCATTGGACATTTAAAATTTGACAGCTTATCTGATTGGGCAAAAATACCCCTTCCTACATTATCGCCATCTGCTGAGTAAAAATACGGTAGTCTCCATTGAAGTCACCTAAGTCATAAGACGCTTAAGTCTAAGAAATTATGGATGAAATTCCAAATATTAACACAAGGTTGGAAAAATACAGTATGTGTGCTTTCAACCTTTACTAAAAGTGAAAATTATACTTTACAATTATACTAAAGTCTAAATCATTTATTTCGATTATACCACAAAAGCACTATTGAACGGCAACAAAAAAAATAAAGTGAAGCTATTTGCTCATTCCAAGATGTAGATTCCTATGGAGAAGAACTAGCAAGAAAGTCCATAGGTTAATCTTTTTCAATCAGCTTCACAATACAATTGTTTAGTTACATTACATAGTTTTGTTGGTTAGATTGTGCGAGAACAATGTACCACCAAAATCCAGTCAAAGTCTAAGATTACAATTTCGCAATAATCTGTATCCAAACACAGCTAACATTACAAAACCATAGATTGATGACCCTACCACGCAAGACAGACATGTATTTCAAATTAATCTTTATTTCAGCACCCTTACCGTTCTATTTGGTTTGTATCATCAATATCACTTACCACCTTCTCGCGTGTCTTGAAACAGTGGAATTGAGAAAGGTCCGGATCCTGCACTGGTAAACGCGGCCACGGATACCGCGTACCTGTGCAAATAAGATTTGAACGAAGATTAATGTTAGGAATATTCATTTTGAAGGAGGTTCGTGTATTATGATCGTTTTGAATCCGTGTGGGACGTTTTAGTGTGGGTTGCTTAATTGATTTTTAATTAAATTGAGACATAAATTCGTCGATAGTAAGTTTTTCATTCATCTGATCACAATTAAGACTATTTTTGGTACAAGTTATAAGTTAGTCCTGTTATACTTATCTAGTTTACTAGAAACAAAAAATTGCTTTTAGTCTTAGGGTTCCTTTATTATTTTTATTTTTTATTTTAAAAGACTTCATGCATATACTATTGTACAAGGTGGGCTTAATGCCTAGGGCATTCTCCTCCAGCCAGACCTTTGGGTGATGCAGAGACAAAAACAATGGTCGATGCAAGAAGCAAGCGTATTTAAGACACTACAGAAATGCATAAAAAAAGGATAGTATAGACTTACATAAAATAAATCCCTATATAAACTTACATGTATATGACATAACAATAAACATACACAATTATATTACATATACTACTTAGACGTAACATAACTATACATTATTCTATACTTTAACTTAATTATTTTAGACGAAGACAGAGAACTTAGTTTTCGTATCTGAAAAGTGTGTTTATGTACACACGGCTACACATCGAGCTTTACATAACCAGTATAAACTGAACGTTAAATGTGCGGAAAGATGATGCGACGCGACACCAGGATAAACTGGTTTTGTATAGATTGATGTGTGGCCGTGTGTATAAACTGTACTTACCTAACACCTTTCAGTAGCCCAGTAACGACTGTCTCTTGTTTCGCATATAAAGATGTAGTTTTTATTGTCTTGTCACTTGTCTCTTCTGTTTCTAAAAAGATACATGCTTAATTAATATGGTGACACACATAAACCAAATATGAGTACAAAAAATTCCCCCGCCTGGGTGAGGCGGGAGGGAGTGTCAGACTCTTACTGACTAAAAACCACCCCGTTCCTTCTCCTGCACGTCGAGCCGGAGCCCCGGTTACCCGTTAGGTTCTCCGCGACTTTTTTACTAGCAGTACAAATATGGAATTATTTCAGGTGCTACGATACGCTAAGTATAACCTTTAATTAAGAAATGATTTAAGTGTGGGAGAGCCATGCTTCGGTACGAATGGGACGACTCGACCGGAGTGATACCACGGCCTCACAGAAAACAGACACGAAGCAACGCTTGCGATGTGAGAGAGGTTACCGGTCAATTACCCAATCTCCCCAATCCCTGAATCCCCAACGATCCTCAAACTTCTAATCCCCAAAAGGCCGGTAACGCACTTGTAACGCCTCTGGTGTTCCAGGTGTCCATGGGCGACGCCGATTGCTTACCATCAGGTGATCCGTCTGCTCGTTTACCGAGTTATGCCATAAAAAAGGGGTGAACATGGTGATTAGATGTCTATATCGCGTGCTTACCTTTAACTCCAGTCAATTGAGGAACAGCTTTCAATCTGTACCCTATGATGAGTCCATTGTGTGTGTCTGCTGGTGGTGGAAGCCATCTTACTCGGAGCTCTCCGGGGGATTCTGTCTGCTCTAGTTGGACTCCAAGAGGTGGTGACGATGGTGCTGGGAGAAGAATACGATTTAGAATATTAGTGTTTGGTTCGATTTTGTGTTAGAAAATAAGAATTGATATATCAAGGATATTTTGGTAGTGTGATGTTTTATAGCCTATAGCCATCCTCGATAAATGCGCTATACAACACATGCGGCACAGTGGCATTAGGTGCCGTAATGTGCACCTCTGCCTACCCCTTTGGGGATAAAAGGCGTGATGTTATGTTATGTGTAGACGCATCATAATGACAACGAGGTTGTCACAAAACACAGTCTATATACTATTTGTGAAACATTTCTAGTGCTACTATTAATCTATCTAGACATTCAGCAAGAAGTTCAAAGTGTAATTTATTACCTTCTTCAGTAGTAGTAAATCTGACTGGAGTAGAGAAGTGACTGAGATCTGCTTGATTGCCTCCTGCCACTCTTGCAGTGTAACTTGTAGCTGGAAGGAGATCTTCTACTTCTATGCTGTGACGTAATTCTTCTAACCTGGGTGAATTTACAGATTTAGATTTAATTAAGTACTAGCTTTTACCAGCGGCTTCGCTCGCGTCACAAAAGCATAAAAAGTAGCCTATGTGACTATCCATCCCCTCAACTATCTTCAGTTAAAAAATCACGTTAATTAGTACCTCCGTTCTGCCGTTTATGGCAGGCAAACAAATAGCTTTCCGCTCGCGTGGAATTTGGTTACTTATATCGCGCTATTTAGATATTTCCAATAAGTAGGTAATTCGTCGACTGGTTTTAAATGACATATAACGCCATCTATACGAATAAACACACAGCGCCATCTATACCAATAATTTCGTTTTCCCTCGATAATACCAAATTTTTCCGAGATAAAAAGTACCCTATTATTTAATCCAGACTTCTAACTTTACGTCTGCAAAAATTCAAAACAATCGGTTCAGTAGTTACGGCGCTAAAGCGGAACAAACAAACAAACTCACTTTCCGATTTATAATATAAGTAAGGAAGTAAGGATTGTTGGATATTGAAAGCACCTGAACACGTTAACCGCCGCGTAGACTTACGCGACATTAGCGTAAGATTTGGCTTCAACAGCTTTCTGTCGGCAATCAAGGTGTTAAGGTCTTGATCTTTTGTGCCAGAAAAATGATTAAATTTATGAGCAAACTGTACATTATTGATTAGTAGTGATGTCGAACCAATTTCGAACATTTAATGTTTACATTTGTCCTTATCTTCGCCAATACAAATGCACTGGAGTGAACACAAATCTTCAAGCTAAAGTGTGTTCATAATATCATTGAAACTTAAAAGAAATCGAAATGTGGACATTAATTCTGTGCTGGAAAACACATCAACCTTTAATAATAAAGCCATGGATACTAGGGGATAAATATCGTGCAACACGTATCGCTATCGACGTTGGGTGAAGTAGCACATTGCCGTACTTCGGTCGACTCTTCTGGTAGCGTTCATAGCGACGTTCATGTTGCCATACATGTCGTGTCGCGCTACTTCGTCCAACATCGCTGACGACACGTGTTGCACGATATTTGAGCCCTAGTGTATCCTTGACGTCGCGGAGAACCTAACGGGTCACCGGGGCTCCGGCTCGACGTGCAGGAGAAGGAACAGGGTGGTTTTTAGTCAGTAAGAGTCTGACACTCCCTCCCGCCTCACCCAGGCGGGAGCAGTCATTCGATGATTTTCCCCCCTTAAAAAAAAGTGTTTCCTTGACTTAAAACTAATATTCGAAATCAAATACAGACCTCGTAATATTGATAACTTTAGCGTTATTCCAGGATAGTCTCTGACTGCTGCTGATCTGCAGGCTGTAGAACTGTGCCAGCGACCTAGTCATGTCTCTCCAGGATAATTTCACTGATCTACTTCTTATGGAGTCCACTGATAGGTCTGTTGGTGGTGCTGGCGGTTCTAGAAGAGAAAAAGTATTTGTAATACTTAAAGATTCTATATTGACCACCTTGTCGGTGATATTATATAAGTAATTGCTTTCGGATTTATTTCCCAGAGCGGGCTCTCAGTAGTTTTTGGCCTTGAATTGAAACTATTTGTCGACATTGGGGCTTATAATATTACTGCTGAAAAATATATGTTACATTGTAGCAATGTGTCTCGACTACTCGTTTGATGTAAAACCGAAAATCTTATTAATCCTGTGCCCAATAAGAACATTATCTCCGGGAGCTCTGGCTCAACAGGCGCTCTAGCAACCAATCTACTAAGGAACTGAACATGTACTAATAAACTAATTAATAAGTGGTCATTAGTACCGAAGGACCACACAAAATTACCAGCAATCTAAAAGGACCAATTCACGATACAGGTAATAATATTTCTACATACTCCATTCCCATAATCACGCAAGTAATACAATCAATTAATCACTAGAAACCGATAAACCGCCCAACATCAGCGAAAAGCAATTAACATCGGTAACCACAATTATTGGACTATGTCTAATATCTGTAATATGGGTTTAAATCATAGCAAAAATTGTGATATAGGACCAAATATTTTAGTATCATAAGTTTGGGAATTGAGAACTAAATTACTAGGTATTTCTGTTTTATTCTAACTAATATTTTTATGTTAAAGTAAGTTGGTTTTAAAGTCAAACCATGATATAGCAAAAGCTGTTTTTTATATTGGAAATTGGTCGACGTTTTGCCTTATCTCGTACGGTGGTAAGCGATGATGCAGGCTATAAACAACTTGTTCACTCGAGTCTTAAAGACATGCAGATTAAGAGACACAGAGTCGCTAAGAATTAAGTCCACTCCTTAGCTGTTCTAATTAAAAACTTCAGACGAAACGCTTTATGCATGTAAGGTCTTGACCACCATCCCGGTTGCAGGAACTGCAGGCGGCCTTTCAGGGCCACGGCTGCATAGAGTATGATTCTAGGTAGCCATCCAGTAGCCTCAGGAAAGACGATGGCAAAATGGTCACGTGTAACCGTATAAAACAAGGCTCAAGAATGTGCTGTAACAGGCGTTGCACCGTGAGGGCTCCAGAGTGAGTCTATAAAAGAACCCGGTGCCCTATACAGGTGGGGTAGCCACCGGGGTGGTTAAAGTGATGTAAAAATCCCACACTCTAGTTTTTCTCACCAAAACACAAGGCGCCTTTTGAAGGTTTCCCCTCATCATAAAAAAGAGTTTTCATTATCTATTTACACATATAATATCATACAACTGTTCTTCTAAAAAACCCTACCAAACATTACGCGGAGTAACATAACATATGAATTTGCGGGAGTTATAGTCCATAACCTAATTAAAGGCCGGTATTGGGGGCAGAATGTTTGTCATTAAATCCGGGCCGATTATGTGGAACTGAGCCAATAAATCCACCTGGACGTAGCTACTAGCTGGCTAATAATGCTAGCTAATTTATGTACTAGCGTTCGTTTGTTTACTGCTTATGTAATGACGCTTAGAGTAGCAAGTATGGTGGTGTTTTGGTGAAAGCTTAACGAATTTAGTTTCTTGCTCGTTCTTCTCCACTCGAATCGACAAATTAGAACGAGCGCCTAGCTTCACTGACGGACAGACTGACAGACTATTATTTATTTCATATTTGGTGACGTTTCAAAAGTACCAAATTATGGTTTAATTGAAATAATTGCTTTTGAGTTTGAGTTTGAAAGCAAGGTTGTGTATCGCTTGGGAGTGCTACCTAAATATTGCTGCTTACTTTATGTAAGATTTATTTATTTATTTCAATAGAATAATATAACATTACAGTCATAAAACCAAGGCGTTATACATTTCAAATAATTATAAAAAAAAAAACAAAAAGGAACAGAAATGTCCTTAATTAAAGATTAGACTGCTTCGTTAGCCGAGTGGTCGCAAATGCGACTGCCGGGCAAGGGGTCTCGGGTTCGATTCACGGGTCTTGCAAAGCATTACTGGGCTTTTACAAAAAATCTCAGTAGTAGCACGGAGTCTGGAAATGTGTCCGGTATATGACAATAGGCTCACCCCCTATTAAATGGGACTCATAACATAAATAGTGAAAAGTGGGTGTTACATTTTACAGTGGCATAATGTGCACCTCTGATGTCTGTGTGATGTTATGTTATGCTTATGTCGTACAACTTTAGCGATATACCGCGGCTATGCCTGCGTAACAAACTTAGACTTACCTAATATAGTTAGGTGCACACTAAACACGTCAGCTCCGAACGGATTGCCCGCCCTACACTGGTACAGGGCACCGTCACTTGTTTCTGTCTGCAGCAACTCAAGTATGCTGGTCATGCCATCTTCTGATTTAGCTTCGGATATTTTTACTCTGTGACAAAAATAGTAATTGTTTATGAGACAAATGATTCGTAAAACTGCCTCGTTGGCCGAGTGGACGACCACTTACGAAGTGAGACTGCTAGGGCAAGCTGCAAGGGCTGCAAGGAGTCTCTGGTTCGATTCCCAGGTCGGGCATATTATTAGTGGGTTTTGAAAAATATGCTCAGTAGTAGCACGGAGTCTGGAATTGTCCAGTATATGGCAATAGGCTCACCCCCTATTACATGGGACTCACCACTACATAGTGTAAAACAAAGTCGATATCCGCCTACTGTTTGTCCCTATGTATGCTTAGATCTTTAAAACTACGCAATAGATTTTGATGCGGTTAATACATAGAGTGATTCTTAAGGAAGGTTTATCTGTATAATACGTGCATATTGCACCCATGCGAAGCCGGGGCGGGTCGCTAGTAATAAATATATAGTAAAAAGTAGGTGTTACATTGTACAGTGGCATAAAGTGCCGTAAGATGCATCTCTGTATACTTTTTCAGGGATAAAAGGCGTGATGTTATGTTTAGAATACTAAAACATGAGAGAGAATAACTATTACATGTTAACAGCAAATTATAACAATTGATTGTGTTTTGAATTTGTTAAAAACCATTTATAATGATCAAAATACAAACAGTAATGTACTGAATAAACAGAGAGAGATTGTTAGCAAAACAAATATTCAAATTGTAATGAGAATTTACATAGCAAACGATCACGTTTGTGTTTTGAAGGTAAATAGAGTTATACTACCTAATCATAAACATTTCATTGATCAATAACGTTATTAAACGCTTTACAATAGAGAAGGGGTGGCCAAGTTGTTAAGACCTAAGATCGACATGTCACTGACGACACCCAGTACGATATACCAGTTACATTACCTACTTCAAAAAATCTTTAATAAAACAACATTATTCGTGTACAATTATGTAGTATTTTATTTTATTATGCGAAAAAATATAAAACTACAAATTTATCATAATAATATTGCAATAGGGTAGATGCCTAATTTTTATTTTAAAGTCCGTCTAGTAGATTATCTCAAATCATTAAACACGTATTTTTTATTTTCTTACAGAAACGAATACGATTTGAAATGTCGCGTGACGTCACTTCTATGTACAATTTTATACGTAGAAATGACGTTGTATCTAGTTTAGATCGACCAGTCAATCGCGATCGGTCGTGTTGTGGCTAATACATGATGATAATTATGTATACCTCTACATACCTCTGTGTAAGTGGATTGATAGGCTTCCCATTCCTCGTCCACATGATTCTGATTGGATCATCTCCTTTCGCATGACACTCTATTGTGACCTGCTGTCCTAGTTTAGCAGTCATGTTTCTTGATAGTACATCAAATGTTACTGGTTCTGGAAGAAAACTGAATATTTAGTCCTGATTTTGGCGAAGGCGAAGAAGAAGAAGAAAAAAATAAGAAGTCAGTTTTTTTATGGGATAAGCCGGTAAACGAGCAGACGATCACCTGATGGTAAGCAATCGGGGTCGCGTATGGACACCTGGAATGCCAGAGGCGTTACAAATGCGTTCCCTGCCTTTTGGGCATTATGAATTTGAGGATTGTTGGGGATAAAGGGGAATGGGGGGATTCGGGGGAGGGGGGTATATATGGCGTCCAGTGAAGATTTCTTATTGACTTGACTTTTCATCTATGGATTGCCAGAACCTTGTTATAAGTCAGATTGGATATAATTCTCATATAGTATAGCATCAGTCGGGTGACAATAACGACTCAAATATATTATTATTTAAACTTTGCCTAATGCTAGGGTTTTCTTTTGTATTGTGGTTGTGGGCGCGTTTACAAACATACGAGTTCCCATACACATGACACCCAGACATTCTTTCGTTAAGTTCAATTATGTGAGAACATAATTGTACTGTGTTGTGTTGTCTGAATTGTATTGTGAACATGATTGAAAAAGAGTAACCTATGGAGTTTCTTGCTCGTTCTTCTCCATAGGAATCTACACTTTGGAACGAGCAAATAGCTTCACTAGAGGACTGACCTACAGACTGAGATTTTTTATTAATATTTAATATTTTAAAAATTTGTTTTACGTTTAAAAGTGCCTTCCTGGTCTAATTGAAATAAATGATTTTGATTTTGACTTTTGACTTTGGCAACGAAAATCGCTAGGTAGGAACAAAAATAACTGTTATTTCAAAATCTTTTAATCTTTTGTCTTCTACGAAAGAACAATAGCAAAATTAGCATATGTCACGAACAATGAATAATTGCGTCATTCTGTCCAACCCTTGAAGATCTGAGTAATGATTAACTGGCTTAAAAGAAAGTTTAGGAAGCTTCTCTTTCGAGTAAAGAAAAACAAATCACGTTTAGAAGTAAGTTGGTAATTCGTTGTAATTAATTAAGTGGTGCGTTGGAAGGTGCCAGCTATGAATTTATATCAGGCAGAAGTTAGTTTTGTTCAAAAGGAGGGATTTTTTTTAAGGGGGGAAATCATCAAATGACTGATCCCGCCTGGGTGAGGCGGGAGGGAGTGTCAAACTTTTACTGACTAAAAACCACCCCGTTCCTTCTCCTGCACCTCGAGCCGGAGCCCCGGTTACCCGTTAGGTTTTCCGCGACTCCCAATCGGCATCGGCCCTATTGGGCCCTATTGGTATCTGTGGTGGTCTGATGGCTCTTTGAAGCGCGCGCGGAACGCGACGCGCCGTACGCTCGGGAGGGATTGGGTACTCATAAATCATTGGTAGTTTACTTTAGTGGAGGGTTAGGTTGGAGACTGAATTGAAAAGATTGTGGACTCTCTGTCGGTATGCTTTACAAGATGATAGAATGATAAAAGTAAAAGCCATCGCACACCTAGCAAGCAAGGCTTCAACCCAGCACCCAGCAAAGTCATTGGTATTTAAATATGAACTTTAATTCGTATGTCGTATGAAATATGTCATAACATCAATTTATAAAAACTGTAAGCGCATTGACAACACACTTACGACCTTTTTGTATTGTTTCCAAAGGATTAAATGTCGTGCCGGAGCCATGCTTGAGCCCTAAAGGAACCGCCGTGCGTATTAGGTTCGATGACTTTACGTAAGAATTTTAACACTGGTCACTTTTAGGAAGTATATAATATTGGAGCCTTACAAACATACTTTCTATAAAACAACAATGTCTAATTTTTCAGCATATGCTTTTAGTATTCCTGATCAATATAAATTAAGCACAATTTGATCTCCATTTAATAAATCATATTCATCATATGGCAAACATGGTTGACACCATATTCGGAACATAAATCGACTGAGGATGTTCCTTCAACAATTTTCCAAAGTGCAGTCAGACTTAAGTAATCTTAAAAAGATTCAAAAAATAGCATGATCAAATAAGGTTTTAACTTACTATTTACTGAGATCCAAACAGTTTTACTGAGCGCTTCGCCGACACCATTCTCAACGTGGCACGTATACAGCCCAGCATCAGACAACGCTACTGAGTCGAAGATCAGGGATCCATTGGACAGGCTCAGCACTCCCCCACCAGCCACTTCTAAAACTGGTCTCCAAGTTTCTGATACAACTGGAACAAAAATTGATATTATAAAAACCGTTAATGTAGGAACAACGTGTGTTTTTATTTCATGATTCGAAGAAAAAGAAGTGCTTGCATTTTTTTATGGAATAAGCGGGTAATCGACCCTACGGATCACCTGATGGTAAGCAATCGGCATCATCTATTGACATCCGGAACATCAGAGGCGTTACAAATGGGTCACCGGCCTTTTGGGGATTAGAAATTTGAGGATTGTTGGAATTCAGGAATTGGGAAGATTGACGAGGGGGGGGGGAGTAATTGAATTTCCCGTAACCTCACTGGCACGACAAAACACATGCGATGTTTCACGTCGGTGTTCTTCTCGGCCGTGGCATCACTCCGTTCGAGCCGGTCCATTCATACCGAAGCATGGCTCTGCCACACTCGATTATTATTAAGTGTTACAGAATTCTTTTGCCAGTTACCTGTTTAATGAACCAGATGTAGTAGGTATGAGCTTATAACTATGTAGAGAACAGCAGTAGCTAATGTAAACATTTGGAAATCTTTCAAATCTTATAATATTGCTATCTGGGACTCGAAGTCGAGGTTTCTACAATTTTTTCAGCTGAGACGTTTATGTGAATCAGTTTAATTAATTTTTATATTACAAATTTAATATGTCGGGCGTCTGGCCTGATGGTAGGCAAAGATGCGACCTACGATGGAGCACGCCTGCACAAAAGCAACCTATTTGCTCGGGACTTAAATATCTATACAATCCTTCGGGAAACACAGACTCTGGCAAAGTCTGGACTATTTTAAAATAAAAAAGAATAAAATTTATTTTATCACTTCCATCTTAAATTCAATGTACCTACTTCTTTGAAACGATTAACGATTCGCTATTTCATTCCTTTTGAATGTTATAACTAAAGTACAAAAATACAACTGTCAGGAAATTAAAATCGTACGAATTCAGCTTTTGAAAACCGTATTAAATATTCATTTGCACAAAATGGGAAATTTTATGATTTCGAACTGAATAATGTATTTTTTTAGTACACTTTTGATGAAGTGATAGTGTTTCTAGTTTTATTCTATTGATACGTTTTCTAGTTTTCAGGCAAGGGTCGGAAACGTTATTTAAAATAACGTTTTTTAAACGTTTCTAACAGTTCTTCGTATTGTGTTCGTTGCATTGCGTTCGGAACGAAAACGAAATGGGAACATTTTCAAAAACCGGTTTAATCCGCAAGACGGTGCAGCGAGAGTCGTGCGACGACAAGTATGGACTTGTTTGTTTATGCTGCCGCGCGGCTTCAGTGTAACTATAGATCAATTATTCCGATGCGCTTGCTTACTGAGGTTGTGTTTACTGTTGTTATTGGGACTTCGGGAGTGGTAATTAGTTACCTACCTATTATAATTAGTGGTGCTTATTGATTGCTTAAATGGGACGTAAAAGAAAAAACCCAATTTACTCGTATTACACTTACAATAGCGAAACTAACAAATCAAAATGTCAAATGGAAGGATGCCAGAAAGAAATACGAGTAAGTACCTTTTTAATTATTCAATCTTGAGATTCTTGTAGTATACTGTAACTCCTTAAGACTAGGTAGTTTACATAACATGATTTGTACCTATATGAACAATTTTTTCTATAGGAATTAGGACTAACATCGAAATCACGAAAAAATATCTGCTGTTTCATAAAAATCTCTCAAAAACTACTTATGATGAACAAGCAACATGTACTGAAACAGCTGTATTTAATTTTTGCGATTTCGAAATTGGTCTCATAGTAGAAGCTGTTCATATCCTTTATTTACACTGTTTATTGATAATATTTTAGTGAAGATTGTGAATGAATTTTGTACGGAGTGTGTAGAATCAAAAATTATATGATACGATTGTAAAAAATATTGTTCCAGGGACATCACGGCGGAAATTTAGTACGACATTTTTTTACGCAGCATCGTGCTGAATATGACAGAATTCAAGAAAGGACTTTTTCTGATAAAAATGTAAATTCTCTAACAGAATACAATAAAGTTCTTGAATGCTGCATAAATTTAGTTGCAATCCACGGCAGGCCGTTGTCTATGCTAGAAGATGAGGCATTCCAAAATTTAATTACAATGATACCTAATCCTGGGTTAAAACCCAATATTAGAAACATAAGAACATGTATTGAGAATAAAGCCTACGATGTACGAAAGAAGATCTATGAGGAATTAAAAAATAAACTGGTATGTTTAAAAATTGATGTAGCTTCTGTGAAATCAAGAAGATTCCTCGGAATAAATTTGCAGTTCATTTTAGATAAGAAGCTGGAGCTTCGTAACTTGTGTGTAGTTGAGCTTCATGAACGAAATACTGCAGCGTTCTTGAAAGACACAGTGTTGATGGTTTTAAGCCGCTACGGAATCGAGCCTCAGCAGATATATTCTATCACCTCGGACAACGGCGCTAATATGCTTGCAATGTCTCGTCAAATTGAAGAAGAAATACAGGATTCTCTTGATGATTTGAATAACACTGAAGAACAGGTTGAGGAATCTGATATTATATTTTCACCAGCAGATGGTCAGGAAATGCTTGATTTGGTGGAAAGTTTGGAGTTCGAAAGGGAAAATATAGCCCAACCTATTGTGACAGCTGTACGTTGTGCCGCACATACATTGCAGCTTGCTGTGAGAGATGCCTGCAAAGAACTTGAACCCGTTTTCGACTTGTGTCGTCGTGCAGTAAGAACTCTTCGTACACCTAACGTGGCACTGGAATTAAAGCGTCACCAATTGCTTCAGGCTATTCTGGATTGTCCAACTCGATGGGACTCTACTGCCGATATGTTGGACAGGCTAGTTAACCTAAAAGACTTTTGTAAAGAATATTACTCGGACTTAATTGAAGATGAAACATGGTCCAAAATTGAAGAGAGTTTGCAGGCTCTCAAACCGTGCAGAGTACTATCCAAACGGTTGCAAGAAGAACAATTAACATTCGGTGATTTTTACATTTATTGGATAAAATGTATTACAGAGTTAGAACAAATGAATACTCCTATTGCATTATATTTAGTTATATGTATGAAAGCGAGGGAGGGCAATCTTCTGAACAACGACACATTTTTATCTGCTGTTTATATGGATCCGAGAGTAAATTCTATACTTTCCGAAGAACAGAACGAACGAGCTCGGATTCATTTAATGCATACACACCAAAGATATATTAATTTACAATTGCAAACTCAGGATCGACCAACAGATGAAAATGATCTTAATCAAGATAATGTCCCGCACACATCACGGAGTAATATAGATGGTTTCTTTGAAAGGCGATATAGAGAACGTCAGAGAGAACGACCAACAGAAGCTTGCAATCAATTAAAAAACTCTTTGATTGATTTTTTAAATTCGCCACTATTGCCAACGCATGAGAACATTTTGAAATATTGGTACGAAAAAAGGTTTACTGATCCACAACTTTATTCTTTATCCACAATTGCCTTGGCTACTCCACCAACGCAGGTTAGTGTTGAAAGGTTGTTTTCATCGCTGAAATTTATTTTAAATAATCTAAGAATGTCATTAAAAGACTCCATAATTGATGATATCTTGTTAGTAAGAAACAACAGCATCTATGAGAAATCAGATTAATTTAATATTATTTTCTATGACATTATGTTAATTTACATGATTATGTAGAATAATGTAGATACCTAATAAGTTTATCAGTCTCAGGTTCAATAAGCTAGCATTATGTAATTGGGAATATGCATGTGATTTAAATTTACTTGATTTTTTTTCCTTGAACCTTTATAGTCCTGATATTATATCTCAACCATTATTTTCTTATGTTTATAATTGCATAAAATATTAATTAAAAAGTGCAAAAAAGCACGCGTAATTCAAATTTATGAAACGCACCACCATTTGTCAAAACGAAATTTACGTCACGAGTACAGTTATCGAATTTGTCAGCATCGATGTTTCAACCAAAACCTCGTCACTTCTTTGTTTGTGTCGTCACTTTGACGTCACAGTGCACACTAAATAAGTTTTCCAAAATATTCATTTCTGATATCTTTCTGATTGTTGGTTATGTTGCACAGTACACACTGGTATTTTTCATTTTGTTGCTTTGAATTTTGACTTGGTAAAACAGGTTCCTCCTGAGGCTTCTGGGTATCCTTGCTTTGCGGAACAGTAATTAGACTCATTTGTATTCCTGCAATATAAATCAATTTAATTTAATAAGTTTAAAGGTAAACGTTTAATTTGTTAAGTTAGGTTGATTTGTATTTTGTTAAAGTTTGTAGTCATTGTACAATTTTAATCGATGTTCAATCACAGTTCGGTGCTGCGAAGTGCAACCAAGATGTTTCTTAAAATTATCATGTTTCATCACGCAAGCATATGGGGTACCGCCGATTTCTATATTTTGGCGAATAGGGTTACCTATATTATGAACACAATAATATTTATGCTTCGGATCAGCTAAGAGTTGGATGCAATGTGATTATTATTGTTAATTAATCTAATACATAAACAGTCAGCTGCTAGAACGATATTTAAAGTTAATGCTTCATTAAAGTTATCACCGTCTTTTTTTACTTCTAGAATAGTGAATACAGTTAATAGAGCATGAACTTTAAAGATCATCCTTGAAAACTGACCGTAAGGAAAAATATCTTCGTTTAGTCTTGACAAGAACACCTACCTGTTGTACGTCTTTTCGGTGCTAATAGAGATTGCGATTCTTCCTCATTTAATTTTGCATGTCTTTTGATTTATAAAAAATAAATGATGTTTAAAATTATTTCTATTTTTATAGTTGCACATGACTACTATTTATAGTGCCGTGCTAACCCTAAAAAACCTATAAGCATAATGCTTCTGCGGTCAGCACTTAAACGCTTAGGGGCATTTTTAGCCTAGCATGGTGGTATAACTACTAACATACCTTTTCCAATTATTATATTCTCCTCTTTTTCAGTAAGAGAGGTTTTTTTGTCTATTAAACTGGAATTTGGGTTGAAATCATCTATTTCAATAAAAAAAATTTGCCGTCTGGTAAATCAGTAATTGGAATAACATCAGTCTCTATTTCAGTAAAAAATGGTTGGCGGTCTGGTAAATCAGGCTCTTCATCTGAAAATTTTTATTTAAGTAGCAATTAACTTTATAAACCTTGAATATAATATATGTATACAATTGATAATTTAGAAAGTATAATTGATAATCTAGAAAGTAGTTCTAGATCTGTAGGTACTTATTTCCATATTATAGGGTAGTGGTACTCACCTGAACTGTCCATGCTTACTGTACCTACTATACACTGTTTACTAACTACGAGTAGGTATACGCACGGGTTAATAACAATAGTACCTAGGTACGCTAGGCTTAGCTTTAACAAACAAATTTACAAATTTAGCAAACGGAAGATAGGTACGAACGACGAAACCGCGCGGCAATGAGATGCCTATTGAATTTAATACTCATGAAACATCGAGCAACACTAAAATTCAATAAAAACGGTTAAAAACGTTTTATTAAACGAAATCGGTATATTTTTTTTGTTTTTCAAAAACGTTTTTTATAAAGTTCCGTCCGAACATAAACGAAACAAATTGTTCTTTAGGCATTTAAGACGAAAACGTTTCGAAAAATATACCGGTATCCGACCCTTGTTTTCAGGTTTTGCGTATCTACGAAACTATGAAATTCGAGTAAATGAGGTTTATTAGGTCTGGGTAAATTACATGTTTATTCGTGCTAAAATCTTCACTTATTATGAAGTGTGAGAAAGCCACGCTTCGGCACAAATGGGCCGGCTCGACTGGAGTGACACCACGGTCTCACAGAAAACCGACGTGAATCAATTTTTTTGAGGGCGAAAATCATCGAATCACTTCTCCCTTCCTCACTTCTGTGAGGCGAGAGGGAGTGTCAGACTCTTACTGAGTAAAAACCCGTTAAGTCTTCCGCGGCTCCGTATCGGCATCAGCCATATTGGGCCCCATCAGTGGTGGTCTGAAAGCTTAATCCCTATACCTTCTAGTTTGTTCTATTCGGCCCATAGCATATACATACTCGAAAAAAAAGTAGGCCCAAAAGAATAAACTATTCAAATAAAAAACAAACATTAAAAAAATTAAAACGTTTAAAAAGATTAAGGCTAGTAAACGAAAAGAAAAATAAAATAAAGAAAAACATTATAAAAGGTTTGTAAACTTCTTTAAAAAAAATAAGAAAGAAAAAAAAACATTGTAAAGAACGAGCCGAGAAATTCTAAGAGTTTTGGCAAAATTTCAGCGTTCCGTTTGTAGTTCTGTTCGGTGTTTTTAAAAATATATTTTGTCAAGAGAATATAGTTTTTTAACTTGTGTCTGTATCTTGGTCGCAATAGTTAGAATCATAGTGAAATTAAGTTACATAGTATAAAACAAAGTCGCTTCCTCTGTCCCTATGTCCCTTTGTATGCTTAAGTCTTTGAAACTACGCAACGGATTTTTATGCGGTTTTTTTAATAGATAGAGTGATTCAAGAGGAAGGTTTATATGTATAATACATGCTTATTGCACCCGTGCGAAGCCGGGGCGGGTGGCTAGTATAAAATAAAATTCAGCGATTGTTATTGATAACTGAGTGACTAACGACATTGGATGGGTGAATTTGTTTATTAGCGATGTACTCAAGTAAGTGACTTTGTATGTTTTTATTGAGATCTAGTGTTTACCCGCGGCTTCGCCCGCCTATTCCCCTTTTATCCCATGGTAGTATTTACTCGGGATAAAAAGTGTCCTATCACCTAAGTCAGCCCACACCCTTACTGTATACTAAATTTCATCAAAATCCGTTTAGTTTTAGCGTGATTGACGGACAAACATCCAAACAAAGAAACTTTCTATAATAACTATCGTGAGACATACTAAATTAACTAAAAATCGCGGGTTACTCACGTGAATATACTGAGAAAAGCTCTACTAATTTCGAACCACAGGGGGGTTCTTCCTCATGAGTAGCGTGCGCGGTCGCGGCGACGTCAGTAGACGTGACATGCAGCTGTAACCAAATGCTATTTAACGCTTGTTTACATGTAGAATAGAAAACCAAATTATATGGAATCGACCTAAATTTTGACACTTGTCAGTGTCATCGCCATACATTTACTTTTCTACTCTCTCTGTAGACAAGCGCTAAAGTGGCGTTTGGCTAAAGGCAATGGTTCGAAACTAGTAGAGCTTTTCTCTCTTTCTAAGACCCGGAACAACGATCTGTGGATTACACAAAGAGTTGTTCCGTGCGGCAATCGAACCCGCGACACAGTTGCCCAACCACCACGTGAACCGTGCAGTCAAGTCATTTTAAACGTGTGTAACCATTCCATATGCCTGTTATTATATAAATTTTTCCGTAGGCCTGGTCGATTTATCTGCTACTTCAGTGGTATTTTTTAACCGACTTAAAAAAAGCAGGAGGTTCTCAATTCGACCGTATATATGCTTTTTTTATGTTTGTTTGCACCGACTTCCAACCTATCAGTGGGTGTGTAAGCTATAAGTACGTATGACCAATAATAGTTAGGTATTCAACGAATGACTGCTCCCGCCTGGGCAAGGCCGGAGAGTGTCAGACTCTTACTGACTAAAAACCACCCCGTTCCTACTCCTGCACTTCGAGCCGGAGCCCCGGTAACCCGTTAGATTTTCACGACTCCGAATCGGCATCAACTCTGTTGGGCATCCGTGGTGGTCTGATGGATCTTTGAGGCGCGCGCGGAACGCGACGTCTTCAGTGGTATAAAACAGGACTTCAGTGGTACCTATAAAAAATACTTACTGTCTTTCTTGAGCCAATGTGTTTGAGGCTGTGGGTATCCATTGGCACTGCAAGATATGTGACCACTTCTGCCCAGCAGAAGGGATGAGTTCTGCGGTTCTTCATTCCATTTCGGTGCAACTGCAACAAATAATAACTTGTTAACCATGTTCATTGCTACGTAATTTATTTTATTAATAATATGAAAAAATGTTCGTTTGTTTATTTGTCAGCCTAACATAACATAACATCACGCCTTTTACTCTCGAATGTGTAGGCAAAGTTGACCTAATAGTCGCAAGTGCGACTGCCGGTCTCGGGTTCGATTCCCGGATGGGACACAGCATTACTGGGTTTAAAAAAAAATCTCAGTAGTAGAACGGAGTCTGGAATTGTGTCCGGTATATGGCAATCGGCCCACTCTCTATTACATGGGACTCATGCCATAAATAGTGTAAAGTGAGTGATACAATGTAACACTCAGTGTACAGTGGCATTAAATGCCATAATGTGCACATCTACCGATGCATTCGGGGGTAAAAGGGGTGATGTTATGTATGTGTTGTTCGTTTGTCTTTCTTTCCCGTGACAGTGGACAGTTTCAAATGTAGGATTTTTGTGTCGGAATTACGTTGAAGGCTGGCGAGTGATTTGAGAACATTTTTGCTTTGACCTCGCCAGTTTCCAGAGTAAACAGATATTGTCCGGGTTTCCGAGAATAATCGGTGTGATGTACTACGTATATTAAACTTTCTGATATTGCATTTTTTGTATAAACTTGACGTACCTATCACTTCAATCGAAATACGAGAAATTCAATTATTTTTGCCGTACCTATAAAGTTCCCGGAAACAGTTTCATTTTAAAACATGTATAGGAAACAATATTTTGTGAACAATTTTATAAAATTGAAACTGATTTAATTAAATTTGATTTGTTTATCATAAAATTAGTATAGTGTTAATTACTGAGTTTTAGAAATATCTAAACACCCAAATAATGCCTTTTCTAGCCGATAATATAACAAGGAGATACGTGACATTATAAATATTCACAAAAAACTTACGATACGTGGGTGTTACATACTACTAATAAAAGACGAAGCATTTTCGTTTGAAATATGAGACTATATACCAAATATTAATAATACGCCGCGTAAAATAATAATACGCCGCATAAAATCATTTACCTATTTTATACTTTACTCGTGGAAAAACCATTAAGTCAATGAAGCTGTATAATATTGCCAAATAAAACACGTAACAGTTTATTATTAAAACACCTAGCGAACATTTTAATTAGTCGAACGAATAATGAAACTCAATATCGCTGCAGGAAGAAAGGCCGAATAAATTTTATCGCGAGTTTTTTTCGTCGAACCAAAACATTATTTTATTTGATTTTGGAGGCGGCGTATTTATTTTGCGTATTATTAAAATTTCATATCGTATTTTTAAGGATTCTGTTTTAATTTTAAATTAAATTAATTATTTTTTATTATATTGTAAAAACTTTAGTAATATACTAGATTTCTTTTTTTTTATCGTGACATCATATTGCATCCCAGGTGTACTTTGTTTAACCCGGAAATCGTACCCGAGGTCTTTTGTTCTGTTGCAGACTTTTAAAATAACTGGGGAGTCCTAAATAACATGAAAAACTATAGTACATTTATAATCTACAATCTTTCTACATTTCAAAAGAATATTTAGGAAATAATAATAGTAGTATCTTCAAAGGGAATACATTAATAATACGAAACGTAAACTCAAAAATATAAAAGAATACGATAATACGAAAGGAGATAAAATAATTTATTCTATTTTTAAAGGGTCCTAAAATAAAATATCTTGACTTTAAATCAGATATGACGTCCATTTTGAATCCGATAAAATAAAACATCCGTAATTTGAGAGTCGTATTTTATAAATGGGTTCAGCAGCTCTGTATAATATTTAGAAAGCTTTCAAATTTATTATTTTGAGATGGTGACTTATATAAACTCGATATATCTTAACATTACGCTTCTTAATCTCAGAAGCTGTAGGAAGATGCACACATTTTCGATGAAACATCGAACTGTCACCAGTTATGTTCCGCGATTTATGTGATTTATATCATTTAATGTCCATACACAATATTATATTTTTAACTTTTCGTCTGATGGTTATTATGTATGATATCTTACGGCCTGGCCACGAGGATCGGCGGAGCGGCGGGCGAAGCCACTATTCAAGCGGCGGCGTTTGCAGGCCACGAGCAGAGGCTAACCAACAATAAAATCTTTATGAACTCTACTAGTTTCGATTCGAACCACAGAGGGATTCTTCCTCATGAGCAACGTGCGCGGCGTGGCTATGTCGAGCAGCCTACTATACAGTAAACCTACCCTCTGTGGTTCGAAACTAGTACAGCTTTTCTCAGAATATTCACGTGAGTAACCCGTGATATTTAGTTAATTTAGCATGTCTCACGATAGTTATTATAAAAACGATTGTTTTCGTGAATGTTGGCTACTGCAGGTTACGGACTCCATACAAAAATATATTAGTTCTAAGTTTCATAATTCTGGCGCCATAGATACTAATTCATTTATTTGTTTCACTCGCTGGTGCAATTCACTCGGTACAGTACATACGGCCGAGCCGGACCTCCGGTACCTCACTCACACGACGAATCGCAACGCAAGCGTCGTTTTTCTGTCACGTCGGTTTTCTGTGAGGCCGTGTTATCACTCCGGTCCAGCCGGCCCATTCGTACGGAAGCATGGCTCTCCTACACTTACATTGGATTTTAGTAGAAATACAATTAAAATATACATTTTGACAGACAGTGCTCAAAATCAAACTATTTCATTGGTCAAATAGCCGCAAGTGTGATTGATTATCCTAAGTTTAAGCTATTACTAAAGTTAGCGGTTTTGTAATGACTAGTAGTAGTTTAAAGGGTCTTCCTTAATCACTATAACTATTAAACTTAACTATGAAATTGTAATATAATATGACTTCTCTTTGAGAGATGACGAACGCGATAGAAAATATTATAACCAATTAAAAACTTTTTCACAAAAAAACTATATATAGTAACTAACTTCGTAGAAGTATTACCTAAGTATAAAAATATTTGTTACGGAATTTGGAAAGAATATTTTAATGAAAGGTCCCAGAAAAAAGGGATTTGGTATAAGTCTATAGTCTCGGAACCTCCTCATGTACCATGGTTTTGTAACACCAGACTTAGCAGAAAATTTGAGACAGCAGCTCACAGACTGAGATCTGGACACATGCCACTTAATAATTTTGAATTTTTAATGAGAAAAAATAATTCACCGAACTGTGAGGAGTGTGGTACAGTAGAAGATATTACGCACCTATTGACGGAATGTGTCAGATTTCAGTCTGCAAGAGAAGTATTGTTTAGAGAGCTCGAGACAAATAAGTATAATGTTGGAATGTTCCATCATATTTTGTCAACGCCTAACTCTAAGGATGCGTATAATTTAATTAAGTTTGTTTTATTGCGTTTTAGTGTACAGTTTATTAATTGTAGTTATATATCTAATTTATTAGATTTATAAGATTACTAGCTTTTACCCGCGGCTTCGCTCGCGTCACAAAAGTATAAAAAGTAGCCTATGTGACTATCCATCCCTTCAATTACCTTCAGTTAAAAAATCACGTTAAGTACCTTCGTTTTGCCGTTTAAGACAGGCAAAGAAACGCGTGGAATTCGGTTATATCGCGCTTTTTAGATTTTGCCTTGCTTTTCCAAGACTCAAACTATCTTTATACCAAATTTCTTCAAAATCCGTTCAGTTATTTAGCGTGAAAGAACAACAGGAGTTATTTTCGCATTACCACAAATACCATCCTCCCATTTTAATTTAAAAGACTTCTATTTCCTATAAGGGTTTCATAATATTATGCAATGTTAAACCAAAACTGAGCGGTAAACTATATTATACGTTTTACCTTTGGGAGCAAAAACGTGCAGATTTTGGGCACTGGATACCCGGGAACACGCTACATAAAGCTGACCATGCGAAAAACAATGTTTTTCTAAGTGTACTCCAGCAACCCTCATAGTTTGGCCTTGTGCTTTATTAATGGTCATTGCAAATGAAACCTTTATAGGAAATTGAAGTCTTTTAAATTGAAATGGGAGGTCCGTTGGAATAATCGGAATCCGAGGAATGAGTACACTTTCACCTTTTGCTGCGCCAGTTAAAATAGTTGCTGTAATAATATTCCGCCCAAGATGAGTGACACGCAGCCTGGTACCATTACACAGTCTAGGGGCATCAAGATTACGCATGAGCATCACCGGAACCCCTACCTTTAATTTTAATTTATGAGAAGGCACCCCAGATAGTTCCAAAGAATTTAAGAACTCTACAGGATATGAGGTACTATGGTCTGTTTCTACTACTGTGTCTACAGATAAATATTCAGTAGTTTCCCCCACAACTTCATCCAAAATATAGTCATTTATTTTAGTGACCGTTTCATTTTTTGGTGCTAATATTGCGCGTTCGCAGAGCCATTGGTCATCATGTATATTATCGTGTAAGTCAGTATAAACTTTTGCTACCAACTCCGATTCGCTGCCCACAACGTTACAAAACTCTTCCGTTAAAGTAATCATTCCCTCTGCATCTACTGTCATTTTCCCGTCACCGATATTTAGCAATGTTTCTGCGTAATGACCCGATTGAATGTCGTTGAATAATCTCACTCGCATGTTTGTGGTTAATTGTAACTTTATGACATGGTCCCATAACTTAGACGATTTTAAGCAAGCTCTTATTTCATCTGCTGGAGTCCCCCTTTGTATGACTGGTAGTGTTTGACGGAAGTCACCTGCTAATAAAACTACCAATCCTCCCATTATGCTCTTGCAGTCCCTTATATCCTGCAAAGTCCTATTGAGAGCTTCAATAGCTCCTTTGTGCGACATGGTACACTCATCCCAAACTAACAGCTTACACTGGCGCAGCATCGCGGCCCGACCACTATTTTTACTAAAATTGCAGGTTGGAGATTCCTCTTGAGCAAGATTTAGAGGCAGTTTCAATACGGAGTGCGCAGTTCGTCCTCCAATGAGCAGCGTGGCAGCAATTCCAGAGGAAGCAACGGCTACTGCAATGTTTTTATCCTTCCTGACATGAGCCAGAAGAAGGTTCAGCAAAAAGGTTTTTCCAGTGCCCCCCGGAGCATCAAGAAAGAAAAGTGCACCATTCCTTGACTCTATGCAGCGTGTTACTTCGTCGAAAATAGTTTTTTGCTCCGGTAACAATCGTGGGACCATGTTATTTACTTGCTGTTGCAGTATAGTGACATTATAATCTAGCTCTCTGGCGATGTCATTTACGCTTTCCTCTGATCGTTGTGGGCTAGTTATTCCAAATTCACTTAGTTTTTTACCAGTTATTTCCATTGTTTTTTTCTATTTTAGTGAGAGCCTCGTTGTAAATAAAATCATTGTACGTGATGTCCGGGTGGGTCATCTGCAATCGACTTAATATATCTTCTGCCATATCATTTTTATATTTTTCCCATAGCTGTTGGGGATTTGAAACGCCGCAGGTTGAGATCAAGGTTGCAAACAACTCTCTTATTTTTGTAGGTGATCTGCATTGTATTGCTTCTATCATGGTTTCCTCCCAGTGATTATCATTCTCCAACAGACCGAGAACTTCACATGCCTCTCTGTATGTTGCGCACTCTTGTCCGTTCACAATTTTAAGGTCCCTGTGGCTAGTTGGTCCACGAATATGGTGTAGGAGCATTCTTAAACAAAAACACTCAAAATTGCACACGTGAACAGTATATACACGACCAAGAGCATCCCCTGATTTTACCCCGGGCCAGTTTTCTACTGGGGTGCCTTGAATGCGACGTTTCCACTCTTTTCTAGACGCATTCCATGTGTAGTATCGGGGAACCTCTGAATATAAAAGGGTTTTGGCAAATGGGTCGATTTGGCAAAGCTGGAAAAATGCTGTCAGTGTTGTCATTGGTGGAGACGCGATCCTTTCATAAAAATTGTTTTCATTATAATATACACGCTCTCCGTTTTCTAAATGCACGGCCAAATGAATGACAGTTGGGTGCCTTTCATGTAATGGGAATCCGAAAAGTCGCCATGCTGCCTCATTGCTGCTCACATAACGCCCCTGTTGGAAAGCCTGCACTTCGTTTATGACAGATGATCCAGCTTCCTGTATAAAATTGAACACGGCTTGATCGGTTCCTTTGTTAATATATTTACAAATATATTTTATTGCGCGCACGGAACCGCAGGCCTCTACATTTATATGGGCATTAAATATTTTACATAAAATTGGCGAGTACGGTACAATCCAACTATTGTCCATAATTTCAAAAGCTCCGCTGCGGGTTTTGATAGTAACCGTTCGGCCTCCGTCTTCAGGTGATCTTCTTCTGTATAACGGATAACCCTGTTCATTGTGGATAGTGTCTTTTATAAGTGAGCGTGGGTACTTTTTTGTGCATTTTCCCTCCTTCATACACGGTGACGTAGGGTTACGTGTGCCACAGGGACCATGTATCATGTTTTTAACTATAGTGTCGTGCAACTTTATCTCCTGTAGGATCAGGAATTTCAGCGTTAATCAGATTGTCAATGTGTGTAGGTCGCAGTTTCTCCTTGAGCCAAATCAAAATGTGAACATGGGGCAGCCCCCTTTTCTGCCATTCGATGGAGTACATATAACATTGCACGTCGCCAAATACTTTACCTTTGGTAATGACACCCATAAGTTTCTGTACTTTTAATCTGAATACTCTAGCTATCAAGTCGTGTCTGTCAATTGGTTTCTGACCTGGCATTAATTCATTTGTTATCTCCTTCCAAGATGGGTTACAGGTGAATGTAACAAAGAGATCGGGACGGCCGTGAGCACGTACGTATGCAAAAGCATCTTGCGTATATTCATGTAAATATCGCGGGCTATTGATAAAAGTTGATGGGAGAATGACCATCTTTCCTAAATCCCTGGGATTTACATTGGCATCGTTACTTACTGCATCTTGCAGGTGAATGTATTGTTCAGCTCGTAATTTCTTTTGGTTCAGAGTTATATAACGGAGGCGCTCGCTCTCTGTTTTAACCACATGTCCACTAAAAACTGATGGAAAAGTTGCTTAAAACGGGGCAGCAAGTTAAAACCATTCTCACGCAACATCATATGATAAGCATAAAAATTCATGCAGGATACTTTTTTATTAGCCATGGGTTGACCTGTAGTTGGGTTGATTAATGGCAGGTCAAAATGGTAACCTTCCTGGCCTTTGCTGAAAATCAAGGGATACTGAAGGGCGTCATAGAACTTGTGAGTATCGGGTACGCGTGTCAAAGTATTATCATGCGCACGGAGGACGATGTCGCGTGATGAAGAAAAGTCACCACAAACCACTGCAGCAACATCATTGATGAGAGGCGCATTGAATCGTCTCTCGTGTTCTCCGTGCGGAGTGCGATCGGCATGAATAACCAATTTGTACTGTTCGTGAGGCATGCGGTCTAAAGCCGTTTTAAACGTATTGATAAGTTGATTATGCTCATGCAACATTCTTTGGATTTCTACTACGACTCCCTCTCAACTCCTTGAATGTACTGACATCGCCGATCCGCTTCATTATCTTCATCTCCCATGAAATATATCTGAAGAAATTTATGTTGTTCATTGGCCGCGGGAAGCAAAGAACCGATCCTGTGGTAAACTTGGCCCTGGACAGTAAAAGTTGGTGAAAAACCAGGCATGATTATTTCCCGATCTACCCCGAAAGATGTCATCTGGAAACAGGAATTATATTTTCGAATCTTATTTAAAAAGCGCCGTGATTCATCAGAGTCAAATAAAAGAAGAGTTTTGAGGGGTTCTTCTGGTGCATCCAATGTAGGAATACGTATTTTCCCATTGAAGCAACATAGACCTGCCGTTTCGTCCTTCCATTTAAGAGCATCACAAAACCTACACTTTTTATTCATTAACCCGATGACGACCAAGGAATGGTTTTTGTAATCGATCAAAGGATCGTATTCGAATGCAGTATTATTAAACACAGACCAACTGTTTCTCATGAAAGCTCGACGCCGTTCAGCTTGCATTTCTGCATGCGCGGTTCTTCTCTCCAGAGACTCTTCTGGAGTTCCGCCATTCTAGAAGCTGCCTGTCGCTCAGCTTGCTCTCAACGTTGTTGCGTTTGAAGAGGTGTCTCATTAGCTCTCAAAACAGCTTGTCTTTCAGCCTGCTCCTCTAAACGTAGCTGCGTTTGAAGAGGGGATCTAACGCCCTTAGTGCTGTCTGACGTTGAGCCTGTTGTGATATACGGACTTGAGTACGAATATCATTCTCAGAAGCCCTCAAAGAAGCTTGGCGAGTGGCTTGCTTCCTCAAGTCTTTGCTGGCGCTGAGATGGTAGCTCAGCCGCTCTCGAAGCAGCCTGACGCTCTGCTTGAGCGCACCTCTTAATTCAGTATGGAGAGATGATTCTTGAGATCGGGCAATTTTCATTGCCCGAGCTTTAGATGAGGTGCTCGACAAATTAGATTGCGTTTGGAAGGCATTTTAAAAATATGGGTAAATTAAAAAAATTAAAAATACTAACTAAAACTAACTAAAAAATAAAATACAAAATAAAAAGTAAACTATAATCTAAACGACAACAAAGTGACGTAATTCCTATCGAAAACCTAACTACTTTAGACATCTACTTATAATTAGAAATAAACCACTTCACTATCTAACCTAACCTAAAATACGTATAATGAAAAAAACGACTAAAAACGAAAAAAAAAACTACTTTATACAATAATGAATAATATCTATACTAAAAACAACACTTGAATATTCAAACTACAGAGCGAACAAATTACTAATCAATCAGGTTTGTAGATGCTACCGGAATACATTTTGCTATGGAAGCTCGGAACCTATACTTTCGCCGGTAACGAAACCATAGCGCCATCTAACTCGATCCTAACGCCATCTATCGAGCGTTGAAACAACAGCGTACAATATAATTGCTAATTGTTGAGTATTGTAGCCACTGATTTCGTGTACCTTTAACAACCTAAAATCTCTAAAATACGCAATTTAATATAAAATGGTTAGAACCAAAATTTTAAAGCGAAAAATATTTAAAAAACAACGCTACCCCATTTTATAAACACTCAGCTCCATCTATCGCCAAGTAGCGTAACTACTACATAGACATCAATTTCGTGTACCTTTAACAACCTAAAATGTATAAAATACACAATTCGATGTAAAATGGTAGGAACCAAAATTTAAAAACGAAAAATACTTAAAAACACAACGTTACCACGTTTTTAAAATGACATATAAAACAGCAAATAAATGAGTCGAAAAGTGCACCGAATAAGTGTAGATTGTGTGAAATTTCCAATTAGTAGGTAATTCGTTCGTTGAATTGTTTTAAATGGCATACAGCGCCATCTATACGAATACACACAGCGCCATCTATACCAATACTTTTGTTTTTCCTCGGAAATATCAATTTTTTTGGGTTAAAAAGTACCCTATTATTTAATCCGGACTTCTAACTTTACGTCTGCAAAAATTCAAAGCAATCGGTTGAGTAGTTACGGCGTGATGGTGGAACAAACAAACAAACAAACAAACTCACTTTCAGATTTATAATATTAGTAAGGATAAGGTCCGATGGGACTGACATGTACATTTGTATAAAAGTCCCTAAATAAAATAAAGAAAAAAAAAACTATGACTAAACCTCTGAAATTATGTCGTTGCTTCTTCTTACGGTCTACAGATAGTGAACACCGGAGTCATCTAGGTAGCTTTATTTTTATTCAGATGTATAACATTATTTATTTATCATTTTTTCAAATGTTAATTATTTTATTTCATTTTGTTTTATAATTGTTATTTAGTAAGTAGTTGGAACTATAAAGTCGTCAGTATTATCTCATTTATTTTTTATGGATTAATGTTAAGTTTAAGTGACAAGGAAGGAGAACTTAAAAGGTAATATTTTTCTTTATTTACTTTTTTTTCTTTTAGTCAATAGTTAAGTTTGTGTATGCTCTCTTTTTGACTTTGTTTTGACTTGTTTTAAATTAGTAATTAGATACATAGATTTAGTTTTAGGCTTAAAGTATGTCGCGGAGAACCTAACGGGTTACCGGGGCTCCGGTTCGAAGCGCAGGAGAAGGAACGGGGTGGTTTTTAGTCAATAAGAGTCTGACACTTCCTCCCGCCTCACCCAGGCGGGAGAAGTGATTCGATGATTTTCCCCCCGTAAAAAAGGCCTAAACTATCGCAAAGGAGAAAACTGTAATGATAATTTTAGGTAAGGTTTTAAATAAATAAATAAATCATTCAAGTCATTTTAAACAATAACTAACCTTAAAATAACCTTTAAACCTTAAAGAAGCCTTACAATTGTTGTTGGTCCCAGAGTACGGGCCCCTAAAAATCGGGAAATAAAATTTGAATACCACCTTTGAGTACGCACTCCAGTAGGATATTAAATATTCATAATAAAACTCATTTCGTTGATTGTCTTTGTTACAATATCGAATTGGGAAATATTTTAGCATTGATTCGGAACTTTTTTGTTTTAAAATAGAATCGATAGGTTTGGAGTAAATCAAAGTTGATTGTGAATGTTGATAGGAGGTTTTCTAAGCTTAATTATATTTATTATAAAAATATAACATCATACCTTATAACCTTGAACGAACTGGCACATATATTACCTCTATACAATGTAAAACTAACTTTACACCAGCTGTTTTTTATGAGGAAAGAAAATGATCCAATGACTTATCCCTCCTGGGTGAGGTTAGAGGGAGTGTCAGACTCTTACTGACTAAAAACCACCCCGTTCCTACTCCTGCAGTTCGAGCCGGAGCCCCGGCAACCTATTAAGCCATCCGCGGCTCTCACTATGTTATGAGTATCATGTATTAGGGTAGGAGCCTTTTGCAATAAGTGGGAGTCTACTGCCATACTTGGAGCACAATCCTAGACTCTATGTTATTACTGAACTCTTAACATCTTCAATTTTATTCTAATAATAATACCTCGTACGTGACAACAAATTTCCTAAACCAACTCAATAGAAATAACTTTAAAGAAACCATCTTAAGTATTAAGAAAAACGATTCTTAAAATCCAACCTTAAAACTAACAAAATTAAACTTAAATTCTATTGCTAACGTGTTCAACGTAAACTATTGTTACAAAGATACATGCAATACTATACCTTTTATGTACAGGTTTACAGTTCTATTCACTTTCGCAACATGGTTGGCTGCGACACAGGTGTAGGTTCCACAATGGTCTAAGGATACGTTCTTGATGATGAGAACACTGAACACTTCCAGACTTCTCTCTGCGATCTGAAATAAGATGACAATTAGAATGGTTTTGTTTAAAATACTCAGTGAAATTGTGTGAAGAATCGAATATCATTAGTTACTGCTAATGAGTCTCAAATAAGAAGAGGTATTCTCATGTAATAGGAGGCCTATTGGTGTACACAAGACACAATTTTGAGTTAACTCCATACTGTAACGATAAATAATATGAGTCGTTGGCCTGATAAAGGAAAGGAACCCTTGCGACCATTCGCCTTAAGAATGATGTTAATGCTATAATTTTATTTTCAACAACAATACGGAGTCATCCTAGGAGGAAAAGATGAATGGTAATGGCAACAATAATACGAACAACACCAGAGTAGTCACAGGTGCGTTGCCAGCCTTTTAAAAAAGAATATGCTCCTTTTTGAAGGTCCGAAGGTCGTATCGGTTCGGAAATACCACCGATAACAGATCGTTCGACAATTAATGGAATTATGGAATTATGGAGCAATATTACCTCTATAGAGACATCAGACCGAAAAATGAAAAGGTTCTACCCAAAAATATGTTGCAACAAAAATATGAAATGGTCGCAGTAAAATTGTCTCCAAGAAAACAGAACAAAATGTCCAACAACTAAAACAGGAGAATTACCTTCAAATGCGTAGGAATTTTCTTGCCATCTTTCAGCCAAGAATAATAAACTGGCGAATCTCCACTCTTTAGATTACAATGTATCTGAACTATTTGTCCCTCTTGTAAATCCGTCGGCAACAATATTTCTTCCAACTGAGGAGCCTCTACTACGTGTAACTCGAACGATCGTTTCGCCATCTCACCTGACGGACTTCTTACAATACATGAATAAGCAGCCCCATTATCACTTTTCGACACTTTTGCGATGTTCAACACGCCATCGTTTGAAACCAATGGTACGTCTCTTTTCTCTCTTAATTTCGGTTTTCGGCCAAATATTTCGATACTTGCCGTTTTGTTCGAAGATCTCTTGTATCGATTGTTTTGAGCTGTATCCGTGTTTATTTCTTTTCCTTTATATTCCCAAGTTATTTCCCTGTAAAGAAAATGTGCTCATAGATTTTCTGTTGATGTTTTCTTAAATGTAGGTAGATTAGAAGATGGAAATTGTTTATCTTTTTGTTGTTAAAGAAGTTTGTAGAAAGATATTCAGGATTTGGGACAGTAACACAATTTTCGGTACAATAATATTATTCCTGAAAGCTATTTTAGTATTGTTACTTTGACAGAATGAAATAAATAGTGACTGTGTTGTTGGTGACTTTCATTATGGTAAGGAATAAATATTTTACGATCTACAGGTCTGGTTTTATTGTAATTGTACTTAAATGAAATAATATGTATTTATGAAGTCAGAAGTTATGAAAGAGAATTTAATAAATGGTGAGGTGTTTTGGCATAGTCATAAAAAAGTTGACAATATTTTAAACCTGAAACCATAGTATAAAGAACACAGTAGGTTATCTAAGGCCGCCCGCCGAGTTATTAGCCTACTCTTGCGTTGATCCCCAGGGTTGTCACTTTTACTTTTAGTTAATATTTTCGAACAAGCAGCACTTGATCTAAATTTATGAAATGAAAAGCATATTATGATTGAATACTTTATCAATTTATAAATTTAGTAAAAATAAAAAGCTTATAAAAAGATTATTAACTTCTTAAAATAAACTTTAGCTCTATACATAGTATTCAGAAAGTAAATTTGGGAATACATTTATATGGAAAAATGCGACACGGCCACGCTCTTAACAAATCAGATAAACTGTGAAATAAACAATACAATACCACATTTTCTTATAATATTTAAGTATAGTAGGTATTACATTTCTGGTTGAGTAGGAACTATGAAGAATGATAAGAGTAAGAATAAGTAAGTAGGTATCTCATCATCAAGTACCTACAAATTATATTATGCTAGAAAAAGTGACTAGCTTATCTTTCCTGTTCAATAGGTAATCTGAACAGAGACAGTTCTGGAATCGATTAATTACAAACACACAGCAATACGTTCTTCTACGGTTATCAGACATTTTTTATTTCATTTAACAGTGCCGAAAAGTGATGCGCGCGCGAACCTCGTGCAGTGTTAGCCCTGCCTGGCGCACTGAGAAACGGGTCGAGATTTTGTTAAAGTGTGCGTGCGTCGACGCATAGATACTATGGCGCACACATATAAGCCGCGCGCGGAGCATTTGTATGAAGATAACCTACTTTGTTCTTTATACTATGCTGAAACGATAGTGAATATCTGAACCATTTTTTGTTGAATTTAGATTTGGTATAGAATAACTCGATGTTGAGAAGGAAGAAAAATAGTTTCGAAACCAAAGCTTCACATGAAATCATTAAAAAACTTAAATTAACTAAATACCGAAAACCAGATACACTAAGAAACATTTCAAAAACACCATTCGAAAAATAAACTACCAATCGCTAACGAGAACCCCGTCAATTTTTATGCAATTTTTCATTTTTTCTAATTAGCAACACGGCTACAGCGATACGGTACAAAAAAACAAAAGACGGCCGCCATATTGGAATTTTTTTGTCAAACAAAAATGCCACACGTCCGTCCTTTATTTGTCATAAAAATATTTGATGGAGTTCTCGAGACGAGATCGTAAAAACGACATCAAAAACTGGAAGTATTCTTCGTAAATATATTGTTAATAAATTATGTTTTTCATGTGGAACAAAAGTTAACTTGATCTTTGTAGATAAAAGTGGTACTGCCGAGTAAGGGGTTTTAAGTTCGATATGTTATGAAACAGAAACTGATGGGGTAATGGTATAGTATATTAAAGAAGGTCCTGTGTAGGTTAAAGTATAATAAAGCGTTAGGCCTAAGTTATTGAACCTTGAACCTCCTTCATATTTTGGAACCAGTTAAAAACAAACAGTATGTTTTTAACGAAACAAAAATATTAAAGTATACCATTTTATAATTAAATTCTGCTTCAAATGAAACAAGTGAAACAAGTGAATTTATTTCTGCAAATAATCTTCCTTGGTACATTTTAAAACAATGGCTTTCATTTCCATTCATAATCTTAATAACAATTAAAATCAATCAATTCAAATCTGTCAGCTCCAAGCATTCTACCGTCCAGTGGGATTCAATTCACTTTTCTCACAACCGATATGCTTTTGTCTTTTTTTGTTTTTTTTTATTATTTTTTTTAACGCTATGCCTGTTTTTTTGTCGAAAGGTATCAGTGTTGTAGTTACAACTTCATTTAGTAATGTTATTAGTTCCCTGTAATAGGAATTGAGATTTTTGCAACAGTGAATAAGATCTTTTCCGGAATAAGCTGGTAAACGAGCTGACGGATCACCTGATGGTAAGCAATCAGCGCCGCGCATGGACACCTGAAACACCAGAGGTGTTACATGTGCGTTACCGGCCATTTGGGGATTAGGAATTTGAGGATGGTTGGGAATGGTTCGGTGATTGGGGGATTAGGCCTTCGGTAACCTCACTTACACGACGAAATACAACGCAAGCGTTGTTTCACGTCGGTTTTCTGCAAGGCCGTGGTGTCACTCCGGTCGAGAGACGGCCCATTCGTGCCGAAGCATGGATATCCCACACTTAAATATAATACGAAAAAAACTATTTATCCAAAAATGTCTCATTCTATCCAAGAATTATATCCGAAACTCCTTGAAGGCAGTTGTAATTTGGCACTTCGTTTTTGTAAGGACAAGTACAAAAAATAGAATGTCAGTTTGTCTGTCTATTTACAGAATCATAGAAACCAAAAATTGAAAAATTGTGTCTATATAATCGACATACAAGAGGTTAATTAAATAAATCTTTGACTGGATTTTAGTGTTACATTGTCCTCGCACAATCCAAACAATAAACCTATGTAACTAGAGAATTGTATTGTGAACCTGATTGAAAAAGAGTAACCTATGGAGTTTCTTGCTCGTTCTTCTCCACCTTGGAATGGCAAATAGCTTTACTTCTATTTTTTGTTGATGTTCAAAAGTGCCTTTCTGGTCTAATTGAAATATGTATATAATTTTGAAATTGACTTTGAAATGCATCGATTTTTGACGTATTTTTACTTTTTTGTGTTATCATCTTTTATTTTTGACAAATAAACGAATAACTCACTCTTTGACATGAAACATACAATTATTTACTAGAAATACTATCATACAAAAATTCTGTTCCTACAAAATCCTCCCACCGATCTATCTCATCATTGCAACACATTAAACTTCATCTATTTAATAAAAAAGTGAACTTAAGCGTAAATTCAAAAGAATACTTCTAGACCCACGTTTCGCTGAGCGCGCTGCATTTCAGCGCTCATTTTTATTAGGACATTTAAGAGGCGCTTTAAGTTTGCTGCTGAATTCGCTGTATTTTACTGAACTTTGAAATTGGCTTTCTTAAACTGTTTAAGATATTTTTTGTTGTTTTCTTTACGTTTAATTTTGATTGGTGTTTTTAATGATGTTTATTTATCTGATAATTTTTAGAAAATAACGATCATTTAGTACACTTTACGTCTTTTTGTGAAGATTTTTTATCTATTAGCGTTTGTTTGATATTTCACTTATTATGTAATTAGCATAATACCATTTTGTAAACATTAACATAACATTTTGTGTCATGCTATAAAAAATATTGCATGAATATTACTAACAGATCGGGTCAACACATAAGTTATATATCATCACGCTATCACCTACGGAGGAGGACCTGTGAAGAACTACCTAAAATCACTATTCCACGCACACAAAGTCACGGGCATCTACTAAATAAATAAATGAATAAAAAAGTAATACTTTTGCTTCGCACATTGCTAATACTTAAAATATTACATTACCTCACTGGATATCCGTAGTAGGGGCACTTCAGTGTGACACTCTGTCCACTCTGCACTTTGAAAGGCGGCAGCGTGCGGATATATGGCGGGCCTGGAACAAAACACTGTTATATAACATTGTGTATAACACGTGTAAGAAGGACGTGGAAGTAGGAAGATAAGCTTGACTGGTTGAGAATGTTATTGGACAAATACCAGCATTTCAGTTATGATAGGTTTTTTGTACTTGATAGGTCGACGTTTGACCACTATCTCGCCTGATGGTAAGCGAAAATGTGGTCTACGATGGAGCACGTCGTCCCATAAACAACCTATTCACTATGGTCTTGAAGACACTCAAGTTATATTTGTCGGGAAATACAGATTGCGGCAAGAAGTTCCTATTCTTAGCTGTTCGCACATAGAAGCTTGATGCGAAGCGCTTCGTGCGTGTGAGTGGGACATCTACCATGAATCATGTAACCAATGTAACAAGATAAGCTTGACTGGTTGAGAATATTATTGTACAAATACCACCATTTAAGGTGGATGGATGATGATCTCAAATGCCATTTTGTCGCTAGATGGCGTAACTTCCACAAATTGGAACATTTTCACGTTTTACGCCTAACTTCGAAATCTTTAATAGATAACTTTATTGTTCGCGAAACCTAGGGCATTAACTTGATTTTTTAGATAGTCGTTGTGCTTGTTAACTGGTCTCATACAAAGATTACTACAAAATAAAGATTTAGCCGCTTCACTTTACTGTTTACACACACATGCAAAGTAAATAGTAGTAACTTTCGACACCACCAGATGTCGTTATACTATAAAAATATTAATTTACATACTTGAAATTATGTTCCCATCTATTTCTTATTAGTATAATAATTGGTCTAAGTATACTTTTGTTTCTAGACTCGATATCTAGCAAATTATTCATAAAATTTATTTTAGGTAAAATAGGTACACTGTACACTATATACTATACCCCTAGACCCTACACCTGTCGCGGAGAACCTAACGGGTAACCGGGGCTCCGGCTCGACGTGCAGGAGAAGGAACGGGGTGGTTTTTAGTCAGTAAGAGTCTGACACTCCCTTCCGCCTCACCCAGGCGGGAGCAGTCATTCGATGATTTTTCCCCCCTTAAAAAAAAAAGACCCTACACCTAAAAAATTGTTGTAATGTGACTGAACCTAAATTGTAATGTGTAAATAGTGACTTTACTAAATAAATAAATGAAAGACTATTTATTCCATTGTAAAGCTTTTTATTGTATCTTACTATAAATTAATAAGATTTATTTAGTAAAATAGGGTTAATATTTTCATAAAAATAATCGTTTTATTTACTCTCACTACATTTACTTAGATAGTTTCCATTTGGATTCAAACCATGGAGTCATACCACCATACAAAGATAACATAATTTTTTGATTGTTTTGATATTTACTTAGTTTTATAATTTTAAATTTAGTATTAGAAATAATTATTATGTATGTAGATCACAATATAAATAACATCATAAGTATATATAACGGTACATGTAAGTTTGCAAGTATCTTACATTTATTTACTTCAATTAATTAGTATAACATTATAGTCATAAAATCAACAACAAGTGGTTGCTAGCTAACCATAACATTTATTTATGTTTCAAGAATACATATTTATTTTACAATTTTGAACTTAAATAAATAATGTTTTACAATTGAATTGTTAGGCTGGTACCTAAATGCATGAGGCAAACTTATATACACAGAAAAATCTTATGGACTAACAAAATAACACAAACTATACATCGCACAAGTGGTTGCTAGCTAACCATAACATTTATTTATGTTTCAAGAATACCTATTTATTTTACAATTTTGAACTTCAATAAATATTGTTTTACAATTGAATTGTTAGGCTGGTACCTAAATGCATGAGGCAAACTTATCTACACAGAAAAATCTTATGGACTTACAAAATAACACAAACTATACATAGCTACGTGCAAAAATAGCTTATTAATTATTCTATAATGTTCACACTGCTGAGAATCAGGCTACACAAAGCAAAGTGCCGGCTTGGATTCGAACAATCAACTTGTACCACCATACAAAGATTCTTATATATATTATAATAAAATGTCTTCTTTTTGCAGTCACCGCCGCCGCCGCCGCGCCATATCAGTCTTCTGTTTATCGCTTTTTACTTCCATTTATAATTTCCGTGCAATCTGAATCAAATGCTGGAAGACGCAGTTTTCGCTGCAACAAATGAATTTACACAGTTTTGTTAGACTATTCTTACTGAACCCACACCTCAGAGCCCTGAGAAATAAGTTAGGAAATGAATAAGACTTATATTTTTATACCTTTTAATTCCTTGATGTCCAGACATTTAGCATTTTTCTCAACTCTTCTCAAAATAATTTCCGGCAGTACACATCTTTTAAAAACTGTCACCAACTTCGGCATCATAGTACTGATAAATTCCTCATTCTGGTTAACTTCTATGACAGTCAATGGTTGGGTGACTGATATAGCAAATGAAGTAACATTTATTCATTTTGGTAATTCGCAATTGACCCTGGACCTAGAATCAAAATAATAATAGCTGTTAAAAAGAAACAATCCAAGAAATACATTATTTTTATACATACATACCTTCTTGGTAATGATAATGATATTTGATAATAATGAAATAATAATAATATTTGATAATAATGATATACTTACTTGATAATAGTAATTATGCTTTTTGTTCATAACTAAAACATCATTTTCCAAATGAATAGGAAAATTTCTATTTTCTGATGCTTATCGAATATTTTGAATATCTGTAAAAAAGAAAAGTTTTTAGGTTTACGCTACTGAACCCTATTTAAAATATTCACACGACAAAAACTAGTTATTTGTATATTTTTATTATCGAATAATTTTACCATCAGGGCTAGCTACTAAGAATCCAAATTCTTCATTAATGAAAAGTCCTGATGGTCTGACTATTTGCCATATTATTGCATAAACATGCTCTACGCAACATGTTCATTTTGTTTTCCATACATCATATCTTTAGTACAAATATTATTTTTATAGAGAATGCATTTCACATGATTGTGACATGGTGTGGCATTGGTTGGAGTGTAGCAAAGGGTGTGCAAGGAGTTTAGGACTTTTAATTATTTTTTCATCAAAAATGATAATTCTTATAAGTGGCTCGGTTTTTCATTTCTATCGTTTAGTATACCTAAAAATAAGATGACTATTATCTGGGCACTTTTTATCTAGATAAAAGGCTTCAGGTTCGCCTGAAACTGAGCCCTAAAGGTCAGTTGGGGGAGTATGTAAAACACTTTTTGTGCACCCCAACACATTTGGTTAGGTTAGGTTAGAACTGTGACCCTCATAAGGCCTAGATAAAAGGTGTCCAGATGATTTTCGCTTTATTATTAGGTATACTAATCAGTGGAAATGAAAAACTAGCCATTTATAAGAATTTTCATTCTTGATGAAAATGAAAAATAAAGTCCTAAACTCCTTGCACACCCTTTGCTACGCTCTGACCGTGGCATTACGACGTTTGCATACCTAAAATGAACAAAGTGACAATCATTATTCTGCAATTTGTTAAAACTTTCTCAATACATAATAGGATAACCTTATCGAGCATAACCTTTTCTAGAACATAAACCAATGAGTATCAAATAAACTTCACTCACGTAAATCTGATTTGAAATCCTATAGTAATCTGATTTCTTCACTATAGATCACTAAAAGAACTTTCATGATGTCTTATGAATGCGGCTTGCACCTTTTTCCTTGAATTTTGCGGCCCTGAATACATAGTATGTCGTATACACGCAAGTTTATTAGTCGGGTTCATTTTAGGCAGTTCAGTTGCAATTCAATCTCAACATCAAATGTATCTTATTTATGAAATGTTTCAAGAAATTTGAATAGCAGATCTAATCTAACACCACCATCAAGTTGTCAAGTGCAGTCAAGTTCTATTAAGCAGTGTTGCCAATTGCCAACACGACTAATACAAAATCTGGGAGACTGCTACTGAATTAAAATGTCAAAATTATTCTAAATACTATAAAACTATGCTAAAATACTGTGCTAACATTCTTCAGTGTGAAATAAAACATCTTTTAATTTGAATCTTTAATAATCAAGAAAATTCGAGTAAGAAGCATTAAGAAACATTATAAACAAGTATCCGTACTTGTTGTTATATGTACTAGTGTTTATTAATATATTTTTTTAAGTAATAATAAACATGGTAAATATCCCGTTTAAGTTGTAATGATACTGGTGTTTATTGTTTCGTGTGGATTTCATGACAAAGTCTCTTCCGAGCCCTTTTCTTTAGTAAATAAAGCTCGTAGTAAAGTTTCGTTGCTAAATTGGTGTACGGATTCTTAAATATTATACCAAAAGGTTAAATTTTGCGTTGAAGTTATAGTAATACCACATTCTATTGCCATTTATTTTTTAATTCAAAGTACGATTTTTAAATGTATGGTACAATCTTCCAAAAAAATAAAGTTGGCAACCCTGCTTGACGCACTTTGTGTATGTGTATACATGCTAATAATACTAGTAAAATAAGCAATTAAGAAAATTTAAATGGTTTGTCTGTATATTCACTAATGTTGCTGGTTTCACATGATTTAAATATGATTTAATCAATAGATGTACGTAGTACCTACGTTTCATTATTGTGTAGGTAGCTTCGCTAATCACCTGATTTATAACTTACTTATACATCAAATTCTATTCTCTGATTTTATTCAACCCAAACCAATGGATTAGTACCTAAGAGTATCAGAAAATGTGTTATCAGTATCTACTTACATACATTACAAAGATTTTTGAATCTGCAGTCAAGGAATGTTATGTTGTACTAGTACAGGCAGGCTGCAATCACGGCGTCCTGACCTATCGGTTGACGCAGGTCTCACCAGACCAAGGACACATCGCAGAGATATTTTTTTCACTTTATGTAAAGCATTAATTCTCATCCCATTATAAAAAACATTTTATCAATCGTTAATGTTAACTCGTGGGTAAACCCGCGCGCCCGGTGCTAACTTGCTAGAAACACAATATTCTGGAAATGATTCGCAAGTTGTCAAGATTCAAGACATCACGCATGGACGGAATGGCAACAGCGCACGCGCTGCTTCTTGAACGGCAACGTCGCATTCCCGCACGCGTCACGTCACATTGATGCTTGTTCGAATTATCGGACAGCGCCATCTATTATGAATGTTTACCAATTGTAAACTCGGAACACAACAGCAACCAAATTTCTCGGTGGTTCTATGAATTTCTATCAGATGGCACGATTCAGGTCACTCACACATGCAAAGACTTTTCGTTTTTTATTCGGTCTAATTCTCCTAGAAATACAATTTTTTAATAAAATTTGGGCTATACACAAACATAATACATTATAAAGTCTCATTATAGTTCCTTTTCTTCTGCAGAAACTGTTTATTTACGAAGATTTCCGCACCTGAAAAATGTATGGCGAGGTCTAACTAGGCATCCACCTTAAGGTACGATAGGATACCATTTTTGTATGACAATTAAAACATAATAAAAGTTATGTTTGAGGCAGTCATCTTTTTACCAGTTACTGTGAATTCTATGTTTTAGACAGGGAACATGTTGCCATATACCAGGACATATCTCAGAGTCAAGCATATGCTTAAAGCCGAAAATATCACAATCACAATTTGCACTCGGGGATCCAACTGGAGATCCCTTGCTTGGTAGAAACTCCTTTTTTTCTTGAAGGAGGAACATCATCTAGTGCCTTCTCCCGCCCGGGTGAAGCGAAAAGGAGTGTCGGACTCTTACTGACTAAAAACCACCCCGTTCCTACTCCTGCACTTCGAACCGGACCCCCGCAAATCCGTCTTGTAAATATTTATTGCTTGTAAAAATCTCTTTCTACCCCAACCATCATTGTCGCGGAGAACCTAACGGGTAACCGGGGCTCCGGCTCGACGTGCAGGAGAAGGAACGGGGTGGTTTTTAGTCAGTAAGAGTCTGACACTCCCTTCCGCCTCACCCAGGCGGGAGCAATCATTCGATGATTTTCCCCCCTTAAAAAAACCCAACCATCATAGCAAATTTTCCTCCTACAAACATAATTACTAGAGAGAAAACGTAAAATATTACAGCGCTGAGGAAAATGGGCAAAGTCGGGTGCACTTCACAACTCGTACTGTTGAAGAGTTTTATGTTAATGAAGGATTAATATTTGGGAACAAAAACAACGGGTCAGGTTTGAAAGGCTACAGTTTGGATACTTCAAGGATAGCGGAGAGTTGGTATGTTTTGTGGAGAAGGCATTTTGATTGGTGGCTGCAGTGTAGTTTGAACCTTAGGTCAAGCATCATTAGGATCATCTACCTCTATAATATCACTAATATTCCACAAGAGAAAAGAGCTAGTATTAGAAGGTGATCTGTTGACCGTATACAACCTTATTGTGTTTGCCATGAACATTGAATATTTTAAAGAATGTTGAGATATTGGACAAAATGGACAAAAATATCATTTTACCACATTTAACATAACGTAACATCATGCCTTTTATCACCGAAGGGGTAAACAGAGGTGTACATTACGGCTGCCACTGTATAATCTAACACTCACTTTTCACTATTTATGGTATGGCTCCCATGTAATAGGCTTACCGCCTATAGTCATAAACCAGGCACAATTCCAGACTCCGTGTTAATACAGAGGAATAAAAAACAACTCAGTAATACTTTGCCCGACCCAGGAATTGAACTCGAGATTCTCGACACTCGGCCAATGAGGCAATCACCACATTTTATTACAAATATTAAAGGTTACTTCAATGATTCGAATTGGATCCGAATCTTCTTCTTAAGCAGTTATTGTACTTGCAACGCGACTTAGAAACAGTTAACTAAAATATCTAAAACAAAGGCACCCATCTCAAACCAACGAAGCAATGGAGCCGTAACAAAAAAAAACACAAAAAATTAACGCCACGCTAATTAGAACCTTAAATACATTACCGGTGCATACAAAACTGTAGAAAATAATGAGCGAGAAGAGAATTAAAATGTCCATTCTGTGAATCTTTTCAATAGAGACTGAGCTTAATTTTGCCTCGGCTATTTCGAGCTGCGCAGTCCAGATTTAGCCCAATTAGCCTGAAGATAGGCGAGTTGCTCGTATAATTTGGCTATACCGCTCTAGAGGGCAAATATGCAACTAGCAACTATTCTGCAAGAAATTGGACTTAATCCCATGTTAATAATGTAGTTGGATCGTTTATTTGGATGATGCTCCTATTTTTCCGGTTTGTATCTACATATACTAATATTATAAAGAGGAAAGATTTGTACCTATTTTTGTATGTTTATAATGAATAGGCTCAAAAAGTACTGGACCGATTTACAAAATTCTTTCACTAATAGAATGCTACATTCTTCCAATTTGACATAAGCTACATTTCATTTTGAAAAAAATTAGGGATCCTTAGTAAAATTTGAACAATGTAACCGAAGGTGTAGAAAAATGAGTCTTAAAATGTCTTTCGTCGAATGCGCTGCCGAAACTATTAGCGATAGAACAAAATAATGTACAACAATATTGAAGAACATCATAATATCTACCTACAAAAAACTCCGCGGTAGCCATATGTCCAACTATTGTAGTTATGTCACTACAACAATCCAAATTTCCAAAAATAAATAATTGTCTTCCCCGTGCGAAGCCGGGACGGGCTGCTAGCAGTAAAGACCATTACAAACCTAGCCGAAACACATACACTGCTAAATATTAGCCTAAAGACTTCATTGACTTCCAGATGGGCCGGTTGAAAGTGTGGGAGAGCCATGCTTCGGCACGAATGAAGACCGACGTGAAACAACTCTTGCCTTGTGTCTCGACGTGTGAGTGAGGTTACCGGAGGCCTAATGTGCCTCAAGGAGCCATCAGACTACCAAAGATGGGGCTCAATAAGGCTGAAGCAGATACAGAGCTGTGGATAACTTTACAGGTTATCAGGGCTCCGGCTCGAAGTGCAGGAGTAGGAACGGGGTGGTTTTTAGCCAGTAAGACACCCTCCCGCCTCACTCGGGCGGGAGAAGAAATTCCATGATATGTGCCGCTTAAAAAAAACACTGGCAAAACCTCCATTGCACTATAAAATCAGTCTGGAATTGAAGAGCATAATACTAATAGTTTCGCCTGTCGTAAGAATTAAACCTAACTATTACTCGAAAGTGCCAGTCAACAGTAAACCTTTCTACGTTGATAATAATACTTAAATTAGATCCTAAGATTCAAGTTACACAATGCAAGACAAACTCTCAGTTCAGAGAATTAGCAAACATGATATTATAGGTACAAAGCGTTTAACTAACTCTCCTTGCACTCCAAAATGAACCTTATTCAATTGTTGCTTGAGTTCCATCTAACTAAATTCATTTAGTTCAACGTTAGTACAAACACTAGTTAGAGAGAAGCCCCGTTAATTTCCGTGTTCGTCGATAATCTTACAATTAAAATGGTATCGCCCAATGATTTGGTATTGCCCTAGTTTCTATTCTATGGATAAATCTTTGGACTACATCAGTAATCAAGAAGCTAATTGAATAAAGGGTCCTGCTGGAATCCTGGGTCGAGGATTCTAACCCTCACTCTCGGAAGCGGACATCTTAAACCTCTGAGCTACCAAACCCCCAAGTCTCACATCGTAAGTCTGCTGTACTACCTAACCTTCATCAACCGAAAGTCGCGGTTACTCACGTGAAAATGCTGAGAAAAGCTCTTCTAGTTTCAGCAATAGGCTGCGCGACATCGTCGCGACCGCGTACGCTACTCATGAGGAAGAACCCCTCTGTGATTCGAAACTATTAGAGCTTTTCTCAGTATTTTCATCCTGGCAGGGTCGCCATGCAATGTGGAGCAATGAGGGAGACGTGTTACTTTTAGGAATAACTTTAATTAAGTGTCTTAATAACTAAGTTACACTTACTTATAGGGCGATGTGTCACACACTCACACACTACACCCGCGATTTTAGTTAATTTAGTATGTCTTACGACAGTTATTATGAAATTCCTAACCTTCAGGGATTAAAACGCTTCTTAACATAGTTATGTTAAGAACAAAGTATAAGGGTTACCTAGTATAAGTAATAAACCAGGACACCATGGCGACGCAACCACTAGGACCACCATGGCATCTGGATTGGCGGTTGAGTCAGTAACCAACCATACAGCGCTATAGTAATTAGTGGTGGCGCGACCAGCGTCGATGAGCGACCAGAAACATTCTGTGCTGACGTCCGAACTGGTAACACCATCACATTAGTTGCGACTTGCGCAGCCGAGCGGATACCAGGTGAATATATCTTTTTTAACTCGTCGAGTACCGTCATTATAGACACAATTAAAGAACAATAGGTCGCGGTCACCGGTGACCGCTTGGTGTTTGACAGTTTAAAGGAATAAACCGGTAAACAATCAGACGGATCACCTGATGGTAAGCAATAGCGGCGCCGCACATGAACAACTACAACACCAGTGGTGTTACAAATGCGTTACGGTCTTTCGGAGATTAGGAATTTGAGGATTGTTTGGGATTGGAGGTTATTGAGCCTCCGGTAACCTCATTCACACGACGAAATACAACGCAAGTGTTGTTTCACGTCGGTTTTCTACTCGGCCGTGGGTATCACTTCTGTGGAGCCGGACAACTATGGCCAAACTTTGGTTGTGTTTTGTGTCAAAGCATGGCTCTCATAGAGTTGCATATATTTTATTGGTGACGGCGACTGGTTGCGTTGCCATGGCGTTCCAGTAAAATGTAGCCTTAACTTCTTAAACTGTCACCGAGCGGTCACCGATGACCGCAACCTATTGTTCTTTAATCCTTACTAATATTATAAATTGGAAAGTGAGTTTGTTTGTTTGTTTGTTCCGCTTTCACGCCGTAACTACTAAACCGATTGCTTTGAATTTTTGCAGACGTAAAGTTAGGAGTATGGATTAAATAATAGGGTACATTTTATCCCGAAAAAATTTGATATTCCCGAGGGAAAACAATAGTATTTGTATAAATGGCGCTGTGTGTATTGGTATATGTCACATAGGCTACTTTTTATCCTTTTCTGACGCGAGCGAAGCCGCGGGTAAAAGCTAGTTGTGTCTATAACGACGGTACTCAAAGAGTTAATATTTTAATTCCAAATCCCTAGTCGCTGTTACTCTACTCTCTATACTTTAATTTCGCAAAGACAAAAAATGAAAATGTCGAAAAACTCATTATCTCGCAACGTGCTTAGTCCAGATTTGAGCCGGTTTACGACAATAAGCTCATCCCTTATTACACAAGACTAATGAACTAATAACATAACAGACGAAAGTACGCGGGTAACTATGCTTTGTTATATTACACTCATATTATAAACCTCCTAGCCGAGTGGTCGCAAATGTGATTGCCAGGCAAGGGGTCTCGGGGTCAATTCCCGGGTCGGGCAAAGTATTACTGGGTTTTTAATTCTCAGTAGTAACACGGAGTCTGGAATTGTGCCCGGTATACGGCAATAGGCTTACGCCCTATTATATGAGACTGATAACGTAAAGAGTGAGAAGTGGGTTTTACATTGTATAGTGGCATAATGTGCACACACTGAAACTACTGAACGGATCTGATGAAACTTGGTATACAGGGTATGGGCTGACTTAGGTGATAGGATGCTTTCTATCCCGATTAAATGCTCCCGTAGGATAAAACAGGAGTCATATTCTACGCGGACGAAGTCGCGGGTAACACCTAGTGATATATAAAGCTGAGGGAAAATATTTTGTTTTATTTTGTGTTTGGACAAAAAAATATTAACAGGTCGTGACAACGTAAACACGTTGAAATATAAGCCTCACCCATCTAATAAATCGGGACATAACAGGGTTTGCCATAATCTAAATGCTAGGATTAGAGACCGCAGATTTAAAGGTCAGGTTTTAATAAGAGATACATTTGGTAGATGTCAAACGTCTAGTGCCTTATGGTCGAAATTAATAACTACTTTTAATCCAACACCTACGGATAATGGTACACACGGCTACATCAAGCTTTACATAACCAGTATAAACTGAATGTTAAATGTGCGGAAAGATGATGCAACGCGACACCAGGATGAACTGGGTTTGTATAGATTGATGTGTGCCCGTGTGTACATATGGAGTTTCTTGGACCGAGCATAGGAATCTACACTATAACGAGCAAATAACTTCAGTATAAGACTGGCCGACAAATGGACATTATTTAATACGTAAATATTTTGTTTAGATGTTCAAAAGCGCTTTCCTGGTCTAATTAAAATAAACGATTTTAACCTCACTTTGACATAACTCACTAACACGCCATAGTCACGGTCGCCAATTGAGTTAGCCGTCTCAATACGAATTATTTGGCGACGCGACGGTCACTGGCCACGTCGCCATGACGTCCCTGTGAGTGACCTTAAGGAGTAATTTTTGACAGAAACTTCATACTTCTTAGCTAGTTTGGGGGAGCTACGCTTCGGCACGAATGGACCGACTCGACCGGAGTGATATTTATTTATTTATTTATTTTACACTTTATTGTACACCATAAAAACATACATAAAAAAACAAACATAAAAGAATGTGCACAATGGGCGGTCTTATCGCAGAATGCGATTTCTTCCAGACAACCTTTGGATGGAGCCAGTATTCAGGAGTTGGAAAAAGGGGGTCGTCTAGTGTACAATAATTAAACAATACATACAATATAATACTATCTATACCTACATACCAAATAAATAATATATAAAATTAAAATAGATATAACTACAATACATAAGTGAGTGTGTGTGTAGATGTGTCTGTGTGTGCACGCGCGCGTGTGTGAGTGTGTGTGTGTGTGTGTGTGTGTGTGTGTGTTTATGTGTTTCCATGCTAAGTAGGAATTTTTAAAAATAATGACTAAAGAGAGAGGTAATGTTCTTTAACTAGATTTTTAAACTGAGGTAGAGTTTGAGCACGCCTCACCTTAATCGGCAAGGCATTCCACAACCGAGCCGCTTTAATAGTGAAGGAATTACCAAAAAAGGAAGTGGAGTGCAAACTAATATTTAAATTAAGATTGTCTGATGATCTCAATAACCTTGTATGTGTGTCACTAAGGAACTGAAAACGTTCTTTTAGATAACAAGGGGCAGCAGGATTGAAGAGTATATTGTAAAGTAATGAGAGAATATGAGCATTCCGGCGAAGTCGAATAGGTAGCCATTTGAGTTTTTTTCGAAAATCTGAAACGTGATCATATTTGCGCAGTCCAAATATAAACCTGATTGATAGATTTTGAAGACGCTCAAGCTTATCTAATTGTTCCTGGGTGAGATCGAGATAGCTGGCATCAGCATAGTCGAGGATCGGCAGAAGAAGAGATTGAGCAAGGGCAATTTTTGTATAAGTTGGCAAAAAATTCTGGAGACGCCTCAGGGAGCCCGCCGAGGCAAACACTTTCCGGCTAACCTCCTGCAGTTGTTTGGACCAGGACAGCGTGTTGTCAACATAAATCCCCAAGTTTTTTACATCTCGAGAATAAGGAATTTTTGTAGTAAGCAAAGAAACCTGGGGTAAAGTCGACCAGTCAATTTTAGAGACAGACCTTGAACTACCGACGATCGTCACTTGCGTCTTTGACGGATTTATTTGCAGTCCGAAATTAGTGCTCCACTCGCCTATCCGGTCCATGTCGCGGTTGATTGTTGCAACAGCATTCGGTAACTCAACAAGCGAAGCTTGAGTATAAATTTGGAGATCATCAGCATAAAGGTGGTACCACGGCCTCAAGGAAAACCGACGTGAAACAGCTTGCGTTGTGTTTCGTCGTGTGAGTGAGGTTACCGGAGGCCCAGTTACCTTAATGATTAACCTTAATAATAATCTTTTTTTGATAAAAAAAAGAATTATACTATTAATCATTAGGATAATTCCTCACTCACACGAGTGACGCTCGCCGCACATGTTCACACTCGCACTCGTCCACGGTATTGACCACAGAACATATAGAGGAGTATGTTCTGTGGTATTAACATTGGCACGTGCAAATATTTCACTTGCAAACAAATGCAAAAAAAGCCATTTATAACTATGATTCAGAATTGAAACTTGGTTCTTAAAAGCGAAATTTATTATAACGCAGCTGCAATAAGACAAAATTTCTTATTCCAATATTTACTTTAATGGACTTTAACTTCGAGTTGTGCAATAAAACCGTGAGAGTGCTCCATAATTATAATAAATTCAATTTTATGTGCATAGCAATAAAGTATAATTTACTATACGTTACTCTAAACGTGATAGATGGTCTATAAAGTCCAAGTACTCATGATTATGGTAAGGAGTTAGTCGTGTAGACTGTAGATATAGCACTAATAGTTGTCTCCTCTGCTGGCTATTACGCTACTTATGATGTGGTTAAATGTGGGAGAGTCATGCTTCGGCATGAATGGGCCGGCTCGACCGGAGTGATACCACGGCCTCACAGAAGACCGACGTGAAACAACGCTTGCGCTGTGTTTCGTCGCGTGAGTGAGGCTACCGGAGGCACAATCAAACAAGGCTTGCGTTGTATGAGTGACGTGACCGGCGGTCAATAACCCTCCTCCCCTTCCCCAATCTCCCAATCCCTGAATCCCCAACAATCGTCAAACTCCTAATCCCCAAAAGGCCGGTAACGCACTTGTAATGTTTCTGGTGTTTCAGGTGTCCATGGGTGACGCCGATTGCTTACCATCAGGTGATCCGTCTGCTCGTTCACAGTATTTTTTTTTAAAAACGTTGCCCCACACTAGCATTTTCTCCTGTGTCGTGGGTGCGTTTACAAACATACAATGTCACATACACATGACAATCAGACCCGGAACAACAATCTGTGGATCACACAAAGAGTTGTTCCGTGCGGGAATCGAACCCGCGACACGTTGCGCGGCAGCCAGTTGCCCAGCCACCGCGCCAACCGTGCAGTCAAAGTCAGTAAACATAATAACGCGTAAAAACACATATAACCATTATATTATGTGCGATCCACAAATTGTTATTCCAGTATAAAATACATACAACTTTAAGTTGCTACATGCAGAAACAAAACGCTGACCTGGCTTCAATCGACCGGCTATTCCTAGACTGCGTTATTTGTATAGAGTGCACTTCTGAAACAAGCCTGAAATTCAGGAAAGGCTTCAGAGCAACCGATCGGACCGAGTAACGAATATGTGATCCGTGAATTTTAGAATTGAAGACGAGTTGATGCTCTGATGTGCTATTTCAAGTGCATGCTAGTGTACTTAGTTTCTGTCTATGTTATTTTAGTGTCTATGTGTGTATGTTTAGTTTACTTCTGTACTAGCTTTTACCCGCGGCTTCGCTCGCGTCACAAAAGGATAAAAAGTAGCCTATGTGACATATACACAGCGCCATCTATACCAATAATTTTGTTTACCCTCGGGAATATCAAATTTTTCCTAGATAAAAAGTACCCTATTATTCAATCCGGACTCCTAACTTTACGTCTGCAAAAAATCAGAGCAATCGGTTTAGTAGTTACGGCGTGAAAGCAGAACAAACAAACAAACAAACGAACAAACTCACTTTCTGATTTAAAATATTAGTAAGGATTAGTAGACATTTTGATTTTTATCGAAGCCAACGTAACATAGCTTCATCGGTAACTGAAGTCAACTACCTCTAAACATAGTTATGTTACTGGGGGGTAAACTTATTGTTATAAACACAATTCTAGCCCCTAAGTAATAAGGATGATGACTGGGTAAACAGATTCGTATTTTTTTATTTTGTCATACAAGAAAACAATACTTAGATAAAGAGAATCAAAGTTTAGGAGTGGGAGTTAAAACTTCTTAGAGTGACGTCACGTGTTATTTCAAATCAATATATCGTCGAAAGTATTTGCTTCTGTAAGAAAATACAAAATACGGTCTAATGTTTTAAAACAATCTACCAGAAGGGCAATAAAATAAAAATTTGTCATCTACCCTATTACCATTTTTTCAGAAAATCGAATGAGTGGCATGATTTAGTTGTTTGTCTTTGTTTTTAATTGTTAATAAGTTACAATTCTAAATTTTACACATGCTAACTTGTCGCGGAGAACCTAACGGGTAGCCGGGACTCCGGCTCGACGTGCAGGAGACGGAACGGGGAGGTTTTTAGTCAGTAAGAGTCTGACGCTCCCTCCCGCCTGGGTGAGGCGGGAGCAGTAATTCGATGATTTTCCGCCCTTAAAAAAAACATGCTAATTTGAAGCACGAAAGCATGCTTCAATTGAGTCAACTTGTCACTTAGTAGTATGTGTGTCGGTAACTCGGAATGTTGCTCAAAAATTAGCATGCTCATTTCAAGCATGTTTGAGAATCGACAGGCGTTCGCCTTTTGAAAATTTTTGAACATGCTTAATATAACGCTTTTTAGCATGCTATTTTAAAGCATATGTAGGAGTAACTTTATCCTAGCAATAAGTTAAAATGAAAATTGTATAACTACAAATAATATTATTGAACCTATGAATGGATTCAAGGTCAATTCGTGCCTAAGGCAATGAGACAACCTCTGTTTGGGACATTTTGCTTACATGTGTTTAATTTCCTGAAGAAAAATTGAAAACAGTTAGCCCCGTAGTATATTACTCTCTTTTTGTTACCTATAAAATGGCCAGTAGAAAGAAAAAGTAATTTAAACTGAAAAAATAGACCGTCAGGCAGTATTAATAGAGGTTGTTTTAGGTTGTTTTTGTAGCGATTAGGACGTTAAATTGTCTGGATTTTACGAGAAAGATTAGAGAGGATTAAAATGTAAATAAGGTGAAAAAAAGTTAAGTATTAACACTGAATTTTAAAGATGTAGGAAAGCTAGTAATAGGGAACAAATTGTGCCGTAACTTAGGTACTATTTTGTGTCCTGGACTTTTTAAGTAAATTAGTTCACAAGTTACCACTTTTTTTATGGCATAAGCCCATAAACGAGCAGACGGATCACCTGATGGCAAGCAATTGGCGTCGCCCATGGACACTTGGAACAACAGAGGCGTTACAAGTGCGTTACCGGCCTTTTGGGGATTAGGATTTTGAGGATCGTTGGGGATTCAGGAGTTGGGGAGATTAGGGAAGGGGGAGGGTAATTGGGCCTCTGGTAACCTCACTCACACGACGAAACACAACGCAAGTGTTGCTTCACGTCGGTTTTCTGTGAGGCCGTGCTATCACTCCAGTCGAGCCGGTCCATTCGTGCCGCAGCATAGCTCTCCTACACTTAGACTTATGAAGTAGAATTTAACAGAGAAGATGTTCAATACATTTTGTTCCATGTTCCAAGTTCAATGACACTTTCTGTCACCGATTGTGATCTCCAAGTCACCTACGAAATGCAGAGATTATTGTGACATGCAAACCTATTTTAAGCCCTTTGTCCAGCAGTCAACTTAAATATTCCAGCTAATGATGGCGATGACGACGATGACATAACATAATATAATTTCACGCCTTTTATCCCCGAATACTTAATGCCACTGTACAATGTAACACAAACTTTTCACTATTCAAGTTATTAGTCCCATGTCATAGGGAGTAAGCCTAAGCCTAATGCCATATACCGGGCATAGTTCCAGACTCCATGCTACTAATGAGTTTTTTTTTATAAACCCAGTAATACTTTGCTCGACTTAGGAATCGAACCCGAGACCTCTTGCCCAGCAATCGCACTTGCAACCACTTGGCCAAAGAGGTAGTCTGATGAGTCATGACGAATGATGAAATTGCAGATATACATATAATCGAGTCTTCTTGGTGTACCTACTTTTTGTTCTTTTTGGTGTCGATGGGGGCGCCAATAACTTACCATCAGGTAAGGTCTTTATCAATCTATGTCATAAAAAGCTCCACCTAGACTAACTAAGAAAAGAGAACCTATATGCTAAGATTTCTTAGTTTTTAGTCAAATTTCCGTGGTGCTTGACGACTGGGCTTCACCCAGTTGTACAGTCTCTTCTTTGTGCCTTTAGGCTTAATTCATTCTGTCTCCTGCAGTAATTCACCGAGGGAAGTGGAAACTATAGTTTTTTCTTCTTCTCCTCTTATAATATCTTCTGATTCACTTTGTTGAGGAAACCAAGACGGTTACTCATGTCCCTGGGACGCGCCGGACTTCAATGTTCCGGTGTTTTCATGGTTGTATCTACTGTAGATTCTTACAGGAGTTGCAGCGATTTTGGGAGGTTGTGGCGGGCTTGTCTCAATAAAAAAATATACATCTTAAAATTAATTAAAACAGCTAATAAAAAAAGGAAGAAAAAACGATATTCCGTCAGTTAGGCGTCAAAGAATTCGTCCGCATCATTGTCACTGGGGAACGTGCCCAGAGAACTGGCAACAATGTCACGTTGAATGTTAATGCTTATTTTCTGTCCGAAGAAATAGCCAGCCCTCTGGTTGCGAGCAGAAATGATTTCTAGTGTGGGAGAGCCATGCTTCGGCACGAATGGGCCGGCTCGACGGTAGTGATACCACGACAAATAGATAAGTAAACTTACCATACACATTAAGCCGGTCACTGTGAGCCACCACGTTGTCTCCGTGGTGTGCCACGCACGAGAACAATCCACCATCATCGACCCTCAAATGTGATATGTTTAGTTGCGTCACCACTCCACTATCTGGCGCCATGGTTTGGCCAATTACGTATCTGGAAAAGGAAGAAGATTTTAGCACATGGGAATGTAATACATCCTTACTAATAACCCGCGAGTTTAGTTAATTTAGTATGTTTCACGATCGCTTTTATAATAAGAACATAACATCCTGCCGTTGTTTTCCCAGTGAGCTACAACATGAGGTTCTTCAAGAAGGGAGTGAATAGGTTTTATAAGAGTCGGCAAGACGCATGTAATGTCCCAAGTGTTGCAGGCGTACATAGGCCACGGTAACCGCTTACCATCAAGTGGATCGTCAGATTTTTTTTCCATCGTCATAATATATAAAAAACCATGTGACTCCTCTGGTGTTGCGGGTGTCCATGAGTGGCGCTGATCGCTTACCATCAGGTGATCCGTCAGCTCGTTTGCCTCCTATTCCATACAAAAAAAAAAACCAACGATACTATCAATAACAATAAAAGTTAATGAAAATAGTAGCTACAAATTAAACCGATCTCAAAACCCAGATTTAACTACCATTGCAAAGATTTTTAAATTAAAATATACATCGAATTTCGTGTGTGATATATTTAAATTCCCGTAATATTTGCAGATGCAGATAATGTTTGCGAAGTAATTAACAAGTGTTCGTTTCACTAGGTTCTCGCAAATAACGTTAATTTTCTGTTTTCTTTTTTGTGTGTACTGTATTGGTTGGATTTATATCAAAGGAACACTTTGGTAAGCCAATGTTTAAAAATACAAGGTAGATATTAAGTATGTTAAGCATAAGATCACATCACGCCTTTTATCCCCGAAGGGGTAGGCAGAGGTGCACATTACGGCACTTAATGCCACTGTACAATGTAACACCCATTTTTCACTACTTATGTTATGAGTCCTATGTAATAGGGAGTGAGCCTTTTGCCTTATATCGGACACAATTCCAGACTCTATGCTAATACTGATATTTTTTTTAAAAACCCAGTAATACTTTGCTCGACCCGAATCGAACCCGAGACCCTTGCCCGGCAGTCACACTTGCGACCACTCGGCCAACGAGGTAGTCTATAGAATTATGTTAAGATGTAATTATATATTTATTTCTTTGTTCAAAGTTTGTTTCAAGTGTTATATGTATGTGTATACGATACGTTATGTTTTGAGTTTCTTTTAAGTCTATAGTCATAAACTGGGTACATTGCTAAATTCCAGAAAATAATTTCGATTTTTTTTAATAAAACCTTGCCTCTAACTTGGATTTTCTCCTACGTTTATAAACATACAATTACATGCACATGACACCGAGACCCAAAACAACAGTTTTTGTATCACACAAAACATTGCTACGTGCGGGAATCGCACCGCTACACGTTGAACGGCAGCCATTTGCCCAGCTACCGCGCCAACCGTGCAGTTAAATTAAAAAGACCCAATACCTTTCCTATAGTCGATTAAAAAACCTGATATTGAAACCTAGATCTCTTGTTCATGGCAAGCATGGGTAGCTCGCCGCCCGATCAGAACCAGACCTAAGCCTCAAAGAGCCATCAGACCACCACGGACGGGGCCCAATAGGGCTGATGCCGATACGGAACAGCGGAGAACGTAAAAGGTTACCAGGGCTCCGGCTAGAAGTGCAGGAGTAGGAACGGGGTGGTTTTTAGTCAGTAAGAGTCTGACACTCCTTTCCGCCTCACCCAGGCGGGAGCAGTCATTCGATGATATTCCCCCCTTAAAAAAAAAGTTGTTCAGCAGTCGCATTCGCAACTATTGAACCAACAAAAGGTAGAAAGGTAAAGTATAATAAACATTTAGTTATAACAAATTTAAACACGACAAGGTACCTTTAAAAAGGTTTCCTTCACTCAATTTCAGCACGTTTCAGAAATAGATTCGATTACAATACCGAATCGAATCCGAGTCATTTTGGGATGCATTCGAGAGTATCGATTTTAAATTTATATCTCGAATAGAATTTACTTCTCGATACTAAATAAAATAGTTTTATTGCATCGTTCATTCACAGTATAGACAGATGACCTAAAAAGGTGGAGGAAGGACCACCGGAGGCTAATATGGAGTAGTGGCCCTGTTGTAGCTGATTATGATGATGATTTTAGTAAGGTAAATATAAAGGCTAACTTTACAGTTTGCACACCCAAGTATGCTGTGGTTGGTTTGGCGTTGATTATTTTTTACGAATTAAGCCTGTCGAAGTCCCGGAGAACCTAACGGGTTACCGGGGCTCCAGCTCGACGTGCAGGAGAAGGAACGGGGTGGTTTTTAGTCAGTAAGAGTCTGAGACTCCCTTTTCCCCACTTAAAAACACGTTAAACGAGCAGACGAATCACCTGATAGTAAACAATCGGCGCCGCCTGTGGCTACCAAACACCAATGGTGTTACAAGTGAGTTATCGGTCTTTGGGGATTAGGAATTTGAGGATTGTTGATGATTCGGGGATTGGGGAGACTGGGTAAGAGGATAATTAGGCCTCCGGTAACTTACCTCATTCACACGACGAAATACAACGAAAGTGTTTTTTTCTGAGATATTAAAACCAGAACATAAGTAGCAAAAAGAGACTGGTAAAATTACTACACATCTTAGGTTATTCATCTGAGAAAAAATAACCCGTTACGTAAGAGCAAAAAGGATAAATTACTTAATTTCTCTCACCTGGAGTCAGTATTAGAAGAAATAACAATACCATCTCTCTCCCACACAAATCTCCCAGGATGCGGTCCATTCAAAGTGCACTGCAGACTAACCTGCAACCAATAACCAACCTTAACTTCTAGAAAATATGACACAAATTAGACTGGCTATACTAGAATATGGATTAACCTTTAACCAATAACCGTCTTTACAGTCAGGGGAATACGATAGAAATTCAATTGGATTATAAAATTGAAATAGTGAAACAAAGAGCTTTGCTGAATATAATACAATGTTGAATTTAAAATGGCGTTGAATTGAAAGACTAGAATTTGAACTCTGTTTTCATATTTGAGTTTGTTTTTGGTTGAATTTGAGTTCATAATAGTTTATATTCAGCTTTCCAAGTAATATGAGTTGTTTAAATACAGCTATTTACAGTGGAATGTAGTTAGTATTAATTTTGATAAAATTGAATAACGTTCACTATTTTATTTTAAATTAAAATCTATATTTAATATTATAAAGCTGTTTTTTTTGTTTGTTTGTTTGAACGCGCTAATCTCCGAAACTACTGGTCCGATTTGAAAAATTCTTTCTGTGTTGGATAGCCCATTTATCGAGGAAGGCTATAGGCTAAAATATCACGCTATGATTAATAAGCACCGACCAGAGCGAGTGAAACCGCGCGGAAGTAGCTAGCTTAATATGAATGCAAAAATATGTTTGTTGATTGGTCCTTCTTTTCACTTCGCAATGTTACGTTTTTTGTCTGAACATAGTTAGGAGGCTGGACAGTGATAATTACTACTTTTCATTTAGCCATTATACCAATAATATATACTGAATAGACCCCCAAATACTACAAAAGGAAAATTCCCACCACTTGAACATATTATACATACAAATAGCTATCAAAAATTTTTGGACCCAATTAAAGACCCTGAAGAATCCCAAATCCCTCGCTCAATGTTCAATCACGTTTGAAAAAAAGCAAAGAAAAATAATTAAATTTTATAAAGGAAGACATGCTAATTTTTCCCGGGAAAGCTTATGGATCCCTTGGGTTGAGCACAAATAGACTGAGCGTCCCCGTTTATATAAATAAGGTAACACTTTACTTGATTACATAAATATTTATTGAACAGTAATAACTGAGTAAATAAAGGAGATCAAATATTTTGTTTTAAGTGAAACAAAACAATTAATTGTACAATTTCGCCCTAACTGTCCGTTTTCCTAATGTTTGCTACGCGTGCTACGCCGTAGTCATGCTACGGCGTAGTAGTGCTACGATGTAGCCGGCGTTGTCCGGTTATGATATGTATCGTTTGCTGTTTTGGTACTTTTCTCTTTACTTTAATATTTATCTAACGTCAATCATACTATAACTATAATTATATTAACATTGGATTTGTCCTAATTTGAAAGAATTTCTCCAAGTAATTTGTTGCTAGAACAAAACTTAAAATTACCCAAAAATTTTGCACTAAAATCTCAAATTGTGTACTTAGTTTCTTCGGAAAAATCTTGTACAAACAATAACAAATCCTTTACATACTTACATCTACTCCAGGCATAACTGTAGTCTCGCTGAAATGCTGTGATATCATCATTTGTAAACTTCTTGTGAACCTGTGTTGCTCGTTTGCGTCTGCAAAGAAAGAAACAGGTGAGGAACAAATATATTTCTTATGTTACACGAAGTGAAGGATGTAATCCTTGATAACATAACATTATGTAATATATTATGTGGGACTTATAACATAATTAGTAAAGGTGTATGATTTAAAAGGGGGTGATTCGTATATCGGGTGAAAATTCTGGATTTTCACCTCCATGTTATTAAAACTATTTCTTTTATATCTTTAAATATTAACATTGCCTCACACTAGGATTTTCTCCTGTTCCATGAGTGCATTTACATATTTACAAGTATACATACACATGACACCCAAACCCGGAACAACAATCTGTGGATCACATAAAGAGTTGTTCCGTATGGGAATCGAATCCGCGACACGTTGCGTGGTAGCCGGTTGTCCAGCGACCGCACCGTGCTGTAAATCTACTTAGCCGGAACTGGATCGAAGCATTACTCAGTTTTTTTTAATAACCCAGTAGTACTTTGCCCGACCCGGGAATCAACCCGAGACCGCTTGGCCGGCAGTCGCACTTGCAACACACGTAATAACATATTCATTAATTTTAATTTTATTACCTCCCAATAACGATTTTATAATAAAATATGAAGTGGTTTTTAAAACGTCATACGTCTATCGAATGTTATTCAGAAACTTGATACTGAATGTTATTGATTTAGTCTCCGATGTGATGGTTGGTTTTGTAATTGCAGTTTCATTTAAGAGTGGCGTTAATCTGGTATAACTTTTATTAATTCAACTGTAATTATGATTTGATTGACTTTAATGGTTTTTTTTTAACTTTGCCCCACATTAGGATTGTCTTCTGTGTCGTGGGTGCGTTTACAAACATACAAGTTCACATACACAATGACACCCAGACCCGGAACAACAATTCGTGGATCACACAAACTGTTGTTCCGTGCAGGAATCGAACCCGCGACACGTTGCACGGGAGCCGGTTGCCCAGTCACCGCACCAACCGTGCAGTCGAATGCTGTTTGATTTTTTTTCTATTTTATATTTAACCTACATTCACTTTTTTTTCCACTATTCAGAAACCATTATAACACTTTGTTTAAGTTAAGTATTGAATACGAAACCCTGTTTATTAGTCGCTCTTGAGACTGTCGGTTTTTGGATCTTAAGATTATGAGTGTCCTTGTGTGTACTGCTAAGGAGTGGAATTCTTTGCCAGAGTCTGTGTTTCCTGAAGGGTATAACCTGGGTGTCTTCAAGACCCGAGTGAATAGGTTGCTTATGGATCGATGTACTCCATCGTAGTTTGTATCATCTCTTACCACCAGGCGAGATAGTGGTCAAATGTCGGTTCATCAAATCTTTATATATATAATTCTGCTGTACGTGTGTATGTCATTGAACTCCTCCTAAACGGCTTGACCGATTTAAATGATTTTTTTCTGTACGCGTTTCGAGTGGCGCCCTGAATGGTTTAGAATCACAAATCAGCGCGGCAGATGGCACTAATGGTGTCTAGGTTATTTGTCTATACCTATTATTATATTATTTTTATATAATATGCAGGACAACGTCTGTCGGGTCCGCTAGTATGTATATACTTTGAAAATAACAGAGATGGCACAATATTTTAAATACAACTTAAAATCGAGTAGCCTTTCAGTTTTCGAGCGTTGAGAAATATATAAAATCTATACCATACATGATTACATGTTTACATCGAAAATAAATGTGAAGGTTTTACCGAAAATGCTTCAAAACCCAATAGCTACCTATAACGACCCTTGTTAACTTACTTACCTTGAAGAGTAACATCGTCGTGTAAACTCCAAGCCTCCCCAACAACGTTATATGATCTGAAAAAAAAAACGACTATAAGAAACCAATTATTTTTAATGAAGGGAAAATGAAACTTTAGCTTTAACGAACAGGGTTTTTTTTTCCAACGAACATAATTTTTGATATGTAAAATTAATATTTAATAAGGATATTTTATAATACAAATTGGTGGTTTAGTGTAGTTAGGGATTGGGCATGAGTCGCCTGAGGGATCGGTAAATATTAGTAGTTATAAGTACACTAGAAAGGCCGAGAATCGAAATGACCCAGCGGCAATTCTAGGTCAACCATTATTTTATTTTTTAAATAGCGACCCGCCCCGGCTTCGCTCAGGTGCAATATGCATGTATTCTCCATAAAAACCTTCCTTAAAAATCACTCTATCTATCTAAAAAAACCTAATCAAAATCCGTTGCGTAGTTTTAAAGATCTAAGCATACATAGTGACAGACAGACGGCAGATGGCGACTTTGTTTTATACTATGCACTGATTATTATTTTACTGAAAACAATAATAATAATTAAAACACGATAAATAAAAATCAAAAAGTTCCACGCACTTAACTTTAAAAATAAAAAAGATATAAACAACCAAATTTGCAAATGGGACAAAATTGGGACGTCGGCATTTCTAGTGTTAAAAACACTTCAGGTACGCAAAAATGTTCTAAGATGAAGTTAACTTTAATTCTAGAGTCGTTATCTGCCAGTCTTGGGTAATGCTAAGATAAGCTTTTAGTAAGTGAGGAATGAGGAAAACGTGAAATTTTTCCGTTCAAACAACCCTAATATTTTTTTTCGGTTGGTGCGGTGGCTGGGCAACCAGCTGCTGTGCAACGTGTCGCGGCTTCGATTCCCGTACGAATGGATATGGATCAATGGTTTGTATGATCCACAAATTGTTGTTTTGAATGTAGCGGTATTTTTATGTGAATTTATATGTTTGTAAACGTACCTACGGCACAGGAGAAAATTCAAGTATAAGGCTCGTTCTTTTAAAAATGTTATTTTTTTTATAATTTGTGGATCATCCGCGCTGTAATCGGACCCGCTACCCGTTGCCCGTATCTAGTTCACTTTTACCTTAGACAAGCCTTACGTACTTCTATTTGGCATTCATCATATTCATACATCTGGTGATACAAGCATTGTAAGAGAACTTAAAACCTGGCCTCTTTCCAGAACCTCGCCAATTGAATTTTAGTCTTTTGCAATCAATACTAGAGTTCAAAATTAAATATTTTCTGAACATCTTCCTGGTGAACTATTAATAACTATCGCATTTCTTTAATCAAATTTCAAATCATAGTTTCAAGCAAACCCCTCTGTAATAGATATCAGAAGCCAAACTCTCTCTGATTGGTTGGGTCATTGAAGCCGGCCAATCACAGCGCCGAACGCGTACTCGTCACGATTACTATAAACGTAAAACAAACTTGTACTAAGCCCTCAGTAAGCACAATTTGGGGCTCAAAACTCTAATAATAGAATCAACTATCTTAAAACAATAACTAACTTGAAGGTCCAAGTGACTGGTCAAAAGACAATAGAAATTATCAACAAAGATCCTAAGGCAGAAGCACCCTTGCTTTTACAAATAATTTCCCAAATTCACTGAGTTGAAAAACCTTATTACTTCCCAATAACCCTTTGAAGTCTTGGAGGACTTTGAGACCCATAGAACGGTTTAACCTTAATATACAACATACTATCGTAAACTATTCCATAATATGATTAGTCTTTGATGTGAGCCTTTGGCATTTATGGCCTGCGTGGGTACGGTTGAACGATTTTCTCGGTTTAATCCCAAAATATCTGGAGAATTAAGGCAAGATTTAATTTTTGAAATTGAATTATGAATCTTTTGGAATTGAGAGCGTAATAAATATTATTGTCATTTCGTAGAATCTGTGAGGATATTGGTATTAATTGTTGGGCACAGCAAAAGTGTTGGAAAATAAAGTGTTTTGGAAATACAAGTGATTTTTTTAATACCAAAAATTCTCGTTTTTAGATTTCATTTTGACGAAGGAAGAGTGTCCAAGCGCATGACATTGCATTATTATTGAGACACAAAGGTAAAAATTGTACCTTCTAAAATTTAGAAATTTTGTTTCAAAGTAATACACAACCTCCCAAAACCGCTGTAATTCTTGTAAGCCAGGATCTACAGTCGATGCATCCATAAACACACCGGAACACTGAAGTCCGGCGCGTTCCAGGGACATAAATAATGTCTTGGTTCCCGCAACGAAATGAATCAGAAGACATTATAAGAGGAGAAGAAGAAAACGATAGTTTCCACTTTCCTCGGTGAACAACTGGGAGAAGCCCAGTCGCCAAGCACCACGAAAATTTGACTAAAACCTAAATGGATCCTATGTGTTAGCCATTATAGTTACTTGAAAATTTGTAATTATGAAACTACCAAACCGTACCTACGAAAGGGAAATCTTTTATTAGAAAAAAACTATAAATACTGATTCTGCAACCACCTATTACACAGACGTGACACAGATTAAAAGGACCTGTAGGTAGGAAGTAAAAAATCTGCGTTGGAAGTGCACAGGCGTAGCCAATAACTAAGTTATTGTATAAGTGAGTTTAGGTGGAAGTGCATGCCATGGACTGCGGTATCTAACCTATGTTTACGGATGAATACGTCTTGTTAGGTCTCCGGCGAGGGATTTTGGTGGAATATCGTCATAGCTTTTTAGTCCTGACTAGCTTCTGCCAGCGCGCGTTCCCGTGTATATAAAGTAGACTATGTGTTTTTCCAGACCATAACCTACTCCTGCCCCAAATTTCATCTTGATCCCTCCAGCCGTTTTCTCGTGAAGAAGTAAAATCAAACCAAAATACAAATTTTCGCATCACTACATCAATACATAGTATAAAACAAAGTCGCTTTCGCTGTATGTCCGTATGTATGCTTAGATCTTTAAAACTACACAACGGATTTTGATGCGGTTTTTTTTAATAGATAGAGTGATTCTTAAGGAAGGTTTGTATGTATATACATATTGCACCCGTGCGAAGCCGGGGCGGGTCGCTAGTAGTATATAAAACAAAGACGCTATTCACCATCTGTCTGTCCCTATGTATGTGTCTATCTTTGAAACTACGCAACGGATTTTGATGCGGTTTTTTTTAATAGATAGTGTGGTTCTTAAGGAAGGTTTATAATGTATAATACATGCATATTGCACTCGTGCGAAGCCGGGGCGGGTTACTAGATTAAAATATTAATAGGATTGGCTTAATTGAAGACTCAGGTGTGATGAATTTTTTATCTAATAAACAGGCACTTTAGGGTATTTTCAAAACATAGATAAATAAGGCTAGTGCGCTCCATTGTAGGCCGTATCATCGGTTCCCATTAGACGAGATTATGGATAAACGCCCGGCCTACAGTCATCAAAAAAAAATATCTTGAACTGTTGCCCGCGACTTCGTCCGCGTAGAATGTTTTATTCCTGTTTTATCCCATGGAAGCATTTAATCAGGTCCTAGTCAGGTCCATTTAATTAGGTATCCTATCACCTAAATCAGCCCATACCCTGCTTGTATATCAAATTACACTAAAATTGTTCAGTAGTATAAGCGTGATTGGCGGACAAAGTACATCCAAATAAAGGAACTTTCACATTTATAACCCCTAACTCATGGTGTTAACTCCGATAGAAACAGGTATGAATTTATTATTTATTACTTTACTAGCTTTTACCCGCGGCTTCGCTCGCATCACAAAAGGATAAAAGTAGCCTATCTGACATATACCAATACACACAGCGCCATCTATACCAATTCTTTTGTTTTCCCTCGGGAATACCAAAATTTTTCGAGATAAAAATACCCTATTATTTAATCCGGATTTCTAATTTTACGTCTGTAAAAATTCAAAGCAATCGGTTTAGAATTTACGGCGTGAAAGCGGAATAAACAAACAAACAAACAAACTCCCAAACTCACTTTCACATTTATAATAGTAAGGATATAACTTAGGTGATAAAATACCTAATACTAACTATACCAACAGCAATTTATATTTCATATCACATTAAAAATAAGCTAGATTACTTGACAAAACATTTTCCACAAACGCTAAGAATATAAGAGAATTTTCGAAGCCCCGTTTTACCAGATTACTTTTTATTATTCTATGTTCTCAATCCCTGAAAGCATCGTTTGGAATTTCATTTAAAAGGTGGTAAATTGGAGAGGCTGCGACACAGGCTATCAGGGATAGGCCGAATAATTAAATTATTCCCTCCTAGCCTAGGATACGCGTTCTAAATTAACTAAAGCTAACGTATACTGCGTAACATTAAGTGTAGGAGAGCCATGCTTCAGCACGAATGGGCCGGCTCGACCGGAGTGATACCACGGCCTCACAGAAAACCGACGTGAAGCAACGCTTCTGACTGCACGGTTGGCGCGGTGGCTGGGCAACTGGCTGCCGCGCAACGTGTCGCGGGTTCGATTCCCGCACGGAACAACTCTTTGTGTGATCCACAGATTGTTGTTCCGGGTCTGGGTGTCATTGTGTATGTGAACTTGTATGTTTGTAAACGCACCCACGATACAGGAGAAAATCCTAGTGTGGGGCAAAGATTTAAAAAAAAAAAAAAAAAAAACGCTTGTATTGTGTTTTTGTCGTGTGAGTGAGTTTACTAGAGGCCCAGCTACCCTCCCCCTTCCACAATCTCCCCAACCCCCGAATTCCCCACAATCCTCAAACTCCTAATCTCCAAAAGGCCGGTAACGCATTTGTAATGTTTCTGGTGTTCCAGGTGTCCATGGGCGACGCCGATTGCTTACCATCAGGTGATCCGTCTGCTCGTTTACCGGCTTATGCCATAAAAAAAACATTAAGTTCATGTTTCGTTATAGTGAATTAAATGCATTCGTAATCTTATACGGTGTGGTGTCAGATGAGTAGAATTGGTACAGTATTTCACCACCATCTCTTATTTTTTATTAAATAAATCGGGAAACGAGCAAACGAGTCACCTGATGGTAAGCAAAGCTCACTCATACGACGAACACAATGCAAGTTAGTGTTATTTCACTTTGGTTTTCAGTTAGGTCGTGGTATCACTCCGGTTGAACAGCCCATGTGGCTCTCCCACAGTTACTTTTCCTTTACTCTTTCTCTTGGGTGGTAAAAACTGAAAAAAGCGGTTTCAATACAAAGTCCGGGCAGCAGTGCTATTTGATAAACCCGAACCTTGTATACTGCCATCTCCAACCAAATCGATGTTTCGTGCTACGAGCATTATTGTAAACTAGCTACTTCAGCGCGGTTTTACACGCTCTGCTCAGCTCCTATAGGTCGTAGCGTTATGTTTTATAGCCTATAGCCATCCTCGATAAATGCGCTATCTAACACAAAAAGAATTATTCTAATCAGACTTGTAGTTACGGAGATTAGGGCGTTCAAACAAACAAACAAAAAAACAAACTCTTCTTCTTTATGTAATGGTATAAGATATTCAAAAATCTCATTTAGACGAATAATGATGATAAAGGCATTGACTACTATTTTAATATCTCTACTCTTACTCCAACAAGAAAAATCGCCGCAACGCTATAATTCGATCGAAATTCCACGTAAAAGCCCGTGCAATATTTCTCCCCATTTCTCGGTCAAGCAGCTTGATGCCTTGCTACACGAAATTGCTTTTTAACCCGTATATGGCACGATCGATTTTGCTTTGACGCCATCAGACTAGCAATGCATTCAAGCGACATATTGGTAGCATGCGGTTGGAAGTGTATCAAAGTCGGCATCAAATACTCGAGCCTCAATTTCTGAGAGGAGTTTGATCACTGTTGGTTATATGAGACCAATCTGTATGTTGGTACTTGTGTCAAGAATCATTGACCCATTTTGATGATGGGTCGTTTAAAAAGATCAATATAAAAAATGAATTCTATTTTCAAATGTACATATGCCGTACGGTTTAACTTTTCACATTTAGAATATATTTTATTACTTTTAAAATCGTTTCCCGAACACCGTCAGATTCGATTTTTAAAATAAAATGAAATCATGTAAGACTCAGCTATATCACAGAGCACTGCTGCTTGTCCTCGTCATATATCTAGTCCTGTAGGCTTTTATGATATTTATGGAAAGAATAAAAGTGGTGATTAATCGTCATCATAATGCCATCACACTATTTACTTGTCAATCATCAGGCACAAATTCAAAATGAGAATTACAATAATATGTTATACTCAAACAGATCCCTCGCTCAGCAACCGCGCGTATGTCCACATAATCAACAAGATAGTCATAATAAAGTTATGGCTACAATTCTTTCTAACTTTAAGAGGGATTCCACAAGGGACTATTCTTGGTCCCACACACTTTTATGGTAAACAGTTCTTTCATCTTAATGTCTTTTTGATCTCACTAAATTATGGTTTCATGTTACTTCCCCATAAATATTTAAGTGGGAAGAATAAGTTATGGTGTTTCAAGTATCTTGTGGTTAAGTAAAAATGTTCAGTAATTTACAATGTCCATTAAGGATACTATAACCACAGTATAAAAATCATATGTGCTATAACGTTGTGCCAATTTAGTCTTCGAAATTATAAGCCGTGGTATAGAAATCTCCATTGTTTCTTAACAAATAATTTAATTCTATTAAAAGAAATTCAAATATTATTACTACAACACCAAATGCTAACGCCCAAATTTTTGTAAACAGAAAAGAAATCGCTTTGTGATCGAACACAAGACGTCGTCTTTGACGGTAGCGACTACTTAACAATCCATTCACAGAATACCCAATATTAAAATTAATTCCATAATAATCAAATTCCGTTAGTAGTTTATATACAACGATAAAAAGCCTCACCGCCGACCGAGTTGGGAAACAGCCAGCAGAAAGAAGTATGCAATGAAAGAGCAATTGTTTTAAAAGCCCAGCTAAAACATTACATTTTTAGTCTGTCTGAAGAAACTTAGTGTAGACGCAAGTTTTATCTTGTGAATGTAAGCAAAGTACGTACCTACATACGGCGTTTGTTTTATTGTTGTTGGAAAACTCCGCGGGTTCTTGAGAGCCCCTACTTTTGGAAAAGGTTATGCTACGAACTTTTATGGCTCGATTCATTGTCTTAATTTTTATTTTGTATAAGATTTGTTATTTAATTCTTTTCATTCTTTCTGAACTGACTGCATCGTAGTGGTCGTAAGTGAGGGGAAGGGGTCTCGGGTTCGATTCCCGGGTCGGGCAAGGTATTACTGGGTTTTAAAAAATTCTCAGTACCTAGTAGCACGGAGTCTGGAATTGTGCCCGGTATATGGCAATAGGATTACATGGGACTCATAATATAAATAGTGAAAAGTGGGTTACATTGTACAGTGGCATAATGTGCACCTCTGCCTACCCCTTTGGGGATAAAAGGCGTGATTTTATGATATGTTTAATTCTTTCTATCCTTACTCGTATTAGAAAAGTTAAAGTGTGGTTGTGTGTCTTACTTTCACGTGATGCAGGCGGTTCTACGTTTGAAGGCTGGCCAGTAATATAGGCTTCCCTTATTCTGTTACTTCGCGGGCGAAGCTTGTTATACACGACAAAAAAGGAAAGACAAAGATAGAATGTAATGCAATTAATATTTTTTTATGTTTTTAATTAATGATTTAAGTCTTTAATTTTACTTTATTGTAATTTTATTTCAGTGTCATTTATATTTTGTGATTGGTGTAATTTGTTTCTATGAGTTCGTATGCTTGAAAGAAACTATTTATTATTTTCTTATTACTATTACTATAGTATTAAGAAACATGTTTATTCATTTTGATGCTACATTCACTAAAACCTTGGGATAATCAAATGGGATAGTGAAACCATTCAAGGGCTTCCACACAAATCTCTCTCAAAATTCCACAAAACCGCGGCACCCCTAGTAGGGGCAACCTTCTCAGATGTTCAGAGTGCTCCCCACTCTCACCTACCACTTGCTATAATGTCCGTATACCATTATATATATATAGAAATCAACTTTATTACCCTCTCATATGTGTGACGAAATAGAATTCCAAGATTTTTTTCTTATTTGTCGAGTTACCCTTGGGAGGCTTTAACTGTATGTAAATAAGGAAAATGCGATACAAAGAATTTGGGGCTTTTCCCTCTCAAGGACTGTTTTTAGGGCTTCACACACAGGTCAAGATTGTTTGGCATTTAGAAATGAGGTTGTCTTTATTAATATGGTAGGTACATGTTTGAAAGAAGAGAAATATAGAATATAGGTTTGATACGTGTATTTTGTTATTAAACAGATTTTGAGAAATTTTAGTGCAATAACTAAAATTGGGACAAGCTAGTCACAACCTCCCAAAACCGCTGCAACTCCTGTAAGCCAGGATCTAAAGATACAACCATGAAAACACCGGAATACTTAAGTCGCACGTCCCAGGGACATGGATCACTGTCTTGGACATAACATAACATCACGCCTTTTATCCCCGAAGGGGTAGGCAGAGGTGTACATTATGCATTATGCATGTACAGTGTACAATGTAACACCCACTTTTCACTATTTATGTTATGAGTCCCATGTAATAGGGGGTGAGCCTATTGCCATATACCGGGCGCAATTCCAGACTCCGTGCTACTACTGAACGACTGAACTGCAACGAAGTGAATCAGAAGATATTATAAGAGAAGAAAAAAATTGTGCGATGACTGTCTATCACGCTAATGTTATAATTATGAAAGTTTCTTTGTTTATGTTTGGAGGTTTGTCAGTGAATCACGCTAAAACTACTGAACGGATTTTGGTGAAATATATGGTATACAGGCAGGGTATGGGTTAATTTAGGTGATAGGATACTTTTTATCCCGATTAAATGTTCTCATGGGATAAAACAGGAATCGTGCTGTATGTAAACGAAGTCGCGGGCAACAGCTAGTATTTAGTCGAGAAAATGGTTTTAATTGTCGCTTTCATGTTGGAGAATGTTAAATTTTGAGTTTTTCGGCTATTTGACTTTACAGTAATAATTTGTTTGGAATTTGTGTCCGCTTTATGTCAAAAAACTTGCCAATTATTGCATTAATTACTATGCCTTCTTCTACCAAACCGTCTTGGAAATAAAAAGGGTGATGTTATGCTTTACGATATAATGTATTTTTCTTGAGTAGAACATTTTCGTCATTAGTCCCGGAAAAGTGGAAAATTATATTACTTACATATAGCCAAGTGCTTTAGCTACTTCGTATTAATATGAGCGAAAGTGCAGTACGGTTCACGAGTTATGGCGGTGTGAAGTTCGCTCGGATATGCTAGGAATTGACTCTAGTTAAACACAGTCGTTTTATTGTTTAATCATTATTTGGCGCAGTGTTTGGGCAACTGCCGCGCAACGTGACGCGGGTTCGATTCTTGTACGGAACAACTCTGTGTGATCCACAGATTGTTGTTCCGGGTCTGGGTGTAATGTGTATGTGAACCTGTATATTTGTATACGCACCCACGACACACGAGAAAATCCTAGTGTGGGGCAACGTTTTAAAAAAAATATTTGCAACAATACATGCGCGAAAGTGACTTGCGGCTAAGTTCACACCTGTCATAACTCGTGAACCGTACTATACCTACTTATAATGTACGGACTCAAGGTTTTCGGTAACACCATTCTCAGTTTCCGGTGGGGAATAATATACAAGTAAAAATATAATTCTACTATACAAGCTGTTGTTAGTTTTAAATAAAAAAAATTTAATCGTGAATCAGTCTTGAGGCAAATGCTTGGTGTTTTAAATAATTTGTTTCATATTGGTCTTAAGAAGCAAAGGTATTCTGAATTTGACTAATTATTATGATTTTCGGCTTACGTAATTCTTTGACGAGGAACTCGACTAGAGTTTCAAGCTATGCTTTTTTTAAAGGGGGAAAATCATCGAATGTCTTCTCCTTTCTGGGTGAGACGGGAGGGAGTGTCAGACTCTTAATGACTAAAAACCACCCCGTTCCTACTCCTGCCCTTCGAGCCGGAGCCCCTTCAATCCGTTAATCCTCCGCGGTTCCGTATTCCTCCATGTCTCCGTATTTCAAGCTATGCTAGAGACTCATATTCGTGAGCAGCATTCCGCGACACGATACGCGGCGAGTAGCAGCGCGACAATCGCCGCGTCATTAGTTTATTTTACTCACACATAGACCAAAAATCTACATTTCTATCATCATTGAAATCCAAGATTTGACATTCAAAAAAACACCTAACAAAAATATAATAAACCCTGACAATACGATTACAAGTCTCCACTGAATTTGTGAACCAAAAATTCCCTACTTACCGTTTGTTATGCGTCCTTTCAGTTTCAGGAAATCGAGCGCTCGCAGTTCGTAGTACGACTGAAACAAGGAAATTGAGTCAGTTAGAAATCATTGGCGGTGGTTGGTGGGAATTTGTTTTGCCAATCTTGCCAATAGAGGGGAAGGGAGATGGTTTTTGGATTATTATGTTGTCTTGGTGATAGTGTGAATGTGTATACTACCCTGTTTTATAGTGTACTTGCTTCGGCAGTACATATACTAAAATTGGAACGATACAGAGAAGATTAGCATGGCCTGGATGACACGCAAAATCGTCAAGCGTTCCACATTTTTGGGCCGATGCCGGGTTACCGGGACTCCGGCTCGACGTGCAGGAGAAGGAACGGGGTGGTTTTTAGTCAGTAAGAGTCTGACACTCCCTCCCGCCTCACCCAGGCGGGAGCAGTCATTCGATGATTTTCCCCCCTTAAAAAACCCTGTTCTATAGTAGGTAGAAATTGATACAGAGTTTTTAACAAATTTAGTTGAATGTTCGTTTTTTACACTGACTAACTACTATCTAACCTTTATTATTTGCTCAAAATTTACTTCTTTTAAACCAAAAAACTGTCGTGGTGGCCCGGAGGTTTACGACGCCCGCTTTTCATGCATGAGAATGCGGGTTCGAAACCTACCAACGGCAAGTAACAATGTGAATTTTCCGAGTTATATGTACTTTCTAAAATTATTTAGACAGCACTGACAAACGGTGAAGGAAAACATCGTAAGGAAACCACTAAAATTTCTAATTTTAGGCCTGAAAATGCCAACTCGCATTGACCAAGCGTGGTGATGAATGCTCAAACCTTATCCGTGTGAGAAGAGACCTTTGGTTAGCAGTAGCCACTTACAGGCTGTTGATGATGAAACCAAAAAAAGGCTTCAATTTATCAAGCAGTCGATTTAATTAAAAGTTTACACGGAGAATTTTAAATTTTAAACTACGTAATATTTAGTTTGTCTATGAAACTGACTCCTGAGTATATTTGATTTTGAATATTTATACTCCAACTTGTAACACATTGGATTACATGGAATATCTAATTTAACATTCATCAGTCAGACATCTGCTACAGAACAAAGACACTTTTAAAAAGAGAAGAACAAGACGCAATACTCTACTCCTCACAAAGTTCCCCACTAATTACCAACTCATTTCAATTTCTTAAAACAAACTGTAACACTAACTGTGGATCTCAAAGACCCAATAACCGTTGCTATGACGTCACAAGCGCGCGTCGTTAAAACTTACTCAATTAACTAGAATGTTCCAGCGTATGGCTGTAACTACTTTGAACTAGTACAATCTGGTTGGAACCAGATTATTGCATGTGGGATTAAGTTCTGGATTATTGGGTTTTGAAGTTATGTTATTTCGTTTGCTTTTTGTTTAATTGATATGTTGAGTATGTTTCCATGTCTCGGCAAAAATGGGTCAGCTCGACCGAAGTGATACCACGGCCTCACAGAAAACCGACGTGAAACAACGCTTGCGTTGTGCTTCATCGTGTGTCTGAGGTTACGCGAGGCCCAATTATACTCTCTTCTTTCCCCAATCACCCCAATCCCTGAATCAACAACAATCCTTAAATTCATAATCCCCAAAACGCACTTGCAACACCTTTGGTATTCCGGGTGTCCATGGGCGACGCCGATCGCTTACCATCAGGTGATCCATCCGCTCGTTTACCGAATTATCTCATAAAAATATATTTTAACTATTTAAGAAAATATAAGAAAATAGAGTTCATCGTCGAATAATTATTACGTAAGCCGAAAAACATATTAATTAATTTAATATGACTCACGAAAGTTTGGCATTATCAAATATGATTGAAAGCCCCACTTTTAATTCAAATAAACTTAGTCCGTATTACATTGTAACAATTTAAATGTTGAATGTTTGCAACTAGGGGAACGCTTGACGTAACCACTTGGAATTCTGCTGACCCACTTTACGAGCACTAGGTCATGCACCGAAAACGTATGAACCAATATTACATATTAAAATTATACATTTGTGATGGTAGACCTGTTTGAACGCTTTTTTATGGGATAACCTGGTAAACGAGCTGACGAATCACCTGATGGTAAGCAATCGGTGTCGCCCATGGACACCTGGAACACCAGAGGTTAACAGCTCTGGTGTTTAGTTCGTTACCGGCCTTTTGGGGATTGGAAATTTGAGAATTGTGAGGGATTCGGGGATTGGGGAGACTAGGAAGGGTAGGGTAATTGGGCCTCCGGTAACGTGACGAAACACATTGCAAGTGTTGTTTCAGGTGTGGCAGAGGTGCACATTAGCCACAATGTAACACCCACTTTTCATTATTTATGTTATGGGTCCCATGTAATAGGTAAGCCTATTGCCATATACCGGGTACAACTCAAGACTCCGTGCTACTAATGAGAAATTTTTGAAAATCCCAGTAATACCTACTTTGCCCACTCGGCCAACGAGTCAGTCTCTGTATAGCGGCTCTTAATTTCATTTAAAACCATCCAAGGCTTTACATTGAATTCAAAATGTACAATACACATGAAGTGATAATTGACGGTACTTTAATGACGTCACACACACGTGGTACATATGAGCTCAGTTATTACGTCACAGTATCATCTATCACGTACGGTTGCGCACAAAAGCTGTTCGAAATTATTAATGGAACTATTGTTAAAATATATTGAGAACGAATTGTTTTTTGTTGATGAATGTACTTGAATGGGGCGGTGATTTAAAAAATAATTTAAACAAGAGCTTACACGTATTAATCATCAAAATCTATTAAAGCCTAAGGATACACTAAAGGACAAATGTCTTGCGACACGTGTCGCCAGCGACGTCGGGTGAAGTTGCGCGACGTTGCCAGACTTTGATCGACATGTCTGGCAACATCAACGTCGCTGTGGACATAGGCACGCGTTACGCCTATAATATGTCGGGCGACTTCGCATGACATGTTGCCGATACATATCGAGAGACAATAGTTGTCCCCTAATGTATCCTTGCCTTAATATTGTCATATTTAATTTAGAATAAATATCATAAAATCTTATATTATTTATTACCATCCCTAGCTCTTAATCACAGTTTGCATTTTAAAACGAGCGAAACGAATATTTTTAAAACGTTTGAGTACGAGTGTACTCGTTTATTTTGCAAATCGAGAGCTATCGAGATATCGGATTCGCTTTGAAATCGTCCGAACTATTTGTTTTTACCGTATAGTATAGTGTAGCTACTTTTACTTTGCTTTGCTTATTGTTTATTTATAGATTTCCTTTGAACTGCCTCGTTGACCGAGTGGTTGTGCAACTGTAAGTGCAACTGCAGGGCGAAGGGTCTCGGGTTCGATTCCTGGGTCGGGCAACGAACTTCAGAGTCTGGAATCGTGCCCGGTATATGGCAATAGGCTCACCCCCTATTACAGGGGACTCATTACTTAAATAGTGAAAAGTGGTTACAATGTACAGTGGCAAAATGTACCTCTGCCTGCCTACCCTTTCGAGGATAAAAGGCGTGATGTTATGGTTATGATTTCCTTTGAATATTTACGTTAGTTTTTTTCATAAAGCTTTATAACATGAAAAAAACCCGTTGTAAACACGACTTATTACTTTCATTACAAATAATCTATGAAAGAATTGAGCCTCGGTAAACCATTAGGTTGCCCGCAGCTCTGGGATGACTCCACGCTTGCTTAAAGAAGGCTTCAGTTTTAGGTTCACTAGAAAACATTGCTACCCAGTGTCCATCTATTGTATATTCCTAAGACAAAGCCATGGATAACGTAAAAGGTTATTGGGGCTTCGTCTCGAAGTGCACAAGTAGGAACGGGGTGGTTTAAAGTCAGTAAGAGTCTGACACTCCCTCCCGCCTCACTCACGGAGAAGCCATTCCATGATTTTCCACCCTTAAAAAGTCGGTTCTGAATATACCCATGAGAAAATAGGACACAATAAAAACCCATCGTTTTGGGCGACCCATTCTAAGACGAGTTCTTATTTGGTCTTCAACGTTAGAAGCTTTTAATGCTAGTATGTCTAAGAGTACTTTTCATTGAGGAGCGGGGAGATGTAACCTAGATAACGGTATTCAGGCCCTTTGAGCCGGGTAACCGGCCGTACCTTGAGTTCGGACACAAAAGACTCCGTAACTAGGCCCCTTTAGAATTTTTGTTGCGAGATTTTTTCGCTAAAATGAAATTAGGTACTTGAATGTTTATGTTTAGTAGCTTGTTGTTATGTATTAATATTAGTATGGAAGGAAGTCCAAAGTTCCGAACAATGAACAGATTTTATAATTACAGACGGACCTCTGACTTTGTTTCGGTATTTCTTTACAGAGTTAGGAAATGTCGACCTAATCGTTAGTTTAAAAAATTGACGTGTAAAAGTGCTGCCTTGTAACCCATTTGCAGAAATAAAATTACTTGGTTCATTTGTTTAACATATTTTAAGTGTGAAAGAGCCATGCTTCAGGACGAATGGATCGGCTCGACTGGAGTGATACCAAGGCCTCACAAAAAACCGACGTGAAATAGCATTTGTTTTTCTTCGTGTGAGTGGGGTTACCGGAGGCCCAATTACCTTCCTCCCTAATCTCATTCCCCGAATCCTCAACAATCCTCAAATTCCTAATCCACAAAAGGCCAGTAACGCATTTGTAACACCTCTGGTGTTTCGGGTGTCCATGGGTGGCGCCGATTGCTTATCCAATGATCCGTCAGTTCGTTCACCGAACTAAAGAAAAAAATCAATGACCCCACTCAAAATTCTGTCCGCTTCCATTTTTGTTTATTGCTTGATCGCGTCCGAAGTAAAACGATGAGGATTCTGCATTTGGGACTAATAAGCTAAATTGAAGGGCAGGCACAAGGAACTGAGAAAATTAGGGAGAAAAATTGAAATTAAGAATTTTTGGGGCACTTTATGGGTGAAAGTAGGTCGCCATCTTTTGTTGTGTAGCGAGGGATTTCAAAATGTATGTAACAATATTATATTGGACTATAGGCCTTTATTACTTTTGATCTTCGTGATTCTTGTTCGCTGGAGTATGTGAGTGCGTCTTCTTTCGTTAATTGTAATTCTTCGGATATTATTGGCGCTCTTTATTTTCATAAAAATGAACCAAAATGATAATCCTTTACTCCATCGAGGCCGAAGCAAAATAAAGAAATACATTCCTAAAAAAAATCCTATTAAAAATGTGTTTGGAGTAAGTCTTGAGCATGGGTTACATGTACATACATACAAAGCAACTTTAAATATAGAGTTGCAATCTCCGAATTGCAATGGTGATTATCAATAATCGTCGAATGAATTCTCCTGCCTGGGCGAGGAGGGAGTGTCAGACTCTTACTGACTAAAAACCCCCCCGTTCCTACTTCTGCACTTTACCTCCAGATTCCACGGCAGTAATCTTGCACTGTCACTACAAATGGCACGATATTTAAGTAAAGCTTAATATTGTGTGGGGTATTCCACTTTGGGCACCTAAATGAAGCGCACCCAGACGGAGCGCATCTAAAGTATTCCACTTTGCGCACCTCTAGGTGCGCTTAAAATAAAAATTTTAAATAAATAGTTTTTCTATTCCACGAAGCGCACCTACGAATATCACTCGCATAGTGCGGAGACTAAGAAATAAAAATATCGATATAAGAAAATATTTATTATTTAAAAGACTAACTTAATTTATCTAACATCTGTCAGTTTCATTATAATAATGTGACACAATATTTGTCATTTTGATTTTGTAATCTTACTATTTAAAATCACAGATTGTTTCATAATTACAATAAAAACATGGACAAATATCAATATTGTGTCACATTATTATAATGAAACTGAATGATGTTAGAAATTTAAGTTAGTCTTTTAAATAATAAATATGTTCTTATATCGATATTTTTATTTCTTAGTCTCCGCACTATGCGAGTGATATTCGTAGGTGCGCTTCGTGGAATAGAAAAACTATTTATTTAAAACCAATTGATACGTTTTTTTTATGGTATAAGCCGGTAAACGAGCAGATGGATCACCTGATGGTAAGCAATCGGCGTCGTCCATTGACATCTGGAACACCAGAGGCGTTACAAGTGCGTTACCGGCTTTTTGGGGATTAGGAGTTTAGGGATCGTTGGGGATTTAGGGATTGGGGAGATTGGTGAAGGGGAGGGTAACTGGGCCTCCGGTAACCTCACTCACACGACGAAACGCAACGCAAGCGTTGCTTCACGTCGATTTTTTTGTGAAGCCCTGGTATCACTCCGGTCGAGCCGGCCCATTCGTGCCGAAGCATGGCTCTCCCACACAAAGGTTTCCGACCTTTTTCCGCAAACATAGCGTATTTTATTGCAATTTAATATTACAACAGTAATAGGGTAGACGACTAATTTTTATTTTAATGTCCGTCTGATAGATTATTTAAAAACATTAGACACGTATTTTTTTATTTTCTCACAGAAACGAATAGTTTCGAAGATATATTGATTTGAAATGTCGCGTGACGTCACTTCTCAGTACATTTTATACTAAGAAATGACGTTTTAACCCCCACTCCTAAACTTTGATTCGTTTTATCTAAGTATTGTTTTATTATACGACAAAATAAAAAAATACGTGTCTAATATTTTTTCATTACCTAACTTACGGACTAATTATATTTTTAATTTTCATACCCTGTCATCATCCCCATTTTAAGTAATTGGCACTCAGTATTGTAATAATTCATTATTTAATTGAAATTCTATAAGCTCATTTCAAATTATGTCATTTATTTTATGGACGTATAAAACAATAATTCTTTTATAAAATATGTTTTAAAAAATGGACTTCAACCCTCTTTTTCATGAAGTCGGTTAATTAATATTATACTCCTTCTTCTCCTAAGTATAACAAATACTTTTCTGTACACTGCATCCAAATCGGTTGAACCAGTCGTGAGATAATCCCGCACAAACATACATACATACATACACATATACATACATATATAGGTCCAATGGAGAACCTCCTTTTTTTGAAGTCGGTTAAAAATAAAGTAAACGTAGAACCCAATTATTAAGTTACAAGTCCTTTATAATAAAGAACGAGGTTGTATCCCCTCGAGGGGGTTTCGGATTTACTTCCCATGTTGAGAAAACTACTATTATTGGTAAATAAACTAAAGGAGAACGGCAGATTTTGTACCGCTTCGCTAAAAAAAGATTTGTCATTAAAAAATTGGGTCGTTATAGAACCTCCTAAGTACGTTATGTTAGCATATTTAATAGATTTTTAGAACTTGGGAAACCCTAGAAAAACTGATATTCAATAATGATAAAAATCAATCCACTAAACGTTTCCAAACGTTAAAAGAAATCGCGATTGACGTTTACAAAGTTGCCATGCGTAAAGATGAAATCAGAGCATATTGAATGTCGCTATTTCATAAACTCATTTATTTTAATATCTATTAATGAAATATTTTCCTTTCCATTTCAAACATTTTTATAAGTAAATATAAAAATCTACATCCAATCTAAATCTACGTTTACATGGATTATTAATGATAATTAACATTTTAACAAACTTGAATAAGGCAATGTTGAACTGGCATTTGTCTTGAAGACATTGACAATATTAATTTGTCAATACTGGCGCATTGCTGTTTGTTACAAATGCGATGTTATGATGTGTTTGTTTAATTTGAAGTCATTTTATTCATCTGGTGATACGTTGAGTTTGGCAACCGTTCCTCCGTAGCCCAAATTGGTGTTATTGGCGTCATTGTTGCGACAATTGCGCAAAGACACTTATTTACATTATTTTGTGCATAGTGTGTTGTAATCTGTCGCGATGATGAATTTACAGTGCATTAATTGCATTCAGAGTTTGTCGCACATGAGACGCTCTAGGAAATGAGAGTGAAGATTAGACGTGGTCAACAATATCCCATTTCGGACTTATCCTAGAGATGTAAGTACCTAGTTTACCCGGATAACATATCGAAAGTCACCATGTTGTCTGAATAAAAGAAGGCGCATAGTGTTATCTACCCATAATGTATCATTTTATTCTAGATCTCTCCTACCAACCATATTCGCAATGCTTGCTGGCAATTAGCAATGTATCGGGATGTTGCAGAAACTATGTCCAGCAAACAAATTGGTCATCGGCATGTTTGTGTCGTATATGGGTGATTCATTGCAAGGATAAGGTGACGCAGGGTTTTAATTGAAGGCGCCAAAGAACAGGACTAAAGACTGGCTCATATAGTATTTGATTGGATTCAGCCACAAGAGGTAATAAAGCATAATTTAACCATACTATTATCATTTACAGTGTAATCTAAGGTCAATATCATATTCTAATAATATTACTTATTTTAGCTTACTTCTCATGATGAAGATCATGTTCCATACTGACTGAGAGACCATACAAGAGTCGAAACTATAAAACCACAACCTGACATACCACCTCACAGTGTTCACTATCAGGAAGTAATGTGTTATGTAAACATGGACTAAGCCTCACTTTAACATTGCCATTTGTAGAACAGATGAGGCCGGAAATTGTTGTTCGGCTCTCAGAGCTTCAACAAGTATGCATTCTCATTATAATGTACCTACATAATTATGTATCTATGTGGAGTATATAAGCGGTTTATAATAGGTTTATACTCATGTTATAATTATAATTTATTAGCATGCTGTTTGAGCTCCTATGATCTGTAATACAAATAATGTGATCTGATATACGAATAACTATAATAAATGTTATAAAATCAATTAATGTAATCAAATATTTATTTTTATCTTTTCCATTTTAAGGTAGGGAATCAGACACATTATTATAACATATAAAACTAAAGGAAAAAATGTACTTTTGTTTACTTTATTTACAGTTACCTTACTTGTTTACAGATATCAGCAATTGATGTCTGCTGTACCTATGACACTGCCTGTTCTCTTTTTAGATGAAATAGTCCTAGAAACAACTTGAATACAATGAAATAAAAGAATTTTAAAATAATACATTTGTTTTATTTTAACCTAGTAAGTAACTATAAATTCTATCTTGATAAAAGTGATTTTAAGAATCAATCTATAAAATAAATGCCATATTTAATTTAGATAGCTTTAGTTTTGTACCAAAAATGTTCATTTTCATTTTACATTTTCTTTAGTTGTGATGTGGTGGCCCGGAGGTTTAAGAAGCCCGCTTCTCATGCATGAGAGTGCGGGTTCGAAACCTACCAACAGCAAAGTACCAATGTGTCTTTTTTCCGAGTTATTCGTATATTAAATAATCTAAGAAAGTACAAAGAAACCTCTAACGAATTGTGAGGAAACATAGGCTTATAATTTCTTATTATAAGTTTGAATTACCAACCCACATTGAGCTTGTATGGTGATTAATGCTTAAACCTTCTCCATGCGAGAAGAGGCTTCGGTCAGCAGTGGCCACTTATAGACTTAATGATGAAAATGTTGACGATTCTACTAATTTGACTTACTTATTAGAAATTAAACCTTACACGCGTGCTAAGCAACCAGTTTTCAGAAGAAATACTTTCTCAAAGAGCTAAGCTTAAGTTTAAATCGAATTAACTTAAAGACTATTTGTATATCAGGCCTCTGCCTCGAATCTTGATTTTACACATTAAATCTTGCGTCTGCCCGCAAGATTCAAGGTGAAGTGAGAAATTAGTTTTATCATATCCGCCACAAGACTTTCACTGCTAAATGTAGGCCTTCTACCCAATGACAGTCGCTTACATTATGAATTTGCATTTTCGTAGGCACCTAAGAAATGAAAAAGATTGTGAGACATACTCTTTAAAACTCTATTGGTACATCATGCTTGCTGAATTAACAGGATCATTCCTAATAATACAAAGTGTAATAGTCACTTGAGTAGCGAGCAGTATTTAGATTTTTGTTTTTTGTAAACAACCACAAGAGAGCACATACATTGACATTTTTCCGTTAACTGTCATCTGTCATTTGTAATAGATTTAACGGTGGCTCTACACTTGACGTTGCGTATTTGTCGTGTTCGGCCAAAAAATAACATGTGTGGAGGATTTATTCTTCTTTGTTTGCTCTATATTTGCACGCCATTACATATAGAGATACTATTTGGACGCCATTTGTACGTAGTCTACAAATATTTTAACAAATGAAGCGACTACGCAATGTCAAGTGTGGTACCACCTTAACGTACCTTTTGCACATATTCAAAGTGAAATAACTTTTGAACCCCAAGTTCTAAAAATATGTAATTTTTTTCTAAACTTCTTAATAAAAATATCTATCGTTCAGACTATTCGCTTGGTTAAAACAATGACTAATACAAAATTTTAAAGCGGTACAAAACTTCCATACAAACCTGCCATTCTCCTTAAGCGTATTTTTTTATATTTTTTTAAAGTAGTATTCAATTCATTGACTGCCTCGTTGGCCGAGCGGTCGCAAGTGCGACTGTAGTGGCAAGGGGTCTCGGGTTCGATGCCCGGGTCGGGCAAAGTATTACTGGGTTTTTAAAAATCTCAGTAGTAGGACGGAGTCTGGAAATGTGCCCGGTATATGGAAATAGGCTAACCCCCTATTACACGGGACTCATAACATAAATAGTGAAAAGTGGGTGTTACATTGTACAGTGGCATTAAGTGCCAACATGTGCACCTCTGCCTACCCCTTCAGGGATATAAAGGTGTGATGCTATGTTATTCAATAAATTGTACACATACACTATACATTGTTTTGTTTTTTTTTTTAACTTTTGTGCATAAGAATTGTACTCAGTTTGCCAATGGACCCACACCCTGTTACATGGGGCTCATTACGTAACTTTTACTCCTAAAAACCAAATAAAATCTTGCATTTCTTTACTTAAAAAAAAACACGAAAAAAAAGAATCTTAAAAATTTTCCAACATGGCGAAAGTTGATTCCCATTTTGAATTAAAATGACAACCATTTTATTTGACGCACATCTGTCGCTAAAGCGCTATATCGCTTAAGCAATCTCCCGAGAATGAGTTCATCAGCTTCATAAACAAAAATGATAAACATTTATATAAAAAGCGCTGCAGCGCTTAAATCTAACAAAGGATTTTTATAGCGCCACAGACGTTTAGGCAATGTTTAGCTGGAATCGCTCCCGGGAGCCATGAATATCATTCTGAGCTTACATCGCCGACCAGAGAATTGTGTACATAACAATAAACATTTATAGTTATTTTTTCTCGTTTTCCAAGGGTCTTGATAAGTTTTTTAGGGTTTTTTATATGTGAATTGTGGTTTTAAATAGTAGTTTTGATGATTGGCTGCTTGTAGTTTAACTTGCAAATATTGCATTGAGTCTTTTACACAACGCTGAATAATTTTTTATCCGCACTGAAGTCACCCGTCAGCACAGGCTATATCTTTGATTTTTTAATTTGTATGTGTATTGTATTGTAACCTATTTTGTATTGAAAGTGAGAACTAGTGTTCAAGGTTAATATTTTGAGGTTATTTTCAAGTTGTCGATTAGTTTTATTTAAATGGCTGGGCCACTGGCTACCGCGCAACTTGTCGTGGGTTCTATTCTCGCGCAGAACGACTCTGTGCGATCTACAGATTGTTGTTCCGGGTCTGGGTGTCATGTGTGTGAACTTGTATGTTTGTAATCGCACCCACGATACAGGAGAAATTCTTAGTGAGGGGCAACAAAAAAAAGTCACACTGACTATATGAGTCAGTGTGACTTTTTGTTTTACTGGTTTTTTTTTAAATCTCAGTAGTAGCACGGAGTCTGGAATTGTGCTCGATATATGGCAATAGGCTTACCCCCTATTACATGGGATTCATAACATAAATAGTGAAAAATGGGTGTTACATTGTACAGTGGTATAATGTGCACCTCTGCCTACGTCTTCGGGAATAAAAGGCGTGATGTTATGGTGTTATGCCTTTCCAGTTTTTAGTGGATATTAATGTATCTACATTTGTTTGTAAAAAAATATATTGTTTTGATTTTTAATGCCAGAGTGGAATATTTTTATGTTATCTTCTAATTCTAACTAAAATATGAAACGAACTATAGGTTTATACGAGTACACTAACAATAGTACCTAAATAGAAAAAAAATACTGAATAAAAAATCGAATATCAGGAATCACAACAAATATGACAAACGTGAAGGAAAATTTGTTTGTACCTCAATTACATTTGTAGTAGTGTAATCCACTTAACATTAAGAATTTTTTACATTAGGAGATGAATAGGTACCTGCAATCGGAGAAGAATAATTGAATTCACGAGGGCAAAGCCTGGGTAAGAACTAGTTAATAATATCTTTTTTATTTATGCTTCATCCTACTTCCTACTAATATCTTATATACTATTATACAAAGCAGAAGAGTTTGCTTTTTTGTTTGTTAGTTTGTTTGAACGCGCTAATCTCAGGAACTACAAGTCTGATTTGAATAATTCTTTTTGTGTTGTGTAGCGCATTTATCGAGAATGGCTATAGGCTATAAAACATCACGCTACGACCAATAGGAGCTGAGCAGAGCGTGTGAAACCGCGTGAAAGTAGTGTAATATAAATGTGAAAGTTTATGTTTGTGCCTTACACCTTTACGTCAAAACAGCTGAAGGGTTTAGGATAAAATTTGACACAGGGGTAGGGGTAGATAATGATCTGAAATAATACATAGGCTACTTTTTATCCATAGCAACGCGGACGAAACCGCTGGCAGATGCTAGTACATGATATAAATTATTACATTATAATTAGGTGACATACAGAACCACACTTCATTTTCCAATGCACACTGCTTTGGCCTTTATAGTGCTAACGTTCATTGTACATACATACATAACATCAAGATTTTATCCTAATACGCAGAAGTGCACATTACGGCACTTAATGCCACTGGACAATGAACACCCACTTTTCACTTTTTATGTTATGATTCTCATGTAATAGGGGGTGAGCCTGTTGCCATATACCGGGCATACGTTTATTGTATATTTGTGAAAATAGAAAAGTGTAATGTCAAAATTAGGTATTCAACAGTTTTATGAGACAAAAATGGGTTACTTTTTATTTCTTTTTCTTTTGGCATTTTGTCGGATGAAGATAAGGTATTGAGCCGATTGGATTTGGATTAGTTACGTCAAATTGTTTGTTTGATTTGTTGTTTGTATTTGAGTAGTGTTATTGTTTTGTGAATTATTTATATTTTGAGTGTCTAAACACTTTTGGTATGTAACATTTATCTACATTTATTTAAAACAAATTCTAGCTTTTGTGTCCCTTAAATAGGAAATTATTATAAAACCTGAACTATTTTTCAAAAAGGCTAAAGGCTTTTGTATTATAGCAATATGAAATGTACTTATAAGACAAAATTGATCTAAAATACCTACCTATATTATAAGTTTCCATAAAAAAACTCTTCAAAAATAAATGAACTCAAATTGATTCAGATACTCCCCTCTTCAATAACATTATGAATCTCATTTCACGTTAACATTTAATATTCTGAATTTCTGAGACAATGAAAGCTTTATAATTATATCGCCCCAGTACCTTGACGGAAAATAATTTAATCTAAGATGTAAGATCGACATGAAAGCGGAGTACTTACAATAATGAAATAACAAATAAATAATTTCATATAAGTGACTTAATGTATGAATAAATAAATATTAATAATAATACTCACCGATAAAAACCAAAAAGAAACACCTCCATAATTTGAAATCCATTTCGAACACTGATTTTACAAAAACTAAAATAAAATAAACAAAAATAACTGAACACGAATTACCGAATTCATTTTTAAAATAATTAATTTATAAACTCATTTTGTCACACATTTCTCACATAAGAAGAACAAAAGACGTTCTTTTTTTGAAGTCGCGTGGTTTAGTTCGCGCGTTTTCGATGTTGTTCGGATACACGTCTGCTCTGTGACGTAGTTCGCGGCAAACTGAGGGTGGGTGGATGAATACTACGGAGACTCATCTGTACTATAAATATAGGTAGGTATGCATACGTACGTTTGAAATTGATGAAGCAATAGTTTTAGCACAGCGTGCGGTTGAATTTAGAATATTTGCTGAATGTGGTCGAATATAGGTTATTAGCAGATGAAGTTGGTTTGAGTTAATGTAGTTGGGAGTAAATATAGATCGAAATGGAAATGATATTGAATAATGTTTTCATTAGTAATCAAACGTTTGTTATTTTAAGTACCTATTTATTTCATAGTGGCTGATTAAGTTTGTGATAATCTAAGTAACGAATAAATTCAAATATTTTTCATACAAAATGTGTATATACCTAACTAAAATAGACTTTATGAAACAAGATCTTTTTGTAGTTTGTAACTAGGTTAAATTATACGTACCTATTGTAATAAAAAATTGTATGACAAGGGCACGACCAAGAGTCCAAACAACCTCTTTTATTCACAAGACTCTCCAAACTTCGAAGGGATAGGCAAAAAGGATTATGTGTGGGCGAGCCATGCATGTCGTGGTGGCCCGGAGGTTTAAGACGCCCACTTCTCATGCATGAGGGTGCGGGTTCGAAACCTACCAACGGCAAGTACCAATGTGACTTTTTCCGAGTTATATGTACTTTCTAAGATTATTTAGGCACCACTGACAAACGGTGAAGGAAAAACATCGTGAGGAAACCTGGACTTATAATTTCTAATTTCTCGTGTGAGAAGAGGCTTTGCCCAGCAGTGGGCATTTATAGGCTGATGATGATGATGATGATGATGATGAGCCATGCTTCGGCACGAATGGGCCGGCTCGACCGCAGTCATACCACGGCCCCACAGAACATCGACGTGAAACAACGTTTGCGTTGTATGAGTGACGTAACCGGCGGCCCAATAACCCCCCACCCCTTCCCTAATCTCTCCAATCCCTGAATCCCCACAATCCTCAAATTACTAAACCCCAAAAGGCCAGTAACGCACTTGTAACGCTTCTGGTTTTCACCTGAAAACCAGAAGCGTTACAAGTGCGTCTATGGGCGACGCCGATTGCTTACCATCAGGTAATCCATTCTGCTCGTTTACCAACTTATACCATATAAAAGTTTCGTTCATCAGTAAGTTTTGAGGTCCATATAAATAATATAGCAGCTACCATAATTAAGTGAACCAATTTAAACCAAGTAGAAGATTTAACCAAGAAATACCAATGTTTTTACCAAAAGCCGAAAAGTGTGTAAAGAAAACATATCAATATTATTTTTACAATTGAAAATGAACAATAAGATCTTCCCCATAAGGTTTTGTCTTGGGAATCAAATCGCTTTCCTCGGTTACATGTCGACAGGATTATAAGGTGTATGTAACAGTTCTATATTTGTATTCTCTCGAGTATAGAAGTCGGAATCGTTTCTACGACTCCCACTTGCAATGGTAACAATAGGGATTATTGCAGAAGTTTCACAAGTACGGTTTAGATTAAATATTTTCTATCACCTAAGTCAGCCAATACCCTGCCCGTGTACCAAATTTCTTAAAAATCCATTCTGTAGTTTCAGCGTGATTGACGGATAAACATCCAAACAAAGAAACGGTCTTTATTCTACCTGTGGTCAAATTTATAATACTAGTATGATACCTTACTGTGTAGTGATATCACAATAAATAATTATTAATTACGACTCCTTTTGTTCCCGCGTTTTTCGGTAGCACTCTGTAAATATTAATTATTTTTATTAAAGCTGTGTAATAATTCGTAGTAGTAAAGTAGGTTCTTCTAGGTAGGGATCACTAAAAAGTCTTTTTTTTTTTAAGGGCGGAAAATCATCGAATGACTGCTCCCGCCTGGGTGAGGCGGGAGGGAGTGTCAGACTCTTACTGACTGAAAACCACCCCGTTCCTTCTCCTGCACGTCGAGCCGGAGCCCCGGTTACCCGTTAGGTTCTCCGCGATTATCACTAAAAAGTCTAGGATTCTAAGGTTCTTTGCAGGATTTTAGTGTCGTACCAGACAGATTATATTCGACAATCATACTTTCAAGTGTATGTCACAGGAATACTAAAGCAGCTCTTCAGGATTTTCCGGATTCAAAGCTTTTGATAGTGCCATGAAAATAATCTTGCCTGGTATAGGTACGTGGTCATGTTCGGGCTTGGGTTTAACCCCTCGAGCGTCCTTATGAGCACCCGGTGGATCATAAGAAGAAATGCTCTATGCTGCTTTCTCTTTTATAAAATCTATTATTAATGTTTTGTTTTTATTTTGACTGTATTTGTTTTATTTCTATTGTAATGATCCTTGTTTTCGTGTGCCAATGGCCAAATAAATGCATTTTCTTGCATGCTTAAGGATAAGGAAGTGCATAAGGAACGCGGACGCTCGACGGGTTAAGACGCCCGCTTCTCATGCATGAGAGTGCGAGTTCGAAACCTATCAACGACAAGTGCCAATGTGACTTATTCCATTGTATATTATGTACTTTCTAAGATTATTTAGACACCACTGACAAACGGTGAAGGAAAACATCGTGAGGAAAGTCTTTGGTAGCCTTTGGTCAGCAGTGGCCACTTATAATTATGCTGTATGTATGTCACCATGGTTTACATAATATAAGTACTTAAATAATATGTAATGTTTTTGATACTGCCTCACCTGCAAAGGGTTTGTGTTCCACGTAAGGAAAAATTGTTAAAACTTTTTAGTGGTAATTTGCTTTCTTCCCCATTAACTACACCTACATGACTCTTAACATTACTCCAGAAATATTTACCCACATACAAGAAATACATCCATTATATGTACTTATACTATACCTACTAGCTGTTGACCGCGACTTCGTCCGCGTAGAATATGAGTTTTAGGACATAAGTTTTTCTTGGTTTCACTTTTCCAAAATTAAATTAGCCTATGTTACTCCTTCGTACATCATCTACTTAACTCGTCGAGTACCGGTTTTATAGACACAATTAAAGAACAATAGGTCGCGGTCACCGGTGACCGCTTGGTGTTTGACAGTTTAAAAAGCCAATAAAAGTCACGCCGAAATCGGTCCAGTCATTTTACAGATTAGCCCGTACAAACAGACAGACAGACAAAAATATGAAAACATGTTATTTTGGTATAGGTATCGTATGTATATTCATATGCACGAAGTAAAAAGCGGTTATTCCATCCTATTAAATCATTAATTATCCTATTAAAAACAGACAATCCAATTTAATTTATCTCTATAGATGATCAAATCTGCCGACCTCTTCTGGGTTTTAAAAGACCTGACATTATGTATGTCATAGAGTCAGGTAAGCAAAGAAACCATTCCACTCAAAAATATACCCAACAACATACATTCTCCCTCAGAACTACGGAAAACACTTTAAAAATTTTAATATTCATAAAACTACAACCTAGGTTTTTTAGCTAAAAACCTAATGCATTACAGCAAACTATAAAAATAGTACACCTGCACCACTTAAGTTCAGCACTTAAGCTGCCATCCTTTACCCAAACCACTCCCTTACACATGAAGGAATAAGAGTCATAATCGCACGATCTAATTAAAATATCACATGTACCAATTCTGCTATAAAGACAACCACGTTGTAATGTCGGTGGCAGATGTTGCAGGCGGCCATTACTGTATGTCATCTTTTGTAGGGATGTGGTAACGTCGATAGATTTTTTAATTAAGTTTTAAAATATTATATTATAGGAAGTTTGTTCGTCTGTTTAAGGAATTTTAATAAAGAAAGGATGTTACCGACTAAATACAGGTTGCAAAAAAATCAATCTCAGTAGTAGCACAGAGTCTGGAAATATGCCCGGTATATAGCAAAAGGCTCACCCTTTATTATTACATGGGACTCATAAAATAAATAGTGAAAGTGGGTGTTATATTGTACAGTACAGTATTAAGTGCCGGAATGTCCACCTCTACCTAGTTCTAATCCTAATCTCTAAGTAGTTATGTGTGCCCACAACTCAGCATGCCAAACATCGACAAAATCGATACCTAAACCTTTCCTCAAAAAACTATCGACTGCCTCCCCATCCCTAAGCCATCTAGCTGTCTAAAAGCTATTAGCAGTTGGCGACGAAGCCACCTGTGTCTGTCATTTCCTTACGAGAGATTACATACAAGCATTAAGTCGCATAGTCGTTGTATAGACGTGTTTCAACCAATTACTTGGTCCATACGACTTGAGGAAATTGCTTGAAAAATCACGAATTTTCAAGTTGGCTGTTTTGTTTTTTTTTTTAAGTAGAGAGTCTGATTCTTTGATAGTATTTTGAGGTTTATCTGCTTTGAGGTTGAGTTTCAAGCATTGCTTGTTTTTACCGACTTCAAAAAAGGAGGAGGTACTATGTTCGGCTGATTGTTTTTTTTTGAGGTTAAAAGTACCCACTGAGGTTAGAAGTCGGTGCCATAAGCTCATATCATAATGATAAAACTACTGGCTACAAAATTGTTAATTAGGTAGGTATCTATTAAGGTTTTAATGAATAATTTTGTATAGAACTTATGGCGCCCACTTCTAACCTCTGTGGGTGGGTAACCTATCAATAATAATGATAGTTATTTTTTTTTCTTTTTAGTTTTGACTTTTTGTTTGTTACTAGTTTTTGGTTTTTTTGAAGTCGGTTTTTAAAAAGCAGTTTTTATTTTATTATTAATTGTACGTTTATAATGTTTTTCTAGGGAAATGCAACTACATTTACCAATAATTATGATATTAACCATTTTTATGATAGAACCGTGAGAAATCTGATTATAGAAATGATTGTTGAAATATAATCAAATATTCGAATAATTCCATATTTTCAGTTTTTTCTCCAAAAAACATCGAAAAAGCATGTGAGGAATTTTTCATAGCAATCGCGATTACTAGGTAATACGTCAAAAAATATTGTAATTTCGGATTTAAAATTTTAATTTCTTTCGAAAATCTAAATTAAATTTTTTGGGTGTGTCAACGAAATTAATAACTTTTATTGTATACGTATTTTAAACATTGACAAACAGTACTCATTCTCTCATTACTTAAATATTGCAAACATCTACATTATTTATTTTATTATTTAGTTATTTACCAGCTTTTACACGCGGCTTCGCTCGCGTCACAAAAGGATAAAAAGTAGCCTATGTGACATATACCAATACACACAGCGCCATCTATACCAATAATTTCGTTTTCCCTCGAGAATTTAATTTTTTTCCGGGATAAAAAGTACCCTATTATTTAATCCAGACTTCTAACTTCACATGTGTAAAAATTCAAAGCAATGAGTTTAGTAGTTACGGCAAGAAAGTGGAACAAACAAACAAACTCACTTTCCGATTTATAATATTAGTAAGGATTAATAATAAAGCTACATGATATGCCTTACAATCTAACGCCATGTCCAAAAAAACTATATAAAAATAGTTTGACTGTTGGATTTCTATATTTAAATTACTATTTATTAAGGTACTATCTGTACCTATACCTTTGCTCTGAAACTAGAGTGATATCAAGCACGTATCATTTTTCGCAGCATTGCCTGGTTAGTATGCCAAAAAATCCGACGGAATCCATCTAGTCGGCGCTTTGAAGCTTTACCTAAAAAAGGTACATTGCAAAAAGTTCCTTTCGAAATTCCAAGCAATCTAGAACATTCTACGCTACATTTTTGAAAGAAATCTCTTCAATTTTTGGGATGGGTTATAATGTGTTCTAGTTTCATAGGTATATGATAGATAGATAAGTTAAAAAAATGATATATTACCGCCGTACTCAGTCATTTAAACTGTCAAACACCGCGAGGACACCGGTGACCGCAACCTATTGTTCTTTAATTCGTCGCGGAGAACCTAACGGGGCTCCGGCTCGACGTGCAGGAGAAGGAACGGGGTGGTTTTTAGTCAGTAAGAGTCTGACACTCCTTCTCGCCTCACCCATGCGGGAGCAGTCATTCGATGATTTACCCCCTTAAAAAAAAAATTGTTCTTTAATTGTGTCTATAATGACGGTATTCAAAGGGTTCATTGTTACGTAACCCAGTAGTAAACGTTATGGTGGACTTTTTTTGAGGGCAGAAAATCATTCAATGACTTTTCCCGCCCGGGTGAGACGAGAGGGAGTGTCAGACTCTTTCTGACTAAAAACCACCCCGTTCTTACTCCTGCACTTCGAGCCGGAGCCCCGGTAACCAGTTAAGTTCTCCGCAGCTCCATAGCTTCAGCCCTATTGGGCCCAATCTATGGTGGTCTGATGGCTGACACGCCGTACGCTCGGGTCTGGTTCTGGTCTTACGGTCTAGATCCATACTTGCGGTGTAGGACTAGGATAATATTTTAACGATTTATGAATTTAATACTTACTGGGTTTTTAAGAATCTCAGTAGTAGCACGGAGTCTGGAATTGTGTCCGGTATATGGCAATAGGCTCACCCCCTATTACATGGGACAAATTCAAATTCAAATTCAAATTCATTTATTCAATTGTGAACATAGGTAACATTAGGGTCTTAAATAACAATTTTAAACGCTATGTTGGCTTTTTCAGCATACAAAATTAGAATATAGTTGGAAACAAAGATTTGGATTGATTATTATTACTTAATGTCATTAGAATTTTAATTATTAGGTCACATAGGATTAAAAATTTAAATGTCACAATATTAAACAATCAGAATGTCAATAGTTAAATAAAAACAAGATAAAAAGTATTAAACAAAATAAAATAAAAATACATCATATTTTGTCGTCTAAGTACTCAGTAACACTATAATATGCCTTAGAGATTAAAAACCTTTTTATTCTATTTTTAAAAACCTTCAAAGATTGTATATGTAGCAATTCGTTTGGCAAATGGTTGTATAATCTTGGGGCCATACAAAAAACGCTATTATTAAGAAAATGCGTTCTATTACTCGGGAAACATATGTGATTATTATAGCGTTTACTTTTCATTTTGTCAAACAGATTAATATTATTCTTTACAAATACTAACACTTCGTACATGTAGATACATGGTACCGTCAAAATATTTAAATTAATAAAGTACGGTCTACAGCTGTCGGTCTGGCTTAGTTTGCAAATAGCCCTGACACACCTCTTTTGAGATATGAATATCATTTCTTTGTAAGTTGAGTTGCCCCAGAAGATTATCCCATACCGAAGAAGAGAAACAACGTGTCCGTGGTATGCAGTTATAAGTGTTCCGGCATTAGCAACCTTAGATAGCTTGAATAGTGCATACGAGAACTGATTAATTTTGGAGCTTATATATTCACTATGAGATCGCCACTTTAAGTTGCTCTCTATATGCAGTCCTAGAAATTTTGTGCACTGTACCTCTTGTATTTTGTGTCCTGAATAATTAATTAGAACATTAGTTATTAATTCCTTTCTATTTCTAAATGTCATTATATTAGTCTTAGTCAAATTTATCTTTAGATTGTTACTTGTCAACCAGTCAACAATAGTAATTAACATGTTGTTTATATCCTCTTCCAGAAGGTTTTGATTTTGTCCTTGGAAAAGGACTGTACTATCATCAGCAAATAATATTGTTGGATGCTGGGTAATATTCGGGAAATCATTTATATATATGATGAATAATAAAGGCCCCAACACACTACCCTGAGGTACACCGACGTTTATTTTTCTAAATTTCGACATGTATTTTATTTGTTTTTTTTTATTTTTACAAATTGTCGTAACTACTGTAGATTGACTTCGGTTAGATAGATATGATTTAATTAAATCCAGAGCAGTTCCTCTAACACCATATGCATTAAGCTTCTTCAAGAGGAGAGTATGATCTACGTGATCAAAGGCTTTAGTGAGATCCATGTATAAAGCACATGTTGGGATCCCCTTATCCACATTTGTCATAACTATTCTAAGAAGCCTGTAAATAGCAAGACTAATATTTTTTTTTTTCCTAAAACCAACTTGTTCTTCAGCAAATAGGTTGTAACACTCAAAAAAGGAATACAAATTGTTATATATAACCTTCTCAAATATTTTAGATAGGACTGGAACAAGTGCAATGGGTCGGTAACATGACATGTCCTTTAAGTTTCCTTTCTTAAACAATGGTTTTATAATTGTTTGTTTTAGTTTTTCTGGGAAAATTCCATTTAATATACATAGATTAATTATGTGACTTAATACCGGGGATATACTATTTGCCGCATGCTTTAAGGCGCTTGTTGTTATATCGTCATAACCAGTACTCAACGTGTTTTTCAGACTGCCTATTATGTTTTCTATGTCAGCTGGGGTTGTGGGTGCAATAAAAATGGAATTGACCGGTCCAAGATGGTTGCCCGGCTTAGCATTCAATGTATTTGTTGATATTTGGTCAATAAAGAAGTCATTAAAAGATTCGGCTAATTGTGCGGGGTCACTAATAATTTTACCATTTACATCCAATTCCTCTATTTCGGCCTTAGGTAAATTGTGTTTAATATAATTTATTATTTGCCAAGTAGCCCTACCCTTATTAACTGCAGTGTTAATATAATTATCATTTTGGGATTTTTGTGTGAGATTGATAACACGTTTAAGTCTAGACGAAAGAGCTTTAAAATTACTTTTATTTATTTCGGTACGATTTCGGACTCATAACATAAATAGAGAAAAGTGGGTGTTACACTTTACAGTGGCATTAAGTGCCGAAATTTGCACCTCCGCCTACCCCTTCGGGGATAAAAGGCTTGATGTTATGTTTATGTCATTTAATACTCTTTGCACAAAAGCGCATTTAATGCCTAGGGCATTCTCTGCCAGTCTAGCTTTTGGTGGTACAGAGATAAGAACATAATATCATGACTGAGGAAAAGTCGATGGCCTGCCTACCTTCGGAGATTAAAAGATGCTATTTTATAAATGGTGTGATATGTACGTACTAACTTTTTTGTGCAAAAAACGCGTCACATACTCATTTTATTTTATGCTTTTTCACATAACCATTTTATTTTATGAAAGTAAATATCGTGATATAATATATGGTGGCCCGGAGGTTTAAGATGCCCGCTTCTCACGAATGAGGGTGCGGGTTCGAAACTGGCAAGTACTTGCTCTACTACAATGTGACTTTTTCCGCTGACCACTGACAAATAATGAAGAAAACCACCGTGAGGAAACCTGGGCTTAAAATTTCTAACTATAAGTTTGGAATCGCCACCCTGCATTGAGGAAGCGTGGTGATTATTGCTCAAACCCTCTCCGTGTGAGAAGAGGCTTTGCTAAGCAGTAAGCAATTATAGGCTGTTGATGATGACGATGATGAAATAGCACCTTATGTACGTTAACTTAACCGCTCTTTTACAACGATCTTCATATAGTCTTACAACGTTTTTAACTAAATTTACTCTGTAACAAAGGCATAACGATTATTATTTCCTCTCAGTTTAATGCTAGTTTCTAGAAAAGTAACTTAGTTTATGTTCCTATTTACTGGGTGTAAGAAATGTTAAAGTTTTTCAATTGAAGTTTTAACTTTTAGTGAACTAGAAATGAAAATGTTTTAATTTTAGGAAACTACTTTACTTGAAGGAGTGGTCTTTTTTTAAGGGGGGAAAAATCATCGAATGACTGCTCCCGCCTGGGTGAGGCGGGAGGGAGTGTCAGACTCTTACTGACTAAAAACCACCCCGTTCCTTCTCCTGCACGTCAAGCCGGAGCCCCGGTTACCCGTTAGGTTCTCCGCGACGAAAGAGTGCTCTTAGAGTCCATTTTGTATACTTTCACAGATTTGGATCTCTGACACACATGTTCTTATGGTCATAAGTTTTTAAAATTTCGTGGTTATATTAACACAATCATCTTTTTTTAACACAAATAGAAATAAAGGTTGTTTTAATATTTAATTTCTGTTATTGTATTATATATAATATATTATACTTTTTGTTCTTTTCTTTACTCTTTTAAGTTTAATATTATTATTTTGTATTATATAAGTAAGGTTATTATTTTAATTTTTTATATTCCTTTATTTCTTTGCCTACTAGACAAATAAATGCCTTTTCTTTTTTTTCAAATTTCTCATCAAACGTAATTAATTTAGTATGTCTCATGAAAGTTATAATATAATATAAACAAATAGAAATCTTCTGACATGTTTTTATATATCTATTTACATTCATTCATCGTTTCATTGATTGAAGAAGATTTTGATATGACGTATTTTTAAAACGTTGCCATTGCATGGTAACGTGTTTTATATTCTATGTATGTGTATTTATATCTATGATTTCGACTGTGTCTAGACTGTGTCTAGTCACAGTCGAAATCATGATTTTGACTGGACTGTATCTAGATACAGTACTTGAAATAATCTCTATGTTTAGCAAGAATTTGTTTTTTGGTTTATTTATACAATACTAGCTTTTACCCGCGGCTTCGCTCGCGTCACAAAAGGATAAAAATTAGCCTGTGACATAATAATATACCAATACACACAGCGCCATCTATACATAAGGATGAAAAGTACCCTATTATTTAATCCGGACTTTTAACTTTACGTCTGCAAAAATTCAAAGCAATCGATTTAGTAGTTACGGCGTGAAAGCGGAACAAACAAACAAACTCACTTTCCGATTTATATTAGTAAGGATGGTTTGACTGTGAACGAAGTCGCAGGCAAAAGCTAGTTTAAAACAAAGTTAATTAGGATAAAAAGCCGTATGCCAGAAAGCTGTTCCTTAGTTTTGGCGTAAGATTTAAAAGCTGCATAAATCTGAACCGTAGCATATTGTTTTTAACAAGATGATGGTGTGTGGCGCAAAACATAAGCGAATCTCGAATTGTATTTCAAACTCCAAACTCAAACTCAAAAGCATTTATTTCAATTAAACCTTAATTTGGTACTTTTGAAACGTCAACAAATATGAAATAAATAATAGTCTGTCAGTCTGTCCGTCAGTGAAGCTAGGCGCTATAGCTATTTCTATTACTAGCTAACCTGGCAAACTTCGTATCGCCTCAATTTTTTTTCTCTCACCTTTTAAGCCGTCCCTAGACTTCTACAAATGTCGCGGAGAACCTAACGGGTTACCGGGGCTCCGGCTCGACGTGCAGGAGAAGGAACGGGGTGGTTTTTAGTCAGTAACAGTCTGACACTTCCTTCCGCCTCACCCAGGCGGGAGCAGTCATTCGATGATTTTCCCCCCTTAAAAAAAAAGACTTTTACAAATAATCAAGATCAAAATTAGCCACCGATCCAGCCGTTTCCGAGAAAAATATTTGTGTCCGTTCTCGCATCTGTCATAACTTGTACCACAAACCAAGGAATTGCGAACTCAGACGAAGTTAAGGTCGTGATTATTCAATAATTAAGATAGTTAACATTCGTAGCGGGTTCCTAGTTAAAGAGAACATTTAATCAAATATACAGAACCTGTGTTATACTGGGGAAGCTGTAGGTACACCTTTGGAAGCGTAGTGTAATATTTATATGATGAAATAGCTCACCGCTTTCTACCGGTGCACGCATAGAGGTATTAAAAATTGTGTTTAATTTTTCAACGAAATCAAAGTAAAAAAACAATAAAATTGTCATCATCTTAAATGAAATTTGATATAACAAATTTTAGTAAAATTGTCTAATAGATCGTCAGGATGATGTATTATTACTATTTATTTATTTTGTTTTGTTTTGTTTAATATTCTAGCAACGGGCTAGTTCTGAAAATCATTTTAGCTTAGCACTGGTATTTATGCGCCGTGTACAATGTTCTATTTTTTTTAATATTATCCTTTTTTATATTTTTGTAACATAGCGGTGCAAATAAGTAAACTCTTATTCTTTCTTCAATCTTCTTTCTTTCAAAAACTATGGGACTCCAACATTATAAAATCTCATTAGGTTGATTCTTTTCTGCAGTAACTATTTATTTACGGAGATTTCCACACCTGAAAAATTTATGGCGAGGTCTATCTATAAGTCTCACGTAATCACGACGTATTTTGACATTGTACTAATATGAGATACTTGTGCCACCAACGACCTCCTCAGGGATTAAATAATATAATCCAACCAATTTCAAATTCATAACAACAAAACTAATAATTCCATTCCATTTCTAAATTCAAAACTTGTATTGTCTTCAAAAACTTACGAGTACGGTAGGTACCCACGTCGGAAAATTTTCAACTACCCACTAACTTATTACTATAATCTAAAGTTTTAAGCTCCGACTTCTCAGTTGAGAACATCAAACCCGTTCAGTAACGATGAAAAGTTTCCAAGCGTCTGAAAATTTCAATATCACTAAAAGGATTTTGCGATTCGGCTGTTTTTGAATGGCCCTTATTTTGAGTAGATAGGGGATGGGGAAAAAAGTGCGGAGATTCTTTTTTTAAATTTAAAATGTAAATGGTTTTAGAAGGTATAAAAAAGGAGTTTGTATTATAAAGAGGAAGGATTTTATTTTTTTGTCTGTTCGAATTGAAATAGAGGTAGATTGAAATCATTTAGAAACAACTAAATTGATTAGGAAAACTATTCCACTATTGCCAAACTTTGCTTTTAAGGAAGGTAGGTAGGTTTTTAAGTGTGGGAGAGCCATGCTTCGGCACGAATGGGCTGGCTCGACCGGAGTATAGAGATACCACGGCCTCACAGAAAACCGACGTAAAGCAATGCTTGCGTGGTGTTTCGTCGTGTGAGTTAGGTTACCGGAGGCCCAATTATCCCCCCCCCCTCCTTACCTAATCTCTCAATCCTCAAATTCCTAATCCCCAAAAGGCCGATAACGCACTTGTAACACCTCTGATGTTCCAGGTGTACATGGGCGACGCCGATTGTTTACCATCAGGTGATCAGTCCGCTCGTTTACCAGCTTATATCATGAAATAAAAAGTTTTCAAATAGGTGTTTGGTAATAGCTTTTATTGTTTTTATAATAACTATCGTGTGACATACTAAATTAAATAAATCACGGGTTACTCACGTGAATATACTGAGAAAAGCTCTATTAGTTTCGAACCATTCGTTTCGTTTTTTTTTTGTGTATTTTGGTATTATTTGTACTTATTTTTGACATAATAATTTGGACAAAACATGTATTCTTTTTCAATGAATTTAAATTAATTAAGATAATGGGGATGATGACAGGGTATGAAAATTAAAAATATAATTAGTCCGTAAGTTAGGTAATGAAAAAATATTAGACACGTATTTTTTTATTTTGTCGTATAATAAAACAATACTTAGATAAAACGAATCAAAGTTTAGGAGTGGGGGCTAAAACGTCATTCCTTAGTATAAAATGTACTGAGAAGTGACGTCACGCGACATTTCAAATCAATATATCTTCGAAACTATTCGTTTCTGTGAGAAAATAAAAAATACGTGTCTAATGTTTTTAAATAATCTATCAGACGGACATTAAAATAAAAATTAGTCGTCTACCCCTTTGTATCAAATGAGAATTATGATTGGCATGGACTTAACTTGTTTAAAATTTCTACACCAGAAATGGTAGTATATGTGATTTTATATTTAGTTTAAGATCTGTACCATATTGTACTCAGTGTACCATAATTATACTTAGAAATAAACATCTCTTTATCTTTATCTTTAACCACAGAGGGGTTCTTCTTCATGAGCAGCGTACGCGGTCATGGCGATGTTGCGCAGCCTACTCCATCAATTTCGGATTTGTTCGAAAGTGGATTCACAGTAATAATATAACATACAACAACAGTGTAATAGAACAATCTTTCTCATACTTTAATTAATCCGCGAGTCATACATACCTAATCGCTTGGCGTGTGTACCCATAGAACATTTATATGTTCTGTGTGTATCTACCTCTAATAAATATCCCATAACTTTGAAATACGCGCATTGATCAAACTACCTATCTAAATGTTAAATGTCACACATCATCATCAATAGCCTATAAGTGGCCACTGCGGACCAAAACCCTCTTCTCGCACGGAGAAGGCTTGACCATTAATCGCCACGCTTGCTCAATGTGTATTGACGGTTCTACTTATGGTTATAAATCATAAGCTTAGGTTTCCTCACGATGTTTTCCTTCACCGTTTGTCAGTGGTGTATATAATCTTAGAAAGTAACTCGGAAAAGTCGCATTGGTACTTGCTGTTGGTAGGTTTCGAGCCCGTACCCTGATGTATGAGAAGCAGGCCTCTTAAACCTCCAGGTCGTCGCGGAGAACCTAATGGGTTACCGGGGCTCCGGCTCGGCGTGCAGGAGAAGTCTGACACTCCCTCCCGCTTCACCCAGGCGGGAGCAGTAATTCGATGATTTTCCCCCCTTAAAAAACCTCCAGGCCACCACGACTCTGCCACACATCACTCCCAAACCCTCGAAATACAACCTATTATGACATCACAAAACACCACAAAAATACACTTCAACACAAAACTATCTTACTAAAGCATTTTTAGAGACAAAAAGTGGAAATAACATTCCTTAAAACAATCCATTTTAGGGATGGTATCAAATCCCTGCCTCGAGTGCTATCGGTCGCCCCCGGTTCCTTACGTTCATCTTTTATTCATTTCAGTTTTTTCAACGGTACATCCCTATCCGTGATACCAGATCTTTGGCGAAAAAAATCTTTCTGCGAAGATATCTAATTACTTTGGTATTGTTTTGGATTATTTTTGCTTGTTTATTTTTGTATAGAAATAGATGTTTTTATTTGGAAATAGATGATAGGAAAATACATCATTTTCTTAGGCTACTCGTCGTCATGGAAAATTTTGGCACACAAGTTCTTGATCATTCTAATTTCGTAGTCAGAAAAACTATTATACCTAAGTATTATTGATTTTTAAAACTTTTACACTAGTCTTTAAAACTACACTTGGAGTATAGCATTAGATTATGAAAATCATAATTATCATATTTATACTTTTATTGATTGTTTAATTTGTTTTATTTTTTCTTTTTCTTTTAATTTGGTTTTCTTTTATTGTGCATCTACCACCAATTCTCAGATTCTTTTCAAAAATTCCATCCAAAGGTTGTCTGGAAGAAATAGCCGCGTGTGATACGACCGCCCATTGTACTCAAATACTATTGCAATGTTTACAATTTTTTTTCTGTGTGTGCAATAAAGTATAAATTAAAAAATTAAAAAAATATAACTTATATGAGACATAGGTACGCCTTAGCTACTAAATATTAAGTCGTACTTAAATATCGTGCCATCTCTGTCTATTACACAGAATTTGTAGTAAAAGAACTGTACTCAAACGCGACTTAAAATTGAGTGTGTTTGAGTATTTCTGTCGTAATTCTCAAGTAATTCTTTAACGTGAAACTCGGCTAGTTTCAAGCCATGCTAAAGGCTCATATTCGCGCTTACATTCAGCGACACACGACGCGGTGACTGTCGCGCCGCTACTCTCGTCTAGGAGTAAACTAATTGAGTTCCTCGTCAAGTAATAACGTGAGTAAGCCGAAAACCATAATCATTAATTATGGAACTCATTAAATAATCTCATAAAAAAATGTAAGTGATACAATGGGACATTTTATTTTGAGGGGGGAGAATCATCCAATTGCTTCTCCCGCCCAGGTGAGACGATAGGGAGTATCAAAGTCTTACTGACTAAAAACCACCCCGTTCCTACTCCAGCACTTCGAGCCGGAGCCCCGGCAACCCATTAAGTCTTTCGCGGCTCCCTATCGGCATCAGCCCTATTGGGCCCCATCCTGATTATTACGATCCATCCTGATGATTACCTAATCATGACAAAATTATTGAAAACTAGCTTTTACCCGCGGCTTTGCTTGCGTCACGAAGGGATAAAAAGTAGCCTATGTAACATATACCAATACACACAGCGCCATCTATACCAATATTTTTGTTTTCTCTCGGGAATATCAAATTTTTCCGGGTTAAAAAGTACCCTATTATTTAATCCGGACTTCAAAATTTACGTCTGCAAAAATTCAAAGCAATCGGTTTAGTAGTTACGGCGTGAAAGTGGAACAAACGAACAAACTCACTTTCCCATTTATAATATTAGTAAGGATACTAATTTACTAATCTGATGGTCTGATGAATGTCGAACAAAAAGGGAGACTATGCCCTCGACACGCCTTTTATACCGATCAAAATGTACTTCTACCTCCAAAGATTGGTCGCGGAGAACCTAACGGGTAACCGGGGCTCCGGCTCGACGTGCAGGAGAAGGAACGGGGTGGTTTTTAGTCAGTAAGAGTCTGACACTCCCTTCCGCCTCACCCAGGCGGGAGCAGTCATTCGATGATTTTCCCCCCTTAAAAAAAAAAAAAAAAAAAACCTCCAAAGATTCCCAACAATAGTGTATTTTATAGTCACCAAACTACACTACAAAATCTAGATATCTTTATCACAAAGCCTAGTGAGATCTTGTCACATAATCTCCACGTACTCTGTACCTACATAGGACACCTCTCAGCCGCTCTAAGAGATCCTTTAGACTCTTGAAGTGGGAGGGGGATATTCTAAAGTAAGCGAGATCTGATCTTTGACGTCGTAAGTGATAATCTTCGCTTATTATGACATGGTTTTGGTAGTGGTTTTGCTCGGTTTATTGGGTTGTAAAGTGTAAGGTTAATTTTAGGTTATAATTTATGTAGATGGTGATGGTGGATTTTGGAGTTTTAATAGAACCTAACAGTTTTAGGTGTTTCTGAGCGATTGGACTAGGTAGTTATAATTATAAAATTTGCTCGTTTTTTTAACGGGGGAAAATCATCGAATGACTGTTCCCGCCTGGGTGAGGCTGAAGGGAGTGCCAGACTCTTACTGACTAAAAACCGACCCGTTCCTTCTCATGCGCTTCGAGCCGGAGCCCCGGTAACCCGTTAGGTTCTCCGCGACAAAGTTTGCTGGTTATGTTAAAATATCAGCTCTATTTTAAGTGATTTATGGCATCATTTTAGAAATATAAAACGAAAACGCCCAACACCACTCACAGCATTCGAACTTAAACTTAATGTTGGCAGTTTCACTAATTTCTCTTTTTAATAAATACTTTATACCAACAACAATTTATTGCAGATTTCATTAAATCATTGCACGTGCACAATCTAAAGTCAAAGCATTTATTTCAATTAAACGATAATTTGATACTTTTGGAACGTCAAAAAATACAAAATAAATAATAGTCTGTCAGTCAGTCTGTCAGTGACGCTAGGTGAAGCTAAATGCTCATTCCAAGATGTAGATTCGAATGGAGAAGAAGATACTCCATTCGGTAACATCAACCTACCACAATCTACGGAAATCAGAATTAACTCATTCACATCACAACAAACCATTCAAACAAAAAAACAAGAATTCGAAACACAATAATATAAAAGTTAATAAAAACAAAAAAGCAGCGTTTTAACACCAAAATTCCAATTAAACATTTTATTTTTTTCCTTTAAAACAGTTGTATTTTTTCGGTTTGGCAACACAACACGAGTACGGGGAAGCCGGCCCAATAAATCCGATATAAAATACGAATCGGTGTTTACCTTGTTTTCTTTTATTTTCTACTTTTTTTCACTTCTGCTCCGTGTAGCGTAGTCGAGATAATGTCAATAGATTCGTGTTTATATTTATTTTAAAGACTTTTTTCTATTATTTTTTAAAACTTAGTTTGTATCTTTGCTCTGTTTTGTTCCTTATTGCTTGCAGGCAAGTGCTTGAATAAACATTAGCAAATATAGTGTAAATGAGTTTAGATTCTCTCAAAGTTTATTTTAGTGAATTGTAGAATGTTATTACCAAAGAGAAAGTAAATCAAATTGCAGTACAGATAACAATATATTTTGACAATACTCAGGAGGCCGTAAAAATTATGACTTATGTTTTAGTATGGCAATGCGGACGGACACAATAACCTAACAGTTCAGAGTTTCAGACACATAGATAACATTAAAAACCTATTTCCATTGAAATTGGCAAAAACATAAAACAAACCGAATATGAGTCTGCACTTTAATCCCATCTCAATAAAATATTCCACAAAACGAGATCTACATTGCACAGACGCAAAAGGACCAAAAAGGACCATTATAAAAGGACCAAGACAATGTAATAATGAAACCGACACGGCGTCGCGGCGTCCAATTGCAATTTTTCATACGATTGGCTCCATTCCAATATGATTACCGCGAATGCAGCACCAGGTGAAATATGTATGAACTATGAACAGAATAAAATCTCGCCTCTGGATTGTTTTCGTTGATTGGGACCTTGATTTTATACGATTTTCGGTCCGGATCAGGCTTATACAAGGAATTAATTCACTAGATATACTTTTACTTAGATGAACGGTTGCAAAAAGAAATAATGTTCCCTTTCAACATTTACTGGTCTTTGTGATGCAAATGTGTAATTTGCTATTCAATGAAAGAGTAGATAAAGGTTTTCCTTTATTACCTATCTGTAGGCATTGTTCGATAGTTATTTTCTAGTTCCGCATAAGTAGGGAATTTTATGACAAGCATATTGGAAAATGTATCGAATCTACAAGGCACAATGGTAAAAATTAAAAAGAATACAGATGCCTAATTTTTATTTTAATGCCCGTCTGGTAGATTATTTTAAATCATTAGACACGTATTTTTTATTTTCTTACAGAAACGAATACTTTCGACTATATTGATTTGAAATGTCGCGTGACGTCAGTTCTATGTACATATTATGACTGCTCCAGCCTGAGTGAGGCAGAAGGGAGTGTCAGACTCTTACTGACTAAAAACCACCCCGTTCCTACTCCTGCCCTTGGAGCCGGAGCCCCGGCAACCCGTTAAGCCCTTCAAGGCAAACTTAAAGACTAGCAAACACTCTTTATAGAGGATGCCTTTAGGCCAGCAGTAGACTAAGTCACGGGCTGTTGGCCTGTTGATAACGTATTTTTCTTAGTCCAATACTTATTTGCGGTATCTAGCCTACCAGTATCCATGTTCCTAACAACATTTCAAAGGTATATTTTTGGTAGCTTATGCCGTTGTGATATATAAACAATAAATGTAGTCACAGGTCAACGGTGTCGCACCACACACTTCCCATCTGTTAGAAGTGGCGGGCGAACGTTCCCTTGAGCGGTGCACTACTTACTATAAACAAAGTTGTTTTATTATAAATTTCCTTATTCAAATCAGTGAACACCACATTGGCGACGAGTAAAAGCGCAGTAAGTGAAATTCATCGTTCAAAAACTATCTGCATAAATTGGCCAACAAATTATATACTTAATAAAAAAAAAATCGCGGGTACTGGGTACTATGTACTTCACAATAAACAGAATATTAGTAATATTGTTCCCATCAATTTAATTGTTGAATTTGTATTGTTTATATAATATTCTATGCCTGGGTACTATGTACTTCACAATAAACAGAATATTAGTAATATTGTTCCCATCAATTTAATTGTTGAATTTGTATTGTTTATATAATATTCTATGCCTGGGTACTATGTACTTCACAATAAACAGAATATTAGTAATATTGTTCCCATCAATTTTGTATTGTTTATATAATATTCTATGCCTGGGTACTATGTACTTCACAATAAACAGAATATTAGTAATATTGTTCCCATCAATTTTGTATTGTTTATATAATATTCTATGCCTGGGTACTATGTACTTCACAATAAACAGAATATTAGTAATATTGTTTCCATCAATTTAATTGTTGAATTTGTATTGTTTATATAATATTCTTATGCCTGCATGTTTACATGCCTATAAAGGAAGTAAGTACCTACCCGTTCAACTGTGATTTTACGAGTATACATTGTGGCCAAACTACTTGCAGATAAAAAATTTAAAAAAAAGTCCCAACGATTGTAATCGTTAATTAATTACCAGTTTTAACAAAGTACCCGCTACATGAATGATTTTCATGAAGCTTATATAACAAGTTCCTGTTAAAACTAAGCAAGTACCCGTTTTAACAAAGTACCCGCTACATGAATAATTTTCATGAAGCTTATATAACAAGTTCCTGTTAAAACTAAGCAAGTGTCTCACAATTGTCCCCGCGAACTTAGTCGCTAATTACCAGTTTTAACAAAGTACTACTTCAGAAATGAAGTTATGTAGATAAAATTCTTTGTCTCATTGTTCCTGTTAAAACTAAACAAGACGTGTCTAAAATCTGTTGAGGCCAAATATAAAATTATTAAATGAAGCACTGTTTATCGTTACCTACTCATGACTACACTCCTAAATATGATCCTACCAGTATAGAGGATTTGTTGTACACTCGAGTTTGTTTACATTGCGACCCATAGTAACAAAAGTTTCTATAAATAGACTCGCATAGCTAATTCACTGATAAGCTCACGCCGAAGTTAAAACCGAATAGAATATGTTTTAATACTTATATATGTTTTATGTAATATTATAAACATAAACTACCTATATTCCTATGCTGCTAATTAGTATTAGGCATAGCTACTGTGATATATACAAATACCCACTATACATTTTAAATTAAATACACATATTTGTATTCCAGTTAAAATACAAGAGTAGTACATTTAGTATATTTTATTTTAAAGACAGATTAAAGTTACATGTTTGAAAGACATATTTTATGACTGAAACAAGAATCAAATAAAAAATTTGAAACAATCTTAATTCGTCTGAGACGACAAAGCTCAAATGCAACTTTGCTAAAGAAGAAGGAAGAAATCTTATGATCTTATCGATCAATAGTTGAAAAATGTAGCTCTTCAAATTAAGGAAAAATATCTTAATACAGCAACAATTGACAAAATAATTTCGAAAGCAACTCGCTTGAAACTGTACGACGTCAGCTTAATGAGTTCACGATAAACAGGGCACAATTACATCGTCTTCCAGCCTTAATAAAATAGACAGTCACAATATAAAACGAGCACTAAAAATGAGGTTAACATGTGCTGCGATGTGGCAGCAAAAATCACAAAGGTGATAATAGTTCCTGCCCTGCAATTAACGTAATTGCATGAAATGTGGTTTAAAGGTCATTTCCAAAAACACCTAAAACAAGGGCCAAAGTAAAAAGTACCAATCATAAAAAACAGTAACAAGAATAAAAACCTAGATTTGAATCTCCAAAAAACACTGACGCTACTACAGTAGACTATATTTTCCACATCGATGACGATGCAACAATAGATTGTCAGGTAGGTGGAGTAAACATCTCAATGCTAATTGATTCTGGTAGCAAATCTAATATTATAAATGATAAAACTTGGGAATACATGAAGCAATGTAAAGTTACAATTTTCAATCCACAAAAGTCTTCAAACAAAACGTTTATGGCTTATGGAGCAAACCATCCATTGGCATTGGCCAAAGTGATAGGCTCATTTGATGCACATATAGAAATCGGATCCAAATTTTTAATGACTAAATTCTATGTCATAGAAAATGGTTCAAGAAATCTTTTGGGTAAAGAAACTGCCATTTCTCTTAAAGTGCTAAGACTTGGTTTCGATGTAAATTCTATTGAGCAAACACGTTTTCCCAAGTTTAAGGATGTGCTACTAAAAATCACCATTGATAAAGCTGTTCCTCCAGTTTGTCAACCATACAGACGGGTTCCAATTCCCTTGGAATCAAAAATAAATAAAAAAATAGAGGAATTAGTAAAAATGGACATTATTGAACCTGTAAATAAACCTTCTCTTTGGATTACTCCGATGGTACCTATTCTGAAATCTGATGGTGATATTCGTATTTGTTTGGATATGCGTGCCGCCAACAAAGCTATTATAAGAGAAAATCATCCCTTACACCATGCAACAACTTTCCAAATTTGGCAAAGCAATTTTATTCTCAAATCTAGACATACAAAATGCTTTTCACCAGGTTGAACTTGAAGAAAATAGTAGAGAAATCACAACCTTTATAACTAGCAAAGGACTGTATCGATATAAGAGGTTAATGTTCGGTATATCATGTGCACCTGAACATTTTCAAAAAAATAATGGAAAGAATGCTATTACCATGTGAAGGAGTCGTTAACTTTATTGATGACATTGTTGTTTTTGGATGCAGTTAAAAAGAACATGAAGCTAGGCTTCAACATTTATTGACCGTACTCAGAGACAACAATGTGTTATTAAATAAAAATAACTCGAAACCTTTCGACCTCCGGAAACCATCGAAGAAATCCAAAGCTTTCTAGTACTAATAGGTAAACTTCGTTGGAAAATGGATTCCCAATTTGTCTACTCTCACAGAGCCTATTCGAAAATTACTCCAGAAAAGTATGCATAAAAACGCTAATATCACAGCTTTCTGGCTAAATGATCAAAAAATAGCTTTCAATAAACTAAAAAATGTCTAACTAAAATTCCTAACCTAGGTTATTACGACCTCAAAGATCGCACCCAAGTAATCGCGGACGCAAGTCCTGTAGGTTTAGGAGCCGCGCTAATTCAGCACGATAACAAAGGACCTCATACTTATTATACTCTTTGCCTCGCATCATTGCCTTTGGCACCAAGAGTTTGACAGACATTCAAAACGTTACTGTCAAACCGAAAAGGAGGCATTAGTGTTAGTTTGGGCAATTGAACACTTTCATATGTATCTTTATGGTAAAAAATTTGAACTTATCACAGACCATAAACCATTAGAAGTCATATTTGGTACAAGCTCGAAACCTTGCGCTCGTATCGAACGTTGGGTTCTTCGATTACAAACATACGATTGTAAAGTAATTTACAAACCCGGAAAATCGAATATAGCAGATCCATTATCCCGTTTGTGCACAAGTCCCGTTTTACATAAAAGTTCTTTTGAAGATGAACATCATGTTAACCAGATTGTTCACTATGCACGACCGGTAGCTTTGCCTCTTAAATCAATTATTGAAGCATCAAATGATGATAAAGAGTTTATTTTAGTAAAAAAAAAAAGCTGTAATGGGTGATGTTCGGGATAGTTCAATAAATAATTACAAACTATTTCAACATGAACTTTGGGTACATGATGGCATTTTGTTAAGGGGAAATAAAATTGTAATTCCTTCTATGTTGAGAAAACAAGTTTTAGCATTGGCCCATGAAGGCCATCATAATTAACATGAAAGCTAGATTACGTACAAAGGTTTGGTGGCCGAAAATGGACAAAGATGCTGAAAATACTGTAAAAACTGCTGAGGGTGCACTTTAGTCTCAGCCCCCAATCCTCCTGTACCTATGAAAAGGCGTGAACTTCCTTCAAAGGCTTGGGTAGATATAGCTGTTGATTTTTTGGGTTCACTGCCGAGTAGAGATTACCTCTTTGTAATCATTGATTACTACAGCCGATACAAAGAGATCGAAATTATGAAATCTATAACTACACAAGATACAATAAAAGTGTTAAAACAATTTTTTCACGTACAGGAAATCCTTCTAGTATAACAGCTGACAATGGCAAACAATTTTGTAGTCATGAATTTAAATCATTTTGTATGGAACAAGGAATTACTCTTTTCAATACAATCCCTTACTGGCCACAACAAAACGGAGAGGTAGAGAGACAAAATAGGGATGTCCTCAAACGGTTTGGAATCAGTCAATGCGAGAAATCGGACTGGAAAGATGATTTATTAAAATATCTTATGATGTATAACAGCACACCTCATCCTTCCACAGGAAAATCTCCTTCAGAGCTCTTCTATGGAAGGCAATTTAGAGACAAATTGGGTAATTTGTCTCTAAATTAATAATTTTAGCTGAACTCGAAAGTAACTACAATGATTCCGAAGTTAGAGATCATAATCAAGAAAAAAAGGAACTCGGAAAGTTAAATGAAGACAAGTAGATAATGAATTAGAAATTGGAGAAACGGTATATGTGAAGAACTTGGTAAAAGACAACAAATTAGCTTCTGAATTTAATCCAACACCTCATACTGTTATTAACACTGGAGGAAGCGATGTACATATTAGGAATGATGATACTGGTAAGGAGTACAGACGAAACATTGTACATCTTAAAAAGTAGAAGGCCAATGGAAAGTCATTGGTAGTGAAGAAAAACCTCAATCCTCAGACAATGATGTTTAGTTAGGTTTAATTCAAAATTAAGATTTTGATTTACAATTTAGATTTAGATTTACAATTCAGATTTAGATTTATGATTTAAATAATTTGCTTTGGTATCATCAGATGTTTAGAAGTTTTATTGATTTCAGAAACTTAATTCAGTTCTGATATAATTAAACATATGACTAATTTTATATATTCAATTAAATTTAATTATAAAAGACAGTGTGCTGCTGGGGAGTTTGTTGCGCCGTTTCTTCTCCACAGCAAAAGCACTAGGAAGCGGTAGTAATTATAAATATAGTTCTTATTCTAAATTAATATAAAAAGGAAGAGATGTGATATATAAACAATAAATGTAGTCACAGGTCAACGGTGTCGCACCACACACTTCCCATCTGTTAGAAGTGGCGGGCGAACGTTCCCTTGAGCGGTGCACTACTTACTATAAACAAAGTTGTTTTATTATAAATTTCCTTATTCAAATCAGTGAACACCACAGCCGTTATCTCCTTTATGAGGGGCAGTTATTAGATTTCTCGGAAAAAAGGTTTTTGTTCTAAATAATTTTGTTTGGTCCTTCGATCCAATGGGTCTATTCATTTGTTTTTTTGTGGGTTGCAAGGTCATTTACAGATTGAGGTCGTAATTGTTGTCAAATGGTAGTTATAATATGTTGGTATTTAGATAATGTGTTGGGTTTTGGCTTAGAGTATTAAGTTCTTGACTGTGTATCGGTTTGTGTTTAAGGTTTTTGTCGAATTATGATTTTTAATAAGAAGTGACAATGATTCATCGTAGTCAGGTGAGATTTAATCATATTGATAGTTTTTCAAAGGTAGGAGATACCCAAAATGATTTATATGATGCTTCATATTCAATAATTAAAAAGTTTAGTGTAGTATCTATTAATAATTACTCTGTGGTTTAGTTTACTATAACCTATCACGTGGGGGGAAGGCCCCTATCACGTGGGACTCATAACATAAATAGTGAAAAGTGGGTGTTACATTGTACAGTGGCATAATGCACCACTGCCTACCTCTTCGGGGATAAAAAGCGTGATATTATGTAATTTATTAACCGAAAAAAGATCCATACAATGTTCACTAAAATACGTTAAATCAAATTTCCCAGCTACCATATCATTCCAGTGTCAATATTGGTCCTAAGTCCTCTATTGATATAATTTTGCGGTACAAAGGACCATAATTTATTGTTCTCCGCTTTTGTTCGCCAAAGCCAGGCCTTACAAAGCTTAATTGTAAGGGCTGTTTGAGCATATGTCTTTATTTACTGTTGGACTTTGTGCTATGTGTAACTACTCCATCTTTAATTTTGGATTTGCAACTTTGTGTACCAAGGCAATAAAGTTGAAATTCGAGTAATATAATTTATAAGAAAAGTGTACGATGATCTGCTGGTCTCCGTATTATGTAGAATATTTGATCTGTGTATGTTAGTTTGTCTTTAGAGTTGTTAGTGAATGGTTTGTAACTTTTGTTTTGTTTGGACTTAAATGGAGTGGAATAAATATTATTATAGTTTATGCCGTTGTCGTGGTGTCCCGGAGGTCTAAGACGCCCGCTTCTCATACATGAAGGCGCGGGTTCGTAATCTACCAACGGCAAGTACCAATGTGACTTTTACCGAGTTATATGTAGTTTCTAAGATCATTTACACACCACTGACAAACGGTGAAGGAAAACATCGTGAGGCAACCTGGGCTTTATAATTGGTAATTATAAGTTTGTAATCGGCAACCCACATTGAGCAAGCGTGGTAATTAATGCTCAAACCTTCTCTGTGTGAAAAGAGGCTTTGCTCAGCAGTGGGCATTAATAGGCTGTTGATGATGATGATGATGATGAATCCTCTAGTCCAGTGGGGTAGAGTTGGGGTAGATAAATGCATTCACCACACAGCACTACGCTTACGAGAAGTAGGTAGGTACTCAACCAAACGAACCAATAAGGTTGAATATTTTTTCAGTAAAGACTAACAGAAAAAATTCCATCACCCACACAAACCTCGCTTATTATATTAAGTAAGAGGAAAGTACTAACTAAAAATATCGCTCTGAAGTTTTATCCAAACACTCCGCTAGATGGAGCCTCTTATCCGTCCGTGGAGCTGCAAATGAAGGTACGCTTTGCACCTTAGCACCAAGTTATAAAGTTCATTTTATGTCTGCTGCAAACAAGAGGAGAGCAAATAGCATTAGTTAGCGCTGAGGTCTAAGAGTAAGCAAGGCTTCAGGGGGTAATAACTTCTTATAAGGTGGCACATCAAGCTACCCTTGATTGGTATTGTTGGGATTTCAACATTACTGTTTGGTGGTAGAGTTAGAAATCGATTGCGTAGGGTACTTTGAACGAATGTTTGAGAGTTTAATTAAATAATAATAATAATATTAAAATAAAAAAACCTAACGTGAAATAATAACATAAAATAATATCACGTCTTTTTATCCCCGAAGGGGTAGACAGAGGTCCACGTTACTGCATTAAACTTACAGCATAATGCCACTACAATGTAACACCCACTTTTCACTGTTTATGTTATGAGTCCCATGTAATAGGGGGTGAGCCTATTGCCATAAATATATACAACTTAAAATATAAATAACTAACAATTAACTCGTCGAGTACCGGTTTTATAGACACAATTAAAGAACAATGGGTCGCGGTCACCGGTGACCGCTTGGTATTTGACAGTTTAAAATATTTAGCGGCGTTAGCGGAGGATTTAACTTCAACAGTTTTTTATTGGCAGTCAAAGTCTTAATGTTCAGGTTTTTAAAGTGTTTAGTGCTTATAATGTAGGCACGTCTATTGCTTTCCAACCATTAACTGGTTTCTCCAATAAATAAAAGAATGTGAGCGTCATAATTTTGTAATTGGTTTTATTGAATATAAGATTTTAACTTTATTATATTGTAAAACTTAACTTTGCATGCCGAAAACAGTCGGCGATGTATGTGGGACTATTTTTTATAATTATTACTACCTGTAATTACCATACTCCGTGCAAATAAACGTTCTTATTCCATTCTTATTCATAGCTTCCATTATTTATACCGCAAACTATTCTCTATTAAGTGCAAAAACTAAAAGAATGCCCCAGACACCATTGTGTTAAAGAGAAGCGTCGATTTTCGATAAATATCAACACCTACCTATCTGCCTACCCCCTTCCCCCTATTTTTAATCTAAGATAAAGGGTACATTGAGTGCTTAACCATCGTGTCTGACGAAAACTACGTTACATTTACACTTCACTTGCACCTTAACACCAAGCCACAAAGTTCATTTTAAAACTTTTGAGTGAGTTTGATAACTTTGTATCATGATACTTGAAAACTATTTTAGTGATGCGTTTGGGGTGGGTTTTAAATCAAGAACGTTAAGGTGGATATTCCTGTGGTTGGGTTGGAGAGTTTGTGTGGTTTTTTCCGTATCTGTAGATAGTAGACTTGACAATAGGGCCTCTTGTTTCACCGGTCGGTGAACGGAGAGGTAGTTGTCATGTTGTATGAGAGGAAGCGATATGTCTTTCTTAATCTAGATTGGCTGGCCTAATAGCTATTGGTATAGATGCTACGTGTGAAAAATCTTTTGTAGAAATTCGTTTCGTGTTTGGTTTATTGCTCTTACTGTGAATCTAAGTGGTGACTATAGAGATAGGTAACACATTATTGTGATTCTTGCTCTTTAGGACAATTAAAGGACTATATTTTAATCCAGAGGCAGTAAGTATGTGTACTGCTAAGGAGTGTAATTCTCTGCCAGAGTGTGTATTTCCTGAAGGGTATAACCTGGGTGTCTTCAAGGCCTGAGTGAATAGGTTGCTTATGGGACGACGTGGTCCATCGTAGACCGCATCATCGCTTACCACCAGGCGAGATAGTGGTCAAATGTCGGCCCATCAAATATATCAAAATATATGATAAACTTGAACTTTTAAGTGTTTTTTCATAAACTTCTTACGTTTAAGAAAACCGACTTCAACCATTTTTTTTATTGAAGTCGGTTGTTAAATATACCGAACCGGCCGAGTGGTCGCAAGTTCGATTGCTGGGCAAGGGTCTCGGTTTCGATTCCCGGATAGGGCAAAATATTACTGGGTTTTAAAAAATTAGTATCACCCGCAATAAAGTTTACCCCTTTGGATATTAAAGGCATGATGTTATGTAACTCGTAATCTTTACCGGTGACCGCAACCTATTGTTCTTTAATTGTGTCTATAATGACGGTAATCAAAGGGTTAATTCAGTTATTCCTGCACCTCTTGACTACCTAAAATCGCTCCTCTCATCACCAAATCCTCTACCCACCCATCTGCCTGTCCCCTCTTCATTGACAATAGATTATCTATGAGCCGGACACTTTATTATACTGCACTATATTTACAAAGTAAGTACGTGCAAAACGACCATGTTTGAAGTCCTGAAATGTACTGAAAGATAGAAGAACAATGAGTTAGAGAATTTGTATTCAGAGTATACTGTGAATAGAGATCCCGGTTTAAGTTTTATAGGTAACTGTTATATCGGATTCTCGTGCATTTGATTGTGATTTCGTCTTTATGATACGGGCATTCGGAGCACGTGCCCTATCCGGAGCGCAGCGCAGTCAAGCGCAGGAGAAGGAACGGGGTGGTTTTCAGTCAGTAAGCGTCTGACACTCCCTCCCGCCTCACCCAGGCAGGAGCAGTCATTTGATGATTTTTCCCATCCTTACTAATATCCTTACTTCCTTACTATATATTATATATTGTATATAATATTATAAATCTGCGCAGCGCAGTCAAGCGCAGGAGAAGGAACGGTGTGGTTTTCAGTCAGTAAGCGTCTGACACTCCCTCCCGCCTCACCCAGGCAGGAGCAGTCATTTGATTTTTCCCATCCTTACTAATAATATTATAAATCGGAAAGTGAGTTTGTTTGTTTGTTCCGCTTTCACGCCGTAACTACTAAAGCGATTGCTTTGAATTTTTGCAGACGTAAAGTTAGAAATCTGGATTAAATAATAGGGTGCGTTTTAACCCGGAATAAATTGATATTCCCGAGGAAAAACAAAAGTATTGGTATAGATGGCGCTGTGTGTATTGGTATATGTCACATAGGCTACTTTTTATTCTTTTGTGACGCGAGCGAAGCCGCGGGTGAAAGGTAGTTAAAAATAAATCCTCAAGGCACCCCGAAGGACCGAAAATTTCTACGACGGACACACCTCTACACGTTACTCCGCACCCGGTTGCACAAGTGCACAACGTGTGGCGAGTTTGATACCCGCACGGAGCAAATATTTGTGTGATCCACAAATTATCCGTGGTATCACTCCGGTCGAGCGGGCCCATTCGTGCCGAAACATGACTCTCCTACACTCGAAACTAATCAGAGAAAATGACACCCAAGAGAATAGAAAGCATGCTGACGGATAACAAATGTATTTTACCCTGACGTCACTGTACGGCTTAGATTATAATTTAAGTCAAACATGACTGCCTCGTTGGCCGAGTGGTCGCAAATGCGACTGCCGGGCAAGGGGTTTCGGGTTCGATTCCCGGGTCGGGCAAAGTATTATTAGGTTTAAAAAAATCTCAGTAGTAGCACGGAGTCTGGAATTGAGCCCGGTATATGGCAATAGGCTCACCCCCTATTACATGGGACATATAAATAGTGAAAAGTGGATGTTACATTGTACAGTGGCATAATGTGCACCTCTGCCTACCCCTTCGGGGATAAAAGGCTTGATGTTATGTTATGTTATGTCAAACATGATGTAAGAAGCATTAATGAAGATGGAAGAAAATCAACAAATAAAATATTTATACCAAGTATGTACCTAGGTATGTAGTTAAGCCCCTCTGCATACTTTATAGTATCCACTTGTAATCACACGTGGCATGACGTCATTATATACATAAATTTCAATGTAATTTGTACGCTGTTGTAGTTGGAGCCATGGGATTAGCGATTCAGATTTAATCTTTATATATATACATAATATTGATTTGATATTTTACGAACCCACAACGTACGTACAGCTTACAACTCAATAAGTTCGCACTACGAATTGTACGTGAACAGCGCCAGCGTGCGCGCGATCATATTCACGTCGACGAAAGGTAGGTATGACATTAAACTACTTACGTGAATTCTTCGCGGGCGTCGAATGAGGTAGGCCTCAAATTAGGCCGCTTACACGTCCAGGCAATTTTGAGCTGAGATCGGAACAATACGGCTTTAAAAACCGTCACTATTTAACGATTTTTTCGTCAGCACACACACACTCCCGATCGAACTCGTTCTATAAGATAAAAATTGTACCTAATTAGAAAATAAAATAGGCAAAATAATAAAAAATTTCAACACTTATGAAATACTGCCAGTATTTCATTTATTAGGTAGGTTACTACCTACTACGAGAAACGGGCGGTTGCCGGCCGTTTGGTAACCTCTCCCGTTGCAATTTGAGAGCACGAGGAGCATTCTCACGAGTTCCTTCCTAAGAACTTTAGCATGATACCGTCATGGACGTATTACGTCCATGGATACCGTATTCACAAGCCCTGTACGTACACGTATGCGTTAGGTATTGTTTATAACAACACAACCAAAACACTAGCAAAATAATAATCAAAATTACTCAATAACTAACACAATAATAACACAAACAAAACATAACAACAAAATGATATGTAAAACTTAACTTTAAACACAAAATTGCGGAAAGAACGCGCGCGCATGCAATTCAACGAAGAACTGAAACTGAACTGAACCCGAAGGCCCGAAGGCCGAAAGCAAACGACAAAAAAAATGGCGGATGGCTTTATCACAGGAAAGACCAAAGAAGAAAATTGAAAATGTAGTGTCCTTTATAATGAGGCGAGGATAATATGTGATTGTGTTAATCATTATTTTTACAAGACTTAACAATGTAAGTATTTAGGATTTATGTGTTAGACCTATGTCGTGTCGCGGAGAACCTAACGGGTAACCGGGGCTCCGGTTCGACGTGCAGGAGAAGGAACGGGGTGGTTTTTAGTCAGTAAGAGTCTGACACTCCCTCTCGCCTCACCCAGGTGGAAGCAGTCATTCGATGATTTTCCCCCCTTAAAAAAAAAGACCTATGTCGTGACCTATGTACCTACAAAAGTACTTAGAATTGTAGGTACTCAGCTCATGTTCTAGATGTAAAAACATGTTTAAACTGTCAAACACCAAGCGGTCACCGGTGACCGCGACCTATTGTTCTTTAATTGTGTCTATAAAACCGGTACTCGACGAGTTAAATCACGTTAGAGGCTTGAGGTAGATTAAACAGTCGCGGAGAACCTAACGGGTTACCGCCTACCGGGGCTCCAGCTCGACGTGCAGGAGAAGGAACGGGGTGGTTTTTAGTCAGAGTCGGACACTCCCTCCCGCCTCACCCAGGCGGGACGCCTCACGCAGTCATGCGATGATTTTCCCCACTTAAAAAAAAGGTAGTTTAAACTGATTGCAGATTGTTTATTAAGAAACTGCAAGATTCATACAGATAAAACGTTGTGAAATTATTGACGACAGTTTTTTTTACTTTAAGTATGAATGGTTATGGACTTTCTTGCTCGTTCTTCTCCAAAGGAATCTACACCTTGGAATGTGCAACTAGCTTCGGTTCATGTTGACGTTCAAAAGTTCCTTCCTGGTCTGCCCTGGATGATTTTGACTTTGACTTTGTACGTACGTGATTGTCACATCTGCATTCTGCATTCTACTTACTCTTTGACTTTATTATTATTGGCGGAGTCCTGACGGCGACGTATGCGCTCTGTCCCCTATGGGTATCTCGGTATCTCTCTCACGTCATATCGAGAAAGACGCGCTGTCTCTCTCTAGGCTGGCGTAGTACTTGGCGCCTCAGTCCTGGCCGCCTGGCTGCATGGCGCCGGCGCGGCTAGTAGCAGTAGGTACGATCGCAAGATTGTCGTTTTGTATATTTTACGCAAGTGATATATGCGAAGTGCGACACAATAATTATGATTATTTTCTTAATTACCTACCTGAATAATTTTAGAAATAATTTATTTATAGTTTAATATCGACACTGATCAATCTGTACACATTGTAAACGTGTTGTTGATAGTTAAGTAAGAAAGTACCTACTACCTGACTGACATGACAATCAAGAATTAGGTAAGAAGGTTGTTGTTTAATGTATAGGTATATACCTACGTAGGTAATCTTTTATTCTTTACCGATTTCCTCTAACTTCACCGATTCACTACTTCTTCAGATGTAGTACTTTCGATTGGATGAACACAAGCTCACACAGAGCAAGCGTGTAAATAAGTAGGTTCTACGCTCGCTTGGTACGTCGGCAAAGTTTACAGTACTAGGTACATACACTTTTTAAACAAAATCCCGTGGCAAACTCGCTATCTACGGGGCGTTTTCCCTTGGCCTTAGGTCGCTCGCGCCGAGTGCATGCGAATATAGCCTAATGACCGACCGCCCACTTTGGCGATTGTTTCTACTTACCTGGCACCGGCCGACGCGACGGTGCGGGCGGCCGTCAAAAGTACCAAATTATGGTTTAATTGAAATAAATGCTTTTGAGTTTGAATTTATAGCGCTCTATTTACACCATATCTAGATCTATGACCGTATTAAGTAACCACCCCCAAACCAAATTTTGACTAAGAGTTATTTAACGTAAGGGAGCACAGGTGTCGCTTATAGGTAGATAAAAACAAAATGTCGTTAAGTGTCACCTAAACATAGGGGTCTGTTAAAATAAAAACGAGCATTGTTACCATTGACATTTACAAGCAGTCAAACCATTAATTTTAATAATAAAACCACTGTAATAAATGTCAAGACAACCAACTCCAAAGGACCGCTGTTCCTAACAAACTCGTGGTTTTCGACACCACACCCTAATGCTATGTTATACGGAAATGAGAGGAAATTAATTTTATCATAATCTTTGTAAGAAGATGAAGAATTAATGAACGTTGAGACAGGCAAATTACTTTACTAATATTGTTTTAAAGAATTTCTTCTTTGTAAAGTTTGTTGTTAGATTGATATGAGACATAACGTCACGCCTTATATCCGCGAAGTGGTTGGCAGAGGTGCACATTACGGCACTTACTGCCATTGAACAATGTAACACCCACTTTTCACTATTTAAGTTATGAGTCCCATATAATAGGGGGTGAGCCTATTGCCATATATACCGGGCACAACTCCAGACTACCGTGCTAACACTGAGATTTTTTTAAAAACCCAGTAGTACCTACCTTGCCCGACCCGGGAATCGAATCCGAGACCCCTTGCCCGGCAGTCGCACTTGCTACCACTGGGCCAACGAGGCAGTCATTCAGTATTAACAAAATACATAAGTAATCCAATAACACTTCGAGATCGGGAACTTAGGACCAACAGAGTCAAAAAGAGTCAAAAAGGACCAAATTATTTTCAGTATACAACACCCACGCGAAAACCTTTTCAAATATAACCCATAAATGTACTACGTACGTGACAATGAATATTTTAAAACTTATAAAACCCTTAATGAATCCCTAACTATGAAAGCGATTATAAACTTTTCAAAATGTAGTAGGTACCTACCTATAACTTTTCTATGGAGACCGAAATCGTTATTTTGATTGGAATATCCAATTTATTTATTCAGATTTCTAGGTACACGAGTGAATAAAATAGTGGAGCATTTTCAATGTTTTTGTAATTAATATTTAGATTTAAAACTGGCAAATTATTAACTAAAAATTGCGGGTGCCTCGCGGCGATGATGTAGGCTGCGCGACATCGGGGCGAACCGTGACCGTTCACTAGTACACCTTTTCTTTACGGAGCCGCGGAGGACGTAACGGGTTTCCGGGGCTCCGGCTCGAAGTGCAGGAGTAGGAATGCGGTGGTTTTTAGTCAGTAAGAGTCTGACACTCCCTCTCGCCTCACCAAGGCAGGAGAATACATTCAATGATTATCCCCCTGAAAAAAAAGCCTGTCTCCCATGGAGGTAGGCAGATTCTATTGAACTCCAATTGCTACGATTCTGAACCTTTTACTTATTAACTGTTCAATCCCCAAGCGTTCACCGATAACCGCTCTCTACTAACTCCATTATAGACCTTATTTCCGAAGTTTAGATACTATTTTTGTATAAATAAATTTTCGGTAGGTACGATATACCTATCAACGTATTTTATTCAAGTCTATTGTATATCGAACTATGTCTATACTTATGCCGGAATACTGAAACGTTACTCAATTTAAGTCATGCATAAATATCGTGCCATCTCTGTCATTTTACAAAGAATTAGTGGTGATAGAACTATACCTACTTAAGCACGACTTAAAATTGAGTAATGTTTCAGTATTCGGGCATATGTCTATTATGTAGGCCAACAGTGGACTGTTAAGAGTTGCTGATGAAGATAATAATGAAATATTGTAGTCTAGTAATTGCCATATGAAATAGTAACGATTGTGCATTTCTAAAGAAAGATGTTCTAAGATTATCGTCTTGGTGTAAAACAGACTGACACATAATCCGAACCAATCTGAACTGATCCTTATGACCTCAATGGTAGGCACTTTAGTCGTATACACGGAGGGACATCGGACAGTGAAGTTTTAGTCCCCTTTGACAATCTCCTAGCTACAGAAATACACTGAAACTGTGAAAATTGTTTTGTTTTTCTGACGACACCGAAAGAGTTTTATCTATAGTTTTATGTTTAAAACTAGCTACTTCCGCGCGGTTTCACACGCTCTGCTCAGCTCCTATTGGTCGTAGCATGATGTTTTATAGCCTATAGCCATCCTCGATAAATACGCTATCCAACACAAAAATAATTATTCTAATCAGATTTGTAGTTACGGAGATTAGCGCGTTCAAACAAACAACAAAAAACAAACAAACTCTTCCGCTTTATTTATATAAAGCGGAAGAGTTTGTTTTTAAAATACTATTATTAGTATAAGATAACTTTCGGACTTATAATTAACATTGTTTTTCTGAATGTTAAAAACCCTATGATCTTCACCTATATTATGATTTCATTGTCGTATCGAAGATCATAGGGTTAGATCTGATAGGTACTCAATATACACACACACAATAGGTAGGGATAACCACTCGAACAAAAAGTACCGTGAAGTTAAAATACCAAAACATAGTTGCTTGCAAAAGCTACATAGTTTAATATATAGCTAAACAATGAACGTGCATCTAATAAATACTTTTTATTGTCATACGGCAACGTGAGTTTCAATACACTTGAGGTCACTAGAAACTGGCACGTGGTTTCTAATGACAAAGTTTTATCGATGCGAATAGAAGTACTTACAATATCTTTTACCTGCGGTTCTGTCCATGTTCTAATACGTAATAAAACAAATGAAAAATAAAATAAAAATTTTTTTGTAACAAAAAACATTAGACACACAGTTTATGAATAGTAACATCTAAACTAGGCCGAGCCTGTACCTTAGATGTTAGTATATGATACGTAATGATACAAGAGATGTGTAAGGGAATGAAATAGAAGTCTTTGTAGTATTCTATAGTAAAGACTGCACGGTTGGTGCGGTGGCTGGGCAACCGGCTGCTGTGCAACGTGTCGCGGGTTCCATTCCCACACATTTGTAAACGCACCCACGACACAGGAAAAAATCCTAGAGTTGGGCAACGTTATTTTAAAAGAAAAAAAAATTAACTTAAGTATTTTTCCTCGCTTGTTCAAATCCGTTCAGGCAGTCCGCGAGGTCCCGTCCTCACAAAGTAACCTCACCAAGTATCTAGTTATTTGAATCAAGTGCTTACATCCTACTCTTTAATCATAATTAGGTATGTAATCACTGAAAAATGCAACATTGGTAAAAAACAATCATCCGAACATAGTACCTTCTCTTTTTGGAAGTCCGTAATAACTAAAGCATATAGGAATAAACGGTAATAAACATTGCGTAAACCACGTTTAAAAAACTACTACACCACTATTTATAATCTTGCTATAAAACACAGAAACAAAATACCCAACCTCTTTCGCCGAATAAAATGGAATAACAGTGAAGGCAACAATTTAAAACATTGTCGTACACTGTGGAGGGTACCAATTATTTTGGCTTCCACTGCACGTTTGTACAATACACGTCACATCCAGATTTCCACTACTGTTCCACCATGTTTTGTTTCTCATTTTATTTTATTACTAGCTGTTTGTCGTGGCTTCACCTGCAGACCACTTATTGTAGGGAAGTTCACTAAAATTAAGGACACAAGGTTACCACAGAACATATACAGAAGATACTAGCTTTTACACGCCGCTTCGCTCGCGTCACAAAAGTATAAAAAGTAGCCTATGTGACATATTATACCAATACACACAGCGCCATCTATATACAAATACTTTTGTTTTTCCTCGGGAATATCAAATTTTTCCGGGTTAAAAAGTACCCTATTATTTAATCCGGACTTCTAACTTTACGTCTGCAAAAATTCAAAGCAATCGGTTTAGTAGTTACGGCGTGAAGGTGGAACAAGCAAACAAACAAACAAACAAACTCACTTTCAGATTTATAATATTATAGTAAGGATAAGGATGTTCTGTGGTTGTTCCTATACCCTCTAAGGGCCATTTTCATCAATGTAACCAATACCAAAACAAATGAGCTGAGTTAGAGCGTCTAAGAGAAGTAATTAAGAAGTAGTAGTAATGGAGAATCATGCTAAGTGTGGGTTAGCCATACTTCGGCACGAATGGGCCGGCTCGACCGGAGTGATACCACGGCCTCACAGAAGACCGACTTGAAGCAACGCTTGCGTTGTGTTTCGTCATGTGAGTGAGGTTACCTGAGGCTCAATCAATCTATTTTACGGACAAACAAACACACGTTAACTTGGATGGTATTAGTATAGATTTTCAAGTTTATTTATTGAAAATTCTTAGATTTTTATAGGCAAAAAGTAGTGCTCTGCTGTTCTCGACTAGTATCGATATTTTAATTGAGTTTTATTGTTTGTTAAAATTAAAATGTGTTTGCTGTTGATTATTAAGTGTTTGTCGATACTTCGATAGTTTCCAGAAGTAGGTATCGTTTATTGTTTTAGTTCCTTGTTTTTATTCAATAATAAAACTTTCGTGGCATATACTAAAATAACATACGTACTTAACTGTTTGACGTGGAACTCGACTAGTTTCAAGCCATGCTAGAGGCTCATATTTATGAGCAGCATTCCGTGACACGTGACGCGGCGAGTGGTCGCGCTTTTACTGACTAGGCTCGAGCGAGTGTCCTCGTTAAACAGAGTTACGTGAGTAAGCCGAAAACATAATAATTAATTCATTCAATAAGTAGAAGAACGGGAGAAGTCTTAACTGCTCACACACTGATATTTAAGAATATCACAAACATTAGGCAAGTACCTATATTTTTCAAGAAAGAAAATCATTACCAAAAAATCCTACTTCGAAGTTTAGACATTTCCTACTATATCGTCGCGAATCGCGAGACACACTCCGGGTGTCGGGGGTCGCGAAACGATTTCTGGCCACCGTTAGCACGGGCCTGTGGATGGCGAGCACGGGTGACTCGTTGCCCCACCAGAACCAGACCCGAGCGTACGGCGCGTCGCGTTCCGTGCGCGCCTAAAAGGCCATCAGACCACCACGGATGGGGCCCAATAGGGCTGTTGCTGATACGGAACAGCGGAACACTTAACGGGTTGCCGGGGGTCCGGCTCGAACTCGAAGTGTAGGAGTAAGAAGGGGGTGGTTTTAGTCAGTTAGAGTCTGACACTCCCTGTCGCCTCACCCGGGCGGGAGAAGTCATTGGATGATTTTTCCCATGAAAAAAAGACATTTCCTACTTATCAAAAATTAAACGCATAAAATTAAATTTGGGTAGGTAAAGACAGTCATAAATTAGAATGTTCATAGTCTCGAATCTTGTGTGTGTGTTTTTTTTTTCAATGTTAATTTTTAATTCTCGGCGTACTCGTGGTCCGTGCCTTTGTCATACATTTCTTTTTGTGTGCTTGCTGCTGGATAAGTGGGTATCTACTTACCTAATTCTGAAACATCAATGAAATATAATAAAAAAAAGTGACGCCATGGCAAATGACAGTTCACGTACATAGACCATCGATGAAAAACGTCGTCACAACAATCCTACATCGTACATGTGAAGTTTAACATGCGAATTAACACGGATAGAAAATCCCAACGAACAACTGTTGGGCAGAAAGCCCGCCAGGCACGATCACCGCGCCTGGTCGGAGGATCCTCCTTTTCCGAACTTGCGGAGAACCTAACGGGTTACCGGCGCTCCGGCTCCACGTGCAGAACGAGGTGGTTTTTACCGTTTTTAGTCAGTAAGAGACTGACACTCCCTCCCGCCTCACCCACGCGGGTGCATGTCATTCGATGATTTTCCCCCCATAAAAAAAGGGAAGTCTTAGTCCCTTTAAAATACTATCAAAAATGAGGTAATTTCTTATCTATTAAATAGATACACCTACTTAACAAAACACTTAAAATACTAGTTCAAATTCTTACTCCGATTTTAGACAATTCACCTTATAGTAGCAGTGATTAAAGGCTATACGAAATGTAGCCAGTGCTTAGCTGGAGTACGTACGAAACTGTACCCGTTTAAATTACGCTGAAGGATTCAGTTCGGAGGTCAGAATGGGTTGAATCGGTATTATAAATCTGGTTTTGTATAATGAGATGTGTTTGAATGAGGTGAATATTTTTTTTTGTAGTAACACAATCAGCGTGATAAAGTGTAATTAAAAAGAAAAGGACAACAAAATACATTATGGCATTATGGCTAACGTCATTCGGGAATGCACATATTCGACAAACTGATTAATACCCAATATTTTGGAGTGGTGGTAAATCTAAACTGTTTGATCGAGAGTTTCTTCTTTAAAAACCGGAATGGAATCTAACGCCCCTTGCTACATACTTCCTTTACATATGTTCTGTGCTTCCAACAATGTTACATAGATATTTATATCAAAATTCAAAATGTAAGTACAAATATAACAAATAATTTTATAGTTTTAGGAAGTAGTTTAAAAACAGCGAAAGATGTTTGTGCCTTTTTTATGGGATAAGCCGATAAACGAGCAGACGGATCACCTGATGGTAAGCAATCGGCACTGCCAATGGATACCTGAAACCAACACCAGAGGCGTTACAAGTGCGTTACCGGGCTCTTGGGAATTTGACAATTGGTGGGGATTCGGTGATTGGGGAGATTGGAGGGAGAGGGGGTAATTGGGTCTCTGGTAACACAACGGAAGCATAGTATAAAGAAAAGGTGTGCGTGCGTCGACGCATAGATACTATGGCACACACATATAAGCCGCGCGCGGTGCATTTGTATGAAGATAAAAGAAAGGAAGTATCCTTTCTTTATACTATGACGGAAGCGTGGTTTCACGTCGGTTTTCTGTGAGGCCGTGGTATCGCGTGGTACCTAAATAAACTTATATATTTTTGACGATAGAAACCTCCACACATTCGCAGCTCAACGTAAAGTTGTAGAGGAGCACGCCATTTTAAACTTTAATTGTCCGTGACCCCACTATCTGGGGAGTTTCATTACACAACTGGCCGCAAGTGTACTAATTACTGATTTGTTTGCTTTCTTCCTTAATGGCTTCTAGCTCTCTACTTGTGGTGGTTAAAATCCTCACTAACACATAGTATGGCTACATTTTATTGTTGCGATTGCGACCCAATTTGGATTAGTCATTCCGGAGATTAACACGTCCAAACAGACTGAAATTCTTATTGAAATTCTAATACTGATTTGATTATAATAACATAACATAACATAACATCATCATCACGCCTTTTATTCCCGAAGGGGTAGGCAGAGGTGCACATTACGGCACTTAATGCCACTGTACAATGTAACGCCCACTTTTCACTATTTATGTTATGAGTCCCATGTAATAGGGAGTGAGTGTATTGCCATATACCGGGCTCATTTCCAGACACCGTGTTACTACTGAGATTTTTTAAAAACCCCGTAATTCTTTGCCCGACCCGGGAATCGAACCCGAGCCCCTTGCCCGGCAGTCGCACTTGCAACCACTCGGCCAACGAGGCAGTCATCTAATACTAATTTGATTATAATGTAAAATGATACAGTCATATTAATTTATTTGATTTAAAAATACTTACTTTTACGCGCTGTGTACCACGGCAGAACATGCTGTATACAAACATTTTATTCAACATCTTGTTACCTACGTGTTTTATGCAAATGACAATAGGTTATATTGTCACACATATACCAACAAATTTCTAAATCTGTACGTTCGTTTCTACAAATCACGCGTTGACTATTATAATTTGCTCCGTCTGGGGCCAGGTAACGAGAAATAACGCACGGAATATTGAGCATAACCGGGACTTAAAACTTAATGAGTACCTAAATACTTTAACCTTTAATCCATCGAGCGTCCTTATGAGCACCCAGTGGATCATAAGAAAAAATGCTCCAAATGTCACGTGTGCACCCGTTGGCGCGTTGGTAAGGAAAGGAAACCCGATCATAATGAACGCGGACGCTCGACGGGTTAAGCTGTTCTTGTGTTCGGCGATTTCTTATTTACTCGATAATAACGCAGTTATTAGTCTAACTTGCCTTTTACATCATCTCATTGTATTTCAAGATAAAAGACAAAAACATCAGAATACGCAAAGTCAGCAATATATCAGACTAACTTATGAAACTACTTCAGAATGGGTAAGTAGGTATACATTTCGTAGCAATTTCTTAGCTCAAAGGCGATTCGAAGTGGATACGTTTTGAACTAAATTGTCCGTGAACCTCTATCCTCTTTAGTTTGTCGCGGAGAACCTAACGGGTAACCGGGGCTCCGGCTCGACGTGCAGGAAAAGGAACGGGGTGGTTTATAGTCAGTAAGAGTCTGACACTCCCTTCCGCCTCACCCAGGCGGGAGCAGTCATTCGATGATTTTCCCCCCTATAAAAAAAAACCTCTTTAGTTTAAAGTAAAAAATAATATTTTATTTTTTATTCTGAACAGTTTTGAATTAAAATAAAGCTATAATGAAAACTGTATGGCATTCAAAATGATGCGTCTATGATTCCTTTGAACTAACTCAATTAACATAATAACTATCGTCAGAAATACTGAATTAGACAGAAGGAGAACCACTCTATGGTTCGAAACTAGTGGAGCTTTTCTCAGTATGTTCACGTGAGTAACCCGCGATTTTTAGGTAACCAGATTAACGCCTGGTCAATAAATGAGAGCAAATTTACTTTCTGTAAACAGTTAGCTCTTGTAGAAATGTTAAGTGTCTGTCCTATTATACATTTATGGATTTAATAAACTGACAAATTAATTATAGGTATCCGAATATAATTATTGTAGGTTCTCATATCAGCCACATGGCATAAATCTTCTTTAATCCTTTTGAAAGCAACCTTCATACAGCCTCCATTCAGTGCCTCAATTGCAAACTTTTACAAGTCGTTTGTCCACCTTTGAAATCGTGACGTTCGCCAGAACCGTAACTCTTATACAATATTATAATTACATAACATAACATCACGCCTTTTATCCCCGAAGGGGTAGGCAGAGGTATATATTACGCCACTGCACAATGTAACACCCACTTTTCACTATTTATGAGTCCCAGTTAATAGGGTTATCCGGCTCGAAGTGCAGGAGTAGGAACGGGGTGATTTTTAGTCAGTAAGTGTCTGACACTCCCTCCCGCCTCACCCAGGCAGGAGAAGTCATTCGATAATTCCCCCCCCTTTAAAAAAATGGTCCTAATTTTGTCTATCAATGTCATCACTAATGAGTCATACGCAAATATATAATAATATCTTCTATCTCAAAAGTAGGTATTTGTATCTAATCGCTTGATCCCAACAATCAGAGCCATCAATATATTCATGCCGTTTTCCAGTGGTACAGTACTGTGTAACAATATTTCCAGCTATTTCTCTTCCAAGAGAATTCTGTTGGAGTTTTCTTTTTCAATTTCAAACTGTCTCTAGTCTGGGGCTCGCGAAACAAGTGCGGAAGCTGGGGTTGAGACGGTTTTATTATGGATACGCCGCGCCGTTTTAAAAAATGTTTTATTTTTTTAACACAATACTATTAACGATCATTTACAGTTTTTTGTCAGTATAATTTTATACATACATACAAACATAGCATCACGCCTATTTATCCCGGAAAGGGTAGGCAGAGGTGCACATTATGTCACTTGATTTGATGCCACTGTACAGTGTAACACCCACCTTTCACTATTTGTGTTATGAGTCCCATGTAATAGGGGGTGAGCCTATGGCCATATACCTCTGTGGTTGGTGTGTGGAGGAAGAACCCCTCTGTGGTTCGAAACTAGTAGAGCTTTTCTCAGTATATTCACGTGAGTAACCCGCGATTTTAGTTAATTTATATGTCTCACGATAGTTATTATAAAATTATTTTTTTTAATTTCTCTCATCATCATTTACACAATAATATACAGGAAACAATTTTACAATTAAAACTGAGACTGCGGTATCTGTTGTAGGTGAGTACAGTACTTTATGACTCAAAACAAGAGTACAATCCTTTAAACACCTATTATATTGTATATTTTTCTAACGAATGTTTGAAATAAATAATTTGATTTTAGAACTATCTCATCTCTACCTTTTAGAGGAGGCTAACTGAAGGGTGCGTTCAAGTAGAAGAAGTGAAGATAGCGTTGCTTGAAAAACAAAAGTTATTCGAAAGGTTAAAAGTTACGTAAAAGTCGTATCCATACAAATCCATCAAGTATCAGAGCGACGCGATGTCTAAAATTCGCTGTTATAGGACGGAGCTTGGAAAAAAGACCAGCACGACATTTCTGTCTAATAGAATTTAAATTGTTCCTCCGGCAGTTTGTTTATATTTTGTCTGATTTGCATGTTGAGACTCTTTTGATTTAAGCACTGAAATGCCGACTATGTTACCAGTTGTTTAACGACAAATTAACAGTTTAGGTGCTGATTTTGTCGCGTTTATTTGATGTAGAGGATTTTAAAAACGTTAACTAAAAATCACGATGTCGCGCAGCCTACTCTCGCGACCGCGCACGCTGCTCATGAGGAAGAAATGATCTGTGGTTCGAAATTAGTAGAGCTTTTCTCAGTATATTCACGTGCGTAACCCGGGATTTTTAGTTAATTTAGTACCTATGTCTCACGATAGTTATTTTAAAAACATCTTTTTCTACTTTTAGTTTAAGGTTTGAAATAGGACAGCCGAACTCTAAGGTGCTAGTACTATCGTACTACGTATCTTATATCGCTTCGAGCATTAATGATGACCAGATACCTAATAATAGATACCTAGGGCGGGAGGAAACGTCCGGGTGTCATCACTGCGAGGACCGCCCTGAGGACACAGTGGAACACACTGTAGCGGAATGCCCTGCGTGGGCTGAGCACCGCCGTGCCCTGGAAGTGAGTGCCAGGGAAGTGATCGGCGATGGCGACCTCTCGCGTCCGGGCCTAGTGCAGGCCATGATGCGGAGCGAGGGGGACTGGGATGCCGTCTCCTCCTTTTGCGAAGCAGTCATGCTAGCTAAGGAGGAGGCGGGACGCGTGAGGCAGCGAAGCGGAGGCAGCTCCTCGCAACCCAGCCATCGCGTAGGACACACCGGGCGTCGGGGATCGCGGGACGATCTCCGGCCACCGTAAGCGCGGGCCTGCGGACGGCGAGCATGGGTGGCTCCTCGTCCGACCAGAAACAGACCCGAGCGTACGGCGCGTCGCGTTCCGCGCCCGCCTCAAAGAGCCATCAGACCACCACAGATGGGGCCCAATAAGGCCGATGCCGATTCGGAGTCGCGGAGAACCTAACGGATAACCGGGGCTCCGGCTCGACGTGCAGGAGAAGGAACGGGGTGGTTTTTAGTCAGTAAGAGTCTGACACTCCCTTCCGCCTCACCCAGGCGGGAGCAGTCATTCGATGATTTTCGCCCCTTAAAAAAAAACCCAATGTTCGAAGGAAATTAACTATGTATGTAGGTATCGCTGGCTTCTGAGATTTCCTAGTCCATTCCATTTATTTCAATTAATACTTGATGATACACTTTTCAAACGTCAAATTGGATTGTTAGTGAAGCTAGATGCTCGTTCCAAAGTGTGGTTTCGAATGGCGAAGAAACGCCTTCGTTAAATTTTTCAGAAAAATGTTTTGATCTAAAAGCATAGTTTTTCTATTTTTGTAGTAAAAAACTAAGTACTACACACCTAGCTTCACTGACGGACTGACTGATAGACTGTTATTTATTTTGTACTAGCTTTTACCCGCGGCTTCGCTCGCGTCACAAAAGGATAAAAAGTAGCCTATGTGACATATACCAATACACAAAGCACCACCTATACCAATACTTATATTTTCCTTCGGAAATATCACATTTTTCCAAAAAGTACCTTATTATTTAATCCGGACTTCTAACTTTACGTCTGTAAAAAATCAAAGCAATCGGTTTAGTAGTTACGGCGTGAAAGCGGAACAAACAAACAAACAAACTCACTTTCCGATTTATAATATAAGTAAGGATTTGGTGACGTTTCAAAAGTACTAATTTATGGTTTAATTGAAATAAATGCTTTGACCTATACAGAAACGACAAAAATAAAATGACGCCTAAAAAGCAAACTACCTAACAACTATATTTTTAGTAGAACAGTAATTTCTTCAGGCTACAGATACCTACACCACAAAAGCTTAAATGTTCAGTAAATAAAAAAAACAAAAGGCAGTATGGGTGCTTGTCGCTGTCACCGGGAATCGGGGAGTATTGAAAATTAAATTAACGTCAAACGTCAACGGAGTTCCGAATGTTTTGTTACGAAACTTCTCTTTATTGGAACGTAGATTTTTGTGACTGACAATATAGCAAAAACCTTCTAAAGTTTATTTGGTTAATGTTAGTATTTATATTTTTGTTATTGGAATACTAAAAACGCAAATAGTAAAGTTCCTGATATTTTTGTAATGTTTATTTTAGTGTTTGTGAAATTGCTATTTTTTTCTAGGAGGCACTCTTTTGATTTCATCTGAATAAAATTGTATTATAGCTATCAAAGTAAATAAAACCACATGATAAAAATAATCACAGACATTTATTAAAATAATCATTTTCCTATTTAAATTACTTAACTTAGTACCTATTCTTAAAATAAAAAAAAATGTATATCAGTAGGTACCTAGATCTAGGTACGAAAACATAAACAATGTTGGACATTGAAATAATAATATCACGCCCAAAAAAGGTCGGCAAAGAATTTGCAAGTTATAGTTACACATATAGGTGGGATTTATAATTGAAATAATGCAAAATGAGTATTAAACCACCAATGTCCAAAGCCGTAATACAAAAACAAAATTCTAGGCCAAAGGATCCTCACTAACTATAACGATATCACTATCATCACTATCATAATCCACATTACTAGTTAAACCAGATGTAGATGGCTTAGGACTATCAAGTTTAGTTGTAATGCTTGGTCCACCATCAAATTCTGTAGGTTTTGAACTATCAACTTTCAGTGTATCATGAACTTCTTCCTTCGGTTCATCAATTTCTAAATCGTCAGCTTCCATGACGGCTACTTTGTCGTGATCATCATCCAGTATCATATTTGGTTCTTCTGTTAATTTACTTTGTTTGGAAGTATCATCTTCTAATGTAGCATTTGATTCTGTTTGCACACATTTTAGATCTTTATCGGTCAGTATGGCGTCAGAATCTTCATCCATTTTATCAAGGTCAGGTTCTTCGTTATTTAATATTAGATTTAATTCTTTGGCCACTGCATCGTGTTTGAGGATGTCATTTAATGCTATATTTGTTTGCATTTCAATACATTTTGGATCTTTATCGCTGATTATCGCGCCTGAATCGACGTCCATTTTATCAAAGTTAGGATCGTCGTTATTTAATATCACATTGCATTCATTGGTCACTTCTCCATGTTTTAAAATGTCGTCGTTCAATTTCGTATTAGTTTCAACACAGTTTAGATCTCTATCGCTTTTTCTAATTTCTGGTTCTGCTTCCACTTCATGGCATTCAGAATCGTCTATTATAACGTCTAGTTTGTCTTTTAGTTCGCCATCGTCATCCAATGTAACATTTGAGTCTGTTTTCATTTCTACACATTTTGGATCTTTATCGCCCAATATTACCTCTGGTTCGACTTCCATTAATTCATGACATTTAATAAAATCTGCAGTTAATATCGCATCCGGCTGTTTTGTCAGTTCATCGTGTTTTAAAATGGTGTCAGGCAAAATAAAAATTTGTTCTGTTTGTATTTCAGTGCGTTTTGGATCGTAATCATCTAATAAGGAATCGGATTCTTTTGTCTGTTCATCGGATTTTGGAATGTCGCCATCCATTCTCATAACTTGCTTTGTAGGCATCTCAAGACACTTTGGAACATTATCGCTCAATGTTGGTTCTGATTCTGAATGCATTTCAACACAAATCAACGATTCTATATCATTTTCATTTAATATTGCATCTGATTTTTTTTCTGTTTGTTCACCGGATTTAAATATGCCATCAAATCTCGTAACTGAGTCCGAATGCATTTCAATACATTTAGGTGCATCATCTTTCAATATGTCATCTGGTCTTTCTTGCAATCCAGCACTTTTTGGAACATTCTCTTCTAATACCACATCTGATTCTTTTTCCAATTCACTAGATTTTGCATTGTCATCTTTCAACATTATACTTGGTTCTGTAAATTCAATACATTTTGAATCTTCATCGTCAAACATGTCATCTGAATCTTCGATTTGAATGCTGATGCATTTTGGATATTCACTGTCTGAGACATCATCTGGTTCATCTTCAAAATTAACACAGTTTGAACCATCTGATGACAGTATGGATATCATATCTTGTTTTTCTGTAAGGTTTTGTGGTATATCATTCAGTTCTTCTGCCAACCGACCACAATTTGAATTGCCATCAACCAATACAGCATCTAGTTTTTCTTTCTCTGTAACATGCATTGAACTATTGTCATCTAGTATAATAACTAGGTCTTTCACTGCACCATCTTCCAGTGTATCAACTGGGTCTTCTATTGACTCAACAAATTTTGAACTGTTGTCAACCAACATCATGACTGGTTCTTCTTTTGATCCACTTTTCGAACTGTCATCATCCAAAATGGTAGTTGATCCTTCTTTTGATTCATCACTTTTAGAATTGCTTCCATCCAATGTAGCATCTAATTTTTCGTTTGTTATATCAGACTCTGTATCGCTTTCATTATACTTTGCAATATTCTTAAGTGATGTATTATATGCAAATACATTTTCAAATGCTGCACTTTGACGATTACCTTGAATTTCACTATTTAATTGATGTTGCAAGGCATAACATCCAATTGCCCAGTTGTTACTTTTACTATCCTCCGACCATTTCTGCAATAAAGCTTTTATATGTAACACCTCCTTTTCTCTACGTTCTTTTCTGACTAATTGTATATCAAAGGGTGTGCTTGCAGTAAGCTGTTTTAATTTAGTAATGGCAAATTCTAATATTGGGGAACTTATGTTCAACTGTTTAGGTGGCCCGAAATCCATAAAGATTTTAAATAGCTCCAAACAAATTTGCTCCCCTGTATTTCGGCAGGTTATTGGACGCAGGTGAATAAAATCAGTGTGAAGATCTTGGCAAACCATTATGGCCTTGAAACTATGGTCAAGTGAATCCATTGCAATGAGGTCTAGATGGCAACAGTAATATGGTTGGGCTACTATCTGAGTGTAGTGAGTTTTACAAATGTAACAATGTTCTTTTATTGCGTGAATAGCTTCTACAGGTATAAAATATTTGTTTTGTATTATTTCAATGATGTCATCTGGTATATCATGATCATGTCTCAGGTGTATTGGCCACACTGTATCAAAAAGTCGTTCATACGGTATCATTAATTTATATATGTCCTTATGTTTCACCTTAATATTGAACATACCTCCGTGTGTTACGACTTTTAACTTACCATCATAAATATTTGTGTAGCTTTTGTCATTGTTCGATTTAATCCCTTCCTTCCATATATTTTTGATCAAATCCTGCTTGCTGGTCATACTTATTAGATATGGCTGTTGGTCGCTAGATTGGTTTAAACACATTTGTGCTAAAGCGTTTGTGTATTCAGTTTTCATTTTCTCGACATTTAGTTTGTTTTGGAAGTGAGAGCTTTTTTGACATTTTCCAACAGTAGATTCCATCGTATCTAATAGGTATAATTTCTTGTACACTCACACAGTCACATCACAATCACTTATTTGTTTTGATTTTCTGGCAAGGTATAATGTAGATAATGTTCCTCTGTAAATAGAAAGAAGCAGCTGTCAGCTGGTTGTCATAATGTCAGTCAACTCAAAAGCATCAAGCATCCAATCCAAGATAGGAAGTAAAACAGTCGATTTGCTAGAGTAGGATGCAAAATCATCAAGTAATGAAGAAGACTATAAGCTTAGTGAAAGAGCAAGCGAGATAGAAGAACGTGTTCCTTTAGCATTTTGTACGCCATGTTCAAAATGAACAATGACCGCGTTCCACGTTCTCTTGCAAATGTCAAACAAAATCGTCATTAAAATGTGAAATGTAAACAAACCACAATATTTTGTTTTGTCTAAGTTCCCTAGTTATTCATTAGTAAGTACTATTAGTAGAGAAGACAATATTACCTATGGTGAATTATTCAAGTGCTAAACATTTTAAACAGAATAGATACCTATATAGTGGAAATGTAAGAAATATTTGACCAAGTAGATTGAATTAATGTTTTATATTTTCAACCAAATGTGCGTAACATTAAAAAGTTAACCAACATGAATCTATGACTACTCATACAAAACAATTGAAGTTAGATTATTTGAAAGAAGAAATAGCTAAAATAAAATGTATTTTGATGAACTAGTCCAACTTAGGTAACCTTGCTCTATACATTTTAAACCAGACAACTAAGAATTATGTACTGTATTTAGGAGTTTCTTTTGATCATTCTGATTACTAGTAAGTATCAATTTATTACATTGCAAGCTTTTGACTGTAAAAATGTTACATTCTAAATGATTACTAGAGTTTTCTAACAATTTTATGTATTACAAGAAGGTGATATACCTGAAGTCGGTAAAAAAAGACAATATTAAATGTAATACCACGCTACATCAGTAATGTTATCAGTCCTATAATATAGTGACTATATAGGCAAAAAAGTTTTTAATGAATAAAATAAGATTTTTACTACTTACTTAATTTTTAAATTAATTATTATGTTTTCGGTTTACTCATGTAATTGTTTGACGAGGAACTTGACTAGTTTTAAACCATGATAAAATATGAATGTGAACCTCTAGCATGATCTGAAACTAGTCGAGTTCTGACAACTAGTATGTCACACGAAAGTAATGATATAAAAAGTTAATTTTAAATAAAAAAGAAAACATCAGCGAGGAGGAGGAAATAGTTCCTCCTCCTTTTTTTGAAGGAAGTATAACCCATAGTCTAGATAAATTCATCTACATCACTGTCTTCGGACAACTCTACCAGAAGGCTGGCAGCATTGCACCATTATTTATTTACACACACACAAGTTAACATCACAGGTTTAGGACCCAATGTGATAACAAGGTATTATAAAATCTAGTGACACCTTACACTATATCAAAATTTTACCAACTAATAAAAAAATCCAAACTATTACAGAGATAAGGGAAAAAAGCAAACCTTGTATTAAACTTAATAAATTATATTATTATAGTCATGCTAACTTCATACAGTTATGATTATAAAGCCAGTTTACTCTAATCATGTGAAGAATAGACTGGCCTATAGATATTCGCAAATTGTTTTTAACCGACATCAAAAAGTGTTCTCAATTTGACCAGTATATTTTTAATGTGGTTTTATAAAAGTGTAATTGGGTAGTTGCCTGGGTCAAAAAAAATTATTTTGATTTTTCAATCCAATTAAATATTGAAAAATAGTTACACTTTCATTCAGTGATTTGCCGATATACTTAATTTTCGATTTATTCTTGCATTTTCTTCAGATATAAGTGTGCTATTTGACGCGAAAATATGATGACGTCATAAGCTAGTATTTCGTACAAAATTCATAGAACAGTATCGTTTTTGACGTTTCGATAAAAGTATTGAATTTGACTAGTTGTCAACTACCGTATTGTTACATAAGAGAAGGTTTAGTATATTAATTAAATTAAAAAAAAGAGGAGGTTGAAGTTGGTTTAAACATAGTTTATGTATGAATTATTTTCTTGTACTCCTACATTTTTATACAGGTGTTTTGTTGTACCTCCTGAGGTAATAATGTCGGCTATTCATGCACTAGGATGGAGGTTTCATACCTACACTTTTTTTTTTAATATGTTGCCCCGCATTAGGATTATCTCCTGTGTCGTGGGTGCGTTTACAAACATACAAGTTCACATACACAATGACACCCAGACCCGAAACAACAATTTGTGGATCACACAAAGTGTTGTTCCGTGGGGGAATCAAACCCGCGACACGTTGCACGGCAGCCGGTTGCCCAGCCACCGCACCAACCGTGCAGTCAAAACACTTGGGAGCAGAGAACCGCAGCCACTTGCATTATTTTCATATTATTCAACCAGTACGTAAGTCCAAATCGGCTTCAGGATATATTAGTATATACCTAAGGAATTTATTTTCCAAACTTATTGTCATCTGTTTTCCCAAGGGCTTGGGAACTTAATGAAATTACATAACTAATAATGCTTTGCCGGGTTTGATTAAATAACCTGACACTATATTTAGGTGGCATAGTTTAGGTACTAGGATTGCCTCGTCTGCCAGACAAGGGGGTCTCGGGTTCGATTCCCGGATCGGGCAAAGTATTACTGGGTTTTATTTTTAATTCCCAGCAGTAGCACGGAGTCTGGTATTGTGCCTGGTATATGGCAATAGGCTTACCCCCTATTACATAAATAGTGGTAGGACTCTTAACATAAATAGTGAAAAGTGGGTGTTACATTGTACAGTGGCATAATGTGCATCTCTGCCTACCCCTTCGGGGATCAAAAGGGTGATGTTATGTTCTATAGTTTAGGTAGGTACCTTTGTGCATAATGAGGCTTAAGGGAGATGCATATCTCCCTTGTGATGTGCCGTTACTTACAGGCGTTGCACCGTAGGGGTTCCAGAGCTGGTCTATTATAGAGGACTCGGTGCCCCCCATAGGTCATAATGATTGCCAATGGGGTGGTTTTAGTGAGGTAGGAATCCCACACTCCCTAATTTTTTATCCCTTTAAAAAGGCTACTTTTGAAGGTACGAAGGAAAAAAAGTACCTACCTGCTTACATAGCGGATGTGAGGAAGATAGTACAGTGGCCAGCAGATCAACCTCCTCCAATCTGTCAAATTTATTCATCCAATTTTCGACTCTGTCGATATCATAGTTGAAGATAATAGAGACATTTGATAGAAAACGAATGACTTTCTGGCCACCGTACTTCGCTGTCCCTCTCCTTCGGGATATAAAGTCTATATGATAATTCTGTTACTGTAGGTATAAATAGGTCATCAAAGACAAGCAATGTTTCTCTTCCATTTCCGCCTTCCGCCTTCCGGTCACAGAGTAAAAAATTGATAGGTAAAAACTTTTTGAATTGATTAACCGTCGCGACGCGCTTCGAGTAAAAACTTCACTCATTCGTTCTTCTCGAACGAATGGAATAGAAAGCAAACATTGTTCTCCAGTTACCTACCCATGTAGGTTTTAAATTGGAACGTACTTCTTCGCTGTTGCGATTGGAATTCTTTTTTACCGATTACGCAAAAAGAGGTTGTGTAAATCTCATGTACCTATCTATATATATTTTTTTATTCATTTATTTATAATCACAACAGTGTACATATTGAGGTTATAACTTTTTCCCACAAAACCGGTTTAGCGGTTTGACTGTGGGTGGTGAGCTGCATTGCTTTACATACACTTATATATATTGTATAAACTACTAATAACACATTATAACTATTCAAGTATTTTACAGAAGTATATGGTGGTGAATGCCTTGTTAGTTAAGAGGTCATAATTGCGACTGTTGAGCAAGGAGTCCGTTTCACGGTCGGGAAAAGTAGATGTTTGGTGTTTTTGGAAAATTTCTCAGTAATGTTGCGAAGTTTAGAGTTGTGCTCGGTTTACGGCAATAGATTCACCATTCAACCCTATTCATGGTACCTACTCATACTCAAAAATGGGTTCTATGTTTAAAAAACGCCCTTGTGTGCTTAACAAAAGGTGTAGCGAAATGTACAAATACGTAAATCTAATGCACTTGTACCTATCCAGTCTCTAAAAAGAACATAATGTTAGCTACTTACCTTTACCTACATAGTTTAAAAAGTCCGAAACTCCCTTCAAAAAAATAAGGTTGTAGCCGCACCGCACGACTACATACCTACCAGTTACCAGTACCACCGAATACCTTTCCATATACCAGATACCTTCCACAATACCTTTACCAAAGTTATAGACTCACTTCGTTTAAAGAAACAAGAAACCAATTGTCTTGAAAAAGACAGTTTACGTTTTGACTCCGTTTTAAGAAACCAGAAACCAATTGTCTTGAAAAAGACAGTTTTCGACTTTCTTGCATAGAAACGATAATCATCACTGCGGCAACAGCGTTATCACACCGTGCCGCGAGCGATCGCTTCGAAAGAAGCGGTTTGGTAAAGCAAGCAGCCAAGCAGCGCAAGCGGAGCCGGAGCCGGAGGCCGGAGTACTTGCATTCATCTTCATTCTTCATTCATCTGTAGGTAGTCTTCAGTCTTCACTCGACGCCGGCTCTCGGAGAAATGCGCGCGCTCGCGCCGCGCGGTCATACTTATACGGAAGGAACCGATAGTGCCGTGTGCAAAGCGGCGCCCCGCACCCCGCGCGCCCCGCGCACGCCGGCGCGCCGCTATTGGTCGAAACTATTACCTAACTATATCTGATCTTGTCTAGTTGTAAATATATAAATAGAAATATAAGTAGCGTAGTTTGGCAAAATAAAATCATTCTTGTCAACACCTCTCATCGGTTTTACTACTACTAGAAGATAAGATAAGAAACCTCCTCTAGGACACTAGGCTCTCCTACCTAGCTCCTAAATTGGTGACCCCGACGCTGCCAACGGATCTCTGCAAGAATCAATCAATCGCCGCCTAGTACTACAAAAATCAAGCTCGTCGTAATGTCCAACTCCAACGAAAAAACGCCGGAACTCTCCAGCGTGTCGACGTCACTGCGCATCCCACCCATATGGCGCGACAGAATACGCCTATGGTTTGCGCAGTTCGAGGCGATTATGTCTCCGCAGAAAAAGGGCGACCAAGCCATGTTTGAGCTTGTCGTCGGTCATCTCGAAAGACAAGACCTCGATGAAATATCCGACATTATCCTTCATCCTCCGGAGAGAGACCGCTACGAAACCCTCAAAAACAGACTACTCCAGGTCTATGAGGAGTCTGAACAGCGTCAAGTTCAACGCCTTCTCTCCGAGATGGAGCTCGGCGACTTAAAACCATCACAGTTACTTCGCCGGATGAAGAATCTCGCCGCGGATAATATATCTGACGCTGCGCTTCGTATTATGTGGACAAACCACCTCCCCCAGTCCGTGCGCGCAGTCCTCGCTGTCAGCGACAACATCGCTAAACACTCGGACATCCACGATCTAGCGATGATGGCTGACAAAATACTCGAACAGACGCAACCTCATGGCACAGTCGCTGCTGTGACTGAAAACCCCGCTTTCCCCCGTGTACCTACAAGTATTGAAGACAAAATCGATATGCTTACGAGGGAAATCGCCGAACTCAAAGCAGCACAATCTAACCATCGTTGCAACCGTCAGTCGAGACGACCTCAGAACAGATCGCGATCATCGAACCGATATCGCTCCCAGTCCAGACAGCGCGATAACACTCCACGCCGCACGGAATCTTCTGGAATTTGTTATTACCACCGCAAGTTCGGGAAGGAGGCACAGCGATGCACACGTCCGTGTAATTTCCAGAACAACAACACCCGTCCGGAAAACTAAAAGGTGCGTTGGATGAGGCGGGAACCGGCGCAACAACTACGTCATACCGCCTGTTTATAACAGACAGAAACTCACGTCTGTCATTTCTAATTGATACTGGCGCAAACGTCTCCGTCATCCCTAAACGAAAAGGCGTGAAGATAACCCCAACTGACTTCTGTTTATACGCCGCAAACAACACGGTTATACCTACCTACGGTGAGAAGACGCTACAATTGGACCTAAACCTACGCCGACCTTATAGTTGGAAATTCATCGTCGCTGAAGTCAGCAAGCCAATCATCGGCGCCGACTTCCTACGCCACCACCAACTACTCGTCGACATAGCCGGTCGATGTCTTGTCGACAAAGTAACCAACCTCACCGTCAAAGCGCCAATCTCATATTCCGCCGAGCCAACTGTAAGAAGCATAGACGTCGAACAGCCGTATCATCAAATATTGAGTCAATTCCCCGATATCCTAAGACCATCATGCATGAAGACCACTCCCAAACACCGCGTGGAACATCACATTGAAACCACCGGTCCACCTGTACATAGCAAAACCCGGCCATTACCCCCACATCGATACTTGGCCGTGAAGAAAGAGTTTGAAGTCATGATGCAGCAGGGATTATGCCGTCCAAGCAAAAGTCCCTGGTCCAGCCCACTACACGTCGTCCCGAAAAAGAATGGCGACATACGGGTATGCGGCGATTACCGAAGACTCAACGACGTAACTAAACCCGACCGCTACCCTGTACCTCGCCTCAAAGACTTCACATACCTACTCCACGGCAAGAAGATTTTCACCACACTCGACCTGAATCGTGCATACCAACAATTACCCGTTTGGCTTGTTCGAGTTTCCCCGAATGTGTCCAGGCTTAAAAAACGCGGGACAGACATTCCAACGGTTCATACATCAAGTACTCAACGGGTTAGACTTCGCATTTCCATTCATTGATGACGTAATCATCGCGTCAGAAAACAACGCACGCCACATCGAAGATCTACAAGAAGTACTACGAAGACTAAATGACTACGGTATCACTATAAACCCGTCAAAATGCGTCTTCGGTCAAGAAAACGTCAAGTTCCTAGGATATCAAGTGTCGAGCGAAGGAATCGAACCTCCACTTGATAAGGTCAACGCTATCACTGCTTACCCCAAACCCGAAACAATAGCGGACCTACGTCGATTTCTCGGCATGGTGAACTTTTACCGTGACAGCATACGTAACGCGGCCCACATACAAGCGCCGCTAAACGCATTTCTACATAACTCCAAGAAACGCGATAAAACAAAAATCGAGTGGAACAATGAAGCACTTCAAGCATTCGAGTTGTGTAAAGCTAGCATACAAAACGCAGCTTTACTCGCTCACCCATCCTCGTCACCAACTCAACCAATATCACTCATGTGTGACGCATCGAACACCTGTGCTGGAGCTGTCCTACAACAACTTGTAAACAACAAGTGGGTTCCCCTCGGCTATTTCTCGAAGAAATTCTCAGAAACACAACAACGTTATAGTACGTTCGACCGAGAATTATTATCAATATATATGGCGATCAAACACTTTAGAAAAATGTTCGAAGGAAGAGAACTCATTGTTTACACCGATCACAAGCCGCTTACCTACGCAATACGCAAGCCGCCGTCGGACAACGACACACAACGACGCACTCGTCAGCTGTTGTTTATAAGCGAGTTCACGACCGACCTACGTCACGTGACCGGAGCGAACAACGTAGTCGCCGACGCACTGTCACGCGTTGAAACGATCGACTTACCATCGCCGATAGACTACGACAACTATCTCAAGCACAAGAAAAGGACAGCAATATTCTCAACCTATGTAAACAAACAAATATTCAACTCAAGAAAATCGTCATACCTACTTCAAACAAGCTGATTTACTGCGAAGTATCGACGCCTCACATTCGTCCATACCTACCAGTTGACTTTCGTCGCATCGCATTCAACGCCGTGCACAATACAAGTCATCCTGGTATTCGAACTACACGCAAACTAATGCAGCAACGATACTTCTGGCCGTCTATGAACACCGACATTGGCGAGTGGGCAAAGTCATGCATTCAGTGTCAACAATCAAAGGTACATCGACATACGCACAGTGACGTCACATCATTCCACCGAGCGAGCGTTTCGAACACGTACACATTGACATCGTCGGACCTCTGCCTACATCTTCGAGCGGACATCGATACCTACTCACTATGATCGACCGCTGCACCCGCTGGGCAGAAGCCGTCCCTCTGCGAGAGATATCAGCCGAAGTCGTCGCAAGAAAGCTGTATGAAGCATGGATATCACGCTTTGGTTGTCCTATCAAAATCACGACTGATCAAGGACGACAGTTCGAGAGCAGCTTATTCAAAAATCTCGCTCAGCTACTGGGAGTAGAAAGAACTCGTACTACTGCCTACCACCCGCAGAGTAACGGGATCGTAGAACGCTGGCATCGTACATTGAAAGCCGCGCTCATGACTCGACTCGCCGACAACAACAAATGGTTGATCGAGTTACCTACCGTGCTACTGGGACTACGAGCCGCTACGCGCACCGACACTAACACTAGTGCCGCTCAACTTACCTACGGACAAGAACTACGGCTACCCGGCGATTTCATATCGCCATCGCCTACCTACACGAAGATGGATAACGACTATGTGGCTGACTTGCATCGTGTTATCACAAGCTTAACGCCCGCTTATCAGTCGCACACTAACCGACTGAGTATCTTCGTGCACAAAGACCTGCAAACATGCAGCCACGTATTTGTACGTGACGACGCAGTTCGCAAACCGCTGCAACGTCCGTACAAGGGTCCGTACCTAGTCTCCAGCAGAAGCGACAAGTACTTCACATTACAAACACCTAGAGGTACTACCAACGTGTCTATCGAGCGTCTGAAGCCTGCCTACGTCATTAATTACGATAACTCGGACAACTGTGCAACGCTACCAGAGGCTATCCAGGATCAACCCAGTCAACCTCCGTCGAGCATCAGCGATGTACGAAAAACGCGAACAGGAAGAATCGTCAAGACCCCAGTACGCTTCGCTCGGGGGGGAGTACTGTAGCCGCACCGCACGACTACATACCTACCAGTTACCAGTACCACCGAATACCTTTCCATATACCAGATACCTTCCACAATACCTTTACCAAAGTTATAGACTCACTTCGTTTAAAGAAACAAGAAACCAATTGTCTTGAAAAAGACAGTTTACGTTTTGACTCCGTTTTAAGAAACCAGAAACCAATTGTCTTGAAAAAGACAGTTTTCGACTTTCTTGCATAGAAACGATAATCATCACTGCGGCAACAGCGTTATCACACCGTGCCGCGAGCGATCGCTTCGAAAGAAGCGGTTTGGTAAAGCAAGCAGCCAAGCAGCGCAAGCGGAGCCGGAGCCGGAGGCCGGAGTACTTGCATTCATCTTCATTCTTCATTCATCTGTAGGTAGTCTTCAGTCTTCACTCGACGCCGGCTCTCGGAGAAATGCGCGCGCTCGCGCCGCGCGGTCATACTTATACGGAAGGAACCGATAGCATAGTATTTATACTATGCCGATAGTGCCGTGTGCAAAGCGGCGCCCCGCACCCCGCGCGCCCCGCGCACGCCGGCGCGCCGCTATTGGTCGAAACTATTACCTAACTATATCTGATCTTGTCTAGTTGTAAATATGTAAATAGAAATATAAGTAGCGTAGTTTGGCAAAATAAAATCATTCTTGTCAACACCTCTCATCGGAGTTTTACTACTACTAGAAGATAAGAAGAAACCTCCTCTAGGACACTAGGCTCTCCTACCTAGCTCCTAAAAGGTAAATAACCAAAAACATGGAACATAAAAGGCAATAATTTAGCCAATTTCAGTCCATCTCGACGCTATTTATCTCCCTGTTATGTCCCATGTTTAATTTAATAGTCTGACGTACTCCTGGGGCTGTATTTCGGGGAAAACGAGATGGGTAGACGGATAAGCGGTAGCTACACATTAAACTACACACAACCAGTATAAACTGGCCGTCGAATTTGCGAAACGATCATACAAAGCGAGGCCATGATGAAATGGATTTGTATAGCTCGATTTATGCGTGGACAAAATATGTACGTTTTTCTAACGTTTCCACCGACCAGTTATTTTTGCAAGATGCTAGTAGCTTTTGTTTATGAGGTGTTTTGTTTCTCCTCCAGTTATTTTGGTCACTAAAGATGTAAGAAGTTGGAAGTTTTCGCTGTTTTCCTTATATTACGATTATAATGCTTGCCTTATTTACCTTTGTTTAATTTTGGGGTTCTTTGAATTGATGATGATCGTTTAATTTGCCTTAATTCCATGACAGTGTCGGAAATGCTTAAGAATGTCCATCATGGTATTATGGTTTGATTTCAACCGGGAAATATTGGGGATACTTACCTATTTTGATTAACAGTAAGTAAAATGTTGTTTTTTTGTTCTCATCAAAATGTTAAAAAACTTGCTGTCGAATAAATTAACAGAATCAACTCAAACTACTGTGCGTGCAAGCACAATCAATCAAGTTAGGTAGTTAGTTGTAGTGCTTTGTTCTCTCAAGCATCCAATCAAATGAAACCTAACCTACCAAAACCTCAACGACCCAAAAACCCGTTCTAAACAAAAAGTCTGTTCGAACATGTGGGTACTTGAAAAACAAGACAATAGTATCAAAATTTCAAGTACCCACCCTCGAATCACGTGTCATTTGTTTCTGAATCAATAGATATCCTTTAGAGTGCCTAGTGTAAGTATATTTATTTGTTACAGCTATTGAAAGCTACCTCGTTTATAGCCCTCTGATTGGATGGCTATTATGGAGCAACCAATCACAGGTCGAAACGTGGTGACGTTGCCATCGCGTTGGTGTGGAAGCAAACTTGCATTAGGCCCTATGAACTAAATACCGTTTTGTAGTGGATGCAAATCCGGTGGTATTTGAACAAGTTGTGGAGTGTACTAAACTTCTATTGTTTCAACACATTTGTGGGGGATGCCAAAGCAAAGTTGGTGCAGAAATCCCACTCTCGTGTTTGGTAGCTGATAGCTGTGTATTTGAATGCTTAGTTAAGTTGGGTGAAGGGTTACGTTTATGTTGGTAAATCTTGGTAAATAATCGTAGTTATATTCGTATAGTGAAGAAGATTGGCCGGTTTGGTGATTAGCAATACTCTGTTTTCTTTTAAGAATCCGTTTTATAATAAACTTTCAATATTTAAGTATTAAGTTTTACTTAAACATAATTACCTATTTTAAGCATACATGAATCTAAATATACAATCATACTTATTATTAGTTTACTAAGGACTGAGTTACGTAACCATCATCTGCTGAGTATGCAGTTTTTTTTTTTTTTTTTTTTAAGTTTGGACTACGTTTCTGGAGTATTCCTTATGCTATGCTATGTTCCTTCCAATTCCTCGCGTATGCACTGAAAATAAACACGTCTTCTTAAAAATATTTCAGCCAGTATTGACCTTTCCCCCTATATCTGTCTAACCACATGAGTAAACCTTCTAAATTCAAACCCTCACAGTTTCCGCTCAATAGAACTCAAACTATACTCGTTGTTGCGTGACAGAGACGGCGATACATCCATCTCACTCTACCAAGGAACAATGTTAGGTCTCTGAACTCTGAAACTTATGGTGAAGTGTTTTAAAAGGTTTGAAATTGTCCTCACTAATTTAAATTCTTTGTATGTCAATGAGTTTTAGGTCTAATAGGGACGATGAATCGTCATTGAACTGATGGAAAATGACGCTTATTTTTTTAATTGTAGACTTTTGTACTTTAGTCTTCAGATTGGGTAGCATTCAAGCGGCGGTCTGGAAATCATTGGGTGAAAGGCGAATGTTAGTAGTAGGATGGCTGATGTGACGACGACAAAAAGATTAGATATAGCCTGTTGACGATTGGGCGGAACCCCGCTGCCGCGCCAGATAAGTGCTTGGCGGGGAGACCTCTGGCGCTATCTCATGGTGGATTGGCAGCAACGATTGTCGCAACCGAGGGCTGGGCTCGCTGCCATTGCAGCGGTAAGTCCCCTTTGAGGAGAGGTTTGAGAGACGCTACGGCGTCCTCACCTACCGCCTGACGCACATCCTCACCGGACATGGAAGTTTCGGGAGGTACCTGTGTCTGATGGGGCGGGAGGAAAAGCCCGGGTGTCATCACATCAGAGATTTCATCACAAGCCTGTTGACGCTTAGAAGTGAGAGCTCTCCCTTTACTTATAAGGTTGGAAGAAATATTCATCTCCTTGGTGATTTACTTACTTGAAGCCTTAGTACAAGTTTGGTTTACGTTGAAAGTAATCGAAACAAGTACGCGATCTCTGATTGGCTGGCTCCAATAAACCAACCAATCATACCAACGAACGTAGTCTTGTTGCGATTAGTTTTAACGTAAAACAAAGCCCTCTTTTTTATGGCATAAGCCGGTAAACGAGCAGACGGATCACCTGATGGTAAGCCATCGGCGTCGCCCATGGACACTTGGAACACCGGAGGCGTTACAAGCGCGTTACCGGCCTTTTGGGAATTAGGAGTTTGAGGATCGTTGGGAATTCAGGGATTGGGGAGATTGGGGAAGGGGAGGGTAATTGGGCCTCCGGTAACCTCACTCACACGACGAAACACAACGCAAGCGTTGCTTCACGTCGGTTTTCTGTGAGGCCGTGGTATCACTCCGGTCGAGCCGGCCCATTCGTGCCGATGCATGGCTCTCCCACACTTATTACTCTGATACTTAAAAATAGTTATCATATCTATTACGAATGCAAAATGATTTAAGTGTGATTTGAATAAAGCCTCGGTCTCTCATTGGGTCACTAGGAGATTTGAAGGGTATTCCAAGGATTATATCAGCTTCGTGCGTAGATATTACTGAGGGAATGAGGTTACTGGCAAATGTGGTCATTGTTTTGTGTAGATATTCTGTAGTTGTAGATTTAAGTATTATTGTAAGCATGAGATTGTTCTTCAGTGCCTTTGCTTTAGTGATTGTTTTAGTAGACAAATGGATCGTTTTACCGACTTCAAAAAAGGAGGAGGTATAGTATATAGAGGTAGTATAAGTATAGTAGTATTATTCTAACCTCAGTGGGCGGGTAACCTATCAGTACTAATGATATATATTTTTTTCTTTTTCGTTTTGACTTTTTGTTTGTTATTAGTTTTTGGTTTTTTAAACGCAGTTTTTTTTTATTTAGTTTCCGAAACTTGCGTCCTTTTGCTCAGCTCAGTATTTATAGTCATCTATTACTAGAGTCACATTACATCATGTGTTTATTTCTCCGCCTCATTCCAAATCAAAAAAATCTAATAATACTTTATCCGACTCGTAAATCTAAGTATCTAACACACCCCTTGCGGCTAGTTGACCAACGAGGCAATTTGAAGCAGTGTGACAATTATTACAGACATTTAGCTAGAACCCAGCGAGCCAGAACTACAACAAAGGTCCAATGGGAATGACATCGTCACAAATGCAACTCATAAGGTTGCTATTCTGTTCATATGCTAGTCAACTATCTTTAGTTGCTATATTTAATGTTATATTTGTCTACTAGGGCTAATACATAACATAACATAACATCACGCCTTTTATCCCCGAAGGGGTAGGCAGAGGTGCACATTACGGCACTAAATGCCACTGTAGAATGTAACACTCACTTTTCACGATTTACATATGTTATAAGTCCCATGTAATAGGGAGTGAGCCTATTGCCATATACCGGGCACCTTTCTAGACTCCGTGCTACTACTGAGATTTTTAAAAACCCAGTAATACTTTCGAACTTGTGACCACTCGGCCAACGAGGCAGTCTAACGGGTGCCTAACTAATATGGAGATTTGCGTTGGTGTTGCCGGCAGCTGCGTTGGTGTTGTTGGGTTCGAATCCCGGGTACGCAAAAACAGTGTTACATACCGCGCTCACTGTGTCACAATCCAGACTCGCAACACTGTAGTCTGATGCAGATTTCAGACTCGGCTTCCAGGCAGGTGGTAATTCCCAGCCACCGTCTCTGTTGAAGTTCGGACGACGGCTTATTTCGATGGCCTCACGTACTTTCCGCGGTACGAAGTATTTCTCCCTCGCCAGTACTGAGACCTTGTCGAAACGGAGGAAGTGTAAGTACATAATAATTTATTTAGTATGTCTCACGAAAGTTACAATACAAATATAGCTCTGTTACATTTTGGCTCACAATTTTTCGCTTACCACAGATAACTTAAAACAACACCCATATTACATAGTTAAGGGTGCCCATTTATATGAATTTACTTGCTCAGAACTTTAGGTCTAGTGCGATAGTATATTCTTCTTATTGTGACGTCTGTATAGTGTAGGTTACGTTTTAACTTTGTTTAAATAAGTATTTTATACGTCGAACTGAATGTAAGAACGACACCTAATTGCAAAGGACTATTTTCGGAAGGTTTGTCATCATTAATTAATATTATTTTTCGGCTTAAGTAATTATTTGACGAGGAACTCGACTAGGTTCAAGCCATGCTAGAGGCTTGTTTCATGAGCAGCTTTCCGCGACCCGCGACGGAAAGAACGAACGGACGGAATGTTGCGGTCGGAAAAAACATAATAATTAATTTAGTATGGCTGACGAAAGTTATAAATACATAAATTTGTCATCATTGTTATACAGGCCGTACGGTAACGGCAGCGTAAAATACATTTCGTAAACCCTTCTACTCTACCCATGGATGTTGTAGGAACTGATTACGTGGGTGGATGCTAAATAGACACCGGACATCACTAGGTATTTGAAAAACTTGCACCTTTTAAACTGCGATCTCCATCTCGCTTGGTAATAGGGATGATGACAGAGTATGAAATTTAAAAACCTAATTAGTCAGTCAGTTAGGTAATGAAAAAATATTTAACACGTATTTTTTTTATTTTCTCATATAATAAAACAATACTTAGATAAAACGAATCAAAGTTTAGGAGTGGGTGCTAAAACGTCATTTCTACGTATAAAATGTACATAGAAGTGACGTCACGCGACATTTCAAATCAATATATCGTCAAAACTATTCGTTTCTGTAAGAAAATAAGAAATACGTGTATAATGATTTAAAATAATCTACCAGACGGACATTAAAATAAAAATTAGGCATCTACCCTATTATATAGAATATGGCAATCTTTTTTATGTAATGGAGTCTTATTATGGTCCAGCAGCGAACTGTTATAAACCATTGATATCGTCATCAGGAAGACGTCTGCACCAATTAACAATGTCCCAAAACAAGAATTAATATAGAATCACGAAACAGATCCATTCATTTCAACGATCTCGTTACACTTTCCCCCCAATTATGTTCCATATTCCAAATCAAAATGGCGTCCCATCTAATCGCTTTGATTCCACGAATAGGGACAAACTGGACCAATCTATTGTGATTGCTATCCGTACTTGTTGTATTCGAATCCAATTTTCCTCACTACCAATTTATTTTTTCCGAAGAAAAAGATATTTTTTGAGACAATGTGAAATTGCGTGACGTCAGTATTATACGTGTTGTAATAGAGTATGATATTCGGTTTCATGTTTTTAGCTGTGTGGCCGGTTTTTCTTAGATTTTTTTCTTACTAAGCAAATATTAAGAACTTGAGAAGTTGTTACCTATCTAGTAGTTTGGCGTTTATAAAGTCACATTGTTTGTCGTTACAATACCTTTATCGTTTGAGTCTATTGTTTGTAACACTGCCTCGTTGGCCGAGTGGTCGCAAGGGCGACTGCCGGGCAAGGGGTCTCGGGTTTGATTCCCGGGTCGGGTAAAGTATTATTGGGTTTTTAATAAAAATCTCATTAATAGCACGGAGTCTGGAATTGTGCCCGGTATATAGCAATAGGCTCACCACCTATTACATAGTGGGTGTTACATTGTACAATGGCATAATGTGCACCTCTGCCTACCCCTTCGGGGATAATAGGCGTGATGTTATGTATGTTATGTCTATTGTAACATTAATACGAAATCTAAAAGAAAGATTAGAGAATTAAAATGCCTTTCGATCCTTGGGGTATGTAGAAGTACAAATTAGGATGAAAAGATCCATTTGCCTCTACTTACGTTTTTGTTTATTGATATACATCGGCACAATTTTTAGGCTCTATGCTTTACGACTTGAAAAACATACTATATGTGACTCGAGAATTGAACCTTGCTTGGCAGGTGCACATCAAACTACTCTACTAACAAAACAGTCAGTTCAATTGAACTAAATAATATCATGGAGTTTGCTTAAACAAGAACACCATTAATATATCAAACAACCAAAATATGGTCCTGTAATAATAAAGGACGTGATCCTCGAACGAATCAGTCGGGCCCTTTACGAGTTAGTGTTGGGCGAGTCATTTACACGATGTTTCTAACATTTATGACTCCTTCGTGTAAACAGCTCCTTTAGTTTTGTATCTAAGACGTGAGAATGGGATAGTGTAAGGGTCGAGAAAAGGCAAGGTATATCATTTTTGAGTGATATACCTTGCCTTCCTCGGTTCGGGTATCGGGTGTGATTTCAAGGACGGGTAAGGTATTATCGTTTCTTAAGTAAACTCGCGGGTTACTTATGTGGATATACTGAGAAAAGCTCTACTAGTTTCGAACCACAGAGGGGTTCTTCCTCATGAGCAGCGTGCGCGGTCGCGGCGACGTCGCGCAACTCACTACTTCACGTGAGTAACCTGCGATTTTACTTAATTTAGTATGTCTTACGATAGTTATTATTATCGTTTCTTTTTTAAATTCTTACAAACTTGAGGTTTGGAATTAGTTAATATCATGGCTGCCGCTCGATTCGATTTCCACATGGAACTCTTTGTGTGATCCTCAAATTGTTGTTTCGGGTCTGGGTGTATTATGCGTTTGTGAACTTGTATGTTTGTAAACGCATCCACAACACAAGAAAATATCGTATTTTTTTAGTTGTTAATATACACAAATTGATTATTAACTCGTCGAGTACCGGTTTTATAGACACAATTAAAGAACAATAGGTCGCGGTCACCGGTGACCGCTTGGTGTTTGACAGTTTAAAAAGATGGTGTTAATTAAAGTTAAGAAACTAATAGTTACTAATAATAGTTTATTTATTTATTTATTTATGTACACACATACAACATAAAGGACAACACATACATAAAATTAAAGTACAAAGGTACCACCTATTCCTATTGGAATTTCTTCCTGTGGACCTGGAGCAGGAAAAGTAATAATAATATAGTGACACAGTGTGTAGTTACAAATAGCAAATTGGGATAGGAAACAGACTTAAAACTAAACAGATAAATAACCAAACAACTACATACAATATATAAATAAATACATACAAAATATAAACTATACATATAAATGAAGAAAGTGTACATTTAGTTTTTAAGTAACAAAACTTATTAGATATACAACCAAAATTAAATCATTGAACAAAAACTCTTCATGATTATCCCTCCATCTTATAATACCAGCACAATAACACTGACCCACAGCCACAACACTCCCAGAGGCATCTGAAGAAAATTTATTACTATTAGACTGTGTACTCATTTTTACTGTTACTGAACTTTCTATATGTGTGTGTAGGTATATCTGTGTGTCCCTGGAGACGGCCTTACGAATATACTTTATAGTGTTCTTACTAACATGACGTTTATATGGGAATTTTGTTGTTTCTTAGAGTGATGTGATGTCAGTGTTCTATCCCGAAGGACAGTCAACTGTCCTTCTTTAACTGTCCTTATTTATACCTATGTTTATGAGAGCGTTGTTATGGTTAAAATAATAATATTTATAGCTATAGGTGTTAGATTTTAGGTCTTAATTGGGTAGTTTCCAGGGTATCAAAATAAAAAATCTAATTAGTCCGTCAGTTAGAGAATGAAAAAATACTAGACATGTATTTTTTTCTCTCGTATTAAGTTGAAATAATTAGATAAAATGGCGCGAAGTTTAGGAGTGGGAGGTTGATACGTCATAAAGTGCTACAAAATGTGGCACGCTGTGACGTCACACGATATTTCAAATTAATATATCGTCGAAAGTATTTAATTTTGTGAGAAAAGAAAAAATACGTGTCTAAAGTGTTAAATTAATGTACCAGACGGACATTAAAATAAAATTTAGGAAACTACCCTATTCTCTAATTACCTATATGACGTAAAAGTAAGTCAAGTCTGAATTAAATCTAAGATTCAATAATAACGTTAATCCTATTTGATAACATTTACTGGCCTTGTCCTATAAAGTATCATTCTGTTAAAAAGGCTACTGTGAGCCCGTATATCTTAATTGAGTACTATTTAGAAATCTATACCATTATTGATAGCGACATACAATAAATGTCGAAGTTCCTAAATAGAAATAACCTACTTTCGCTTTTGCCTTAATCAATCAATAAGTAAAACCTTTCACTAAAATATTAAAATAAAAATATTACCAACAACAAGAAAAATCACCGAACTACAACCCGCTCGGAATAGTTCTCCGAAAAAATCCCTTCCTCATGAAACAATTTGTCTCCGAAAGCCTTACATTACTTAAACCTTGTCTACGGCACATCTCATATACTACCTCTTACAAAACGTGACACGATAAAATGGATTTATAAATGTAAGTGTAGGCTTGTTTGTGCGTGACGCACTCGAGAAGGAAATTCCAAGGAGGTTTTGCGTTTTTTTGCCTTTTATTGTATTATCTGTGGAAGCAGTATGGCGGCTGGCAAGATGGCGCGTGATTTGGTGTAAATGCATTGTGTAATGTATAACAGGGTAACTTACAGACAGTATTGTAGTTCTACGGGATACAGATGTTGTATACGTGCCAATAAATACATAACATAACATCACGCCTTTTATCCCCGAAGGGGTAGGCAGAGGTGCACATTATGCCACTGTACAATGTAACACCCACTTTTCGCTATTTATGTTATGAGTCCCATGTAATAGGGGGTGAGCCTATTGCCATATACCGGGCACAATTGCAGACTCCGTGCTACTACTGAGAAATTTTTAAAAACCCAGTAATACTTTGCCCGACCCGGTAATCGAACCCGAGACCCCTTGCCCGGCAGTCGCACTTGCGACCACTCGGTCAACGCCAATAAATATGTATTTAGAATTTAATTTTTCACACTTATGTGTAACAAGTCATTGTTTAATTTTTTATATGTTTGTAATGTATGACTGCACGGTTGGCGCGTTGGCTGGGCTACTGGCTGCCGCGCAACGTGTAGCGGGTTCGATTCCCGCTCAGAGCAGCTCTTTGTGTGCTCCACCAAATTATTGTTTCGGGTCTGGGTGTCATTGTGTATGTGAACTGAATATTTGTAAATGCACCCACGACAAAGGAGAAAATCCTAGTCCATACTAAACGTTTAAAAAAAACAAAATACATATGTGGCCTGCCGACCATCTATATGATGGGGATGCTGTCGTGAGGGTCGATGGCGAAAAGATGCGGCAGGTATTAGGTCAAACAATTCCTCAGAGCACTCCCCGTGGTATAAGCGGTAGAAAATGCACAATGAGAAAAAAATGCTATATTTTATTGTGGTTTAGAATTTGACATAAAATCTATCAAAAGGAATCAAAGAAAGAAATTCCTAATTACGTCTAATTCACAACTTTTGTTTATTAATAGGTAATCTAACAACTTATTTAAGCGAATCAATAAAATATACCTATATGAAAAGAAAAAAAAAATTAAATTCTTGCTAACGTTAATGACATAAAATTACGTTCCTACAAAATTAATTAAATCTACAACTTATGAAGATAACATTATGATTCGAAAATGTCCGCCAGTGTCCAACTCTTGATTACGACATTCATAGTTTCAACTGAAAATTTCATTTACTTTAATTAATATGAGTTGGAAGCAAAATAAATTACATTTGCAGTGTTCATCGAGATTTGGAATTAAATATTTTTAGAACTTTTTCCTTCATTTAGTAGAAAACATTGCTTGCCAGTATGATCAAACTGATGCCAGTTTTCTGCGGACTTGCCTGATTGAGCACCAATACAAAAATCGATGAAGAATGGTGGCTTGCATATATTAGTGACATGCCTTCGAGCTAGTTTCTAGTATTTAGTATGCGTATTAAATATAAATCCAAATGTTTTGTTTCGTTATAAATGGGACCTGATATTCAATACCAAATCGGATTTCAAATATTAACTCACTCACTTTTTCTTTTTTTTATGTAATAAGCCGGTAAAGGAGCAGACGGATCACTTGTTGGTAACAGCGTCGCACATGGACACTCGAAACACTAGAGGCGTTACAACTGAGTTACCGGCCGGCCTTATGGCGATTAGGAATTTGAGGATTTTTGAGGATTTACGGATTAGGGACGTTGGAGAAGGGGTTTTTTTTAAGGGGGGAAATTCATCCAATGATTGCTCCCACCTGGGTGAGGCGGGAGGGAGTGACAGACTCTTACTGACTAAAAATCACCCCGTTCCTTCTCCTGCACGTCGAGCCGGAGCCCCGGTTACCCGTTAGGTTCTCCGCGACTCCGAATTTGGGGAAGGGGTAATTAGACCTCCGGAGCCTTCACGATGAAGCACAACACAAGCGTAATTTGACGTCGGTTTTCTGTTTATTTTTTTAATATAATGATAAGACCTTCATATTATTTGACACTCTTTACAATTCTACACAAGCGAGAACGAAGGTAAAACCTTAGTAAATAGCTAGCAATAACAATAACACTTCTAACCTACCCCTTTAGGAAACATAACAGTGTTACAAAGAAATCCAATTGTTACATCGCACCCATAAAAGAGCAACATAATCTTCAATCTCAACAAGCTGCTTCATAAAACGGGACCCATCTCTAATTCCTGTTGTGAAAGTAATTAACATAACAAGGGAATTTCAACTCAGTTCTCAAATATACTAGGTATAATATAAAGTTGTCAGGCATAACTTGCAAACTTACGTTATTATGTCTCTGTGTCGCTATAAATTATTTTGAAGTTGTGTTGTTTCGTTCCGGGGGTAGCGGCCATCTTGGTATATTGTTTGGTTAGTAGTTGAAAGATGGCGGGAATGCGACGCGACTGTTTGATTTTCGAACGGCTTATGTGGAATAGACTATAAATGTAGCTGAATTTATTAATTTAAAAAAGGAATTAATTATTGTCAAATTCGGCCTTTTTTTATTCAAACACATGAGGAACACACACACGAGGAGGTTATGGGTTGCAAGAACAATTGGTAAGCAAAAAGTATGATTTACGATGGCGGACAAATATTATTGGGGCATTTTTAAAAATAACACAAATTTAGAAATGTGTAAACATAACATAACAAAATGCCTTTTACTCCCGAAGGTTTAAGCAAAGGTGCACATTATGACACTTTAATGCCACTGTACAACGTAACACCCACTTTTATCTATTTATGGTTTGTGTCCCATGTAATAGGGGTTGAGCTTATTGTCATAAACCGGGTACATTTCCAGTCTCCATGCTACTACTGAGATTTAAAAAAAAACCAGTAATACTTTGCCCGACCCAGGAATCGAACTCGCGACCCTTTGCCCGGCAATTGCACTTGCGACCATTCGGCCAATGTGGCGGGCAGAAATGTGTTAATACAGTACCAAAGAGGCTCAATCAGTAGTACTTACATGAAATTGATAACGTAAGAACTGTTGAAAAATGTTATATTTTTGTATGCGCATCTCCTCTCGTGCCTCCTGGAATTAAAGGTTTTTAAAATTAAAAATTGAAAGATGATGTAGTTACAAGTGATTGAAAAGGAAATCTTACACTGGTTTGGACACGTAGAAAGGATGGATGAAAGAATCCTGAGTAACAAAAGTATACAGAGCAGATATGAATGGGGCCATCTGTAGAGGGCGCCTTAGACCAAATTGGCGTTACATGAAAGAAGGGCCAACAAAATAAAACTACCCTTAACCGACGAGCATGCATGAAAAGATTGATGACTGTTGATGATGCGAAAGAGGTATGTAGGAATCGTTGCAATTGGCATTCCATAGTCACTTCTGCCTACCTCCATGGGAGACAGGCGTGAAGTGATGTATGTATGTAAAACTCCTATAAAAAGATACGATTATTTTATCAAGAAACTATAAAATGGTTTTATATCCCAACATCGCTAAGCATTCTTTGTCTAACCACAGCGGTATTTTCGAATTACAATGCAAATGCTCTTTTGGTCTCTGTGCACCAAAATGTTAGATATTTGAACATAAAATGTAACAATTAAGTTTGTACCTATTTGCTTTTAAGCTCTGAATAGTCTGAATTTAATTACAGGGTTAGAATTGCTCGTGGTGCAACGATTATATTTGGCAGGTGGTAGGTAGGTAGGGATGGTATTATTGGATAACATAATAGAGGATTTTAATTTATATAATGGGACTTTGGGAACACATTGGTTTAGAATATTTTACACACTTGTATGCCTTGGTTGGATTTTCAATCGACTTCAAAAAAGGAGGTTCTGTTTGACCTGTATGAATGTATGTTTTCATCCATCTCGCGTTTGGCTGAGTTGATTTTAATGTGGTTTTCAGAAATCTGTTTCTTCCACTTAGGATAAGTTTTATATGTTAATTAACTGACTTCAAAAAAGACGGCAGCATCCTCGTTTTTGAAGTCGGTTTTTGGGGAGATTAGGGAAGGGGTGCAGGGTAATATGACTTGACGGTCGTGTGGCTGACCTCAGACAAAACACAACGCAAACGACGTGTCACGACGATATTCTCCGAGGTATCACTTCGGTCGAGCCGTCCCATTCGTGCCGAAGCATGGCTCTGCTACACTTAAACTACAGTATTATACACTATACTATAGTTGGTACCCTCTCGTACTGTATTAAATTCTACAACTGGGAATGTATTAAATTCTTTCTATGGTGTATAAATGGCATCAAAAAAAACGTTGCCCCACACTAGGATTTTCTCCTGTGTCGTGGGTGCGTTTACAAACATACAAGTTCACACACACAATGACACCCAGAGACGAAACATCAATTTGTCGATCACACAAAGTGTTGTCTCGTGTAATCACATACATAATTCAGCTATGTCATTGACCCCTAAAATACCACTACAGACAACTACAACAAGCGGTAGAGTTGCTCGGATGACATGCACCGAGCACCTCAAGGTTCATATAAAGTGACGAAGCATGCAATATATTTTACCTTAGGACCAATACTTGGGATATTACAAGCGTGCATCTACGTACATAAATTGTATACGGTGTTTAGGGTTACCAGGAAATTTAGGGGGATTGAAATAGTTGCTGCGTTGTAGAACTAGCTTTCGAGTAAGTTCTATTTATTTATTTATCATTTATCCACCCAAAGTAATAATAAAATAATACTCAAATTTCACCATTATTGTAAAGATAAACGGTTTTTTATAATGTTTACGATAAGAATTACTATTTAATCTTTACAAATTTGTATTCCTTATATATTTACGTACAATTTTTTTATTGATTCGGACTCAGAATCGATAGCTGAGTTACCTCCTAGAAAATGCGCTTTAAAACAACACCTTGTATATTACGTACCCATGTTTGCAAATTATTAATTTGAATTCGAAATCAACTTTTTTGGAACTAAAATGTCAAATCAGTCCCAAAATCAATTGTTTCAAAACTAATCTTGCTACATGGGAACCCTATGTATATCCAATATCGCGTCTTTGAAGCGAATACACCGTCCATAGGTAAGTCTGAACTGGTCGTAAGGATACATGAAACTGTGGTCTAACTACATATACATACATGTATACAGAGACGACTGTATTTAATCTATACGTAGACCATTTATGTGGTTAGATTAGGTAAGATATCGTAGAAGAATTATCTATGGTTGTGGTAGAGAAGAGAGATAAATATATGCACATAAACCAAAATGAAAGTGCGACTGCTGGGCAAGGGGCCTCGGGTTCGATTCCCTGGTCGGGCAAACTATTACTGGGTTTTTAATAAAATTCTCAGTAATAGCACGGATTCTGGAAATGTGCCCGGTATATGGCAATAGGCTCACCCCCTATTACATGAGACTCGTAGCATAAATAGTGAAAAGTGGGTGTTACATCGTACAGTGGCATTAAGTGTCGTAATGTGCACCTCAGCCTATCTCTTCGAGGATAACAGGCGTGATGTTATGTAATGTTATGTTATAGCAACATTTTTGTTATGAACGAGGAAAATCTATTTAAGTATATAAAAGAAAGTCGTGTTAGTTACACCACTTATAACTCAAGAACGGCAGAATAGATTTGGCTAAAAATTGGTAGAGAGGTAGCTTAGAGCCAGGAGACCGACATAGGATACTTTTTAACCAAATTTATTATTTTACTATTTACCGAAAATCACGAACGGGGACGGGAAAAAATGGGATGGTACGCGTACGAAGTCGCAGGCAGAAGCTAGTATCATATAAAACCATTACAAGTTACCAAATTTAGGATGAAAGTTAAAGACAATTATTTTAATTAATCCTTCAGTAGGCACTTTTGAAACTTCAAATTGAATTGCCCGTCAGTCCGTCTGTCAGTGAAGATAGGTGATGGTTTCAAAGAGTAGTTTTGAATGGAGAAGAACGAGCAAACTATCGTTACTATTTGAGTTATTGATAGCTGTGATTCAACACGAGTAGGCAGTTCAACCAAAGTGATACCGCCGCCTCACAGAATATCGGCGGGACAACAACGCTAGCATTGTATCACGCGGCGTTTTCTATCTACAACGCTAGCGTTGTTTCACGCCAGTTTTCTGTATACTTCTTCGGGAAGTAAAAGCATTGATGTTATGATTGTAGCGATCTGATCTAGGGGGTAAAGTAATTTTAAAGTAAATTAAACAATGTATTCAAAAATAACCGTCTTAAAAATCCATCTTCTTCCAATGTCAATCATACACTTTCATTCCGTCCGTTCGGATTCATTCACACAACATCTTATATTACTTCATCAAGTATTCGGATACACACATACAATCCCACATGATGATTGAATATTTCATGTTCATCTCTAGCAGTAGATATGGTATATTGTTTTGAAAAGTATTCCGTTTCAGAACCAATTAATGTTGTCATGGTAACCAATAAGTCTCGTATACGGGGTTTATTATCAACTATGGGATAGTACACACGGCTACACATCGAGCTTTACATAACCAGTATAAACTGAACGTTAAATGTGCAGAAAGATGATGCGACGCGACACCAGGATAAACTGGTTTTGTATAGGTTGATGAGTGGCCGTGTGTACTTGAATCAGAATTACTTCTTGTTATTAAGAATCGTTATTGTTTTCCTTAAGTTTAGGGTAATAAATTTTCATCGATTCCAAAAGTTCCATCTCTCGGAGTTTAGTAGTGATAGTCCATACTGACCTATATGCTATATAGCTTAACAGTTGCTAGGTAACTAAATTACAACGATTCACATCAACAGCGTATAAGTGGCCACTGCAGACCAAAACTCTCTTTCACACGGAGGAGGTTTGAACATTAATCACCACGCTTACTCAATGTGCGTTGGCGATGTTTCCTCACGATGTTTTCTTTCACCGTCTGTCATATCAGTAATGTCTAAATAATATTAGAAAGTACATTATAATTCGAGAAAGGTTTAATTGGTACTTTTTACAGCTTGTCTCAGGGACATGAATTGTCTTGGATCCCGCAACGAAATGAATCCGAAGATATTAATTAATAGAGAAGAAGAAAAAAAGGATAGTTTTTGCTTTCCTCGGTGAATTTGTGCAGGAGACAGAATGATTTAAGCCCAAAGGCGCTAAAGAGAAAACATTGGTACTTGCCGTTGGTTAAACTGTCAAACACCGCGAGGACACCGGTGACCGCAACCTATTGTTCTTTAATTGTGTCTATAATGACGATACGCAAAGGGTTAAATTCGAACGCGTTCTTTCAATGCATGAGAAGCTTCGACCTATCATAATTATTAGTAACAAAAAGAATCTCAATCTATTTTCCTCATAACAATTTGTTGCTAATAACTCCTCTCAAAGAAGTCTTCAAAGTAAAAGAATTTTTCTTCATAACAAATTCCTTGCAATATTGAAATATTCGCGTCCAGTCAGTTGAGTTAAATTAATAAAGAAAGTCTTGGTTGGAGTGTCTTACAAAGCGTTGCGTGGTTCCGTTCATACTAATAAACAATTGTACGTTGATGTAGTACCTATTCTGACTTTTACAATCAACAAATGAAAGATTGCTACGCTTGGCAGACGGTAACGGGTTACCGGGGCTCCAGCTCGGCGTGCAGGAGAAGGTACGGGGTGGTTTTTAGCCAGTAAGAGTCGGTCACTCCCTCCCGCCTTACGCAGGCGGGAGCAGCCATTCGATGATTTCTTCCCCCTTTAAAGAAAAAGACGGCTGTTTAGGGCTAGTACACAAAAAATTGCGATGCGATGCGAACTATCAACGCAAAAAATTAAGATGCGAATTGCTGCGATGCGATTTCGTGCGATAAGGCGTCTCCCAGTGACCATACCTTCGACGACTGTCAACTGTACTAAACGTATTTTAAATTGAAAGCTAGATCGTGACATGGATCGTAAAAATCAGTGTGCACTTCTATTATTGATTAAGAGATACAGGAAAAAGCAACAAAGAAGATTTTGGGAAGACAAGATTTTGATGCGCGATGCGAATCAATTCGCAAGAATCGCAAGTTCTTACGATGCGTAAAGGGAGCTTGCACACTTTTCACGTCGCATCGCAGTTTTGTGTACGAGCCCTTAAGAACGCTTACGTCTCTAATGCTAACCTTATCAAAGCATAAAATATGCGGCTGCTTATTTTTCGATGCCTGGTTGCAGTTTTATAACAATCCCGGGTTTAAGAATTTTGATTAAACTTTAAAATATCTATTATTGTGATAGAGTAATAATAGATTTCTCCACTGCATCTCTCACTATAAAATCAAGAATAGAAAATATTAACTTAGCGATTCGTGTCAGTGGATTGAGTGATTTTTGAGGAAAGTACAATAAAAGGGGTTGTGCTCGGGTCACGGCATTTGAGCTGAGCCCTGGCCTTTTTGCGCCGTCTTCACTATTTTCTTTAACAATTTTTTCGTGTATTTTGTGACGGTGAAAATAAACAATTTTTCTATCTTTGTCTTTGAAAATTATTGGAGGCTTGAATACTAAGGTTTCAGCTTTAAAAAACAGCTAAAAGATTTCGTTATAATTAACAACGGATCTCTAAAATATTTGTAGCAAATGGAATTGATAGCGTAAATTAAATTTCTTTTGCAAGTATTAAGTCTTCTCGTATGCGTTGAATATACTACATATATTTTAAATAGAATATGTGACTAATTCGGTTACTTATTTTAAATGAGTTTTCTGTCTATTTGAATCGAACTTTTTATAGTCTATTTTTAGTGGCCAGAGTCTATCAGATATCGGCAATTAAAAAAAACCTTCAAGGAAGCGTAGCGATTGGTGCTATGGCTGGGTCGTACGCGCAACGTGTTGTAGATCCGATTCCCGCACGGAGCAACTGTTTGTGCTATGCACAAATTGTTGTTCCGAGTCTGGGTGTCATGTGCATGTGAACTTGTATGTTTGTAAACGTACCCACGACACAGGAGAAAGTCATAGAGTGGGGCAACTTTTTTTAGAAAAAAAAACGGATCAGTTTGAAACTGTTCCCGTCTCTACCTGTAATATCTATATAGAAACTTAAAGCAAGCCCATGCAACTGTAGATTGCCATAGATATAATTGGGTAGTTTCCAGGGTATCAAAATTAAAAATCTAATTAGTCCGTCAGTTAGATAATGAAAAAATATTAGACACGTATTTTTTATTTTCTCGTATTAATTTGCAATGTTTACATAAAATGACGCTAAGTTTAGGAGTGGGAGGTCGTTACGTCATAACGTGCTACAAAATGTGCCACGCTGTGACGTCAACGATATTTCAATTTAAAATATTGTCGAAAGTATTTAATTTTGTGAGTAAACAAAAAATACGTGTCTAAAGTTTTAAATTAATGTACCAGACTGACATTAAAATAAAATTTAGGAAACTACTCTATTGTGCAGTCATTGATCTGTATCTGTATCTTTCCTAAACAATCCCCAATAGATTGTTCCCTTTTTCGTAATTCACAAACCAGTAGATATCTACAAACGCTTTGCCTAAAACGTCAGTGTCTGTCCGTCGAAACTTTTCCTATTCCCTCGGGATTTCGCTCACAATCTGACCTATATTTGTAGCACTCTCTGAAAGTGGCTGTGTGATGCTAAATAGACAGTCTCATTAGGGTTTTAAATCTAAATGTTAAAAGCAGGTAATAAGGGTCTTTTTAATAAAATTGACGTCTTTAGATCAATATGGGAAGTTTCTTCAGTAAGACTGCCTCGTTGGCCGAGTGGTCGCAAGTGCGACTGCCGGGCAAGGGGTCTCGGGTTCGATTCCCGGGTCAGACAAAGTTCTAGTGGGCTTTTTAAAAATTCTCAATAGTAGCACGGAGTCTGGAATTGTGCCCGGTATATGGCAATAGGCTCACATTATTATTACATGGGACTCATAACATAAATAGTGAAAGGTGGGTGTTACATTGTATAGTGGCATAATGTGCACCTCTGCCTACCCCTTCGGGGGTAAAAGGCGTGATGTTATGTATGTATGTAGATTTTTAATTTTCATACCCTGTCATCACCCCTATTATGATGGAGTTATACCGGCGACCCAACGTGTAACTTATAATTCGATATTCCTCGTCAATATATCTATTATTAGTACATATTATTTATTTTATTTTATTTTAGCTATGGCCGTCCCACTAGAGGGCAAATACCTATACCTTATACCTAGGTATACAAGAAAGTAATATTTTTGGCAAACCATTACCTACTACAAATTTGATCAAAAACGCCAAAGAATCAAGTAGAAGTCGAACACATAATTGAATTTTCTTATCTACATATGTACTTAAACTTAGAAATAATAAAAAAGAATACGCTTACGGCAGCCCGATTAAAAATAAAAGATGGCCGCCTTACGTTGCAGAAAATTCCATTCCCGCCCAAAAGGACAACGTTGATAATCATTTTAATAATTGGTTGGGACCTTCGTCCGTGAATTGGTATTTTGGGCATAAAACAATTCGTTTAATTAATCGACGAAATGAGCACGAATTTGAAATTCTTATAGTAAATTGGGAGACATTTTCTTGATGTTGTTTAATAATTATGATCTTTAGTATTGATTGTGTTAAGTGTAAAATGCTTTGTCACTGCCATGTTCGTTGCACTAATTGATTTGGTTTTGCTTATAATTTGCACGTTGGGTCGCCAGTAAAACTTCACCATAATAGGGATAATGACGGGATATGTAAGTTAAAAATCTAATTAGTCCGTCAATTAGGTAATAAAAAAATATTAATTTTTATGTTTTCGTTCGGCTTACTCATGTAATAATTTGACGAGGAACTCGACTAGTTTCAAGCTATACTAGAGGCTCACATTCATGAGCAGCATTTAATCACGACAGAGGGCGCGTTGGGCCCGCACCGTCGCAGAGCCCAGCAGCCAGTAGCAGCGCGACAGTCGCCGCGTCGCAAGTCGCAGAATGCTGCTCATGAAAATGAGCCTCTAGCATGGCTTGAAACTAGTCGAGTTCCTTGTCAAACAGTGACGAGAGTAAGCCGAAAATGTAATAATTAATTTAGTTATGTCTCACAAATAAACGCAAAAAAATAGACACGTATTTTTTTATTTTGTCGTATAAGGTTACAAAACGACGATCAAAGTTTAGGAGTCGGAGTTAAAACGTCATTTCTACGTATAAAACGTTCCTAGAAGTGACGTCACGCGACATTTCAAATCAATATATCGTCGAAAGTATTTGTTTCTGTAAGAAAATAGAAAAATATGTGTCGAATGTTTTAAAAAATCTACCAGACGGATCCTCATTTTACCCTATTCAACGGAATTTGTAATATTCGGCATGCTTGGAAAGTGATAAGATAATCCGAATTGGCCGTGGACACCCAGAGACCCAGGTGCATGCTAATCTTTAGGTTCCTGGTTAATTTTCTCGCCTAAAAAAGTGAAACTAACCTGACCAGTCATACAAGAACTAAATAATCATAAAGTATTTGACTACAAAACCTTGGCAAAAACCACTATTCATTAATAACAGACTTAGCTCTTTATTTTCATAAAACCAAAATGGCTGCCGGTCCACTGAAAAAGGAACATAATAAAATAAATGTCAAAAATGTATAATTCTGCGGTCACTTTGAACTACGAACTCGGAGGGGTATGTTTTTAGGGTTCCGTACCTAAAGGGTAAAAATGAGACCGTTTCGTATGTATATTCGTCTCTCGGGTCTGTCACCTGACTGGTTACTCAAGTAAATGATAATCTAAATAGTTGAAATTTTAACAATCCATATTGTTTCTGTAGTCGCTGTTACAAAAAAACACTACACAACATAACATCAGGCCTTTCATTCCCGAAGGGGTAGGCAGAGGTGCACATTACAGCACTTAATGCCACTGTACAATGTAACACCCACTTTTCACTATTTATATTATGAGTCCCATGTAATAGGGGGTGAGCCTATTGCCATAAACCGGGCACATTTCTAGACTCCGTGCTACTACTGAGATTTTAAAAAAACACAGTACTGCTTTGCCCGTTCCCGGGAATCCAACCCGATACCCCTTGTCCGGCAGTCGCACTTGTGACCACTCGGTCAATGAGGCAGTCAACACTATAGTAGACAATATGAAATAAATACCTAAGTGAAGTGAATTATGCCATAAAAAAGTGCCATTAATTTGGATGTTATTATCTTTCCTCCTATTTTAGTTAAGTACGGAACCCATTCTGTCTGAGTCTAACTCTCATTTTTTTTCTTTGTCCCTCCATATTTTTGGCAAAGGCAGTGTCGAGCTTCAGTTTTTTTGGCGCACTTTTTTTATTTGTGTCTCTTTTTTTTGTATTTTTTTCCTCTTAATGCATTGTGCATTAGATGGCACACTATCCAAGAAGATGTCGTTGATTCCAAGGTTCTGTTTAGCTTTATAGACCTAAAGGAGTAGTTATAACTGTATCAATGTGTTAACCCGTCGAGCGTCCGCGTTCCTTATGATCTAACGGGTGCACACGTGACATTTGGAGAAAGAAAGAAAGAAAAAAAATGCATTTATTTAGAAATAAAAAATACAATCAAAATAAAAACAAAACATTAATAATAGATTTTATAAAAGAGAAAGCAGCATGGAGCATTTTTTCTTATGATCCACCGGGTGCTCATAAGGACGCTCGAGGAGTTAAACGTCAGTCACTTCGTCATCCACTTTCAGTCATATTGTAATTTGTCTTTCAGAATTCCAAAATTCGAACACCAATAATTGGAATATATTTTTTGGGTACGAATCTAACTGCCTTGTTGGCCGAGGGGTCGCAAGTGCGTCTGCCTGGCAAGGGGTCTTGGGTTCGATTCCCGGGTTAAGCAAAGTATTACTGAGTCTTTAGAAATCCTTAGTAGTAGCACGGAGTCTGCAAATGTGCCCGATATATGGCAATACACTCACCCCCTATTACATTACATAACATAAATAGTGAAAAGTGGGTGTCACATTGTACAGTGGTAAAAAATGCCGTAATGTGCATCTTTGACTACCATTTCGAGGATAAAAGACGTGATGTTATGAATCTAAAAACCGGGCAGTTAATAAACATTCTATACACGTCTACCATTTTCCCATTCCACAAAAATATATATAAATAAGCAAAGCAACTATAAACAAAAACATTACCAACACAACATTAGGTAATGGCACATTCGTCGACGAACATAATAAAATAAAAACTGCGTTTAAAAAACCGACTTCAAAAACCAAAAACTAATAACAAACAAAAAGTCAATACTAAAAAGCAAAAAATAACTATTATTAGTACTGATAGGTTACCCACCCACTGATAGGTAAGAAGTCGGTGCCATAAGTTCCATACAAAATTATTCATTAAAACCTTAATAGGTATCTAATTCACAATTTTGTGGACATTAAGTTATATCATTATGATATGAGCTTATGGCACCGACTTCTAACCTATCAGTGGGTGGGTAACCTATCAGTACTAATAATAGTTATTTTTTGCTTTTTAGTATTGACTTTTTGTTTGTTATTAGTTTTTGGTTTTTGAAGTCGGTTTTTTAAACGCAGTTTTTATTTTATTATTTTACCGTTTTCAGTGTAAAGCTACATATACCCGTTTTGTTACTTATAATATACATAGGTGCAAAGTCCTCATCAATACAAATTAATCAAGCCCAAACTCAAGGTAGTTACTGTATACCGTTGAGGAGTTCCCTTAACAATTACACTTCTTCATCATCAGACCCTTAATGACAACCCCACTCTATCTAGGTGTAAAGTCCTCATCAATACAAATTAATCAAACCCAAACTCAAGGTAGTTACTGTATACCGTTGAGGAGTTCCCTTAACAATTACACTTCTTCATCATCAGACCCTTAATGACAGCCCCACTCTATTTAGGTGTAAAGTCCTCATCAATACAAATTAATCAAGCCCAAACTCAAGGTAGTTACTGTATACCGTTGAGGAGTTCCCTTAACAATTACACTTCTTCATCATCAGACCCTTAATGACAGCCCCACTCTATCTAGGTGTAAAGTCCTCATCAATACAAATTAATTAAGCCCAAACACAAGGTAGTTAATATAAACCACTGAGGAGTTCCCTCGACTGTCTGTCGGCTCCATCATCAGGTCGACTCCAGACCCTTATTAAATTGTAGTGTTTTAAATTCGTAATTGAAAAACATAATAGACGCATTACTCCCCCATAGAATTTTCGAAAGTTCCCCTCAGTTTCCCTAGGATCCCATCATCAGATCCTGACTTCATGGAAATGGGACCATCTCGGGAGTATACCCTTTCAAACGAAACAAAAATTTTCGAAATCGGTCCACAAACGGCGGAGTACTGCGCGAACAAACAAAAAAAAAAAAAAAAAAAAAAAAAAAAACAATCAGCCGAACATAGTACCTCCTCCTTTTTTTGAAGTCGGTAAAAACCAAAACAGTTTTCAGCTGAAACAAAATATTTTCAGTGTTAAAAATATATTTCCACTGGACACGGATTTTTGTACTAACATTCTTTTTTTCGCACACTCAGCAGTTTGCGTCGCCGTGCCGCTTAAAATCTGAGCTTTAAACCGTTATGTGGTGTTAAGGAGAAGCTTCGATGGATTTTTTCAGAGAAAATATGGATGGAATGGATTGAGAGGGGAAAATCATCCCCCTCAAAAAAATACTGTTCTACCTTCTATTCTTAGGCATATTGTCAGCGTCTCTCTCCTAAATCATCAGTTTTAATTTTTTAACTTAATCGTTTTCTTACTTCCATTGTCACACCTTTATTGTCTTTTCTTATATTTTATTTATGCTGCATCGTGCCTGGTGCTAAATACATGTTTATTTATTTCTTTCTTTTCTTTCTTTCTTTCTATCCTATGACTTCGCCCGCCTTGGGTTAGGTGAGAGGGAGTGTCAAACTATTACTGCCTAAAAACCACCCCGTTCCTACTTCTACTCTTCGAACCGGAGCCTCGGCAACCCATTAGGCCTTCTGCGGCTCCATATCGGGCATCAGCCGTACTGGGCCCCATTTGTGGTGGTATGATGGCTCTTTGAGGCGCGCGGAACGCGACGCGCCGTACGCCGTACGCACGAGTCTGGTTCAGGTCGGAGGGTGGGCCACCCATGCTCGCCGGCCGCAGGCCCGCACTTACGGTGGCCGGAGATCGTCACGCGATCTCCAACGCCCGGAGTGTCTCCTTGGACTGCTGGGACGTGAGGAGGTTTATTCTGGCACACGCCCCAGGTAGACCCATCCACGCAGTACGGATGGAATGGGCGCTACTGTTGCAACTCAATAGTACGAAATTTCACAATATTAATGTCGATCAATCGGAATTGGATTCAAGTGTAACACTAAGAGGGCCCTGGTCCTTTTTGAAAAAAATATTTTGTGTTGGATAGTCGATTTATCAAGGTAGGCTACAGGCTATACCACATCACGCTAGGATCAATAGGAGCCGAGCAGAGCAGTTAAAATCGCGCGAAAGAAGCCAGTATTCAATATACAGAGCAATACTTTAGCTGAACCTTTTCCTTTATCTTTCTCCTATTTAAAGTTCCAAAGACGGAATTTTGCTCTTGGACATAACATAACATCACGCCTTTTATCCCCGAAGGGGAAGGCAGAGGTGCACATTACGGCACTTAATGCCACTGTACAAGTACAATGTAATACCCACTTTTCACTATTTATGTTGTGAGTCTCATGTTAGGCGGTGAGCCTATTGCCATATACCAGGCACAATTCCAGACTTTGTACTACTACTGAGAATTAAAAAAAACCCAGTACCTAATACTATGCCCGATTGGGAATCGAACCCGAGCCTTTTTGCAGGCAGTCGCACTTGCGACGCTCGGCCAATGAGTCAGTCACTTTACTCTTGAAATCCTATATTAAACATATTATAAACTATTCTAAACACATTTCCCACCTTGAGCGCAATACGCTGTATTGAACTCCGCAATGGAGCAGGTTAAGTAATGGTCCTTCGAGGCACCAATGAACGCAGCCATAACTCACCGCTAGACAGCGACTTACGTCACCTCTCTTTGGATATTGCAATTAACTACCTGCGTCTAATGCTTTGGTAGTGGAATGAAACATAATATAATCTTACTAATATTATAAATGCGACACTTTAGGGGTAAAGTATAAAATTTATATTATACAAGGTGTTGTTTTTAAGCCGCGTCATTTTCTAGGAGGTAACTCGGATATCGATTCTGAATCAGAATCACTAAAAAAAATTGTACGTAAATGTTATTTATTTTTCTGAAATTACGGAAATCCGTAAGTGCGAACTACACGCCGCCGTCTTATAACTGGTTTTTATAACGCGGCTTAACACACACAAACTCTAACAAGTAATTGATATTATTCCTAATTCCATAAAACTCCAATAAGAAACATTGTTGTCGCTTATTCTGAAATACTGTCGAACTTAAACGATTAATTATAGCCGTATTTTTAACTATTGGCCCGAAACTTTCTCTTACTCTGAACCTATATGACTTCTGTAATATGCCCCCGAGAAATGACACGGCTTCAAAACTACACCTTGTATAATATACAAATAATACATTTTTTTCTCTCTTTCTTTCTTTCTATCCTATGATTTCTTCCGCCTTGGGTTAGGCAAGAGTCTGAGGGAGTGTCAGACTCTTACTGACTAAAAACCAACCCGTTCCTACTTGTGATCTTCGAGCCGGAGCCCCGGCAACCCATTTGGCCTTCCGCGGCTTCGTATCGGGCATCAGCTTTACTGTGGTGGTCTGATTGCTCTTTGAGGTGCGCGCGGAACGCGACGCGCCGTACGGGTCTGGTTCTGGTCGGGCGGCGAGCTACCCATGCTCACCGTCCGCAAACCCCAACCTACGGTGGCCGGAGATCGTCACGCGATCTCCGGCGCATAATATACAAATAAAAATTTTCTTCTTCTCCTCTTATAATATCTTCTGATTCACTTCGTTGCGGGAACCAAGACAGTTACTCATGTCCCTGGGACGCGCCGGACTTCAATGTTCCGGTGTTTTCATGGTTGTATCTACTGTAGATCCTGGCTTACAGGAGTTGCAGCGGTTTTGGTAGGTTGTGGCGGGCTTGTCCCATAAAAAATATTTTTTTGCTATTTTTTGTACTTTTATACCTACAATTTTAATACTAATGTGAATAACAATGATTGTGTACCTATTTATCTGAGAATATTGCAATGTCTGTAAAAGGCTGCTAAGTATTAAACTGCAATAAACGCTTTGACTTTGACTTATAAGTATTACTGGTCGGCCAAAGTGTTACTACTTTTTCTTTTCAAATCTTAGTAGTAGCACGGAGTCTGGAATTGCGTCTCCCATTAGATGGGACTCATAACTTCACTGTGCACCTCTGCCTACCCCTTTTGGGGATAAAAGGCGTGATGTTATGTAATGTAATCTAAGTACTATGTTCGCCTTTTTTCGAAGTCATTGTATTTAATCTATGAAGCACTTCCCCTTAACATCTGAGGACGAAAACTGTGAATAATTAATATCTTTGAGCGGACACACATTGCATATTCATGAGCGAGACGCCTCAGCATAAAACTAGATTATTATACTGTTTCCTATCATTCTTAATTGATATTACTTAAATATAAGTGTTGCTGGTCTTAGGGATGATTTGTTAGAATGAAATCAATTAGGTATGAGCACAATTATCACTTAGTATAATACAAAGTCGCTATCCGCCGTCTCTCTGTCCCTATGTATGCTTAGATCTTTAAAACTGCGCAACGGATTTTGATGCAGTTTTTTTTAATACATTGAGTAATTCTTAAGGATGGTTAATGTGTATAACACATGCGTAGTGCAGCCGTGGGAAGCCGAGGCGGGTCGCTAGTAAATATTAAAAACACTAATTTTATTACTATCTACTTCAACACAATTTTATCCCGGTCTGCTCGGCTCCTATACAACACATGAACATAACATCACGCATTTTATCCCCGAAGAGATCATAAGCAGAGGTGCACATTAAGCCACTGTACAATGTAACACCCACCTTCGACTATTTATTTTATGAGTCCCATGTAATAGGGACAGGACAGGGGATAGGTGAGCATATTGCCATATACGGGCACAATTCCAGACTTCGTGCTACTACTGAGATTTTTTTACTATTTTCTAATGTTAATATTATTTAAATATGTCTACTAAGTTAAATAAATACAACCTTCTAAGAATTTAACACGAGCCTTCAAAATTTATAAACAAAACACATGAACTCACCGGGGTCAAGCTATATAGCTATAAATAACCAAGTTTACAAATTAAACTGACCGTTGCGTCGTACTTCCGACAGCTAACCCCAAATGCTTGAAATAGGTAAAAGTATCTGTCTGTCACCAATTGTCAGTCAAGTTAACCACAGAACATATATAAGTTTATATGTTCTTTGAAATTAACAGACTTACAAAGGAATAAGTACAGTGTAATGTATAGTGGGTGTTTTTAAACATTGTGAAGTCTATTATTTTTTATAATAACTATCGTGATACATACTAAATTAATTAAACTGTCAAACACCAAGCGGTCACCGGTGACCGCGACCTATTGTTCTTTAATTGTGTCTATAAAACCGGTACTCGACGAGTTAAAATCGCGGGTTACTCACGTGAATATACCGAGAAAAGCTCTACTAGTTTTGAACCACAGAGGGGTTCTTCCTCAGGAGCAGCGGGCGCGGTCGCGGCGACCTCACATGCGTACTAGTAGAGCTTATCTCAGTATATTCACGTGAGTAACCCGCGATTTTAGTTACCACCATATACATGTACCATATACATGTAAAATAGAATCAGGTGTTACTTTATTTATGGGATAAGCCGGTAAACGAGCAGACGGATCACCTGATGTTAAGCAATCGGCGTCGCCCATGGACACCCGGAACAATAGAATCGCTACAAGTGTGTTACTGGCTTTTTGGGATTAAGGTAGTAAGTAAGGTAGCTAAAGAGTACCATAGGCTACCATTATTTTGGAAAATTGAAACAAATAATAAATTATGATCTAAAATTCATATTCTACGCGGATGAAGTCGCGGGCAACGGCTAGTTTTCAATTGACTACGTGTTTAATTTTAGAATAAAGTTTATCATAATTTATTGGGTTATTTCCTAAACAAATGTACCCAACAATGAAACAAAACAGACAGGCTATGCAACTGCAATTTTAAAACGATTAAACACACACAATGCGTTAGGAAACGCAGGCAGAGAAACAATGGCGCGTGGGACTGCCACCTGAGCTGAGTGAAATACCAAATATGAGATGATGAAACTTTGATATGGCTAAAATGGTCATGGATTCTAGATAAAGTTCTTAACAACAAGTTTGTTTGTTTTTCCGACTTCGTCCGCGTATAATAGTGATTTCTGGCAAATTTGATTTTTAATTAGTCTTTTCCAAGGTTAAATTCAATGTTGTGTTACAAATGTCACCAGAATCTATTCCATTCTCGTGAGGTTTCGGTAATTAAAACCCCATTTGAATTGCAATTAAATAGGTAAATCATATAAATATAAAATATCAAATCTTTCCTCTTTATACTATTAGTGTAGATTACTATTACAAATGATCATGAGAACACAAGAAATACCTACGATAAAATAACAATGAAAATTTCAAACTTATTTACTGACCATAGATCAGTGTACTAAAACCTGATTAATATTTGCTTTCCATGCCCTTGAGGGGGAAGATCATCCAATGACTTCTCTCAGCCGGGTGAGGCGAGAGGGCGTGTCAGACTCTTACTGACCAGAAACCACCCCGTTCCTACTCCTGGCACTTCGAGCTGGAGCCCCGGCAACCCGTTAAGTCCTCCGCGGCTTCTTATCGGCATCTGTGGGTGATGGCTCCTTGACTTCGCGCGCCACCCGCGAGTTGGAACCCAGCTTTTTAAATGTGGGATGACCTTTACATTACTTCGTCGACTTAGCTTGGGCCGTATAGAGATTACTTACATTTTTAAACACATGTCAAAATAGCATATCCACTACATTTTGTCACTCTATGGTGACTATAGACATAAGTGCAGATAGACGCGACGTCCTCTTTTGATTCGGAACACTTCATTTACACTAGAACGGGGAACAAAACATTGTTATACTGGTTTTTACTTAGCACTATGTAGGATGGGATACACTGGGAATCAAGTGTTGAATGTTAAATTTTTTTTGCTGTAGACGAGAGGAACGAAAATTTAATTAAAATTGATTGTTCGAAGAATGATATTCAGGAAGAGATAATGCATGCAGACTGTCGTCCAATTTTCTTTAAAAATAGGTAACTATTATGTATTTAAAAAACAGTTTTGTTGTCCAAATCTTGGTCAGTAATTAATACATATTTTAAACATGGCATATTACATATTATCTTAACTTTAACATTATCAACAACAGTAAACTAAAATCTATTAAAAAAGTAATTAGTTCGTCACAGTTAGATAATGAAAAAAAAATTAGACACGTATTTTTTATTTTTTCGTATAAGAAAACAATACTTAGATAAAACGAATCAAAGTTTAGGAGTGGGGGCTAAAACGTCATTTCTACGTATAAAATGTACATAGAAGTGACGTCACGCGACATTTCAAATCAATATATCGTCGAAACTATTTGTTTCAAAAAAATAAAACATACGTGTCTAATGTTTTAAAATAACCTACCAGACGGACATTAAAATAAAAATTCATCAGTCATCTACCCTATTACTGCACTGCACGGTTGGCGCGGCTTTGATTCCCGCTCTGAGCAGCTCTTTGTGTGATCCACAATTTATTGTTCCGGGTCTGGGTGTCATGTGTATGTGAACTTGTATGTTTGTAAACACACCCACGACACAGGAGAAACTCCTAGAGTATAGCGACGATATTTTAAAGAAAAAAAAACTAACATATAAATCACGATTTCCAAAGTTCTCTTGACAATATCAATGACAAACATATTCCATTTGTGTCCCACACCTTACTTATGCCTCTGAATGAGACTGTACGGAACAAAGCAAGGAGGTTGTTTAATGGGATATCTCTCGCGCCATATTGAAGATTAACTAACCGGCAGATTAATTACAGGTACGTACATACAGACGCCCGCCTCTCATGCATAAGGGTGCAATTTGAAACCTACCAACGGCAAATACCAATGTGACTTTTTCAGAGTTATATGTACTTTCTAAGATTATCTAGACACCACTGACAAACGGTGAAGGAAAACATCGTGAGGAAACCTGGGCTTATAATTTCTAAATAAGTTTGTAATCGCACACCCAATTGAGCAAGCGTGGTGATTAATTCCTTAAACCTTGTACGTGTGAGAAGAGGCTTTGCTCAGCAGTGGCCATTTATAGGCTGTTGATGATGATGACATACATATGTGTGCAACAACTTGTGAGTCTTTCATTTTGTCTTGGGGTCATGAACATATATATCCATCAGTTCCTACTAATAGAATGAATTATCTGTATTTGTCACTTGTTTCTTAGCGTGAAATATAGTATTTTCTTTCTTTCTTTCTATTTTCTGAAAAGTAAAGAGGTTGGTTAATCCAATCAAATCAAATCATATTTATTTACGTGGGGTGAGCCTTTTGCCATATACCGGGCACAATTCCAGACTCCGTGCTACTACTGAGATTTTTAAACTCTGTAACACTGTACCGACCCGGGAATCGAATCTGAGACCCCTTGCAAGGCAGTCGCACTTGTGACCACTCGGCAGTCAGTCATCCGGTATATCTATGCTATCTTGATTCTAATTTATGAATAAACCTATTTAATGTGCAGTATTCTGTTTTACTTTAACGCCACCAACACACGACTATAATCAAGGAACTTGTGAATATTTCTCTGGCAATAATTACAATGCAATAATGCTGAGAGAGCCATGCTTCGGCACGAATGGACCGGCTCGACCGGAATGAATCCACGGCCTCACAGAAAACCGACGTGAAGCAACGCTTGCGTTGTGTTTCGTCGTGTGAGTGAGGTTACCGGAGGCCCAATTACCCTCCCCTTCCCCAATCACCCCAATTCCTAAATCCCCAACGATCCTCAAACTCCTAATCCCCAAAAGGCCGGTAACGCACTTGTAACGCCTCTGGTGTTCTTGGCGTCCATGGGCGACGCCGATTGCTTACCATCCGGTGATCCGTCTGCTCGTTTACCGGTTTATGCCATAAAAAACACACTTAAACAAAAATGTTCACTAACCTATCATCTTCTAGTTTATAGAACATATCTTTCGAGGAACTGTGAATGTAAATCTTCACTAGTGAACTGTTAAAATAACCCGACAGAGCTACGACATAACGTAAAAACAGGAGATACCTACAAGTAAATAAGCCAGTACATAGCCATCACAGAACCAAGTTGTTCAGTAAAAAGTATTACATCGCTAAACTGAAACAAGCTTATGGTGACTTTTTTCAGTATTTCAGCTTGTGCTACACTGAAAGTATGCTATTAAAGATGCAGTATGCTAGTTGAAGCTATAATAATAATAAAAGTTTATTTATTCAGATAACTGAGAGCCATCAAAATAATAGTCAAGAAAGAACACAATCAAATATAGGTAGTCTATATAGGTAGCCGCGGAGAACCTAACGGGTTACCGGGGCTCCGGCTCGAAGTGTAGGAGTAGGAACGGGGTGGTTTTTAGTCAGTAAGAGTCTGACAAAGTCAGTGTGTACCTAATGAATCTAAATAAGTGTGAGAGACAGATTTCGTTTTTAAATTTCTGTTTGTTGTAGTCACGAGAAGATTCTTATGACAGAAAAAAATACTGACTGACTACTGACAGACTCAGAATATAAATAGTGAAAAGTGGGTGTTACATTGTAAGTACAGTGGTATTAAGTGCAGTAGATAATGTGCACCTCTGCCTATCCTTTTGGAGTTAAAAGCGGTGATGTTATGTTATGTAATCATTTAAGTTACAACCGCACGTAATAACTCGAGTATGGATTCCAGTTTTCGCATTAAAAAAACATGTAGGTGACATTTTTGCCTTATCATAGAAATATAGCGACAAATTATTTAGATATCTAAAACGAACAACATAAAGACTAAAATCGCATAAATATATCACAGCTTTTACTGGAACACAAGCTCCAAGTAGCCGTGGACTTTATCAGATTACGTAGACGGCGTTCTACAATCAGGAAATACGTTTTTTAAATGAATTTCATGGAAAATAAAATATATTTTATGCAAGAAATTGTATGACTTTTACGCTTTCTTTCACAGTTTTAAAATTTATGGATGCTAACGTTTTAATTTTTATTCTAAGATGCTAATCTGTAGCTGTCTATGTACATACTACATAAATATACATAAACTAGCTACTTCCGCGCGGTTTCACACGGTCTGCTGAGCTCCTATTGGCCGTAGCGTGATGTTTTATAGCCTATAGCCATCCTCGATAAATGCGCTATCCAACACAAAAATAATTATTCAAATCAAATTTGCAGTTACGGAGATTAGCGCGTTCAAACAAACAAACAAACAAAAAACTAACTCTTCAGCTTTATAATATTAGTATAGGTAAGATAAGATAAGATTCACGCCTGTCTCCAATGCGATATTTCAATACAAAATATTGTCGAGTAGTCTATAATTGGACAATTAAATGGAGGGCTACATTGGACAAAAACAATGATGTTATAAGTTTTAATTCCCTTCCTTTCTCCTCCACGGGTTAAAATAGAAGTTTCATACATACATAACTTCACGCCTGTCTCCCATGGGGGAAGGCAGAGACTATGGAACGCCAATAGCTACGATTCTTACATACCTCTTTCGCTTCATTAACAGTCATCAATATTCTCATGCATGCTCGTCGGTTAAGGGTACTTTTAATTTGGCCCTTCTTTAATATATCGCCAATCTGGTATCTAGTCAGTATATATCTATGGCCGTCTAGGGCGCCCTCTACCGACGGCTCCAGTCATGTCTACACTGTATACTTTTTTCGTTGCTCTACTTTCATCCATCCTTTCTACATGTCCAAACCAGCGTAACATTCCTTTTTCAATCCTTGTCACTACATCATATTTCTCTAATAACGCTATTTTTTACTGGATCACTCAATTTTACTCCACACATACTTCGTTCTGTTAATAGTCCGCTATTTATATGATGGTTGAGCACGGAATCATAAAGTACCTCTACTGTTACTAATATTAATTTCAATCACAAAGGCATGCTTTAATTGATCACTTGTCACTTAATAGCATGTGTGTCCGAATGGTGCTCAAAATTAGCATGCTCATTTCAGCAATGTTTGCGAATATAATAGACAGTTGGCGTTCGATTTTTGAAAACATAAGCATGCTCTATAGAATGAGGTGTTCGATTTTTGAACATTTTATAGCATGCTTAATAGAATGCCTTTTAGCATGCTGTTTTAAAGCATGTGTAACAGTACTTTTAGTTTCTATGCTTGGATCAGAATAAGCATTATTGACTAATTGTACCTTTCCGTGCTAGTTTTGACAGGCACCGCTAACATTATGGCTATGTCGAATCCACAGCTCTACCTCTCTTAAAAACAAACTTGATACAAAGTCAAGTATGAGCTATTTTTATACTTGATTCAGATTCGAAACTATTATTAGAGCTTTTCTCAGTATATTCACGTGATTAACCCGCGATTTTAGTTAATTTAGTATGTCTCACGATAGTTATTATAAAAACATTGATTCATGTTATTTGGATTAAAAGATTGGCCACAGAGAGCTATAAAAAGAGACGAGTGTAACGAAGGTAAGGAGTTGCCCTGCAGTGGGACGACCAAAAAATAAATGACAAAAAAAAAAGTATAGTTAACAGGTTGACGTTGGGCCACCATCTCGCCTGGTGGTAAGCGATGATGCGGCCAACGATAGAGCTGTACCTAAGCGTACACTTTATCCTTTATTTCTATATACCCTAAACAAATTCTCGCACACCCCATAGATTTTCCATTATCAAAGAAAACACCTTCACAACTTGAAAATCTCGACACGTTTTTAATGGATCAATAACGAAAACGTTATGAGTGAGAACCGTTAAACCGTTTTTAGTAAGAAACGTTCAATAACCGTCTCTGTCAATCGACGTATCGCCTGTCTATAATGGATGGCCTGTCGGTACCAAGCGACGGGTTAATCTATTAGACTGTTTCCATTGATGTACGGTGTTTTTGTTTTATTTATTTATTGCAAAATGTACATACATAGCGGTATTATACCTACTACTAGTACAGTACATCACCCTATTAGGGCGCAGCAATTTAACTTAACTATATCTATCTATATCTATATTCTATATACATATAATAAAATTGTAGAAAAGTGCTGTCTGTACATTGAAAATAAAAATAAAAAAAATAGCAGGGGTTATTGTTATGTCGATGTCGAACCCAAAAATGTAATTAACTTTTTTATGTCTGTTTGTCTGTTTGTCTGTTTGTCTGTTCACGCTAAACTCAGAAACGGCTGATCCGAGTTGGATGCGGTTTTCACGAATATATTGTGGTATGCTTCAGTTATGCTTTAGTGTTTGTTTCATGTCAATCGGTTCATAAATAAAAAAGTTATGTCAAATTAAAGAATCACGTCGTGAGTATATATTATTTAAAAAAAAAGCTGCTCATAGTCACTATTCCACGTGAACGAAGTCGCGGGCACAGCTAGTAAATAATATGTAAATAATCATCTAATATATTATGTACTTATTCTATTCATTATTAACTTAATTACTCACTATATAACTTTTGCAAAATAAATTGCCTCCGGTAACCTCACACGACGAAACACAACACAATGTTGTTTCACGTCTGTCTTTTGCGAGGCCGTGGTATCACTCCGGTCGAGCTGGCCCATTCGTGTCGACGCATGGCTCTCCTACACTTGTACCAAGATAAACTATTACTACTACCCGCAGAAAGAGTAAGGATGGAGACTAATGCAATCTGCATTGTATCGCATGACTTCCTATTGCTGAACCGAAACAAATGGTAAATGGTAGAGACACTGATGATCAAGCATCTTTACTTACAAATTTCATAGACATTGTATGAATATAACATAACATCACGCCTTTTTATCCCCGTCAGGGGATTACGGCACTTACCTAGTGCCCCTGTACAATGTAACACCCATTTTTCACTATTTATATTATGAGTCCCATGTAATAGAGGGTGAACCTATTGCCATATACCGGTCACAATTCCAGACTCTGTACTACTACTGAGATTTTTTTTAAAAACGCACTAATACATTGCTCGACCCGGGAATCGAACTCGAGACTCCTTGTCCTGCAGTTCCACATGCGACCACTCGGCCAACGAGTGCATCTGATGAACATAACATAACATAACATCACGCCTTTTATCCCCGAAGGGGTAGGCAGAGGTGCACATTATACCACTGTACAATGTAACACCCATTTTTCACTATTTATATTATGAGTCCCATGTAATAGGGCGTGAGATTATTGCCATATACCGATCACAATTCCAGACTCCGTACTACTATTGAGATTTTTTTTAAAACACACTAATACATTGCTCGACCCGAGACTCCTTGCCCTGCAGTCGCACCTGCGACCATTTGACTAACGGGGCAATTAGGCAATAGACAAATATATAAACATTTTTATTAGACACATAATTAATCTACACTATACAATTACAATTGTTGTTACTTCCACATGCGACCACTCGGCCAACGAATGCATCTGATGAACATAACATAATAATATTATTAAAAAAAAATTAAAAAAAATCGTGATTCAAAACAATGGAAACGTCCATCGTTTCTGTTGATCACATCTTCAAAAGGGGTTAATGATACTATCATTTTTCACAGCCCCGATGTGTGATGATAAACTGTTGCAAGTTTATATTGAATTTCTTTCGAGAGTCCATTTTGAGAGGAGCTCATTTGGCACGAAGTACTTTGCATAGGAACGTGCAAATTGATTCGGTTTGAAGTATGTAAAAGGAATCTTGCATAGCAAAATAAATTTTGATTATAAAATATGATTACTGTTTTTTATGAATATGATATTTGAGCAGTGATTGTAGACTTCTCTTCTTTTTAAACTGATGAGCACTAAGCCTGCAGGATTGGACCCCATAAAAAGGTAGTAGCAACACAGCATTCCAAATTTAATTTAACTTTGCTCAACCCGGAATCAAAACCCTTTCCCATCAGTAGCACTTGCGACCACATGTCCAACGAGGCAAACTATATGTAAGTTATATTTTGTACTAGCTTCTGCCAGCGGCTTCGCCCGCGGTCCCAGAGGTAAAATGCCTATGTATCACTTCAGACCATAATCTACCTCTGTTCCGAATTTCATTCCGGTCCCTTCAGTTATTTTAATATGACTGAGTAACAAACATACACATAAACTCACATATTTTCATTTATAATAGCGAATCTCAACCATTGGCGTTTCGGTTACAGCGTAAAGTCTATGAATGAGTATTGTAAACGTTAGAGTAGACAAATACAATCAGAAATCACCGAATTGCTAAGCTATTGGGAGTTTCACGTGTTATTGTGAGTCAACCATAAAAGATAGACATATGCTGTCGAGAAATATTTTTTATATAATTTTAAGGAGAATATTTCCGTCATACATGATTTCTATGTAGCTTTAACCTATAAGCCTGCACACGCGACGGAAGCTTAAAAAATGGAGTAACTTCTTCCGTTTTCCCAATATTTCCCTTCACTGCTCTGCTCCTATTGATCGTAGCGTAATGAAAAGTATACTATAACCTGCCCAAGAGTATGAAGAATAATTGTGCCAAATTTCGTTAAAATCCGTCGAGTAGTTTTTGTTTCCATAACGAACATACAGACAGACAGACAGACAGACAAAAATTTTACTGATTGCATTTTTGGCATCAGTGGCGATCTCTAACCACACCTTGATAGTTATTTTTTAAATATATTTTATGTACAGAATTGTACCTACTCTCTACAGATTTATTATAAGTATAGAAAATTTCGTTAAAATCCGTCGAGTAGTTTTTGTTTCCATAACGAACATACAGACAGACAGACAGACAAAAATTTTACTGATTGCATTTTTGGCATCAGTGGCGATCTCTAACCACACCTTGATAGTTATTTTTTAAATATATTTTATGTACAGAATTGTACTCTCTACAGATTTATTATAAGTATAGATAATATCTACTGAAGAAAGTAGTAGTAGAAATGTAACTTCAAATTCGTAAAACTCATTAATGTCACGTAGAACTCAAAAAAAAAGTAATTTCTTAATTGATCCTTAATCAAAAATAAATTATTTCGACTGTTCCATACAATAAAATGTTAAAAAATAATCACACTTACATTAATTGATTTTATAACCAACTTAATTTTAGTATTTTTCCAACTATTTTGTAAGAAATAAGCATAAATAAGTACGTTTTTTAAAAAATTTCGTCTCGTAAAAAATTTTATATAGAAAACTGTCGTTTTTGACAGTTCGAAAAAACTATTGAATTTGACTAGTTGGCAAGTACGCAATTTAAATGGCAGTTGCACGTGCCGTTTTGTGGCAAATTAGTGTTTTTTTCCAATTTTAATATTCAATAGACTAATCACTTAAAAGTGAATATAAAGTTAAAAATATATATCGATATCAAATAATAAACTAAAGCACTTTCATAAATGAGTGAATCTATAATAAAAGTTTTATAACGCCTTTGTTTTACGATTGCTCCGTTTGTCGAGTGTTTGCAAGTGCGACTGCCGGCATATAACACCCACTTTTCACTATTTATATTATGAGTCCCGTGTAATAGGGGGTGAGCCTATTGACATATACCGGGCACAGTTTCAGACACGGATTTTTTTAAACCCCAGTAATTCTTTGCCCGACCTGGCAACAGAACCCAAGACCCTTGCCCAGCAGTCGCACATGCGACCACTCGGTCAAGTGATAAGGTTATAATGTTAAACAGTAAAGTAAATACCACTTCAATAAATGAACGTAACTATAAAACTTGTATGGTATAACGCCTTTTGTTTCACGTGTCACGCTCACAATCTGCTAAGCAAGCAATTCTGAGATTAAATTCTTCGTATCCGGGTCGCTACTAGCTATATAAAAACTTAGGAGTGACAGGGACTTCGTACTCTTTGTCGCTGTCGAGATATCTTCGAGTAATTATCGAGTATTTAAAACAACAATACATGCTAATTGTTCAAGACATGTTAACTTCATAAATTTGGCTAGTAAAACGCATTTGGGTGTAAGTTTGGGTAATCGGGGATGCCATTAATTACCGCATTGCCACGTCGTCGCGTGCGCTTGGGGTAGCTCGAGTGTCAGTCAATGCAAATATGTCATCATTGATAACATCAACTTGACAAGGTGTTGAGAGTCGACAAATACCATCGACAAATATATATTTTTTTATTTTTATCATAGACTTAATTTTATATAATAATTACTACCATATTAATATTTACTTATTAATTTTTTATTATTATTGTAGTAACGGGCTAGTGCTGAAAATCAGCGCCGCGACTCAGTTACCGCTCTCGAGTCACGGCATTTCAGCTGGGCACTTGGCCTTTTTGCGCCCTGCACACTTTTACCATTTTTGTCATTGTATAACTATTCTTTTTGTTTTTAATTTGTTACGCTGCAAATAAACAATTTTTCTTTCTTCTTTCTAATTCCAAGGACGGTGAGAAAAGACGCCCATCCGTTTTTGACGTCCTTGTATAATCCACTGGTGAACTATAGGCCTCCTTTACGAAATAATCTCTTGTATAAAAAAGGGTTCGCTATAACCTCCAAGCTTAGCAAGCAGGACGGAGATTTTTGTAATAACTATCGCGAGACATACTAAATTAACTATAAATCGCGGGTTACTCATGTAAATATACTGAGAAGCTCTACTAGTTTCTAACCACAGAGGGGTTCTTCCTCCGGACTTGTCGAACCCGGAATCCAACCCATTACCCGCGCCGCTGGTGAACGTACCGTGCGCTTCAACATCGTCCAGCGACATTGCCGAGACCGCGCACGCTGCTTATGAGGAAGAACCTCTCTGTAGTTCGAAACTAGTAGTGCTTTTCTCAGTATATTCACGTGAGTAACCCGTGATTTTTAGTTAATTTAGGGTGGAGATTGTAGTTTAAACCAACTACAATCAGAAAGCGCTACTGAGCCGTCTGTATTAAATTATGCAAGTCCTAGTCAGCTCTTACGACGAGAAATGCAGCATTGGTAACAAATGTTTTGTACTTCGTTATCACCAAAAGGCACTATTTCATTTGCTTGCTTTAAATATTGTATTCCTATCAAACGGTAATACATCGCAGTTTTGTCCAAAGTGATTCGACTTCGTAATCCCACAGTAGGGGTAAATTCAGTATGTCACAGAGTAATTGATGTTCTGTCGCAGTCCCCTGCTCTGTGAAGCAGCAGATATTGCGATAAGCCCCTCAAGATTGTAAATATTTTAATGGGGTGCCATTTGATCAATTTGATTTATATATTTTTTCTCTTTAGTGAAGAGAATTGCTTGTTTATAGGTCAAGGGTGTTGTAAAAACGTATTCTTAAATAAAAGTAGGATCGTGTTCAAGTGTGTTGTTATCCTTTTCCAAAAGATAATCGTCTGAAAACGGTATCTTTTTTTATAGACTAGGAGGCAAACGAGCGGACGACCGGATCATCTGATGGTAAGCGATTAGCGCCCCCAATAGACATCCTTTTTCAGATAGATTTAAACTTTATTGTGTACCAAGTAAGTAAAAAATCATAATTTAAAATGACTGCCTCATTGGCCGAGTGGTCGCAAGTGCGACTGCCGGGCAAGGGGTCTCGGGTTCGATTCCCATGTCGGGCAAAGTATTACTGGGTTTTTCAAAAAATTCACAGTAGTAGCACTGAGTCTGGAATTGTGCCCGGTATATGGCAATAGGCTCACCCCTATTACATGGGACTTTATAACATAAATAGTGAAAAGTGGGTGTTAAATTGTACAGTGGCATAATGTACACCTCTGCCTACCCATTCGGGGATAAAAGGCGTGATGTTATGTTATGTTTACAATGAATACGAAGAATACAAAGGCGGCCTTATCGCTAAAAGCGATATCTACCAGTCAACCTTTGAATCAATGGAACGTTGATCAATTTGATTTTGATAGTGAAGCTCCTGCACCTAGCACTTTATTAACTATAAAAATCGCGGGTTACTCACGTATGTATGTACAGTCACGTGAATAACTCGCGATAGAAATAGAGCACAAATATGAAGATTAGTCCGTATAATTACCAAAATCCCTGCTAAATTTACGAAAATGACCCATTTGATCTATGGAACCGAATCGTGATATCTCACTGTGGGCCTTATAAAGAAGCTCAAGGCTCAGCGCGCTATGGAAGCAGCTATGCTCGGAGTTTCTTTGCGAGATCGGATAAAAAAGGAGGAAATCTGCAAACGAACAAAGGTCGCCGACATAGCCCAGCGGATTCGCAAGTTGAAGTGGCAGTGGGCAGGGCACATAGCGCGGAGAACCGACGGCCGCTGGGGCAGAAAGGTTTTCGAGTGGAGGCCACGTACCGGCAAGCACAGCGTAGGACGTCCATCCGCAAGGTGGACAGACGACCTGATTAAGGTCGCAGGGAGCCACTGGATTCATGTCGCTTCTAAATGGCCTATCTGGAAGTCATTGGGGGAGGCCTATGTTCAGCAGTAGACGTCCTATGGCTGATATGATAATGATGATATCATGACCCCTTCAAATCTTGAATCGCAGAATTATTCTTACTAAAATCTCCAACTAAACGAACCTCTTTTAAAAACCAAACTACATAACACCTCTATATAAAAATAAGAATGCTAGATACCATAGCATTCATCCCTTGACGGTGGTAATTAGCAAATTGTAGCCTCGTAACTTATTATCAAGTTACGTCAGTACTCCGGCCCGTCTAGCGGCAATTTGTGGGAATTATGTCGCACTAGTTGAAGTTTGTGGTTGTGCTTGGGATTTATTTGGAATAAAAAGTGTGTAAAGATTTGAAGTACCGGTTTCGTAGACTCACGGCGCGTTTTTTTCCCGCGCCCGACCGACGTAGAATACTGATATGTTTGTATGTAAAAAAAATCAAAGCAAATTTTCACGACGCCATTTACATCCGCGGCGGTAGCGATTGTTTGCGGCTGTCGCTGCACCGGAGGGCGCGCCGGTGGAGGCTAGCACCCGCGCGTTCTGCGATCGGCTGAAGGGCGATAGCAATGGGACGGCCGGTCTGGAACTCAACTGATTATTTAACCGCCCGCTCGTCTTGATCAACCGCCAAGTTTGCGGGCGATAATCGTAACCGCGGCAAAAATGGGCTTACTTGTGACTTGAAAAGTCATCCTTCATTCCGCCACCACGGTAGGCGCGGGAGAAGATCGCGCCGTCAGTCCTAAGCCTTACAGCCTAGTTTTGGACTCTAAGGTTAAAGACTCACTTACTACCCTGATATTCAAATTCAAATACATTTAATCGTTTGCACACATGGGTCCATAATATAGGTATTAACAAAATATACAGTTTCTCCATACTTTGCCTTCACATGGCGTGCAAAGATACATATAAAAAATTATATAATAAAATTAGGTACATTAAGTTTACGATCATAGAAAGAATTGTTCAAGAAAAAACAAAATAAACAAACAAAACGATCTTCAACAACAATAAACCGAACTCAAAATACTCGTAAGCTTTTTGAGTAACGTGATTGCTAATGCAATTGTCGAAAATTGTTAGTGGTGTGCGAACAAACTCAATTTTCGGGTTTTATAATGCCCTAATTGGTTTCGTGTGACGTTAATAAGGATCCCGGCACCATCTGACGGCCGCTTTCCTAATCATTTTCTGTGTAATTTGACGTTTCAAGAACTTTTTTTGTTTAGATAATGGATGGTATTTTTCTTTTTTGATATTTTTTTCTATGTAGGGTTTATAGTAATGAATTGTTTTTTGGAAAGATTTTGATAGATTATAATGTAAAATTAATTAATGGCATATGATATGGGCTTCTTGACTCCCTCGTTGGCCGAGTGGTCGTATGTTCGACTGCCGGGCAAGGGGTCTCGGGTTCGATTTCCGGGTCGGGCAAAGTATTACTGGGTTTTTTAAATATTCTCAGTAGGAGCACAGAGACTGGAATTGTGCCCGGAATATGGTAATAGGCTCACCCCCTATTACATGGGACTCATAACATAAATAGTGAAAAGTGGGTGTTACATTGTACAGTGGTATAATGTGCACCCCTGCCTACCCCTTCGGGGATAAAAGGCGTGATGTTATGTTATGATATGGTCTTATTATCATCAGGAATTTGATTGGGGCATAGAAAAAGAGTTTTAGCTTATATGTAACCAGTTGTTCAGTGCAATAACGAGTTACTCAAGCAGAGACAAAAATACAAAAAATAATTTTATTTTTACACATCAACGGAATTTACAAACATGATGGAATTAAAATTAAATGAAGTATTATGGCACGAAAATATAACTTTAAACATAATAGATGACAAGAGGTAAATTATTTTGAACAAATGCTAATATTTACAAATGATATGAGAATGATTTGAGACTTTAGAAGTCATGTTCTATAGCGCCATGGATTTGAACGTCAGGTTTGTGATGCCCAAACTCCTTCTGGAAACTTCCTCCAGTGACAAATCTGGTGTTCTTATCCAGTTTCCATACTCCATCACCATTGAGGGACATCTGTAATAAGAAGATGCTTAATTTACTTTTATTTTTGTGTACACTCTTTTTGACTCAGACACCTTTATCATCAACAGCCTATAAATGCCCACTGCTGAGCAAAGCCTCTTCTCACACGGAGAAGGTTAGAGCATTAATCACCACGCTTGCTCAATTGGCGATTTCAAACTTATAATTAGAAATTATAAGTCCAGGTTTCCTCACGATGTTTTTCCTTCACCGTGTGTCAGTGGTGTCTAAATAATCTTAGAAAGTACATATAACTCGGAAAAAGTCACATTGGTACTTGCCGTTGGTAGGTTTCGAACCCGCACCCTCATGCATGAGAAGTGGGCGTCTTAAACCTCCGGGCCACCACGACGTTATGGTATTTTATTGTTTTAATATGGACATAGGCGAGGACGTTTATAAAAAGGCGAACGTAATGTCACTGCTCGACTGCCTCGTTGGCCGAGTAGTCGCAAGTGCGACTGCCGGGCAAGGGGTCTCGGGTTCGATTTCCGGGTCGGACAAAGTACTACTGGGTTTTTAAAAAAAAATTTCAGTAGTAGCACGGATTTTGGAATTGTGCCCGGTATATGGCAATAGGCTCACCCCCTATTACATGGGACTCATAGCATAAATATTGACGTGGGTGTTACATTGTACAGTAGCATTAAGTACCGTAATGTGCACCTCTGCCTACCCATTCGGGGATAAAATAAAATAGTATGTCAATATCAAATATCAATTATCTTTTAACCAATATACTACGTCAGCCCCATCGTTGCCCAAACATATCTATCTAAAACATTTTAAATTAACTAAAAAATTATTAGAAATATCAAATACCATCGGGACATGACTGTTGCAACATCCTTACAATAGATCATGCTGCATTGCTTAAAGGTTCTTACAAAATACTAGAAAAAGATCCCAAATTGTAAGTTTTTATATTAAAATCTTGCATCAGTGAGTCCTTCGCCACTTTAAATTTAACACACCAAATACTTAGCTTAGAAAATAATTCTACTTACACCACTTCCACCGCCAATCTGCTTGTGGACATCCAGAGCAGCCCTAGCGTTGTCATTGGACCAGTGCAGTTGACCACCGAGGTTGGTGCTGTCTCCGTTAGCACCGAGCACTCGAGAGCCATAAGCTTGGCCTTGAAGATGTCCACGGTGATCGTTAAAGATGTCCTGCTTATAACCTCCACGACCCTGTGGACAAATACAAATATTTAACTCATATACTTAATGTTACACCTTGTTGGCTGAGTTCGTACATTAACAACAGCCTCGTTGAGGGGTCTCGGGTTCGATTCCTGAGTCGGGCAAAGTATTACCGGGTTTTTAAAAAAATATCAGTAGTAGCACGGAGTTTGGAATTGTGCCCGGTATATGATAATAGGCTCACCTACTCTTACATGGGATTCATAACATAAACAGTGATAAGTGAGTACCTACCCCTTCGGGGATAAAAGGCGTGATGTTATGTTATGTTAATGTTACAATATTAATACAATTATATTGGGACAGACAGAATTGTGGTGGTGGCCCGGCAAGGCAAGTACGGCAAGTACCAATGTGACTCTTCCGAGTTATATGTACTCTCGAAGATTATTTAGACACCACTGACATATGGTGAAGTAAAATATTGTGAGGAAACCTGGGCCTTTGGTCATTAGTGGCCATTTATAGGCTGTTGATGTGAAGTATAAGCTTACAATCCACGCCTTTTTTTGATGCCAGCAGAATATATATTTTATTCGAAGTAACTCCCATTTTTCGCCATCTATATTATGAATCCGAAAACATTTGTTTGCAAAACTTTTTGTTAAATGTTCTGTCTAAGTCTGTTTAGACACCAATAACATACTTTGATAAATTCAAATTATAAGTTTGAAATCGCCAATTTATTGTAAGCGTTGTGATTAATACCCACTCAATCTTCAAGTGAGAAGAGATTGCCCTTCTGTGGGGAATCTACAGGCTAAAGATAATGAAGATAGATACTTACGAATAAAGAATCGTCCGTGCTCCCCAAAGTACCGAAGATCTGGCCTCTTCCAGCGTTGCGGTGCCATGTCAGATCCCTTGGCTGACGTACTGACTTAGAGTACGGGTTAAAATCTGGGTGGGTTTCCAGATAGCCGGGTGGGATGTACACCATGGCATAGGTGCAAGCTAATAAAGCAGCGAAGCAGAGTACGATGGCGGCCTGCATTTTGATCTGAAATTAAAAAAAAATACGGTTTTTGGGTTATGATTAAGTCCCGAGTTATTCAAACTTGTTACCACATTAAAGTTAAAGTCAAAGTATATATTTTAATTAAATCATTAAATCATTGGTACTTTTGAAACGTCAACAAATACATAATGAATAATAGTATTTCAGGTAGTCCGTCAGTAAAGCTAGGTGTTCATTCCAAAATGTAGATTCGAATGGAGAAGAACGAGCCACTTATAATGAAACTATATATATAAATATAGTTTAACAATGAAACTATATATACAGATAACAACCGATAGTGGAGTATAAAAACCAACTAAAAAATTAGCATAACAAAATAATCTTGCGCTTTGTGTATTTAACGCCATCTAGTATATTTACCGCGTACTATTTCAAAATATAGCGGCTACTCTCGAATTTATTCTTATCACTAACTAAATAAACAACATATGTAATAATAAAATTATATACAGATAATCCATTACGTGTATATTTAACTTCTAATATTCAATGTCAGACCAAATTTCAAGATTTATTGACCCAACTCATTATCAACATTCATTACATTTTAAATAGGTACTAAATTGAATTAAAAACTTACTTGGTTTAGAAGCTAGGTAGTTCTTCTCACAAGGTAACGTAAGGAACTGTGCCTTCAACCATCCAGACCCGATTATTTATACTCGTCTTAGTACCTGAGGTGAAATCCCGAAGCCGAAGATACCGGGGAATCTTTTTGAAATGATGCGTCATACATATAGTACATACATTGTTTTACAATCTTTGTTAAATGAGGATAAAAGTGTTCGTTTATTTATTTTCAGACTATTATAATTGACATAATAAATTGTAATAGGTATGTTTCGGGGATGTTATTCCCCGATCGCAGGGAGTCGTTAGAAAGATGATCAGTTCAAATCAAACCAACTGATGTAGAAGTGATTCGAGGAGATGTATTCGATGTTTTGTATGAAGAAGAAGTTTTTTTTAATAATGATGATGATTCCCCAATTCCTATATACCATAATGGGGATGATGACAGGGTGTGAAAATTAAAAATCTAATTAGTCCGTAAGTTAGGTAATGAAAAAACATTAGACACGTATTTTTTTTATTTTGTCCTATAATAAAACAAAACTTAGATAAAACGATTCAAAGTTTAGGATTGGGGGCTAAAACGTCATTTTTACGTATAAAATGTACATTGAAATGACGTCACGCGACATTTCAAATCAATATATCGTCGAAAGTATTCATTTCTGTAAAAAATATGTGACTAATGATTTAAAATAATCTACCAGACGGACATTAAGACGTGACATTAAGAATCTGGTTCAAAAGACGTGTAATTGTTAATTTACTGAATGACTTGTGTAATAGTATGTTGTACCTACATAGTAAAGAGAAAAAATATTGTGAGTATTATAAAATTGTAATTCAAAGACTTAATATAGGTGCTTTGCCTGCATAGTCGTTTTTGTTTTATGTTCCTTGTAAACTGACTGTGTCTGTTTTATAATGACTGTATGCTTTTTTATGGATGTGAATGATGAATGTCGTGGTGGCCCGGAGGTTTAAGACGCCCACTTCTCATGCATGAGGGTGCGGGTTCGAAACCTACCAACGGCAAGTACCAATGTGACTCTTTTTCCGAGTTATATGTACTTTCTAAGATTATTTAGACACCACTGACAAACGGTGAAGGAAAAACATCGTGAGGAAACCTGGACTTATAATTTCTAATTATAAGTTTGAAATCGCCAACCCGCATTGAGCAAGCGTGGTGATTAATGCTCTAACCTTCTCCGTGTGAGAAGAGGCTTTGCTCAGCAGTGGGCATTTATAGGCTGTTGATGATGATGATGCTTTTTTATAGCATAAACCGGTAAACGAGCAGACGGATCACCTGATGGTAAGCAATTAACGCCGCCCATGGACACCCATTGCTGATAGAGGCTCTGTTTTTTTTTTGCTTACGCTAGATTTGTAATTATGTTGCGTTTAAATAAATATCGTGATTTATGTATAAGAATTCTGACAAGTGAGACGACAAACACAAAACTTAAGTGTGGGAGAGCCATGCTTCGGCACGAATGGGCCGGCTCGACCGGAGTGATACCACGGCGTCAGAGAAAACCGACGTGAAGTAACGCTTGCGTTGTGTTTCGTCGTGTGAATGAGGTTACCGGTGGCCCAATTACCCTCCCCTTCCCCAACCTCCCCAATTCCTGAATCCCCAACGATCTTTACGCGATAAATATTGCTTCAGTTTTATGGGTAAATAATACCCGGTTTTCTAGTCCAATCAGCATTATAAGTTACAGTATCGTTTTAAGTCAAAGACAATGATTTTATTTCTTTTCGGAATTTACTATTTTCTGTGATTATACGGCAATAGACTTACCCGCTATTACATGGAACTCATAACATAAATAGTGAAAATGGGTATTACACATCGTGAGGAAACCTGGGCTTATAATTTCTAATTATAAGTTTGTAATCGCCAACCCGCATTGTGCAAGCGTGGTGATAAATGCATAAACCTTCTCCGTATGAGAAGAGGCTTTGCTCAGCAGTGGGCATTTATACGCTGTTGATGATGATGATGATAGCAAATGCGACTAACACGCCTTGCACGCATGTGCGAGGGCCCTTAGGATAGGAAGGATGGGATAATGTATCAATGAGATTGTAAATCCATATTATTTTAAGAAGCAACGATGGAGTTTCTTACTCGTTCTTCTCCATTCGAAACTACACTTTGGAACGAGTGCCTAGCTTCACTGACAGACAGACAGATGGATTATTCAATTACATTTGTGACGTTTCAAAAGTGCCTAATTACCTCCTTTTAACTCACTTTTCACACAAAGTAATTATTTGTAGAGGTATATGTAAATTTATGAAAGGAAATGAGATCAAAATGTGACGGTGTCCAATGATGTATATTAATATCTGTCTATATTGTGTATGTTTCCCAACTATTTTTTACACCACTGTATATATACAATGAAATAGTTGATAATGTTTATGTTTACTAACCCAATTGTTTTGTCCTTTCAGCTACTAACAACTAAAAACTACCGCAAAGTTAAGTTCGACGGTCCAATAATTTTGCCGTCACCACTCGACACTGGCAGTATAGTCGACAACACCATTTTGGAGACTCAGTTGCCAAAGAAGAAAAAAAACAAAATGTTGAAATAAATGCTTTGACTTTGACTTTCTTGGAATGGTTCTCATTTTTATCACTTAAACTTAAGACACATTTTCCAAAACATAATCGTATATTAACATAATTATTATAGCAATGAATAATTTTTATTTCTCTCATTAATTACGCATAATTTTATTATGTTAAAAGGAGCGACATTTCGCAGAGATCCATTATAGAAATTAAGTAAAATTTTTGTCTTTTTAGAATAGTCTTTTTTTATTATTAATTTTAATGTTTTGTTTTTTCTTTCCTTATTACTCAGAGTGGAGTATACTTTCGTTCTGTTCATTAGGAAGGTAGGTAGCTTTATTAACTATTCATTAATACTTGACGTAAGACGGAAGGTGGACAAATATGTATATTAAGGCATTCAAGTATTTGTTACTTTTCTTAAAACCGTAGCCGTACCATACACTACGATTGGCACACCTCGACCAAAGTGATACCACGGCCTTATAGAAAAATCGGCGTGAAACGACGCTTGTGCTGATTTTAGCCATGTAAGCTAGGTTCCCGGAGGCCCAATCTTTCCTCTTTCTTAAATAGTCACAACATGAATAACAGTAATTGCTGGCGAATCTGCAACAATCCTCAAATTCCTAATTTCCGAAAGGCCTCAAACTTCTAAATCCCTAAATCCCAAATAATTCCTTAAATTCCTAATCCCCAAAAGGCCTGGTGTTCCAAGTGTACATAGCAATGCCGATTACTTACCATCAGGTGATCTTTCTGTTGGCTTACCCCATAAAAACCCTCAAATTGGAAATCGGTAGAAAAAAATACAATTTTAAATTTAAACTGACATCCAACTACATTTTACTCTTAACAGAATTCTATCCAGTTTTCGAACCAAGTAAGTTACCTACTTACTCAAGTCTTATATAGAATTTTAAAATCTTAAAAGATGTATTGACTTTCTAAGTTCGTGTTTCTAAATGGACGTCTTCACTTGAATTGAAAAGCGCTGAAAAATGGCTGAAACTGAGAACGCAATTGACTTAGTGAAGCGATGTGTTTTGTGAAAAGAATTTTCAGGATAAAATTATTTCTAACTAGCAGCCCGTCCCGGCTTCGCACGGGGTAGACAATTTTTTATTTTTGGAAATTTGGATTGTTGTAGTGACATAACTACAATAGTTGGACATATGCTACCGCGGAGTTTTTTGTAGACATTATGATGTTCTTCAATATTGTTGTACATTATTTTGTTCTATCGCTATTAGTTTCGGCAGCGCATTCGACGAAAGACATTTTAAGACTCATTTTTCTACACCTTAGGTTACATTGTTCAAATTTTACCAAGGATCCCTATTTTTTATCAAAATGAAATGTAACCTATGTCCAATTGGAAGAATGTAGCATTCTATTGGTGAAAGAGTTTTTCAAATCGGCCCAGTACTTTTTGAGCCTATTCATTACAAACATACAAAAATAGGTACAAATCTTTCTCTTTATAATATTAGTATAGATATTGATATATTTTGGAATTAGGGGGAAATTTTATGCTTATCAATATTATTATTATTTATTCGGGTTACTCACCTACATAACTGGTTGACGAGGAACTCGACTAGTTTCAAGCCATGCTAGTTACTTACTGCTAGCAACATTTAGTATTGTGTGTGTCTGTGAATGACGCTGATCACACTGAGACACCTCTGAGAAACAAGTTTTGACCATTTGCTCATAGTGTTATTCGTCGTCTGTCACACATAAAAACTAGAATCTTATAGCAGTATAGCATATTCCTAAACTTACATTTAAAAGCTATTATGCAAAAAACACTAAAAGTGTATTAAAAAAACTATGTTTTATAATAAAACAGCACAAGTTGAGAGTAAGCAGACAGTGATAGTTAAGTGCTTAATGTATCCGTGGAGAGGCAGTCGCCGCGCTTGGAAATTGAAATTGTTTAAGGTGCTGTTTCTTTAGAGCGATTTCTTTTAATCCATATCTATATTTCTCGTTCCTTCTGGTGTCAGAAAACATGTATTGTGTTTGTCGGTGTTGGTTGTCAATAATTTACAACATCTATGAGAGATATTTTGTGTGTGGAACTAATAAAAAATGTGAACATGAACGTGTTATAACTCCTAATGTATGTCAATGACAGGTGATAGATGGTGTATGCTTTCCAATCTGATATTTAAAACTCAATGACACGAAAAAGTGTTAAAAAGTGGAAAAATATAGTTGCAAATTCATAATAAGAATTTAGATTTTAGTTCTGGCTTCACTTATATGACTTTATTTCGCATAATAATGTTTTTATGAAGAATTTCTTTCTATATACAATCAGCACACACGATAGAATGACAAACCATAAAAGTCGAAACGAAACCAAACTAGAAACAACACCGCAAAACCCTTACAATGTCAAACAGAAACTACAACAATGCACTTGTATAAAAAATTTCATTAAACCATATTACCAAGCAGGAACTTCATAAAACTGCGGCACGTCGCAATTCATTTTTACTCGCAAAAAAAGTCGCCGCAGCGAAACCAACCCGTAAACAAAGTCTACTTTATGAGAGTTATTCAGTTTTAATATTTCGCCAGCGAAATAAGCTCTAATGGCGACCGTTTATGATAAAACCTTTCATTAGAATATTTTAAATGTTTATCTTTGGAGAACTTCTATATGAGAGGTACACTGATGGATTAGAGAAAGAGAAAGAGGTTTTTATTGTTTTTATCAATCACGAGGATTTTGTTTTTACTACGAATTTGAAAAGAGAAAGAAATACAAAGACAAACTGGGTTGGTTCAGTTAACGAAAACCAACGTGAAACAACACTTACGTTTTGTTACGTCGTTTAAGTGAGGTTACCGGAGGCCCAATTACCCTGTTCCTCCTTCCCTAATCCCTGAATCCCCAACTATCCTAATTCCTAATCCCCAAAAGGCCGGTAACGTACTTGTACCGCTTCTGATGGTCCAGGAGTTCATAGGCGACGCTGATTGCTTTACATCAGGTGATACGTCTGCTCGTTTACCGACTTATTACATAAAAACGAAAAAAAAAGAACGAAAGAAAGAAAAAAGTTTATTTGCATCGTTACAAGAATTAAAAAAACAACAAACATAGTTAAAAAAAACTGAAAAGTGTACACGGTCCAAAACCGCAGTGGTCGTATAAATTGTGATAAAATTAATTCGAATACATGGCTAACCTATTCACGTAATTATTAGATGGTGCTCGACTAGTTTCAAGACACGACCGGGGCTTATAATCATACGCAGCAATTCAAGCTTTCGTCGACGCGTAGCTAAATTAATGACGGTTATGCAAAATTCTTTTTAAACAACAGAAACCTATCGAAATACAGACATCTTAAAATATCTTTTCAAGCATCGCTGGCACAATAAATAAGTAACAAGAAGAAAACGAGGCCATTAAGCGCTGAGCGATCTTTCACTTATTACGAAGTGTTTTAATAACAAATTGCTACCAAATTTAGTCCAGATATTATATTTAATGTAACGGCCATACTTATTGCCTTTAAAATTTATCGCCAGTAATTTTTAATATCTACTTTCTGTGGCTATTTTTAGAGTTTATTTTGCTTTATTTTTTTTATTGGCTGGCGAATTATTGTTATATGACTGACTAGTGACCCGCCCCGGCTTCGCATGAGAATGTCATAGAATATCCTTACAGACAACGTTGACAGCTGTTTTGTCATAAGACGATTAAGGTGAACAATACTGTAGTATATTATTTTGGTCTATCTCGTAGGGTACAGCCAGCATTTTCAAAATCAGCTCAAAAAAACGTCCTTCTTTACGACATCATATTAGAAACATCTAAATTTATCACTGTTTCTCTAATATATTATGCATGTATTATACATAATATAAAGCTTCCTTAAGAATCACCCTATCTATTAAAAAATCACATCAAAATCCGTTGTGTAGTTTTAAAGATCTAAGCATACATAGGGACAGACAGACGGTGAATAGCGACTTTATTTTATACTAAGTAGTGAAGATTGTAAATTGATTACTTATTCTTAATTGTTTGGTGTGATTACTAAATTTTATCTTACGTAATATTTAGTACATTCAATATTATTCATTCAATAAAAAATTGTTTATGGTAAAATGTCACTTGAAATGTAAACGACAAACGTATCTTTGCTGTGCATCTATAAGTACTATAATTCTTTAATTAATATTCCTAAAAATCTAAAAGCAACAAATTTCAATAAAATTATAAAAGTATTGTGTCGTGTGTTTGTGACTTACTGATTATGCCTCCAATAATTAGGCGGTACGAAGTTCGCCCAGGTCAGCAACTCAAATCCTAACCTAATCCTTCATACCTTCGACACAAAAACATAATTAAATTCAAACCCACATAACTAAATACGGCACCCAACTGCTCTAAAACCCGCAACGTTGCGAACACACACAGCGTAGTATTCTCTATGTAAACACTAGATCTCTGAGCTATGTCCTACTTCCACGCTCGCCATATGACGCTTCACAAACAGGGTATATAATGTACCTTCCTATTTGATTTGCTTGTTTAATAGGGTATAGGTATTAGATATGTGGGTGGTGATATTGACAATTCTGTTTTTAACAACCTATTTTCTGCCAAGACTGGGATATCTTCATAAAAATTCACTCGGAGAAAATGAACTGGACTATCGAATGTCACGGTTGCATGTTTAAGAAGTTTGAAACCTACCAACCGGATTGATCGGAGTAATACCGCAGCCTCACAAAAAACCGATGTGAAACAACGCTTGTGCTGTGTTTCGTCGTGTGAGTGAGGTTACCGGAGGCACAATTACATCCCCTTTCCCAATCCCCAATCTCCACAATCCAACAATCTTCAAAAGGCCGGTAAAGCATTTGTAACGCCTCTGGTGTTCCGGATGTCCATGGGCGACGCCGATTGCTTACCATCAGGTGATCCGTCTGCTCGTTTACCGGCTTATGAAAAAAATGTGACATTTTATTGACATCCATTGATTAGTTTTTGCGTGAAAAACCAACAGCCTTGTATCAAGTTCAAAACCTTTAGATTTCGTAGTACCATTAGGATTAAAGAGGAATTACACAAATAACTGAGAAAATGTATGTATGTATGTAAGCAAATTCACACAGAAAACGCTATGAAATAGTACCATTGGAATATCTTACTGAAATGCTTGATATTTCAATGTATATTCAATGTCCGTAGATTTAGTGTTAGTTAGACGAATGTTCGTCTAACACTGTTTGTGTGAGATATTTGTTACTGTTTTCATGTTTGAAGATATTTGGTTTCCTTTATCACTATGTATCATACATACGCGGAGAACCTAACGGGTAACCGGGGCTCCGGCTCGAAGTGCAGGAGAAGGAACGGGGTGGTTTTTAGTAATTAAGTGTCTGACACTCCCTCCCGCCTCAACCAGGCGGGAGCAGTCAATGGATGATTTTCCCCCCTTAAAAAAATCACTATGTATGATGCATAGATTCATACATACATCCTATTAATATTAAGTTTGTGAGTATGTATGCGGTGTGTGTGTGTGTGTGTGTGTTTGGTACACTTTCACGTCATAATGACTGAAGGGATCGGTATGAAATTTGGAGGTAGATTATAGTCTACAACAAAAAAAAGAATCATCAAAATCCGTCCACAAATGCCGGAGTAATCGACTAACATAGACACAATAAAAAAACATACAGCCGAATTTATAACCTCCTCCTTTTAGGGAAGTCGGTTAAAAATAATCCAAAAAATAACTTCTACCCTATTCAGGGCATAGACCAAAATACATTATACACAGAACACCATCAAAAAGCCCCAGAAGATAATTAGGAATGATACTCGATCGATACTAGTGCGGGTATGTAACCCAAATCCATGCATTTTGTGAAATGGACCCGGGCCGGACATGTAACATGCTTCAATCACAGAGCACACTCCAGAGAGCTGTATTTACTCTACATGTTGGGTGGGGTGTGTCCATTGTACTCTTACTGTGATGTATTTTGTAGTAGTTTATACATATTATAAAGTCGCGGAGAACCTAACGGGTTACCGGGGCTCCGGCTCGACGTGCAGGAACGGGTGGTTTTTATTCAGTAAGAGTCTGACACCTACTCATCCAGGCGGGAGCAGCCATTCGATGATTTTCCCCCCTTAAAAAAATACATATAATAAAATCGTAGAAAGGTGAAAACTGTACATCGAATATTAAAAAAAATGCTTTGAGCGTGATCTACATTCAATACCGTAACCAAAAATATGGTTTTTAGAATTTTTGTCCGTTTGTCTGTATGTATGTCCGGGATGAACTCAAAAAGTACTGCGTGGATTTACTTAAAATTTTGCATGAATATTACTAACAGATCGGGTCAACATATAGGCTACATATTATCAAGCTATCAACTACGGGAGAAGAGCTGTGTATCACTATTCCACGCGGACGAAGTCGCGGGCTCTGCTAGTATATAATATGAATATTTTGAGAAATGGTCTGATTTTGTACTATTAATCTGGTCAAGTCGTGTGGTGACTGAAGAATAGAATATTATTTGTCTCCACCCTTTGTAGAAACTGTGGAATGATCTGTCATCGGCGGTATCTCCGAACTGATACGACCTTCAAACCTTCAAGAAAAGAGCGTATTCCTTTTTACAAGGCCGGCAACGCACCTGGGACTACTCTGGTGTTGCAAGTGTCCATGGGCGGCGCTGATCGCTTACCAGCAGGTGATCCGTCGGCTCGTTTGCCTTCTATTCCATAAAATAACTCTAAGATTTCATAAGGACAGACTAAGGGACTACTTTTTTTTAAAAATTGGATAACAACACTGTTTAATAAACCATTACGCGCCGTGTTTAAAAAAAACTTTCTGTATCAAAGTCAAAGTCAAAGCATTTATTTCAATTAATCCTCAATTAGGCACTTTTAAAACGTCTAAAATTGAATTGTCCGTCCGTCTGTTTATCAGTAAAGTTAGGCGCTCGTTCCAAAGTATAGTTTCGAGTGGAGAAGAACGAGCAATAAACTCCATCGTTATTTTTTTTTAAATGTTTTTTTTATCGATTATGCCATCAAGTTCTTGACACAATCATCTCACGTAGTCCTTAGGTCATTTTTCTGTTAAAGGATCTACTGTCCCTAACAGGTGCTGACGGTAGTCACCGGGGTGGTAATAGTGAGGTAAAAATTCCACACTCTCTGGTCTTTCTCATAAAGCACCTTTTGAAGGTATCCCCCGTCATAAAAAAAGCCATTTGCAGGTTGATAATATGTACATATATTGTTATTTTTAAAGTCTCCATGCAATTTTTATGTTTTGAAGTCTATGCAGTTTTTTAAGTTTCCAATCATCGTTTTAACGAAACATAGTGGTAACTATAACCTCAATTCACTTCCTTAAGGAAATGAGGTTTTCAGAGTCGCGGAGAACCTAACGGGTTACCGGGCTCCGGCTCGATGTGCAGGAGAAGGAACGGGGTGGTTTTTAGTTAGTAAGAGTCAGACACTCCCAGTCATTGTCCCATGAGTAGTCATTCGATGATTTTTTCCCCCTTAAAAAAAGGAAATGAGGTTATGCAAAATATCGTGTCGTACGTCAATGTAACAGCACCGCTTCCCGTGCAGCGCCGAGTCAACATAATGGATGAGCATTGCATTTGGCGAACGCCCAAATTTACTGCTAGATACAGTATGTACTGCCATATAATGTACCTGTCTAATGTTCGCTCTGTTTTGATATCGATACGCTTGTATTTTGGGTATATTTTCCCACTTACATGGTTGTTAAAACTAAGTTTTCGTCGGAAGGAAATTTAAGTTTAAAGTTAAGCAAAAAACGTCCTTATTATTTTAAAATCTCTCCACTTGTAACAAGTAACGTCTAGTATGGAATAAGGTGTTTCTTTTACCATTGGGTTTCCCTTAATATCCGTATTTGGCTGGCAGTTTGAGGATGGATCCCAATTAAATGAATTAGGTTACCTAGAGAGTCACAATAATTGCAGGTTACAGTTATAAAACATAGACATACTAATGTTCTAACAGCCGTATGTGATGTAAGTACATCAGAACTTTTTGTCAAGAAATAAACACATAATAGGTACTAAATAATGGGGTCTCCCCTTGCCCGGCATTATTTCGGCCCGGGTTCAATTCCAGGCTCGGGCAAAGTATAACTGGGTGTTTAAAAAAAATCTCAGTAGTAGCACGGAGTCTGGAATTGTGCCCGGTATATGGCAAAAGTGGAAAGTGAACAGTGGGTGTTACATTGTACAGTGGCATAACGTGCACCTCTGCCTACCTCTTCGGGGGTAAAAGGCGTGATGTTATGTTAGTTATGTGTTACTAAATAATGATACTATAGCCTACTTTAAATTTTATTACAAACAACAGATTTATATCATAACTCACTATTAATATACTGCACCGTTTATATCTAGCTGATAATGAAGCATAAGCTGTTTAATTATAATACTGTCATGTGTCACGGATATAGAAGAAATGCTAGATATGCAATAGTAACCATCAGTGGCGTAGCATATCTTGGCGGGGCCCCGTATAATAATGCTTGGGCCCTCCTTATGAGAGGTAAATATTTCTCAGAAGATTGTTTACATAATATGCTAATAATTTGTGTTAAGATCAGAAAGCTTTTCAGGTACCTCACTCTGCCCAAATTATCGGACAATGATTACTTAATTTTTCCAAAGTTACTGGCCATGGAATATATTTCCCTATTCCATCGTTTCTGCCAACCTTTGAACGCATGCATTTTGTGATCACGGAAATATAAATTGAGAAGTTTTTATATTTTTGCTTACACACGTTGGGGGTCCCCGTGGTCCGGGGGCCTTGATGAAATTGGTCCCATCTAGTTAAACTCTATATCTTCAACAGCAACGAATATTTTGTAGGCAGTACAGTACACAGATTTTGTGATAGGTCGTGAATTATGTTCCGTGTAACTTTGTCGGTAGTACCCAGGGACTTTAGGTCCATTTCATTGGGGATCCGGTGACGTCACGTGGGAGCTGTAGACCTACATAGTTATAAATACGTACCCATGAGAAATCACTAGGGCCGAACAGGGCTAATGCCGATTCGGAGTCGCGGAGAACCTAACGGGTTACGGGGGCTCCGGCTCGGCGTGCAGGAGAAGGAACGGGGTGGTTTTTAGTCAGTAAGAGTCTGACACTGCCTACCGCGTTACCCAGGTGGAAGCAGTCATTCGATGATTTTACCCCCATAAAAAAAATCCCCTACTATTTATTTTTTAATAATTTCAATGTACAGAATTTACACTTTTACAGTTTTATTACAATGTATCATAACTATCACTATTACTAGTTACTACATAGTATAAAATAAAGTCGCTGTCCGCCGTCTGTTTGTCCCTATGTATGCTTAGATCTTTTAAACTACGCAATGGATTTTGATACGGTTTTTTTAATAGATGGATTGATTCTTAAGGAAGGTGTATATGTATAACACATGCATATTGCACATTTGGTTTTTAAAAAACGTTGCCCCTCTCTATGATTCTCTCCTGTGTCGTGGGTGCGTTTACAAACATACAAGTTCACATACACATGACACGCAGACCCGAAACAACAATATTTGGATCAAACAAAGAGTTGCTCCTTGCGAGAATCAACCCCGCGACATGTTGCGCGGTAGCCTCCTGGCCTCCCAATGGTGTGGTTAACTACGGTGCGCGTCGTGGGGTCGCCTGCGTGGGGGACCATTTCACTGCCATCCTCTCAGCAACCTTCCACTCTACATTATGACACTGAGAAATAAGAAAAGGGTTCAACAGCGGCTGCACTCCCTCTCCTACATAGTGCACCTCTCAAATATTCGAGGTTTGCACTCTAATGTCAATGCGGTCCATCACCACCTCGAGACCGAGAACCCTACACTCTTGTTTCTCTCGGAGACCCAGATCAGGTGCCCGTCGGACGTATCCTACCTGAACTACCCTGGTTTTTCCCTGGAGCACAATTTTGTTCCGCATGCAGGTGTATGCGTATACGTCCGAGACGGCATCTGTTACCGGCGTCTCCGAAACCTTGAAGACCCAAGCTTCTCTGCTCTCTGGATACTGGTGGACATAGGCATGGAGAAAATTCTTTATGCCTGTGTCTATCGGTCGCACAGCGGAGATTTGGAGGCGACCAGATTAGCGCAATACCTCGGCGAAGCGGCGGATGCGGCTCGTCAGGCGTACCCTTCGGCCCAGTTGGTGTTACTGGGGGACTTTAACGCTCATCATCAGGAGTGGTTATTCCCATACCAGTGCACCGACCATGCTGGAAGGGAAATGCGTAAGCTTGCGCTTTCGCTTGGCCTGACCCAGCTGGTCCAGGAAGCCACAAGGGTGCCCGATGTCGATACGCACACTGCCAATTGCTTAGACCTTCTGCTGACAACTGATCCAGACCGCTACTCGGTGACAGTCTCATCACCTCTAGGTAGCTCTGACCACTGTCTGGTGAAATCTGTATCGACACACTCCCCACCAGATCCGAGTCCCAGAGGACCTCGGCGGATGTGGCGATACAAGTCAGCGGACTGGGATGGGATGCGATCTTTTTTCGCTTCCTATCCTTGGCGGCCTGTCTGCTTCTCTTCTGATGACCCGTCAGCTTGTGCGGAAGCCGTAACGGGGGTGCTGCGCCAGGGCATGGAATACTACATTCCATTCTCGGACGTGGCATCCTCTGGTGGGACCCGTCCTTGGTTCGATGCCGACTGCGGACGTGCCGAAGCGCAAAAGCAGGCGGCATACTTGGCATGGGCGGATGCCAGGCGCCGTAGGGCTGATGACATTCATCAAAAGAAGAGAGCCTTTAATCGGGCTGCCAAGTCATGCAAAAAGGCATTACGGATGGCTCGATTTAACCACATTGGCCGTATAGGGAACAAACTAGCTTCCTACCCAGCGGGAAGTAAAGCTTTTTGGTCCCTGGCCAAGGCGGTTGAATCGAACTTCTGTCGCTCCTCACTTCCTCCGCTCCTGAGGTCTGACGGGACGCTGGCTCACACTGCGGTAGAGAAAGCAAATCTATTTGCTTCTCTATTTGCGGAGTCTTCGCGTCTTGACACTGGTGGCGCCTTGCCTCCTTCTGTTAATAGCGTATGCAAGACGAATATGTCGCAAATTCGCATTCGACAGAGGGAGGTATATAGGACGCTACGCGATCTGGACGTGAACAAGGCCAGTGGTCCCGACGGAATCCCAGCCCTGGTTTTAAAAACCTGTGCGCCTGAGTTGTCTCCAATCTTGACACGTCTGTTTCGCCTTTCCTTGGAGACGGGTCTAGTACCGGTTGCTTGGAAGCTGGCCAACGTACAGCCTGTGCCTAAAAAAGGTAGTCGTGCCGACCCTAACAATTACCGCCCTATTTCGGTCACGTCCATACTCTGCAAGAGCATGGAACGTGTTCTTAACAATAGACTCCTGGCATACCTTGAAGGTAACGATCTCCTCAGCGATCGGCAATACGGGTTTCGACGTAACCGATCGACTGGGGACCTTCTTGCGTATGCCACTCACATATGGAGCGAGGCCATAGAGGGGCACGGAGAGGCACTAGCAGTCTCCCTCGATATTTCGAAGGCCTTTGACAGGGTATGGCACGACAGTCTAATCGGCAAGCTTCCTGCATATGGACTTCCTACTGGTCTGTGCAGATGGATAGCAGACTTTCTGAGGGATCGGTCAATACGAGTAGTCATCGATGGCTGCTCGTCTGACCAATTCGGTATTAATGCCGGCGTCCCTCAGGGGTCAGTACTTTCAGCGACGCTCTTTTTGCTGCACATAAACGACCTGCTTAAGCCCGGTATCTTTGGGTATGCAGATGACAGCACAGTTGTTGAAAGGTATGTGTCCGGTGCGCGGACTAGCGGAACACAGATCCAGTCTTTAAGAGAATCCATGGTCGAACGTTTGAACTCGACCTTGAAGGCGGTGTCCGACTGGGGTGACGCCAACTTGGTTAGGTTCAATGCTAGCAAGACCCAGGCGTGTCTATTCTCCGCCAAACGGAGTCAATTTCCGCTGACTCCTACTTTCCGGAATGTATCCGTACCGATAACCGATCGTCTTGAGCTTCTTGGTGTAACTCTGACGCCCACGCTCAACTTTGGCTCCTATATAGAGTCAAAAGCGCAACTGGCTGGTAGGAAGTTGGGTGTCCTTGGAGGGTGAGACGGTACTTCACGCCGAAACAATTGCTGAGCCTGTACCAAGCACAGGTTCGGTCCTGTATGGAGTACTGCTCTCATCTTTGGGACGGCTCGGCTAAATATCAGCTGGACGCGTTAGAGCACATTGAGAGGCGTGCCAGGAGGCTCATCGACGATGATGCGCTTGTGAAGGCTCGGCTTCAAAGCCTCGAACACAGGCGTAAGGTTGCAAGCCTTTCGGTTTTCTACCGGATACATTTCGGGGAGTGTGCGGGGGAATTGCACAACTTGATTCCCCCTAGTCCTTTCCATCATCGTACCACAAGACAATCCGCGAAGCGTCACCGATTCATGGTAGATGTTCCGCCCACACGCACGAAGCGCTTTGCTTCAAGCTTCCTTGTGCGTACTGCTAAAGAGTGGAATTCTTTGCCAGAGTCTGTATTTCCTGAAGGGTATAACCTGGGAGTCTTCAAGGCCCGAGTGAATAGGTTGCTTATGGGACGACGTGCTCCAACGTAGACCGCATCATCGCTTACCAACAGGTGAGATAGTGGTCAAACGTCGCCCCATCAATTATAAAAAAAAAAAAAAAAAAAAAAAGCCAGTTGCCCAACCATCGCGCCAACCGTGCAGTTAACACAAAGTACAATTTTCTTGAATAAATTTACAAAAACAAATATAATGTCGAAGTCAAAATCAAAGTCAAAGCATTTATTTCAATCAAACCGTAATTGGGTACTTTTGAAACATCAACGAAATGAAACAACTAATACAAAAGTTAAATATAAAACAAGGAAAATGTGTCATTAAAACTAAATAGTTTGAACAGTCTGTTATTAATATTATAATTCATTTCGGCAAAACGAAATGTTTTGGTGCAAACGCATAATGGACTATTAGTACCAGTATAACTTGGCTGTGCATTGTGTGAAATAGCCTTACAGTGAGAGGTCTTCTTATACTGGAAAACACTGCCGTAATGTGCAGTTGTCTTTTTCAAATTTTGTCAGATGTGTCATTGAAGTCACCAGTATAATATGACCGTTCATTCTATAAAACTTACATACATTGAGAGCTATAGTTAAACTGGACTATATGTTTATGTTGTGGTATTTTACAAAGTGATTCCCCGTGTTATCATTTGGCCATGACCGTGTGCCTTAGAAGTCATTGTAAAAAATAACTGATTTCAAAAAGAAAAAAATGGAGGTTCACAGTGTGACGTGTTTGTGTGTTTGTAGTCGAAAACCTCGCGGTTGGCTGAACCGATTTTGATGTAGTTTCAGTAAAGTATTTATTACACTTTTTTTTAAGGGGTGAAAATCATCGAATTACTTCTCCCGCCTGGGTGAGGCGGGATGTGTCAGGCTCTTACTGACTAAAAACCACCCGTTCCTACTCCTTCACTTCGAGCGAGCCCCGGTAACCCGTTAAGTTCTCCGCGGCTCTGAATCGGCATCAACCCTATTGGGCCTTATCCGTAAAGGTGTGATAGCTCTTTGAGGCGCGCATAGAACGCAACGCGCCGTGAGCTCGGGTCTGGTTCTGGTCGGGCGGCGAGCCACCCATGCTCGCCGTCCGCAGGCTCGCGTTTACTGTGGCCGGAGATCGACCCGCGATCCGCGACTCCCGGAGTGGATTTGGCGATGGCTGGGTTGCAAGGAGGCAACGCTTCGCTGCCTCACGCGCCCCGCCTCCTCCTTAGCTAGCATGACTGCTTCGCAAAAGTAGAAGACGGCACCCCAGTCCCCCTCGCTCCGCATCATGACCCACACTAGGGCCGGACGCGAGAGGTCGCCATCGCATTTCGTTTGTTACACTTAGGAGAAGGTGTAACTAATTAACGGACTTCAAACAAGAGAGTATTGAAGTCGGTTTTTGAAACATAGTTTGTAAAAGAATTATTTTAGTACCTATTTATATTTAGGAAATATTGGTTATTTATGCCCGAATACTGAATAAAACGTTAATCAATTTTAAGTCGCGCTTAAGTATAGTTCTATCTCTACAAATTCTTAGTAAACTGACAGAGATGGCACGATATTTAAGCACGACTTAAAATTGAGTAACGTTTCAGTATTCCAGGATTAGTGTCTTTGTCTAACTATTATCGTGGATTGAGTCACATAAAATATTCTAATTATTTGTTGACGATCTTTGCAGGCGTAGTCTCTCAGTTTCAATCACTACATAGTATAAAACAAAGCCCGCTACCCGCCGTCTGTCTGTCCCTATGTATGCTTAGATTTTTAAAACTACGCAACGGATTTTGATGCGGTTTTTTTTAATAGATAGAGTGATTCTCAAGGAAGGTTTATATGTATAACACATGCATATTACATATTATTCGGGTCGATATAATAAAAGGAACCTATTGTCAAATTTTAATTAAAAACATTGTAAACTCTTAATATTTCTATCCATTCCGGGAACCGAACTTGAGATTCCATTGCTAGCAATCGCACTTGTGCTCTCTCGTACTACCAACGGGGCAAGATTTTTGTTTGTTCATCTATCTCCCTTTTTCTCTTGGTCTAATTCTTTTTTGCTGTTTATTCTAATATTACCCGCGGCTTCGCTCGCGTCACAAAAGGATAAAAAGTAGCCTATGTGACATATACCAATACATACAGCGCCATCTATACCAATACTTTTGTTTTCCCTCGGGTATATCAAATTTTTTCGGGATAAAAAGTACCCTATTATTTAATACAGACTACTAACTTTACGTCTGCAAAAATTCAATGCAATCGGTTTAGTAGTTACGGCGTGAAGTCGGAACAAACAAACAAACAAACAAACTCACTTTCCGATTTATAATATAAGTAAGGATACTAGTAATAGGAGAAGGTTCTTAAGACACACAGAAAAAGTCCTGAAAATCCCACGGAAACGGGAGAAAACGGGATTGCGCGTACGAAGTCTCGCAGAAGCTAGGACAATAGGTATATTTCACAGTCAATATTATGTTATGCATATAAGTTAATCCCCTCGTATCAGACAGATGACCTCAATTGACCTCGGTCGTAATTACTCGCAAAACTGTTACACGATTTTTTTTTGTTTACATTGCAATCTGCTGAGATGTTGACAGCAGAGGTTTATGACCTTATCTCATTGTGATAAGACTCAAATCTTAATGACATGACGTCTTAATTGGAAATAGGGGATTCCTTCTGATATTGTTAAACTATTTTTTATACGACTGAGTAACAAACACACACAAACCCACATACTTTACATATTTTCACATTTATACATAATATCGATTTAAGCTAATTTCAACCATATCGGCCCTATAGTTACAGCGATGGGGCCCAATAGGACCGATGCCGATTCGGAGTCGCGGAGAACCTAACGGGTAACCGGGTCTCCGGCTCGACGTGCAGGAGAAAAAACGGGGTGGTTTTTAGTCAGTAAGAGTCTGACACTCCCTCCCGCCTCACCCAGGCGGGAGCAGTCATTCGATGATTTTCCCCCCTTAAAAAAAAAGTCAACTGCGGCCAACCTAACATTCGTAAAACTTATATTTGCGTTTGGTACAGTAACTGTGTCTAAGGATTGAGCCGCATAAAACCGGCCGCGTTGAGCAAAACAAACTTAATTAGTTTGTTTTTTCGTGTATACACTTTTTCGAGATAAAAGTACCCAGTATTGTGCCCGGGATATTAAAGTATAATCATACCAAGTTTTATCAAAATCGGGCTAATAGTTTTTACGTTGTGCGTGAATATACATACAGACAGACAGACAAAATTTTTTAACCAGATTTTTGGGTTTGTTGCCGTGTAACTATATCTACTTTATCTTATTCTACGTCATGCACTATTTACCATCTCACTGTCTATTAACAAATTTGGTGAACCTAGATTTATAACAGCAATTGGGATGATGACAGGGTATGAAAATTAATTTTTTTTTGTTTTGTTGTAAGTATAATAAAACAATACTTAGATAAAACGAATCAAAGTTTAGGAGTGGGGGCTAAAACGTCATTTCTATGCATAAAATGTACATAGAAGTGACGTCACGCGACATTTTAAATCGACGATATATTATCGCCGAAAGTATTCGTTTCTATAAGAAAAAAAAATACGTGTCTAATGATTTAAAATAATCTACCAGACGGACATTAAAATAAAAATAGGCATCTACCGTATTATCCTGTTCCGTTACTTAATATCTCGGTTAACAAAACATTAGTTGGTAAGTAAGTCCCCTTTTCTCACCACCTTCGGGAATTTACCTCGATTTACTAAGATGTTGTATAAAATATGGAGGTCGAGATAGAAGTCGTATAGTTTGCAAGTGTGTTTTGAGACGAGAAGTAGTTGAGGTATCAAGGTAATTTTTTTTTAATTATTGGCTAGTTTTCGATTTTCGGTATTATTAATAAGAAATTTGGGATTCATTTGTTTAATATGATTGCAATAGACTTCAGATTATTAGCTCAGAAGCTTCAAAAATACTGACTGCCTCATTGGCTGAGTGATCGCAAGTGCGACTACCAGGCGAAGGGTCTCGGATTCGATTCCCGGGTCGGGCAAAGTATTACTAGGTTTTTTTTAATCTTCATAGTAGCACGGAGTCTGGAATTGTGCCCGGTATATGGCAATAGACTCACCCCCTATAACATAGGACATAAAACACAATAGTGAAAAGTGGGTGTTAAGTACAGTGGCATAATGTGCACTTCTGCCTACGCCTTCGGGGATAAAAGGCGTGATGATATGTCATGTGCTTCAACATTAATGTTATATGGCTATTATTTGCACAATACGTCATTTAATCTTTTTTTGCTATAGGTAAAAATTTTTAAAATTGTAATATTATAACCAAATACCTGGTGATGATGGGCGACGCCGATTGCTTACCATCAGGCGACCCGTCTACTCGTTTACCGGCTTATCCCATAAAAATACTTACTTATTAAGGAAAATTATTTCCTTTCCTAATTTTAGTTTTTGATATTTGATCTTTTGATATTCTTTTATTTTCACAATCGTCACTTAATTGTACCTTTTTTCCTTTGTTCCAGATCACCATGCAGTCCTCAATTCTCCTGTGTTTCGCTGCTGTCCTGGCGTGTGTGTGCGCTCAAGTCAACCGGCTCCCAACGAATGATGAGACCAGGTTCTTCAACTTTGAACGCAACGCTGGCAGGGGAAGGATCTTTGGAACACTTGGCAGTTCTGATTCTGGTCTTTTTGTAAGTAGTTTTCATTTATTTATTTACTTTCATGAACTTGATACTCTTTTGAAAGGTAAAAAAAGATAAGCAGTAAAATATTTCTATCTTAGTGTTTACTTGAACATTTTAAAGGTCTTCTTCATCTTATGTTAGTAATTATGTTATGCCGACTGTTTGAATAGAGTCCATCAGAACGCTTCTGTAGTATTATTAACTTTTTGATGTATTATTATAACGATCATGTTTTGTACTATCGGCACTTAAGTATGCATACTTGTAGCTCTCATATCAGCTAAAAAATTGTCAAAATTTCTGAGACCGTGCGCTGCGTTAGGCGTACGCACGACGCGGCACCCGTGTGTTGTTTCATATAATCTATAATTATAAGATGAGGATTTGAGACAGCAATGAAATAATATGATTCATCTATAACAACAGAGTTTTATTTAAATAAAATAACAATATTTTCATTAAAAATAATAAACTAAGTAACCTCGGAATACAAACCAACAATTATTATATAACAGAGAATCGACAATTAATTGTCATTGCTTCAACCCGTCGATCCTCACTTATATTCATTAAAGTAACAACACTATGTTATCGAAATAACATGCATTCTTTAAAATATTTGAATTTGTAGGTATAATATAATACCTCTAGACGTTTTTCTTATGACACCTGTGTCACCTTAACCAAAGACAATTCAAAGCAGACAATTCAAAAAAGGCTTTCATTTATCTGACTGCACGGTTGGTGCGGTGGCTGGGCAACCGGCTGCCGTGCAACGTGTCGCGGGTTCGATTCCCGCACGGGACAACACTTTGTGTGATCCACAAATTGTTGTTTCGGGTCTGGGTGTCATGTGTATGTGAACTTGTATGTTTGTAAACGCACCCACGACACAGGAGATAATCCTAGTGTGGGGCAACGTTTTTTTTTAAAAACGAAACGAAACGGTTTATAAGATCAGCGCTGCATGCAGCGGGTCGCATGCTAAGCAATTACTACTCAAAATTAGAAAAATAATATTAATATTTCTACACATCCAACAATAAACCTTCTTGTACTCATATTTAATCTATATTCTCTTTATACTTCCATAGGGTCGAGGTGGTTACAAGCAGGATATATTCAACGACCACCGTGGTCGTCTGCAAGGTCAGGCGTATGGCTCTCGAGTGCTCGGCCCAGCTGGAGACAGCAGTATTCTTGGTGGCAAACTGAACTGGAACAACAACAACGCTAGAGCTACCCTGGATGTCCACAAGGAAATTGGGAGAGGCAGTGGCGTAAGTTATTTTGGAATATATATCGGTAAAAGACCAGAGAGATCACCTGATGGTAAGCAATCCCGTAACACCAAAGGCGTTATAAATGCGTTACTGGAGTTTTGAGGATTAGGAATTCGATGATTGTTGGGGTTTTAGGCATTGGAGAGATTTGGTAGGCGGGTACAATTACCCTTATTACTGGCCTAATGACCAGTAACCTTACTCACATGACGAAACACAACGCAAATGTCGGTTTTCGGTAAAGCCGTGGTATCACTCCGGTCGAGCCGGCCCATTCGTACCGGCTGCCGAAGCATGGCTCTCCCACACATGCACATACCAAATGCACAGTTTGCGGGATATTCTTTAGTGGCTGACAAGAAGCAAGCATAAGAATGACTCCATGAGTAGGTACCGACAGAAATCAACTATGCCTTAATAGGGATGATGTCCGGGTAAGAAAATTAAAAATCTATTTAGCCGTAAATTAGGTAATGAAAAAATATTAGACAAGTATTTTTTTATAATAAATTTTGTTGTATAATAAAACAATACTTAGTTAAAACGAATCAAAGTTTAAGAGTGGGGACTAACTAAAACGTCATTTCTACGTATAAAATGTACATAGAAGTGACGTCACGCGACATTTCAAATCAATATATCGTCGAAAGTATTCGTTTCCGTAAGAAAATTAAAAATACGTGTGTAATGATTTAAAATAATCTACCAGACGGACATTAAAATAAAAATTAGGCATCTACCCTATTAGCAGCCTAGCCATTTTACCTAATTACTGACTTCAATTACTTTATCCCTTCGTTACAGGTATCTCTTACCGGAGACGGTGTTTGGAAATTGGACAAGAACACTAGATTAGTCACTGGTGGAAACTTCCAGAAGCAATTTGGACATCACACGCCGGAATTAGGCGCCCATGCAGCTATTGAGCACGACTTTTAATCTGAGTTGAAAACATTGTCTTATCAATGGTAGACAAGTCATTATATCCATTGAAGAATATTTCTACATTTAAAATAATCAGGCTGTGAAATGTTACATTTTATTCAATAAGATATTCATTTCATATCATTTAAATTTCGTATTGCTGTGTAAGTAATTGCATTTATTCGCCAAAGAATAATGAAGAACTTATTATTTCGTAGATAATTTAAAAGTGCCAAACTTTAATGTGTACATATAAAAATAAATATTTAGTCTTATTTTCAGTATTTTATATTATATATAAATAAACTCTATTAAAATAAAATTATTGTTTCTATTTTTCTAATTGGTTGCCGGGGCTCCGGCTTGATGAGCAGGAGTACGAACGGGGTGGTTTTAGTCAGTAAGAGTCTGACACTCTCTCTCGCCTAACCCAAGGCGGGAGAAGTCATTGGATGATTTTCCACCCTCAATAAAAAAAAGTTCGTATACCTTTTTAGGAATTAACATACATTTGCCCCTATGTGGTTACCTAGTGAAGGCCATACTACAGGCAAATATAATCTAAAATTGTCCCCTAAAATAACCATTCCACAACGACACCAAATTAACTTTATCTAGTACCTACATTTATTAAAATTGGAGTGTCTGTATATTCAAATAAACCGCTTTTTACTACACACGTAAGTAATTGATTAAAAATATTTCTAACAACTTTTGTCCATCAGACTGCCTATTCGTTCTGGTTAGTCTCTGAAATGGCTGGACCGATTTTGACCGGACTTTTATTAGCAGGTAGAAAGAAAGAAAGAAAGAAAAACTTTATTTCACACTCTAAAACAGGTGACACATACAGATTTTCCACATCTTATCTTATATCTTATACTTATACTTATTATATAAAGCGGAAGAGTTTGTTTGTTTGCTTGTTTGAACGCGCTAATCTCCGCAACTACAAGTCTGATTTGAATAATTCTTTTTGTGTTGGATAGCGCATTTATCATTTATGGCTATAGGCTATAAAACATCACGCTACGACCAATAGGAGCTGAGCAGAGCGTGTGAAACCGCGCGGAAGTAGCTAGTAAGTTTATAAACATCTACTAATGTCAGGCAGATGTATTAAGAAGTAACATAGGCCACGTTTTCGGTTCTCCACGCGGATGAAGTTGCGCATACAGCTATCCTTACTAGTCCTTACTAATATTATAAATCTGAAAGTGAGTTTGTTTGTTTGTTTGTTTGTTCCACTTTCACGCCGTAACTACTAAACCGATTGCTTTGAATTTTTGCAGACGTAAAGTTAGAAGTCCGGATTAAATAATAGGGCACTTTTTAACCCGGAAAAATTGACATTCCCGAGGAAAAACGAAAGTATTGGTATAGATGGCGCTGTATGTATTAGCATATGTCACATAGGCTACTTTTTATCCTTTTGTAACGCGAGCGAAGCCGCGGATAAAAGCTAGTTAGAAATAATTTCATCCTGGAAATTCTCTTCACAAAACACATCGCTTCACTAAATCAATTGCGTTCTCAGTTTCAGCCATTTTTCAGCGCTTTTCAATTCAAGTGAAGACGTCCATTTAGAAACACGAACGCGAAATGTGAACAAATAAAACCCAAAAGTATTAAGTACCTTTAAATCCTGTGGTTCTCAATTAGGCTTCTCAAACCTCAACTCCTAAAGCTTTCTACCCTGTTATCTTTAAGCCCAAACCTTTCAATCCCTGGAGATACGCACTTGTCTACACATACTCAAAACTTTACAACTTATTTAATTATTCAACCGTCGACGCTCGGCACAACTCGTGGAAACTCGGAAATACTCGGAGGTACTCGGCGGAACTCGGTAAACAGTGAAACTTTGACAATTACTGGCATTCTGTTGGAAGTAGCTGTAGAGTTTGTTTTTGTTGCAGTTTTCTAAACTAGGAATGCTTTTTAGGAACAATAAAGGGTGTTGTTGAAACTAGTATGGTAGGTACTTAAGTGTTATTATTTTAGTTTTATATTTCTCAGTTATATTTTGCGTAAGTAGTACCTATTTATACTGGTCGCGTTAGAGAGTCCACTGATTTTGACAGCTATTCAAGATGTTCTAGATTTAATTTCTAGATCAAGCAAAGTAAGCACCTAACTACTTATATTTCTGGGTTGTACTTGTTAGAAAGTTTGTTGTTCATAAATTGCTAGAATTTTGTGTTAGCGCCATCTATCCAAAATATATTGAAATATTTCGTAGCGCCTATAACTAAAATGTTTTACAAGACATTATTAACATCGAATTTGATTTATTATGCAAACAATAGGGTTCATATTAAAATAAAGAAGCTTTGATAACATTTTATAAAGGTAATTTTGATTATAAATTGAACAAAAAAATAAGTTCACGTTCGTAACTTACTGCGCCATCTACTACTTTTTTTCTGAACTGCTAAAGCACCAACAGGTTCTAGTCAGCTAGGGCTGTTCGTTTTGTAATGGTTTCGGTAGAAAATCATAGATGGCGTTATCTTAAATAAATGAACATACGTTTTGTAATACGTCTTTAGTTCCTTGAAAGATTGGGAAATATTTAAATTAAATGTGTTTTTGGCCAGAAATATCAGTTACTAGAGCTGAACTTTTTGTAAGTACTCCCTTTATTACAACATTTAATATGCTTTACGATATGAAAATAAAATAGACTAATAAAGACACGCTGTTTTACTTGAACTAATTTGAAAGAAATCAATTTATCCGGCGTTTGCAAGAACACGTAACGGATGTTATCGATTAATCACGACAGCAACAAGTTACCAAGTAGGTACTTGATGTAAAGACAAAATGAAAAAAAAAAACATGGATCTGAAATTGTCCCTATGATTGCTTGCCAGTGCCGTTCGAGACATCTTCAGGTTGGTTTCCCATGGCAGGCAAAATTTAAATTTCGAACTGATTTAAACCGTATCGAAAATTTGTTCATACTAAAGTAGTCTCTGAATATCAGCAATAAGGTTTATAATGGAGTGTACAGCAGTTACCGGTGACCGCTTGGGGATTTACCAGTTAGCGTGAGTTTGCTGTCAGACAAAATTTTTACCTACAGTTCACTAAGGACTTTGGGTACATATCTGAATCCTGAAAAACAACTACCAATAAGTGTCCATCACAAAAATAAATCAAAATTATGTCGAATACGTCTGCGGAGATCGTAAAAAGGTCACCGGGCCCCGGGTCTTGCAGGTCAGTGTAGGAGGAGGAACGGCGTGGTTTTTAGTCAGTAAGAGTCTGACACACCCTGTCGCCTCACCCAGGCGGGAGAAGTCATTCGAAGATTTACCTCCTTCGCGGGCCTGCGGACGGCGAGCATGGGTGGCTCGCCGCCCGACCAGAACTAGACCCGAGCGTACGGCGCGTCGCGTTACGCGCGCGCCTCAAAGAACCATCAGACCACCACGGAGAACCTAACGGGTTACCGGGGCTCTGGCTCGAAGTGCAGGAGTAGAAATGGAGTGGTTTTTAGTCAGTAAGAGTCTGACACTCCCTCCCACTTCAAGCCCTTCGTAGATTTGCCTCCTTAAAAAAATACAACATAACATAACATAACATCACGCCTTTTATCCCCGAAGGGGTAGGCAGAGGTGCACATTATGCCACTGTTAAAAAATACGTTATAATATAATCTGAATGTCGGTCTTTTAACTTATGAATTGCGAAGCCGACAAAACGATTGATTAAATAGATAGACATGTTGACTTAATATGACAACATACCTAACAGATATCAATCAATCAGATATCAATATGATATTGGAGAACTTGTATGACAAGATGTATGATTCTGATGGACGTTGAAGATAAAGTCAAAGTCAAATAAACGATTCACGTTGAAGACAAATAAACAGTCTTTCTTTCTTTCAAAGAAGTACGTAAAGTTCGTAGTAGGTGGCGCTGGCGCTGTGGTGCTGTCTACAGCTACGGGACAAAGGCATGAGTTGTTACAATTCCAAACTTCATGATGTTACTAAAAATTATACGTAATAAAATTGAAAAAGTTAATACACATAACATCACGCCTTTGCCACTGAAGGGGAAGGCAGATGTGCAGATTACGGCATTTAATGCCACTGCACAATTTTACACCCAGTTTTCACTATTTATGTTATGAGTCCTATGTTATAGGGGGTGCCGCTTTTGCCATATACCAAACTCCGTGCTACTACTGAGGATTAATAAAAAACCTATTATTTCTTTGGCAGACCCGGGAATCCTGAGACCCCTTCCTGTCGTACTTGCGACCACTCGGCCAACGAGCAGCAAAAAGTTAAAAAAATTGTACTTATGCAGAAGTGAAACTTTACATTGTACCCTTAGCGTAGTAGTTAAGGCAACTAGTGGGTAACGGATATGTCGTGGATTCATTTCTGCACGAAAAAACTCTCTGTGCTACCTACACAAACCTTCTCCTCTTTCTAGGTGCCGTAAAGAGCCGACTAAGGTACTATATGTTACGTTCAAAATACCGTGAGAAAAAAATATCCGTAGCAGACCCGGCGAACTCCGTTTCACCACCAGATGGTCTCATTTTATGTAACATTTCGTTTGGTGATTAAATGTTAAAGAAAACTTTTTATTCAGAATTTTCTTTGCTATAAACCTCACGGAGCCGGAGACCTTTGCAACGAATGCAAAACCGTGGAAATCGGTTCAGGCGTTCTGGAGTTATAGCGTCAGGAAGGAAAACCCGACTTATTTTTATATAGTAGATTATGCACACTATTACTAGTCTAGTCTATTACTAGTCTTACCACCAGGTGAGATAGTGGATAAATGTCGGCACATCAAATAAAAAAAGTCGAGATACTCTCACCACTAAACGAGGCTTCTCAAGTATGTTTGAATACAGAGAATCGCACCATTCTCTGACAAACCTGAAACTGCCACCTCCAACCCGCCCGCCAACCGTGGCAATTGGGTAGGTACTTTCCTAAATTATTTCGACTGTTCAATACAATAAAATATTAAAAAATAATCACACTTTCATTAATTAATTTTATAATAAAGTTAGAAGTCCAGATTAAATAATAGGATACTTTTTATCACGGAAAAAATGTGATATTCCCGAGGGAAAATAAAAGTATTGGTATAGATGGCGCTGTGTGTATTTGTATGTTATTACGTCACAGGCTACTTTTTTCCTTTTGTGACGCGAGCGAAGCCGCGGGTAAAAGTTAGTAGACAATACATTATCCAAAGATTTCTTATAGTGAATCAGTATGCAGCTGCAAATTTATGGATATAATAATATACTACGTCGTCTATACCGTCCGGTTCTACCATTCACTTAACCGAAGTTAGGAAACGATAAATCTTCGTTGATTTAATGAGAGATTTAGTGTACAAGAAATAGATTTCATATCTGCGTCTGGCGCTGATTACATCGTTGTTTGTTTTTGTGTACAAATTCCTTGGATGAACGGAATTGTGATTTACTTGCATTGAATAAATATCTAGTATTCAGTACTTATTAATATGTTAAACAGATATACACCTAATGTACGCATTGTGCATGAAGCTTAAATAAATAAATAACGGCACGTCTTTAATTTCGAAATCGTTGGCGGAATATAATCATTACAAATTGGAGCCTTTTGTTATTCTGATGTATGTACATACCTACATTACTGCGAAGTTTCACTTGAATCTGTTCTGTTTTTGCGTGAAACAGTAACAAACAGAAACACACACACTCACATAGGTAAGTCCTTACAGACTTTGGCGTAGTTACATATATATACTTACATAGAATTAACACATTATTTTCAGTAGTTATTTTAGTCCCATTTAATATACGGTATTGATTAGGTCACACTAATCACTATTGCACTGGTCAGTTAACGATCCAATTAAGTTTCTGTAGTCTAAACTTGGTTTTATAATTCGCGGTGCAACCTGGCTTTTTCCATTAGCCCTTCACACCATAGAAGGTTACAAGATAGTCGATGAAAGTGCAGCTGTCGTAGTCTCGAGTTCAATTTTCATCTGTTAATTAAAATCATATAGATTACGATTTTTTGAAAATGGAAATATTGTTACATTTTACATAACAACATGCACCTATAGTATCTGTACATGTCATTTATTTTTTAGCGTGTGAAAATTTTTTTTTCTTTTCTTTATTTACACTTCTTTCTTCTTTTGTAGTGGTACCGCATCAGATCAGGGGGCTTACTCTTCAATCCAATTCTGATCGATCGACATTGGTATTGTGAACTTTACTTAATCGTACTCTTGAGTTGCAAGACTAGCGCCCATTGCATCCGTATTGCGTGGATATTGAATCAACTAAATGGTATTAAGTTTGGCTTTATGTTCCGCACCCTGAATGCTATTTTAACAGCTACGATAAGGGTTGTATAGTTTTGACATTGAATAATTATTGAGATTTTATTGGATTGAAATTGCATTGACATTGAGATTGATTTCAAGAGTAAGCACCCAGATTTTCAGGGTCGACGTAAAGCAACGCTTGCGTTGTGTTTCGTCGTGTGAGTGAGGTTACCGGAGGCCCAATTATCCTCCCCTTCTCCAATCTCCCCAATTCCTGAATCCCCAACGATCCTCAAATTCCTAATCTCCAAAAGGCCGGTAACGCACTTGTAACGCCTCTGGTGTTCCAGGTGTCCATGGGCGACGCCGATTGCTTTTGTCATTATTAAATTACGCTCCGTCTATAATTTAGCACGTTAACCGTCGCGTAGGTCACCGGTGACCTACGTTAGCGGAGGATTTGCCTTCAACAGTTTTCTGTCGGCAGGCAAAGGCTTAATATTTCCCTGTTAGTTAGTTAATCAAGTTAGTTCAATTAATCTTATCCATCTTACATGTTTATATTGCATGTCTGTTTAGTTTTAAGTCTGTTTTCTATCTCAATTTTCTATTTGTTATTACACACTGTGTCATTATATCATTATTACTTTTCCTGCCCTAGGTCCACAGGAAGAAATCCCAGTAGGAATAGGTGGTGCCTATGTACTTTAATTTTATATATGTGTACATAAAAAAAATGTTTTCATCGGCTTCATGGTAATGTTGTCTGGTGCACACAATAAATTATAATATTATGTGCACCAGATGTTACATTGACCAGTAAACGACTTTTACTTGACATTACATAACCTCAGTTACTTATAAGCAGTATAGTCGACATTCACAAAACAAAAAAAAAGTAAAGCAAAAACGAGTACGCATCGCCTCGCATTCTGAAATTAGATAGGTATTCAAATTAAGAATGTTATTTTTAAATTTCGTGTTTTAATGTACCGGTCAAATTGCTTCCGTGGGTGTTGATTTGTCTATAATGAGAATATTGAAATTGCTGCAATGCTATTGGTGCAATTGCCGAGTAAGGGGACACTTGGTACAGAATAAATTATTAGATTGAATGTTATAATTTCAAGCCGTGTGGTGATAACAAAATATTACTTATAATACACTTGCTCCTGCTCGCGTTCCCGTGGTATAAAATGTAGCCTATGTGTTATTTCAGACTCTGCATTTTAGAATGAGCACCTAGCTTCACCTGGTTTCACTGACGGACTGACTGACAGACTATTATTTGTTTTGTATTTGCCCATAATCTATCCTTGTTTCAAATATCAACCTGATACCTTCTACAATTTTGACATGATTAAGTAACAAACATATATGTTTTAGCATTTATAATACCTATATTAATAGGAAGTAAGACAGTAGGATTATTTTTGTTAACACCCATCCTCATCTCCGTGGACGTAGACTTGTAAAGGACTACAATTTAGGAATCGGATAGCATCACTCTCTGATATATCTGAACCATTTTAAATTTAAATCTTCAAATCTGTCTGTCAAATGTGTATGTGACACACCCCTCTTATCTATCCAGCAGCTGTAGCCAAATGCCATTTAGCGCTTGTCTACATATAGAATAGAAAACCAAATTATATGGAATTGACGTCAATTTTGACACTTATCAGTGTCATCCCCATACATTTTGTTTTCTACTCTCTCTGTAGCGCTAAAGTGGCGTTTGGCTAAAGGCACAGATCCAGAGGAGGCTCAAAGTCTGGCAGTGGACTGCCAGCTGCCAGGGGATGTGTAAAATGTCCGTTTATAGAATCGAGGATTTAAATTTTTATGCTTTATGCCGTAATAAAAACTATTTTATCAAAAACTATTTTATAAATGTTAACAAAATAACAATTCTAGATTACCTCAAAAGCGTCCGATACGCATGAACTAGTATATAGGTTACTCGCTGGCTCGCTACAGTGAATTGGATAATGCCATTAATTGATGACAATTTTACTAGTTATTCTCTTGCTTTTCTCACTTCACGACCTTTTTGAAGCTTTTTGGAGGGTGTTCCAGGTATCCAAAGGCGACGCCGATTGCTTACCATCAGGTGATCCGTCTGCTCGTTTACCGGCTTATCTTCATGGCATAAAAAACAAGTTTAATTAATCTTTACTTTATAACAGTAAATGGTGACTTACTTAACTGCAGTTAAAAAAAGACTGAATTAATTAACTGAGATTAGTAAAGAAAAAAAAGATAAACGTAAAAACCCACGACAGACGAACAAGTCGATGTCTATACGTCGTTGTAAGAGGTGAATGTATCAAAAGAAATATTTTTTTTAAGGCATAAGGCGGTAAACGAGCTCACGGATCACCTGATGGTAAGCAATCGGCGTCGCCTATGGCCACCTGGAACACCAGAGGCGTTACAAGTGCGTTACCGGCCTTTTGGGGATTAGGAGTTTGAGGATCGTTGGGGATTCAGGAATTGGGGAGATTGGGGAAGGGGAGTTTAATTGGGCCTCCGGTAACCTCACTTACACGATGAAACACAACACAAGCGTTGTTTCACGTCGGTTTTCTGTGAGGCCGTGGTATCACTCCGGTCGAGCCAGCCCATTCGTGCCGAAGCATGGTCCTCCCACACTTATACGACGTTTCTTAAATGAAAATAAATTATATTGACTACATTAATCAAACGGTTGATGTATTTTGAAATAATTACTTAGGTAGCTATTACCAATGAAAGTTGTCAATAACAAATCACTCATGTATTTTGTCCCGTCTCAAAAGGTGTGGTTTTTGTCTAAACAACGAATTGTAAAAAATAAAGAAATCTTAACAATAACCGAACCGCTAATGAATGAAATTCCTTGCCAGAGGCTGTGTTTCCCGTCAAATATGACTTGGGTGTCTTCAAGTCCCGAGTGAACAGGTTGCTCATAGGTAGGCGTGCTCCATCGTCGGCCACATCATCGCTTACCATCAGGCGAGATGGTGGTCAAACGTCGACCTATAAAGTATGAAAAAGAAAATTAAAAATAGATAGGTACTTTTTTGTATTCTATTAGTTTTTACTAATGGTATAATTAGGTATCGTGACTTTGTTTTCTGATAAAGATGAGGTTTAATGACTAGTTACCATATTTTCCAGAATTTCCCTTAAAAAACTGACCAAGTCAAGGTTTACAATTTCATACAAAATTTACAGAAAACAATGACTCCACCAGTAAAAGTTAACTTCTAAATTCAACTACAAAACATATCGCAGACGAAACGTAAACGCAAATAACTGCGTTAAACAGACGAGTCGATGTCAATTCGTCTAATATAAAGTGAATGTTATTTTTGTCAAGATTTACTTTTTAATTTTTTATGTTTACATTCATGTCAAGTAAGAGGTTAACCGCAATGGGGGAAGTCGGGCGCTGAGTGAATGATTGACGAATCATTCTTAAGTTACGTTTCATACTTTTTTTCTAAAAATTATGTTATTAATAGCTATGTGTTATGAAATTGTCGGATGTTCTAAATCTATAGGTAGTAATAGTATGTTTGTATGTTTGTAATGAATAGGCTCAAAAAGTACGGGGCCGATTTAAAAAATTCTTTCACCAATAGAATGCTACATTCTTCCAATTTGACATAGGCTACACTTCATTTTGAAAACAAATTAGGTATCCTTGGTAAAATTTATTAATTTATTTATTTATTTATTTATTTATTTATTTGGACATCCAGTTGTTGCTACATTTTTATCATTAACTTAAAACTAGGAATTAACATCTTACTGCTAATGCACAACATTTGAAGGATATCACAGCATGCGTTGAGTTGAGAACACTATATCAATTAAATTTAATTTACCTAATTTCTCTGCATTACCAAATTTGCAATAAATTAGAAATTATATAATTAGTAACAACTTTTGTTATTACTCATTATACATACAATAGTCAACCCGGAATACAAAAATATAAATACAAAACAAAAGAAAACAAAAGAATAATCAAATATCAAAATAAAAGACAGTCATTAAAGGCTCAAAAAAAATAAAAAAGTTAACATTAAAATAAATATATAAAATCGGTTGCGAACAAATCAAGTCAACAGCAATATAATAACACAAAGTCAACAGCACACCACAACACTAAGCTTCATCTCTCAACAATCCCAGAACAGCTTTTTTGAATTTTGGCAATCTATCACTAAACAAATCAACCCTCTCACAGACAGAATTATAGGCTCTAGAAAGACGAGATATGGTGGAGAACCTCTTTAGGTTGGTTCTGGCAGATGGCTGGTGCAACAAACCCGCGTTAATTAGTGCGCGCCTAGGCACACGTCGAGGTACACGCAAATTGAATAAGCTTAATAGTGGCGGACAGTCAAATTCGCTCCTTAGTACCTTGTACATGAACGTTATGTCATGCAGTTTTCTACGAACAGTCAAGCGGTCCATCCCAAAATGTCTCAGTCTTTCGCTATACGATGCCAAGCGTTTGTGCAGCCCACTGGCAAATGTTAGGTGTCCTAGGAAACGTCTCTGTATGCGTTCAACTCTAACTTGATGCACATTATACTGAGGCGACCAAACCACCGAGCAATATTCCAGCTGACTTCGCACATAGCTGTAAAATTTGAACAATGTAACCGAAGGTGTAGAAAAATGAGTCTTAAAATGTCTTTCGTCGAATGCGCTGCCGAAACTATTAGCGATAGAACAAAATAATGTATGTTGAAATATTAAACATTAAATCAATAAGTATTGTTAGTTTGTTGTAGTTTCCGAACATAACCAAAAGTTTCCGATTGTTGTCACATGTGGCGCTAGTGCATTCTGTCTGTTCTCTGTAATCTTTACCGGCTAATAAACGTATTGTTAAACTTTCATCTCGTTTATTATTATTCAACAGGTTATGGGCCCAGACTCGTATACCTAATAGATCGAAAGTTTAACTTTTATTAATATAAAGTAAAGTTCAGCAGTAAATATTTCGTAATTTCATCGAAAATCGCCCAGTGAAAAATGGCTATGTCTAACCTTCAAATTGAAAAGTTAGCCGGGCGGGAAAATTATTCGACATGGAGGTTTGCAGTAAAATCATATCTTGAGCATGAAGATTTGTGGCAGTGTGTCGATCCTGGCACCGATGTCGACTCCAAGAAAGATGTGAAGGCTAAGTCTAAAATCATTTTGTTGGTGGAACCAATAAATTACGTTCATATTGAAAATGCACAGTCATCTCGAGAAGTATGGATAAACTTACAAAATGCTTTTGAGGACTCCGGGCTATCAAGAAAAGTCGGCTTATTGCGAGATTTAATCAACACAACACTGGATAATTGCACAAGCGTCGAAGAATATGTGAATAAAATTATGAGTACCGCACACAAATTACGAAATATCGGTTTTCAAGTCGATGACGAATGGCTGGGAACGCTTATGTTGGCAGGTTTACCTGAGACCTATAAACCAATGATCATGGGTTTGGAAAGTTCCGGCATTAAAATTTCATCTGACTTCATCAAGACAAAGCTATTACAGGAAGTAAAAGTTTCCGAGTCTTCAGTATTATATACAAAACACAAAAATACCTCTAAACACAAAGTCAAGTCGCAAGGAAAAGGGCCACGTTGCTTTAATTGTAATAAATATGGTCATTTAAAGAATCAGTGCACTATAAAGAAATCTAATCAAAACAGTTTTTCAGCAGTTTTTTCAGCTTACAGTAATGTGGACAAAGACGATTGGTATATCGACTCAGGTGCCACAATGCACATGTCCAGATGTTCTGACTGGATGTATGATATGGAAGCATCTCCGATTCAGCAAATTAAGGTGGCTAATAATGATGCAGTCTCTGTGAAAAATATGGGTAAAGTAAACATTCAAACCACATTTTGCAAAGATGAATATCCAATCCAGGTGAGAAATGTTTTATATGTTCCTGAGTTGAGCGTAAACTTGCTATCAGTTAGTCAATTAGCCAAAAATGGTTGTAAAGTAGAATTTACTGATATGGGCTGCAATATATATAATCCCAATAAGATGCTTATAGCTAATGCAAGACTGATCAATAACATGTATAAACTTAACACTGTTTCTGTGCATGCTTATGCTGTTACTTGTGAAAGTAAGACAGATATTATTACATGGCATAAAAGAATGGGGCATTTAAACTTTGCTGATGTAAAGAGGTTAGAATCCTGTGCTGAGGGTATAACTATCACAGATAAAAATGTTGATAGCGTTTGTATACCATGTTGCGAAGCTAAACAAACACGCTTACCATTTCCACAATCCGGTTCAAGAGCAAATGCATTGCTAGAAATAGTACATACAGATCTATGTGGTCCGATGGAGACACCATCTGCAGGTGGTGCGAAATACTTCATAACTTTCATAGATGACTATTCCCGTAAAGTATATGTTTATTTTCTTAAGAACAAGATGGATATTAAGTCTGTGTTTCAAAAATTCAAACAAGAAGTAGAAAATGAGTTAGAAATGAAAATAAAAGTATTACGTAGTGATAATGGAAAAGAATACTGTAATAAAGAATTCTCTGATTTCCTAGCAGCTTCCGGCATCAAACATCAGACCAGCACCCCGTACACCCCTGAGCACAATGGCTTAGCGGAGCGGATGAATCGTTCATTGGTGGAGCGTGCAAAATGCATGTTATTTGAAGCAAAGCTGCATAAACAGTTATGGGCAGAGGCGGTCACTGCTGCGGCCTACATCATAAACAGATCACCGTCACGAGCTTTGGCTGAGGTAACTCCCTTTGAAAAGTGGACTGGTAAGAAACCAAACCTTTCTAATCTAAAGATTTTTGGTTGTAAGGCCATGGTACATATTCCAAAGCAAAACCGATTAAAATGGGATCGTAAGTCGAGGAAATTAATTTTTGTGGGATATTGTGACAATACCAAAGGCTATAGACTGTATGATCCGGTAAATAAAAGGATTGTGATTAGCAGAGATGTCATATTTATTGAAAAATTATTAAATAATAATGAAAATGATTCACAACAACCTGTACTTACCAAAGAGTTTGTGGATGTTCCTCTGAGTGAAGGAAATAATCAAGTGACATTTGATGATACATCACAGAGTGAGACTCAAGATGATACATTACACTCAAGGACTGACTCATCTTTTGATAGCTGTGTAACAAATAATAACACAACTGATTTAACATATTATCCTAGTTCCAATGATGAAGATGATACTAGTAACGATAGTTTCACTGGAAATATCACTCTAAGATCTCATCAGAGACACAATAATTTCATGTGTGTTCAACAGGTTTCAGATCCAGTAACTGTTGAGGAAGCTTTGTCAGGCTCTGATGCTGAACATTGGAAAGCAGCTATGGATGAGGAATATCAGTCATTATTAGAGAATAATACCTGGGTTTTGACTACTCTTCCAGGTGACAAACGTGCCATACCATGCAAATGGGTTTTTAAGAGGAAGACTGATGAAAATGGAGAAGTGATTAAATATAAAGCACGATTAGTAATTAAAGGTTGTTCACAAAGACCTGGTGTGGACTACACTCAAGTATTTTCACCAGTAGTAAGGTATGCTTCTCTGAGGTACTTATTTGCCTTAGCAGCTAAATTTGATTTAGATATCTGCCAAATGGATGCTGTATCAGCTTTTCTACAAGGTGATATAGAAGAGGAGATATATATGATACAACCACCACTGTATGGCAATGGCAAACAAGTATGTCTTCTGAAAAAGTCATTGTATGGATTAAAACAGGCAAGCCGGCAATGGAACAAAAAGCTAAGTTCTGCATTGAAGAAAATTGGTCTATCACAGAACAGGTTAGATCCTTGTATTTATATAAAATTGTAGACAACAATAACATGATTTTTTTGGCTACATATGTTGATGACTTAATTTTATTTACAAATAATATGGAATCTAAAAAACATGTTAAGGAGGAGTTAAGCAAACAATTTAAAATAAAGGATCTAGGAGATATTAACTATTGTATTGGCATACATGTTAAAAGAGAAAGGAAGAATGGAATCATATATTTAGATCAAAAAAAGTATATAAGAGAGGTACTGAATAAATATGGCATGGCTGATTGTAAGAGTGTTAAGATTCCAATGGATGCTAATACTAAGTTAAAAGGGATATCTGAAGAATCAAGTACTTTGAATGGAGTCCCATATCAAGAAATAATTGGATGTTTATTGTATATTTCGCAAATTACTCGACCAGATATAAGCTATGTAATAAATATGTTGAGTAAGTACAATCAGAAACCTGAAATGTCACATTGGGTGGCTTTGAAGCGTGTTATGAGGTATTTAAAAGGTACTGAAGATTACAGACTAAGCTACAAACAAAACTCAGACGAAAACATGACTCATGGCTACTGTGATGCAGACTGGGCAAGCTCGGAGGATGATCGGCGTTCCTGCACGGGGTACGCATTTCTGTTTCAGGGAGGAGCTATCAGCTGGAACTCTAAACGCCAGCCAACTGTTGCTCTGTCGACAACCGAGGCAGAGTATATGTCTTTATCATCCTGTGTTCAAGAGGCTATGTGGCTGAAACAACTTCAAGAAACGTTTTGGCCTCTACTGAAGGATGAAGCAATGATCATTTATAGCGATAACCAAAGCTCTATTAAACTTTCAGAATCCGACGGCTATCATTCCAGGACCAAACATATCGATGTCAGACACCATTATGTACGTGACAAAGTTATTGGAGGTACCATTGATGTGCAGTATATTCAGACGGACTTGATGGTGGCAGATGCATTAACTAAAGCGACACCACATTCAAAACTGGTCTACTGTGCTTCAAAGATGGGATTGATTTGAGTTTAAGGGAGGATGTTGAAATATTAAACATTAAATCAATAAGTATTGTTAGTTTGTTGTAGTTTCCGAACATAACCAAAAGTTTCCGATTGTTGTCACATGTGGCGCTAGTGCATTCTGTCTGTTCTCTGTAATCTTTACCGGCTAATAAACGTATTGTTAAACTTTCATCTCGTTTATTATTATTCAACAATGTAGAACAATATTGAAGAACATCATAATGTCTACAAAAAACTCCGCGGTAGCATATGTCAAACTATTGTAGTTATGTCACTACAACAATCCAAATTTCCAAAAATAAATTATTGTCTACCCCGTGCGAAGCCGGGACGGGCTGCTAGTTGTGTTAATAAAATAAATTGGTAGACAAATGTGTTGCTAAGCGGAAAATTTAAGAATATTAATTGGTTTTTTCCAAATCAATAAATAGGAAGGTTTGTCCATGGGTGGCTCTGACCGCTTACCCGTCAGGTCGCCCGTCTATTCGTTTGCCACGTATCTTTCTCATAAAACATAAGAACATAGGACGACGAAATGTAAAAAATAAGAACCGTGACGGTAACTTCGACCGCCAATAATGAAGTCGCAGGTTCGTTCGATCTTTGGATAGGTGACATGAAGGAGTTTGATTTCAAATTGGGTACTTGCCAACTAGTCAAATTCAACACTTATATCGAACTGTCAAAAACGACAGTTTTCTATGAATTTTACGAGATTGTGTATTGTGACGTCAGGTTTTGCAGCGTCAAACAGCGTACTTATTTCTTAAAAATGTGCTGGATTAATACTAAAATTAAGTTTGTCATATAATCAATTATTATGACGTCATGAAAGTGTGATTATTCTTTAAACTTTTATTGTATTGAACAGTCGAAATAATTTATTTTTGATTAAGGAAGGTAGGTACACAATAGGGTAGACGACTAATTTTTATTTTAATGTCCGTCTGGTAGATTATTAAAAACATTAGACACGTATTTTTTATTTTCTTACGGAAACGAATAGTTTCGAAGATGTATTGATTTGAAATGTCGCGTGACGTCACTTCTCCGTACATTTTATACGTAGAAATGACGTTTTAGCCCCCACTCCTAAACTTTGATTCGTTTTATGTAAGTATTATTTTATTATAATTATGACAAAATAAAAAAAATACGTGTCTAATATTTTTTAATTATCTAACTTACGGACTAATTAGATTTTTAATTTTCATACCCTGTCATCATTCCCATTGTATGAACTTTAAAATTAATCTCTTTATTTTACCAAAGACTTGTTTAATAAATAGGTCTGATTACATTCTATACACCGAAACAACACTAACCAACGCTGAACCTATCAAATTCAAACCAGAAGTTTCGTGATCCGCAATCGATTTTGCGATCACTTAGTTTAATCAGACCGCATACTTTTACCTTTCTTCCAATTAAAACCTCTTCATGCATATTGATTGTAGTTATTGTAATTTTGCTCTCATTTTAATACGTTGCCAATCTGGTTGGAGTTTGTAGACGGTTCTTTTGGGAACTACTTTCATCCATCCTTTTTGCCTTTCCAATCAGGCGCTGATGACTTGTTTACGCCCTATTGTGGTCAAATTTTTGAGCGTGCGATGAGATTCTTGGGTGATTGTTAATATATGTACTTACGTAGTTTTTTTTTGAGTGGGGAAAATCATCCAATGACTTCTCCCACCTGAGTGAGGCGAGAGGGAGTGTCAGACTCTTACTGACTAAAAACCACCCCGCTCTTTCTCCTGTACTTCGAGCCGGAGCCCCAGCAACCCGTTAAAACCTGAGCTCATAATTTCTAATTATAAGATCGAAATAACCAACTCAATGAGCAAGCGTTTGGTGCGGTGGCTGGGCAACCGGCTACCGTGCAACGTGTCGCGGGTTCGTTTCCCGCATGGAACAACAGTTTGTATTATCCACAAATTGTTGTTTCGGGTCTGGGTGTCATGTGTATGTATACTTGTATGTTTGTAAACGCACCCACGACAAGGGAAATAATCCTATTGTAGGGCAAAGTATTTTTTTTAATTTGCATTCCGCAGGTACCACGATACCACGGGTCAATGCTCAAACCTTCTCTGTGTGAGAAGAGGCTTTTGGTCAGCAGTGGCCAAAAGCCATAGGCTGTTGACGTAATGACAAGCTCTTGTAATGTAATGAAAAACTTTTTACTATTTATGTTGAGTCCCATGTAATAGGTGGTGAGACTATTGCCATATACCGGACACAATTCCAGCCTCCACTGAGATTTTTTTTTAAAAACCTAATAATAGGTACTTTGCCCGATCCTGGAATCTACCCCGAGACCCCTTGCCCGACAGTCGCACTTGCGATCGTTCGGCCAACGAGGCAGTCTAAATAACTAAAAAATCAAACTTAAAAAAGGTTACGACAAGGTAACCTAGAAATAGAACTCGGACCTCTCGCTTCCGATCACTCGACCTACCATTCGATTGCATAAACATTAATATCATTATTGAATACTCCTTTTAGTGAGCGAATGCATTTTGTTTTTATTATTCAACCATCTGCCTCGTTGGTCGAGTGGTCGCAAGAGTGACTGCCGGGCAAAGGATCTCGGGTTCGATTCCCGGGTCAGGCAACGTATTACTGTATTTTTAAAACAATCCTCAATAGTAGCACGGTATCTGGAATTATGCCCGGTATATGGCAATAGGCTCACCCCCTATTACATGGCACTCATAACATAATTATAGTGAAAAGTGAGTGTTACATTGTACAGTGGCATTAAGTGCCGTAATGTGCACCTCTGCCTACCCCTTCTGGGATAAAAAGGCGTGATATTATGTGGAGACTCTGTTGCCATTCATGATAATAAAAGATATATTATTATTATTACTAACTTGTGGTTTATTTATAATCATCGTTTTGAACTTGACTTTAACCTCGCTTCAATGGTTCATGCGCCGAGGTCACGGGTTAAATGCAACACGTTGCGTGCGAGCAAGATAATAATTATGTATAATATATCTAGTCTTGTTTGTTTTTTTTATAAACATCACGCCTTTTAGCCCCGAAGGGGTTGGCAGAGGTGCACATTATGGCACTTGATGCCACTGTACAATGTAACACCCACTTTTCACTATTTATGTTATGAGTCCCATGTAATAGGGGGTGAGCCTATTGCCGTATACCGGGCACAGACTCCGTGCTACTACTGAGATTTTTTTTTATTTATTTATTAAATCGGCGTCGCCCATGGACACCTGGAAAACCAGAGGCGTTACAAGTGCGTTACCGGCCTTTTGGGATTAGGAATTTGACGATTGTTGGGGATTCAGGGATTGTAAGAAATTTTGATATTTTAAAGCGCAGTTCTGTCTTTTGCAGGTGTGATAAAATTCACCTATATCATCACACCACCACCTTATTTCTTCATACATCAAATCTATATCATCTATAAATATAATAAAATAGTAGACAAGTCAAAATCGTACATTGAATATTTTTTTTAAAGTATACTTGGGGCGTGATCTGCAATCGATACCGAGGCCAAAAATATGGTTTTTGGAATCCTTGTCTGTTTGTCTGTATGTATGTCCGGGATGATATCAAAAAGTACTGCATGGATTTATTTCAAATTTTGCATGAATATTTCTAACAAGTCGGGTCAACATATAGGTATATTTATCACACTATCGCCTACGGGACTTAATCAATTCTGACGACATTTATTACCGTACAATATTCCTTGATAAAAGCCTAAATTCTACCAGAAGTCATTATTCTACGATGACGAAGTCGCGGGCAACAGCTAGTCCATAATATACAAATTTGTAGAATTACCTACGTCTAAAAATTACGTGGCATAATAATAAAATTGACAGTTACAATAAAACACCTGATTCTAATTGCTCCTAGTAAGTTTAGTGTTTTTTTTAAGGGGAGAAAATCATCGAATGGCTGCTGCCGCCTGGGTGAGGCGGGAGGGAGTGTCAGACTCTTACTGACTAAGAACCACCCCGTTCCCTCTCCTGCACGTCGAGCCGGAGCCCCGGTAACCCGTTAGGTTCTCGAGTAAGTGTAGATGCAGGTCTTAAACCCCTAATTCTATTAAAAGAAAGGACGATATGCAATTTTGAAATTCCGGTCCCTTTCAAATTGAGTCCAAACAAGTCCGAACTAGTTCCTGAACGGGCGGCACATAACAACTGCGCCGAAAATGAAAAAAAAAGTAAAGGTAATTGGTAGCAAAGAAGGTACGGACGGTATGTGGTATAGAGTTGATAATACCAGTGTTTAGTAATTCAATGTTCGTTTGTATGTCTGTTAGTCCTTCATAAAATGCTCCTGAAGTAATTCTGATCTAATGCCAAAGGATTTCATTGAAGGGATTTTTAACAGGATAAGCTTGCAGACACTCTTACTATCTACTTCAAGTATAAAAAAAAGTGACAGGTACACACAGATTAACTCATAATAGGGATGATAACGGCGTATAAAAATACGTACAAGCAATTATGACACACCACTAAAAGTACAATAAATGTAAATCAACTAAAAAATTCACTGATTTCATTCTTATACAACCTATTTTAAGCCAGCACGTGTATTTCAAAAATATATTGAGTCGCAATTGATTCGTGAAGAAGGCAGTTATTTTGTCTAATGGTGTTTTCTTTTAAAATAGTCTCAAGACGTTTTCTTTTTCGTGTCTAAAATTGGCAGTTAATAACAAAAATACGTCTATTGAAATTTTAAGTTAATAAATACTTTAGAAATTTCTGGAAACATAATGTTTAGAATGTCATTAAATAATGAACTATATGTTTATTATAATTGGAGATAAAAAATTAGATTGAAACTAATAAAAGACAATTTTTTTTCTCTTTAGAGTACATCATTTTTATATTATTTTCCACCATCGACTTGTAAAAGAAAATTTTAATACACTATAGAATCGGTATAGTTTAAGCAATAAACTTGTGATTAAAAGGGCGATGATGATGATATTGATAGATACAATTAATGCATAGCTGTGATATTAATTAATTAAAGTTGAAAGAAAAAATAAAGCAAGAGTGTCAAATTGATTGACAAACATTATTCATCACATGAGCAAAGTCGCAAGTAAAAACCAGTCTTCTAATAGAGTGAGGCAATCTTACTGAACAAACAACAAGAATAAAAACGAACAATAAAAATGATAGACCATTTGTAAATGAAACACAAATACGCAATCAAACTTAACAAAATTATTAAAACAAAATAAATCATGAATCCGAACATAAACTCATTGAAAATGGAAGCCAGCTAAGTAATTAAATTCCATAGAAATATTACGAACCAAAATATCTTCAAGCCTTGGTAATCAAAGTTTCATTATCTGAACAAACTAATGAATATAAATAAGACAGTCAAATACAAGGGGTCCTGATAATTTCAACGGTCAAACAAATTTACAATTCGGATCATTTGAATAAATTCCAAGTTTCAATCCTTGTCCCTTAGCAAATTATTGAATTCACTGGAATTTTGGATGGGAACGATTGGTCATTTGCGCTAGGGTACTGAAGGGATTCTGTGTTCGTGAAAACAGGCTCGTTGAACTAATGTTCCTGAGCTTGCTATCGAAATTATATGGAGATAGTAATTAATTGGTACCTAGACTGAATCAATTTTATTTAGGTTTTACCAAATTTGAAAGTTGAAGTAGAAACCATATTATATTGACTTTTAAAGTATATAAATAATTTTTCCAAACAATTAACTTGTAACAGAAAAATAAATCGTATTTAAATGTTCTGTGCATAATAATATTACAACTCGTGAAAAAGATTATAAACGAAATCATTAAGCTAAGCTATTTAAAAACAAAGTCCAAAGCTGAAACCACAAGAAAAAGCAAGTGTAATAATATACTTCATATTACAAAACAGAAAAAAATATAGTCGCAAGAAAAACGTAGACAGAAAAGACTAATGAGAGCTTTACCGATGATATTTTCGGATGTAATTGAGTAAATTGCTGTCTAGTATGTGAGATCAATAAATCACGTGGCATTACTAGCTCTGTGCCTTCATTTTTTTTTAGTTTTGAGCTCGCTATGGAAGGGAACTTATTTAATTAGATGTCTTCGTGTATTTTTAAGACAAACCCCTTTTATGTAGAGGAGGTCTATGGTATTAGTATTGTTTTTATTTTATTTTGTGATGATCATTTTTGTTCCTCCTTCTTTTTTCTTTTACCATTGTTATAGTTTGATTTCTTTTATTTCTTGTGTAACACAGTAACGTTAACATGTAATTAGTGTAAAACCTTGTTAATAACATAATTAATAAATTAATAATGAATAAAGTGTTGCATTTGATGTTACAGGAGTCATTATGAAATTAAAAATACATTTTCGATTTTGACTAAGTATCTAAGTGATTTGTCATAATTATGTCATTATTAAATAATTTTTCTACCGACAGAATTATAGATCATTAAAATGATCATTGTCAACAAGACATTTGGGTTTTAATGATACGGATCTTATTACAAAAATTCGATTAGCGGTTCACTTGGTTTGTTTTCGTCTAATGCATGATCATTATTCTCCGTGTGAATCACTCCCATATTCAGGTTATGTTATTTTCTTTTTTTTTTAAATAAAAATGTACCTATTACAAATGTGAAAGTTAGCAAGGACGACAAGATAATAGATACCTTTCTCTCTAAACTTGATAACTACTGAGCAGTTTAAGATGAGATTTATAAATTAAGTAAATGTCAAACCTTAATTGAACTCATACTTATAATATATACTCTTCGATTTTATTTCAGAAATACAAGCAAATCCGGGATTTTGGTATGAGTGGAAACATAAAATAATATGGTTACATATTTTTTATATTTGAAAATATAGATGATAATATTAAGCTTGCGTGTTTTTAGATAAACAGTGTTGTGGTTTATTCAAAGATAAGTGTAATGTCTAGTATTTATTATTAGAAACATTCAGTACTAATATATTTTATGGAGCCACAAGTTTTTATTCATGCAGATTAGATTAGCTCACTTTAGAGTTTTTATATCGATAATACTCCAACTTTTTTTGCTGACTAGAGTTCGTAAAAAACTAGCTAGTCTTGATATGGCATAGTATTGTAATTTATTACTAAAATGGGTTTTATGTTAGGTTTTTTGTTTTATCATGAAAAAAGTCTTATGTACGTTAAAAATATGTTAAGTAAGACGTTCTTATACTTGCCTACTTTTACCAGTTACAGATATCTCCGTAATAAGAGCGAAACTTTAATAACAAAATACAGGATTCATTGAGACTAGAGATAATAACTTCTTTAAAAAAAAATTTAAGCTTTGGTCCCACTTGCTTTGGTTTGGTAATATTAAACACTACAAATGATGGACTATTTAATTTACAACATACCACACAACCAAACAATTATAAAATCAATCTACATATAAAACCAAGAAACAACCAACAAGAAAAGTAATAATCAATTAAATTACATAAAATAAAAAAAAAAACATCATAATCAGATCACCAAAAAAGTGGTGTCAACAGCTCTATAGAATTACCACCACCTTTCTACCACGCTCCTCTCTGAGACACTCACTTCCGTTCTCTATAAAAATCTTTGCGCATTTGTTGGAAGCTATCACTGCAAGCTTAGCCGGCACAGCCATCATACCAAGCACAGAAAAATGAAGACTTTTGTAAGTGTTCAATAATATATTTTTTTCTTCAAAGTGTTAGTAGTGCAACGTGTGACTAAGAGATGGCGTTAGTGAATTATTGGATTGTTTGCCCAAGAGGTTTTGTGTTACAAGCCTAATCGGACTTCAGTGATTTAAATTTAATTTTGTGGATATTTTCTGTAGTCTTACAATTGTGTTCTTAATTATTATTTTTTTAATTTTTTCATATTTAATATCCAAAATGCATTAGTGCCATCTTCATTAACGAAATTGCTCTATAAAAATATTATCAATTTCTAATTTAAATTCAGTGATCAATTTACAGAAAAAAAAAAAATATTTACTTCTTATTACATAAGACTTAACTGTCACAAAGAGCGTTACAGTTCATTTAACACATGCCCTTTTTTACAATAACCATAATAACATAAAAAAAACTACATAAAATTATTATCATAGAAAGCCGCTAAACATCAAACGAAACGCGAGCAAAACCACAGGCATTTAATACAACCATGACAACAACAACCACGTTCATAAAATTCCTTTGTTTAATAAAATGTCATTATGAAGTTGATAAATATCAAACCTCCTTTGTCACGATATAGATAACAATATAATCTTTGTGTTAGCAAACGTTTGTCGTGTTATAACGGTTATGTTGGTTATCTAATCTATCTCTATGTAAATGCTATTATAGTTATTGTACTGTTATTAAAATAATGGAAGATTATAAATAGTGTAGCGTGTTTAAGTTTGCAAAGTTCAAAAAGTAAACAATTTAAATTGATAATATTCACTTGAATGTCAGATAACAATAGTCATAATTAATTTTTAATTCACTTTTTGGTGATTTATATAAAAATGATAACGGCGAAAATGGCATTAGAGTTAAATAGTTTAAATTAACAGTTTAATGTGATCCATATTAATTATTATCCCCGACAAACATATATAAACCTAATAAAATCTCAGTAATATATTAAAATCTCAGTAGCACGGAGTCTGGAATTGTGCCCGGTATATGGCAATAGACTCACCCCCTATTACATGGGACTTATATAAATAGTGAAAAGTGGGTGTTACATTGTATAGTGGCATTAAGTGCCGTAATGTGCACCTCTGACTCGTTCGGGGATATGGCGTGATATTATGACGATGATCAGAATAGATACATATACCGAATTTAACATTAGACTCTGAAGCCTGAATACTGAAAGGCTACACTCAATTTTAAGAATCGCTTAAGTATAATTATTCACTTTTAAGTTCTTTGTAAAAGACAGAGATGGCACGACATTTAAGTACAACTTAAATTGGGATGATGACGGGGTATAAAAATTAAAAATCTATCTAGTCCGTAAGTTAGGTAACAAGAAAAATATTGGACACGTATTTTTTTATTTTGTCGTATTTCAAATAGTGCCTAGATAAAACGAATCAAAGTTTAGGAGTGGAGCAGCTAAAACGTCATTTCTACGTATAAAATGTACATAGAAGTGACGTAACGCGACATGTCAAATCAATATATCGTCGAAACTATTTGTTTCTGTAATAAAATAAAAAATATGTGTCTAGTGTTTTAAAGGAAGCTACCAGACAGACATTAAAATAAAAATTAGGCATCCACCCTATCGGGCTTGAGCCTCATAATTACGATCAAAGCTCAAAAATTACTTATTTCCTATCATCATCATATCAGCTACTGGACGTCCACAGCTTTCAACATCTAGACCCCGTCGAATATAGGAACTCTCAGACCACTATTATGTAATACTAGCTTCTGCCCACGACTTCGTACTCGCAATCCCGTTTCTCCCATTCCCGTAGGATTTTCAAGACTTTTTTCTGTCATAAGAACCTTCTCCTGACGATAACAAACACAACAAAAATATCAGCCAAATCGGTCTAGTCGTTCTTAAGTTATGGCATGACAACGGGAAACGGGTTTCATTTATATATACCTCTATACTAGCGGACCCAACAGACGTTGTCCTGCATATCTACTTGAATGTAAAAACTAAAATTCATTCAAATTAGTTCAGCTGTTTAGGATAAATAACCTAAACCTCGACTGCAGTGCCATCTGCCGGGCTAATTTGTAAATCTAAACCATTCCCAGATACCCTTGAACACACACAAAAAATTTCATCAAAATCGGTCCAGTCGTTTGAGAAAAGTTCAGTGACATACATACTCACAGAAAAATTATTATATATAAAGATAAGATAGAAGATAACAGAATCGACACACGCTAATACCATCGACGTAAATAAAAATCATACCGTTAAACTTCTTAATGCATCTTAACACATAAAAAAACGCATTAATGACTGCAATATCGTATTATCAAAACTGGACATCGAACTGGACCGGTTTTGCAAGGAACTGGCTAAAGGGATAGCACCTTCACTTATTCTAAGACCAGTTTTGAGGCCTTTCTCTTTAAGTGCATGCGTAATATCGGCCACATTTATTTTTAAGAGATTAGTAGATTTGGTATTAAGATTACGTTCACTTATTACATTTGAATTGGCATGATGCGATGTCAAATGTCGGATTGTCGTGTTTTTATTTATGTTTGATGGGCCGACGTTTGCCGGCCGCTGTAGCCAAATGCCATTTAGCGCCTTGTCTACATGTAGAATAGAAAACCAAATTACATGGAATTGACGTAAATTGTGACGCTTGTCAGTGTCATCCATATACATTTAGTTTTCTACTCTCTCTGTGGACAAGCACTAAAGTGGCGTTTGGCTAAAGGCACTGGTGGTAAGCGATGTTACGGTCGTTTATCTATGTTGGTCTTCCTTTTATTTTTGTCACATTAGTTTGCTATAGTTGATTGGAATCTACCTCTGGTTAGTCTACCTTGGATGATTAATATGGACTTTTAAACTATACTGTTCAATTTGCGTGTTAACTAAAGAGATAATGGTAAACCTTCTTACGTAGAAGTTGCCTATGATTCCGTAGATTCATTAGGCTGTTGATTAAGATACAGAGAGAGTCTAGTCTTTGCTCTTGAACTTTACTTCTGTACCTCCAAAACATCAGTAAAAATATTTTCATCTATCACCATCACTACTCATCCTTGATCTACAAAAATCAACCTTACGTTAAACAAAACACAAACGATATCGCTGTAGCACCTTCTTCACTAAGATCTTATCTCATTAGTAAAATGTTGGCCAGTATCTCCGTCTTACAGAGGTCCAAAACTTTTACTTACGGGTCCTAATATCTCGGATCTATTACATCGTAAACCTGGAATTTCTCTAAGATAATTTGTGACACCCATAATTCTGACTATCTCGAGGACTTAAGAAGCTGGATGGTGCAGTAGAATGCATCAGTTTTGTTTATAACGGTTTTCCTTGATGTTTTGTCCTACAATATCCTTCTTGACTTTTTACATTTCATATGGACTAGGTAGTATATCTGTTTAAATTAATTCGTGAGGTTTAGACTGATTAAAATATCATCAGTTAACTGTCTTCTTGATCAATTGCGCTCCCTAATACCGCGGTCAAGCAAAGCAACATAATTTGAAACCGTGTTTTCAGTAAAGTTTAATATTCTCAGGAAATAAGAAAGAAAAATAGAGCCCAGTATTTAGTGTGGCGCGTTATCGGCCTTTTGGGGATTAGGAATTTGAGGATTCTTCATTGTACTTGGGCTTCCGGTAACCTCACTCAAACAACGCAAGCGTTGTTTCACGTCTGTTTTCTGTGAGTTCGTGGTATCACTCCGGTCGAGCCGGCCCGTTCGTGCCGAAGCATGGCTTATTCAATATTCATCTTTCATAGCATAGCATATTCAATATTTATCTTTCTTATAACATTTAACTGACGCATCTAGCTAACGATATCATCGTCAAACCTCGTCAAACATAGACGACTCTAGACATAAATCCTTGGCATTCTTCCCTAACATTTCCAGCCTAGTTACCGGACCTCTACTACGGGATATATCGTCAATAAACTCACCCACGTACTAAGCGTATGATGAAAAAACACTGATTTATTAGACGCGCAAGATTCTGTCGAAGACAAATAGTAGTTGTTGTATTTTGTTTTTTTTTCTTCTAGCAAAATTAATATGTTATGTAATGTATTATTTTGTTGTTTTGTCTCGTTGCTTTTTTTGTCTTGTGTGATTGATTGGTTTTGGTTGTTTTAGGATCTAATATTTCTAGCACAAAACTAGGTTTATTTATTTGCCGTCAGATCCAGTATGTTGATAATCTCTCCGATGCAAATTAATCCCAAAAAAGTAACATAACATCATGCCTTTTATCCCCGAAACAGGCGGAGGTTCACACAGAAGTAACACCCATTTTTAACTAATTATGTTATGAGTCCCATGTAATGCGTGAGCCTATTGCCATATACCGGGCACAATTCCAGATTCCATGCTACTACTGAGATTCATTTTAAAAACCTAGTAGTACTTTGCCCGACCCGGGAATCGAACCCGAGATCCGGCAGTCGCACTTGCGACCACTCGGCCAACGAGGCAGTCTAAAGCATGTGTACTATTAGAATGAGGTACCATTAAAACTATTCTAATTTCCAACTCCAATACCACCTCTTTTAACATCAGACCTCGAAAACTACAAAATGTCCAATATATTTATATTCTCAACACTTTCTGCAGTCAAACGCAGTCCAAAGCTCTCTAAATCCATTGTTCGATCCTTTGAGAGGGTATATCACCTCCTTTGGTTTCATTCCAAACTTTTGTTAGCCTATTTGAACAATTTCAACACCTCATTTGGCGTACCTTATACGTGTGATCGCGTTTTGGCGTAGTGCCCAAAACTGTTACGAGGGTATATTAAGGATATTCTTTATTGAGAATTTGAAGATGTATTTATTTGAATTCTTCATTTGAATATTTAGGATTTAATAAGGTATTTGTGATTGAAGTACTGGCTATGATACGGGCACAATTCTTTGAAAATTCTTAGTAGTGGCACAGAGTCTGGAATTGTGTCCGGTATATGTATGGCAATAGGCTCACCACCTATTACATGGGACTCATAACATAAATAGTGAAAAGTAGGTGTTACATTGTACAGTACCTACCCCATTCGCGGATAAAAGGCGTTATGTTGTAACAAAAAAAAGTACTTACTTTGATAAAGTAATCTAATAATATTATCAAAACCACGAATTGTAAAGTTCGAGTGATTTATTCATACTTTTTAATGGGACTTAACATGGTACTGAATATTTAAACTATTAAACCATTAAAATTACAGTAAGCACGATTATGAGAGTAACTGTAATACTATCTAATGTAATTATACCTAGGTTAATTTTGGCAAGAAACAAAATAAGGAGTGATGTTATTAGTAAGATAGAATATATTTGTCTCATTTCTCATTCACATTATTTTTAAAACCGTTGTCCCACACTAGTGTTTTCTCCTATGTCGTGGGTGCGTTTACAAACATACAAGTTCAAATACACATGACACCCAGACCCGAAACAATAATCTGTGGATCACACAAAGAGTTGCTCCATGTGGGGAGAGCCCGCTACACGCTGTACGGCAGCCGGTTACCCAGCTACCGCACCAACCGTGCAGTCTATGTCTATTACTTCAGCAAATCAAAGACGTAACGAAGTCAAACCACAAACACCTAATTTCTAGTGCCCAAACCAAATTCAGTTAAGAAATCTGTTGCAAGACTAATTTCCTTTTCATCTTTTTTTGGTCATTCACCAAGGAAATTGCAAAACCCACTTCTGACACAGTTTCGATCAATATAATTCTTTATTTATTACATTGTATTACATAAATGTGGCATTGTGTTGGATCCGAAAGTTCAATGGCACAATAGAAGAATCAACAAACCGTGAACAAGTGGTTTTTGTGTGAGATATTTTTTACGTGTCCATTCCAACGGTTGCATAGTGTAGTCGTGTTAAAGTGAATGTTATGCAAATTCTTCCATGTATGTCGTTCTTTTGTTTTGTTCGTTGGTTTTCCATCGAATACCATTTGTTCTGTCCGGTCTGGGTGTAATTGTTAGTAGTTCTAGTCAGTCGTTTAGTGTTGCTTTGTTTATTGCAGCGAAATTATTTGTTTTATCCCTTTCTTTCGCTAAATGGGCTACTGCACTAGTTTCAGTTTTAAAACTTTTTGTAATTAATTAAATACCAATTTGTATTTCGGTCAGTTTATATTATATTCGGTCAGACAAACGGTGAAGGAAAACATCGTGAGGAAACCTGGGCTTATAATTTCTAATTATAAGTTTGTAATCGCCAACCCGCATTGAGCAAGCGTGGTGATTAATGCTCAAACCTTCTCCGTGTGAGAAGAGGCTTTGCTCAGCAGTGGGCATTTATAGGCTGTTGATGATGATTTCGGTCAGTTCCAAGTTCTAATCAACCAATCAAGGTCTAAAAGAAGTCTAATGTTTCAGTCAGTGCACGTCTTGAAGTTGATAATAATGATAATGATGATATAACAATCTCTTTATGCCAAATCCTTTATCAAGGGGGAGGCTCTTGTAAGGGGGATGCCTTTATCCAGTAGTTGACGTCTTTTGACTGTTGCTGATGAATGATGGATCACTACAAAGAATATCATCATAACATGGCGCCTTTTATCCTCGTAGGGATAGGCAGAGGTGCACATAGAAGTAACACCCACTTTTTCACTATTTATGTTATGAGTCCTATGTAATAGGGGGTGAGCCTATTGCCATATACCGGGCACATTTGCAGACTCCATCACCCGTTGCAGTTGCATCATTATTTTGAGTACAGGATGTTCTAATTTCCTTACACCATTCAAATTGCAATCCCTTTTCTCAGCACCTCTTACATAACAAGGCTTTTCAATTCGAGTGATCGACAGCACACAATCGGTAACTATCAAATGCGGATACGGAAACACGTAATACTGCAAGGTGACCATTAAAAGTACATTATATCGTTCGGCGTTACATCAATGTTTGTGCAAGCCTTGATTGCACAAAATGCACGTAATAGTGCAGTAGTCTTATTCAGACTTAGACTAATAGATTTTTAACTTTTTAAATGGTAGTAGATGTTTTTAATTGTGATTTAGTATTGTTTGTATTCTGGTACTGTTTAAATTACATATTAATGCAATCATTGGCCAAGTAGTCGCAAGTGCGACTGCCGGACAAGCGGTCTCGGGTTCGATTCCCGGGACGGGCAAAGTATTACTGGGTTTTAAAAAAAATTCACAGTGGTAGCACGGAGTCTGGAATTGTGCCCGGTATATGGCAATAGGCTCACCCTCTATTACATGGGACTCATAACGTAAATATTGAAAAGTGGGTGTTACATTGTACAGTGGCATAATGTACACCTCTGCCTACCCCTTCGAGGATAAAAGGCGTGATGTTATGTTATGTTATGAGTAGATTTTGATGCAGTGTAAACGCATCTACATGTAATCTTTTAGAAAACAATATTTTTGAAGCTAACAATTTCAAGGTTTCTGTATACCTACATCATATCTCTATTTTTTGACTGTTCTTTGAGTGACTTCTACAAACAGTCAATGAATCAGACATCAGAATTCATGATAGCTTTACAATAAAAGCAAAACCAACGAAACGAAACTGAAATAGAAAATATCAATCTAAAAATAGAGAATCAATTAGTATAATAATAATAATAAAGGAGTATAATATGATAGAAAGTGAAGGTACAGTGAAAGGAGATTGTAAAACACTCGACACATCCTTCTTTGTAAGATTGTAAGTGAATCAGAAAGTTGTCAATGAATGTGCAACCATAATAAATATTATGATTAGAATTTTTTGCTTGTCGCTTGCTTGTTGATCGAGTGGTCTATAAAAGGAGTACAGAAAGTATAAGTGTTCAAATTTTGTCAGTCAGTATTTTGAACCTGGGTTTATGCTTAGTGTGGTTAGTATTCTTCGTTAGTGATATAAAAAAGCAAAAGTTGTTGCATTGAATATAATAGATAAATCATTTAATAGAAGACTATAAAATGTTGTAATAGGTACTAAAATCTTTGTGTATGATATAATAAATCATAATGAAAATCCCCATATTTTTGTAACAGTATTTTTACTATTCATTTAGTAATTCAACACGTACTCGACCAGTTTTTATAACTAAACAAAAAAGCTTGTCCGAGAGCAACGAAAAACAGTGGAAAATACCACTATACTACACTCATCTCTCGACTCGATTCAAAGTAATTTAGACCTTAAATACGTTACTTCAAAAACGAATTGAGAAAGTTGTTTTCAGTATTTTTTTTATTATACCAACTTCGTAATTAAAGGCGGTCATTCAGTTCAAATTGGCTATTAAGACACCGTTCGCGATGTTGATTTTATTCTTTTGTTTTTAATTATCCTTCTGCCTTCGCGAAATCTGGTAGTCGATTGTTCTCAACGAGTTAAATGGTCCATTCAAAGCCTTTCTGAAACGATTTTGCTTTCATTTTTAAGTGATTTGGAGTTATCAATATTGAAGGTGTAAACGATTATCCTAATTAAAAAGCTTGAACGTTTTACCTGACGGAAATTTGCATCTTTCAGTATTACGATCTGGTTAAATGTTCTTTCTTTTATTACCTAGAACATCATTCAGATTCTTTTTTAACTCATTGCGAGTACAAATCGATGTTAATATTTCTTTCTTTCTTTACAGATCTGCTTGTTGCTGGCAGTTGCCTCTTGCAAGGCCGGGTGGGAAGGGGCCTACTCCAACGAAGTAGCTGGTGATGGTGGACATGGAGGCAGCTCCGGATACGGAGCAAGCGGTGGTGGGGACTTCTCTGGCGGCCAGGGACACGCACTGGCTGGACTTGGCGGACACAGTTTTGGAGGTAGCGGCGCTGGACACGATTTCTCAGGCGGCCAATCTCACACACTCGCCTTAGCCCAGGGACATGGTGACCTCGGTGGCGGCCAAGATTTTGGAGGCCACGGATTCAGTGGTGGCCAAGCTTTCCACGGAGACTTTGGCGGCAACGGCGGTCACGCCCAACTTTCTGACGGCGGCAGCCACGGTGGTCAGGATTTTAGCGGAGACTCTTACTTGTTAGCTGCTCAGGAATCTGGCCATCAGGGCCATGACGATGCCGGATCTCTTGGTAACGGAGGACATGACTTCGGTGGACAAGGAAACGGTGGTCACGACTTCGGTGGACAAGGAAACGGTGGTCACAGCTTCGGTGGTCAAATCGGAGGTGGTCATGGATTCGGCGGCCAAGCTGAAGGTGGTCATGGATTCGGTGGCCAGGCTGAGGGTGGTCATGGATTCGGTGGTCAGGCTGACGGTGGTCATGGATTCGGTGGTCACGCCTTTCCCCTGCAAGACGCTGGTCACGAGTACGGTCAAGGAGATGGTCACGATTTTGGACACGCTGAAGCTATCCCTGTTGGTACTCACGTTGATGAAGAGCACCCCGTCGAAGTGCCTAACTACAAACACGTTACTTATGCCATCCCTAAGCCTGTTCACGTGCATGTGCCCAAGCCTATCCTCATCGGTGTACCTCAGCCTTACCCAGTGAAGGTTCCAGTCAACAAGCCAGTCGCTGTTCCAGTAGAAACTGAGATTTCCATCCCTGTTGAGAAGGTTGTACCTTACCCAGTAGTCAAGCATGTTCCCTACCCCGTTGAGAAGCACGTGCCAATTAAGGTCGAGAAGACTGTTCACGTGCACGTGCCTCAGCCTTACCCTGTAAAGATCCCAGTGTACAAAACCATCCACCACCATAAGGAGCATTAAGGAGTAGGAACGAAGGAAGTTCTTTGGGAAATATTAACAATACTAATGAACCTTTTATTAATAGTGAAGGACTGATTATAAAGAAAGTCCGTTATGTTCTGGAGACTACAGAAAATATTGTTTTGTATACTCTAAGGTGTTAAGATTAAGGATTGTTTTTGCTCAATTTTCTGTCAACGTCCATTTGGTATTGTTAAATTTATCGAAGAACTTTTTGAATTGTTGTGCCTTGTAAATATAATTGTTGTTAATTTTTAAGTCATTTTCAACTGTCTTCATGTTGTAGTTGATTTATTTATTGTATGTTGTTGTTGTTGTAACTTGTTATTGTTGTTGCATGTTGTTGATTATATGTATACGATTGTTAAAGATTTATTTTGTTGTTTATATTTATCTATCCTTTCTTCTGAAACTTTTAATTGGGTCAAAGATTTATAAGTCAATTCATCTTTGGGAAGATTACATATTAATATTTGAAGCTTTCTCTTCTGCTTTATTAGTCGAACCATTATAAGGATAAGAACGATGTTGGACAGTCACTTGAAACTGTTTAGTTTAAGTGTGGGAGAACCATGTTTCGGTACGAATGGGCCGGCTCGACCGGAGTGATACCACGGCCTCACAGAAAACCGACGTGAATCAACGCTTGCGTTGTGTTTCGTCGTGTGAGTGAAGTTACTGGAGGCCCAATCACCCTCCCCTTCCCCAATCTCCCCAATTCCTGAATCCCCAACGATACTCAAACTCCTAATCCTCAAAAGGCCGGTAACTTACTTGTAACGCCTCTGGTGTTCCAAGTATCCATGGGTGACGCCGATTGCTTACCATCAGGTGATCCGTCTGCTCGTTTTCCGGTTTATGCCATAAAAAAATAATAATTCGTAAATTTTTAATTATGGATTTGCGTTAATTTTTTCTATTCTTATTGCTTCAAAAGTAATTATTGAAATAGTGATTCCTATTATACAAATACATTACCATCATCTGCCATTGCTTTAGTATAAAAACGTAGACTATTTAAGTAATCTATTTTAGATACTTATCATGCATAGATAGAATACCGATCAAGCTTACAAACTCCCTCTAAACATCAGTTCCTAACCAATAAATGTTAAAAATATTCTGCGAAATTGCCAAGTGCCCCATGCCAAATATAGCCAAGTATGGCGGAATAAGCCAAGAACACGCCAAGACAGGCCAAACAAGTATGGTTGCGGAACACAGCTTAACGTGCAAGAAAAATTAATCTCTTATGCGAACGATGTTTTATTATTTTTCTGTTGCGTGGATTTAGGGGGATGGAAGTGGCTCTTTCAGGTATAAGGAAAATCAACGCCTGGGCAGTCTCATTTATTCTGTTGCTAGAATTAGGTACTAAAAATAGATTTTTGGCATATTTTATATGGAGCTTTAAAAATATCAATGTCATGATAAAATTTAGTAACTAGTAACAAACATTTAGGATTGTGATTGCAATGGGAAAATGGTAAAATAATAAGTTGAAATGATAAATTGACTGCAACGTCCGGCGGGTTCGATTCCCGCACGCAGCAACTCTTTATGTGAACCACAAATTGTTGTTTCGGGTCTGGGTATTTTGTGTATAATGAACTTGTATGTTTGTTCCCACCCATGGCACAGGAGAAATTCCAAGTGTGGGGCAACGTTTTCAAAAAAAGATAAAAGATAAGTTACATTTTTTACAGTTACAAAAATCTAATTAATGAATTTCTTACGTCGTTTATACAGTGTTCGTGTGTTTCAGTGTTCGTTCGCGCGCGAATGTGAGCGTACGTGCTAACGGCGTACTTACATTATTTCGATGCAATGGAGTCAAATATTGTAAAATGTGCAAATTGCAACGTAGTGATTAATGAGCTACTAGCTTTTATTCAAAACAAGGCGGATGTGATGGATGAAGAATCATTAATAAGAATATGCAGTGATACTTTTAATGACAGTGAAATAGTAACGGCGAAAAAGCTACTTTTTGATTCCGTTCCGACCTCAAGACGAAAAATTCGCAAAAGTAAAGGAAAAAGTGAGAGAGATATTGAAGATATCATAGTCCTTTTGAAGCTTACGGATCCTGAATTAGTGCCCATCTTCGTTGCTCGTGATTTGCAAAAACTACCACCAGTGACATTCGACCACATAGATGCAACGAAGCTATTAAAGGATATTATTTTGTTACAATCAGAGATAAAAATCCTCAAGAATGACTGCGTTACAGCTACTCAACTATTAGAGTTAAAGGCGGAAATAGATAACTTGAAGAGTGCCTCAATAGTTCATAGTAACTTTGACTTCGTAAATAGAAGAAGGGGCGCCTTTATGGCAGATTTAGATCATCTAGATAGTGGTCCCATGGCTTTGCAACAGCAATCGAAGGCAGCAAGTAAGGAAAATTCGCCAAATTCCCTATCGCAATCGGTTATAAGTGATTATTTTCCTAAATATGTCGGTATGCAGAAAAAACAAATATCTACCCCAGAAATAAATAACGGTGCCGCTGCCGTAACAAAGCACGCAGTAGCCGGTTCTATGCACAGGACCGATAACTTGAATGCGCGTGATACTGTCTCACTCACACTCACTGGCCGGACAGCTATGTGTCATCGTCAGTGCGAGTCAACAAGCAACCGAATGAACAATGCAAAACCCCTACCGTAAGTCTTAATCTCATTAACTCGAACGCAAACAATAACCATTCAACGATTTCTCGAGTTATTGAACGCAACACTTTGGTGGAAACGGTGAAGGCGAGTAACGAGAGAAAAGAAATAGTAGGGGATGAATGGAAGCTTGTGATGAAGAAGAAGAATAAAACGAAACATGGTTCTAGCAGAATGATTGGTAAAGCTGACGTCGGTCCCGATGGAAAATTTAAGGCGGCTAGCTTGAAAATACCATTGTTTTATATCAAATGTAAACAAACAAACGCATGAAAGCGATATCTTAGCTTATATAAAAGACAACACGCAAGAAGATGTAACCCTATATAAAATTAATAGAAAAACCGAAAAATCTTACAATTCATATAAGCTTTATGTTCCTAAAACAAAACTCGACATATTTTTAGATAAAAATTTATGGCCTAAGGATATTACTTTTCGTCGTTTTGTAAAGGAACCATATGTCGAAAAGCAGCACATTGAAGCAGCAATCGTGATAATATATTAGTATGGAGGATAACAATTATGATATCATGAAATTTATAAGTTTTAACTGTAAATCAGTGAAACGGTCTGTTGATGCAGTTAAACTTTTATGCCAGTCAGCCGACTTAGTTTGCCCTCCAAGAAACATGGCTGCTACCTCAAGATATACCATTACCTGGGTCAAATACATCAAGACTTTGAGTACACAGGAAAGTCAGCTGTTGATACGTCGAGTGAACTTCTTAGAGGTCGACCTTATGGAGGTGTAGCGATCCTGTGGCGTAAACGTGTTTTTGAATCAGTGTCGGTAATCAGCTGTGTGAGTGCGCGATTAACAGCGGTAAAACTGACGCTCGGAGATAAATGCATAATTGTGTTTAGTGTGTACATGCCAACTGACTCGAGTGATAACTTGGCGGAATTTACTGACTGTCTCAGCGAAATCAGTGCAATAATCGAAACCAGTAATATTGAGACCATTTATATACTCGGAGATTTCAACGCGCACCCGGGTGAGTTGTTTTGTTGTGAACTTTTGGATTTTTGTACTGAACAAAAGTGGATATGTGCGGACATTGAGCGGATGGGACTGAATTCAGACAGTTACACCTTTATCAGTGACGCGCACGGTTGTCGACGGTGGCTTGACCACTGTGTCGTTACGCAATCGGCCTGGCTTACAGTTTGTGATATAGGTGTTGTTTACGATGTCTTCTGGTCTGATCACTTTCCCATATTTGTTGAATGTCGTTTAGATAAAATTAAACCAAGGAATGTAGATGATAAAACACCTCGTAGCAAGGTTATATGGGGCGAGAGGGACTGTAAACAAATTAGTGCATATTATAACATGTGTAACAGTAAATTGAGACTGATTGATTATCCTCAGGAGTTTGGTTTATGTAGTAATGTCCACTGTAATAATATTTCACATAGACTTACTCTGGACAAGATGTACGCGAATATTGTTTCTATTCTGTCAAATGCTGCTGTTCAGAGTCAGGTTGATACTCGGTCGAGTGAACATAGAGTCGTGTTGTCGGGTGGAACAGACATGTACGGGACGCCCACGCGAGGGCCAGGCTTAAATACCAGCAGTGGTTGTGGTACAATAAGCCTACGGCCGGTGAGGTTTACAATGACATGTGTCTTACTCGCAAGATATTTAAAAGCAAACTAAGATGGTGTCAAAATCACCAAGAACAGATCAAGCTCGATATATTAGCTTCTCATCGTAAGGCTAAAAATTTTAAAAAATTCTGGAAGGCGACCAAAAAGTTGGATGTTAAGCCTGGCCTTCCGGTGAGTGTTGGGGGTGCTGATCGGCCGGACGACATTGCTAATATGTTTGTAAACCACTTCAACGTGGAGTCGCCGCTGGGTGCATCGTTGCGGGTGCTTGATGATGGACATTGTTCTGACTCGGATTTAGTGCGTTTCTCTGCGAAACAAGTGTCTAACACAATCAATAAAATGACGAGAGGAAAATCCCCGGGTCATGATGGTCTGAGCGTTGAGCACCTGCAGCATGCTGGACCGCATATGGCTAGGGTATTGGCTATGTTTTACTCCTTGTGCATGTCTCATTCGTACCTCCCTCATGATCTCATGCGGACCATTGTTGTGCCTATTATAAAGAACAAAACGGGTGACATATCAGATAAGTGCAACTATCGACCCATCTCTCTAGCTACTATTATCGCGAAGGTGCTTGACAGTCAGCTGGACACAAGATTGGATAATTTTCTGCAGCTGCACGATGCTCAGTTCGGGTTCCGCCATAATCTATGCACTGAAAGTGCGATTCTCGGGCTGAAACATACCGTACAATATTATACAAGGCGTCGAACTCCAGTTTATGCGTGTTTTCTAGACCTTTCCCGTGCCTTTGACCTCGTCTCTTATGATGTCATGTGGGATAAGCTGCGGGAGAGAAAAGTTCCGGCTGAACTGTTACGTATTTTTCAGTACTGGTACTATAACCAGATAAATAATGTGAGATGGGCCGACAAGTTATCGGTGCCGTATGGCTTGGAGTGCGGTGTAAGGCAGGGAGGAATAACCTCACCAAAACTGTTCAACCTCTATATTAACGACCTGATCGTTGAGCTCAGCAGTAAGAAAATCGGCTGTCGCATTGATGACTGCAGTATTAATAACATCAGCTATGCCGACGACATGGTGCTGCTGGGCCCAACGGTCAGGTCGCTCAGAGAGTTACTTGCGTGTTGTGAGTCCTATGCACAGACTCATGGCCTACTGTACAATGTTGCTAAGAGCGAATTCATGGTCTTTAAGGCGAGTGGTGGTAAATGTCCAGATTCTGTACCTGCAATTAGGCTTAATGGTAATGAACTAAATCGTGTTTACCAGTTCAAATACCTGGGGCATTACGTGACCGACGACCTTAGGGACCATGTAGACATTGAGCGGGAACGTAGGGCGCTGGCAGTTCGATGTAATATGCTGGCGCGCAGGTTTGCGCGTTGTAGCAAGGAGGTTAAAGTAACGCTTTTTAAAGCATATTGTCAAGTGTTCTACACGTGCAGCTTGTGGGCCGGCTATACTTTGCGGACTATCAGCGCCCTGCGAGTCCAATATAATAATGGGTTCAGAATGTTGATGGGACTGCCCCGTTTCTGCAGTGCATCTGGCATGTTCGCTCAAGCACACGTTGATGACTTCCATGCCATTATCAGACAGAAGTCTGCATCGCTGCTCTGCAGGGTGCGGGCCAGTTCCAACTCCATCTTGAAAACCATTGCAGGGAGGTACGATTCACCTATAATACATGCTATCGTGCGAAGATGTATTCCCAACAGCAGGCTTGTAACAATATCTCTATAGGTACTAACATAGTTTTTAAGATTTTTAAATGTTTTCTTACTAACCCCTATGGATGCTTCACTTGTCCGAAATAAACATTATTTTATTTTATTTATTTATTTATACGCTGAAAAATATTTCAGTTTACTGCGTAGTCCGGGATAAACCATTAATGACCCTATTTGAAGACCACATGAAAGTCAAAATCAAAAGTCAAATCTTAAAATCTACTTTTTAAGTTCTTAAATTACAATTATACAATTACTCTTCAACCCACGCTTGAGCGTAGTCGCTTAACTTGTTTTAATATAAATCTCATCCAGTAGTTCAACATTCATGTTTGTACATATCGTATCTTATATTCTTCAGTAGATGCTAAGACAACTGACAGCGCGTTGGATATCCACATAATAATATTTCATGTTTCTCTTTATTAGATATTTCATTTTTCTATATTTCTCTTTGAAAATTCTTGTATTTGTATTTGAAAGAATTTGTAGTTTATTTTGTTACTAGCTGTTAACTGCGACTTCGTTCGTGTGAAATTATTTATATTTCTTGTTAATTTATAGTTTTTTGACGTGACAACGTGTTGATTGGCGAGGCGTATTTGAGAACTAGTATGAAACGGAACGTTTATTGTCTACTCAAGATGGCGACTGCGGTTTGTCTGTGAGTGTCATTAAAATGAATTAATAAAACGAAATAATCTCCGTAATCCGAATTTCGCGGATCTAAGTTGTCGACTCGAAATCGATATTTTTTATGTTTTGTTATTCAGGTAATGTTTCGGTCGAGTCTACCGTACCACTTGACGAAATTATTAATATAGATATTATTAGGAGTTTCACAAAGAGGCTGACTGTCTAACAGGGGTGTGTGTGAAAACTGAGAAAATGTATACAGATTTAAAACAAATGCCTCGACACTCTTGCGACCTGCAGGAGTGATGCCAAAGTCTCTTTCAAAGTCTTTGCCTATTCTGGTAATGAAACTCGAAATCCCCTGTGTGGTAATTCTGCATGAGGTAGTCACAGAAGTTCTATTGTACTAGTTTATCCCTCAATCACGCTGAAACTACAGGATAGATTTTCATGAAACTTGGGATACAGGAAGAGCTAGGGCTAACTTACGTGATAGAATACTTTTTATCCCGATTAATTGCTTCCATAGGATATTACAGGAATCATATTCTACGCGGACGAAGTCGCGGGCAACAGCTAGTTCCAAATAATTTTATGCCTTTTTTTTGATGACGATGGGAAACCTTCAAGAGGCGCCTAGCTTTTTGGGGATAGAAGACTAGGGAGTGTGGGATTTTGGCCTCACTAAAACTACCCTGGTGAACACCCTCAACACCTGAATGGAGGCACCGCGTCATCTAAAAGAGACCTGCTCAGGAGCCTCCACGGTGCAACGCCTGTTACGGCACATCCCTAGGGAGACGGGTGTCTCCTTTAAGCCTTGCTGTCTACGGCGGCACGTGACCACTGTGCCACCGTCTTCCCCGAGACCACAGGGTGGGCACCTAGAGTTCCCACTCTAAGCACCATCCTTACTAATATTATAAATCAGAAAGTGAGTTTGTTTGTTCCACTTTCACGCCGTAACTACTAAACCGATTGCTTTGATTTTTTGCAGATGTGAAGTTAGAAGTCTGGATTAAATAATAGGGTACTTTTTATCCCGGAAAAATTTGATATTATCGAGGGATAACGAAATTATCGGTATAGATGGCGCTGTGTGTATTGGTATGTCACATAGGCTACTTTTTATCATTTTGTGACGCGAGCAAAGCCGCGGGTAAAAGCTAGTATTATATAAAATTTAAAAAAATAACTTTATTCCTAAGTTTCTCCAAGGAACCTCTATCTTCACAGTCGTTCATGGAACCATTAAGGTATACATAAGATGTATTTTCCCTTACTTAATATTGCATTTACGCAAACATTTTACATTTGCATATGTTGTTATATTCATACGACTTTCGTCTCTGGAGAAATGTACTTCAGTACAAATTAAACGGGGCATATAATATGGTTCGGATTTTTTTTATTATTGTTTTGTTTTCTTTTTTATTATATCTGTATACGATTGTTAGGGAAATGGAAGCCATTTATAGACATTAAATATTCTATGGTAAATGGTTTGCATAGAGCTCTATTTCCCATTGAGACAGGGTTTTCGTTTATTATTTTTTATCCTAATAATGAGAATGGTTTCTTTAAGTCTCTTAGGAAATGTTAAGCATGAGTTTTAGTCTTTAATGTTAATGTCCATATTGAATTGATTCAGTGCTTAATCCACAAGCGGCCACCGGTGACGGCTCTCCACTAACTATTTAGACTATTTAACATTATAGACCTTATTTGCGATGTTTAGAGACTAATTTTGTATGATTGTTCATATCGTCATCATCAACAGCCTATAAATACCCACTGCTGAACAAAGCCTCTTCTCACACAGAGAAGGTTTGAGCATTAATCACGATGCTTGCAAAATAGGGGTTGGCGATTACAAACTTATAATTTGAAATTATAAGCGCAGGTTTCCTCACGATGTTTTCCTTCACCGTTTGTCAGTAGTGTCTAAATAATCATAGAAAATACATATAACTTGGAAAATGTCACATTGGTATGTGCCGTTTGTAGGTTTCGAACCCGCACCGGGCTACCACGGCATATTGTCGATTGTTCATATATTTGTTCTACTTTTGTATGTATGTTTGGGGATTTTCAGTACGATATATCAATGTATTAAATAAATATTTATTGAGTATTTTATCATTGAATTTTAGTAAGACTATAATCGGTAGTAGGATCGGCTCTTGTTACAATAAACATGTGGCAATGTAATGGTACAAACGTTTTATTTTTACCGACTTCAGAAAAAGGCCGACTTCTTACCTATCAGTGGGTGGGTAACCTATCAGTAATTATAATAGTTATTTTTTGGTTTTTAGTTTTGACTTTTTGATTGTTATTAGTTTTTGGTTTTTTTAAGTCGGTTTTTTAAACGCAGTTTTTATGTTATTATTAAAATATCTTGTATTATAATACTTTCTAGAAATTGGTCCTAGCAAAAGACAGCAAGGAAGTCACACACACGTAGGTACGTATAATACAGAATTTATCAACAAAATCTAAAATTCCAATTGCTTCGCAGTTACATTTGGATGCAGAGCACAATCCCAGCATCAACTAACACCCAGTTCTGAAATCGCTAAGCTACATAAATATTGATTCGAGGTTGGAGTGCGCACGTAGTGTAAAAGCCAATTGGATACTCACAAATAGTGGATCTCGTTCAAATTCGATGGTGTTTCCGATTCATCTCGTTCTGTGATACACGAGTACACACATGAAGGAATGACTGTATGTGGCATCGACATATACTAATGGACATGCCGTACGCGTATAATCTGCAGTAATTTTTTGGTTTGAAAAGAGTGAGAGAGATGGCCTATACTTTCGGTCTAGCGCTATCACTTTCCTCATAGATGATTGGCGCCCAGTTTCCATGACAAGCACGGCCTATAAATTTATTTCGCCCTTAACTATAAGCGCTGGCAGCGCATCACTCTGCGAGGGAGATAAAGATAGACCGAAACTTTGTTTCCTCTCTTTCTTTCGGAGTGCCACAATTCTCATCTCTAAGGCATGTCCATTAGTATATGTCGATGGTATATGGGATATCATCAAATGTCTCCTCCTCCACCCTCAGTAAAGCGTGAGGAAGTTTCATACTTAAAGCCTCTTCAACCCGGGGAGTATGTTCCTGACGTCATATCGAGCTCACGACCATACGTGGTCCGCGACTTTTGCGTTGGGTGGTCATAACAAGGACGTGGACGTAACGAGTGGATATGAATTCATATCCTCTCTGTATACTTCTTTCCTAAGTCTACTTTCATCTACCCTTTCTATATGTCCAAATCAGCGTGTATATGTTTTGGGACTCTTATCATAATTTATTGAAACAGTTGTATTACATAGTTTATGCCTCTGGCTAAATCTTAGGGTATAACGCGCTTGACATTATAATATGTTCATACCAAATTGACATTAAATTTGACCGCACGGTTGGTGTGGTGGCTGGGCAACCGGCTGCCGCGCTGGTTTGATTCCCGCACAGAACAACTCTTTATGTAATCCACTGGGTGTAATGCGTATGTTAACTTGTATATTTCTAAACGCACCCACGACACAGGAGAAAATCCTAGTGTGGGGCAACGTTTTATAAAAACAAAGAAATATATTCAACTAGCTGTTTCCCGCGACTTCGTCCGCGTAGAATAATGACTTTTGGCACAACTTAGATTGTCTAATAACAACGTATGCAATATAAGAACCTTTTTGGTAGATATTTTACACATTGTGATACATTATCGAAATCTTTACACGATTCTGATTTAACTCTTCAAATATAGCTTATGTTCATCACGGATAATGTAGGATTCCAATGGTAAAAGATTTTTTCAAATCGGTCCAAGTGGTTTCGGAGCCCGAGTGTACGGCGCCGGCGCGTCGCGTTTCGCACATGCCTCAAAGAGCCATCAGCCCACCACGGATGGGCCCAATAGGGCTGATGTCGATTCGGAGTCGCGGAGAATCTAACGAGTTACCGGGGCTCCGGCTCGAAGTGCAGGAGAAGGAACGGGGTGGTTTTTAGTCAGTAAGAGTCTGACACTCCCTTCCGCCTCATCCAGGCCGGAGAAGTAATTCGATGATTTTTCCCCCCTTAAAAAAAAGTAGTTTCGGAGCCTATTCAATTCAAACAAAGAAATTACCAAAAATCTAATTAATTAAATCTAAAGAAAAATCTTTATAATATTAGTGTAAACATATTTTCAATTTAATTCTTGAACGCTAAACAAAAACACCCACCTACAAGCACATGGAACTGGCAAGTCTTTGTAAGCTGCAGTAGTAACAGCAGAGTGGTTCTAAGTAGAATTTATATTTAACAAAGTAAATGGGTCATTAAATTGTCCAGCATTATACATTACAGCACTTTGTTGTGTTGTACAGTTAATTGCAATGTAAGGATAAATGATGAAAGTTCTAAAAAGGATAGCTAAAGATAAGGTGAGTGAAGATGTATCTTTCGAAAGTAATTTATTTGATTGGATTTTACTAAAAAGACTGCCTCATTGGCCGAGTGGTCGTAAGCGCGACGCGGCAAGGGGTCTCGGGTTCGATTCCTGGGTCGGACAAGGTACTACTGTTTTTTTTAATCTTAGTAATTAGACTATTGCCATATGCCGGGCAGATTTCCAGACTCCGTGATACTACTGAGAATGTTTTTTAAAACCCAGTAATACTTTGCCCGACCTGGAAATCCAACTTGAGACCCCTTGCCCCGGCAGTCATAACTGCGACCACTCGTCCATCGAAGCAGTCTGCCTATTATACCTTACATTAAAGTTCAACGAACTCCAACAAATTCAACAAATGTAATAAAAGAGTATCACACACACACACACATAAGAAAGCAAAAACAAAACATTTCTCGTAGGACAAAGTACATAATTTTCTGCTAACAGGACAAAATAAATAATGTACATACATACATACATACAACACATGTCCTCGAATTCTCACTACAGCGGGGAAAAAGGAAAAAATTGTTCACCTTTACATTCATTTTATTTTATTATAGAACAAGTACACACGGTTACACGAGGTATACAAAACCGTTTTATTATGGTCTCGCTTCATGCGATCTTTCTGCACACGCGACGGTCAGTTTACACTGGTTTTGCATAGCTTGATATGTTTCCGTGTGCTCGTATATCTATGTTTGTGTGTAGTTTAATTTACTGGTACTTTCTTGTTCGTATTACTTTTCATGTAAGTATTACTTTTTTAATAGTGATGTGACATTAAAATTTTTCGCAGTCCGAAAGTCTCAAAATTGAATAGATTTGGTCTGCGGCAGAATTTAATATCTGCACCGTCGCGTTTACATTCGATTTGGGATACAGGAATAATTATGTATTACTTAGTTAGCAATGAGTCTGACTGATGGTCCTCTATGGCTTCTCCGGGCGAATCAATGTCACATATACAATTTTTTTACTACAAGATAAAGGTCTTGATAAGGTCAAGTATGGTCCTAGCGATAAGTATTAGGTTTTTTTAATGGAATAGTAGGCAAACGAGCAGACGGATCACCTGATGGTAAGCGAAGAGCGCCGCCCGTGGACACCCGCAATACCAGAGGAGTCACAGGCGCGTTGCCGGCCTTTTAAAAGGAATACCCTCTTTTCTTGAAGGTTTGAAGGTCGTATCGGTTCGGAAATACCGCCGACGAATGGTACTTGAAATCTTCACCGGGCCAGAAACTACTATAACATCTACTGGACTAATGACTATCAATATTGTGCTTTATTGTTCACTAGCGACTCGGCCCGGCTTCGCACGGGTGCAATATCCATGTATTATGCATATAAACCTTCCTTAAAAATCACTCTATCTATTAAAAAACACGCATCAAAATTCGTTGCGTAGTTTTAAAGATCTAAGCATACATAGGGACAGACAGACGGCGAATAGCGACTTTGTTTTATACTATTTAGTGAAGATCTGTTTAATAATTTGTGAACATTCGTTACAAGAAAAGTGTTCTAAAAAAAGAAAAGAAAGATTTTTAAATATGATCGAAAAACAGTTCCAGCGTTCCAAAAGACAGCCATGTCTAATAATAAAACACAATACGAAATACGATCGACAAAATTCACATGACTCATCGAATCGAATAAAAAATAAAAGAAAAACGATTAAATTTCGAACAAATTCCGATATTAGACATTCGAGAGTGACAATTGCAGAGATCTATAGACTCGATTGAAAATGATTCGGATTGAGAATTGTCAAGTCCAAAATGTAATTTGGAAATTTTTATCGAATGTACTACCAAATTCGCCTTGTAAAAGATTCTAGTGCTTTTTTCGGAAGCATACTCTTTCTTTCAATATAGTGCTAAAAGAATTCAATTTCGAATATTTTTGTTGAAATGTATGCTCAATTTTTGGGAGTATTCGAGTTTTATTTGATCGTACAGTTCTTCCTGGCAAAAATTTGTTTTTTTTAAGGTTTGATTGGTTTGAAATGATTAAAAATACATAAATGTTTTTTATTGTATGTCAATTTATTAATGGCAAGCGCATCTGCCAGTTTTTCTGGTCACTATGAGGTCATTAGGACAATATTGTGCAGACTTCGCCTATAAAGACGATCTAGGGTTTTTTTTTGTTTTTTTTTTAAGGGGATAAAATCATCGAATGACTGCTCCCGCCTGGGTGAGGCGGAAGGGAGTGTCAGACTCTTACTGACTAAAAACCACCCCGTTCCTTCTCCTGCTCGTCGAGCCGGAGCCCCGGTTACCCGTTAGGTTCTCCGCGACTCCGAATCGGCATCGGCCCTACGATCTAGGTTTAAAGTTACTTGAAACTTACTTTGTCTTGCTTTGCGATTCGACATACTTCATAGCTTAGTTTTACAGAAATCCAATCTAATAATGTTAATCTACATTCAAATCCATGTGAGAGAGCCATGCTTCAGCATGAATGGGCCGGCTCGACCGGAGTGATACCACGGCCTCACAGAAGACTGACGTGAAACAACGTTGTGTTGTGTTTCGTCATGTGATTGAGGTTACCGGATGCCCAATTATCCCCCCCCCCCTTTCCCCTTTCCCTGAATCCCCAACTATCCTCAAATTCCTAATTCCAAAAGGCCGGTAACGCACTTGTAACGCCTCTGGTGTTCCGGGTGTCCATGGGCGACGCCGATTGCTTACCATTAGATGATCCGTCTGCTCGTTTACCGGCTTATCCCATAAAAAAATAACATTAGCCTATAGTGCCAACTCCTGAGCAAAGCCTCTTTTTACACGGAGACGGTTTGAGCATTCATCACCACACTTGCTCAATGCAGGTTGGCGAATTTAAACTTATAATTAGAAATTATAATCATAATTATGACTTGGAAAAAGTCATATTAGTACTTGCCGTTGGTAGATTTCGGGCCCGCACTCTCATGCATGAGAAGCGGGCGTCTTAACCTCCGGGCCACCACGACACGGCCATTCAAACAAAACACAATCACTAGATTAGTGACGCAAGTCTTAACAAAAGAAACGATGCAATCGATGTCTTCAGGAACAACGATTACTAATGACCGTTATAGAATAAAATACCATAAAACTAACATTACGCTTAACCATAGAATCTAAAGAAAAAACATTCACTCGCTCAACCTGATCTAATTCGAATGACACACAAATCGATTATATAATCGAATAAAAAGAATCGAGTAATTCGAATACAGTATCGTTACGTCACTATTTTGTAAGTCTGTGGTACAAACGTAATGCTTTATTAGGGTAATTAGGTTAGAAGTATTCAGTACATCTGGCTGTCTGGAGTCTTGTTTAGTTTGAATAATGCTCTAATTTCTACAGTACACTTTCAACCTTATAACTTGACAGTAATGTTTGAAATCCTTTAGAAGCATTCGGTATTTTAGAGTACTATGATATGCCGTTGGCTAAAATTGGATGAATTTTGACAAATTACGCGACGCTACCGTCTTTGTCCGCTTTCTTTATGACGAATTATTCTTGGTTAAGTTGCTTTTACACAGTAATTCTAAATTATAACAATTCTGTACTCATAGAAATATCTACTACATTCATTTTTTTTTATAACGTACTGCGTGCGTCAGCATTTCGTATTTATGTTTTTTTTTTATTTTTTATTTTGCGCTATTCAGGGAATCCGAATTTTTTTTTAATAAATCGTTGCCCCACTTTAGGTTTCTCTCCTGTGTCGTGGGTGCGTTTACAAACATACAAGTTCACATACACAATGACACCCAGACCCGAAACAACAATTTGTGGATCACACAAAGTGTTGCTCCGTGCGGGAATCGAACCCGCGACATGTTGCACGGCAGCCGGTTGCCCAGCCACCGCACCAACCGTGCAGTCAAAACTAATATGGCTGATATTAGGATATTTTACTACCACGTTGGCCGAGTGGTCGCAAGTGCGACTGCCGGGCAAGGGATCTCGGGTTCGATTCCCGGGTCGGGCAAAGTATTACTGGTTTTTTTTAATCGTCAGTAGTAGCATGGAGTGTGGAATTGTGTCCCGTACATGGCAATAGGGTCACCCCCCATTACATGGGACTCATAACATAAATAGTGAAAAGTGGGTGTTACAATAAGTGGCATAAAGTGCTGTAATGTGCACCTCTGCACACCCCTTCGGTGATAAAAGGCGTGATGTTATGTTATGTTGGATATTTTATGACCAGCAATTTTATTTTATTTGTTTGTCACTCTCCGTCACCAGTGAGGTAAGAGTTAGTTACCTCCCTATAAAGTTTTCAAAAACAAGACTATATTGTAGGTGCTATCGCTGTTCATAGTAACTGTATAACATTACCTTTATTTTTCCTGAAGACTCGTACCTTTTTTTTGACGGGGAAAATCATGCAATGACTTCTCCCGCCCAGGTGAGGCGAGAGGGATTTACAGACTCTTACTGACTAAAAACCACCCCGTTCCTACTCCTGCACTTCGAGCCGGAGCCCCGGTTACCCGTTAAGTCTTCCGCGGCTCCGTATCGGCATCAACCCTATTGAGCCCCAATTTTTAGTACAAAACAATATTTAGTATTTAAGTTAGGTTTGGAATGATTTTGAGCCTTATTGTTAAGATGATAAAAATTCTCAGTAGTAACACGGAGTCTGGAATTGTGCCCGGTATATGGCAATAGGCCCACCCCCTATTACATGGACCTATACCTGTACACAATTCCAGACTCCATGCTACCATTGAGAATCTTTTGAAAACCCAGTGTGTAATACTTTGCCCGGCCCGGGAATCGAATCCGAGACCCCTTGTCCGGCAGTCGCACTTGCCAACGAGGTAGTATTAAGTTATATGGAGTTCTACAGCAATTTTGTAGTAAAGTATGCAGCATTGAACATTTTGTCCAAACCCGGGATAATTCATGGTAGTCACGTATACGGAACAAAGGCAATCAAACAAAGTGAATAATCGGTTGAAAATTACTTTGTGACGTCATAACTAAGGAAGAATGGACGAAATCCACATTACTTTAATCCGTGGTTCCAAACTCTATAGAGACCTTAAAAAATGTCTTAAGTGAATAACTCTTCTCTACACCCAGTTGTCGTAATAGTAAAATACATAAGAATATACATTTGACAGAGATCACACAACAGTTCTCTCTTTTTTGTATGGATAAGCCGGTAAACGAGCAGACGGATCACCTGATGGTAAGCAATCGACGTCGCTCATGGACACTCAGAACACCAGAGGCATTACAAGTGCATTATCGGCCTTTTGGGGATAAGGGATTTGAGGATTATCGGGGATTCAGGGATTGAGGAGACTGGTAAAGGGGTAATTGGGCTTCCGGTAACCTCAATCACAACGCAAGCGTTGTTTCTCGTCGGATTTCTGTAAGTCCGTGGTATCACTCCGGTCGAGTCGGCCCATTCATCCAGAAGCATGGCTCTCCCACACTTGTGATTACCTGATCCTTTTAAACTTTAATCTTCAACCAGCATGTTACGTGTAAAGATTATGGTAAACTGTATTATGTAGAAGATGCCCATAATCTAGCGGTTGATCCTTAGTCAATGGTTTCAGTGGTGTCAGTGAAGGCAAAAGAAGCAGTATATCAAAATTATGTCTCACTACAAAAATAATACCAACAAAAGCCATGAATTAAAAAAAAATACGCCATATACATCAGAAAAAAGACGAAAATTAGTACAAAACAAATTTTTATGACAAATAATCTCTTTGTTTCGTTTGTATTAGCATATTTTGTTCATTTGTCAAAGAGTGGGTTCTTGCGGCTATGAAAAATGTTATATTAGGCGGCCGGAGTGCGAAGTACACTTGGGACCCAAAAACGTAGCCACAAGCGGTTTTTTTTTTGTTTTATCTAAACGTAAACAACTTTAAACAAAAAAATCCTTTTCTTTTAAATGTAACTAAATTGCCCTTTATACGACATACATGACATATACACGATCCCACATCTGTCTCTCATAGGGATTTTTTTTTTAAGGGGGGAAAATCATCGAATGACTGCTCCCGCCTGGGTGAGGCGGAAGGGAGTGTCAGACTCTTACTGACTAAAAACCACCCCGTTCCTTCTCCTGCACGTCGAGCCGGAGCCCCGGTTACCCGTTAGGTTCTCCGCGACGTCTCTCATAGGGATAGGGAGATACGGTACTACGATTCTTAAATACTTACTTACTTCTTTCTTAACTAAAAATCGCGGGTTACTCACTTGAATATACTGAGAAAAGCTCTACTAGCTTCGAACCACAGAGGGGTTCTTCCTCATGAGTAGCGTGCGCGGTCGCGGCGATGTCGCCCAGCTTACTGAATCAGTAGGCTAATTAAATTTAGTATGTCTCACGATAGTTATTATAAAAACTTACTTCTTTCGTTTTATCAACCATCCTTACTTAGAGATATATTATAAATCGGAAAGTGAGTTTGTTTGTTTGTTTGTTCCGCTTTCACGCCGTAACTACTAAACCGATTGCTTTGAATTTTTGCAGACGTAAAGTTAAAAGTCCGGATTAAATAATAGGCTACTTTTTATCCCGGAAAAATTTGGTATTCCCGAGGGAAAACAAAAGTATTGGTATATATGGCGCTGTATGCATTGGTAAATGTCACATAGGCTACTTTTTATCCTTTTGTGACGCGAGCGAAGCCGCGGGTAAAAGCTAGTCATAAATACGTTGTCGCGGAGAACCTAACGGGTAACCGGGGCTCCGGCTCGACGTGCAGGAGAAGGAACGGGGTGGTTTTTAGTCAGTAAGAGTCTGACACTTCCTTCCGCCTCACCCAGGCGGGAGCAGTCATTCGACGATTTTCCCTCCTTAAAAAAAAAAAGTCATAAATACGTTACCAATTAATAAAATACTAGTATCAGAAAATATTTGCTCCGGTTTTTTGATTCCAAGTGTACTTTTGTATACATTTTGACCTCTAGTACGAGTGTCAACGAGACCTTTCATTGTTTTAGGTACATTTTTCTGTCGACATTTATATTTGTTGTATTTCCTGAAACCACCCTTTTTACAAGCTTTTTATGTAGTGTTGTATTTTTATACAGTGTGTTGTTATTGTTAATGTTGTGTTTTGTTTTTAATTTATTTGTGTTGTCAGGATTTTAATTTATATCGTTACTAGCTGTTGCCCACGACTTCGTCCGCGTAGAGTAATGACCTCTGGCAGAATTAGTTTTCTCAAGGGATATTCTACGGTAAGTAATGAATGTCGTCAGAACTGATTCAGTCACATAGGCGATAGTGTGATAGCCTATATGTAGACCCGATTTGTTAGTAATATTCATGCAAAATTTGAAGTAAATCCATGCAGTACTTTTTGAGATCACCCGGATATACATACAGACAAACAGACAAAAAATTCAAAAATCATATTTTTGGCTTTCGGTATCGATTACAGATCATGCCACAAGTATTATTTAAAAAAAAAATTCAGTGTACAATTTTGACTTTTCTACGATTTTATTATATGTATAGATAGATGTGTTGGGTAAGTTAGTTATTGTTAGGGTTCTCCATCATCACCATCGGGACTTTTTCGTTCACTGCTGGCCGTAGGCCTTCCAATAGCATGATATTCAGCCCTATCTTTACTCTTCATTAAGACTGAAAGCGATTATTTGACTAATAATAAGATGTTAGCAGTGCGTGCACTTTTGTATTATAAACATTTCGTGATAACTGCCACTAAGCGCCTTTACTACTTCTAAGAGCAATACTCAATAATAACTTACATACATAGCTATTTCAAAATATTTAAAAAAGTTACTAAAATCGTGGGTCACTCAGTCACGTCATAAAAGTTTCGAAAAATTCATCTTTTTTAAAGCAATATATGCGTCAAAATTTGTTCTGCGTTAGTAAACCGACAATAATTTATCGTTACTCAAAAATTGAACTCTAAACTAAACACTTAAAACATCAAACTGATTAAACTTTTAAACTATCAAAACTGAAGCAAACCACTTACGAAGGAAGTAAAAGTACAGTACGAACATAACCTAAAAAAACGGGTCACAAAAATATACCATCGAAAACTTTCCACTACGTTTTTCGAAAATGCTCTCATATTTTTCCTAGATTTTATAGCTCGTATTCTGGTATCCTTCAGCACTAAACAACTCCCGTAAAAACTTCACCAGATAGTTTTGAACTTGATAATAATTTTCCCGGTATTTTTCTCGATACTTCCACGGCTCCACGGTTGGTTTCAAGTTAAGAACTTATTGTATTCTTTATGTATTGGATAAATGTAGAAGTTTGTCTGTAAGTACAATGGAGAAGTGCTCAAGTTCTTGGAGCTAAAGTGAAGGGTTATTGAAAATCTGATTTTATAATATGAAGGCGTTTTCAATGGTGAATGTATATGTAGATAGTAATCACGTCGGGCGTGATTACTATCTAAAGTTTTAATAGATGGTTGAGAATTATTAACTACTGTGGCAACAATAACAATTAGGCCTTATTGTGAGTAAAATATATATTTGTCACGGCCCCTACTCATCTTGCGAAAACTACACCTTGGAGAGAGATCAGACAGCAGCGTTCTTTACTTAAGAACCTTCTTTTTTGGAATAGGAGGCAAACGAGCTGACGGATCACCTGATGGTAAGCGATCAGCGCCGCCCATGGACACCCGCAACCAGAGAAATCACAGGTGCGTTGCCAGCCTTTTAAAAAGGAATACGCTCTTTTCTTGAAGTTTTGAAGGTCGTATCGGTTCGGAAATGCAGCCGACGATAGATCATTCCGCAGTTTTGCTGTGCGAGGCAGAAAGCTACCTTAGAAGCGCTCAGTTGTAGCCTACCAATCATTTATATGATGGGGATGCATAATGCTGTCGTGAGGGTCGATGGCGAAAAGGTGCGGCAGGTATCATTCAGGTCAAACAATTCCTCAGAGCACGCCCCGTGGAGCTATATAGTACTTTTAGGTATACTTTTGAACTACGATCTCTAATTTGCGTGCTAAGCTAACTGATTATGGCAAACTATATGAATAGGCCTTTCCAGTAGTGGACTGTTGTTACAGATTTGCTCTTTACCGATTTCACCACCGAAACATTGTACTTCGATGTTTGATAACAAATCATTTGGGTCAAATCGCTTGGCAAGTCTAGTCTATATGTTACGGCTAATACCCGAAGTGCGGCTACTCCTAGTTTTAGCCGGTCAGAACTAGGTGTAACCACTTACTCTTGGTTAAACCTAGTACGAGCCGATTGTTTTCGGATAAACTAGGTCTAGCCTTCATCATGCCGACTAAAACTAGGTCCAGCCATTCTCTGTTGGATAAAACTAGAAGCTAACAAGGCGACTTTCCCAATGTGTTAATGGTTGTACTTGAATGTAACGACAAGGGCTTATAAAAATTAGGAAACAAATACGGCACTATAACAGAACTATTTTCAAGAAATCAGTTCACTGCGTGTGATTCAAAATTTTTAGATATTGACATGGTTTCATCCGAAAAGAAATCACTACGCCAAATAGCCAATGCACAATCGACCTCTGGTGGGCAAGCATATAAAAAGATGCCACTGCAAAACCAAATTTGGCAACAAAAAGTGCCTCTGCAAAGCTGCCGGTATTATGTGCAATTCATAATGTCACTCAAGTTTAAGTTGTTCTGATAAATAGTTCATGTTACTTTATAAAAGTGTAATTTATAATTATAATAACATTCTTTAAATTATAATATGCAACCACGTAATATCTATTGTTAAAAAATGTTCCTGACTATTCCTATTATATTAAAAATTGTACGCCTAATAATTAATTATTATAATGTGATTTATAAGAATAAAAAAACTTTACGTTTCTTTTTATTGGATGTTTTTTAATTTTTAAAAAAGCTCTGCCGATAGCATGCCAGCTATAACTATGTATAGCCAATCCCTGTTAGATGTCGCGGAGAACCTAACGGGTAACCGGGGCTCCGGCTCGAAGTGCAGGAGAAGGAACGGGGTGGTTTTTAGTCAGTAAGAGTCTGACACTCCCTTCCGCCTCACTCAGGCGGGAGCAGTCATTCGATGATTTTCCCCCCTTAAAAAAAAACCTTATTAGATACAACTAAGACACGCGCTTCTGCTGCAGACGCTGTGAGTCACACTCGCTAGTAGACCTGCAGTACATCAGTAGCACCTGGCACTCACAACCTGCAGAGGCGCGTGCCTCGCTATGCCCTCCACCCCGCGCCGCTGCTGCAGGTGATGTGAGTCATGAGTGGGACTCGGGGCGGAAGGCTTGGCGGGACAGGCATCTACGTTTTATCCAACAGGGATCGTCTGGACCTACTCCCAAAGCGTCTCCTGCCATCTCTCGAAAATGATAGAGTATATTCGATAGGCTTCGAGTAATTCTCGAAACTGATCGAAGTTTTCTAGGACGCTTGATAGGACGCTCTATAGATTTCGAGTAACTCTCGAAAGTAATCGAGGACGCTCGATTGTTTTCGAGGACGCTCGATAGATTTCGAGGACGCTCGATTGTTTTCGAGGACACTCGCTAGTTTTCGAGGACGCTCGATAGTTTTCGAGCACGCTCGATTGTTTTCGAGGACGCTCGAAACTGATCGAGGACGCTCGAAACTGATCGAGGACGCTCGATTGTTTTCGAGGACGCTCGATTGTTTTCGAGGACGCTCGATTGTTTTCGAGGACGCTCGATAGTTTTCGAGCACGCTCGATTGTTTTCGAGGACGCTCGAAACTGATCGAGGACGCTCGATTGTTTTCGAGGACGCTCGAAACTGATCGAGGACGCTCGATAGATTTCGAGGACGCTCGATAGTTTTTGAGGACGCTCGATTGTTTTCGAGGACGCTCGAAACTGATCGAGGACGCTCGATAGTTTTCGAGGACGCTCGATAGTTTTCGAGCACGCTCGATTGTTTTCGAGGACGCTCGAAACTGATCGAGGACGCTCGATTGTTTTCGAGGACGCTCGAAACTGATCGAGGACGCTCGATTGTTTTCGAGGACGCTCGATAGTTTTCGAGGACGCTCGATTGTTTTCGAAGACGCTCGAAACTGATCGAGGACGCTCGATTGTTTTCGAGGACGCTCGATAGTTTTCGAGCACGCTCGATTGTTTTCGAGGACGCTCGATTGTTTTCGAGGACGCTCGATAGTTTTCGAGGGCGCTCGATAGATTTCGAGGACGCTCGATTGTTTTCGAGGACACTCGATAGTTTTCGAGGACGCTCGATTGCTTTCGAGGACGCTCGAAACTGATCGAGGACGCTCGATTGTTTTCGAGGACGCTCGAAACTGATCGAGGACGCTCGAAACTGATCGAGGACGCTCGATAGATTTCGAGGACACTCGATAGTTTTCGAGGACGCTCGATAGATTTCGAGGACACTCGATAGTTTTCGAGGACGCTCGATTGTTTTCGAGGACGCTCGATTGTTTTCGAGGACGCTCGATAGTTTTCGAGGGCGCTCGATAGATTTCGAGGACGCTCGATTGTTTTCGAGGACACTCGATAGTTTTCGAGGACGCTCGATTGCTTTCGAGGACGCTCTAAACTGATCGAGGACGCTCGATTGTTTTCGAGGACGCTCGAAACTGATCGAGGACGCTCGATTGTTTTCGAGGACGCTCGATAGTTTTCGAGGACGCTCGATAGTTTTCGAGGACGCTCGAAACTGATCGAGGACGCTCGATTGTTTTCGAGGACGCTCGATAGTTTTCGAGCACGCTCGATTGTTTTCGAGGACGCTCGAAACTGATCGAGGACGCTCGATTGTTTTCGAGGACGCTCGAAACTGATCGAGGACGCTCGATTGTTTTCGAGGACGCTCGATTGTTTTCGAGGGCGCTCGATAGATTTCGAGGACGCTCGATTGTTTTCGAGGACGCTCGAAACTGATCGAGGACGCTCGATAGATTTCGAGGACGCTCGATAGTTTTTGAGGACGCTCGATTGTTTTCGAGGACGCTCGAAACTGATCGAGGACGCTCGATTGTTTTCGAGGACGCTCGAAACTGATCGAGGACGCTCGATAGTTTTCGAGGACGCTCGATAGTTTTCGAGCACGCTCGATTGTTTTCGAGGACGCTCGGTAGATTTCGAGGACACTCGATAGTTTTCGAGGACGCTCGATTGTTTTCGAGGACGCTCGATTGTTTTCGAGGACGCTCGATAGTTTTCGAGCACGCTCGATAGATTTCGAGGACGCTCGATTGTTTTCGAGGACACTCGATAGTTTTCGAGGACGCTCGATTGTTTTCGAGGACGCTCGAAACTGATCGAGGACGCTCGATAGATTTCGAGGACACTCCATAGTTTTCGAGGACGCTCGATAGATTTCGAGGACACTCGATAGTTTTCGAGGACGCTCGATTGTTTTCGAGCACGCTCGATAGTTTTCGAGGACGCTCGATAGTTTTCGAGGACGCTCGAAACTGATCGAGGACGCTCGATAGATTTCGAGGACACTCGATAGTTTTCGAGGACGCTCGAAACTGATCGAGGACGTTCGATTGTTTTCGAAGACGCTCGCTAGATTTCGAGGACGCTCGATTGTTTTCGAGGACACTCGATAGTTTTCGAGTAACTCTCGACAGTGATCGAGGAGGCTCGATGGTTTTCGAGGACGCTCGATAGACTTCAAATTTAGGGCGCCACTGACCGGTATAAGGCACCAAAAAGTAAGCTCGCCATCGTATTGGGAGCGCCATCAACCAGGAGTGGGTGGTGAGTAGTAGATTGTCCTTATTTTAACAGTCCTACCTTTTACAGAAACCGATTAAGGATTAACTGTACATAATTTGGGGTGCTTTTTTTTTAAAGGGGTTAAATTATCGAATGACTGCTCCCGCCTGGGTGAGGCGGAAGGGAGTGTCAGACTCTTACTGACTAAAAACCACCCCGTTCCTTCTCCTGCACGTCGAGCCGGAGCCCCGGTTACCCGTTAGGTTCTCCGCGACAATTTGGGGCGCTACGCCCAACTGGTATAATAATAATAGTAAGGAAGCCGCAGGGCACCTTTTTTTTTTTAAGGGGGAAAAATCATCGAATGACTGCTCCCGCCTGGGTGAGGCGGAAGGGAGTGTCAGAGGTTGTGAGCGCCATGTGCTGCTAATGTACTGCAGGTCTACTAGCGAGTGTAACTCACAGCGTCTGCAGCAGAAGCGCGTGTCTTAGTTGTATCTAACAGGGATTTTTTTTAAGGGGGGAAAATCATCGAATGACTGCTCCCGCCTGGGTGAGGCGGAAGGGAGTGGCAGACTCTTACTGACTAAAAACCACCCCGTTCCTTCTCCTGCACGTCGAGCCGGAGCCCCGGTTACCCGTTAGGTTCTCCGCGACTCCGAATCGGCATCGGCCCTAATGGGCCCCATCTGTGTTGGTCTGATGGCTCTTTGAGGCGCGCGCGGAACGCGACGCGCCGTACGCTCGGGTCTGTTTCTGGTCGGACGGGGAGCCACCCATGCTCGCTGTCCGCAGGCCCGCGCTTACGGTGGCCGGAGATCGTCTCGCGATCCCCGACGCCCGGTGTGTCCTTCGCGATGGCTGGGTTGCGAGGAGGCAGCGCTTCGCTGCCCTCACGCGTCCCGCCTCCTCTTAGCTAGCATGACTGCTTCGCAAAAGGAGGAGACGGCATCCCAATCCCCCTCGCTCCGCATCATGGCCTGCACTAGGCCCGGACGCGATAGGTCGCCATCGCCGATCACTTCCCTGAGGGCACGGCGGAGCTCAGCCCACGCAGGGCATTCTCCCACTGTGTGTTCCACCGTGGCCTCAGGGCGGTCCTCGCAGTGATGACACCCGGGCGTTTCCTCCCGCCCCATCAGACACAGGTACCTCCCGAAACTTCCATGTCCGGTGAGGACCTGCGTCAGGCGGTAGGTGAGGACGCCGTAGCGTCTCTCAAGCCACTCCTCAAAGAGGGGACTTACCGCTGCAATGGCAGCGAGCCCAGCCCCCGGTTGCGACAGTCGCTGCTGCCATTCCGCCATGAGATCGCGCCGGAGCTCATCCCGGCGACGTGCCTCTGCGCGCATGTTATACACGCGCGCGAGCACCTTCGCCTCCAAGCCGCAGGGCACCTTGAGGCGAAGTGACGGGCATTAGCGACCCCGCGGGCTACCATCATCCCGAGTGCTCCAGGAAGAAGTCACCGTTCCTTACTCTCCGGCTTGCCTTAATTGGCTGACTGGCGCCGAGTTCTAGCCGGAATGATATCGGATAGACCAAGTTTTATCCAACAGGGAATGGCTGGACCTAGTTGTAGCCGGCATGATGAAGGCTAGACCTAGTTTTACCCAAAAACAATAGGCTCGTACTAGGTTTAACCAAGACTAAGTGGCTACACCTAGTTCTGACCGGCTACACCTTTTACAATTACGGCTAATGCCGTAACACATATATAAAAATTAAACTTGTTTCCCGTTGTCGCGCCATAACTTGAGAATGGCTGGACCGATTTGGCTGATTTTTTTGTTGTGTTTGTTATTGTCAGGAGTAGGTTCTTATGATAGAAAAAAATCCTGAAAATCTTATGGGAACGGGAGAAAACGGTATTGCGCGTACGAAGTCGCGGGCAGAAGCTATATAGTTAACCAATAAAAATCCTATTTGTACTAAGTTGTTCGTTGTTTTGTTTTTACACTATTCTGACCTTAATCTGTTTTAGATTAAAGGAAGCGATATTGTTTTGTTTTTCCTGTGTTTAGGCTGGGTGTCGTGGTGGTCCGGAGGTTTAAGACGCCCACTTCTCATGCATGAGGGTGCGGGTTCGAAACCTACCAACGGCAAGTACCAATGTGACTTTTTCCGAGTTATATGTACTTTCTAAGATTATTTAGACACCACTGACAAACGGTGAAGGAAAAACATCGTGAGGAAACCTGGACTTATAATTTCTAATTATAAGTTTGAAATCGCCAACCCGCATTGAGCAAGCGTGGTGATTAATGCTCTAACCTTCTCCGTGTGAGAAGAGGCTTTGCTCAGCAGTGGGCATTTATAGGCTGTTGATGATGAGGCTGGGTGGGATGTAGCGTGGTGGCCTTGCATTTATTTATTTAGGTCCGAAGGTCAGTGAGCATGTTTTTTATAGGTAAAGAGGTATATGAGCAAAGTAAAGTAGGTACTGCCTCGTTGGCCGTGTGGTTGTAAGTGCGACTGCCGGGCACAGGGTCTCGGGTTTGATTCCCGGGTCGGGCAAAATATTACTGGGTTTAAGTAAGTAGTTGTTGAACATTAATGGTGAGGCGTAATATGGAAATGATATATTTTTGTAATATAATAATGTAAAATATGACACTAATTATTATTATCAGGTGGCGTATTATGACGTCTTAAAGCTAGAGTGGTTCCGCTGAGAAAACGAGATCTCGCTTGAGGACTTGTACATATAGCTCTGTTTCTTTCCCTCAATGGAACCATTCTGACTTTATGACGTCATAATAACCCCGCAGTCCACTTACTTCTACTAACTAACATAGACTTCTTTTACCACGCCACTCGCAAAATAATTTATGATCACTCTACCGAAGTCTTCATCACCCACATCACACATACACATCAACAGCCTATAAATAAATGCCCACTGCTGAGCAAAGCCTTTTCTCACACGCAGAAGGTTTGAGCATTAATCACCAAGCTTCCTCAATGCGGGTTGGCGATTACAAACTTATAATTGGAAATTATAAGCCCAGGTTTCCTCACGATGTTTTCCTTCACCGTTTGTCAGTGGTGTCTGAATAATCTTAGAAAGTACATATAACTCGGAAAAAGTCACATTGGTACTTGCCGTTGGTAGGTTTCCAACCAGCACCCTCATGTAGAAGCGGGCGTCTTAAGCCTCCGCGCCACTACGATATTATCATCATCTACACCCACACACATTTTACCATCTAAAAGACCATTCTCAATTAGCCTTTTTCCTGGGAAGATTAAAAAAAAATCCGCTAGGGGCAGCACCGATGGGGGGGTACATATGTTTTGAATTCTCTATTGACAACAACGTCAAACGTACGTCTTATTATTATCAGAATAAATAAATATTGTGATAAAAAATTTTTTTTAAAAAAATAGTCATGCCTACAAAACATTGCGCATTCGCAAATTGTACGTCTGATAGTCGGTACAAGCAAGATGGTGTAAAATTTGTGCCATTTATAAAACCACAAGTTAACAAAAAAAAGTGTTTGGAGTGGATACACTTATCACTTTTGCAAATTTTAATTTCGCTCCGGGTACATCATCTTCAGTTAATTCCATTTTAATTCTACACGTTTGACGTTGTTGTCAATAGAGAATTCAAAACATATGTACCCCCCACCGGTGCTGCCCCTAGCGGATTATTTTTTAATCTTCCCAGGAAAAAGGCTAATTCTTCGTAAAAGGCACCTACTTCAGTTTAACTTTATACTTCCTCAAAATTACATATTGATTACATTTCCTCCTACTTTCGAAGATAAGACCCAAAACTTGTGGGTTCCTAAGACGTTGAAAGGATGTGCCAACAATCCATCAAGTATTAAAGTACTTTTTGAAACGATAAGCTTGCTCAAGATATATTACACTTCGATATAAGTACATGTACTTAGACAGTGTTTAAAAGTATAGAAAAGTAATTTTGTATTATTTTATGAACTTAAGATATGCATAACATAACTGTAGGTCTTTGATTCCTTGCAGTTTTTTTTAATATTTTTTTTTATGTTTGATGGGCCGACGTTTGACCACTATCTCGTTTAGTGGTAAGCGATAATGCGGTTCCCGGTAACGATAACCCAATAATACTTTGCCCGACCCGGAAATCGAACCCTTGCTCGTTAGTCGCACTTGCGACATCTCGGCCAACGTGGCAAACAATTTAATTAAACCATAATTACGAATTTTGAAACGACAACAAATATAAAATAAGTATCAGTCTGTCAGTCTGTCCGTCAGTAAAGCTTAGGTGCTCATTCCAAACTGTATATTCGATTGGAGTAGAGCGAGCAAGAAACTCCATTCGTTACTCTTTTCTTCTTCTTTATGTAGGTCCTGTCCTATAAAAAGTTAAAAGCATATTGTATATTTTCTTTTTTTTAAAAAAAACGTCCCCGCTTTTGGATTTTCTCCTGTGTCGTGTACACAATGACACCCAGATCAGAAACAACAATTTGTGGATCACACAAAGTGTTGTACCGTGCGGGAATCGAACCATCATGTTGCACGGTGCAGTCATTACGACTTCTTTTTGAATATCTTTTCATAAACACCTTAAAATTTATATCACCGACTGTATTTTTAATCCTAATATAACCAAACCAAAGCCTATTCCCAAACAGTAAACACCAATAACAATAGCCACAAGCAAAATCAGTTTCAACAAAGTCTTACAAATTTATTCTAGTCATCACAACCCCTTCAAAGGCCTCTGACAAATCAATTAAAATATTAGTATGAATATCGGTATAATAGGTATCAAAGTAGGCTATCACTACTGTTTCAATGTAAACAATTTGTAAAACAATTTAGATCCCACCTTGTGCCCCTCTGCTAAGCAAAATGAGGAAGATTTACAATTTACGTTTGAAATGGGGCATCGAAAACAGCGTCTGATGGGATTGTTTCAAGAGTTAGATTCAACAGGACATCGTGGTGGCCCAGAGGTTAAACTGTCAAACACCGCGAGGATACCGATGACCGCAACCTATTGTTCTTTAATTGTGTCTATAATGACGGTACTCAAAGGGTTAAGACGCTCGCTTCATATGCACAAGAGTTTGAAACCTATCAACAGCAAGTACCATTACTATTTCCGAGTTAAATTTAATTTCTAAGATTATTTAGACACCACTGACAAACGGTGAAGCAAAACGTTATGAGGAAATCTGGGCTTATAATTTCTAATTATAAGTTTGAAATCGTCAACCCGCATTGAGCAAGCGTGGCGATTAATTGTCAAACCTTCTCTGTGTGAGAAAAGGCCTTTGGTCAACAGTAGCTACTTATAGGCTGTTGATGTTGTAGATTCAACTGACTCCTGGATTTTGTTATTTGAATGTGGTTAAAATTCATAATATGTTCTGGTTTTGAATGTTATTGGGTTCTATGATAAGTTCGTTAAAGTCATCAAATCGGATGTCTGGATTACCAACACTTCATAGCAACTGTGTGACACAAAAACATACGGGTCGAATTGAGAACCTCCTCCTTTTTTTGAAGTCGGTTGAAAATTGAAGTACCGTTTCAAAGTATGTGCCTGTTGGTCAAGGCAGTGGTAAATTTGCTTTTTACATGTCTTTTAGGACTTTAAAATCTTTAGTATCATGGTTCAATAAGACAACGTATATCTGTTTCATAGGAAGCTTCTAAATAACCATCAACCCAATTAGATGTATGTATGCACATTTTAAGTGTGGGAGAGCCATGCTTCAGCACGAATGAGCCGGCTCGACCGGAGTGATAGCACGGCCTCACACAAAACCTACGTGAAGCAACGCTTGAGTTGTGTTTCGTCGTGTGAGTGAGCCGGTGGCCTAATTACCCTCCCCATCCCCAATCTCCCCAATTTCTGAATCCCCAACGATACTCCTAATCCGCAAAAGGCCGGTAACGCACTTGAAACGCCAACGGCTTATGCCATAAAAAAAATGTAATGATAAAATTATTTAAAGGCATTGCAAATACTCAATATTTTTTTCTCAACTTTTCAATACACGTAAACCACAGTCACATCAAATAACAATTAAACTTAAAACTGGCCCCACCAATCGCAGTTCTACAAACCCCACACAATGTTTAACATTCCCAAGTAGCGTTGACAGAAATTGGCCCCTACAAAATGAGAGTGATAATTTTAGAAGGCCGTGACTTGAGTGACAACGCTGCAGATTTAATATCAAGGAAGCGCGCACCACGTTTACAAAATTAGCTTTGGTGTAAATTGAGGTGGAGACTGTTCTTGTACCACAGTTTTGAGTTTTCGAACAGTCTATAATTACTACTAATCTCGATGTTAGTTCCATAATCAAAGACAATTTTTTTTATGGAATAAGCCTGTAAACTGTGGTGGTGGCCCGGAGGTTTAAGACGCCCACTTCTCATGCATAAGGGTGCGGGTTCGAAACCTACCAACGGCAAGTACCAATGTGACTTTTTCCGAGTTATATGTACTTTCTAAGATTATTTAGACACCACTGACAAACGGTGAAGGAAAAACATCGTGAGGAAACCTGGACTTATAATTTCTAATTATAAGTTTGAAATCGCCAACCCGCATTGAGCAAGCGTGGTGATTAATGCTCTAACCTTCTCCGTGTGAGAAGAGGCTTTGCTCAGCAGTGGGCATTTATAGGCTGTTGATGATGAAGCCTGTAAACTAGCATAGCACAGTTACAAGTGCGTTCTGGGTATTAGGAGTTCGAGAAATGTTGAGGATTCGGGGGATTGGGGAGTAAATGGGAAAAATAATTATTAAAGCAATTGTTTTAATTGTACCACATTTTTCGTAATAGATTTTTCGTGCACAAATCCGTAGTATTATTGTAAAAAACCGCATTAGTTTTAAATATATTTTTTTAATAATATATAACTTATAACTACGAGTGTAAGTTAGTTAAAATAAGTTATAAGTTAAAATTTGCATGCTTTATTTATTAAGCAAAACATGATGATCTATTATATTGTACATATAACATCTTTGTATGTTTTTACGTTAAATTTAAATTACTTTATCTTTATCTTTATCAAGATAACTTTGTCCACCTGGATATTTACTAAAGCTGCGATCTATCAGTGGGATGGACTGGTAGGCGGCAGCATATTTCAAATCTTCGCTGATTGTATCATGACCACTACCTACGTGTTTTTATGCGATAAGCTGGTAAACGAGCATAGGAATCACAATTCAATTAGGAATTTGAGAATTATTGGGGATTGAGAAGATTGAGAAGGAGTTAGTTGAGCCTATGTTGCCCGCTAACCGCTAATTATGGGAAATCCAAAGAGATACACCTTTATTCCATAGTGTGTATTTTTTTCCTAATAATAAAGGTTATCATAAAGATAATCATAGCATTTTCACAGGGTGTCTTCAAGGCGCAAGTTAATAGGTTGTTTATGGGTCGACGTGCTCCATCGTAGACCGCATTATCGCTAAACACCAGGCGAGATAGTGGTCAAACGTCGGCCCATCAAATATAACAAAAGCCCTTGAACTTGAGCAAAAAGAGACAGTTTCCAAAAACTTTTCTTTTTCCGTCTAAACCACATTGTTGAAGATAATACTTATCATGGACATTGCTTCGGGAAGTACACTAGAATTTTTTGTAATGCCTAATTTAACCAAGCGTAAAGATTATAAGTTTATTGTGCTAAAATTGTTTTAGATGATTTCTTTTTTAATTTTCTTGTTGGTCAAGTTGATTCATAGCATCTACTAATAGAAAAAAGGTGGAAAATTGTGTTTTAAGAAGCAAAATACAACAGCACACTTTTAACAAAAATGTAATAACAACGAAATGATAGTGACAAAGTTAATGAACCTTCAATTTACAAACTAACCAAGAAAATATTTGTTGCCAGCATAAGTGTATTGACGGTCTGACGAATCTCGAACAAAAGCGCGCAGTTTTGCACTCGTTACACCTTTTATACGCCGATTCGGAGTCGCGGAGAGCCTAACGGGTAACCGGGGCTCCGGCTCGACGTGCAGGAGAAGGAACGGGGTGGTTTTTAGTCAGTAAGAGTCTGACACTCCCTCCCGCCTCACCCAGGCGGGAGCAGTCATTCGATGATTTCCCCCCCTAAAAAAAAACACCTTTTATACCAATCTAAATTGTCTTCTACCTTCAAAGATTCCCAACACTACATTTACTGATTCAAACAAAGTACCTAAAATTCGTTTAATTGACTTCTAAAATATCGCATATAATATCTGAAAGTTTATTATAGGTTAACATAAAATAATAGACCAAAAGTTCAGCTCGCCTTGCCTGGTAAATACAATACTGCCATAATTAACTGATACTCAAAACAAGATATTTAGTATGAATATAGTACCTATATATTTTTTAAACATTCCCCTCACACTATGATTTTCTCCTGTGTCGTGGGTGCTTTTACAAACATACAAGGTCACATACACATGACACCCAGACCCGTAACAACAAACTGTGGATCACACATAGACTTGTTCCGTGCGGCAGCCGGTTACCCAGCCACTGCACCAACCGTGCAGTCAGGGCAGTGCAAATATGTATTATTAGCTACTTCCGCGCAGTTTCACACGCTCTGCTCAGCTCCTATTGGTCGTAGTGTAATATTTTATATATGATAAATGCGCTATCCAACACAAAAATAATTATTCAAATGAGACTTTTAGTTACGGAGATTAGCGCGTTCAAACAAAAAAACTAACTCTTCCGCTTTATATAATAGTATAAGATTTTTTTTAAGCGGAGTAAATCATCGAATGACTGCTCCCGCCTGGGTGAGGCGGAAGGGAGTGTCAGATTCTTACTGACTAAAAACCACCCCGTTCTTTCTCCCACACGTCGAGCCGGAGCTCCGGTTACCCGTTAGGTTCTCCGCGACTAAGATATAAGATTTGTGGTACAAATACCTAGCACTGTTACATATACTACTGATCTACGATTAATAATTGTGAATTCGACGTTTAACTTAAAGCAGTGCAATAAGCAAGTCAATTTAGAATTTCTTTTTTGTTATGGCGTAAGCCGGTAAACGAGCAGACGGATCACCTGATGGTAAGCAATCGGCGTCGCCCATGGACACCTGGAACACCAGAGACGTTACAAGTGCGTTACCGGCCTTTTGGGGATTAGGAGTTTGAGGATCGTTGAGGATTCAGGAATTGGGGAGATTCGGGAAGGGGAGGGTAATTGGGCCTCCGGTAACCTCACTCACACGACGAAACACAACGCAAGCGTTGCTTCACGTCGGTTCTCTGTGAGGCCGTGATATCACTCCGGTCGAGCCGGCCCATTCGTGCCAAAGCATGGCTCTCCCACACTTAGTACTTATTATCTCTCAATCCTCTTTCTTTGACCAATTGTAAGTCGGTTTGATAACGAAACTTTAGGGTTTTGTACAAAGATATTCTCCTATAGAACTTACTGAGAATTTGCCAAGTTTTTCCTTTTGTATTGCAGATAGTGTGGCCACAGCATTATAACCTAACCCACCGCATTTATAAGATTTTCAACCCTACTTTTAAACTAATAAGGTTGGGAATGATTTTGTAGGTGAGGGTAGGTTAATGTGCAATGGTTTGTGCCAAGTTTGAAGTCTGGATGCATTCATAACGAGAACATTTGTGCAGTCCGCACTACGTGACCAAAGTATTTATGGTCTGAAGTTGGAAATGTAGGGATTTTAGACCAGAGGGAGATATCGAGTGTTCCCACTGGGATTGTAAAGTTATAAAGATATTTAAATTTGAATTTAAGTTTTTTATTGTGTCTAGTTTTTTATTACTGCCTCGTTGGCTGAGTGGTCGCAAGTGCGACTGCCGGGCAAGAGGTCTCGGGTTCGATTCCCGGTTTGGGCAAAGTATTACCGGATTTAAAAAAAATCTCAGTAGTAGCACGGAGTCTGGAATTGTGCCCGGTATATGGCAATAGGCTTACCCCCTATTACATGGGACTCATAACATAAATGGTGAAAAGTGGTTGTTACATTGTACAGTGGTATAATGTGCACCTCTGCCTACCTCTTCGGGAATAAAAGGCGTGATGTTGTGTTATGTTATTCATGTTAGGAAAAGTGTTAAGTGTTTGTAGAGTAATAAATGAAAACGCCATTTACACCGTTTACTAAATGATGATGTGCTGGCGTCAAAAATGATCGAATAATGTTACCTTAACCTAATTGCAACATATCGTCTCTTCTTATACACGTCTGCTCATTCCTTCGTAAAAATAGGAGGCATATATTTAAAGTACGAAATATTAACTTTTCATTGCGGTTTTATGTGTTTCTTATAGGGGACGATCGTAGTACCATACACCGGGCTCAATTCAAAACAGTATTCAATTCTACGAATACATACCTCTACATATATCGAAGCTCAAAATTAAACCGTAGACTATTTAACAAACGAGACAGTAATAAAGAATCCACATGAAATAAAAAAAAACAAATGAACTCAACTACAAATGACTTCAACGTTAAATTCTTTGATCTAGATTCGAGAAGGCAAAGATTTGACAAATGAAAGTTACGCAGTGCTAGAAACATTTTGGTGCGAAAAATACCATTTTCCACAATCACAATTCTGGTCGCGTCGTTTGAGAATGTCAAGTCGGGCAAGTGACGGTGGAATTTCATTTCAACTCACCATTGAACATCTGCGACTCGATGAAACAAAAGATACGCTATTGGTGACACAGTGTACGTTTAAAGCCAGTAGGTTAGGTCGGGTTTTTTTTATTTAAGGGGGGAAAATCATCGAATGAATTGTCCCCCTAGGTGAGGCGGGAGGGAATGTCAGACCCTTACTGGCTAAAAACCACTCCGTTCCTACTCCTGCACTTCGAGCTGGAGCCCCGGTAACCGGTTAAGTTCTCCGCGGCTCCGTATCGGCATCAGCCCTATTGAGCCCCATCTGAGGTGGTCTGATAGCTCTTTGAGGCGCGCGATGTAAGTACCTCTAGTATAAATGCTTAGTATTACTGGATTCAGTACCACACAGAACTCTACGGTTGATTCAGTATAAAGCTAAGCAACTTTCTAAAGCAGTGTCTATTCTTGCAAAGATAGGATAATTGGGATGATGACAGGAATGAAAATTAAAAAATTAGACATGTATTTTTTTATTTTGTCTTATAATAAAACAACACTTAGATAAAACGAATCAACGTTTAGGAGTGGGGGCTAAAACGTCATTTCTACATTTAAAATGTACATAGAAGTGACGTCACGCGACATTCCAAATCAATATATCGTCGAAAGTATTCGTTTCTGTATGAAAATAAAAATACGTGTCTAATGATTTAAAATAATCTACCAGATGGCATTAAAATAAAAATTAGGCATCTACCCTATTCTTTGTGCTACACACCAAGGTCATTTTAAAAACCATAATTATGAAATTTATTTGTATCCATTGTCCAATAGGTTAAAACCACCTTATCTATTCTATTTAAAAAGATTCATCCATACACATTAAATAATTTACGAAAATCATCTACACTTCCATCCAAAACCGAATCACAAGCTAGCACTACATAATGACAGCAAAACGACGAAAAGCAAACTGCCAACTGCGTTCAAAATCGGAATACATAAATGTCACGTCATAGCCACGAACACGGCTCCGCTAATCAAATCTCTGGATCACTGGCTGAAGTGAATTGACAGACTGCATCTTGACATGGACTGTGGTACAAGTGAAATATGAGGTTCCGTTTACAATGTATGTTTTTGATATATGTACTGACTACCTTTTACCCGCGGCTTTACTCGCATCACAAAAGGATAAAAAGTAGCCTATGTGACATATACCAATACACACAGCGCCATCTATACCAATAATTTCGTTTTCCCTCGAGAATATCAAATTTTTCCGGAATAAAAAGTACCCTATTATTTAATCCAAACTTCTAACTTCACGTCTGCAAAAATTCAAAGCAATCGGTTTAGTAGTTACGGCGCGACAGTGGAACAAACAAACAATCCCACTTTCTGATTTATAATATTAGTAAGGATATTCTTGGTCTGTTGTATCATGGATTAGGCAGAAGGTTACAATAGCGATATGCTGTATCATAATTAAAACCTGTCATAGTTTGTAAGGTTTTCTTATTCTTATTGTTTGTTTTATTTAAGGACTTTTCTGTTTTGTTTTGTTTTTTTTTCTTTTTATAATTATTATACTCCTTGGTTTTATGATGTTATACTATTTAATTGAAATAAATAAATAATACTAATTAGTATTTATGTGTGGGAGAGCAATACTTCGGCACGAATGGGCCGGCTCGACCGGAATGATACCACGAATTTACAGAAAACCGACGTGGTACGTTACCGGAGGCTCAATTATATGCAGTTTCCCCAATCCCTAAAACCTCAATAATCCTCAAATTCTTTTCCCCAAAATGCCGGCAACGCACTTGTAACACCTCTGGTGTAGAAGAATAGTTGGGGCGTGATCTACAGTCGATACTGAAACCAAAAATATGGTTTTTGAAGATTTTGTCTGTTTGTCTGTATGTATGTCTGGGATGATCTCAAAAAGTACTGCATGGATTTACTTCAAATTTTGTATGGTTATTACTAACAGGTCGTGTCAACATATAGACGTATTACCACGCGATCACCTATGGGGTAAGCGCAGTAAATCACTATTCCACGCGAACGAAGTCGCAGGCACAGCTATTTATAAATAAGTACATACATGTTTTTATAATAACTATCGTGAGACAAACTAAATTAACTAAAATCGCGGGTAGGAGGAATGAGGAAGAACCCCTCTGTGGTTCAAAACTAGTAGAGCTTTTCTCAGTAGGTATAATTATTGACGTGAGTAACCTGTGATTTTAAGTAATTTAAATAAGTACATATTAAACATGTACTGATATTTATTTGAATACAGTTTTCGTACATATAGAATACAAATAATAATGAATAATTATAATCATGTGACAACAAATATGTATTGGAATGGAAAACTACATAAATAGAAATGAAACGATGCAAATTTTAATTACATTTTCGCCTTAATTAATTCACCAGTGTTTATGTAAATACACATGAAGTTTATCAAAGTAAATGGTTAATACATATTACACTTTATATACAAGTGAATAAAATTGTGTTTTGATTACAACTGTCCTTTTGATGCGTGAATTTGGTCGTTTTGTTGTTCTTTGGAAAATGTATCGTAATTTATATTTATCGTATTTGTAAATAGAGTATGTTTTCGATTAAAGACAATCCTTTGATACCATATTGTGGTTCTTTAATTTGAATACAAAGAAAATATTTTTAATTTTTCGACCTGTAGATAAAATTTATATTTTATTTTAGTAAAATGTGTTCTTGATATGAATTGGGTCCTTCAAAGTGTGCGTCCATTTTGGCTTCTTTTTTAATCATCACAGTCTGTTGGTTGATTAAAAAGCAACTATGCGTTTAACCACATTCCTAATTCAATAAAAAAAGAATCAATGACAATTTTTAAAAAGAAACTTTACAACACTCTTGTTAAACAAATGCTATTACTGTGTGTCTGATTATTAAGCTGATAAATTGTAACTGTGTCAGAATATGTCTGATGATGAACCTGTATCAATGTTTGCATGCCAAAAATGATAGAATGTACAAGGATATCTTATTAGTTTTACAGTCACCTTATTGTAAATACCTGCATTCTGAGCAAATAAATAATTATTCTTCTATTCCATCCTGTTTGGTGTTGGAACATAAATATGTATCTAACGTAGACTTTGTATATTTTGTTTTCTTTTTAGATAACACACTTATTTTATAGTTACGATTGGTTATGACCTAGTCTAACGATTGATTATTTGCCATTTTAAATTTTATATTTTTTAATAATAGCATCACATCCAGATACGTCTCCATTAAAAAAAGATATTTAAAAGCATTATTTTGGTTAATGTAAGTAACTTCTCTATCAAATTAGGTTAAACTTATAATGTTGGTAAGTGTTGTTTAATGATAAATGAATAAATGAGATAAAGCAACTGAAACATTAATAAACATTATTCATAAGATAAAGCAACTAAAACAGAATAAAACTAAATTGTTATTTAAAATCGATTCAAAAGAAAATAGTGTCAAGTCACACAAAAACTGTCAATGTAAAATCAACAAAAACTCTTAAACAATTGAGTCTAATTTCATATGTAACAATAATTTTAACACATTTACTAAAACTTCTTCAAGTACCAAAATAAGGGCTAGAGTACAAAAGAGGATTGTCTGTTAACGTTAATGGTGTTCCCATGTTCTCTATAAGTGATGATACCACAATTAAATGGCAGTGTGTAATAGCTTTATAGTTCCCACAAACATTATTGTTTACTATTATTGGTAGGAACCTTTATATTATGATCTGTGGGTAGGAAGGAGGTTGAGTGTTTAATCAGTTGAGATATTTTACCTAAATCTCCAAAATTGGTTGGTGCGGTGGCTGGGCAACCGGCTGCCGTGTAACGTGTCGCTGGTCCGATTTCCGCACAGAACAACACTTTGTGTGATCCACAAATTGTTGTTTCGAGTCTGAGTGTCATTGTGTATGTGAACTAGTATGTTTGTAAACGCACCCACGACACAGGAGAAAATGCTAATATGGGGCAACGTTTTGTTAAAAAAAACCATGTTATGTGTATACATAGTATTAACTCGTAAATATATCGTAACATAAATAGTGAAAAGTGGGTGTTACATTGTACAGTGGTATAATGTGCACCTCTGCCTACCCCTTCGGGGATAAAAGGTGTGATGTTGTTCATACAAAAGTAGTCTCTAAACATCAGAAATAAGGTCTATAATGGAGTAAATGTAGAGTGATCAAATGTTTTTAAACTTTCAGTCGTAGTTTGAGTCTAGATGTAATAAGCAAACAGCGTCTCTACGAGAAGGTACTTACTCTTCGAAAGCAAAAGTCATAATGTTATGTATGACTTCTGTTATTGATAAAATTCCAATGGGAAAGCTCACATGTCATTGCCAAAGAGCTAAACCATGCTAACATACATTATCTTATCTGCCTCAAAAGTGTTATGTTAAGGCGGTCACACTAGCGGCCGAAAAATGTAACTCGGAAAAAGTCACATTAGTACTTGCCGTTGGTAGGTTTCGAATCCTTATGCATCAGAAGCGGTTGTCTAAACCTCCGGGAGACCAAATTTTTAACATACTTTTATAACAATAGGTAAAATAACAATGTCATATAACATCGCTATGTTGCTATAATAATTTCGTTGGTCATTCTGCAGTGCTTTTCACAATGTCGACCGAGAAGACATTACTTATAATGTTTTATAACTTTTGCTATACAAATTATTTTAGATCATAATCGTTTCATAACATCGTTAACTATTCATAACATAACATACAATCACGCCCATTAACATAACATCACAAAAGTAACACCCACTTTCACTATTTATGTTATGAGTCCCGTAAAGTGGGTGAGCCTATTGCCATATACCGGTGCTACTGAGATTTTTTTTAAAACAGAGATATACTTTTCCCGACCCGGAATCCAACCCGAGACCCCTTGCCCGCAGCCGCATTTGCAACCACTCGGCCAACGAGGCAGTACTCATAACATGTTATTCTCTATTATATATAACCACCTTTATATTACTAATGTAGGTACTAATACAAGTCCTATAAAGGAAGCATCAGTTTCCTTCATCATTTTGGTTGTGTTTCCTACAGACTGTGAATCAAAGGAATTTATTCAAGTATATTCTAATTTTATTAACAGTTACTTTGAAGTTCATAGAAAGTGAATAAAGCTGTGTTATTCAGAGATTTTGTTTTGGTATCGCATTAGCGTTTTTGATACAGTTTCGGAGATAAATTGGAACAGTGTTTATCACTCAAAAATTACACTATTTATGTGTTGTACACAAGGAATTTTACGGACTTTATGTAGCAATTACTTATTAGAAAATCCATTGAACGAAAAGAGGAAAAGAACATCACAATCACGGAATTCGTTATAATTATCAAGAATAATGGGCTATATACTATGCAAGCAATGAACAAAAAATGCAGCACCATAGAATCAACATAAGACTGTTATAAATGACAATCATCGTGGCCTTTGGATGACCAGAAATATCCAGTAGTATTCAAAATCAGAAGTATCGCTCGAGGAATGACTTGCAAAATTTTTCTCTCTCTTTGAAGTTGAAACTGTCGAATTTTTCATTTGGAAAAGCTAAGGAACTTTATTTACCAAAAAATGTACATAAATATGGACAATTCAACGCAAGATATAGTCAACCTGCCAAATTATGAAGAGTCAGGAACATCAGTGGAAGAAGGACCAGCGCAAGAAGGACCATCGCAAGAAGGACCGACACAAGAAGGACCAAATGAAAGTTTCTATGTAATGCTTAATGTTCTAGCAATATTTATATTTATAAAAGTGTCTATATGTTTTTCCTATGGTATGTATAAGGCGTATAAGAAGATTAGAAATTGTATTCGAAAAGCCAATGAAACGCCATTATAATTTCGTTAGTATAATAATATTTTGGTCGTTTTATAACCTCGAATAGACAGTAATATCATGGGTAATCTTTTTGGCTAGGTAAAAGGAAAACAGTAATTCATTTCTTTTCTTTACGTTAAACTGTCAAACACCGCGAGGACACCGGTGACCGCAACCAAAACCGGTGACCGCAAATATTGTTCTTTAATTGTGTCTATAATGACGGTACTCAGAGGGTTAATATCAAATACTTTCTCTTATGAAGATTACATAATGATGTTTCAATTTAATATTGTTACGGGGGTGTCCATGACCGACGCTGATCGCTTACCATCAGGTGATTTGTCTGCTCGTTTGTCTCCAATTCCATAAAAAAAATTAGTGCTAGTAATATTGTAAGGGATTATGACTATAACTTAAATAAATCATTTATCTAAAAGTCTTTTATTCAATCACATGATACGAAAATGGATTAAGTACGAAGTACGATTAATTATTATTACTTTTGACTTCCTTGTTGGCCGAGTGGTCGCAAATGCGACTGCCGGACAAGGGGTCTCGGGTACGATATCGGGACGGGCAAAGTATTACTGGTCTAAAAAAATCTCAGTAGTAGTAAGTCTGGAGTGCCCGGTATATTGTCAATGGACTCACCCCCTATTACATGGGACTCATAACATAAATAGTGAAAACTGGGTGTTACATTGTACAGTGGCATTAAGTGCCGTAATGTGCACCTCAGCATACCCCTTCGGGGATAAAAGGCGTGATGATGATGTTATTATTTTGGCTTAATTCTAAAAAATCTTATTACAATACTAATTATACATTAATTTTATAATTTAGCAACCTTATTTTAGACACGTAAGTACACAACAACCGCAGATCAGTTTAAATCGATTCACAGTAAACAGTATCGAAACATCTTAATCTAATAACATTTGATACTGTACTATTATCAATTAGCGTGAATTGAGATTTATCCCAACATAAAGGTATATGATCAACCAGTATAAACTGACCTTCAAATACGCAGAAAGATCATTCCAACCGAGACCAGGATAACTGGTTTTATACACCTATAATGTATTTGTATATTTATAATCCTGTATACATATTCATGTGTTTAGAGGGATTTAGGAATTACTTATGAGATTAGCATTTGTAATTATTTGAGGCGTAGCTGCTAAGGTTGCTTGCAGAACTAGTCTTATGATAGGATATAGAGCTGTACATAGCGATATAGAATAGAGGTCTATTTTTTTTAGGGGGGAAATTCATCGAATGACTGTTCCGCCTGGGTGAGGCGGGAGGGAGTGTCAGACTCTTACTCAATAAAAACCACCCCGTTCCTTCTCCTGCACGTCAAGGCGGAGCCCCGGTTACCCGTTACGTTCTCCACGACTTCGAATCGGCATCGGCCCTGTTGAGCCCCATCTATGGTGGCTCTTTGAGGCGCGCGCGGAACGCGACGCGCCGTACGCTCGGGTCTGTTTCTGGTCGGACGGGGAGCCACCCATGGTCGCCGTTCACAGGCCCGCGCTTACGGTGGCCGGAGATCGTCCCGCGATCCCTGACGCCCGGTGTGTCCTTCGCAATGGCTGGGTTGCGAGGAGGCAGCGCTTCTCTGCCTCACGCGGCCCGCCTACTCCTTAGCTAGCATAACTGCTTCGCAAAAGGAGGAGACGGCATCCCAGTCCCCCTCGCTCCGCATCATGCCCTGCACTAGGCCCGGACGCGAGAGGTCGCCATCGCCGATCTCTTCCCTGAGGGCACGGTGGTGCTCAGCCCACGCAGGGCATTCCGCTACAGTGTGTTCCACTGTGTCCTCAGGGCGGTCCTCGCAGTGATGACACCATTATGAGTGCCTTAGAAGACTAATATGATATATTTCTTATCATTGTACATATAAGACAGACCGCAAAGCAATTGTCTCACCGGCTACGATGAACGAGTAACGAGCTAGAATTGGAAACGAATTGGTGACCAGCGTATGAGTTTAATACTTGTTCTTGCGAGTATGCATCTCTTTTATTAACACGGAATTAATATCTATTATATGTTTACATACATACATAACCTCACGACTGTCTTCCATGGGGGTAGGCAGAGACTATGGAACACCAAATGCTACAATTCCTACATACCTCTTTCGCTTTCTGTTATACGTTTTTTTACAGAGAAAATAGCTACTTGCTGCTGATATTTAATCATTTTCAAGTCGGCGCTGAGTCAAGTGCCCAAGACGGTAGGATACGAAAATCATCGACAAAAAAATCTCCCTTCAAGAAGTTTGGTGCACAAAACCAAAAAGAACAATCTATCAGCTACTGAATGTCATGTCACCGTTGACGTGTATACTTATTCTGTCTTTACGTCTAATAAAACAGATGTGTTCACTTATAAATTGGGAAAAGCGATGTAAAATTAAAAGAAATGATATAAAAAACAGCCTCTTATATGAGAAATGCTAATTCTATATTTGGTTACAATTCTTTTTGATTGTTTGCACGCCGTCTGTAAGTATAAATCAACCAATCACCATTACAATAGCCCTCTTAAACTAAAATAGTCCATAACAAGGAATGAATAAGTTAAAAAATCGTGTACACGTTTGCGTGCAAACACAGGTGCACTCTGTATTTTCTTATTGTTATTATTTCATGAGAAGTAAACAAATACAAATGAAGAGAGGTTAGGTACAAATGTACAAGACCAACATGTTGTATTTGTCTTTCTGGGTATACATACATGTCAAAGACGTTGTCTATTTGAGAGCCTTTGACCGGCAGTGGGACATTTACAGGCTTATGATGATGATGTTTAAAAGCCCCTGGTGTACTGGAGCACCATATTTGTTTCCGATAATACTTGTATAAGATTTTGTAATATCAGTCTAGTGGATGAAAGGCGTGAATTTACAATTGTCCCTCTTATTTTTTAATCGACATTTCCGACACAAGAAAATCGACCTACCACTATAGTCGTTCGAAAGAGCTGATAAACGTTTAGTAAGAAATTTTATTAGGGCATTTAAATAACATTTCATGCGTTTATTTTCTAGATTTTGACGACTATGATCATCAACCAAAAGCGCGTGGTGCACCATCGGCCGACGACATAGAATTTGAACCAGTAATGACCTTGACGAAAGATAAAGAGAAATTGATTTCAATGAAGAATATAAATTGTGATAACTTCGCAGAGTATGCACATAACTGTACGACGGAGGCTGCAATGAGTTACAATTCAGTTAAAAAGTCCCCTCCGATGCCCGGACAAGTTTATGATTGGTGCAAGTAAATATTGTATTATGTGTTATCCTTATTTAAGTGTGGGATAATCATGCTTTCAATCGAATGGGCCGGCTTGATCGGACTCACAGATACCAACATGAAATAATGCTTGCGTTGTGTTTCATCGTGTGAGTGAGGTTACCAGAGGCCCAATTACCCCTTCACCCCTCCTTAATCCTTGAATCCCCAACAATCCTTAAATTTCTAGTCCTCTAAAGGCTGGTAACGTTCTTGTGAACCATGTGATTGCTTAAAAAAATTTTGGGTCCTATGAACAGCCCGTTATGAACCACTGCTAGCTGCACTATAGGGCTTCCCTTCGTAAAATGGTATATTATAATCTTAAGGCTTGCTAGGCGGGCTGGACTGAACATTGAATTTTAAAAGGATGCAATTTGCAGTTGGATTGTAGTTGAAATGCTGTTCGTCTGTTTAGAGCCTTAATCGGTTATCTCTTTGATATTTGACTATGATTGACTGCACGGTTGATGCGGTGACTGGGCAACCGGCTGCCGTGTAACGTGTCGCGGGTTTGATTCCCGCACGGAACAAAACTTTGTGTGATCCACAAATTGTTGTGTCGGGTCTGGGTGTCATTGTATATGTGAACTTGTATGTTTGTAAACGCACCCACGACACAGAAGAAAATCCTAGTGTGGGGCACAGATTTATTAATAAAAAAATATTCGAAAACAGTAAGAATGGTGACAAAATTAAATGATATATTTCTAATAAAACGTTATTACAGAGCGATACGTCACCTCACAAATTGTGCGATAGATTGGAATTCAGATTGTAAGGACGTGACAGAAAGCCACTTCAACGAAGAGAGTATTCGGGGGCATATGCACGTGGTTAACAATATATGTAACGATGAACAATTTCTATCCAGTAAGTAGTTTTGTTTCTATGAAATGCAAGATCTCTTAGAGTTGATTTTTGCGTGTGGAAATAGTGTGAATCGAATGAGACTCGGATCTGAATTCCCTAGCTTGGCCGTCGCATTTTGAGTCTAATGAAAATTTATCTTCTTTGCCTTTTTATTTCTGCATTTCATAACTAAGCATAACATAACATCACGCCTTTTTACCCCCGAAGGGGTAGGCAGAGGTGCAAATTACGTCACTTAATGTCCTTGTACAATGTAACACCCACTTTTCACTATTTATGTTATGAGTCCCATGTAATAAGGGGTGAGCCTATTGCCATATACCGGTCACAATTCCAGGCTCCGTGCTACTACTGAGATTTTTTTGTAAAACCCAGTATTACTTTACCCGACTCGGGAATCGAACCCGAGACCCTTTGGCCGGCAATCGCATTTGCGACCACTCGGCCAACGAGGCAGTCAAAAGTAATAATAATTGCTCACCTATTGCCATATACCGGACACAATTCCAGACTCCGTGCTACTACTGCGAATTTTTAAAAATCCCAGTAATTCTTTTGCTCGATGCCGAACCAAAGACACCTTGCCCGGCAGTCACACTTGCGACCACTCGGCTACTACATACGCATATTAATAAAGCATACGTTCCAAAAATGACTGCACGGTTGGTGCGGTGGCTGGGCAACCGGCTGCCGTGTCACGGGTTTGATTCCCGCACGGAACAATACTTTGTGTGATCCACAGATTGTTGTTCCGGGTCTGGATGTCATGTGTATGTGAATTTGTATGTTTATAAACGACACAGGAGAAAATCCTAATGTGGGGCAACGTCTTTTTTTTTAAAAAAAAAATACTGCATTATGATTTCAGGGTACGACGAATTGCCAAATTGTATTGAGGGATCCGCTGATGCGTGGGAGAAGTGTTATGCCTTCTTCAAATCCACAGTGGACGAACAAAAGAATACCACACATGAATGGACACATTTCGAAACGCATTTCCATATGTGTTGGTTTGTACATCATAATATTTTGTACAATATCAACAAGGCAACAGTTCTTGGCTATCTACAACTAGATTATGACGCTTCTTCTACATTTGAGGGTCTTGCTATAATAATATTATTGCTCGGTGGCGAGTTCAGAATTTAACAAACTCTACCACCCCCACCTTCTGTGCTCGTGCGAAGAAAAGAACTAGAAATGGCACTTCTAATGGCACTACCTTTATCATAATTATACAGGGCGATTTGTAATTAAACTATAATCTCGTATGGGATTGTAGAACAGATCTTTTCCAACATATTTGACAAAAATAGGGATAGGTGGAAATGAACAGTTATAAAAATATATAAGTTTTAGTGTTTATTTCAAAATGACGCCCATGAAACTATTAAACCGAAAAACCAAAAAAGAAACGCCCTTGACCTATTTTTATGTTTTTTAATTATTTTATTTTATTTACTACTTACTTTTTATCAGGTATACAATGATAACATTATTTTAGACACAGTTATCTCACATTCATTTTTTTTTTATGTTTGATTCTGAAATCTTCTCTAACAACTATGACACTTGTTGTGCACTTTTTACGAAAAACATCTATGTGGCTACACAACGTCATCATCTAGAATGTATAAAATAAAAATAAAAAATTACCAAAATACTGTCTACCAATCTCGTAACTGACGTAGGATGCATCGAGGGGACACACTGCCTAGCTATCGATGTCGACTACAATTACAAACCTCCTTGCTGTTGATTAAGTCCTGGTACCTTTGTTTAGGTGACAGCTGTGTTGTACTTAGTAATTTTGATATACTTCAAACAGCTAAGTTATGATTTTTATTAAACAATTGTACCAACCTTTTCGGTTCATCACAATTCACAATTTATCAATCTCTAATCCTTTTAAAACAAAAAACCATTCAGCCATTTCAGTGACCACTCAAATTCGCAAGCTCGCATCGCTAGCTCCACGCAATGTATATTCCAACAAAAAATTCTGAAGCTATTGACGTATGCATGTGTTTCAGTTCGAATTTTTTGTTTCAGTGCCCGAGCCAAATTCAGGAGGTGCACTGCGGATGCACTTTTTGACATGCCCAAAACTTGTCCGTATGAACAGGCGGTCACTTTACAGCAGTTTTCAGCGATAGTCTCAGAAGGTGATGTGTTTCAGGTATGCGATTTTATGCTGCTTTTTTATTAATTGTATTTCGTCGTGTGACCGGAGGCCCAATTACCCTCCCCTTCCCCAATCTCCCCAATCCCTGAATCCCCAACGATCCTCAAACTCCTAACCCCAAAAGGCCGGTAACATACTTGTAACGCCACTGGTGTTCCAGGTGTCCATGGGTGACGCCGATTGCTTACCATCAGGTGATAAGTATGCTTGTTTACCGGATTATGCCATAAAAATCAATGTAATACGTATGAATGGTAAATAATTAAGTCGTCATAAAATCGAAAAGGGATTAGTGGACCCGGTATGCGATTAATTATTCAGAATAATATTTATTTAAAGTAATTAAAAACAATAGATGCGATTTGAAGATTATTTATTGAATAATTCTGCTTCATTGACTGTGTTATGGAGGTTTTACGGTCGATTTAGATTATTTTATAATCAGGAATTATCATAATCTCATAACTTTGGATAACATTGGACAACATGGCAATAGGCTCAGCCCCTATTAAATGTGACTCATAACACAAATAGTGAAAATTGGGTGTTAAATTTGTACCTACAGTGGTATTAAGTGCCGTAATGGGCACCTCTGCCTACCTCTTCGGGGATAAAAGGCGTGATGCTATGTGTGTTACGTATGACATTGGATTGCGGTTACCTATTTAGTCTTATTTCTATGTAACAAGCCATAAATCTATTATAGTTTTATAATTGGTGTATTGTATACATTGGAAAGTAGTCTACAATTCATATAAAATTTCGTATTGCGTTTGTGAAAAATTATCGTTATTTTCCTCTTTTTCAGTCGTACAGACAAAAGTTCGTTGAACCGTTATAGTTTATAGCACGCTATAATATTCCATTCGCCATTTTATTATAAAATAGGTATTCTGAAATATGAGAGCTATTTATAATTCATATTTTATTTTGTTTCGACGCTGAACTTTGATTGTGTCGTTATTATTTTAATATTGCCCACAATAACAGTATGAATTCAATCAATGAAGGTGAGATTGAATTTTGGACTTTATTTTTACCAAGTTATGGTTTTTATGGACCGATCAAATAAAAGACTTGTTCGAGTGGTCGCAAGTGCGACTGCCAAGGCAAGGGGTCTTGGGTTCGATTCCCGTTCGGGCAAAGTATGTATTACTGTGATTTACAAAAAAATCTCAGTACTAGCACGGAGTCAGAAATTGTGCCCGGTATATGGCAAAAGGTTCACTCCCTATTACATGGTACTCATAACATAAATAGTGAAAAGTGGGTGTTACATTGTACAGTGCCGTGATGTGCACCTTTGCTCACCCCTTCGGGAATAAAAGGCGTGATGTTATGTTAAGTTATCAAGTAAAAGACTCGTCCTCAAAATTTCACATAGCAGTAAGAGACGCACTGGACAGAAACCGCTGGAAGTAGATCATCCAGATGCAATCCTGATGCTGACCATGATCCTTAGACATAAGGGAACGACTAGAGAGAGTGAGAGGTGGTTTTTTATATTCTGCTGATTTCAGTTTTAGGACATTACATTAAGTCCATTGTCCGGTAGTGTATGCCAATTTAGACTGTGGAAAATTTGGAATATCATATCATTGGGAATTTTAAATGAAAAGTTTTAGATCGTTAATTAATCGTCAAAACTAAATTATCGGTTCAGAAATATCGGTTCAGATATACATCAGGAAATTAAATTAGTTTACGAGAGTAAAAAATTATAAACGAGAAGAATCGATCCAGATATATTCCATTTCCATATCGAATAATTTTGCAACATTACTATTTAGTACTTGTCATAACGTTGCAACACTGAAATTGTCAAATCTGGAATCGAATTAAAATTCCGAGTATAGTTTTTTACCCTTTCTAAGTTTAAGTTAACAAGGTAGCATTTTAAACTTATTTATGTTTTCACGTTTAACGTTCCTATGAACGCAAAAATTCATAGAAATTAATTATGAAGTGCCAAAATACAGTATGTGTTCGCTCCCAGTTAACAATGCAAGTTCATTTGCATTCAAAATTGCAGCGTTCTTTGCTAAACATACATGGACCCATGCTTTTGTTATATGCGTAGCAGCCCTATAAGGTAGCCTACGGGTACATTATTACATCAGAATATGTCCATATTTTATTTACTTTTTTTTCTTTTGAAGGCTGAAATTGGGTAATTGTCAACTAGTCAAATTCAATACTCTTTTCGAACTGTCAAAAACGAGAGTTTTCTATGAATTTTGTACGAGATTGTGTGTTGTGACGTCACGTTTTTGCGACAAACAGCATACTTGTTTGTAAAATACTAAAATAAAGTTGGTTATAAAATCAATTAATGAAAGTGTGATTATTTTTTAATACTTTATTGTATTGAACAGTCGAAATAATTTATTTTTGATTAATAAAAGTACCCATTTGTACCCGGTGTAGGGTTTCTATTTCTTTATAAATGTAATGGTAGCTAAAACAAAAATGATATAAACGTAGATTCTTTGATTCTTATGGATCAAAAATTTCAGTTTAATCTTTTTTTTTTAAACGTTGCCCCACATTTGGATTTTCTCCTGTGTCGTGGGAGCGTTTACAAACATACAAGTTCACATACACATGACACCCAGACTCGGAACAACAATTTGTGGATCACACAAAGAGTTGTTCCGTGCGGGAATCGAACCCGCGACACGTTGCGCGGCAGCCGGTTGCCCAGCCACCGTACCAACCGTGCAGTCAAAATGTATATTAAATTAAATAAAATAATTTATTTATGTATAAAAAATATAGCATACTAATAAAATTTTAATATCAGCCCTGTGGTCCCGCCGTACCGGACGCACGTTCTCATTTGTTCCACAACCGCCCGTCCCTCGGCTTGTCAGCATTCCAGTGTAATTCCTCGCAAATTTCGAATACAGTACAATTTCGTTGTGAAACAGACAACGAGGCTATTTGAAGAATTCCTGCTATTTTTGCTTTGTCTCTCTCTCTCTGCGTCTGAAAAATAAAAGTTTTTATACGATTCTGCTTCTGGTCTATTCAAAGTTTTGAGTATTTTGTTTTGGTAGTTGTGAATATGATGGACAGTTTGTCTGTTTCAATAAAATGTGCTGTTTGTAGTTTTGGGGACTATAGATTTTGACGTACAGTTTTTATAGAGGACTGTTAACGAGCAAATAGATCACCTGGGGCCCAAGTCTGCATTAGGGCCAAAACACATAATGGCGTTGTGGCGCCGCGCCGCTAAAATCGACAGTAGCGTCACTGCCGATTTAAGCGGTGCGGCGCCGCAACGCAGCGCTCGTTCCAGCATAGCGGAGTAATGTCTTCTTAATAACAAATAAGCAATAAGTTTTTCACGATGGTCCATGGCAGAGACACGTCTATCCACAATAAAAAATCACGACGAACTGGTTACCCTACCGAACGACAACAAAACGCTCTTTTTCACGAGTCCAGTTGCGGCGACGCAATGCGATTATGTGTTTCGGCCCTTACAATTGTGCCAGTATGGTTGATCATTGAGCAGTGCAAGAGGGACGGTGCTATTCAACCTAATAACTCCGTCCCTCTTTCGTAGCAGATTCAGACCTCTGATAGAGAGTAATCTAGAAGAGTCACAAGTGATTTGCCGGTCTTTATCCCCGAAAGGGTAGGCAGAGGTGCACATTATTCCACTGTAAAATGTAACACTTACTTTTCACTATTTACGTTATGAGTCCAATAGGAGGTGAGCGTATTGGATACTGGGCACAATTCCTGACTCCGTGCTATATCTGTCAATTTTTTTTAATGAAGTATATAAATTAGCAAAGGTAGAATTGGGTCTCCAGTAACCTCACTTACATGGCGAAACACAACGCAAGCGTAATTTTGCGCTGGATTCTATTATAACCATGGCCAACCTCGGTTGAGCTGGCCCATTCGTATCTAAGCATGGTTCTCCCCATTGGAATCTAAACTTTAATATGGTAGGTATGTTGTTGAGACTTAATTATTTATGGAACTTAAAGAGAATGTTGGACTTCAAGATTTTTATATATTTTTTTTAATTTTAGTAAGTTATTAGTATAATTCGTCAAGCATGTCTTTGCATTGTTCTTACATATGCGTACAGTATTGAAATATGTATCAGAGACATTGTAGAACATACTTTTTTTAAAAAGAGTAACGAATGGAGTTTCTTGCTCGTTCTTCTCCATTCGAATCTACTTTTGGAATGAGCACCTAGCTTCACCTAGTTTCACTGACGGACTGACTGAGAGACTATTATTTATTTTGTATTTGTTGACGTTTCAAAAGTACCAAACTATGGTTTAATTGAAATAAATGCTTTTGACTTTTGAATGTATTCTTTCTTCCAGAATTGTGATATCAACATGATGTATGAAAACTGTCCAGGAGGTGATCCACGACCCACGGGCAAGTCTCTATCCAAGTTGATGAACAAACATTCACACAGCACGTCTCTCAGTAGTGAAAGCAAAGTGAATGTCATATTGTTCATATTTTATTTTGTATGTGGTTTAATAAAGTAAAAGTTGGTCGGAATCGTATTTTTGTTTTATTTTTCTCTCGTTAAAGAATAACCATTTTATTTTATAGTGTAGGTCGGTGGAATAAGTATTTTAATTGTACTAATATTTATTTTTAAGGAATCATATTTTTTAATTTAGTCTGGGAATCGCAGTAAGAGTGCGGATCAGAACATAGATGACGAGAAAAAAAGAAATAAATACTCACCACAGATGGGGCTAAAGCCGATACGGAGCCGCGGAGGACTTAACGGGTTGAATGAGTAGGAATGGGGTGGTTTTTAGCCAGTAAGAGTCTGCTATTCCCTCTCACCTCACCCGGACGGGAGAAGTCATTCGATGATTTTCCGCCCTCAAAAAAGGCACACAAATACAAAGATTATAAAAAGGTATTATCCTTTACAAATACGTATCGAAAGCGTATCGTCTCAAAAGCTTAATTAAAAATCTTGTTACCACCAGATTAGCAAATAAATAATCTACATATACATACATAACATCACGCCTTTTATCCTCGAAGCGGTAGGCAGACGTTCACATTATACCACTGTACAATGTAACACCCACTTTTCACTATTTATGTTATGAGTCCCATGTAATAGGGGGTGAGCCTATTGCCATATACTGGGCACAGTTCCAGACTCCGTGCTACTACTGAGATTTTTTTTAAAACCCAGTAATACTTTGCCCGACCCGGGAATCGAACCCGAGACCCCTTACCCGGCAGTCGCAATTGCGACCATTTGGCCAACGAGGCAGTCCAAATAAATAATCTGTCTAATGATAAACAAGACCAATAAAAGCCAACATAAATGAATAAAAAAACCCTCAATAAAACAGCGGTCAAGAAGTCAAAGGCGAAGTAACAAACCAAATTACTTTAATAGCGACTGTTACATTTCTTTGAACGGTAAAATGTTCTGAGCCCGCAACAGAGGTCCCATAAAGAAATTAGGGAACGAACTGGCTACTTCTTTGCAAAACTTCTTCAATTTCCTCTTCAGATATTATAATTCTCAGTTGAATTAACTTTAAATTATTTGATTGCACGCCGGCGCCATTTTTTGACGGTTTTGAGTTTTAATTCTGTGGAAGTTTCTAATGAGGCTTTTCAATATTGGGCATTTTATTTCGGACTGCCTTATTTGGTGATAAATTGTGGATATTTGGTCGTTGTGGCCCGGAGGTTTAAGACATCCGCTTCTTATGCATGAGGGTGCGGGCTCGAAGCCTACCAACGGCAAGTACTAATGTGACTTTTTCCGAGTTATATGTACTTTCTAAAATTATTTAGACACCACTAACAAACGATGAAGAAAAACATCGTGAGGAAACCTGGGCATATAATTTCTAGTTATAAGTTTGAAATCGCCAACCCGTAATAAGCAAGCGAGGTAATTAATGCTCAAACCTTCTCTGTGTGAGAAGAGGTTTTGCTCAGTAGTGGCCACTTATAGGCTGTTGATGATACAATATTTAAGCTTTGCCATGAATCCTGTAGTTAAGTCAAAGGGCGCATCTAAAACATTATAGGGAGATTAAGCATTCCCCTGTGGGTATTTTATCTGAAAACATTACGACGAAACTAGAAGATAATTAGAGAAAAGTGGGTGTACTTGTATTACATAATACCCAACAGAAAATGAAAAGCGAGCGTTACTTACCAAACATTTTCCTCATGACAACAAGCGACCTATCAAAATGAAATCAAGCTAAGAAAGTGGGACGAAATTCGGGCTGTATCAATTTGACCGCATCTAAGCAAAGTTTTGTACTAGCGAGGATAGAATTCAAAAGGCTTTTTTTTGCACATCAGACCGCCCTAAGTGGCCTTAATAAGTAAGGAGGAACGTGAGAATTGTCCTAACGATGGGCAAGGGACAAATTCGCTACAAATAAGGGTCACTATTGGTTGAAAACAGATGTTTTGTTCGCTTGTTATTTTCAATTCTTTTCAATGTTGTAATGAAGGAAATGTTCAAGGAAAAATGGTAAGTAAAGTCGTTTTGTGAGAGTCGATTTCCTGGAAAATGGTTTTTAATAAGAGATAATATTAAATAGGTGTCTTCGGTTAATTCTAGTCACGGGTTGGGAAAATTAGTTTTTTGATCTCGAATTTTCAGTAAATGTAAGGAAAAACAGTATTGTATTGTATAACTGTGGTTTGTTGATCTTTGTGATACGGCATATGAACATAATGATCATTGTAGTCTTGAATACCTTAATTCATATAAAATGTGCTTCATTTATGGCAGTGAATTGAACCCTTTTCAAGTATAGTCGAAACGAAGAATGTATTACCTCGAAAGACTTTTTTTCTTTATATTTGATGGCCATGGTTTGACCACTGTCTCGCCTAGTGGTAAGTGATGATGCGGCCTACCATGGAGACTTAACTTGATTGAGGCAGGGATGTACCCTAGACTCTTGTTGCAACTATCTAGTGTTTATTTCGCGGGAACCTAACGGGTAACCGGGGCTCCGGCTCGACGTGCAGGAGAAGAAACGGGGTGGTTTTTAGTCAGTAAGAGTCTGACGCCTCTCCCAGGCGGGAGCAGACATTCAATGATTTTTCCCCCTTAAAAAAAATGTTAATTTCGCCTACCATTTTGTCCACCCACCAGTTTTTGTTTATTTTACGCATCGCTATGAATGTAAGATACTGAAAACGTGTAAGATCAAACAGATGTATGTTTTATATATTTGATACTTGTAAAGGGCGTTCCATAACATAGACACGAAGTGGGTGGACGCGAACAGGCAAACTTAGCCTAACACCTACCACTAATAGACCAAAATTCGTAATAAATCGCAGAACTCAAAACTGACCTATTATTAACTATACCCAGTTCACTGAACCAGAAAGCCATTTAGTCAACCACAGTACATCTAATTTAATTACAAATAAATCACCATGTACGTGGTCATGCATAGCGGCCGTAAATCATAGCATTTTGTACCCTATTGCATTTATTTATGGTCTAATATAAATATATTTCAACACTCTATTTATTAACGCAGTTGTCTGAAAAATGAGTTGTTTGCACGATTTATTGCCTGTTCGTGGTTAAATGTAGATACGTCTGTGGTTTATATAAAGGCTAATCTTTAAGAAATTACGGCTTCATTTTCGAGGTTATCTAAACAGATGATAGTTTAAAATTATTCATTTTTATTATTAAAAGTATATTGTACATGATAAGTAAAACCAATATATCTCTTAAAAATCTGATAAATTTTATTGATCAATTAAAATCTCAGAAAACACAGTAATTAAGTGTGTGAGAGCCATGCTTCGGCACGAATGGGCCGGATCGACCGGACGATACCGCTGCCTCACAGAAAATCGACTTGAAACAACGCTTGCGTTGTGTTTCGTCGTGTGAGTGAGGTTAGCGGAGGCAGAGATGCACATTGCGGCACGTAGTTGGCTACCCCATCGGGGATAAAATCCATGATGTTATGTTATGTTGCATAATATTGTTGTAAAATAAAAATTTCATTTGGACTCACCAAAAAATCTTTCAAAGATTAAAAGACCATCAATCAAAAAGATTCAAAGTTCAAATGAGGAGAAAATACATGAAGGAAAAAGTATATAAATAAGGATATCTCGAGGGAAATTAGGGATGACCGCAAAAGGGATATCGGCGTAATTTAAAATAAAAAACGATACCGCAACGGTCATTAAAAATAGAACTGAGATCTTCTAAGTTACTTCCTGGTTCAAAGACGGATGAAACGTATCAGTAAGCAACAATCTTGTTTCATTTTGTTTTTTTTTTTGCGTAAGCCGGTAAACGAGCAGACGGATCCCCTGATGGTAAGCAATCGGCGTCGCTCATGGACACCTGAAACACCAGAGGCATTACAAGTGCGTTATCGGCTTTTTGGGGATTAGGGATTTGAGAATCGTTGGGGATTCAGGGATTGGGGAGATTAGGGAAGGGGACGGTAATTGGGCCTCCGGTTCACGTCGGTTTTCTGTGAGGCCGTGGTATCACTCCGGTCGAGCCAAAGCATGGCTCTCCCACACTTATATTATCTCATTTCTGAGATCATAAAGTCGGTGCTATAAAATTTGCTCGCTAAGAAAAGTATTTTCGTAATTTTTAACCGACTTCCAAAAAGACAAAATGGAGGTTGTTGAAATTTAGGCAGGGGCTGATAATAAAACACGCAGACATTCAAGTACGATAATTTTATATTATCCTTTTAAAACTTGGAAGTAATACGTCTGGATCCTACCACAGAGTATAACAGAATGAAATTTAAATCGTTAGAGATAGATCGAAGTAAACAACAAGATGGCGGCTTGATTGCGTCATTAAAAACTGTCAACTCTAGTCATTACAAAGATTATTTTTTGCAATCTCAATCAAACAAATCAACACGCCCCCTCAAAAATTAATCTGGAGTACAATAACAATCTGCCTAACCAGAACTGTATATCTTCCAAGTAGGTCTGGGAAAAATACAATTATAATGATCCAACATTTGTTGCTCGGATAAGGAAAACCCAGTAAAACCTTATCAGATCATTCCATCAAAATAATCAATAATACATAATATAATCAATAACAAATCTTAACATAAGTTTAATAATCATAACTCATTATTGCAAACCCATATTTCGTGTCATTTCGTGGAACGTCACTGCAGGCAACGGCTTTGTCAATGCATCTGCCAGTTGTTGACCTGTAGGAATGTAATTAAGCTTGATTACATTTTTCTCTATTTGTTCCCTAGAAAAATGATACTTTATATCTATGTGTTTTGTCCGCTTATGATTAGTCGGATTATTTGCTATACTAATACAGCCATTATTGTCCTCGTATATTACAATAGGAGTAGAAATATCAATATGAATACTCTTTGCTAAGGACTTAAGCCATAAGGCTTCTTTAACAGCTTCATATAAAGCCATATACTCAGCCTCAGTGGAAGAGGCTGCAACTGACAGTTGTTTCTTAGTATTCCAGGTTACTGTACATTTCTCAAATAATTTAAATATATACCCGGTTGTACTCTTTCTGTCATTTGTATCATTACCTCCCCAATCGGAGTCTACATAACCAGTTAAGATGTTATTATACTCACACCTTTTATAACATAGCTTCAAATCACTTGTGCCTTTTAAATATCTAAGTACCCTTTTAAGACATTGCCACAATTCTTTACTATTTTTATTACTATACCTACTCAGTATATTAACACTAGTACTCAAGTCGGGTCGAGTACATAACATTATATACATCAGACAACCTATTACATTACGACATGGAGCATTGTAGTTTTCGTCTGAATTTAGTGCTTCATAATCAAGTTTGCTCTCTAAAGGAGTTTTTACAGGTTTACAATCCTGCATGCCAAATTTAGCTAAAATTGTTTTAATATAAGCACTTTGATCTAACATCAACATATCATCAGAACGAGTGACTTTAATTCCAAGAAACAATTTTATTTCTTGTAAATCTGTCATCTTAAATTTATTCATTAAATACATTTTAAAATCATCTATTGCTATTTTATTAGCACTAATTATAACCAAATCATCGACATAAAGTATCACATAAATATTGCTTTGTATATCACCTTTATTTAGTACATAAATACATCTATCTACTGATGAATTTTGAAAACCTTTCTCTTTAAGTGACTGCTCAAAAATTTCAAACCAACACCTAGCTGCCTGTTTAAGCCCATATAACGCTTTATTTAGTTTGCACACATAACCCTGTTTGCAAGATATACCCTCTGGAACTTTCATATATATATCTTCTTTTAATACCCCATTAAGGAATGCAGTTTTTACGTCCATGTGGTGAATCAGCAAGTTATATTGATTAGCAAAAGCAATAAGGAACCTAAAACTAGCTATTCTTGCAACAGGTGCAAAGGTCTCATTATAATCAATGAGATATTGCTGACTAAAGCCTCTAGCAACAAGCCTAGCTTTGTAACGTAAAGGTTTTCCAAATTCATCATTTTTGATACTAAAAATCCATTTGCAATCTACAATATTTTTACCATCCGGTCGCGGTACTAAAGTCCATGTTTCATTTAATAATAATGAATTTAATTCGTCATTAATTGCACCTTCCCACTGAGCTCTATCGTATCGAGTTTTAATCTCATGAAATGAATTTGGTACTTTACACAAAATTGATTGAGTACACATAAGGTAATCATCGATTTCTTTATAAGAAATAGAAGGACGACCCTTGAGCCTATCACTCCTACGAAGTTCAACATTACTGTTTGTATCGTCATCACCTACGACAACTGAAGGATCATCAAGACATGTATTTGTTTGCTCCGAGTCGATTATGTCATGGTTACTTTTGCGAATTTTACGAGGACTCTCATAATCATCAGATTTATAGCTATCTGATTTACCCCTGTCAGTATTTTGAGACTTCATTGACTTACAATTCTTGTCAATGTTAACATAATCACGAGAATTTACAACATTCTCTTCAGGCTGCAATATAGGCCTGGATTGAAGAAAATTGGTCTCATCAACAATAACATCTCTGACAGTAGCAAATTTTTCGCATTCAGGATTCCAAACTTTATATCCGTTTGGTTCGTATCCCATAACCTTTCCACGACTTAACATCAAATTTGATTTTAAAGATTTTATCGTGCACATAAACAGTTGAACCAAAAACTTTTAAATATTTTATCTGTGGTTTTCTATTATGCCACATTTCAAATGGTGTTTTGGATGATTTTAAAGCATTTGTTGGAGTTAAATTAATTAAATATACAGCATTCAACACAGCTTCACCCCAAAATAATTTTGGAAGATTTGCACCATTTAAAATAGTACGAGCTTTTTCAGTAATACTTCTTACCATTCGTTCGGAAACACCATTTAATTGAGGCGTTCTTGGGACAGTGAAATGATAAGTTATTCCCTTTTCAACACAATAATTTTTCATGTCGGTAGATAAATATTCTACCGTTATCACAATATAAATAAACTATTTTTAAATTAAATCTCGCCTCGCTTTTTGACACAAAATCTTTAAATGCAGAAAACACGTCTGATTTATGCGTTAATAGATATACAACACAGTAGTGAGTGTACTGGTCAACAAATAAAACAAAATAATTTTTATTGTTAATTGTTGAAGGAGTGATTGGACCGCATACGTCAGTATGCACAACATATAAAGGTCGCTGAACATAATTTTTATCTTTGTTATGATTAAATGGTAGCCTACTTTGTTTTCCATAAATACAAGATTCGCATAAACTATCGCTCGGTATCACTTTGTCAATCAAATTAATATCAGAAATCATTTTATTATTTTTCAACTCTAAAAATTTACTTTTACTCATGTGACCTAATCGCTTATGCCATAACTCGTAATTATGTATCGTAACATTATACACTTGAGGAATAGAACAGACCAAATGCACAGATACCTCAAAATCCAAAGCAATTAAATTATTTATTGACCTACCTCTCATTACTTTACCGTCTTTACATATTTGGGTGCCTCGGTGATCAAATATGACAGTGGTTCCAGCTTGTTGCAACTTTGACACAGACAGCAGGTTGTAGGGAGCCTCGGGGCAGAAAAGAACATCCTCCAATGTCCCTCGAACACCCATATTGCTAATGACGTGTAATGTTCCTTTCTTGGTAGCTGAAATAAATTGCCCGTGTTTAGCAATTGAAATTTTTATAGGAATAGATAAATCAACAGAATTAATAAATAGACCTTCCCTGTTAATAATATGATCCGATGCTCCGGAATCTAACAAGAATGTAATTTTCCGTTCGGCTGCATCCACATTGTATTCACCGGTCATAAAAGCAAAACCTGAAAAATCAGCTGATGATTGAGCTGATGCGGAAGGCTGATTTATATCGACTGCTTGTACTGTCCTCGACCTGTCCATAGTTTTCGGTTGATTCATGCGCTTGAAATAATAACAGTCATTTTTCATATGTCCTTTCCGGCCACAATGATAACATTTTACAAAATTAGACTTTTTCCTTGTATTCTGATCTTTCTGGTTGTTATTGGATGTATGATTTTCAAATTTCCTTTTTCTAAACTGTCTCGTCTTGTTTTCAGCAGTAGCTTGTAAAACTTTAGCACTCGTATCATTGGATTCATTCTTCAGTTTGACCTCGTGGTCCAGGAGCCTCGTTTTTACAAATGCTAAAGTTAAGTTGTCTTCTGACAAAGTTTCGATCGCAGTTATAACTCCATCATAAGTTGAGGGTAGTGTTAAAAGTAAATGGGCGACTTTGTCGGTTTCTTCGAGTTTAGCGCCAGCCGCAAGCAATTCAGTGATTAAATCATCAAACGCAGCAAAGTGTCTAATCAAAGTAACATCACCTTGCAGTTTCATGCCCAACAACTTTTTTCTTAACGCCAACTGAGTAGCAATACTCTTACGTTCATATAGTGCATCCAAACTTTGCAAAATATCCTTCGCCGTACTGTCTTCTTTTGCAAAACCAAGGTATGAATCCGATAAATACTCAACAATTATACTTTTTGCAATCCGGTTACTTTTGTCCCATGAACTATCTCGAATGACTGGATTACTTTCAATCACTTTTAAAACGTTCAGTTCGCTCAACAACGCACGTATTCTAAATTTCCAAATACTATACTTCTCGCCGTCGAACGGTTTTATATTTCGTTTTAATTTTAAATCCATATTATTATTTTCTTCAATAACGGTTATAATTTGAATTTAAATTAATTTAACAGTGGTAATTATTTTTAACACTCGCGCACACTGGGCCCATAACCTGTTGAAATTTAGGCAGGGGCTGATAATAAAACACGCAGACATTCAAGTACGATAATTTTATATTATCCTTTTAAAACTTGGAAGTAATACGTCTGGATCCTACCACAGAGTATAACAGAATGAAATTTAAATCGTTAGAGATAGATCGAAGTAAACAACAAGATGGCGGCTTGATTGCGTCATTAAAAACTGTCAACTCTAGTCATTACAAAGATTATTTTTTGCAATCTCAATCAAACAAATCAACAGAGGTTCTCGGTTAAACCTGTATATGTATAATAAAAATGTTCTTGCAGTCATCTATTAGCTTTTCTCTTCGAAATATTTACATAGTAATTTTAGTGTGAACTTTTATTCAGAGGAACGATATAAAAACGTTAGTTAGATAAAGTTACGGGAATACAATAGGGTATATGACTAATTTTTATTTAGAGTCCGTCTGGTAGATTATTTAAAATCATTAGACACGTATTTTTTATTTTCTTACAGAAACGAATACTTTCGACGATATATTGATTTGAAATGTCGCGTGACGTCACTTCTATGTACATTTAATACGTTAAAATTACGTTTTAGCCCCCACTTCTAAACTTTGATTCGTTTTAACTAAGTATTATTGTAATATAAAGTAATATATATAAAAGAAAGTCGTGTTAGTTACATTATTTATAACTCAAGAACGGCTACATCGATTTGGATGACAATTGGTGGAGAGGTAGATTAGAACCAGGAGACAGACATAGGATAATTTTTCATCGATTTTTTTTTACTTTTCATCGAAAGTCGCGAAAGGGAACGGGAAAGAACGGGATTGCGCGTACGAAGTCGCGGGCAGAAGCTAGTATACAACAAAAAAAGACATGTCTAATATTTTTCCATTACTTAACTTACGGACTAAATAGATTTTTAATTTTCATACCACGTCATCATCCCAATTATATTTAACGCATCATCATCCAGTGACTGTTCAATGATGGACTTCAAGTTTCCTCTACTAAAGAGGAAATTGTCATCATCTCCGCGGTTAGGAGTTGAGTTAAAAATCACAATTTATAAAGCGCATGCTACTCTGATAAATTAGACGCGCAGTTCCTTAGTCGACGTTTACTCGATATGAGACAATATGAGAATCGTTTCGAGAATCGATTCGATATGAGAATCGTCGGCTTCAAAAACGAGATGCGAAAAGTGACGAAATAAAAGCCCAGCAATTAATTATAACTATGTTTATGGTGGTCGTGTTTATGGTATGGTGGTCGCGGTGGCCTGGAGGTTGAAGACGCCTGCTTCTCATGCACGAGGGTGCGGGTTTGAAACCTTCCAACGGCAATTACCAAGTTGACTTTTTCCGAGTTATATGTACTTTCTAAAATTATTTAGACATAACTGACTAACGGTGAAGGAAACCATCGTGAGGAAACCTGGGCTTATAATTTCTCATTATAAATTTGAAATCGCCAACCTACATTGAGCAAGCGTGGTGATTAATGCTCAAACCTTCTCCTCGTGAGAAGAGGCTTTGTTCAGTAGTGGGCATTTATAAGCTTTTTGATGATGTTTATGGTGTTCTCACGTGTTCACTCTGGGGAAGAATATTTATAAACAAGGGTAGATTTTCCAGCCACGTGAGAGCCCATGACAGACGCAAATAGTTACAAAACGGTCGCTGTAGCCGAAACCGACATAGAGGATTATAAAATGAGACAACACACCCTTGAAGGATACAAGAAGAGGCAAATGTATTCCCTATATAAATTATTATGGCTTACTTACGTAATAATTTGACTAGGAACTCGACTAGTTTCAAGCCATGCTAGAGGCTCATATTCATGAGCAGGATTTTGCGACACGACGCGACGCGGCGACTATCGTGCTGCTACTAGTCGAGTTCCTCGTCAAATAATTACGTGAGTAAGCCGTAAACATAATAATTTATTTAGTATGTCTCACGAAAGTTACAACAATACGAATTAATGTATTCCCTTTTGCCAAAACCTACGGTATATTAGCAATCCGAATATTCTAATTCTTTTCTAAGAAACAGGCCATCGACGTATAGTCCTATTTATTTACCACGAATAAATCTAAGACACCTGGTTTCTTCCATCTCTGAACACCACGTAGCAGGTCCTTTTATGCGTCACGTTGACTCAGAATCGTAAACCGATGGGAAATGTACTGCATGTACCGTTTTTTATGTGACCTTTATTTACGTGCCTGGCTGTTGGTCAAGTGGGTGTGTATTGGGTTTTGCTATCGAGTATTAATGGAAACAGCTAGCTATAAAACAAACGGAATTTGAGGTAAATTATAATTATATGATTCTCTGTAATATTGGTTTATATAATAACTAGCTTTTACCCGCGGCTTTGCTCGCGTCACAAAAGGATAAAAAGTAGCCTATGTGACTTATACCAATACACACAGCGCCATCTATACCAATATTTTTGTTTTCCCTCGGGAATATCAAAATTTTCCGGGTTAAAAAGTACCCTATTATTTAATCCGGACTTCAAACTTTACGTCTGCAAAAATTCAAAGCAATCGGTTTAGTAGTTACGGCATGAAAGTGGAACAATCAAACAAACAAACAAACTCACTTTCCTTATATAGTAAGGATACGATTTCTGCGATAATTTGTGCAGTTACAGATGCCATGTAGCCTTTATAATCCTCCTCAGCATTCCATGACAGTCCACTGTTCAACTATTAGGCATCATCTTATAAGTGATTTTGCTATAATCTCCATGTCAGGCTGAACCGAGATGGTTATTGCATTGAGCATGCGTAGTGATTAATGCTCAAACTTTCTCCGTGTGAGAAGAGGCTTTGCTCAGCAGTGGGCATTTATAAGTTGATGCTGTTGATGACTGTCATACTACTTAGCCTTACTCCTTTAATATATTGCATTTTAACTCGATGTGCTGGGCACCTTTATTATGGGAAGTACCAACGTTTTATCTTCATTACACAACATAGACCAATTTGATGTGATAGTGAAGAGAGCATTAAGGTCTCATTCTAACGTAATGCTGATGTTGAGAGCTCTTCAGAGCCACTTAAAGTTCTTGGATCAGTTTAAAACTACGTAGTTTAAGTAAATTAAGAGAATTAGTGCATAGTGCACACAGTAGTCGGTGTAAAACTTGCAGTCTTTAATTAGGGATAAAAAACGCTGTTCTTACAGTTCATCATCTTTAAACCAGCTATGTTAGTATATTGATTACTAGCTTTTACCCGCGGCTTCGCTCGCGTCACAAAAGTATAAAAAGCCAATGTGATATATACCAATACACACAGCGCCATCTATACCAATACTTTTGTTTTCCCTCGGGAATATAACATTTTTCCGGGATAAAAAGTACCCTATTATTTAATCCCGACTTCTAACTAAATATCTGCAAAAAATCAAAGCAATCGGTTTAGTAGTTACGGCGTTAAAGTGGAACAAACAAACTCACTTTCCGATTTATAATAGGAAATAATAGAATTGCTTAATATTACAAACTACGACGACAAGATAAAGAATTCGAAATTGATGAACTTTATGATGCGTCCACACATGACGAATACGTGAATTTCCAATTATTGTGTATTGTGTGTGTTGAGCACGAAACCATTGCTATTACTGCACACAACATATGTGGACGCATCCTTAGATACGCATGCTATGATACCGATCCGCTATGTCAATGCAAAATCTAAACATTTCGTTAACCTTTTGAATACCGTCATTATTATTCATTATTAGACACAATTAAAGAACAGTAGGTGTGCGGACACCGGTGTCCTCGCGGTTGTCAGTTTAACCTTCCCGAGAAGCAAATATTATATAGGATGCAGCAGTTCTTTTAACCAATTCATCCAAGTATAAATAAATTAAAATGTTACCGCAACAAAATGAGCATTCTCAACCAATCTGTTTACCTAAAAACGCAAACGAAAAATACGGAAATGTTTTCATAAAATAAGACACGGTATACAATTTTCTTTCATATTTTTCCTCCTATCCTTTACTTGCAAGAAATGCTGTCTCAATTCCATCTAATTTTTAACTTGTCTCATATTGTTTCGTGTTTCAAAGGTACATTTTCCCGTGTCAAGCGTAGACTCAATTTTGTCTGTTCCCTTATTCCTATCACCAAATTTTTTGTCTTTGTAGGAAGTGAATTACTTTGATTTCGATTACGTAAAGGCTTTCATTGAGATTCATTCATTTGCTTTTTGATCTCAGATCGATGGAAATTTTGGTTTGAGGGATAATAGAAGCTATGGCGTTACTGTTTAATGCCGTTTTTGTTTCCTGTGTAATTTATTTTGGGTATTATTTGATTTAGATTCTGATTAAATAGATGCGATTGTGGTATCTTAGAGCGCCATTTAAGACGCACTATTGTCATAAAACCTTTAAAAGAATACTCTGTTTAGAGTCGGTTGGGCTTACGACCATCTTTTCATAATTTAACACCATCATACCAACTATAAGATGTTTATTGCGCGTATAAGCATAGGTCTCTCCACCATTGATTTAAAGATCTGTCAGTTAGAACCGATCTAGTCTAGCGGTTCCCTGTAACTTTTTGATGATTAAGTTGCTTAAAGGACATCAATCATTTCTAGGTATCTATTCTAGGCCTCAAATTCCATGCGAACTTCCAGAAAATGTTCAACGCATAAACATAATATTAACTAAACTTAGATCCTAATATCACTACTCAGTAGTAGAAGCTACAAGATCAACGATTCCTGTAATATTTTCTCGGTTTCGGTTCGAAGTCCAAACAAAACCAAAATCGCTAATAATAACAGTGACTACACTGAAATATGACCCCTCATGGTCGATCAACTAACTTCATAACATGTTAACTTGCTAAACCAGAGCTTCATATTCGATTAAGGTCGATTTTTCCCTGAATCTTTTCGCATGGAAAAATCCACATCGCGGAATTTGGTAACAGGTGTGCTCTGAAACTTGGTTGAGTTACAACCGTGAAATACGGTTAAATAGTTTGAAGGATGAACGATCCATATTTTTGGGAGGCACAGAAACTTAAACGTTTGTTTCATTCTGAGTTATGGGTTTAGTAGACCTTTTATTAGCTACTAGCAGCTCGTCCCGGCTTCGCACGGGGTAGACAATTATTTATTTTTGGAAATTTGGATTGTTGTAGTGACATAACTACAATGGTTGGACATATGCTACCACAGAGTTATTAGTAGACATTATGATGTTTCAATATTGTTGTTCATTATTTTGTTCTATCGCTAATAGTTTCGGCAGCGCATTCGACGAAAGACATTTTAAGACTCATCTTTCTACACCTTCGGTAACATTGTTCGAATTTTACCAAGGATCCCTAATTTTTTTCAAAATGAAATGTCAAATTGGAAGAATGTAGCATTCTATTAGTGAAAGAATTTTTTAAATAGGCCTAGTACTTTTTGAGCCTATTCATTACAAACATACAAAAATAGGTACAAATCTTTTTTCCTCTTTATAAGTATAGATGATTTTGTTCATTTTCTGTATTATCAATTCAGTATTTATAGTTCGTTCTCCTTTCTATTCATGTTTTGTTTTTTGTAAATGTACTTCTTCCAGCTCTTCCAAAACTGAGGCCTTAGTACGAATTTCTTTTACTTTGAAAGTAATCGTAACGAGTACGCGTTCTGCGTTGTGATTGGCCGGCTCCAATGAACAAACCAATCAGAGCGCCGGACGCCGTCTCGTTTCGATTACTTTCAAAGTAAAAGAAACTTGTACTAAGCCCTCTGGTAATGTAGTTGTTTACTTATTCGTCTTCATGAAAAAAAAAACTTAAACATATTTGTTAGTATATTCGGTTTAATATGCCTGACAGAGCAGTGAAAAATGAACTGAACGGATCTAAAATTAAAGTTCTGAATTCTATATCATTTTTCTGTATGTCAACAAGCTTAGTTCATATCGCAGAGAATTTAGAACCTCGTTATTTTCCAGTGCAGTCTCTCTTGAACGGGATTTATTAGGGCTTATATAATGTTTCTATCTCTTTTCTATGTTTGGATTATAATATTTATAGAACGAGATAGTAGATCTGACTTGATTTTTATTTAGATGTCTGAAATAGTCAATCTATATTAGGTGGACGTGATTATGTCTCGTTTCTTCTCCGTGTGAGAAGTTTTGGTCGGCTGTCGAATAGATCCACAACCTGATATCTACACATGTTCCAAAATAGCATGCTAGATGGCGTCTATTGAGAAGGTTTAAAGAACATGTTCAAAAATCGATCGCCTGTCGATTCGCAATCCGAGCAAATCGAGCATGCTAATAGGGTAATTTCCTAAATTTTATTTTAATGTCCGTCTGGTACATTAATTGAAAACTTTAGACACGTATTTTTTCTTTTCTCACAAAACTAAATACTTTCAACGATATATTAATTTGAAATATCGTGTGACGTCACAGCGTGTCACATTTTGTAGCACGTTATGACGTAACGACTCCCAAACTTAGCCCCATTTTATCTAAGTAATGCAACTTAATACGAGAAAATAAAAAAAACGTGTCTAATATTTTTTCATTATTTAACTGACACGGACTAATTACATTTTTAATTTTGATACCCTGGAAACTACCCAATTTTGAGTAACATTTCGACACACATGCTACGAAGTCCTCAATCGAAGCATGCTTTCGTGCTAAATAAGCATGGGTAACAAACAGTACCTTTATCTATATATATAAAAGAAAGTCGTGTTAGTTACACGTTATAACTCAAGAATAGCTAAATCGATTTGGATAAAAATTGGTGGGGAGGTAGCTTAGAACCAGGAGACGGACATAGGATACTTTTTACACAACTCTTTTTTTTACTTTTTACCGAAAATCAAGAACGGGAACGGGAAATATCGGGATTGCGCGTACGAAGTCGCAGGCAGAAGCTAGTTGATTATAAAGGTGCTTGCAACAACAATACAAGCAAGATTGTAAATTATACAACTTGTCCGTTAAAATGGAAACCCAAGACAAGATTAAGAAATAATAGCCAATTGCTCAAGGCACTTTATACCGTTAGTAGTCTCTTGAACGATGCGTCCAAGTATCTCTTTTGTTGCGTTTCATGAATTTTTATGTCACTCATCGTTATAAAAATATATTCTAGTTCGTCTTTTATGGTGTAAAATGAAACTTTTAGATGTCTTGTTGAGAATGTAGTTTATACATAACATATCATAACGCCTTTATCCCCAAAGGGGTCAGAGGTGTATAATATGCCACTGTATAATGTAACACTATTTATGTTATAAGTCCCATGTAATAGGGAGTGAGCTTATTGCCTTATGCAGGGCACATTCCAAACTTCTTGCTTTCAATTCAGGGGGCAAAGAAATGTGGGGAATTGAACCCGAAACCCCTTGTTTGTATAAATATGTCATTATTCATTTTCAATATAGTATGTGCAAGCGATTAGACGCTTAGTAATATTATTATTCCATACTAGCTTCTGCCCGCGACTTCGTACGCGTAATCATGTTTTTTCCCGTCCCCGTTCGTGATTTTCGGTAAAAAGTAAAAAAAAATGTTGGTTAAAAAGTATTCTATGTCGGTCTCCTGGCTCTAAGCTACCTCCCTACCAATTTTCAGCCAAATCTATTCTGCCGTTCTTGAGTTATAAGTGGTGTAATTAACACGACTTTCTTTTATATATATAGATTGTGTAGTGATTAATAGAATCATATACTAGATTTCTTTTCTCGGAACATTCGTTCTAGATCTTAGTCGAAGCAAATAAACACACAAAGAATCGTCACATATTTCCTTTTGATATTGATATTACCCCCTATTACATGGGACTCGTAAAATAAATAGTGGAAAGTGGGAGTTACATTATACAGTGGCATAATGTGCACCTCTGCCTACCCCTTCGGAGATAAAAGGCGTGATGTTATGATGATGATAATGATTCCTTTTAATAATTTAGTCCAAGAAAATATTTATTCAATTTTCTGTATACTGAGTTTGAGGTTTCTGTCTTTATAGCATGATGGCCAAGATAATTGAATTCGAAACCTGATCTCATCTGATCTGATCCAGTTCGTGGTTGTTAACGATTTTATTTTCGAAATTCAACAATAATTTTATTTTTTGCCAAACCTTCCTACTTTTCACTATTCATGTTATGAGTCCCAAGTAATAGAGAGTGAGCCCATTGCCATATACCGGACACGATTCCTGACTCCATGCTATTACTGACAATTTTTTAAAACGTAGTATAACATAACATAACATAACATCACGCCTTTTATCCCCGAAGGGTTTTTTTTAGGAGGGAAAATCATCGAATGACTGCTCCCGCCTGGGTGAGGCGGAAGGGAGGGTTATTCCCGAAGGGTTAGGCAGAGGTGCACACAGAGGTAACACACAGTTTTCACTATTTATGTTATGAGTCCTATGTAATAGGGGGTGAGCCTGTTGCCATATACCGGGCACAATTCCAGACTCCGTGCTACTACTGAGATTTATTTTAAAAACCCAGTAATACTTCGCCCGATCCGTTCAAAACGTAGTATATACCTATAAATTAGTAATACTTGGTCGACCCGGGAATCCAACTCGAGACCTTTAGACCTTTAGTCGCACTCTCAAACACTCGACCAACGAGGTTATAAACAATTGTTAAAACAATATAGTACCTAATTTAATATCAAAATCTAATATTAATGACTTTATCTCTAGTTACATTGCCTAAGGCCGATGTCGACCATCTGCTTTTGGGAGTTAACAAATGATATGTTACAAACTTTACACTGGAACATGTGTTAACCCAGTTATTTGGATACTAGCTTTTACCCGCGGCTTCGCTCGCGTCACAAAAGGATAAAAAGTAACCTATGTGCCTATCCATCCCTTCAACTACCTTCAGTTAAAAAATCACGTTAATTAATACCTCCGTTCTGTCGTTTAAGACAGGCAAACAAAAAATTAGCTTTCGCGTGGAATTCGGTAAAAAGAACCCTATTGTTTAATCCAGACTTCTAACTTTACGTCTGCAAAATTCGGTTTAGTAGTTACGGCGTGAAAGCGGAACAAACAAACTAACATACAAACTCACTTTCCGATTTATAATATAAGTAAGGATAGACACGGCAACACAAGGAGCTATGTAAGCCAGTGTAAACTGACCTTTGAATGGGCAGTAAGATTTAACAAATCAAGACTATGATAAATTGGTTTTGTATAGCATATTGGGAAACCTATCTACAAGTTTGAAAATAGGGTTGTGGTAATTAAATATATTTATAATGGTAGTATAATAATGGTACAAGGGTTGTTTAGTTTTAAAGTGGTAGACAGATGAAGCACTCGCAGTTTTCATTAATTTTAGCTGTTAATTTTTTTTTATAGCACGAGCCGGTAAACGAGGAGACGGATCACCTGATGGTAAGCAATTGGCGTCGCCTATGGATACCTGGAACACCAGAGGCGTTACAAGTGCGTTACCGGCCTTTTGGGGATTAGGAGTTTGAGGATCGTTGGGGATTCAGGAATTGGGGAGATTGGGGAAGGGGAGGGTAATAGGGCCTACGGTAACCTCACTCACATGATGAAACACAACGCAAGCGTTGCTTCACGTCGGTTTTCTGTGAGGCCGTGGTATCACTCCGGTCGAGCCGGCCCATTCGTGCCGAAGCATGGCTCTCCCACACTTAATGTTATACTAAATGTTAATACTATTCTTATTGACTTTTATACGTACCTGAGCCTCCTTCGCTTCGAGCTAAGGAAATAAGTTGTTTTTAACACTTCCCAGCTTCTTGATCACCTGGGCGTATGAAGCTTCGCGATCCGCGCGCGCCTTGAAAAACCATCAGACCATCACAGATGGGACTCAGTAGGGCTAATGCCCCACCTGGAGCTGCGCACTACCTAGCAGATAACCGGAACTCCAGTTCGAAGCTGAAGTAAGAACGAGGTGGTTTTCAATGAGTAAGAGTCTGGCAGACCTCCCGCATCAATAAAGATGGGAGAAGTCATTGGATGATTTCCCTCCCTCAAAAAATATTCTTATAAAAATTCATAAAATTCTTCTGCAAGCGCTATTGCCAAGCGTCCTAGCCATTGCCCAGTCAACAAACAAATATTTACACCGCAGTCCAATTTTAAGTGTGAGAGCGCCATGCTTCGTCACGATTGGGCCGGCTCGACCGTAATGATACCACGGCCTCACAGAAAACCGACGTGAAAAAACGCTTGCGTTGTGTTCCGTCGTGTGAGTGAGGTTACCGGAGGCCCAATTACCACACCCCCCTTTCCCCAATCTCCCTAATTCCTAAATCTCCAACAATCCTCAAATTCCTAATCCCCAAAAGGCCAATAACACACTTGTAACGCCTCCGGTGTTCCGGGTGACGTCGATTGCTTTCCATCAGGTGATTCGTCTGCTCGTTTACCGGCTTATCCTATAAAAAAATCCATTTTTCTTAAGCCCTCATAGTCCACCAACCAAGTGAGTAAATAATAATAACCATATTTAATTTTATAGGTAAGAAAACAGACCAAATCTACTAAAGTCAAAGTCAAAGTCAAATTATTTATTTCAATTAGGCCAGAATGGCAGTTTTGAACGTCATAAAAACAAAAATTAAAAGTGAAGCTATTTAAAGAACTTTAGGATACTTGACACAAAACTTCAATTTTACTCCTTGCATTAAGAAGTGGTTCTTGGACTAAGAATAAAAAAAATGGAAAAGAAAAGAATCCAATTTATTTCTCCTAAAAGTTTTAGGGAAATTACCCCTTGAATTAAGTGTTTTGAGTTTTGAATAATTTGACTATAAAAAAAATAAATGTGTGAATTCTTTTTACGGAATTGGGGTTTTGTTTCGTGTCTGTATTTCATGTTAGGTAACAATATACGATGACCTACTAACCTACTTAAAAAAATGGATGAAAAACTGCTAAACTGTTGTAAAGGAATATGTAGTAGAAAAAAAATAGTTATGTTAATTTAGTGAACGTTGGTATTGCAGCTTTCTGAAATAAAATACAACAGTAAATGATTTACATTAATCCTGGCTTTCCTGGATGTGAAATCATTCTTTAATTTTAGAAAAAAAAAACAAACTAGATCAGTGCCTTTAGCCAAACGCCACTTTAGCGCTTGTCTACAGTGAGAGTAGAAATCAAAATGTATGGGGATGACACTGACAAGTGTCAAAATTTACGTCAATTCCGTATACCTTATTTGGTTTTCTATTCTACATGTAGACAAGCGCTAAATGGCATTTGGCTACTGATCAGATTTCAATTACTTTTTTATTTAGTTTATTTTTAGCCATGATCGTCCCACTGCAGGGCAAAGGCATTTCATCCATAGGTGAAGATGGGCAGAATGCACAGGTCCATCGGTTTCTTTTTGAGCGCTAATGGAAGATTACCTTTCATTAGGTCTTTTATTTATTTATTGACACTTTTGTATAATAAACATACGATGGCGGACTTAATGCCGGGTGGCATTCTCTAACAGTCAACTATGGGGTGATGCAGAGATGTGCAACAGTAGGTGTAATAGGTAGATATAATGGTATATGTGACAGAAAAATCTATATAAATAAATTTATGATTATGCATAACTGTAAATATGTCTTTCATGGACCAATAGCCTTTCCAGGCGTTTTCGATGCGTCTAGCAACTTCTCTATCTTGTCTCGCCTGAAAAAAAAAACAACTCTATTCTTGGACGTATTCCATTTCTGCGCCATAATGCGACTAAATGTTTAGAAAATTCAGCATATTTTTATTTTTTACTCAATACACAAAATTGACAATGATAACCATTCATCGTTGAGTTTGCTATTGTTTCAGCTATACCAAAATATACATGACTATTATTCCAGAATATTCTATGAACGATCTTTGATTCGAGAGGATTCCAATTCTCAACACCGACTTCACTTGCCCAAAAGTTTTGATCGCGGATAGGAAGACATTACTTCGATATATACCCAAAAGTTTGCGTTCTGAGTGTAGATAGAAACAAAAGAAGGTTTGTATTTATCCCGATGTCGTAACCGAGGTTTAATACTTTCAAATCGCTGAAAAGATTTTCAAATCGTGGTTGCCTGGAGGTTCAAAACCCGCTTCTTATGTCTGTACCAACGGCAAGTACCTACCAATGTGACTTTTTCCGAGTTATGTGTAATTTCTAAGATAATCTAGACGCCACTGGCAAACGGTAAAGGAAAACATTGCGAGGAAACCTATTAACGCGAGGAATTGGAGTAAAGATAGAAAGTAAGTAAGCGAGGACCAAAAATCAGTCCCTAGCTCCACATGTGACGATAATCGAAAACATAAGTTGTGTTCCGAAACTACGATAAACTAACAATCTTTAGATTTCATGTTTACTATTTAAAAAATAAATATAAAAAATACTGTCACTCCGACTACCTATATACCCTCTTCAATTTCCCAGCGACCCAGCTACCAAACTATCAGTATAAATTTTTTCTTCTAACTTAAGGTAACTTTAAACAAACGGGTCAAAGTTTTCCCCGCAATATCCACCGGGTATCACTTGGAGTTGCCACTTAACAAAGTTCTTTGAAACGTTAAGAATAAAGTTTAATCTTATTTGACAATTTTGCGATAAAAAAATGGAATTTTATTTCTAACAACTTTTTCCTGGTCCTAATTCCGATGAAAGGACCTAATTTCGGAGGTCCTTCAATGTGTATTCGAGTGTTTTATTCAGTGAGATTATTTTGTTATAACTGTATTTTCTATTTACTGAATTATTTGGATTAAAACAGAGTTAGGTATATTATTCAACGCCACTTGAAATTCACAACAGATTGCTAATTGTCTGTTTATTATTAAAACCTATTCACAATTTAATTGCGCTCTTATTATCATTAATATTTCCATATATTTATTGAAAATTCTCTAAACAATACCTATATTTTTAAATACTACTGAACAAAAATTAAAATAAAATAACATAACAAACATAACATCACGTCTTTTATCCCCGAAAGGGTAGGCAGAGTTGCACACAGAAGTAACACCCACTTTTCACTATTTATGTTATGAGTCCCATGTAATAGGGGGTGAACCTATTGCCATATACCGGGCACATTTCCAGACTCCGTGCTGCTACTGAGATTTAAAAAAAAAAACCTGTAATAAGTACTTCTTTGCCCTACCCGGGAATCGAACCCGAGACCCCTTGCCGGTAGTTGCACTTGCGACCACTCGGCCATCGAAGCAGTAATAGAGGCAAATAAAAAATATTAAAAAATATAAAAATATCCCGCCGTATCGGGAGCATGGTCAAGGCTACCGGTGGTTAGGGCGCCGTTTCTAGGAGAACTGCCTTCTGTATTACACCCTTACAGCATCCATCTATAGCCCAGCCTCCTAAGATGGATGCCGAGGCCTTTAGGAATTAACCAATTGGCCGACACGACTATCGTTACATTAATATCTTAATTACAGTAACAAATCAGTCATTGCTGAAAAGAAGCTTTCCTTAAAACATTTCAGATATCCTGGTCTACCTAATTTAATTAGATACCTAGTTGAAATATTTTATTTCAATTTCCTGTCAAAAAACTCATAGCAACATTTCGCATCAAAATATCTTGCTCAAAACAAAATGTAGATAATATTAAATTTATTTCTAAATCACTTCATAAAAGATAAGCAAAACACTTAGCGAAGTGAGTAAAAACAAAACCAATAATATTATATAGGCGCCATGCTAAAAGCGTCGCACTTAATATAAATACGCTTGTTCTGGACCGAAATGTGGTCACAGTTTAAGCGAGTTAATTATTTTAAGCGATTACTTAAAAAAATAAGAAAGTGAAAGAAAATGTTGAAGATAATTGTATTATAACATGTGACAATTATTTTTTTTGTGGCATAAGCCGGTATACGATCAGACGGATAACGGATGGTAAACAATCGGCGTCGCCCATGGACACCTGGAACACCACGGTATTACAAGTGCGTTACCGGCCTTTTGATAATTGGTATTTGAGGATTGTGGAGGATTCGGGGATTGGGGCGACTGGGGCGGTGGATGGGGGTGATTGGGCCTCCGGTAACCTCACTCAAACGACGAAACACAATGCAAGCATTGTTTCACGTCAGTTTTCTGTGAGGCCGTGGTATCACTCCGGTCAAGCCGGCCCAATCGTGCCGAAGCATGCTCTCACACACTTTAAATGCTATATTCCTCAAGGACGTTAAAAATATGGTGGACATAATGTCATTCAGAAATGGTTGAGGCACCAAAATATCAGTAGTTTTTTTTATAATATAACGGCTCGTAGTGCCACTGCACAATGTAACACCCACTTTTCACTATTTATGTTATGAATCCCATGTAATAGGGATTGAGCCTATTGCTATATACCGGGCACAATTTCAGACTCCAAGCTACTACTGAGACCTTAGCTACTTTGCCCGACCCGGGAATCCAACCCGACACCAAGGGCCCGGCAGTCGCACTTGTAAAGTTTATAAATCGGATAGGTATAATGCATGATCACTCTGTACCTGTTGGAAAAATAAAAATAATTAATAATACATGTTCTCAATAATCCTATAACAAGTTTGTTATCTTCAATCCTTTAGTACAAATGCATTTTCAAACAAGTTTTAAGTGACCTCATTTCAATGCGAATCGATTTTTATATCGATTAAAAATAATTAGATAAAATACTTAATGTAACTTAAAGGTTCAGTACCCCAAATATTTTATTTTTCAACCGGTTCTTATTAATTAAAAATTAACATAAGTTGTATGACAATCAGCCCAATACTTCGGGTTTTAAATTCGTTTACTTATTTTAGGATCACCAAAAACACACACATCTCAATAGCATTTTGACCGATCCTTTAATTTAGTCTAAGACTCTTGTTCTCTTTCAGTCGTTCACTTTTTGACCCATAAGACAGTTATAGGTTACATAACATAACATAACATCACGCCTTTTATCCCCGAAAGGGTAGGCAGAGGTGCACATTACGGCACTTAATGCCACTGTAATGTAACACCCACTTTTCACTATTTATGTTATTAGTTCCATGTAATAGGGGGTGAGCCTATTGCCATATACCGGGCACAATTCCAGACTCCTTGCTACCACTGAGAAAAACCCAGTAATACTTTGCCCGACCCGGGAATCGAACCCGAGACCCCTTGCCCGGCAGTCGCACTTGGGACCACTCGGCCAATAAGGTTCACTTTTTGACCCATAAGACAGTTATAGGTTACTACGTTTAAAAAACCGACTTCAACTAGGTATCATTATTCAACCCCGTCTTTTTATGAAGTCGATTAATTAGAACGTTCTCCTAATTATTTGTCAAACACTTTTCTGAAAACTGCATCAAAATCGGTTAATCAAATGGTGAGGTAATAGCACAAACAAACATAATACATATGTAGGATCAGGATCCGACATTATTTGAAAATAAAACAAAGGGCTTCACACAATCACTTAGTTTATTTCGAACTTACTTTCACATTAATTTTTAATTATAATAATTGAATAATTCAGCACTGATTATATAAAGGAAACACTCAAATAAAACCAACAATAAAATTACTCAGCGATTGCGTAACGTGTGAACTGGGCAACGATCGACGAACGACTCCCCCGAGCTTGCGCTTGCGCTGCTTTATATATCACTCGGTGGTGGGGTTGAAGTGACGTCGGTCAGTTGTTTGTTCACAGCTTGCAATAATGACGGCGGCGCCGTCACGGCCATACTGACGTACGCTCGTCCTCGAGCGTTTTCCGAGCATCTGGGAATAAGATAACAACCCGTTCGTTCATCCTGACATTTCTAATCTCTATCTAGTATAACCTTTAACAAAAGCTTTCAATATTGTGCGGGTTCGGTTAACCCTTCAGCTTACCATAACTACTACGTTATCATCACTCATCAGTATTAGAACTGGAGACGATTGTGCTAGGCCGGATAAATATCCCTTTAGCGAATGCTAGACTGGACATCAGTCCCTTTAGCGAATGCTAGACTGGACATCAGTCCCTTTAGCGAATGCTAGACTGGACATCAGTCCCTTTAGCGAATGCTAGACTGGACATCAGTCCCTTTAGCTGAGTCATTGGACCGGATTTTCCCTTCAATGACTCTTTCCTACATTTTTCTTGTTACTTTTTTTTTTTTTTTTTTTTCACTTTCTTTTTTTTTCTTCTTTTTTTTAATTTCATAAATAAGTAATCAGTTACAACACTCATTCACTCTGGTAAATCTGATGATGGACTTTCCATACTATTACTAATAGCGCTAGGTACGTGAACTAGCCGATACAGTGCTGCCATTAACAGATATAGTGTCGCTATTAACAGATATAGTGTCGCTATTAACAGATATAGTGTCGCTATCGGAGAGTTCATCCTCAGCATCATCAATCACAGCTATGTCACACAGTATATTATTACCGCGATCATGGAGTTTCATGGACAAAATCACTCTGGCTATCATCCGCCGTCACGCCATCATCATAACTTTCGGCTATTTCTATAAAACCTAATGGACCGCGGGGTACCTCGCTTGAAAGTTCTCATGGGCGACCTTATACGTTCGATTAGAACCATTAACGAGTTTCAATTCGTACCTATCGTTTTCTAATAATCAGAGATTTTGTAGGGACCTTTATACTTTGGATTTACAGTTAAAAGTTTAAAAAGTTACGACGTTTCAGTAGCAAAATCAATAACCAGAAAACTTTTAGACACACTGACGTTTCACAATCTCACAAGATTTATTCTACCAAGCAACCCAAAGCATTTAAACTTTACAAGTGATCACGGCTGTGTATAGCCCAGTAACTCACAGCTACTCTTTTCTAACGCGAAACTTACAGGACACAAGAAAACGTGAACGAGAGAGACAAGAAACATCTATCTGCGGAGTATCTCTAAAGGATCGAATCAGAGACAAGATAATCTGACAGATAACCAAACATTTAATCTTACAAACTGAAACTGCATAAAATCAATACGATACTAACTAACGTCACACAGACCAGTTACCAACCAGGCAATTCACCAATCAGATGCATTGCCACACATGCGGATTACCACACAGGCCCATCGCTACATGATCCTCATGAATGCGGTCTGGTGTGTGAAGACCCATAGCCACAAGTTCCTCATGGGTGCGGTGAGAGTACGAGTGCGTGAATATGATGTAAGTGTGGGTATTTTTTTTTTTTGATGGGACAAGCCCGCCACAATCTCCCAAAACCGCTGCAACTCCTGTAAGCCAGGATCTACAGTAGATACAACCATGAAAACACCGGAACATTGAAGTCCGGCGCGTCCCAGGGACATGAGTAACTGTCTTGGTTCCCGCAACGAAGTGAATCAGAAGATATTATAAGAGGAGAAGAAGAAAAAACTATAGTTTCCACTTCCCTCGGTGAATATTACTGCAGGAGACAGAATAAATTAAGCCTGAAGGCACAAAGAAGAGACCGTACAACTGGGTGTAGTTATCTAGGCAACAAACCAGTGATCAAGGAGCTGGTCTTAAATCCTTGACGCCGGATGTCTCTTTAAACACTTTATCTTTCTATATGTGTTCGATCCACCAAAAAAAAATTAAAAATGAAGTGTGGGTATGTGAGTTATAGGTGTTGAGTGCAACTCATGACATTGACACTTTATAAAATTCTCAAAGAACCTGGTGATCAGATATTCTCCTCATCCTTAGTCCTCAGATCTACTGTATGTCAATTTCATCTTTACAATTAAATTACTCGACATTTTACGTAACTTATAGGCGCTGCGATAGACATTTTTTGTAAGACGCATTATAATAATGAAATGCAGAGTCTCGTTACTCCGCGTTTTCTCTATTAGACAAAACCCGACTTTACTACATCTGGAATAACCACCGAACAGCCTATCTACTCACTACAACGCACTTAGCGAAAACATATCTCAAGGTCCTTTAAATAAAAAAAAATGATCAACAGCCATCAAGATTTTCAAGGTAACCACAATTTATACACTACGCAAGTGTGGATAGTCACTCCAGTATTCCAGTCACAAGTCAGCCACGACTGTAGTTTCATTATATGGACTCGAGTCCCTGCCCCAGTAACGACTATGACTAGCACACACGATATAGTAGAATAAATGAAAAGTTTTACCCTTACAATTACTAACTCACTAGGTACTGAAAGGCCCTAATTATAATAAATCCTAATGGCAAGATCAAGGGAAGCATGTTTCTCATCAGAGTTTTCTTAGCGCTTTAACTATTTTCCAACCCAACAAAAAATACTAAATGAATGTAGGACTTTAGAGGACTCTTCAATTCTGTCTTTAACTACCAATTATTATTAGCAGCTTTTGACCTTTATTTGTTATAAACTACTTTTCTCAATAGTCTGTACCGCGTTAGACAGCAAGCACCACTTAATAATTCTGCATCTACCTCGCGGAAACCATACCTCGCAAGTTCCAACCAAATGAAAGCCTAAGACTACTTGAGATATTACCTAACAATACACAACACAAAATAACACTATCAGACGTAATTCTAATGACCATGTATAATCTCGGATCTAAAACATCACAGCTATTTTCTTTAAATAACTACCCGACAAAAATAAAATAAAATTTCAAATTGGAAAACTAACAATTGTAAACTCAAGTCTTTGACTCGTTTTTGACCCATATGGTATCGGAATCATAATAAATGGAACAAAGTCACCTGGTATAATCCCGATGGAAGCAGTGTCCAATTGCAGACATCAACACGCCGCTCACCAAACGCTGCGTGAACACCGCGTATCTTACGCTGTCACTGGTCGCCAATGTACTCCGGCTTGAATTGGGACCACGTCATGTCTTCATTTGCTGCTTCAGATAGCGATTCAGTTCGAAGTAGCTGCCTCAACGTTAGCCACGTGGAATCTTCACTACCGAATAGCTAGCTATGTATAGCTAAGCACTTCCAATCTTGCAGCACTATCTTCTTCGTCGCATTTGCATGTAGGTAGTTCTTCACGAACCGGCTCCGATAATTTTAACATTTTCAATAATCCCGGTCCATCCCACTTCTGATGTAGGATCAGGGTCCGACATTATTTGAAAATAAAACAAAGGGCTTCACACAATCACTTAGTTTATTTCGAACTTACTTTCACATTAATTTTTAATTATAATAATTGAATAATTCAGCACTGATTATATAAAGGAAACACTCAAATAAAACCAACAATAAAATTACTCAGCGATTGCGTAACGTGTGAACTGGGCAACGATCGACGAACGACTCCCCCGAGCTTGCGCTTGCGCTGCTTTATATATCACTCGGTGGTGGGGTTGAAGTGACGTCGGTCAGTTGTTTGTTCACAGCTTGCAATAATGACGGCGGCGCCGTCACATACATACAGGTCAGAAGCAGTCATGCTAGTTAATGAGAATTCACAGACCAGCCGTCGCGAAGGACACTCCAGACGTCGGGGACCGCGGAATGATCTCTGGCCATCGTAAGCATGGGCCTGCAGATGGCGAGTATGGGAAGCTCGCCGTCCGACCAGAACCAGACCCGAGCTTGCGGCGTGTCGCGTTACGTGCACGCCTCAAAGAGCTTTTAGACCACCACGGATAGGGCCCAATAGGGCTGATGCCGATACAGAGCCGCGGAGAAGTTAACGGGTTGCCGGGGCTCCGGCTCGAAGTGCAGGAGAAGGAACGGGGTGGTTTTTATAGTCAGTAAAAGTCTGACACTCCCTCCCGCCTCATCCAAGCGGGAGAAGTAATTTGTTGATTTTCCCCCGTTAAAAAAATATACATATACTGGTCAAACTGAGAACTTCTTTTTTTAAGTCTGTTAATAAGTCGGTTAATAAAATAAAACAAATACTATAATTAGATTTAAATTAACAAAAATGTTCCCAAAAAATGGCTAAAGCTACCATGCCAGGTTCTCCAACCAACTCATTACCTAAGCCAGAAAAAAAAACTTCCAAAAAACCTCATTACCATACATCAAACATAATCACAGCTATTCTCATTTCTACGCTAACATTACGACCGAGCCTGTCTTACTCATGAGTAAAGTTTCCGTGGCCATTTCAAAGATAAGGGTACAGAAATTGAACGCATTTGCTTGATATCTCTGTATTAAACGAACCTTTGGATGTGGGCATTGTGGTGGAGTGGATGAAAGGCTAACTTCTTATCGTTGGCCCTTGAATGAGTTTTGGTTTACAGTTTGTTTTATGGAGTTAATATGTGTGAATTTGTGTTTGTGTGGTCAAAAATAAATACGTTCAAAAGCGTGGGAGAGCCATGCTTCGGTACGAATGGGGCGGCTCGACCGGAGTAATACCACGGCCTTACACAAAAGCCGTGAAATAACGCTTGCGTTTTGTTTCATCGTGTGTGTGAGGTTACCGGAGTCCCAATTACCTTCCTCCCCAATCCCAGAATCGTCTACAATCCTCAAATCTCCAAAAGGCCGGTAATGCATTTGCATCACCCCTGGTGTTCTAGATGTATGGACACCGGCGCCAATTGCTTTTTCATCAGGTCATCCGCTTGGCCGTTTACCGGCTTATCCCATAACAGTGATTTGTCCATATTGTCTACCAATAGCCTGTGATAGTCCACAACTGAACTATAAATAAGCATCCTCTATGTAAGACAGTTTGGTATCTCGAGCGTACGGCGCGTCGCGTTCCGCGCGTGCCGCAAAGAGCCATCAGATCATCGCGGATGGGGCCCAATAGGGCTGATGCCGATACGGGGCCGCGGAGGACTCAACGGGTTGCCGGGGCTCCGGGGTTTGCAATAGTCTTACCCCCTATTACATGGGACTCATATAAAATAGTGTATCGTACAGTGGCCAATTAGTACTTGAACATACATTATTTGCATACCATAGTAAATGCTAGAGTGTTACTATAAATATTAATCACGTACCTATTGTATATTTAAAAACCCCTGTTTGCAAACAAAATATAATTATGATTTGATTTGATTTGAATAATATGAATTCGTGTAAACCACTATTTTCTTTGTCACTTATCAAAATTCTCATACGTTTGTTTGCTAACGACATTGACCTTGGATAAATGACATAACAATATTGTATTACAAATCAAATGTACCTACGCATTTTGATTTTAAGAATTCAAATCTCAGATTGACATTTAGATAATAATATATTGAAATCTCAGACTTTAAACGAATATAAATAAGTACAATCTTGTTTAATAATGCGTATTGTACCTACATATATTGAAAATAATGATCTTTTATTCACGTGACAAGAATTATAAGTCTTGAGTCAATGTATTGTATTTCTCAAGGTGGTACCAATGACATTTAGAAAACATTTAGTAGGTACATCTAGACTGTAAGTAAGATAAAGTATGTGACTTAATAACCTTTTGATCGCTGAGGATAAGCAGAAGTGTAGGTATATAATAAGGTAGATGACTAATTTTTACTTTAATGTCCGTCGGTAGATTATTTTAAAATATTAAACACGTTTTTTTATTTTTTTACAGCAACGAATACTTTCGACGATATATTGATTTGAAATGTCGCGTGACGTCACTTCTATGTACATCTTGTAGAAATGACGTTTTAGATCCCACTGCTAAACTTTGATTCGTGATATCTAAGTATCATTTTATTATACAACAAAATAGAAAAATACGTGTTTATAATAATTTTCATACCCTGTCTTCATCCCTATTGTTAATGTCATAGAAGACTTTGTATTTTCAAGGTATAATGCTAAAAAAATGTATGAACCATTCATGAACGATTTCTTTTTTAAACTTGCCCCCAATACTTTAAAAGAGCGCGAGTGAAGCCGTGGACAGTGGCTAGTCCATGAATAAAATGTATTCAGTTAATTAAATTCATGTTTTTTTCTTTAAAATTTCTAAAGATTGGTAAAGGTGCACGTAATACTCGTAGTAGACATTTATCCGCCTTTTATCCCCGAAGTGGTAGGCACGGGTGTACATAACGGTACTTAATGCCACTGCACAATGTAACACCCACTTTTCACTATTTATGTTATGAGTCCCATGTAAAAGGGGGTGAGCCTATTGCCATATACCGGGCACATTTCTAGGCTCCGTGCTCCTACTGAGAATTTTTAAAACCCCTCGAGAATTCGAGACCCCTTGCCCGGCAGTCGCACTTGCGACCACTCGGCCAATGAGGTACTCTTAGTAGACTTTGATTTAAAACTGTATGTAACAGACTCTAACATAGTTTTTCACAACGGACCTTAAAAAAACTGAGAATCACTAAAGGATCAAAAAACCAAAAATACCAACATATTAAATTTAATTACGTTTCTTCTTCAAACTAGTTTTTGTACTAGATTTTTTACACAAACAGTATAAAACAGATATAAATACTGATAATATGCTAACTAAGACTAAAGAGATGATCGCAACTAATTCTAGTTCGAGGTACTCTGCCCACGACATGTTGGCTGCAGGTCCACGCAGATGTCTCGCGCCGCCGTGACGCAGCACGTGCTCCGTCCACCACACGGCGCGCTCTAGAGGTGCCATCGGTTCATCTTGCATCACACTTCTCAGTTTTTCTATGTTACGCCGATAACTGGAAACAAAAGGATTACATTTAAATAAATACATAGAAAATGACTTATGTTATATTGTTAGAAGTTTTGGAATATATTCATTACTAGCTTTTACCCGCGGCTTCGCTAGCGTCACAAAAGGATAAAAAGTAGCCTATGTGACATATACCAATACACACAGCGCCATCTATACCAATACTTTTGTTTTTCCTCGGTAATATCAAATTTTTAAAAGTACCCTATATTTAATCCGGACTTCTAACTTTACGTCTGCAAAATTTTAAAGCAATCGGTCTAGTAGTTACGGCGTGAAGGCGGAACAAACAAACAAACAAACTCACTTTCCGATTTATAATATTAGTAAGGATAATAATAGCACTAAGTTTGTTATTGTATTCATGTCTAAAAATAGTGTTTTGTTGTTTCATCCTTTGACAATTACGAGGCCGTCCATTGAAAATGGGATGCCGTCTCCTCCTTTTGTGAAGCAGTCATGCTAGCTAAGGAGGACGCGGGGCGTATGAGACAGCGAAGCGCTGCCTTCTCACAATCCAGCCGTCGCGAAGGACACTCCGGGCGTCGGGGATCGCGTGACGATCTCCGGCCACCGAAAGCGCCGACCTGCGGACGGCGAGCATGGGTGGTTCGCCGCCCGACCAGAACCAGACCTGAGCGTACGGCGCATCGTGTGCCATCAGACCACCAATGGGAATGGGATGGGGCCCAATAGGGCTGATGCCGATACGGAGCCGCGGAGAACTTAACGGGTTATCGGGGCTCTGGCTGGAAGTGCAATAGTAGGAACGGGGTGGTTTTTAGTCTAGTAGTAGTAGTAGTAGTAGTAGTAGTAGTAGTAGTCTAGTAGTAAGAGTCTGATACTCCCTCTTGACCCGGGCGGGAAAAGTCATTCGATGATTTTTCCATTGGTGTGGTGTGGCTATTGACATATAGGTACCGGGCATAATTCCATACTCTGTGTTACTACTGAGAATTTCTTTTTTAAATCCCCAAGTTGTCACTGGTGACTGCTCTCCACTAACTACATTATAGACCTTATTTCCGATGTTTAGAGACTACTTTTGTATGAACAATTGAGGGGATGATATTTCAGATATTTCAACAGGTTAATAAACCCTGTAATACTTTGCCCTACCCGGGAATAGAACCCCGGCCAACGAGGCAGTTCTTCCTCTGTTATATAAGACAGCAATGCGTGTATTTGTTTGAAAAGCTTACCTTTTATACTAAAAAATAGGCAATTGGGATGATGACAGGGTATGAAAATAAAAATATAATTAGTCCGTAAGATAGGTAATGAAAAAATATTAGACACGTATTTTTCTATTTTACAAAATATAACATAACATTACGCCTTTCATCCCTGAAGTGGTGCACACAGAAGTAACACTCACAAAGTTTAGGAGTGGGGGCTAAAACGTCATTTCTACGTATAAAATGTACATAGAAGTAGAGGTAACGTCACGCGACATTTCCAATCAATATGTCGTTAAAAGTATTCGTTTCTGTAAGAAAAAAAAAAATACGTGTCTAATGATTTAAAATAATCTACCAGACGGACATTAAAATAAAAAATAGGCATCTACCCTATTATGGTTTTACAAACCTTTCATCACCAATGACAGTAAGAATAGCATTCTTAAACTGTTCTTCTGTGATAGTATCCAAGGAAAGCTGAAGTCCGATTTTGAGGTACACATATTTTTCCACATTGAACCATTGGTCAGCCAACATTGGTACTCCAATTAGAGGTACTCCAGCTGTAATAGCTTCGTCTGTTGATTGTAAACCTCCTTGTGTTACGAAGAGTTTCACTTTTGGATGCCCTATGGAACATAAAAAGGATATTTTATCAGGATATTCTATTTTAAATTGTGTATAGCCAATGGGTATAATATTATGATGACCAGATTTTGTGTGTACTTGTGTAGGTTTAAGTGTGGGAGAGCCATGCTTCGGCTCGACTGGGCCGGCTCGACCGAAGTGATACCAAGGCTTCACATAAAACTGACGTGAAACAATGCTAGCGTTGTGTTTCATCAGTGCGGTTACCAGTGGCCTAATTATCTCCCTCTTCTTCTCCTATATCGTCTATCCCTGAATCCCCAACAATCCGTAAATTCTTAAGGCACCAAAAGCCGGTAATGCACTTGTAGCGCCTCTGGTGTTCCGGGTGTCCATAGGTGACGCTGATTGCTTACCATGAGGTGATGAAAAGGTTTTTTGGAAAGTATAAACAAAGAAAAAGAAGTCTTCTCTTTTCTAGATTGTTTAAAAGTGTTACTGTAATGAGAAAACGTGGATTTTAATACGTTATGCAAAGATAAGCTGCGGTCTAATGCTAGTATAGTTTAAACACAGTTTTTGAATAATAAGAGAATAATAAACTAAATAGGTATGGTATACATATTAAATCCAAGGTCAAACACAAAGATTATTTAAATTAAGACTATTTGCTCGTACCATATAAATGTATAAATAATTAGCTGTGCCCCGCCACTTTGTCCGCGTATAGTAATGATGTTTGGCAGTTTTTGGATTTTTCAACTAGTCTTTTTCAAGATTGTGTAACAAAAATCTCATAAGAATAAAATAATTAACTTTTTAAAAAAAATAAAACCGACTTCAAATGCGAGAACACAAAAAAAAACTAAAAATTAAAAAAAATAATTCCTAATACCTATTACCTAATACTATAATTTTTCTAAACTATATCAAAGTAATTAAAGTTAAACCATCTAAATATCTTAAAATAGTTATACTTATATACCTACCTATTGTTTTTTGGAGTCGGTGCCAGTAAGAAGTTCGGCGCGTCCCAGGGACATGAGTAACTGTCTTGGTTCCCGCAACAAAATAAATCGGAAGATATTATATAGAGGAGAAGAATAAAACCGATAGTTTCCACCTCCCTTCGGTGAATTTATGCATTTATATAATGTGAAAGGACTTAGATCATATAGTAACAAATGATAATTGAAACCAACTCACTTAGAAGATCAGACTGTGGCAGCCATTTTGATATCCTGATGTTCTTAGAGCGTCCTGGCAGCTCGTCCTTGTCCCACTTCCATAGAACATCGTAGGGCAGTTGCGAGAACACTTTGACTAGGATCTGGATTCTCTCTGGTGGAAGCATAGATGGAGCCACGTTTGTACCGAAGCTGATGTAGATTACGCCATTCTTTGAAGAGTCCAGGTATGATTTGAAGTCCTGGAAATTATGATATTTATATAAATAGTTGTAGATTTCTTAGGTCTAGTTCAAGATCAAGATGACCACGTCGTCGGTTAGATAGTGTTTGAATATCAAGCTCCAGGTGTGTTGCTGGTGGTCTTGAATAATAAAAGACTTCGGTATGATGAGAAGACTGTATTTCAATAGGTACTGATTTTAAGGGTCAACCGATATGTGCGCACGGCGTCGTGTCGGGCGAGCGAGTGAGTGAATGACCGTCGATCGCAGCGGTCGCGGGCCACGTATGGTGGTGAGCCCGATGTGACGTCAGGAACAGATAGCTACAGTCGCAGTTGCAGAGCAATGGGCATAGGTACTCTTAAAGCCAAATCTGATCGATCGACATTGGTATTGTGAATTTTCGTACTCTTGAGTTGCAACACTAGTGCCCATTGCATCCGTATTGCATGGATATTGAATAAACTAAATGATATTGAGTGGTCGCAAGTGCGGGCAAGGGGTCTCGGGATCAATTCCCGGGCCGGACAAAATAATACTGGGTATATGAATAAAAATTCTCAGTAGTAAAACTGAGTCTGGAATTGTCTCCGGTATATGGCAATAGGCTCACCCCTTATTACATGGGACTAATAACATAAATAGTGAAAAGTGGGTGTTACATTGTACAGTGGCATTAAGTACAACAATTTGCACCTCTGCCTACCCCTTCGGGGATAAAAGGCGTGATGTTTATAACGAACTAAAGAAAGTAAAAAATGTACTGCACTAATAGTGTGCATTATCTTCATTCCATCCTGTCCATAATTCACTCAAATATAAACCTAATATGACAGAACACACAACTTATAATCGATACCTACTCTGAAGACATGCCACTAGAAAAAATAAGAAATAAAGACTATCTAATTCAAACCTTAAATATATTATACATAAAATCTATAATAGTATGTTTAGTCGAACAAATAAGAATAACACTACGTTGTAGGTATGCAAGTCTCGTTATAGGTTACCTACATACTGATAAAGTGCAATGACCTTTCAATGTCAAATCACACATTTTGTTGGTTCAAAAAATAATCTAATTTGTTATCGTTCAGATGTTAATTATACATACATACATACATACATATATGTACATGTATTACTTCACGTCTCCCATGGAGGTAGGCATTGACTATGGAATGCCAATTGCTACGCTGCCTACATACATCTTTCGCTTCATCAACAGTCATCAATCTTTACATGCATGCTCATCGGTTAAGGGTAGATACAATTAATTTGGCCCAAAGTCAAAGTATTTACTTCAATTAAACCATAATTTAGTACTTTTGAAACGTCAACAAATAGAAAATAAATAATAGTCTCTCAGTCAGTCCGTCAGTAAAGCTAGGTGAAGCTAGGTGCTCAATCCAAAATGTAGATTCGAATGGAGAAGAACGAGCAAGAAACTCCATTCGTTACTCTTTTAAAAAAGTATGTTCTACAATCCCTTCTTTAATATATCGCCAATCTACTAAAGCAGGGATTGTATATAGACTGCACGGTTGGTGAGTGGTGGGCAACCGGCTGCCGTGCAACCTCTGAAAAAATCGCGGGTTCGATTCCCGCACGGAACAACACTTGTGTGATCCACAAATTGTTGTTTCTGGTCTGGGTGTCATTGTGTATGTGAACTTGTATGTTTGTAAACGCACCTACGACACAGGAGAAAATCCTAGTGTGGGGCAACGGTTCCTTTAAAAAAAAAAAGAAAAAAAATCTGGTATAATTATCCTTACTAATATTATAAGTCGGAAAGTGAGTTTGTTCGTTTGTTTGTTCCGCATTCACGCCGTAACTACTAAACCGATTGCTTTGAAATTTTTCAGACGTAAAGTTAGAAGTCCGAATTAAATTAATAGGGTACTTTTTATTCCAGAAAAATTTGATATTCCCGAGGGAAAATAAAAGAATTGGTATAGATGGCGCTGTGTGTATTGGTAAATGTCACATAGGCTACTTTTTATCCTTTTGTGACGCGAGCGAAGCTGTGGGTAAAAGCTAGTAATTAATAATTGACAAGATTTATAAAAATAAATCTTATCTTGACATGGACCTGTCAGATAAACAGCATCGTTACTTATTTATTTATTTATGTCTGAGCAAATCAATTAAATGGAAATACTTACTGCGTTCGCATACAATAAAAGTTACTAGTTGACTAACAGTTTTCTCACAATTTGCAATCAAACGTAATGAATCAAATATACCTACAGACGACAGATCAATTAGAACATAAATGTATCATCAACGTTTTTTGATTAATTACCTATTGTTTTATCGTAAGTCGCAAATCTGCCTCGTTGGCCGAGTGGTTGCAAGTGCGACTGGCCGGGCAAGGGATCTCAGGATCGATTCCCGGGTCGGGCAAAGGGACTGGGTTTTAAAAAATCTCAGTGGTAGTACGGAGTCTGGAATAGTGCCCGGTATATGGCAATAGGCTCACCCCAGCTCACCCTGTATTACATGGGACTCATAACATAAATAGTGAAAATTAGGTGTTACATTGTACCTACAGTGGTATTAACTCGTCGAGTACCGGTTTTATAGACACAATTAAAGAACAATAGGTCGCGGTCACCGGTGACCGCTTGGTGTTTGACAGTTTAAGTGCCGTGGCCGTAATGTGCATCTCTGCCTACCCCTTCAGGGATGATGTTATGTTATGTAGGTCATTGCAAATTGTTTGATGAATTCGTCAAACAAAATATTTACAAACAACTTTAGAATAGTATTTTAACTGATTCCCCAAAAAGGAGAAGGTTCTCAATTCGACTGGTATCTTTTTTATGTATGTACAGTACATCGATTACGCCGAGGTTTGTGTGATTCTTTGTTGTACGCAAAGTAGATGCCATGTGGTCCCATTAAAATGACGTCGGGCACCGACTTTTTAACTTTCAGTAGGCGATGTAGGTAGGACTTTTTTTTAAGGGGGGAAAATCATCGAATGACTGCTCCCGCCTGGGTCAGGCGGGAGGGAGTGTCAGACTCTTACTGACAAAAAACCACCCCGTTCCTACTCCTGCACGTCGAGCCGGAGCCCTGGTTACCCGTTAGGTTCTCCGCGACTGTAGGTAGGACTAGACTCTAAATAAAATTAATAATAATATTTTTTTGGTTTTTCGTTTGTGGTTTTTGTAGTCGGTTTTTATAAACGTAGTTTTATTTTTCTAAAGCCGTTTCAACAGTGGAAGTAGGTACGTGAAATAATTTATTTACTCATTACCTAAAAATAAACGAATGGAATTGTGTACAGTTTTTAAAACTGCAGTAAAAATGTATCTATAAGAAAGTAGGAAGGAATGCAGAATAGATTTAAATGAATATGTAAGACGAAAATAATATCTCGTCAGAGAAGCGACATGCGTTTAACACATAAAAATAATTCTAAAGCGGTGAATGTCAGGCAGTCGTAAAAAATACATCACTAATAATAGAAATAGCAAACAGTTGGTGAGTTTATAGTATAAATAGATTATTTTTATGGGACAAGCCCGCCACAACCTCCCAAAACCGCTGCAACTCCTGTAAGCCAAGATCTACAGTAGATACAACCATGAAAACACTGAAATAATGAAGTCGGGCGCGTCCCAGGGACATGAATAACTGTTTTGGTTCCCGCAACGAAAATGAGTCAGAAGATATTATAAGAGGAGAAGAAAAAAAAACGATAGTTTCCACTTTCCTCAAACTATAAAAAATATGTTGCATTACTCACAGCTGGAAGTTCCTTCGGAGGCTTCTGATGCAACCCTCCCATATACACTACAGATGGAGGCACTGGCCTAATCCCCTCAAACACAGGATGCACATTCAGGAACAACATATCCACATTATTAGCCAATTCACTAATACGAGGAATTTTATTACCAAAATGTTTTCTAAGCATTTCATTTCCTTTAGCTTCATTCCTTGAATACATTTGCACTGTTTTCAAGTGACTGTACAACTCTGTTACCTTTTCCCAAAGACTTAGATTATGCAGTTTTTGTCTTAAAACTGATGGGTAGAGGAATGGATGAACAGCAGCTCCTATCACTTCATAATTACCAGGCGCAGCTCCTAAAGAACTCACTAAAATCACGGGTACATTCTTAAATATGTAAGAATAAACCAAGGCAGGTGGCACACAAGCTTCAATCATTAGCAAGTCATATTTAGTTTCTTTATCATTTATGATTTTTTTCACAGAATCCGTCTTCAATTGTGCCTCGACAACCAAAATAAATGTCCTCAAAATTATATCCATAGCAGAATGCAGGTCATCCTTATTCCCTTTTGAAGCTTCTTTCATGAAATGTTCTTGCCATATTTTGTAGGAAATATCTTGAACGTCAATTTCAGTTAGATTTGGCAATGTTTCTCCTTTGGTAAAGACTGGATTTGGCGTGATGACGGTAACTTCATGTCCTCTTTTAGCTAGTTCTTGAGTTATAGGACGGAAGACTACTTGGTGTGATATGGATGGTACTGGAAATACGGCAAGGATTTTTGCGGCTTCGCTTGCACTTATTATCAAAATAGAACACGCGATTAAATGTAACGCCGACATTGTATCGCGGGCAGTCATGCCGGCATACTAATGCATGTACGCTTATGAAACTGTTTATATATACTTATTTTTATTGTTAGACGTTTTCCTGTACTGCTTTTTACGTTCCGTATCAATCCTCAAGGATGCATTCTAATATCTTATCACTATTGGGTATATGAAAAAAAAGTTTTTATTCTGATTCCCCCTTAATGAGATCAGTAAAAAAAAATAAAAAATGTGGGTGTTACATTTATTCATATGTCTGCCTTAATTCAGCTGGTTCAGTTATGTCATGCTGTAATGATCCATACGTTCAGAGTCCGCGTTGCCCTTGACTGGTATATTATTAATTATTTATTTATCATGCCGCTAGATAGAGGATAAGTTCAAGGTTACGTAAACTAAACAAATCTATTTGTATGAACTGTTCAATCAATATTACGCATAGGCACAAAATTTCTGTGCTGGATTGAATTAAAGATCCTATTGCTTTCTTACCCCCGAGCGTACGGCGTGTCCCGTTTCGCACGCGCCCCAAAGAGCCATCAGGGGGCTTACTCTTGAAACCGATCTCAATGTCAATGTAATTTCAATCCAATAAAATCTCAATAATTATCCAATGTCTAAACTATACAACCCCAATCGTAGCTGCTAAAGTAGCATTCAGAGTACGGAGTATAAAACCAAACTCAATACCATATAGTTCATAAAATATCCACGCAATACGGATGCAATAGGCGCTAGTGTTACAACTCAAGAGTACGAAATTTCACAATGTCAATGTCGATCGATCGGAATTGGATTCAAGAGTAAGCACCCAGACCACCACAGACGGGGCCCAATTGGGCTGATGCCGACATGCAGCCGCGGAGAACGTAAACGGTTACCGGGACTCCGGTTCGAAGTGCAGGAGTAGGAACGGGGTGGTTTTTAGTCAATAAGAGTCTGACACTCCTTCCCACCTCACCCAGGGAGAAGGCTTTCGATGATTTTCCTCCTTAAAAAGTGGTTTTTAAAACACTTAACGTAATGATACTACTTAATATTATACATGCGAAAGTTTGTTAGTATGTATGTTTGTTTGTTTGTTCATTTATTACTCATTCACATCTAAACAGCTGAAGGAAAAGGGACGAACCACTGGTGGAAGCTAGTTTTATAGAAAAAAAAACGAGAACAGGTACAAAGTCCTAAACAACGAGTAATTAACATTTTCGTAATAGATTAACTATCATCAGTTATTTTTGTACATGCATGCATTTTTTTGCAAAAGATAATCTGTGTGAGGAATTATTTGTATTTAAGATCCTTTGGTTTTCTGAATGTTTTTTTTTATTTTTTTATTTAAATAAATAGTGAATCTAGAGTTTTTTTAACTTTGGCTTTGAGCTTCGACCATCACACATTATACTTACCGTTTTTATGCAATTAATTCTACACATAATAAGGTAATATATATACAAGTACTAGTTTCTGCTACTGCTGATTATTGACTGCCTCATTGGCCGATTCCCGAATCGGGAAAAGTACTACTGAGTTTCTTTTTCAAAAACACGTCAGTAGTAGGTAGCATGGAGTCTGGAATTGTGCTCGGTATATGGCAATAGGCTCACCCCCTATTTATACATGGGATTCATAGCATATGGTGAAAAGTGGGTTTTACACTGTACTGTAGCTTTAAGTGCCGTAATGTACCTCTGCCTACTCCTTCGGGGGTAAAAGGCGTGATGTTTGGTTATGTAACTAGTTTTTGTGTGCGCAATCACATTTCTTCGCGTTCCCGAAGGATTTTCGGAAAATCTTTAGTCTAAAAACAGGGTTTTTTAGATAGCTTAGAAAATAGACATGGGATATTTTTACCTACCTACCGAATCGACTTAATAATTCTTGATTTATAAATACTGTAACTAACATAGTTTTTTATACATATATGCACATATAATGTATAGATAAGCACGTAAAGATTTATCAGATAAAATATTTAATCAAAATATAGTAGTTTCTATGTATCTAGTATCAAACATATTGGCTGCGGTTTGGTTAGCAGATGGTAAACTGATAGGTTTTAAGGCTCGGTTTATATCGGTGATATAACAAAGAGAATATATATTTTATTGATAATAAAAAAATGACTTAAAGGTATTGTCATAAAGTTGAAATATGAGAAGAAGAAAAGTGTGGGAGAGCCATGCTTCGGCACGAATGGGTCGGTTCAACCGATGTGGTATAACAGGCGGCCTCACAGGAAACCAACGCATCGTGAAACAATGCTTGCATAGTATTTCGTAGTGCGAGTAAGGTTACCAGAGGCCCAACTAACCCCACCCCTTTCACAATCTCCCCAATCCTTGAATCCCCAACAATCCTAATTCTTAATCCCGAAAAATCTGGTAACGCACTTGTAACGCCTCTGATGTTCCAGATGTCCATTGGCGACGCCGAGTGCATACCATCAGGTGATCCGTAAGCTGGTTTACCAGCTTATCCAATGAAAAAAAAATCTTTGTGTTTCTTTTCATAACATCGTAGATCTTTGTATGTTATGTAGATCTAAATCACTTTAGGTACAATCTTTCTACGCAGCAGCTGGTAAGCGATCAGTGGTGGAAAATTTGGACAATGTTGTTTAATTGAAGTCGTTTCAAAAGGAGAATTTCTACTGATGGCTCATGCAGAGCGGGACGGTAGGCACGGCGAGCTATTTTCCCGTCAGTCAGTGCACATTGGCTGGTAAGTTTCCGTGGCATTTCAACGCCTAACTCGCGGCATAAGCACGCTTCGCTTTTGGTACCATTTTTATAAAGCATAGCAATTTATGTTGTAATCCTTTACCAATACGTTAGAAAGTCCATTAGCAAAAAAAAAATATTCTTAGCCATGCTGTCCCGGTCTGCGTAGGCCGTGAGAAGATGTAAAATATTTTGTAATTATTCTTTACAAACAAAAAGTCGTCACAGTTATAAACGTATCCTAAGAACCAGATACACGAAAAAAGAGATTCTAATCAGTACACATAAACCTTACCTAGGTAACAGTTACTAACTACACTAATCTCAGATAATGTAAAAAAATCTTTTGTAAACAGAAAAAAAGATAAGTTATATAAACAAACGTTGCGACCTAAATGTCTAGACTTTGAAAGACTAAATACACATGCAGCATGTGTTGAACTGATAGATGAAGGATTCTGCATTTGTATTTCTTTTTAATTTATATGCATCTTTATAATGTTACTCATTTTTATAATAACTATCGTGAGACATACTAAATTAACTAAAATCACGGGTTACTCACGTGAATATACTGAGAAAAACCTCTACTAGTTTTGAACCACAGAGGGGTTCTTCCTTATGAGCAGCGTGCGCCGTCGCGGCGACGTCGCGCAGTTCAATGATGATGACTCATTTTCTTAAATTATACATCATAATATAGCCACAAGATGTCTACTTCTAAACAGAAACCTCCTCAAATGACATCTTCACCGGCGGGTTGAAAGTGTTTCCAGTATTGAGCGGCTGCACGGGCTTCCGAACGGCGAGCAAAGGCAGCTCGTCTCCCGTGCAGAAACAGACCTCAGTGTAGGGCACGTCGCGTTCTGCGCGTGCCTTAAGTCAGTCATCAGTTGATCACAGATTGGGTCTAGTAGGGCTGATGCCGATGCGGAGCCGCGGAGGAATTAACGGGTTACCACGTCTCCGGTTCGAAGAGCAGGAGTATGAACAGGGTGGTTTTTAGTCAGTAAGAGTCTGACACTCCCTCTCGCTTCACACAAGAGAGAAGAAGTTATTGGTTTATTTTCCCTGTTTTAAAAAAAAAGCATTGAGCGGCTTCCGAGGACTTTATCAAGTCGTCTCATGCTGTAACAGGACACCTAAACATATTCGTCTTTAGTCGTGTCGCGACAAGATAATAAACGGATTCACAGACAGCAGTGATAATGTGATGATGCGAAAAAATTATCAGTCATTTTTTATTTACTTACTTTATCAGTCACCTTTTATTTTGATTCTCAAATATTTACTTAACACACATTTCCAAGTGAAATACATGACTAAAATGCTCAGTGTCAAAACAGTGAACAATCCTAATAATAAAATGGACACTAATTCTAGTTCGAGGTACTCTGTCCATGACATGTTGGCTGCAGGTCCGCGCAGATGTCTCGCGCCGCCGTGACGCAGCACGTGCTCCGTCCACCACACGGCGCGCTCTAGAGGAGGTTGAGGCAGGTCGTACATCTTATTCCGTAGACTCACAACATTTTGACGATAGCTGAAATAAATAAATTAGTTAAGTACAATCTTTTAAAGTCAGTATCTTCGGAAGAAAATTCAAACTATAACTTTGTTAGCTTGTTCATTTTTTGTACAGCTTAACGTATTCTCGTAGGGGATAAGCACAGTAAATGTTTGCAAGTTAAAAAAGATAGGCCCAATCTAATGCTGCTAGCATCTAACAAGCACTATTTCATCAATCGCTTCCACTTTTAAAATATGCAAAATTATACGTTTAATCAAGATTATTAAAAATAAATTACTCAGCAACTATATCATTATTCTAACTTTAGTCTTACCTCTCATTCCCTATTACTGTTTCAATGGCATTTCTGAATTGTTCTACAGTGAGCGTGTCCAAATCAAGCTTGAGTCCAATTTTGTGATAAACATATCTTTCCACATTGAATATCTGGTCTCCAAACATTGGTATACCAATCAGAGGTACTCCTGCTATTATAGCTTCATCTGTTGATTGTAGACCTCCTTGTGTGATGAATAGTTTCATTTTTGGATGACCTGAGAACACAATTTTTTATCGTGAAAATGTCTGCCACAAGATATCGATTGCTGAACATAGGCCTCCTCGAATGATTTCCAGAATCACCAAGAGTTAAATAATTACCAATTTTTTGCTCTTGTTCATAGATAAAGGTTTTTACAGTATAACTTTTTGAATTTGCATTCAAAAGAGCTTGTCTAAAATTCGATATTTTTTTATACCACGACGGTGGCAAATAAGCACACGGCCCACGTGATGGTAAGCGGTTACCGTGGCCTATATACATAGGCATACGCCTGCAACACCTGGGGCATTACATGCGTCTTGCCGACCCTTAAAAAACCTATAGCACCCATAGCCCACTGGCGGCAGGGACTTCACGAATATCAAAATTGGCGAATGGAACAAGGTTACTCAACAACTTACAATGAAGTTACTCTTCTATAAAAACGAACTTACCGAGAAGGTCTTGCTGTGGCAGCCATTTTGCGATCCTAATATTATCCGTGCGTCCAGGCAGAACATCACCGTTCCATTTCCATAGAACATCGTAAGGCATCTGAGATAGTGTTTTCACGAGAACTTCAATTCTATCACCTGGCAACAGAGTTGGATCTACGTTTGTACCAAAACTTATATATATTACGCCATTTTTAGAAGTGTCTAGATAAGATTTAAGTTCCTGAAAATAGATAAAAATAAACAAAATGAAATTAAATAATAGGTGATCGCTATAGCGCCTACAAAATTAGTGTCAGCAATAAATAATAGATACTATTATTTATGTATTTCTTTTCTATAATTATATTGCTAGTACATTATATCTATTGTAGGTTGTATTGTAGGTATTTTTATTTTGTCTTTTTTTTTTCTTGTACACTTAACTATCCCTTATCTGGTTTCTTATAAATATATCCATCCAAAGGTTGTCTGGAAGAAATCACCATTGTGTGATAAGACCGCCCATTGTACGCATATTTACTTGAATTGTTTGTTTTTAAGCTACTTAAATGTGTACAATAAACCATAAATAAATAAATAATAGTCATTCATTTGTGTCTAAACTATTTGTTGTGCGTATTTGTTAAAAACGCCTAAAAGAATCATGAGAGCAAATATTTAAGTAGAAGTTTTCCAACTAGTTCATGATTATATTAATAACGATAGAAATTACTCTTTATCACTAATTACATTAAGAGATGAATTGCTAAATCACAACCAGAATAAAATTAAGGTGCTTCCATGCTATGTTCATTTTATTCAAAGTTTATTTAAAATACTCACTATAGGAAGTTCTTTGTTAGGTTTATGATGTAGCCCACCAATATACACCACAGACGGAGGCACTGGTCTTACTCCTTCAAAAATAGGATTGACATTTACAAAGAACATATCAATATTATTCTTTAATACCGATATAGGAGGAACTTCAGGACCAAAATGTTTTTTAAGCATAGCATGTTTCCGCATTTCATACTTCTCGTGCATCTTTAAATACTTATAGTAATTATAAAATTCCTTGATCTTGTCCCATAGCGTCAAATCGTACGAATTTTTTATCCTGTTAATCGAAGTGTACAGGATTGGGTGTATAGCTGCCCCAATCATATCAATTTCGTCGTAAGACAGAGACAGCGAACTAATGAGAATCACCGGTGCTTTAAATATGTACGAATATCCCAAAAAAATAGTCTCACTCGCTTCTATTATGAGCAAATCAACGTAGTCTTCTTTTTTGCTCTTGATCAATGCTTTAACATCTTCATGAGATAATTCGGCGTCACTTACTTCACAACCTAAGTCTAAAAATAGTTTTACTTCTTCTAAAACATTTCTCTCTTTGTTTTTTGGTATTTTGTTAAGCGTTGCTGTCCAAATCTTATAGCTGTCATGGACATCTATTTCGGTTAAATTAGGTGGTGTTTTTCCTTTAGGAAATGCTGGATCTGGTGTTATAACTGTGACTTCATGACCTCGTCTGGCTAGTTCTTGAGTTAAAGGTCTGTATACTATTTGATGACTGATTGATGGTACCGGTAAAACTGCCAATATTCTAGCACTTTCAACAGCAAATTCTAATAACGCACTGAATACAAATAGATTTGATAACTGAAACATGGTGGCTAGACCTATTAAGGACAACTGAAACGTGTTTCCATCATAAACTTCTTTATATTCTGAATATATAATTCTAAAAATATTATAAAGAGGAAAGATTTGATTGTAGGTTTGTTTGCATAGTATAGGCTCTAAAACTAATGGACCAAATTTACTAAAAATCACGGGTTACTCAGGGGAATGTACTGAGAAAAACTCTATTGGTTTTGAGCCACAGGGCAGCTCTTCCTCACGAGCAGCGTGCACGGTCGTGGCGATGTCGCGCATAGTCATAGTCGCGGCTTTAACTAAGCCATACCAAATTATTAGTCGGTTCAGTAGACTGTCTAAGTCTAAAGCTTCTGTATTTTTTTTTATGGCATAAGCCGGTAAACGAGCAGACGGATCACCTGATGGTAAGCAATCGATATCACCCATGGACATCTGGAACACCAAGGCGTAACAAGTGCGTTACCGGCCTTTTAGGAATTTCAGGATTGTCGAGGATTCTGTGATTTGGAAGACTGGGGAAGGGTAATTGGGCCTCCGGTTACCTCACTCAGACGACGAAACACAACGCAAGCGTTGTTTCACGTCGGTTTTCTGTGAGGCCGTGGTATCAAAACAAACTTGACAAAAATCTAAATTCTGCAGGAGCAAAGCCGCAGGCGAAAAGCCAGTTATTCGATAATTAGCACGGTTTTTATCTAAATTTGAAGTTTTAATTACGAAGAACAATAAAATGACGTAAGTACAAAATAATTATAACCAAATTCGAGATTCCATTATGATTGTGTCAATTCGTTTTAGACTGGTTTGTGAACAATGATGTACAATTTAACAATTAATATTCCTGCCTCGTTGACCGAGTGGTCGCAAGTGCGACTGCTGGGTTGAATTGAAAGTATTACTGGGTTTTTAAAAAATTCTCAGTAGTAGCACGGAGAATGGATTTGTGCCCGGTAAATGGCAATAGGCTCACCTCGCTCACCTATTACATGGGACTCATAACATAAATAGTGAAAAGTGGATGTTACATTGTGCAGTGGCATTATGTACACCTCTGCCTACCTACCCCTTTAGAGATAAAAGGCGTGATGTTATGTTAATCTGTACCTGTTGTATGTATAATATTCCAAGGCAATTTGGGTTTTAATAAAACTGGTCCTTGTGTACGTAAAGTTAAGACATAATATTAGTTTTTAGTGCTGTGTTTCATTTGAGAATATCCTAAGTAAAAATTGCTACGTGTATTTATATCGATGGCTTTTTGTAATGGTCAGTATGACAGTTTGACGGCAAGGTACTACCTTACCGTAAAATATTATAATGTATGTGGTACTATGGTACGTCACTTTTATGAAGAAAACCAAGTAAAATAGTAACAAAATAATTTTATTCAACAATAAAAAACTAACAACACATTATATTAAACTTTGGTTTGAATTAAAATATTTATTTTAATTAGACAAATAAAAAAAAACATAACAACCTAACGTTTTCCACTAAATTAATTCATATACCTACTGGGTACAATTCACAGATGGCAGTAAAACGTATTTATTTCACTGCAATAAAAGTATTATAAAAATTCAACCAATATAATTGCAAAACTAAGTTTGTTAATTTGTTTGTTTGCTACCCCTTTTCTATCTTGTCTATCTGATTTATTTTGCTATATTTTGCATAAGCACAGCCAATCAAATTATTAAGTATGCATGTAAGAATATCAAGATTAATTCAATATTGTTTATTCAATTCGTCGTGTGAGTGAGGTTACCGGAGACCCAATTACCTTACCCTTACCAAATCTCCCCAATTCCTGAATCCCCAACTATCCTCAAACTCCTAATCCCCAAAAGGCCGGTAACGCACTTGTAACGACTCTGGTGTTCCAGGTGTCCATGGGCGACGCCGATTGCTTACCATCAGGTGATCCGTCTGCTCGTTTACCGGCTTATGCCATAAAAAAATACAGAAGCTTTAACAACAGATATGGCTTATTTGTGTTGTAGCTAGCATGGCTTGAAACTAGTCGAGTTCCTCGTCAAATTATTACGTGAGTAAGCCGAAAACATAATAATTTAGATATGGCTTAGTTAAAAACAATATAATTTGTTATAACAATAATTACTGTTTCTATACTGAATCAATATTGATTTACTTACTTGCTTGCCAAATAACTCAGTTGAGTATTCCATAGCTAGGAGTATTAAGAAAGACGTAGGTGGAAAAATCCGCTGGCAATTAACCCCTACAAAACCTAACTCCTTTTAACCTTACCGGCAATTAAGTACTGTCTTAAAACATTATTATAAAAATAATAGAAAGCTAATATAGATAAGACTAAGGCTAATAATAATACTAAAGCTATGACTAGTACTAATTCCAGTTCGAGGTACTCTGCCCATGACATGTTGGCTGCAGGTCCACGCAGATGTCTCGCGCCGCCGTGACGCAGCACGTGCTCCGTCCACCATATGGCTCGCTCTAGAGGAGGTTGAGGCTGATCACGAATTAAGGTGTTCAGTCTTTGAATGTTGCGACGGTAGCTGGAATAGATGAAATCAATTTTTAATTTTGATGATGGTGTAATCGTCTGAATGGATACTGAAATGAATTAGATAGTAATTCCCTAATCACACATATTTTATTCTTAGACCTTACAAGCTAATAAATTTAGTACGAGAAGTGAGAAGTCCTGCATTATTATTTATTAGTGGAAGCCATAGAAGAAGAAAAACAAAGGACAAGGTAAAAAAATAAACAAGGAAGTATTGCGATGCTAATCCCCAGTAAGTTGTGAATTTACAAAAATGACGCAATTAAATTAAAGACATGGGAATCATGAAGAGGTGTTTAAATATAACATCATCATAACATCACGCCTTTTTATCCACGAAGGGGTAGGCAGAGGTGCACATAGCAACATTTAATGCCAGTGTGCAATGTAAACACCCACTTGTCACTATTTATGTTATGAGTCCCATGTAAAGAGGGTGAGCCTATTGCCATATACCGGGCACAATTCCAGACTTCATGCTACCACTGAGATTATTTTTAAAAACTTAGTAATATTTTGCCCGACCCGGGAATTGAACCCGAGACCTCTGGCCTGGCAGTCGCACTTGCGACCAATCGGCCAATAAGGAGGGAGTTTAAAATAAGAATTGAAAATTAGAGTAAACTATAAACAATACTTTAAAAGAGTTTATTATTCCAATTTAAATAAAAAGGTCGATTAATTTAAATTAGTCGGAATATTCATCTTACCTTTCATTTTGTATAACATCATTGATAGCATTCTCGAATACTTCTTCAGTAAGTGTCTTGATATCCAGATTGAGCCCAATTCTAAGGCGTTCGTATCTTTCCACATTGTACCATTGGTCTCCCCACATTGGAAGACCTATCAGAGGCACTCCAGCTGATATAGCTTCGTCTGTCGATTGTAGACCTCCTTGTGTTATGAACAGCTTTACTTTGGGATGTCCTGTAATTAATTACAATTTACAATTATTATTTACGGCTTTTGTATCATTTGACAATTTTTTCATTGAAGTATTTATTGAGTTTAAAACTATGTGAGATCAATTTTACGTACTTAAGATTTATTTTTGTATTTTGCATTTTTTATGTACTATATAAAAATAAGTCGAGTTTTCCTTCCTGACGCTATAACTCCAGAACGCACGGACCAATTTCCACGGTTTTACATTCGTTGGAAAGGTCTCAGGCTCCGTGAGGTTTATAAAATATAAATTTAAAAAAAATGTTCTTCATCTTTTAATCATCAAACTAAATAACGAAGCCATATGGTGGTGAAACGGAGTTCGCCAGGGTTTGCTAGTTATGAATAAAGTTTTATTATATATTCTTATTAAAACTATGTTCGCTGCAGAGCTCCCTGCTCCATGACACTCATAAGACCATTAACTACAAAAAGTTTTTGACAATGCAATACCTATGAATGAGAGATTTAATAATTGCACCTTTTCTTTATACTTGTAGAGAATTCATGGTTATATTTGTATTTGTATTATTATGTTTGTGTTTAGCAGACAAATACCGGAACACTGAAACGTTACTCAATTTTAAGTCGTGCTTAAATAACCATCTCTGTCATTTTACAAAGAATTTGTGGAGACAGAACTTATTACTAATACTTAAGCGCGACTTAAAATTGAGTAGCGTTTCAGTATTCCGACAAAATTCTACAAAAAATTGTAGATATTAATTGAAATTTTAATTTAATTTTTAATCGATTTCAGTAATCGATACTTACTTAGCAAATCAGTCTGTGGCAGCCACTTAGATAATTTGATGTTGGATCCAATGCCAGCCAGGACATCCTTGTTCCACTTAATGAGTACATCATATGGTACTCTGGACAGGACATCGACAAGAACTTTCAGTTTCTGAGCAGGCAACGTTGATGGTTCCACGTTTGTGCCGAAGCTTACGTAGATCACACCATTTTTGGATGAGTCCAAGTAATTTTGTAAGTCCTGGAAAATTATGATTACTGGTAAGATATGTGATAGGTAATTATATGTGTCCTGAATGCAATTTTGAATAAAGCTAATTAGTTTATATCGTGTTTTATTCCTGATGGCTGGACTGCGTCGTTGGCCGAGTGGTCACAAGTGCGACTGCCGGGCAAGGGGTCTCGGGTTCGATTCCCGGGTCGGGCAAAGTATTACTGGGTTTTTAAAAATTCTCAGTAGTAGCACGGAGTCTGGAATTGTGCACGGTATATGGCAATAGGTTCACCCCCTATTACATGGGACTCATAACATAAATAGTGAAAAGTGGGTTACATTGTACAGTGGCATAATGTGCACCTCTGCCTACCCCTTCGGGGATAAAAGGCGTGATGTTATGTTATGTTATTCCTGATTCATTATTATTTTGTACATACATACATATATAACTTCACGCCTGTCTCCCATGGGGGTGGACAGAGACTACGGAACGCAAATTACAATTATTATTTTGTAATAGTGATTTATGATTTAATACTAACAGAAAATTTGCCCATTTTTAAATGGACAAGAAAATATAAAGTGATAATTTTTCACTCAAAATCAGTTACGGCTGCCTAAACTAACGATCATCTAAAATTAATTACTCAAACAAAATATTTACCTTTGGCAATTCTTTTTCAGGAACCTGATGAATACCACCAATGTGCACAACAGACGGAGGTACAGGATAGTTGCCTTCAAAGATCGGATGGAGATTCAAGAAGAACATTGCTACGTTATTATACATTTCTTCAATTGGAGGTAGATCAGGTCCAAAGTGTGACCTGAGCATATTGTTTTCATAAGCATAGTTCTTGTTTAACATCACCTCAATATTGTACCGGTAGTACAACTTTACAATTTTGTCCCACATGGTCAAATTATTAAATCTTCGACTCATATTATTGGCGTACAGCAATGGGTGGGATGGAGCACCCATCACATTGTAATTATCCAAAAACGGTCCAAACGAACTGATCAAAATCACTGGCGCTTTATAAATATGAGAGAATACAACGGCTGATCTAACACAGGCTTCGGCTAATATCAAATCAAATTTTTGACTTTTATCATTCAGTAATTTTTGCACCTGTTCTTCTTTTAATTCCACATCGAGCACTTTAGGCATTAATTTCATTATAATGGCATATTCGGATAATATTCCATGGATTTCTCCTATAGCTATGTCTTGAATGTCATCTCTCCACATTTTATAAGCTACATCATGGACGTCGATTTCTGTGAGATTTGCAGGGGTTTTGCCTTTCGGAAAGGCTGGGTCTGGAGTGATGATTACCAGCTCATGGCCTCTCCGAGCAAGTTCTTGGGTTATAGAACGAAATACAACTTGGTGACTGATCGATGGTACTGGGAACACTCCGAGAATTCTAGCGGCTTCATTTGGTACGAACACCAAAGTGAAACACGTGACAATGAACAACGGGAGCGCCATTGTACGTGACCTGCTTGATTGGAGTCGAGAAGTAAACTGATCAATTTATTCGAATAAAGATCTATTTATACAAGGCAGTGGCAAGGAGATAATAAATACTGCTGTGTAATACTTTGAAATAACCGTTACAATTCAACATTTGAATTAGAGATAATCGATTGCATAATGTTATGAAATAGTATTTTTCCTTCATGGCAATAACTGACCAATGTACTGAACATAAGGACGGGTTTTAAGCATGTGATTTAAGATCAAGATCAGTGGTGGGACGTAGCAACATGGAAATATTTATAAAATTAATGACCTTAATCAATATCATAGATTCAGTCTAACTTCTGTATTATATATAACCTTAAAATAGATAGACTGACAGGGGAAATAGATAAGATGGGTCACCTGATGGTAAGTGATATATACGCCAATGGACACCAGTAACCCGCAATACTAGAGAAGTTAGTATAGCTTAGTGATTTGTTAGGATTTTTAATTAAATTCTTTTTACTTAGTCCTATTATTTTTTTTTATTTAAATTGCTTTTTTATTGCAGATGCTCTATAAAATCGTTGTATATATGTTTTTTAATATTATTATATATGTCTTTACCATTCACGGGACCACAGGGTCCCGGTCATTTAGGAGGCGTACGAGGGGCCGAAGCCAACTGCGCAGAGGCCCTTTAGACAACTTCAATCTATATGTAATGGACACACAAACCGGCGACTATCCCTGTATGCACTATAGAAATGCACCCAAGGACAGTCCCCGGTTAGTGTAGAATTATTGTGGAAAATGGAAAAAAAATAAGGGTATGCGGCGGACTGGTAAATTGGAAACTATGGATGACTATGGCACCTGCCGAAACAATGTAATTATTACACGTAAAAATAGCAGGCGGAGACTCGCTAACTCACCGACCGGGCCCCGAGAATAGTTGCTAAATATAGCAACAGAGGGACAACGAGAATGTGAGTGGGTTAAGAAACTACCACCGCTTTCTACTCAGATCATCTACTCCAGCCGAATCCTCTTGCATCCCTGGCTTACTTGCGACTTAATAGTTTCTTATCCTCCGAGCAGGATAACTGCTCTCGCGACTCCACTCTGGACTGTCAATGAAGGCAAGCCAGAGGTGGGAGACATGTTCCTTGCCATCGTTCACTCCAGCCAGCCAATAAAGGTAAGCCGGAGAGTAAGGAACGGTGACTTCTCCCTGGAGCACTCGGGATGATGGTAGCCCGCGGGGTCGCTAATGCCCGTCACCTCGCCTCAAGGTGCCCTGCGGGCTTATTATTATTCACATATATTTATTTAAAATTCTCTACAATTTACATTTTTAAATACTACTTAAAATAAAATAAAAAAAAAACATAAAAAATAGGAGTCGACCAGTAGCGGGAGCATGGTCCAAGCTACCGGTGGTTAGGGGTCCAGAGACAGAAACCTTCCCACAATACGTGCCGTTTCTAGGAGAAGAGCCTTCTGTATTAGGCCCTTGATCCATCCACCTAACGCCAACCTCCTGAGATTATTATCCTATTAATATTTTATGTATTGTATATAGCATATAGCTACAGGCAAGTGCTGAAAATCAGCGCCGCGACTCGAGTTATTGCGCTTAAGCTGAGAGCTGAAGCCTTTTTGCGCCGTCTTCACTGTTTTTTTTTAAATATTTTTTTCGTGTTATTTTATTTCGTGACGGTGATTAAATGAACTGTTTCTTTCTTTTCTTTTATTTAAGTTGCTGGTGTTGGGTTTGAGTTATGTATTAACCTGTGAAGTGACGGAACAAAGATCTATGACACAATATGTTTTCTATTGTGTCTCATATACGACAGACAGGAGGTTAAAAGTAGTAATAGATAGTACAAACAACAAGAATTATATTTTTTTAAATATTTATTTTGTTAATTAGAAAGAGAGAAAGACAGAAAGAAAGAAAGAAAGAAGGAAGGAAAGAAAGAAAGAAAGAAAGAAGGAAGGAAAGAAAGAAAGAAAGAAAAGCCATTTATTTTGCTACGACACACAACAAGAATTTAGGAACACACAAAAATGTCTATGGTGCGTCGCAGCGCAAAAGGATGGAGCTCAGCTTAATACCGTGGACCGGGCACAGAGGCTCGAGCCCACGGCGCTGATCTTCAGCACCAGCCCGTTATAGTACGTACTAGTTATACACCTACAATAACGCTGTTCGGAGCACAGCATGATGTAAATAATAAAAATACACATTAATTACACACAATAATTATAAATACACAATTTTTGTCTTAAATTACTCAACTGAAACAACTTATGTCAACGTGAAATAAATAGGAATTTGGAGATTTTGTCTTGGGTATCAGATCATGAGCACTTTGACAGTTTTAGATATAAATCTATATTTAAATGACACATCATCATCATCAACAGCCTATAAATGCCCACTGCTGAGCAAAGCCTCTTCTCACACGGAGAAGGTTAGAGCATTAATCACCACGCTTGCTCAATGCGGGTTGGCGATTTCAAACTTATAATTAGAAATTATAAGCCCAGGTTTCCTCACGATGTTTTTCCTTCACCGTTTGTCAGTGGTGTCTAAATAATCTTAGAAAGTACATATAACTCGGAAAAAGTCACATTGGTACTTGCAGTTGGTAGGTTCCGAAATGACACGTTGCTTACTAAATATAGTATAATTAATACAAAAGTGAGTTTATGTATAACATAGTGATGTGTTTTTACAGTCTAGAGACAGTGAAGTTTTACAGGCGTGGTTGATATTTTAAAACATAAATCAAGACAATGACTGCCTCATTGGCCGAGTGGTCGCAAGTGTGACCGGGCAAGCGGTCTCCGGCTCGATTCCCGGATCGGGTAAAGTATTACTGAGATTTTTCAAAATATTCTCAGTAGCAGCACGGAGTCTGAACTTGTGCCCGGTATATGGCAATAGACTCACCCTCTATTACATGAGGCTAATAACATAAATAGTGAAAGGGTATGTTACTTTGTACAGTGGCATTAAGTGCCGTAATGTGCACCTCTGTCTATCCCTTCGGGGATAAAAGCCGTGATGTTATGTTATTATATAAATCGAGACAAATATTAAGTCGAGCGAAGGCTTATGCTTTAAGCTGGTAATTGAAAATTATGTTTTGTATCTATAATAACAAAAATTGGTTAACGTGGTCCCCTTCTTGGAATAAGTCCACAGTACATTATGTAAAGAGAAACTAGGTAATCACATATTTATTTATTTATTTATTCACTACAGCTTACGCTATTAAGTTATACTATTAATATTATATAAATACTATAATTTAGGTACTTAAAAACAAACTAATAGGTAATCTAATTAAACATAAAAAATAAAAATAAATACAGATTAACAAAAAACTATACAATTGAATAACAAAATTGGTAATCATAGTAATTGTAACTTATTAACATAATAAGTGTACCTATGTTTGCGAGTACACCTTTGCTTATCATCCCCTGCGAAATGACAGGCACTTTAATCTTTATCTAATACATCTCTATCTAGTCTCCATTAAAATTTTATCATTTGTTATCCTTCTATACTAAATGATGCGTACAATCTATGAATAATCACAAAAAAACCCATTAAATAACTATAATCATCACGCGCGCTTAATTTTAATAACATCGACATATTTTCGTAAAACTTTGTCATATATATACTTTGCTAGCAGAACGATAGTAGCTGTGGTGATGATCAGAGCTAGGAGAAGTGTTAGTACTAGGTCTAGTTCGAGGTACTCTGCCCATGACATGTTGGCTGCAGGTCCGCGCAGATGGCTCGCGCCGCCGTGACGCAGCACGTGCTCCGTCCACCACACGACTCGTTCTAGTGGTGACATTGGTTCATCAGTCATCAGCTCGCGTAGTTTCTTTATATTGCGACGGTAACTGGAAATAATGGAAAAGTGGAATAAGTATTCAGCATTTATCATTACCGTCATCATCCCATCTGCTGCTGAATAAAAATATTCAGTTTTTTTCGCAAACGCTGAAGGAAAACATCGTGAGGAAACCTGGACTAGTTACTTCTAATTATAAGTTTAAATCGCCAACTCGCATTGAGCAAGCGTGGTGATTAATGCTCAAACCTTCTCCGTGTGAGAAGAATACTTTGATTAGCATTGGCCACTTATAGGCTGTTGGTGATAGTTACACAATTACATTTTTCATTACATATCATTCATACATCAGTAGTGTAAGAGAGCCATGCTTTGGCACTAATGGGCCGGCTCGACGGGAATAATACCACGGCCTCACAGAAAATTGACGTGAAACCACTTGCGTCGTGTTTCGCCGTGTGAGTGAGGTTATGCGAGGCCCAATTACCCCTCCCCCCTCCCCAATCTCCCCAATTCCTGAATCTTAAGAACCCTCAAATTCCTGATCTCCAAAAAGTTGGTAACGCACTTGTAACGTGGTATGGTATCTATAGGCGACACCGATTGCTTAGTATCAGTGAGAACAAAAAAAAAGTCTTTGCGGATATGATAAAATATGGAATCCTTTGTTTTCAAAAGTTGCTAACGTTGCATTTAGTTAAAGAATTCTTCGCAAGTCATCTGTATCACTGTAGCCGTATTTCTACTGACAACCAAATAAATGACATTGATAAGAGAATAGCTATGTAAGTCTACATAATTAGTCAATATTATTATCTTGTCTGATATAATTTCTACAAGCAATTTTCCGATAAATCTATTTTGGTCCCACATTATAGATAGCATTCTACTAATACTATAAATGCTGAAGTATATATGTTTGTTCATTTGTTAGTCCTTCACGTCAAACCTGATGAAGGGATCGGGATGAAATTTGCAACAAGGATAGATTATGGCCTGGATCAATACATAGGCTACGTTTTATAAGGAACGTGGGTAAACCCCCTCCTTCTTGAAGTCGGTTAATAATTATACTAAAACCTTCTCCTAAGTGTAACAAACACTTGAAAATGGGTTCAGCCATTTGCGAGATAATCGCGCACAAACATACATACATACAGGTCAAACTGAGAACCTCCTTTTACTCTACTTTTTATGAAGTCGGTAAATATAGAGGTATAAAACTAGCAGCCCGTCCCTGCTTCGCACGGGGTAGACAATTATTTATTTTTGGAAATTTGTAGTGACATAACTACAATAGTTGGACATATGCTACCGCGGAGTTTTTTGTAGACATTATGATGTTCTTCAATATTGTTGTCCATTATTTTGTTCTATCGCTAATAGTTTCGGCAGCGCATTCGACGAAAGACATTTTAAGACTTATTTTTCTACACCTTCGGTTACATTGTTAAAATTTTACTAAGGATCCCGAATTTTTTTCAAAATGAAATGTAGCCTATGTCAAATTGTAAGAATGTAGCATTCTATTGGTGAAAGAAATTTTTAAATCGGCCCAGTACCTTTTGAGCCTATTCATTACAAACATACAAACCTACAAAAATAGGTACAAATCTTTCCTCTTTATAAATTAGTATAGATAACTTAAAAAACGGATCATAATACCAACCTGTCATCATCAATGACTTTGTGTATCGCATTTTCCAGATCTTCATCAGTAATGGTGTCTAATTCCAGTTTGACTCCAATTTTTAGTTTTTCATATTTGACCACATCGTACCATTGGTCTCCATACATTGGAACCCCAATCAGAGGTACTCCTGCGGTTATAGCCTCATCTGTTGATTGCAGACCTCCTTGTGTGATGAATGCTTTGATTTTTGGGTGTTCTGTAAAATGTCGAATGATTGAATTATTGCGTGCTGTATCATTAACTCGTCGAGTACCGGTTTTATAGACACAATTAAAGAACAATAGGTCGCAGTCACCGGTGACCGCTCGGTGTTTGACAGATTAAACGGCAGCAGAAGCGGCGAGCATCGGAATGACGTGGAGCGAGGTGAAGCGAGAAGCTCCAGATCGATCGAGATGGAGAACCTCTTTGGACGCCCTCTGCCCCATCTAGGGGACATAGGACTATAAGTCAAGTATCATTAAACTTTTTACAGGTATGTGAAGACATAAACCAATGGAATAACCTGTGTAAAAAAATGTGTCTGGTTCAAAAGACGTGTTATTGTTAATTTACGGGATAACTTGTGTAATAGTGTTTTGTATCTACATTGTAAAGAGAAACAAAACTGTGAGTATTATACAAATGAAATTTAAAGACTGAAAATAGGTGCGTTAGCCTGCATAGTCATTTTTATATCATGTTTCTTGTAAACTGACAGTGTCTGTTTTATAATGTCTGTATGCTTTTTTATGGTAATAAAGAAATTGTATACAAAAAAAATGGAATAACATTTTACTGTTAATGAGAATTTCGGAATTCAGAAAAGCCCTTTAATGCCTACTGTATATTAATGGTGTTTGGTGGATTCTTATTATTTTCTATGAAATAAATAGGTGTACGTTGTTTGTATGTAGAGGTATAAAACCTAACTTTTAGCTAGGAAGCATAATGTTTTTGTTTCAGAAATTAAAAATGATTTTTAATACTATAAAACAGATGAGGCTTTTACATTTCTTAAGGCGTTATTTATAAAGTAAACTATCAAAAACATTGCTACGTTTTTCACCAAATACATTCAGATACAGCAATACCTAGTACAATTCTATACAAAATATCTATTTGCTACAACAACTAGACTTACTCAGCAGGTCGGACTGTGGAAGCCACTTAGATATCTTGATATTGTCTGTTCGTCCCGGCAGTTCGTCCTTGTTCCACTTCCATAGCACGTCGTAAGGCAATCGGGAGAATGTTCGTACGAACGTTGCAATTTTCTCCGGCGGAAACAATGCTGGATCCACGTTGGTTCCAAAACTGACGTAAATTACGCCATTTTTAGAAGAATCTAGGTATGATTTTAAGTCCTGTAAGAGAACATTGTTTTGGATAAATTTAATTAGAATTCATTTATTGGCACACACAAGTTAGATTACATGTAGACATGGAAGCGATAACATCACGCCTTTCATCCCCGAAGGGGTAGGCAGAGGTGCACATTATACCACTGTACAATGTAACACCCACTTTTCACTATTTATGTTATGAGTCCCATGTAATAGGGGGTGAGCCTATTGTCATATACCGGGCACAATTCCAGACTCCGTGCTACTACTAAGAATATTTAAAACCCAGTAATACTTTGCTCGACCAGGGAATCGAATCCGAGACCCCTTGCTCGGCAGTCGCACTTACGACTACTCGGCCAACGAGGCAGTGAGGAAGCGAACAGCATTTATGTACATAAACGCAAACACGACAGAGGTGCCCGTGGGCCCCAAACTCGGCACAGCCTGTATCTTGGTGGCCCAGTGGTAAAGATTTTGACTAGTTCTCGCATCATGGTTTTGACACAGTGCAACCATACCATAACAAATAGATCGTGTTATAAATGTCGTGTTGGAGGTTTAAGACTCATCTGAGTCTCATGTATAAGGGTGCAGGTCCGAAACCTACCAACGGAAAAACCTACCAATATACTTTCTAAGATAGTGTATAATTTATACACTACTGACGAACGGCGAAAGAAAATATCTATTTGTTTCAATTATATAATGTTTTCAATTATTTACATCACGTTCTTAGTATTCCCTAAATATCTAGTCGAATTGGAAGGGCTGTAAATCGTGTTAAGCAATATTTAGGTATTCTTAACGATATTATAAGATATCGTTAAGAATACCTAAATATTATTATAAGAAATGATAATAAATAATGTTAATATTTAAAGATAAATACAAGTAAAGCGATGTAAAGCTTACCTGAGGTAGAGGCTTGTCAGGAATCTGATGAATACCACCCATGTGTATAACAGAGGGAGGAACGGGATGGTTTCCTTCGAAAACTGGATACAGATTCAAGAACATCATAGCAACATTGTTGTTCATCTCTTCAATCGAAGGAAGGTCTGGTCCAAAATGTGATCGAAGCATTCGATTTTCTTCAATGTAGTTGTTTCTATGTATCATTTCAATCATTATGTAATCGTATAAATGTCCAATTTTTTCCCATAAAGATGTACTATGCAATCTTCTACTCACAGTAAAAGGATACAAAAATGGATGGATAGGCGCACCCATAACTGCGTAATTGTCACTGAACGTTCCAAAGGAGCTCATCAGGATCACTGGAGCTTTGTATATGTGCGAAAGTACTACCGCAGGTCTCATCATCGCTTCAACGATTATCAGATCAAATGTCTGGTTTTTATCGTTAAGCAATCTTTGCACTTCTACGTCTTTTAACTGCGTATCTATTATTTTTACAGTTAGCTTGTAAATTATATTAAAATCTTTTACTAAATTCCCTTTTTGGCCTTTTGGTGTAGCCACAAATTGTTCGTGCCACAGGCGGTATGATGCATCGTGGACATCGATCTCAGTGAAATTGGCAGGAGTCCCTCCTTTAGGAAAGGCTGGATCTGGTGTGATGACTGTTACGTCATGGCCTCTCCGAGCGAGTTCGTGCATCAGTGGTCTGAATACGACTTGATGACTGATAGATGGAAATGGAAAAAATCCCAGAATTCTGGCACCATCATTGGATGGTATTGAAAAAGCGAAGCAGGCAACTACTACCAAAAGATTTACTAGAGACATGGTAGTTTGTGGCTTGGAGATTGTGAACTGTTCGGTCACCTAACTGCCTGATAGTATTTATTAGACGTCCACTCAGTGTCGTGCTCATGACTTTGAATATTGTTATCGCTTATTGTCTCACAACATGACCGTGCATTTTACAATTACCTTATTTATTGAGCAACATATGGAGTCAATTCACGTCAATTTATTGAACAGCGTCGTATCATCATCTTGTATAACGTCTAGTCACAACTGTTTGTTTAAGGAGCGATTACACTATGATGTATTTATTAATTTATTTATTTAAACTTTAATGTATACAGATACCAGTAATGGTACATAAGGCGGACATACCATATGGCATTTTCTCCCAGTCAAGTTAAATAGGAAATCGGCGAAAAAATAGGCATGTGTAAGGGCATAAGAAACGAATAACATAAATCGACTATAAATATAGTAGATACTAAAAAATATTTAAAATGTACACTACATTATAATTACATTACTTATAACATAGCATCACATCTTTTAGCCCCGAAGGGGTAGGCACAGGTGCCCATTATACCACTGTACAATGTAACACCCACTTTACACTATTTACGGTTACGAGTCCTATGTTATAGGGGGTGAGCCTATTGCCACATACCGAGCAGGATTCCAGACTCCATGCTACTACTGAGCATATTTAAAACCCAGTTATATGCTTCGCCCGACCCGGGAATCGAACCCGAGACCCCTTGCCCGGCAGTCGCACTTACGACCACTAGGCCAACGAGGCAGTATAAATACAACATAGATATATAGGTTTTTATTTATTTAGCATATACCTATATATACTAAATACTAAAAAGAAAGAACCCCTCTGTGGTTCGAAACTAGTAGAGCTTTTCTCAGTGTATTTCCGTAAGTAATCCGCGATTTTTAGTTAATATTTTGGCATTGTTTGTCTTTTACATTATTTTATGTTTTGTTATGTGTATTTTTATGATCTATGTAATTGATTGAAATTAATGGTTAAAAATAATTAAAGCAAAACAGCTGGGCCGCCTTGAGAATGTAGCTGAGAAATGCAACGAGAATCATCGCTTAGTTAAGATACCTATTTTACTCAAAAAGTTTGCAAGTAAACTTGCTACTGGACTTGCGAGTGTAAATGAGCCTTAACACTATCAGCAAAAATGGTGATAACCTCGTATTAAATGAATATTGTAATTTTAATCGTTGTTGATAACTGGCTTATTCTACATTTACGATGATTATAATTCTATAGTAATTAAATGTAATGATACGTTAGTTAAAATATTTGCAAACACCTGGTCGACGTATGTCGTGACCGAAGGCCTGGTGTGTTCCTCCGTCAGAGGTTAAGCATTGCCATACAACGTGGTAATGCTGCCTTCCTTCTGGGTATTTTCCCAGCTGATATAGACTTTTTTATTGACGGAGGAAAATCATCCAATAACTTGTTTCGCCTTGGGTTAGGCGAGAGGGAGTGTCAGTCCCTTACTGACTAAAATCCACCCCGTTTGTACTTCTGACTTCGAGCCGGAGCCCCGGCAACCCTTTAGGCCTTCCGTGGCTCTGTGAGAGAAAAAAATGTAATGACAGTAAATTAGTTGGAAAAACACCAGGTGCTTGATTTGCGTAATTTCTTTTTTATACTAACTATTTTCGCGCAGGGAGGGTGTAGGCAGTGTTGGGCGTAGTTAACTACTATTTTGTGATCTGATTAATAACTAAGATTAATGTAGTTCACTATATGTAGTTACGATTACATTGCCTTTTATTTTTTTAAAAAAGCGATTTTATTTTTAGAATAAAAATAAAATCGCTTTTCTTGAAGGTTTGAAGGTTGTATCGGTTCGAAAATACCGCCGACGACAGATCATTCGACAGTTTTAATGTGCGAGGCAGATAGCTACATTTATTTTGTAGTTATAATTTGCTTAAAGTACGCTAAATTACGCAGGCAAAGTTGTGTATAAAGGCTAGTTCTTTTATATAACAATTCAAAACTTTCCACGTTGATCATCGCCTGATAAAATACAAGGAACTAAAGTTATATCTCAAATAAAACAAAATTAAAAACAGATTACAAATACACATTTATAGATAAAAGCACGCAAATTAATTGTGTTCATTACAATCAAATTTCCTGTAAACAAAATGACAGACAGATAATGAAAACTAGAGATATCTAAATTATGTCTAACTAGCTTTTGCCCGCGGCTTTGCCCGTGAGATAAAAAGTAGACTATGTGTTGTTCCATAATCTTTGTTCCAAATTGTAACTCTCGTCAGAGTATCGCCGCGTCGCGGATTGCGGTATGCTGCTTATAAATAGGCCGGCATGGCTTGAAACTAGTCGAGTTCCTCGTCAAATAATTACGTGAGTAAGCCGAAAACATAATAATTAAATTTTAACTCAACCTCTTCAGCCATTTTGACGTTAATCAGTAACAAACATACAGACAAAAACATTTTTTTGCATTTAGCAATATTAGATTTAGTAAGTACATTTTGATAAGGGCTTTTGGGATAGGAAGATGTTTAAACTAAAAATCGTTATCATATCAACAGCCTTCAAGTGATAAAAAGCCTCTGATGAGAAAAGTCCTCTTCTTTTCAGAGAATTGTATTGTAAACCCGATTGAAAAAGAGTAACCTATGGAGTTTCTTGCTCGTTCTTCTCCATAGGAATTTACACCTTGGAATGACCAACTAGCTTCACTTCTAATTTTTTTTTGTGTTGACGTTCAAAAGTGCCTTCCTGGTCTAATTGAAATAAATGATTTTGACTTTGACTTTTGACTTCTTACATTGAGAAAGTCATAGTCATTTAAAGATAAAGATAAAGATATGTTAATTTCTTTCTTTCTTTTTTAAGGATAAATAAACAAAAAAAGTATTTAATCTAGAGGTAATTCTTAATTACGCACTTTTGAAATGTGAAAATTGAATAGTTCGTCAGTATGTCTGTCAGTGTCGTGTTGGCCCGGAGGTTTAAGACGCCAGCTTCACATGCATGAGGGTGCGGGTTCAAACCTACCAACGGCAAGTACCAATGTGATTTTTTCCGAGTTATATGTACTTTCTAAGATTATTCAGACACCACTGACAAACGGTGAAGGAAAACATCGTGAGGAAACCTGGGCTTTTAATTTCTAATTATAAGTTTGTAATCGCCAACCCGCATTGAGCATGCGTGGTGATTAATGCTCAAACCTTCTCCGTCTGAGAAGAGGCTTTGCTCAGCAGTGGGCATGTTGATGAATGATGTCTGTCAGAGACGTCAGGTGGTCGTTCCAAAGTGAAGGTCGTTCGAAAGAAGAAGAGCCAGAAACTGCATTGTTACTTATCATCACTACGCCTGTTGATGATGACGTTTCCAAGGTTTTCAAAAAATATTCATAATTCATTCTTATCTTTAAATCTGGCCTGAGCTCAGTCAGAATTGACAGACAGGAAAAATTCAACAAAATAAATGATAACGCACCATAATTATCACAATACTAATCACCTGATATTTTGTCATAATATGTATAGAATAAATCAGCGTTTTTTAATTAAAGTTACATAACGTAACATCACGCCTTTTTGTCCCCGGAGAGGTCGGCACAGGTGCATATTACGGCATTTAATGCCACTGTACAATGTAACACCTAGGTAATTTTCATTATTTATGTTATGAGTCCCATGTAATAGGGGGTAATCCCATTGCTATATTATACCGGGCACATTTCCAGACTCCGTGCTACTATTGAGATTTTTAAAAACCCAGTAATACTTTGCCCGACCCAGGAATCAAACTTGCCCGACAGTCGCAATTGCGACCACTCGCCCAACGAGGCAGTCTATTTATTATAACATGTATTTACATTTATGTTAATTGTATGTGGATTATGTGGGTACTATTATGAATTGGCGCGGTGGTCGGGCAACTGGTTACCGCGTAACGTGTCACGGGTCTGATTCCCACACGGAACAATTCTTTGTGTGATCCACAGATTGTTGTTCCGGGTCTGGATATCATGTGTATGTGAACTTGTATGTTTGTAAACGCACCCACGACACAGGAGAAAATCCTAGTGTTGAACAACGATTTTTACAAAAAAAGTAATCATTAAAAAATTAAAAGACCCAGTGTCAGTCCTCTTTACACTGCCTACTTTTTTTCCGAAAAGCACCGTTCAGTCACCTTCAAAGGGTTTCTTCATTACCAGAAAAGGGTGTTAAGAAACCATATTGCACTGATCTCAAATGAGAATAAGAAATGGTTACGCCAAAATTATGGAAGAATTAATGTGTGCTAATATGTGCAGCGTCTAAACACAAATGCCTGTGCAAAATTGCTAAAGCATAAAAAGGGCTGAAGTAAAAAATAAAACAAGAGATACAATAAATACGCAGGCAGTTCTTTATTCACATAACTTTCTAATTCACAATCTTGAACAACATTATGGACGTACAGATAACACAAAACTGTATCAAAGCATAAATAAATCAGCAAAATTCACAATCAGCTTCGTTTCAATTTGACGTACTGACTTAATTGTTGATTTAAGGTTTTTAACATAAATCTAGAAGACACAACCAATATTATTATTATAACTAATATAATAAATAGTAAAGTGAACACTAATTCCAGTTCGAGGTATTCTGTCCACGACATGTTGGCTGCAGGTCCGCGCAGATGTCTCGCGCCGCCGTGACGCAGCACGTGCTCCGTCCACCACACGGCGCGCTCTAGAGGAGATTGAGGCTGGTCACGCATTGCACTGTGTAGCTTAACAATGTTTTGACGGTAACTGAAAAAAAAAAGTTATTAGAATGATTAGAATATGAGGTGTTATTTTGATTTTAAAGAGAGATATCTTACCAAGAGAAAGCTGTCAGAGGATTGTACTAAAGATATTATTAATCATGAGAAAAACGGAGTTGAACGAAGCGATAGATACCACGGCCTCACAGAAAACTGACGTGAAACAACGCTTGTGTTATATTTCTTCGGGTGAGTGAGGTTACTGAAGGCCTAATTACCCCCATCCTTAAATTCCGAATCCCCAAAAGACCGGTAATGCACTTGTAACGCCACTGGTGTTTCCGGGTGTCCATCGGCGACACCGATTGCTTACCATCAGGTGATCTGTCTGATGGCTTACCAGCTATCCCATAAAAAAATTATACGATAGAACTGCTTTACCTGTCATCATGGATAATATTTTTAACGGCATTAATCAAGTCTTCCTCAGTAACAGTTTCCATGTCAAGACCCAATCCAATTTTGTGGTAAATATACTTTTCTACATTAAACCATTGGTCTCCTAACATAGGAATACCTATTAGAGGTACTCCTGCTATTATAGCTTCGTCTGTTGATTGTAGACCTCCTTGTGTTATAAATAACTTGATTTTTGGATGTCCTGCAAGTAAAAGATCCAAATTATTAAAAGTTTTCGATATAAGTTCCTGTTATCTGTGTTTGCAGAATTTTAGTGCAAATTTCACATTGTTACTTCTCAAATCTCTTCCTCCAATAATCCTTGAGTAAACATAACTTTTATTTCAACCACCAGATCATTAGGTTTTTATAATAACTATGCTTTTATAATAACTATCGTGAGATATACTAAATTAACTGAAATCGCGAGTTACTCACGTGAATATAGTGAGAAAAGCTGTCCTAGTTTAAAGAGCGCCAACGCCTGCCAGTGAGCTGCGAGACGTCGCCCCGATCGCGCACGCTGCTCATGAGGAAGAACCCCTTTGTGGTTCGAAACTAGTAGCTTTTCTCAGTATATTCACGTGAGTAACCCGCGATTTTAGTTAATTCAGATCATTAGGCTTTATATCACAACTAACAAAAAGATAAATAAACTTACTCAGTAAATCTGACTGTGGCAACCACTTAGAAATTCTAATGTTTTCAGTCCGTCCAGGCAATTCATCGCCATTCCATTTCCATAGCACGTCATAAGGCAATTTTGATAATGCATTGATGAGAGTTTGTATAAAGTCTGATGGCAGTTGCATAGGATCCACATTAGTACCAAAACTTAGGTATATCACACCATTTTTAGATGAATCTAAGTAGTTTTTGAGGTCCTGGAAAGATTAAATATATGAATTTGTTAAATTTTTAATCTAATTTGATCAACTTGAATGAAAATATGCCCGCACATTTGAAACCCTTCATATTACTAGAACTATAAGATGACTACGTCAATCGCAGCAAAAGCAAGGCAATGAAGTTACTATATAAATAAATTGTGATGAAAGACGGACTTACCTTCGGTAGCTCTTTTACTGGCTTCTGATGCAGGCCACCCATATACACCACCGTTGGTGGTACCGGTCGAATCCCCTCAAATACTGGATTAATATTTAAGAAAAGCATGTGAACATTGCCATTCAGTTCTTCAATCTTGGGTATATTAGAACCAAAATGTTTTCTCAGTATAGCATTTTCCTTAGCATAGTTACTTGCAGCCATTTCTTCTGATCTGAAGTGAAGGTATAGTTCGGTGATCTTCTCCCATAAAGATAGATTGTGAAGTCTTTGACGAATGCAAATAGGGTAGAGAAATGGATGCCTTGGTGCACCAACCAAGTCAAAATTGTCAAAACTAGCTCCATACGAACTTATCATAATCACTGGAGCTTTATAAATATGGGAAAATATTAATCCAAGTCTTGCTGACGATTCTAACAATATCAGATCAAACTGTTTACTTTTGTCTTCAATTAGATTTCTTACATTTTTATCTTGAAGTTGAGCATCGAACATATATACAATTGATTCCAGATACTTTTGTATATGTTGATACAAATCGCTTTTCTTCCCCTTCGAAATTGACATAAACTTTTCGTTCCAGACATCGTACGATATATCATGGACATCGATTTCTGTCAGATTTTGAGGTGTTTCCCCTTTCGGGAAGGCTGGGTCTGGTGTAATTACTGTTACTTCATGACCTCTTCTTACGAGTTCTTGTGTTATAGGGCGAAACACGACTTGATGACTGATAGAAGCGATTGGAAACACACCCAATATTCTTGCAGCTTCACTTTGATTTAAAATTAATACGCAACTTGCGATTAGAGCGATGAGAAAATGTGACATTTTGACACGTATGCACTAGATCGATATGACCAAGGAAATAAACTGATCACCGTAAACATTTCTATTTATGGGTTTTGTTGAAAATAGATATGAAACAATTAAGCATAATTTTGAGATTTGAGTCACTATTTTGAGATTAGACAACAGACAATGTTTGATTCAGATTTAGATACTGCAAACTGTCATGTGGTGCTTACGTATATTGTTACTCAGCAGAAAATGGTTTTATTTTTTTTATCGGTTGGCTTTCGAAACTGGGTGAGAATCCCTTTCATACAATGATTTAAGTGTTAATATTTTCTTTTATGGCATTCAAAAGTATTTGGATCTTGTAAATTGAAACTCAACCTACCTTGGGCGGTGCTGGTCGCTTACAATCATCTGAGCGGTCATTTATGATCGTTTGTAATTTAAAAAACTAAATCAATTTCAAAATTTTATCGTGGTGGCGAATAGACGTTGACGACAAATAGGGTGGTTCGTGAATATTTATTTATTTATTTATGATTTTCCAACTTTTGTTTACACCAATACAATTGTCGAAATACAAATGTGAGTTTTTTACAGTAAGTGTAACAAATACTTATAGGTAAATACAGCATTTACAAACATTATTATTCTACATCTAAAACAAACTAGCTAAGAATTTTTACAGGAAGAAAAATAATGTTGCGTTTTGCCACATAAGTGAGGTCAACAAAGGGATTTTTTTTAAGGGGGGAAAATCATCGAATGACTTCTCCCGCCTAGGTGAGGCGGGAGGGAGTGTCAGACTCTTACTGACTAAAAACCACCCCGTTCCTTCTCCTGCACGTCGAGCCGTCGAGCCCCGGTTACCCGTTAGGTTCTCCGCGACCTCAATGGGGGATAGGGCCTCCACCTCCATTGATGCACTCGTAACTCTTTAACTAATTGCTTATCATCAGGTGATGCGTATGCTAGTTGGCCAGCCCATATCATGAACTAAGATATAAAAATTAACAAACAAAGTCATGCACCAGAGCTTGTTTCATAAAGAGTGTGTGATGATTTGCTGTCTTTAGGATCAACTTAATATTATGTCTGATAACGGTCATGTTGATAAACAGTGAATTACTGTTCATTATAACTCTGCCAGTCACTGCGTCTATTGGACCACTTATAAATAAATACGTATACACTTTTTTTTTTTTTTTAAGGGGGGAAAATCATCGAATGACTGCTCCCGCCTGGGTGAGGCGGAAGGGAGTGTCAGACTCTTACTGACTAAAAACCACCCCGTTCCTTCTCCTGCACGTCGAGCCGGAGCCCCGGTTACCCGTTAGGTTCTCCGCGACTCCGAATCGGCATCGGCCCTATTGGGCCCCATCTGTGGTGGTCTGATGGCTCTTTGAGGCGCGCGCGGAACGCGACGCGCCTTACGCTCGGGTCTGTTTCTGGTCGAACGGGGAGTCACCCATGCTCGCCGTCCGCAGGCCCGCGCTCACGGTGGCCGGAGATCGTCCCGCGATCCCCGACGCCCGGTGTGTCCTTCGCGATGGCTGGGTTGCGAGGAGGCAGCGCTTCGCTGCCTCACGCGTCCCGCCTCCTCCTTAGCTAGCATGACTGCTTCGCAAAAGGAGGAGACGGCATCCCAGTCCCCCTCGCTCCGCATCATGGCCTGCACTAGGCCCGGACGCATACGTATACACTAGCTGTTACCTAGCGACTTCGTCCGCGCGAAATAACGACTTCTGTATAAATAGGGTTTTTGAATTAGTCTTTGTCAAGGCATATTCTACGGCTGTACAACTGTAACAAATATCTTCACAATCGATTCAGTACTTAGGTTATATTTATTGAGAAATGAATTTATTTGCGTGGTTTCAAAAATGAACAATCCCACAGAGGTTTTACCCGTACAGTGCCCGTCTCGTGAGGTTTCAGTGAATAGTGAAACCTCACGAGACGAACACTGTACGGGCACTGACGGACACTGTCAGATAATGTTTTTTTAATGGGGGAAAATCATCGAAGGACTGCTCCCACCTGGGTGAGGCGGAAGGGAGTGTCAGACTCTTACTGACTAAAAACCACCCCGTTCCGTCTCCTGCACGTCGAGCCGGAGCCCCGGTTACCCGTTAGGTTCTCCGCGACACTGTCAGATGATTGTAAGTGACCAGCACCGCCCAAGGTAGGTTGAGTTTCAATTTACAAGATCCAAATATTTTTGAATGCCATTAAAAAGAAAATATTAACACATAAATCATTGCATGAAAGGGATTCCCACCCAGGTTCGAAAGTCAGCCGAAAATAAAACAAAAACATTTTCTGCTGAGTAACAATATACGTAAGCACCACATGACAGTTTGCAGTATCTAAATCTGAATCAAACCTTATCTGTTATCTAATCTTAAAATAGTGATTATTCTTGAACTTAATTGTTTCATAACAAAAAAAGAAATGTTGACGGTGATCAGTTTATTTCTTTGGTCATATCGATCTAGTGCACACGTGTCAAAATGTCACATTTTCTCATCGCTCTAATCGCAAATTGCGTATTAATTTTAAATCAAAGTGAAGCTGAAAGAATATTGGGTGTGTTTCCAGTCGCTTCTATCAGTCATCAAGTCGTGTTTCGCCCTATAACACAAGAACTCTTAAGAAGAGGTCATGAAGTAACAGTAATTACACCAGACCCAGCCTTCCCGAAAGGGGAAACACCTCAAAATCTGACAGAAATCGATATCCATGATATATCACGCGACGAAGTGATTCGTCACCTTATTTGCCAGTCTATACCGTTTGCTCGTATTCCATAAAAACAGTCATCAAAAACTTCTTGTCATTTGCCAATTTCTTATCATTCTCAGCTGCCTTGTTACGTAATGTATCAAAAGTCTAGAGTGTAGACGGATCTGGTACAAATGACTAGTGATATTGTTGTTTTTATTTTTATCTGTCACTTAAAAGTCTCGTGTGAGAAGTGCATTACTCGTCATTTTTGTTGATAGCTATTATCTCGTATGTCGACCTTATGAACATAAATATTACATTATACGTTTTAGTCTTTGTGTGTATGAACATAAATTATAATATTTGATAGTTGGCGGTCTGGCTCAGTGACTTCTCCTACGCATTTTTTGTATGGGATAAGAGTAAAGAAACAGACGTTTAACCTTATGGTAACTTCTCGATGCTCAGGGATTTGTGTTGCAAATTCAATCGAATTTGGTTTAAGATCCAGTGAATTTATTAACTTTGAAAAAATTTTACAAGTAAAACAACGCATGTAATAGCCCAGTCCAGTTAATGTTGAAAATAATTAATGTGAATAAAAACGAAAAAAGCAGAGTCTGGGTGTCTTCAAGAGCCGAGTGAATAGGTTGCTTATGGGACGACGTGCTCCATCGTAGGCCGCGTCGTCGTTTACCACCAGGCGAGATGGTGGCCAAAGGTCGGCCCATCATATGTATAAAAAAGCAATGGAACTACCTATGGATTGGAGAATTGAGAAATGACAAACCTATAGCTTCTTTCTGTACAAAAATTTAATACATATTAACATAATTAAGTATTATTAACAACAAATCAGTCTTCAATTCTTTTTAACTTTAGGCGTGGATACAATACTTGAGAAAATAGCTTTAACAATAACACGTATGAAATAAACCAAAGTTAATAGAAATACGAACAGCCCTAATAGTAAGGTGAACACTAATTCTAGTTCGAGGTACTCTGCCCACGACATGTTGGCTGCAGGTCCACGCAGATTTCTCGCGCCGCCGTGACGCAGCACGTGCTCCGTCCACCACACGGCGCGCTCTAGAGGAGATTGAGGCTGGTCGTAAATCACACTGCGCAACTTTTCCACGTTCTTTTTATAACTGAAAAATAGAATAGCGTAGAATTAGGTAAAAGTAGTGCCAATTGGGATGATGACAGGGTATGAAAATTACAAATCCAATTAGCCCGTAATGATAATGAACAAATATTAGTCACGTATTTTTTATTTTGTCGTATAATAAAACAATACTTAGATAAAACGAATCAAAGTTTAGGAGTGGGAGCTAAAACGTAATTTCTACGTATAAAATGTACATAGAAGTGACGTCATGTGACATTTCAAATCAATATATCGTCGAAAGTATTCGTTTCTGTAAGAAAATAAAAAATACGTGTCTTATGATTTAAAATAATCTATCAAACGAACCTTAAATTCAAAATTAGGTATCTACCCTCAATAAGACTAACTAATCATTACAATTGGCTCACCTTTTGTCCTCAATAACAGTTTTAATGGCATTCGTAAACTGCTCCACAGTGACTTTATCCAAATTCAACTTTATTCCAATCTTGAAGAATTCATATTTCTCTGCATTGTACGGTTGATCAGCAAACATAGGAAAAGCTATCATGGGTACTCCACCTGATATTGCTTCATCAGTTGACTGTAAGCCAGCTTGGGTTATGAAAAGTTTTATTTTTGGATGCCCTATAAAAATACAAATATATTATAATTAAAACATAGGTATTTTGATTTTTGACAATTTATGAAAACAGGCAGAAGATAAAAAGTAAGCTAATTTAGTTCTTAAATCTTCTACAACTTACTCTAGCATACGAAATTTCAACTTCAAAAAGTATACAATAACATAGGTCATGCAAAACTGTCGATGGCACTTACGAAGTAAATCCTGTTGTGGCAGCCATTTTGCGATCCTAATATTATCCGTGCGTCCAGGCAGAATATCACCGTTCCATTTCCATAGAACATCGTGTGGCATCTGAGACAATGTTTTTACGAGAACTTCAATCCGATCAGCTGGTAGCAGAGTAGGATCCACGTTTGACCCAAAGCTTATATAAATTACTCCAGTTTTTGAAGAGTCTAAATACGACTGGAGCTCCTGGAAACGATTAAGAAAATATTTAGGTAGGTATGAAAATCAGCTAATCTCGGGTTCATCAGTATCAGTAATCAGTAAATAAAAAAAAAGAAAATCTCGGGTTCGATTCCCGGATCGGCCAAAGTATTACTGGGGTTTTAAAAAAAATCTCAGTAGTAGCACGGAGTCTGGAATTATGCCCGGTATATGGCAATAGGCTCACCCCCTATTACATGGGACTCATAACATAAATAGTGAAAAGTGGGTGTTACATTGTACAGTGGCATAATGTGCACCTCTGCCTACCCCTTCCGGGATAAAAGGAGTGATGTTATGTTATGTTATGTGAAAATCAGCTAAATAAATGAATACATGCACAACTTCATGTCTACCTACCACGGGGCTATACATATACTATGGAATGCAATTGCTACGATTTTTACATACCTCTTTCGCTTCATCAACAGTCATCAGTCTTTTCACGCATGCTCATCGGGACTTTTAATTTGAATAAATTAATAAAACCGAAGAATAAAATATTTAGAATAGATAAAATGCGACAAGGAAATATAAAAGAATAAGTACATGTTGTGATGATATCTGACAGAGAAAAATAAGATAAGAAAATTACGCAGATTCTAAAAGTAAGAATTGGATGGAAAAAACTGAGGTCTTTTAGGCCAAAAATCTTCCAATTGACTACTCTTAAAATCGTTTTACGTTCGTACTTAGTTACTTACCGCTGGTAAATCCTTATTTGGCTTCTGATGTAAGCCTCCCATATAAATCACAGATGGAGGTACTGGTCTTATACCTTCAAAGATTGGGTTAATATTGATAAACAACATGTCGACATTATTTTTCAACTCAGCAATTGTTGGCACTTGATCTTCAAAATTCTTTCTAAGCACTTTATTCTCATTTACTTCATTATTTTTGTATATTCTATTAATCTGATAATAGCTGTATAATTCATTTATTTTTTCTAGTAGAGATAGGTTATGAAGTCGCTGTCTAGTTATTGATGGATAGAGAAACGGATGTATAGAAGCACCCATATTCTCATATGTATCTATTACTCCACCAAAAGAACTGATTTGAATCAGTGGTGCTTTAAAGATATGAGATAACACCAATGTTGGTCGCACCATTGCTTCAACCAATATAAGATCAAATTGTTTACTTTTATCGTCTATAATATTTCTTACTCTTTCATCTTGAAACTGCGCATCGACTATAGCTGTTATAGCTTCATAAATCTTCTTAATAGCAAAAATCACATTACCTTTATTATCCTTTCTCGTATCAAGGAATATACTATTCCATAGTTCGTAAGAAATATCATGAACATCAATTTCTGTTAGATTAGCTGGTGCTTCATCTTTGGGAAAGGCAGGATCTGGAGTTATAACTGTCACTTCATGACCTCTTCTGGCTAGTTCTTGGGTTAAAGGTCGGAACACTACTTGGTGACTTATGGAAGCTACGGGAAACATTGCCAATATTCGGGCTGATTCACTTTGATTCACAAGAAAGGCACAACACGTAATAATGTATACAAAAGATAACATTTTTATTTATTTACGCCTTCTGATATTTTTCACATGTATACTGTAGACTAGTTTGCAACGAACTGAAATGTTTGTTATAAAAAATGTACTTATATATAAAAACAGACTTTGGACTTTGGATCAAAAAGTGGTCATTGATTTATTTGTTATGGTTATTCGGCAAAATATTTTATCTTATAAATAGTAAAATTTTATCAATAACTGATAACTGATACTTGTGTTTATTTATTGAGTGACTTGCGTTAAAATAACTAAATAATATAGTGAAAAGTGGGTGTTACATTGTACAGTGGCATTAAGTGGCGTAATGTGCACCTCTGCCTATCCCTTCGGGGATAAAAAGGCGTGATGTTATGTTATGTTATTTATTGCAATTTGACCTTATAACAGATTAGAGAATAAAGTTTTATCTATTATCTTCACCACTTCATGTAATTGTGATTAAATTATAAACTGACTTCACTACATTTTGGTGAATTAATTTTTATAATAGCTATCGTGCACATACTAAATTGACTAAAAATCGAGGGTTACTCACATGAAAATACTGAGAAAAGCTCTACTAGTTTCGAACCACAGTGGGCTAGTAGACTGTCTACTGAGTAGGAGGCGCGACATCGCCGCGACAGCGCACGCTGCTCATGAGGAAGTACCCTTCTTTATTTAGTGTCAATTTATTGTAGGAGCCATTCAACTCTTCAATTAACTCGTCGAGTACCGGTTTTATAGACACAATTAAAGAACAATAGGTCGCGGTCACCGGTGACCGCTTGGTGTTTGACAGTTTAAATCGACAAAAAGGATTGATAACTATTGGTGGACAGTTTACTTATTATATTATAATGTTTATGACCTATACCTACATATAATAAAATCGTAGAAAAGTCAAAATCGAACATTGATTTTTTTTTTTTTAAAGAATACTTGGGTCGTAAATCTATAATTTTTAGAATTTTTGTCTGTTTGTCTGTATGTATGTCCGGTATGATCTCAAAAAGTACTGCATGGATTTATTTCAAATTTTGCATGAATATTACTAATACTAACAAGTCGGGTCAACACATAGGCTAACTATCACACTATCGCCTACGGGACTGAATCAATTCTGACGACATTAATTACCGTAGAATATCCCTTGATAAAAACTAATTCAAAATTAAGTCTGCCAGAAGTCATTATTCAACGCCGACGAAGACGCGGGTAACAGCTAGTACAAAATAAAGGGGCAAAATGTGATCATACTTATAAAACCTGTATTACAAATTTTACAATAAAAATATTCACAAACAATTTATTTTCATTAACTATGTTTAACCTTTTTGACAGGTTTCGTTTGTTCTAAAATAAGTCTATATAAAGATCTGAGAATTACAAATAATACTGTAATTATCGCTAATAGCCCTAATAGTAAGGTGAACACTAATTCTAGTTCGAGGTACTCTGCCCACGACATGTTGGCTGCAGGTCCGCGCAAATGTCTCGCGCCGCCGTGACGCAGCACGTGCTCCGTCCACCACACGGCGCGCTCTAGAGGAGGTTGAGGCTGGTCACGCATAACATTGCGGAGCTTCTCTATGTTCTTGCGATAACTGAAAATAAACGAAAAAAATCTTATACTATTATATAAAGCGGAAGAGTTTGTTTTTTTGTTTGTTTGTTTGAACGCGCTAATCTCCGTAACTACAAGTCTGATTTGAATAATTCTTTTTGTGTTGGATAGAGCATTTATCGAGGATGGCTATAGGCTATAAAACATCGCGCTATGACCAATAGGAGCTGAGCAGAGCGTGTGAAACCGCGCGGAAGTAGCTAGTTGTTCATATGCCTTCATTTCAAACCTGGCTGAACATGGATTAATTAAATTAAATGCTTTTAATTTTCGATGTTAGTGTATAGACAGTTATGCTTCTATAGGCAAAAAAACATGTCACTTCTTTTCAAAATATGACTCTAAAAATAAGTATTGAATTCAACTTCTAAATACTATAGGTTAGGGCTGTCCAAACAAAGGCCTCGTTGGCTTGTTTACATATATGGCCGACAGATATTTTAATCTCAACATCTTTATCTTACGTGCAACAACAATAATAAAATTCAGTGTATAATTTGTATATAAGTTTTGTCTGTGAATAAAGAATATAATGTTAAATGTCATTATACAACTGAAAATATTTTTCCGGCCCTCCAGCTTTTATAAGAAATTTAATTAGCCTGTGAGGGTTTATAGTTTGGACAGCCCTGCTATAGGTCATCGCACAACTAATAAGCACAACTCTGGAACGGCTCCGGCATGGCTTAAGCATGACACCTGCGCGCGAGCGGCACACGACCGGTGCGCTTACAGCTTTTTTATATTATCGATATGAAATATGTAATATTCATATTTAAATGACATGTTAATTGCTGGCTTGGAACTGTGCCGGAGCCGGGCTTGTAAGGTGTGCGAAGACTTTTAAACAACAACCATGTGTAGAACTTTCAATATAAACATTGTCTTTCACTTTAACTGTTTTTAATAACGTCGTCGTAGAACAAATTTCACAAATATTGATCAATCAAAATATTCTATAGACCATGAAAAACTCTTACCTTTCATCTCCAATAACAGTCTTGATGGCATTCGTAAACTGTTCCACCGTAAGGGTCTCCAAATTCATCTTCTTTCCAATCTTGAGAAATTCGTATCGCTCTGCGTTGTATGACTGGTCTCCAAACACAGGGAAGGCTATTAAAGGCACTCCTGCTGATATGGCCTCATCAGTTGACTGTAAACCAGCCTGATTTATAAACAGCTTCACTTTGGGGTGTTCTGTAAAAATAATAAAGAGTTTTTACAATAGAATCAGGAGTTGCGAAAATCCATGCTTCACTAACAACCGGAAGATTTTGTGAATTAAAAAATGTTTAAAAAAAATCAATACAGTACTCAAGACAAGAATATGATGGCATCATCATCAAATTGAATATGATATCATCATTTCGGCTGCCTCGCAACGTGTAGCGGGTTTGAATCCCGCATGGAGCAACTCTTTGTGCAATCCACAAATTGTTGTTTCGAGTTTGGGTGTGATGTGTATGTGGAATTGTATGTTTGTAAAACGCACCCACGACACAGTGAAAAATCTTAATAAGGAACAACGTTTTGAAAAAATAAAATAAAACAAATGAAATCCAATGAGTTACAAGAAGTCCCCTGCCAAACATAGGCTACCCCCAATGACTTCGAGCGATTGGTTGGTTGGAAGCGATTTGCAAGCAGGAGCTCTCTGCGGTCTTAAATAAAAATCATCTATCTGCCTAGTGGGTGGACAACGTCGAAGGTAGAAAAGCAACTTACTTAAAAGATCCGATTGTGGTAGCCATTTTTCTATCCGTATATTATCCGTGCGTCCAGGCAGAACATCTGCGTTCCATTTCCATAGAATATCGTAAGGTAACTGAGATAGTGTTTTCACGAGAACTGTAATCCTGTCAGCTGGGAATTGAGTAGGATCCACGTTTGTTCCAAAGCTTACGTAAATCACACCATTTTTAGAAGAATCTAGGTAAGATTTAAGTTTCTGAAAGTAAAGACAAGCAAAGTTTTAGTTAGGCGCAATAACAGCCGTTGAACGTGAAATTTTAATGTTTGGTTCTTCAAATAGAATTAAAGATCTTTAAGTACTTAATAATTATAAACCGTTTGGTGTTGTGAGAACATTGTTCTTAGATTTGAGACCAGATGCGACTTAAAGTTGAATACCTTATGAACTTACCGCAGGCAATTCCTTATTAGGCTTTTGATGTAGTCCACCCATATACACTACAGATGGAGGCACCGGTCGTATCCCTTCAAATATCGGATTAATATTCAGAAACAGCATATCCACATTGTTATTCAACTCCGAGACTGGAGGAACATCTTCTCCAAAATTTTTCCTGAGTATTTTATTTTCGATTTCTTCAAGATTTCTATAAACTCTCCTTATTTGATAGTCATCGTATACTTCTGTTATCTTCTCTAGAATAGTGAGATTATGAAGCCTTTGTCTAGTAATGGCTGGATAAAGAATAGGATCTATTGGAGCTCCAATATTCTCATAATTGTCTAAAGCTCCACCAAACGAACTGATTTGTATCACAGGTATTTTATAAATATGCGAAAATACTAAGGCAGGTCTCACAATAGCTTCAGATAGCAGGAGATCAAATTTTTTGTTCTTATCACGAATTATTTTTTGTACTTCTTTGTCTTGAAATTGGGCATCTGCAATCGCCGCTATGGCATCGTAAATTAATTTTAAAGTTAGAACTACATCGTCCATTTTTCCTGTAGCTGGTTCTATGAACACACTTTTCCAAAGATTGTAAGAAATATCATGAACGTCAATTTCTGTTAAGTTTGCAGGCGTCCCTCCTTTAGGGAAGGCAGGATCTGTTGTTATAACTGTAACTTCATGTCCTCTTCGGGCTAGCTCTTCGGTTAAAGGACGAAACACTACTTGATGACTAATAGACGGTACGGGAAATACTGCTAATATTCGAGCAGACTCACTATAATCTAAAACTAACGAGCAAAATGAGATTAAGTATACGAAGAACAACATTTTGTTTGTTTTTCCTAACACGTGTTCACTCTTGATACGCATGGATGAAACTGATCTATTTAGTACAAAACATTCTATATAAGGGAGCATTATTGTCAATTATTACGAAATAATTGAAGCCTACATTTGGTTGTTAACAATAGTAAGCGTATTTGTATCTTGTTGATAAGATTGTCACCTAAAATCTGATAACGTATCGTCAATGTACGTCAAATCTTATTTCGGAATGACTTGTGTTAATTTTTGTCGTAGGATAGTAGTGAGGCCTACCACCACGTGGATTTACCGAACAAAACCTTATTTTTTCATTGAATAGGAGGCAAACGAGCAGAAGGTTCACCTGATCGTAAGCGATCAGCGCCGCCCATGGACACCTGCAACACCAGAGGAGCCCGGGTGCGTTGCCGGCCTTTTAAAAAGGGATACGCTCTTTTCTTGTAGTTTATATTTCGCGACCAAGTATAAGTTTTGATTTCAAACTTATAGTTTTTTTATGGGATAACCCGGTAAACGAGCAGATGGATCACCTGACGGTAAGCAATCGACGTCGCCCATGAACACACGCAACATCAAAGGCGTTACAAGTGCGTTACCGGCCTACTGGATTAGGAAATTGAAGTTTGTTGGGGATTCAAGGATTGGGGAGGGGGGGGGGGGGTAATTAGGCCTCCGGTAACCTCACTCACACGACGAAACATAACACAATGTTGTTTCACGTCGGTCTTCTGTGAGGTCATGTTATGACTCCGGTCGAGCCGGCCCATTCATGTTGAAGCATGGCTCTCCCACACTTAAATGATGAAGTAGTGGTAAATGAATGATGATTTTATTAAACTGTACACGTGACCAGAGGGAGAGAAGGCTGGCTATTTCTTCGGACAGAAATAAACATTACCATTCAACGTATGTTGCCCATCTTCTGGGAACGAACACCGGTGATAGTGATGCTGATGAAGACTGACGCCTAAATTAGGGTATAAATTTTGTTATTGATTTTTCTCATATTCTTTTTATTCAATAGTTTAGTTGTAGTTAATTTTAAGTTGTACATATTTATATACCTCTAGTTACCTATATACATATATTTTAGTTACCTATATACATATTATGTATGTTTAATAATTAAAAACGTATTAAAACAAGTTAAATAATTTACAAAATTTTATTGCTTTCAATAATTTACTTTAAAAAATAATTAACTATATTATTTACAAACATTATAAAGCACTATAATTTATTATAAATTAATTTACATCAGCTACGTTTGGACTTTTTAATAGTATTATTTGTGGAAACCATTTTGTACAAAAATCTTAGAATTACATATAATACTGCAATTGCTGTTATAACCCCTAATAGTAAGGTGAACACTAATTCTAGTTCGAGGTACTCTGCCCATGACATGTTGGCTGCAGGTCCGCGCAGATGTCTCGCGCCGCCATGACGCAGCACGTGCTCCGTCCACCACACGGCGCGCTCTAGAGGAGTCTCAATTTCATCACGCATCACACTGCGTAGTTTCACAATGTTCTTTCGGTAGCTGGAAACGTATGAAAGAGGTTATTAGACTTAGTGTTTTGTATAGTGTTGGTGTAGGAAGATGGGCTCATTATTATGGATGGATATTACGTGAACTGATTTTAATAACATATTTTTGTGTACGTCGGTTTTCTGTGAGGCCGTGGTATAACTCCGGTGGAGCCAGCCCATTACAGTATCATCTTCAAGGACTGCCTTGTTGCACGAGTACCCGCTGGCGTCGTTCAAAGCTATGTACCTATCTTAAATATATTATTATTTAATCATATAAGATAGGTACAGATAACTATTTGTTTTAAAGTAATATTTTTTTTAACTTTAAACAAAATTAAAATCTTATTATGCCAGGCTGCAGGCCTTTGCCCTGCAGTGGGACGATAATAAGATTTTATAATAAGTCATTGTAATAGGATCATGGCTGAAAATAAATAAATAAATAAATAAAATAAACGTTAAACAAACCAAATTCTTACCTTTCATCATTAATTACAGTTTTGATAGCATTAGTAAATTCTTCAACAGTCAGCCTTTCCATGAACAGTTTCTTACCAATCTTGAAGTATTCGTATTTCTCTGAATTGTACCATTGGTCTCCAAACATGGGGATAGCAATCAGAGGAACTCCAGCTGATATGGCCTCATCTGTTGACTGTAAACCAGCTTGCGTGATGAACAGCTTGAGCTTCGGATGGTCTATAAATAAAGATATAGAAATCATTAGTATCAATACTCACCCCCTATTACAAGGGACTCAAAACATAAATAGTGATAAGTAGGTGTTAGATTGGACAGTGGCATCAAGAGCCGTAATGTGCACCTCTGTCTACCTCTTCGGGAATAAAAGGCGTAATTTTATATTATGCAAAGTATTAGTTATTCATTAAACATAATATGATGATGGAAACCCAACAAGATTTATTTATTTATTTATTTATATTAATTACAACGGTTACACCAATGACAGCAATTAATTAATTTGTTATAAGACCATTATACATATTAATATTACAAATACACATTCAGATCCATGTCAACATTAAAAGAAATATTATAAAATAAAATAAAATTCAACTTCATGTCAGAACTTAAACCATATGAAACGTCAAGATTAACAGAAAATATCATTATGTCAAACTTGTCAGACTCAAATTACCCACAAAACATTTGGGAAAAAAAAAACAGTAATAATAGTTATATTAAGAATAATAGTTATATTAGATGTCACCTTTATGGAAAGAGATATTCATGATAATTGAACAATTATTTTATTTATGGGTTTAGCAGGGAAATGAGCAAATGGATCACCTGATGGTAAGCAATCGGCGTCTCCCATGGACACCTGTAACACCAAAGGCTTTACAAGTGTGTTACCGGCCTTTTGGATATTAGAATTTTGAGGCTTGTTGGGGATTCAGGTATTGAGGAGTTCGGGAGAGGGGTGTTGGGGTAATTGGGCCTCCAGATGATTAATAAATTGATGAATGAGAATAAATGTACAGGCAGTTAATTAGAACGGTTCAAGATCATCATATAACTGGGTGTTACTTACGAAGTAAATCCTGCTGTGGCAGCCATTTTGCGATCCTAATATTATCCGTGCGTCCAGGCAGAACATCACCGTTCCATTTCCATAGAATATCGTAAGGTAACTGAGATAGTGTCTTCACGAGCACTTCAATCCTGTCAGCTGGTAGCTGAGTAGGATCTACATTTGTGCCAAAACTTATGTATATTACTCCATTTTTAGAAGAATCCATATATGATTTGAGTTCCTGTAAATGAGACATATTCATTGAAGTATTTTAAAAGGCGTCATGCACATTCTAATGTATAAGGTGGGCTTAATGGCTTAATTGGGATGATGACAGGGTATGAAAATTAAAAATCTAATTAGTCCGTAAATAGGTAATAAAAAAATATTAGACACGTATTTTATTATTTTGTCGTATAATAAAACAATACTTAGATAAAACGAATCAAAGTTTAGGAGTGGGGCTAAAACGTCATTTCTACGTGTAAAATGTACATAGAAGTGACGTCACGCGACATTTCAAATCAATATATCTTCGAAAGTATTAGTTTCTGTAAGAAAATAAAAGATACGTGCCTAATGATTTAAAATAATCTACGAGACGGACATTAAACTGTCAAACACCAAGCGGTCACCGGTGACCGCGACCTATTGTTCTTTAATTGTGTCTATAAAACCGGTACTCGACGAGTTAAAATAAAAATTAACACATATTATACTTTATTTTTTTTATTTGATGTTAGAAAGATATATGAATGTATTCCCAATCCAAAAAAATTATAAAAGTAAAGTACGTAATAGATCTAACCTAATAAATTTTTGGACATAATATATTGATTTGATTTGATTTGATTGAGTAAAAATCTGTATACCGGAGGTAAAGTATCCTAAGTCCTTTATTTATCGAAATTTACTTTTTAATTTCACTGTACAAGCATTTAAAAATCTACTTAGTGGTAAACTATATTAAGTCCAATTTGAAAAAACTAGAAACTTTTGCTTTGAGTAATACATATTATGTATTCATTGTCATTACCACAGAACATATAAGTCATTACCTTAAAATTATTCATCGTAAAAGGTATAAAAATATATATTATTTTACGAATATGTATTCATTCAAATGTTTAAAATCACATCAATAGTATTTCTTACGCATATCAGGTAGATAAAGATTATTTTTTACCTTCTCAACGTTGATAATAGCTACAGTGACCTTATTGATCATATATCACGGTTATCTATTAAATATACCTTCAAACCTATTACCAATGAAAATATTAATCAAAATTATGAGTTTTTATTCCAATAACAATATAAGAAACACATAATTATAATCTGATAGTACACGATTCATTTTCTTAGTATTCCTTTTACTACTTTATAATGAAATGTTTCCTTGTTCAAGACCTATCAAACTCCTTACATATTATTTCAATAAATAAAATAATAGATATAAAATTGTCACTTACCTCAGGCAATGGTTTATTTGGCTTTTGATGTAAACCTCCCATGTACACTACAGATGGAGGCACTGGACGAATCCCTTCAAATATTGGATGCACATTCAGGAACAACATATCCACATTATTATTCAATTCAGTCACTGGTGGAACATCTCTAAAATGCGTCCTAAGCATTTCATTTTCTTTCACCATAGTTTTGCCATACATTTTGTTGATCATAAAATCATAATACAGTTCCTTGATTTTCTCAATCAGAGTCAAATTATGCAGACGTTGTCTTGTCACTGCCGGGTACAAAAATGGATGTGTTGAGGCACCAACGTTAGCATAATTATCCAAAGCCGCTCCCAACGAACTTATTTGAATCACTGGTGCTTTATAAATATGAGAATACACTAAAGCAGGTCTCACACAGGCTTCTAATAACAACAGATCAAAATGTTTGCTTTTATCACGAATCAAATTTTGCACTTTATCATCTTTTAACTGAGCGTCTACTATTGCAACTAAGGCATCCATTATAGCACTCATCACCATGACCACATCGTCCTTATTCCCTTTAGTTGAAGCCATGAATATTTTGTTCCATAAGTCATAGGAAATGTCATGGACGTCGATTTCTGTCAAATTTGCTGGAGCTGTTCCTTTAGGGAAGGCAGGATCTGTTGTGATGACGGTGACCTCATGACCTCGTTTTGCTAGTTCATGTGTAAGAGGGCGAAACACCACTTGATGGCTGATTGAAGGAATCGGAAATACTGCTAAGATTTTTGCCGCTTCATCGTGACTTAGTAACGTGCTGAGACAGAGAATTATATAGATAAAATTCCTCATTGTCTGACGGGTGATTCGATAACGAACCGTGGCCTACGACTGTCGACGCTACACTGAAGGAAAGTCATAACTTTTCAAGTTCAATAACACTATATATAGTAGGAATTTAGATATAAAGTGGGCTAAGAGTGTGCCATAAATTCTTGCATAATATTATTGGCGATGATACACGGTCTATACAATAGAATACGTATTATGTCATTTTTTTCTCAGAAATGTATTCAGCTGGACTATAATAGACGCTAATCAATTGCGTTTGTAGAAACCATAATACATGTCCAATGGTCGACTCGTAAGCGACCACTATTAATTTATATTGAAGTACAGTGCGGCTAGCCAAGCCATGTTCATGTGCGATCAATGCCAAGGTCAGACGACCTTGGATGTCGTCGTTTGGGCGTTCGATGTCCTCATTGAGCAAAGGATGAATGTTATGTTACGTTGTATTTCGGGTACATCTGCTATTTTTAATGGAATTTGTTCGCCTTTTGTGATAAAATTGAACTAAAAAATTATGAGTCCTTTCAAAATAAACCTATATAATTTCTTTTAAACTGTCAAACACCAAGCGGTCACCGGTGACCGCGACCTGTTGTTCTTTAATTGTGTCTATAAAACCGGTACTCGACGAGTTAATAACTACATTTAAAAAAACTTCAACTATCTCTTTTTTGAAGTCAGTTATATTAATACCTATACTAAAATCTTTTCGTAACATAACATCACGCCTTTTATCCCCGAAGGGGTAGGCAGAGGTGCACATTACGGCACTTAATGCCACTGCACAATGTAACACCCACTGTTTATGTTATGAGTCCCTGAGTCCCATGTAATAGGGGGTGAGCCTATTACTATATACCGGGAACATTTTCAGACTTCGTGCTACTAACCAGTAATACTTTGCCCGACCCGGGCATAGAACCCGAGACCCCTTGCCTTGCAGTCGCACTTGCGACCACTCGGCCAATGAGGCAGTCTTTTCCTGGTGTTACACAAATATTTTTTTGAAAACCAGATCATAATCGGTTCTACCAATCATACATACTAAGAGATCAAACTGAGAAACTACATATTATTATATCCATTAACTATATGATCTACTCTTCATTCACTGGTTTCTTAAGTAATACAATAACTAGGTTTCTGCCTACTCTAAATCCTACTACATAGTCGTAATACTACACTACGCTAATCTAATATTTAGAAGTCAACAATTAAGAGATAATGAAGTTTTTATCAACGGTTATCAGCTGTTTCAGAGATACAAAGTTCATTCAATAGAAACGTGCTCAATGACGTCATGTGTAAATAAATACCGTAGAACACGATTATGTACTTTTAAAAATAGGCACGAGTATAAGTCCGCTTAAAATCTATATCAATACATATTAATAAAATCGTAGAAAAATCAAAATGTACATTGAATATTTTTTTTAAAGAATACTTGGGGCGTGATCTGCAGTCGATACCGAAGCCAAGAATATGTTTTTTGGAATTTTTGTCTGTTTGTCTGTATGTATGTCCGGGATGATCTCTAAAAGCCCTGCATGGATATACTTCTAATTTTGCATGACTATTCCTAAGAAGTCGGGTCAACATTTAGGCTACATATTATCACGCTATCATCTACGGAGGAGCAGCTGTGAATCGTTATTTATCTTACCTACGCATTCTGTGACGGCGTGTTATATGTATAATGAAGCATATTTAAATGTTATTTTTGAGTAAACCATACTATTATTTACCATTACTCTAAAAAACTACGATTATAATACCATTTAAAAAAATACGAATTTAAGTTAATCTTATCTATCTATATATACATATAAAAGACATTATTCTATGTCAAAGTCTATATGTTTCTATGCCAAAGTCATTATTCTATGCAGACGAAGTCGCGGGCAACAGCTAGTAGTAACTAAATTATTTTAAAATTATAGGAAACACTAGGACGTTTGTAAGACTGTCACCATTTGGAATCATGGTCTGTCAAAGAAAAAGTTTAGTTATTAACACAGGTAGGTATATTTTTAGATTGGTTCAAACCTTCAGCATAATAGCAGAATAACGTAATCTATGTACGTATACAGGGCGACTTTGTAACTCGACGTATTCCTCTAGAGAGGTGATAATACAACTAATTTCCTACAAAAGTAGCCAATTTCAGACTAAGGACCTCAGGTCCATAGTCTGAAATTAGCTAGATTTTGAGATATTCAACATTTTTGGTTTTGATCATAAAATCGCAATCTAACTACAAAAATATCAATGACTGTGAGTGATTGACTGATTGATAGACAACGCACAGTCGAAATTATTGGTCGCAGAGAACTGAAATTTCGCATGTGTTCTTCTTGAGGAACATTAAACCTTTGACTGCCATTAGAAAACTGATGAAGGGAAATCCTCCGCTAACGTCAGTCACCGGTGACCCCCATGGTGTTTAATGTGCTAATAGGAGGATTTCTCTAAGTTCCCATGGCGATGTTAAAAACGGGAATCACCTATTTGTGCATACGAAATCACTGGTAGAAAGCTAGTAAAATATAAGTACTGTTTATGTATTACATAGATTCTGTAATTACTTTAGATATGTACCTATGTTTGTGCAAAACACGTGTCTTGCGCAGTATGTGAAGTGTTTACAATAATCACGAACTAATGCATTTCCTTGTTTTAATCAATCAATGGTACACACAGCTACACATAAAGCTTTACATAACCAGTATAAACTGAACGTTAAATGTGCGGAAAAATGATGCGACGCGACACCAGGATAAACTGGTTTTGTATAGATTGATGTGTGGCCGTGTGTACGTAGGTACGTAGATAATGTTGTGTAGTTAGAACTTATAAGAAATATGTGAAATTACTATCTAGTAATTTACCTATCTATCTAGGTATCAAGTGTCGAATTGATAAGAGACACGTTTAAAAAATATAAAAACTGCTTTTAAAAATTTACTTCAAAAAACCATAAAAAAACCGACTTTAAAAAACCAAAAACAATAAACAAAGAAAAAGTCAAAAAGTGAAAAATAACTATTATTAATATTAGTACTGATAGGTTACACACCCACTGATAGGTTAGAAGTCTACTCTAAATTGGCATTCCTTAGTCTCTGCCTATCATGGGAGACAGGCGTGAAGATATGTATGTATGTAAGTAGTTACAAATGACTACCAAACGACATTGTGTTGAATTCTTGGGTAAAGCCAAGCATTACTAGGAAATATTCGTCATGTACTATGTCGGCGAAGATTTGATGTAGATTGAATATTAAGTAGGTACATTTAATACGTACAAAACTGGTAATCCCTTTGAAGCTTTATATACAGCGTGATATGCTGTATACTTATGCTTCGTATTATCTTAAGAATATTAAATTAAACTGGTTTCATCACGGCACCTTAATAATATTATTCAGTACTCCCACTTCATACAAACGGACGAAATGGGAGCTATGCGCCTGGATGTCGGGGTGCGCTCGGGGTGTTTTTTTTAAGGGGAGGAAATCATCGAATGACTTTTCCCGCCTGGGTGAGGCGGTAGGGGGTGTCAGACTCTTTTAGTCAGTAGTCAGGAGTAGTCCTGCACTTCGAGCCGGAGCCCCTTAACCCATTAAGTTCTCCGCATCAGTGCTATTGCGCCCCATCCGCGGTGGTCTGATTGCCCTTTGAAACGCACGCGGAACGCGACGCGCTGTACGCTCGGGTCTGGTTCTGGTCGGGCGGCGAGCTACCCACGCTCGCCGGCCGCAGGCCCGCGCTTACAGTGGCCGGAGATCATCTCGGGGTCCCCGACACCCGGAGTGTCCTTCGCGACGGTTGGGTTGTGAGGAGGCAGCGCGTCACGACTGTACCACAGTGACGAACAGACTTTGTGTGGTTTTTTAAAAAAAACTGTACCTCGTGGCTGTAGGTATTTTTAACTCTGGCGTTGCACTGTGGGGGCTCCGGAGTTGGTCTACTAAGAGGACCCGGTGCCTCCTTCAAGTGCGAATGGTGGCCACCGGGGAGGTTTTAGTGAGGTTAAATCCCACATCCCCTAGCTTTGGAAGGTTTCCCCCCGTCAACAAAAAAAAAAACAAAAAGGTATTTAACTGTGTCATGCGGCTGACTTACACTACTGTATGATAATATTACCGTGTTAAAGGACATTTAAGTGGTTAAGTACGATAACCTTCATTTATTCAAATCTGACTGAAAACAAAGTTTTGACTGTTCCATGATTTGTATACCTTATCAAAATGTTGAATTAAATGTCTGCAAAGGTGATGTCAGACAATGGAATGGTGACTTTATCATTGTATGTTTAAAGTCGAAAGTTAATTGAAAATGTAGATAGTATGAAGTTGGTTGACCTATTCACGTCTGTACCTATTTAGTGTATGATAACGGCAGACATTTTTTGTCAATGAAGTAATTTTAATAATATATTATGAAATTTTATTGTTATTATTATTGTATTAATTCATTATTTATGTAGTAAATAGCGATGAACTGTATAATTATGTTATCACCATAAGTAGGTATGTATGATATAACATAACATAACATCACGCCTTTTATCCCCGAAGGGGTAGGTAGAGGTGCACACAGAAGTAACACCCACTTATCAAGTTATGTTATGAGTCCCATGTAATAGAACAAGGCAACATTAATTTTGGAAAATTTATAAAAAAACTTACGTCCTAAAAGTCATATTCTACGCAGACGAAGTAGCGGGCAACACCTAGTTTATAATATAAATTAAAAAATGTGACTTATTGATTCTTAATGATTTAAAATCAGACAATACAATTTCTCCTTATAAAGTCCTACAAAATCAAACTGCCATTCTAGAATGATCATTATATCCATCTACATTTAGAGTTGAGAATCCTTTAAACTGTCAAACACCAAGCGGTCACCGGTGACCGCGACCTATTGTTCTTTAACTCGCGAGTACCGGTTTTATAGACACAATTAAAGAACAATAGGTCGCGGTCACCGGTGACCGCTTGGTGTTTGACGGTTTAATTGTGTCTATAAAACCGGTACTCGACGAGTTAAACAAGAACCAACGTCAAAAGATTTTGTACTCCCATTACTTATGACAAGAGTCGACGATAACTGAATCTCCCCCGTTTTGGTGTGAAATATGGCGTCCACGATAAATTTCCACGTGAATGGGAACCGAGAATTTGATATGACGGTTCGTGGGTAACTCATTTGGGATTTAAAAGATTATACCAGTATTTTTGGGTACTATACCTCTACAAAGGGAAGGTCGTTAAACTACCGTAAATTGAATTTCTTTATTGGATTTTGTGCGTTACGGTTTTGTGTTAAGGTTTAAAAGTGATGAGTTTTATGTGCTGGGCTCTGAATATTAAATATTGTCTACCTTTCAGTAGTTGCACGGTTAGTGCAGTGGCTGGGCAACCGGCTGCTACAAAGTGTAGCGAGTTCAATAGGGTAGATGCCTAATTTTTATTTTAATGTACTCCTAACACAAGCAATCCATTGCTTAAAAGGTGATCTCCAATAATTTTTTTGTAATGCCTTTTGTAATTGAAATAAACTTTTTTTATTTTTTATTTTTATTAATGTCCGTCTGGTTGATAATTTTAAATCATTAGACACGTATTTTTTATTTTCTTACGTAAACGAATACTTTCGACGATATATTGATTTGAAATGTCGCGTGACGTCACTTCTATGTACGTTTTATACGTAGAAATGACGTTTTAGCCCCCACTCCTAAACTTTTGATTCATTATATCTAAGTATCATTTTATTATGAAACAAAATAAAAAATACGTGTCTAATATTTTCTCATTACCTAACTTACGGACTAATTACATTTTTAATTATCATACCCTGTCATCATCCCAATTCCCGCGTAGCAACTTTGTGTGATCCACAAATTGTTGTTTCTGGTCTGAGTGTCATGTGTATGTGAACTTGTATGTTTGTAAACGCACCCACGACACAGGAGACAATAATAGTGTTGAGCAAAGTTGTTAAAAGAATGTGTGTGTATGTGTGGTATTTATAATTATCTCAGTCAACAAAAACGAGTAGAAAAATCAAACATTATTAAAAAAAAAACCTAAGAGATCACACCAGCACATAGTGATATAATATTGCGCCACCTTATGTAATGTTTAAGACAAAAATATAACAATCATTATATCTCTTATATTTTGCTGTGTAACGTCTATAATCCAATGTCATAATATTGTGCAATACTCTTAGTGATAAGAACTGTTCTGATTTGTTGTAGGAAGTAAAGACGACAGCAATTCAGAGTACCTAAACTAAAAATAGTAAATTTCAACAATCGATTTACGACTTTGACACAAAACTATAGAGTTGAATTTGTATTGTAATAGAATGGAAAATTGAACATGAAATATTGATATCTTTATCTTTGTATATCTATAACTATCAGTCATCAGGATTATAAAAATGCTTAATAATTACTTGCTATCGCTTTAAAACTTGCTGAACTAGTATAACAATCAAGTGTGGGAGAGCCATGCTTCGGCACGAAAGGGCCGGCTCGACCGGAGTGATACCACGGGCTCACAGAAAACCGACGTGAAACAGCGCTTGCATTGTGTTTCGTCGTGTCAGTTATCAGACACCTAATATTTTTTTTTTAGTAAAATGTACAGAGTGTGGTATTAGGTATATAGCAATTGGGATGATGACCGGGTATGAAAATTAAAAATCTAATTAGTCCGTAATGAAAAAATATTAGACACGTATTTTTTTATTTTGTCATATAAGTAATAAAACAATACTTAGATAAAACGAATCAAAGTTTAGGAGTGGGGGCTAAAAGTCATTTCTACACATAAAATGTTCATAGAAGTGACGTCACGCGACATTTCAAATCAATATATCGTCGAAAGTATTCGTTTCTGTAAATAAATAATTAATACGTGTCTAATGATTTAAAGTAATCTACCAGACGGACATAAAAAGAAAAATTAATCATCTTCCCTATTGTAATAGTCGATTGCAGCACTAATTGAGCAATGGCAGAAGCTTAAACACATTCTACCAATTAAAACCTCATCTAATTTTTACTTAGCATAATGCTTAGAGTCTAATGCGTGCTAGTTGTCGTGGTGGCCCGGAGGTTTAAGACGCCCACTTCTCATGCATGAGGGTGCGGGTTCGAAACCTACCAACGGCAAGTACCAATGTGACTTTTTCCGAGTTATACGTACTTTCTAAGATTATTTAGACACCACTGACAAACGGTGAAGGAAAAACATCGTGAGGAAACCTGAACTTATAATTTCTAATTATAAGTTTGAAATCGCCAACCCGCATTGAGCAAGCGTGGTGATTAATGCTCTAACCTTCCCCTTGTGAGAAGAGGCTTTGCTCAGCAGTGGGCATTTATAGGCTGTTGATGATGATGATAATGCTTAGACGATAAAAAACATGTAAAGTGGTACATTATCTATGTATGCCAGCTGGTCACATGTAGGTATATGAAAATTAGAGTGCCTCTTTGAATTCTAATAGCAATATTACACATTTGGTTATCAATTTTTATGATGGAACTGTATTTATAGCTATTTGTATTTGGTAAGGCACACATCAGCCATCACCAACTGCAGTATTTTGGCTAGTTTTCTAGGTTTAAAATAAATTGTTTTAACTTTTCAATGCAATAAATAGTTAAAAAATAATCATACTCTCATCCATTGATTTGACAATTTACCTACTTTTGGATTTTTTCTCACTAATTTTAAGGAAATAAGTATGCTATTTGACGCAGAAATATGATGTCATAAGTTGCGATCCAATACAAAATTCTTACAAATGTATCGTTTTTGACATTTCAAAAAACGTATCGAATTTGATTACCTGCCAACTACCGGATTATAATAGACCCACTATTCTAACTTTATACATATTTTTAATCAATGTCACATGAATTTTAAATTCAACTATTTTTGATTATCTTTTTTTATGGAATAGGAGGCAAACGAGCACCGAGCTGTCGGATCACCTGATGGTAAGGCGATCAGCGCCGCCCATGGTTTACTTATTATTATTTATTTATCGATAATTTTCTAGTCGATTATTTTCTAATCGATAATTTTCTAGTAGTTATTTCAAATATTATCATTGCATTCGGTAAATACATCATCAGCATAGTTTTAAGCCTTCTGACGTGCATGTGTGTGCTCCTCCTAAGAATGACGGCCCCGGGAAAGCTTGATAGCTTGATAGAGAATCTCTTTAAGCTGATGCTTAAAGAGATTCTCTATGATCTTTCCAGATGAATTCAGCTGATTTTCTTTACTTTTTTTGGCCATCCTATGCTGCATTTGTTGGTATGTGGCCTTCATTTATTATTGAAAAATGCGTCGATAGATCGCCTGCTAGTAATCGCCTTTTGGGAACAGAAAAAGCACAGAAAATAGATATCAAGGAGAAAAATAAATATAACATAACACAACATCTCGCTTTTTATCCCCAAAGGGATAGGCAGAGTTGCACATTAATGCGACTGTACAATGAAACACCCACTTTTTAATATTTATGTTATGAGTCCTATGTAATAGAGAGTGAGCATATTGCCATATACCGGTCACAATTCCAAACTCCGTGCTACTGCTGAGGATTTCATAAAAAACTTAGTAATACTTTACCAGTCTGGGAATCGAACCCGAGACCCACAGTCGCTTGCCACTCGGCCTACGAGGCAAAAATAAATGTATACGCATCTAAATGTATCAGTCTAGCTTTATGTACAGTTTATTTAAATCAAACAATTAACAATATCGGATTGGTTACAGTAGTACCTATTGATTGGAAACTAAATATTTACAACAAATTACTAACGTGAAAATAACATACTAAATATGATTAACTACATAAATTATTAAGTTTTCAGCTTACTCACGTAATAATTCGACGAGGAACTCGACTAATTTCAAGCCATGCTAGAGGCTCATATTCATGAGCAGCATTTTGCGACCCGCGATGCGCCGACTGTCGCGCTCACAGAACATTATAGCCTTCTTTTTAAGTTCTGTGGTCGCGCTGCTACTGATTATCATATGAGTAAGCCGAAAACATAATAATTTATTTAGTATGTCTCACGAAAGTTACAATAAAAATCATTAACTACGTTTCGCTTTTTTAGGTTTACTGGTCACAGTACTACCAAAAACAATTTTGTACAAAGACCTAAGTATTAAAAATAATACTGAAATTATTGCTAATACTCCTAATAGTAAGGTGAACACTAATTCTAGTTCGAGGTACTCTGCCCACGACATGTTAGCTGCAGGTCCACGCAGATATCTCGCGCCGCCGTGACGCAGCACGTGCTCCGTCCACCATACAGCGCGCTCTAGAGGCGACATTGGTTCATCTTGTATCAGGGTGCGCAATTTTACAATGTTCTCTCGGTAACTGAAAAATGTAATAAAAATGTGATTAGACCCACGCTACGGTACATACAATAGGCAAATTGTGATCTGGACAGAATTATTATTCAAGGTAGATATTATATTTGTAAGCTGATCTTAAGTACGTGTCATCGACATCTTTTGTTATAAGTTTTGCTTCTAACCGATTTTATCACCCTTTTTTTATAATTGATGGGTCGCTGACGGCGGTCTGCGTTGGAGCACATCATCCCATAAGCAACTTATTCACTCAGGCCTTGAAGACATCCCTTCAGGAAATACAGACTCTGGCAAATAATCCCATTACTTTGTTACGTAGGAGAGCTTTTCGACACTAATAGGCCAGCTAAACCGAAGCGATACCACGACCTTATAGTAGGAAACAAGCGTGAAATAATGCATGTATTATGGATGGGTAAGTAAATGTACTGGAGAAACCAATTCCTCGTCCCCACTACCCCAAATCCCTTAAATCCGCAACGCATTTATTACTCCTCCGGAGTTGCAAGTAAACATTGGTTGGCGTTGATTCCTTACCACCATGTTTATAATCCGTCATTTGCCGTCCTATACCATAAAAAGAATGCCTCTTTTGCATACGATTCTCACCTTTCATCGTTAATAACAGTGTTGATAGCATTAGTAAATTCTCCCACAGTCAGACTGTCCATGGACAGTCTTTTGCCGATCTTGAAGTTTTCATATCTCTCAGCATTGAAAAATTGGTCTCCAAACATAGGTATGGCAACTAGAGGCACTCCAGCTGTTATGGCCTCATCTGTAGACTGCAGACCAGCTTGAGTGATGAACAACTTTAGTTTTGGATGAACTGTAAAGTAAAGACAAAAATTATAAGCATCCCAACTTTACTGAGGATATTATGGGATATGGGTTGGTAGAAAAGGATGATAAATGTAATATGTGAGAAGGTCTTTGATTCGTCGATATCATCATCATTAATGGATTTTACGTAAAGAATGGAAGAAATGATATGAAAGTCATTTTTATGTACTAAAAATGGATTGGGGTTTTCCAAAATAGTAAATGTATGTCGAGAAGATGATAAGTAGAAGATGGATTTAATAGAGTTGATGAAGGAATACGTTTAAACCACCGGTGACCGCAACCTATTGTTCTTTAATTGTGTCTATAATGTCGGTACTCAAAGGGTTAAGGATAAGTAAGAAATGACTAATAAATTATGGAGAGCTTACTGAGAATGTCTGGTTGTGGCAGCCATTTTGCGATCCTAATATTATCCGTGCGTCCAGGCAGAACATCACCATTCCATTTCCATAGAATATCGTAAGGTAACTGAGACAGTGTCTTCACGAGAACTTCAATCCTGTCAGCTGGTAGTTTAGTTGGATCCACGTTTGTGCCAAAGCTTACGTAGATCACTCCATTTTTAGAGGAATCCATATAGGTTTGGAGATCCTGGAATTCAGACCAATCATGTATTATTATTTTTTAAATGTTTTCAATAAATATAATTCTTATCTGTGTAGTTTTATTTGGGTGTATCTAGATATAGATACGCCAGTCATTTAACGAATGATAAGTGTTTCTATAAATATTATTGGGCAGTTCGGGCAGATAAAAATAATGTTATCTACCCATATGTTACTATGGAAACTTGCTTTGTTCTGAAGGTCGATGGAATTAGATCAAGGTCATCGATACGGTCTTATATACACTGATTCGTTTACAATGGCGTTTTTTCATTCTACTCTTATAATATTAAGATTTAAAAAAACCCCTTACCTTTGGCAACGGCTTATGAGGTACTTGATGTAAACCTCCCAAATACACAACAGATGGAGGCACTGGTCGTATCCCTTCAAACATTGGATTCACATTAAGAAACAGCATGTCCACGTTATTATTCAATTCAGAAATTGGAGGAATGTCTTTAAAATGTGAACGAAGCATTTCATTCTCTTTCTCCATGTTATTAGCGTATAATCTATTAAGCATAAAATCGTTATAAAATTCCTTGATTTTCTCAATCATAGTCAGATTCTGCAGCCTCTGTCTTGTCAATGCTGGATACAGGAATGGATGTATCGGCGCACCAATATTAGCGTAGTTGTCAAACGTAGCCATAAATGAACTTATTTGAATCACTGGTATTTTGTAAATATGAGAAAATACTAAGGCTGGTCTTACACAAGCTTCCAAGAGTAGGAGATCAAACTGTTTGCCTTTATCACGAATCAAATTTTGCACTCTTTCATCTTTTAGTTGAACGTCTACTACTGCTGTTAATGCATTAACTATAGCACTCATGGCCATGAAAACATCATCTTTGTTTCCTTTAGTTGATGCCAGGAATATTTTCTTCCATATATCGTAAGAAATATCATGGACATCGATTTCTGTTAAATTCGCTGGCGCCTTGCCTTCAGGAAAGACTGGATCCGTTGTGATGACAGTAACTTCATGGCCTCTTTTAGCTAGTTCTTGTGTTAAAGGTCTGAACACCACTTGATGGCTGATTGAAGGGTTCGGAAACACTGCCAAAATTCTTGCTGCTTCATCATGACTAGCAAATATGCTAAGACACAGAATTAAATAGATAAATATCTTCATTGTCTTACGAGTGAGTCAACGTACTGATGCGTACGACCGTCAACGCCACACTGAAGGTAATCCGTATGTTTTGGAGTTCAATCACCGGCGTATCTATATGTAGTTAGATTTTCGATAAAAAGTGGGCTTAACCTACTGAGACTGACGTGGCTCAATATTTACTATTTTGCACTGACGTGGTACTCCAAAGACGAGACACTACTTCAACAGCAAATATTCTTATCGAAGAGTTATCTTATTTACATCTATTAGATTTGTAATCTGTTGTTAATGTTGAATTAACTTAACAACAAAATAAACATGAAAAAGAAATGCAAAATAGTTCGTTATTTTTAAAATTAACCGCTGCATTTATTAGCCTATGATTTTGGTGACAGCAGAGTTGAATACATTTTGTCATTATCATCGCTTCGAGTGTCAAAAAGTCGATTTAGGTACTACATAATTATTATTTACCCGATACTAAGTAGCAGTGTTCGCTAATAAACCAGATTCAATTAAACTGCGTTCTCCAACTCTCTTGCTAAGGACCATTATGACAAACCCCCTTTTGTTGAAGAGTCTACAGTCTTTTTAACAGTAAATATTTAGGGATACTGTATCTTCATCATCATCAACAGCCTATAAGTGGCCACTGCCGACCAAAGGCCTCTTCTCACAAAGAAGGTTTGAGCATTAATCACCACGCTTGCTCAAACTTATAATTAGAAATCTGATTTTCTCACGATGTTTTCCTTCACCGTTTGTCTAAATAATTTTAGAAAGTACATACATTTAACTCGGAATAAGTCACATTGGTACTTTCCGTTGTTGGTTTCGAATCCGTGCCTTTATACATATGAAGCGGGCGTCTTAAATTTCCGGAGCAACAAGACGATATTTGACAAACGTCAAAGTATGGTGTGCACAAGAAACTTCGCGCAGTACAAGAATCATTTGTGATGAAATAAATCGCTATACACACGTATGCAAAATAAAACTCAAAGATTATAATATGCGATATTGCATTACATTAGTCTTGTTTATGAATTATGGCAATAATGATAAATACATATTAGATTTAAACCATTTCATGAAGTGTACCAAACAACTGGTGGTAAGCAGGGCTAATACTATTTAATATCTTTGCCTAAATACTTACTTATTGTCATTTCTTTTTCCACTAATGTCTGCCATATAATCTGTTGCCATATTAAAACAAACATAAAAAATATTGGTCATCACTATCCACAGGCAGTTCGATATTTGGCTGTTGTATTTTTATTTTGTTTGTTAGCACAGACAGAACATTCGACTGGATTAACCAAATTTGATTTGTTTTTAAAGTACCATCTTTCAAGATGGTATTTCTAATGTAGTCAAATTGTCACCAAGTCAGGGTCTGATGATAAGAAAATCTGGAAATCGAGGAGAACTTTCGAGTACCTATTGTTGAGACAACTAGGCTGTTTGTAAATTGTTTTATTAGGTAAGTATAATTTTAAAAACCCAACAACTTAGTGAATGTTTATATTAAAACTTTCGTGAGTGATACTTATTAAATTAGTGAATGTCTAGAGTCTGTCTTACTGGATTGGAAAGACAATTGAGGGCATTTCTCAGTGATTTAGAGCAGATACACTGATCTGGGCTAAATTTATCTGGAATGATCAAACATCATATCAAAAAAATAAATGTGTCTGTGATCAGGGATCTGATGATGGAAAAAAGCGCAGCCCTTAGAGCGCCACGTCAGTCACCGGTGCCTGACGCTAGTGGAGGTTTGACTTTCACCATTTTAAACTTGGCAGTTAAAGTATTAAGGGAACTCCTTAAGTATTTACAGGAGGTATACTGTGTTTGGGCTTGATTAATTTGTATTGATGAATAGTTTACACCTGGACTTTATGTATCAATAAGGGTCAGCTCCTTCATCGCTTATCAATAGACAATATAGTAATTAAATGCCACGACGTAATAAATACAAAAATGTATTTATGAAACGACTGCCTCGATGGCCGAGTGGTCGTAAGTGTGACTGCCGGGCAAGGGGTCTCGGGTTCGATTTCCGGGTCGGGCAAAGTATTACTGGGCTTTTTTATAAATTCTCAGTAGTAGCACGGAGTCTGAAATTGTGCTCGGTATATAGCAATAGGCTCACCCCCTATTACAAGGGATGCATAACATAAATAATGAAAAGTGGGTGTTACATTGTACAGTGGCATTATGTGCACTTCTGCCTACCCCTTCGGGGACAAAAGGCGTGATGTTATGTATGATGTTATATTTATTAAATTATTCCAGCCCACAAAAGTTGCCATAGCAAAAACAAATTAGTTTAAAATCAAACTGATCTCTTCACGGTATAAATATTGCACAATATTTTTTAGCTTTTCATACAAAAATATACCGTATCTGTTATATTTTGCATTGTAATGTGTACTAAAGTCCAGTGTCACAATATTGTGCAATACCTCCTAAATAGTATTAGGAAGTAAGGACAAAACAACACTAGAGTATCCTAACAATAGAACACGCAAACAAATTGCGACTTTGTCACAAAATGATAGGATTGAATATTGAACAGTATTTGGTTCTACATGACATATCGAAATCTTTATCTAAAGGTTTGGTGTTTCTATCAATTGATTACAATAACATTGTTGGCATATATGAACGGATTATTTAAAAAAAAATGCTCAATCATTTCTTCATATCGCTTTAAAACATACTGATATACAATAATCGCCAGTGGCAACAGACACGAGGAAGTTAAAAATATTATCTATCAATTCTAAACGCACTTCTGTTATCTAATCAAAAGTAATAAATTGTATAATCTATTCCTTGTTGACAAAACTCAATATTCTATAACAATATCGAGTACATAAGACCTTGATTACTCTGATAAATTACGAGGATTCATTACTAAAACTAGAAGCGGAACTTTAAAATTGAACTTATGCGAAACTTGGGTCACACATTGAATTTCAGAATCGACTTGGGGTATGAATAAGAATAGGGTAAAAGTGGTAACAAATAATAATGATAATAGTGTATTATATAATAACAGCACCACATTATAGCACCTAATATTAATATTTAATAGTACTGTAATAAAATTACATTGTCTCGGCAGGTGCTATAGTCTTCCATAGTATCCAATTTACCAATCCACAGCAACCCATTCATAGCCGTATTTTTTTCCCATTATCCACAATAGTTCTACACTAACCGGGGACTGTTCTTAGGTGCATTTCCATAGTGCATACAGGGATAGTCTACGTACGTTCATACAGTTGGCTCCGGCACCTCGTACGCCTCCTAAATGACCGGGACGCTGTGGTCCCGGGAATGGTATATACACGTAGTAATTACTGGTTTAAATACAATAAGTATGTATAAACGAAGAAAATAACGATATAGACCCTGGCTGCATTACGCTTGTATTTGGCCTTTGTTTCACAAATAATAATAATGAAAAATCATTTGATATTAAAAACAAGTTCATCAGTACTTGATATAAAATATATCTACCAGTAAGGATTGATAAAGGGTTACATAATCATGTACCTACTTTAAAATACTAACACAGTATTGTTATGTTTACACGACAAAATTCAAGGGCGTGTGCGTTAATAGACTTGCTAAGTGGAGTTCAATAAAACGTTCGATGACGGTTGCGTGACTACGCTCATTGATGTGAGTTGTTATTTTGAACCGAAAAGATCTCGATTTGATATGTACTGCTAATATGTTTTTTATCGGTATAGAATTAGTATTTTATATATGATATTCTGTTTATGTATGATATTCTATTTATTTATTGGTTTATACGAGGTCGACGTCCGAATGGCACCAGGTGATCAGCAAGATTCCAACAGTGATCAGAAAATTATAAATAATCTATTTTTTGTTATTTTAGTTTAAGTAAAGGTACATTTAAACAGCAGCTCTATTTGGTTTTGTTTGTCAGTTTTTATTAATTGTAAAACCAAGATTTGTGTGTGAAAAAAAATCTTCTGTAAAGTCCAATTGGTTATCTTCAATCGTAAATTATTCAAAGACGTAGATAACATAACATAACATCACGTCTTTAATCCCCGAAGGGGTAGAGGTGCACATTTCGGTACTGCCACTGTACAATGTAACATCCACTTATGAGTCCCATGTAATAGGAGGTGAGCAGTTGCCATATACCGGGCACAAACTCTGTACAACTACTGACATTTAAAAAAAAACCCTAAATCAAGTACTTTGCCTGACCCGCCAATCGTACCCGAAAATCAAAATGGTATGTATATGTCTATTTATAAAATATTGTATTAATATATTTATTCAATAGGTATTTATGTGTGTAGTATACATATTACATAACATTTTTTTTTATTGTTGTCTGGCTTCGCATCAACCACTTCATTTCTCTGCTCTTCCCTATGGTTGACTGTAAGAGAATGCCTTAAGGCATTAAGTCCGCCATTCACCTTATTTTGTGAAGAAGAAATAAATAAATAAAATAAATAAAAAAAATAAAATCAAAAACGTAGATAAAATTTAAAAAAATAATTATTATAATGATCTATCTTAACCGTATTCATACGCAAAGGCAAATAAATGTATTTGAAACTTACAGTGCCTGTAGCAACCATGTGTTTGCACTACGACGCCAGAGAAAACTTAAACCGAACGCAAACTTCTGCGTTTGTTTACCGCGACTACTTCGAGTGGTTTACGGCGTTTTATTTATTCGAATCTCAACTTTATGTCTATTTAAAGTGGGTGAATGTTGTTTGGCAAAAAGTAGTTTTTTTAAGTGGGGAAAATCATCGAATGACTTCTCTCGTCTGGGTGAGGCGGGAGGGCGTGTCAGACTCTTACTGAGTAAAAACCACCCCGTTCCTTCTTCTGCACTTCGAGCCGGAGCCCTGGTAACCTGTTAGGTTCTCCGCGACTCCGAATCGGCATCAGCCCTATTGACGCGTCGTACGCTCGGGTCTGTTTCTGGTCGGACGGGGAGCCGCCCATGCTCGCCGTCCGCAGGCCCGCGCTTACGGTGGCCGGAGATCCTCCCGCGAACTTCGACGCCCGGATGGCTGGGTCCTTCGCGATGGCTGGGTTGCGAGAAGGCAGCGCTTCGCTTTTTGCATTAGGATCTTGACCCAACCATCTAACGCTCAAAACTTTTAGATATAAAGCCATTAGCAGATACAGCTATCGGTAGAAAAAATTCCAGAATCCACAGCCCACATATCGACAATATCATGAGCTAAATCAACATATTTATAAGCTTTATCTTTTTCGCATCTGATATTATTATTAGTTATTAAAAAGCAACCAATAACAAGAAGACTAATTCCGATTACCACTCAAGAGATAAAGGTATTTTTACCACATGGAACCAAGATAATCAAGCCTTAAAAATCTATATCTATACTAATATTATAAAGAGGAAAGATTTGTACCTATTTTTGTATGTTTGTATGTTTGTAATGAACAGGCTCAAAAAGTACAGGGCCGATTTAAAAAATTCTTTCACCAATAGAATGCTCCATTCTTCCAATTTGACATAGGCTACATTTTATTTTGAAAAAGAAAAAGCATATGTCCAACTATTGTAGTCACTACAACATTCCAAATTTCCAAAAATAAATAATTGTCTACCCCGTGCGAAGCCGGGACGAGCTGCTAGTATCATATACGATTATAAAGCGCTGAGCGCCTACATTAATTCTCATAGCACATAGCCAGACAATACACTATCATCGTCAGGAATCTATTAAATTGCTATCAGGCGCTTCAATACCATCTCAATGGCGGACTTGACTATTGTTGAAATGTTTACTCCTGGCAATAATGGGAAGATGATCCATATACACTGGAACGCCATTTTAGCTAAGACGACTCAATAGGGCTGGGTGCATTTTGAAGCTTTTGTCTGATCATTTTCTGTTTGCTTCCTTGGAGCCTTATTTAGAACAAGCTGAGCCCGCGACTTTGAAAAGTGATTCACAGCTCCTGCCCCGTAGTTGTCTTTAGCAAGGGATTTTCTACGATAACCAATGTCGTAAGAATTGATTCAGTACCTAGTATAGGGTTCCTGGCTCCTCCCCCGTAGATGATAGCATGACAATATGTAGTTTATATGTTGACTCGACCTGTTAGTAATATTCATGCAAAATTTGAAGTAAATACATACAGCACTTTCTTGCGAACTGTCAAAAACGACAGCTTTCTATGAATTTTGTACGAGATTGTGTATTGTGACGTCACGTTTTTATTAGTATCAAACAGCATACTTATGTCTTAAAAATTCGCTGAAAATTTTATGACCAACATGATTTTAGTATGTTGGTCATAAAATGAATTATAATGAAAGTGTGATAATTTATTTTTAATTAACGAAAGTACCTACCCAGTTTTTGAATACTTCAATGAAATTGAAAACCTTTGTAAAACATCTTTTAATTGACATACTTACTTGTAGCACGATGATCATATAAATCGGGTCATCCGTAAACATTTCCGGAATGTATATTAATTATAATTCTATTTGGATAAACTTTCTTAATTAGAGTTGCCTACGTAGATGGATGAAACCATCGCGAGGATTTAATAATTCAAGTTTGTAAGATATTTGTCAATTTCACTCCTCTCACAATTCGTATATAAATAATTACAGTACATGTATATTATAAAATTAGTATACTAGCTCTGTCTGCGACTTCATTCGCGTTGCGTTATCTAAACAGAAAAATAAAATTGGGGTGTCTGTTTGTAAAATTAAAAAACTGTTTTTTACTACATGCATAGGTTTTTTTAGGTCATTACACATACGATACACAGACGAAAATATATATTTTTTCATTTTTGTCTTACTGTGTGTCTTTTTGCCTTTACTACCTAATCTCTGGAAAGGTTGGACCATTATTACTTTTATTTTGGAAAATTGAAAAAAAATAAAAGTTATGTCCAAAATTCATATTTTACGAAATCGCGGTCAACATCTAGTGCCCATATAATATGTATAATTAGTATAATAGTTGTGTCAGCGACTTCATTCGCGTTACCATTAAGAAAAAAACCCTGTGAAAAAAACTAAACTTTGCCTTCCACTAGGTTTTTCTCCCATGCCGTCGTGTATCACCTATGTATATCGGTGTATATGTTTACACTAGCTACTTTCGTGCGGTTTCACACGCTCTGCTCAGCTCGTAGCGTGATGTTTTATAGCCTATAGCATCCTCGATAAATGCGCTATCCAACACAAAACGAATTATTCAAATCAGACTTGTAGTTACGGAGATTACCGCGTCCAAACAAACAAACAATGATGATGACGTACGAATATATCGTTCCTGTGCGTACTTCTTCAGCTTCCTTGTGCGTTCTGCAAAGGAATTCTTTGCTAGAGTCTGTATTTCATGAAGGGTATAACCTGGGTGTCTTCAAGGCCCTAGTGAATAGGTTGCTTATGGGACGACGTGAGCCATCGTAGACCGCATCATCGTTTACCACCAGGCGAGATAGTGGTCAAACGTCGGCCCATCAAATATAAAAAAAAACTCGTAGAAGCTGAATAAAATTCTGAATACTAGTAGCCTATCCTTGTACACACAAATAAAGTTGTTAGATGATAAACCAACAGACTTTCTATTTACAAATTAGTACGGATATTTATATGTAGGGATTAATTAAACTCAGAATGGATTCGAGGAAGCCCTCGTGTTGTGAAATTAGTCCCGGTTTATGGTAGTTGGCTAGTTGCGTATTAAATGACACACATAACATCACGCCTTTTATCCCCGAAGTGGTAATCAGAGGTGTACATTATGCCACTGTACAATTTAACACCCGCTTTTCACGATTTTTGTTATGAGTCCCATGTAAAAGGGGTGGGCCTATTGCCATATATCGGGCACAATTCTAGACTCCGTACTACTACTGAGAATTTTTTTTAAAACCCAGTATTACTTTGCCCTATTCGGGAATCGAACCTGAGCCCCCTTGCCCTTCAGTCGCACTTGCCAACACTTGTACTGTTCTATTTCTCTATTTCATTATTCCACAACACCTGTTTTTTTTATGGTATAAGCCAGTAAACGAGCAGATGGATCTCCTGATGGTAAGCAATCGGCAATAGATACCGGCCATGGCAAACACAACGCAAGCGTTGCTTCACGTCAGTTTTCTGTGAGGTCGTGGTATCACGTTCACGCCGTCCCATTCGTGCAGAAGCATAGCTCTCCCACACTATGTCTATTAATACCATAATATCAAAGTTTTCCTACAATATGCTCCTATAAATATATGTCTACATACACAAGCTGCCTTCCGCCTACAAGACCAGATTTCCTTAATTAGTTTCACTTAACCAAGTTATTTTGAACCTGCATCTGTTACGTGTTAATGTGCAAACTATTTTGGTCCGGGGTATTTTAGATAGGTACCTACGTAGTTATGGTAGATATTTGTTTGTTTGTATGTGTTATGTAGTGGTTATGTGAGTGAAAATGTGGTTTTGGGAATGAAGTTAGTAGATTTCATTTGTATCAGCTTGGAGTTGTCATGCTCACTCAAAGGTCTCATTGGCGGTGGCGCGTGCAGTGGATCGCTCAAATCCCTGCAATATGGTTGAGTTGGGCGGTGCTGGTGTACGTGTCATGTTCGTGAACGGGCGCCGTCAACTGGGACTGGTCAGCTCCAGATTGTATTACTGTCGTTAAGGTTATTTTCTTTTTTGATCACTTTGACTGGATTTTAGTGTTACATTGTTCTCGCACAATCCAAACAGCAAAACTATGTAACTAGTAAATTGTATTGTGAACCTGATTGAAAAAGAGTAACCTATGGAGTTTCTTGCTCGTTCTTCTCCATAGGAATCTACGCCTTGGAATGAGCAAATAGCTTCACTTAAAATTTTTGTTTTTGTTGACGTTCAAAAGTGCCATGCTGGCCTAATTGAAATAAATGATTTTGACTTTGACTTTGACTTTGAAGATTGAAGTCGGTGAAGTAAATTTAAGTTGGTAAGTTAATTAAGTGTTTAGGCAATAAGTAAGAATCTTTTCAATTGCATGAAAATGTATGCAATACAAGCAAACCCGGCAGACCGCCTTAAATTTGTTTTTCATCAAGTGAAACAAGTGAATTTATTTCTGCAAATAGGCTACAAGGCAGCACTTTTACATTTCAATTTTATCAAGCGAATGATGAGGCTGACATTTCCTAACTGACTACTCTGAGAAGCCGAAACAAACTCAAAGGTCCGTCTCTTTCAAACCTTCCCTGGATTTCCACGTATATTTTAAGACCAAAAGCTAAATAGGATCAGCCGTTCTCGAGGTTTAGCGCGACTAACGAACGGACATTTATTTTTGTTTATATAGCATTTACGGTAAGTCTTTGACTGCCAATATTTTTATTATTGAAGGCAAGTCCTCTATCAACGTCGATCACCGGTGACGTCCGCGGCGTTTAACGTGTTAATTAAAAACTATAAAATTATATTGACCGGGAGACTATGTCGGATACGGACCTTTTTGAAACCATTCTTTTTTAACGTGCATAAGGTACAAGAACAGTAGCTGTAACAGAAAAAATATCTAGACATAAGTTATTGAATATTACATTAGCATTACTCTGTCAACATCATACAAAGCAGCCTTTAAGTAAAAAATAAAACATCATTCAAATTTTTTTCACAAACAACGAAGGTAGAATTGTCTGTGTACCTTCGCCAAGGCTGAATCATTAATAAAAAAATAAATGATCTTAAACATATCACTGTCGTAACACTTACTTAAAAATTCTGACAAATACACGTTTAATTTGATCTCTACGACGTCGTAATAAAAGACTTTGCATAAATAAGAATGAATTTCTTTTTTTCCCAAACCCGACAATGAAGCCTCTAAAAACTAGTATGGTAAAGAAAATCAAAGCGAAAAGATGTTGCTCTTCTACATAATCAGTGTTGTAATCAGCGTAAACGAAGCAGCGAAAATCCTAGCAGTGTTTCCAACACCGTCAATCAGTCATCAAATTGTCTTCAGACCCTTAACTCAAGAACTAGCTAAAAGAGGCCACGACGTCACAATCATAACTCCTGATCCTGCCTTCCCAAAAGGTGAAACACCAGCCAACATCACAGAAATCGATGTACACGACATATCATATAAACTATGGACCGAGACTACTAAAATTACTTGGTAATGGAGAAGAAAATGATCTAAAAAGCCAAATAGAAAAATATTACGCGACAATACTAGAAATAGTTCTACAACAGGTACAGAATAATGAAGTACAAAAAGTGATTAATGATAAAACTAAGAAGTTTGACCTTTTGTTTCTTGAAGCGTGCGTCAGACCTGCTCTTCTGTATTCTCATATCTATGAAGCCCCTGTCATTCAGATCAGTTCATTTGGTGCTATGCCTGGGAACTTAGAAGCAGTTGGAGCCCCAGACCATCCCATTCTTTACCCAAACGTATTTCGACAAAAAAATAATAACATCACAATGAAGAAAATTCGTGGAAATCTTCAAGTATTATGCGTTTAATATGATTCACAAAGGTTTCGAAGAAACTGAGACTGCAGCAATTAGGAAAGTGATTGGGTCTGATATGCCAGAAGTTGGAGAATTGTTTAAAAATGTTCATATGCTGTTCCTAAATGTTCATCCAGTGTTTGAAGGCATTCGTCCAGTTCCTCCTAATGTTGTCTACATGGGTGGTTTGCATCAAAACCCTGTGAAGGATTTGCCGAAAGTAAGTAGTGTTCAGTTTCAAATACGATTGAGCGAATCAACATTATTGAGTGAAAACTACAGTAAACTAAAGTCAAATCATTTATTTCAATTAAACCATAATTTGGCACTTTTGAAACGTCAACAAATACAAAATAAATAATAGTCTGGCAGTCAGTCCGTCAGTGAAGCTAGGTACTTTTACGTTCACCGTTTAACAAAAAGTAAATAAAATAGAATCTGAACAATAGTTGCAGCGTACTAGATATTGTTACAGGAAGTATACAATCATAATCATCACATTTTTTACAGGATCTCAAGTCCTATTTAGACAACTCTAAAAATGGAGTCATATATGTAAGTTTTGGTACAAATGTGTTATCTGATCAGTTACCCAATAAAGTTGAAGATATGATCAAAGTACTGTCTCGTCTTCCCTATGATGTACTATTTAAATGGGACCATGATGAACTACCTGGACGACCTAAAAACATTAAAGTTTCAAAATGGCTACCTCAATCGGATTTGCTACGTAAGTTTTTGTTCAATCACTAACTCATTTATCCAAATGCTTTGTCGGCTTCCTAAAAGGAAGTACGCTCTTTCCTTGATACTTTGACCGTGACATTTACAGAAATCTATCCTGTGTCGTGGGTGTTTTACAAACATACAAATTCGCATACATATATTTAGAAACTGTCATCACTATCAACAGCCTATAAGAGACCACTGCTGACCAAAGGCTTCTTCTCACACGTAGAAAGTTTGAGCATTAATGACCTCGCTTTCTCAATGCGGGTTGGCAATTTAAACTTATAATTAGAAATTATAAGCCCAGGTTTCCTCACGATGTTTTCCTTCACCGTTTGTCAGTGGTGTCTGATTAATCATAGAAAGTACATATACCTCGGAATAAGTTGATACTTGCCGTTGGTAAGTTTTAAACCCGCATTCTCATGCATGAGAAGCGAGCGTCCCAAACCTCTGTTCGCCACAACATTTAGAAATTGTATCGGTTTGGAAATACGAAAGTTTCTTGAGAACAGTTGCAGCTTGCCAACAATATTTGCTTCTTAGGTGTTTTAGTCCGTTCATTTGCCACTTGTCTCATAAATTAACATTGAGAGAAGAATTATACATCAACAATCATTCTTCGGTTTTAGGTCACCCAAACATAAAACTGTTCATAATGCAAGGAGGTCTACAATCAACAGATGAGGCTATAACAGCAGGAGTGCCTCTGATTGGTCTACCCATGCTAGGAGACCAATGGTTTAATGTGGAACGATATGAGTATCATGGAATAGGCATCAGAATTGACTGGGATACTTTTACTGAAGAGAAATTTGAAAATGCTGTTAATAAGATAATTGGGGATCAAAGGTTTGTGTTCTATCGTCTTAAAATAAATTTACAATGAATTTTTAGTAAAGGTTTTTTAGAGTAAATATGTAAGAAAGAAAGAAAGAAATACAGTTTATTTGCACCGTAAAAAATAACAAGGAAAATAGTTAAAACAATAAATGGTAAAAGTGTGAACGGCGCAAAAAGGCCAAGTGCTCAGCTAAAATGCCGTGACCCGAGAGTGATAACTCGAGTTATTAGCCTGTCATTAGTAATTAATACATGATGTATTAATATAGGTAGTATGTCTGCATAGTCGAACTAATCTTGTGTGGCAAGTTATTTTCTTGTTATCAGGATATGATGATGAAAAAAAATCCTAAAATACCCAAATCAAAAACTTTTTAGACACAGTTCATACCAGCTCCATCGTAAATCAATATTTAGAAACGACTATCTATGGATAACCACAAGTACTATATATATTTTTTTAAACGAAGAATATTATGGATTTGTTGTTACTTCACAGACATTTTGTTAAAAGACTTCGTGTAAAACGAAAAAGACGTAACTTCTTGACAGTTGCCTGAGGGCGGACCACGGAGTCTGTACAATTTCTTCTTAAAGAATTTTCTTATTCTTTAATTTACGAACTTCATTCGAATTAACCCTCCATATTCTTTCCAGCTATCGTCAGAACGTTATCAAGCTTCAAACTTTAATTTACGACCAACCAATGCCTCCTCTAGAGCGCGCCGTGTGGTGGACGGAGCACGTGCTGCGTCACGGCGGCGCGAGACATCTGCTCGGACCTGCAGCCAACATGTCATGGGCAGAGTACCATGAACTAGATTTAGTCCTCATCTTAGTAACTAGCCTACTAATTCTAATATTTATATTCATAGCACTTGTTTATTATGTCTATACAAACTGCGTAACTTTAAAGAAACTCAAGGCAGACTGATGAATAAACATAGATATTAATCAAAGTTTACGAATCAAACGCTTCGGTGTAAGGTTGTTTAGAATTTTGATCAAGTATTACAATTATTGTTGTTTTGTTTGCCTGTGTTTAAATTGAGGTGTAGATGAGCGGAACGGTGAGAAGTCGTGCTGAAATATGGCAGTCAGAGCGTAATATACTGTCGTTGGTCGAGTGGTCGTAAGTGCGTCTGTCAGGCAAGGGGTCTCGGTTTCGGTTCTCAAGTCGACCAAAGTATATCAGATTTTTAAAAAAAGAATCTCAGCAGTGGCACGGCTTCTGGAATTGTGCCCAGCATTATGGCAATAGGGTAGGGACAGCCGCGGAAGATTTAACGGGTTGTCGGGGCTCCGGCTCGAAGTGCAGGAGTAGGAACGGGGTGGAACTGGGCTACTGGCTGCCGCGCACAACGTAAAGCTAAAACTTTTTAAATTGTTACAACGCCTGGTGCAATTGTTCATAGCTGGAGAACACTTACCATCAATAATATTCATATTTGACTGAACTAGTCTGGTGGCTAGGCAACTGGCTGCCGCGCAACGTGCAGCGGGTTCCATTCCCGCACGGTATTCCGCTCTTTATGTGATCCACCAATTGTTGTTCCGGGTCCGGGTGTCATTGTGTATGTGAACTTGCATGTTTGTAAACGCACCCACGACACAGGAGAAAATCCTAGTGTGGGGCAACGTTTAAATAAAAAAAAACAGATATAGGAATCGTTTGAAAATAGGTACAAAATGTTGCGGAAACTTGAGTCGCATTTGGAATGAGAATGAATGAGGACATCTTTTTATCAGTAACTTTTATACCATCATTTTGATCAATTCAATCAAATGGTAAGAATTAATCTTCTCAGATATCAATGGATTTCTCTTAGAGAACTGAGTAAAAGAATTTTTATGCCAATTTTTCCAGATAAACAATTTGTTACGCTAAGTTTGGAAAAAGTTTTTTTTTAAATAATTCAATGAGTTAGAAAATTGTGTATTGTGAATTTTTATATTAAATATTTTTATTAAATGTTGCTTCGTTGTTTATAAATTTATGTAGTAATTGAATAATTTTGATCGAATATTTTTCTGAGATTTGTCTCTTTATCTTCGTGAGTTTGATACTTTTTTACTAGCCATGGTCTTTATACCACAGGACAAAGGTCTCACCCTCGTCGTCTGTGAGTAGAGCTTCTTATGGCCAATTCGATTCATATGCATCAAGTTCAATAGGGATGTGATCGGCGACGGCGACATCTCGCGTCCGGCTCTGGTTCAGACCATGGTACGGAGCGTGGGGGACTGAGATGCCGTCTCCTCCTTCTGCGAAGCAGTCATGCTAGCATGCTGCATGCGGGCGGGAGAAGTCATTGGATGATTTTCCCCCTTCAAAAAAATAAGCATCAAGTTCAATAGGTATATTTAAGAATATCCATATCTATACATATAATAAAACTGTAGAAGTGTAAAGGGTGCTACTATATAGACCCCAATAGTTTAATATCCTGGGTACTTTTTATCCCGAAAAATTACATACACGAAAAAATCAAACTTAACTGTGCGGCTCAATCCCAAGACACAGTTACTGTACCAAACGCAAATATAAATTTGTCGAATGTTAGAATGCCTGCAGTGGACTTTACGCTGTAACTGTAGGATTGATGGTTGAAATTAGCTTGAACTGATATTATCAATGTAAAAATATGTGAGTATGTTTGTTTGTGTGTATGTTCGTTACTTAGTCACAATCATCAAAACAGCTGAAGGGACCGGGATAAAATTTGGAACAGAAGTAGATTTTCTGGAGTAACATAGGTTCCTTTTTTCCCTGGGAACGCGGGTGAAACCGCTGGCAGTAGCTATAGTTTATAAATATTTCTTAGAAGACTCGTATGTGTTTATTCAACGCTTCATACATAGGTACATACTATACAGTTTTGGGAACTTAATGCCATCATATGAATGACTTGCCATCTGTGTAGAGGTACAAAGACAACACAAAAATAGGACAGAACAGGAGAAATACATAATTATTATTGCTATGGAATACCTGACAAATTCAATACCTTTACAAAACACATAACATCACGCCTTTTTATCTCCGAAGGGGTAGGTAGAGGTGCACAATATGCCACTGTACAATGCAACACCCACTTTTCACTATTTATGTGATAGGTCCCATGTAATCGCGGGTGAGCCTATTGCCATATACCGGGCACATTTCCAGTCTCCGTGCTACTACTAAGACTTTTTTAAAACCCAGTATTACTTTGCCCGACCCGGGAATCGAACCCGAGACCCCTTGCCCGGCAGTCGCACTTGCGACCGCTTGGCCAATGATGCAGTCTATTTAAATACAACTTTAAATGGAGTAGCCTTTCATTGATTCGGAGACTTTTTTAACAAGGACACCGATGGCGTCTTCAATTCAAAGTTTGATCATGGAAATATAAATAGAATTTTGAATTAACTTTTTAATTTGTTTTCGATAACGATTGTGATCTAAATGTTCAGATTCTGTTAAAGTTAAGGGAGATTTATTTATAGTTATTTTGATTTTATTTTAGCGAGTTTAAGCTGGAGTGATGACATCTGCAAGGTGGCTGGCAGTGGTTGGATGGTAAGAGCTGAAGACCGAGCTCAGTGGCGTGCCATAGGAGAGGCCTATGTCCAGCAGTGGACGAATACAGGCTGATGATGATGATGATGATGATGAGTTCCAGCTAAGTTGGATTAAGATGAGAATATTCCAAAAATATAAATATTTTCATGGAAAAAAATCTCTGTCTTCCGCAATCTAAATGGCATAGACTTTTCTAATCAGAAGTCACCAGAGAGAAAAATTCTCAGCTGTGGAACCGAACACTTTTATTGACAATTGCATTAATATCCTTACTATTTATATATTTATAAATGGGAAAGTGAGTTTGTTTGTTCCGCGTTCACGCCGTAACAACAAAACCGATTGCTTTGAATTTTTGCAGACGTAAAGTTAGAAGTCCGGATTAAATAATAGGGTACTTTTTATCCCGGAAAATTTTGATATTCCCGAGGGAAAACAAAAGAATTGGTATAGATGGCGCTGTGTGTATTGGTATATGTCACATAGGCCACTTTTATCCTTTTGTGACGCGAGCGAAACAGCGGGTAAAAGCTAGTTTGATCATAAACCACAAAATTACACATGCGCATATTCTTTGTGGACCTTTACGATATCACACCTGTCTCTCAGGGTACCTAGGTACATGTATAAAAAAGTACTATACCATAATACGACGGTAAATACTTACATAATAACATAACATCACGCCTTTTATCTCCGAAGGGGTAGGCAGAGGTGTACATTATGCCACTGTACAATGTAACAACCACTTTTCCCTGTTTATGTTATGAGTCCCATGTAATAGGGGGTGAGCCTATTGCCATATAACGGGCACAATTCCAGACTCTGTGCTACTACTGAGATTTTTTTTTAAACCCAGTAATACTTTGCCCGACCCGGGAATCGAACCCGAAACCCCTTGCCCGGCAGTCGCACTTGCGACTACTTTTTCTTTTACCAGATGACCTTGAGCAAGGTACACGTGCGTGACTCTTAGCCCAAACTGACCAGAAGACCTCAGAATAAAGCCATCATAATGCCAAGAGATCAGAAATCCATCGACCATACAATTGTAGCTATTCACAACATTAGTTATGGTTCCTTTTCCTTTCATAAGCCAGACACAAGTGCGAAGTAAATTAATCCTTCGGGCTTTTGTATTAACGTCAACCCTTTTCAAGTGACCGACTCAGGTTACCGGAGACTCGGAGACACATGGTATTGACAAATAGAGAATGGTTTATAAATTACCTTTGGATTCTGATGATAGAATTTTTTGGTTGAATAGAATGTATAATATTGTTAACAAATCTTGGATACATTAAGGAAAATCTGTTTATGTTCGATTTATTCTTTAAACGCAAATGATTATTGATGACTGCTTCGTTGGCCGAGTGGTCGGAAGTGCGACTGCCGGGCAAGGGGTCTCGGGTTCGATTCCCGGGTCGAGCAAAGTATTACTAGGTTTTAAAAAAATCTCAGTAGTCAACACGGAGTCAACACGGAGTCTGGAAATGTACCCGGTATATGGAGATAGGTTCACCTCCTATTACTTATAACATAAATAGTGAAAAAAACTAGGTGTAACATTGTACAGTGGCATAATGTGCACCTCTGCCTACCCTTTTGGGGATAAAATGCCTGATATTATGTTATGTTATAGTTTAGAATATTTGTAGGAACATAGGAAAAGTAATTAGCAGAGAACATTGAAAAACGTGCATGAACTTAACTATATCTGTCAGTCATTTGACTTTTGGTGGGCTTACAATTTGAGCTCCACATTTTCGTTTAATGAACTTAATTTTTATGTGTCAACAATATTAATAGAAGTATTTTCTATTATATTTATTATTTTTTAAGTAATGTATTTATGCTTATATGTAATATTATTATTGATATACCACTGCCTCTCATAACCTTTTTGCAGCTTGCCACCTACCTCGTACATTTAATTTTCTGCACTATCCAAAGGATGACTGGCAAATAATTCTGTTAGAATGAAGTCCTCCTTACGCAGTAAGGTAGATGACTAATTTTTATTTTAATGTCCGTCTGGTAGATTATTTTAAAATATTAGACAATTATTTTTTATATTTTTACAGAAACGAATACTTTCGACTATATATTGATTTGAAATGTCGTGTGACGTCACTTCAATGTAATTTTTTTACGTAGAAATGACGTTTTAGCCCCCACTCCTAAACTTTGATTCGTTATATCTAAGTATCATTTTATTATATATGAAAATAAAAAAATACGTGTCTAAAATTTTTTCATTACCTAACTGACGAACTAATTAGTTTTTTAATTGAAAATTATTACCCTGATATCACCCCTATTCTGTTAAACTTAAATAAAGGAAACGTTTTCACATAATTAATTATAACATAAACAGTATTTTAGTACCAGAAAACATGAACAAAAAAGCAAACGAAAGCCAGTCTAAGAATAAAGAAAAAAAATTAAACAATGGTAGAAAACAGAACGACTGTCTGTCGCGACCCTCAGAAGCTAATCAAGTGACAAGTGACGCATGACGTCTGCAAGACTCATAAACTAAAGCTAGACATGACATTAATAACATCATAGTCCCTCCATGTTTATTAAATAAAAGAATTATGATACTATTTCTGGAACAATGAATGTCCAACGTCGAGGTTATTTTTAGCTTAATAATGATGTAGAATTTGTATACATTTTTATTGTACCTATGTATTATTTTGAGCGCTATTATTTTTGTAGTTTTAAAATGAGTATGTGACCTTTTTTTCTTCGTATATTACCTACGTATGTTGTTTCTGAAAACATACTAGTCATCTGATGGAATTTAGTTACGTATTTATGAAGGTTTTGAAAATTGTTTCATTAATATTTGAGCCATTTTTCTTGTAAGAAGGTTCAAAATGCAATGTTGACTGCACGATTGGTGCGGTGGCTGGGCAACCGGTTGCCGTGTCGAGGGTTCGATTCCCGCACGGAACAACACTTTGTGTGATCCACGAATTGTTGTTGAACTTGAATGTTTGTAAACGCACCCACGACACACGAGAAAATATTAATGTGGGGTAATGATTTAGAAAAAAAAAGTTAAAAAAAATAAGTGATATTTTGAAATTCTACCTTTTATTGTAGTCATGTTTATATCACTAAAATAACATTTGCCCCGAAAATAGAAAACTGAATAAAAAAATTCTTCGAAAGAACTAAAACGATCACAGGTATACTAAACAAGAAAAACGTAAAAAGACATAAAACAAAAAAAGTCTTATTACAAAGATTAAACCAGATCTCAAAGCGATAATCCTCTCAGATCCGATTTCGTCACAAATCCAAATCTACCCAAGAAACTAATGAAGTCAAGACAAGTTATAAACGCAAATACAAATAAATGCGAGAGACAAAATCCAATCTTGTTTCAAATTACTAATTCAACACCAACGACCTGTTTACTCAAACCACGCCCACTCACATCAAAGTTACCAAGTTACGCAATGACAAATAAACACAAGTTAATTCATTATCCCAAGCACAAACTGCACCAAAGGGGCACAGCAGTTTGCTAGCACCAAACTTCACAGATGTCATAGGAGTAAACGAAACAGAAGATAGAAATTATGAGGCAAAAGACAGAGATGACGATAATAATGTAACGAGGTTGAAAGTTAAGCATCTAGGGACAGTTTTGAAGTGAAATGGGGAAAGGGTGTGCGAGAAAAATGTTGCTCAAGTAATTAGTTCAGGACCCGGTTTTAGAGTTTTTTGTTGTCCTGTAATTTTAAACGTAATCTCGACTTTGATAAACTAAAGTCTAAAAACTTTTTCTACCAAAAATGTTACATTATCTTCGTGTAATTTTTTCAGGACTAAGCAAAGTTTTTTAATAAATTACACTGCAATGTATTAAGTGAATTTCAAAACAATGGAAGCGTAGAGTGACATTTATTAAATACACCGAGATATTAACCAATGATATTGAATTTCCTGTATGACAGTTCCATTTACATTATGCCAAAACGTTATTATTGTAAAACTTAATTCATAGAATATTATTGCAGGGATTTTAGTCTCTATCAATACATTCGATTTCATTTACATTCCTTTAGAAGATTTTTTTATGGAAGCCGGGAAATGAGCAGACGGATCACCTGATGGTAAGCAATCGACGCTGCCCATGGACACCCGAAACACTAGAGGCGTTATAAGTGCGTTGCGGCGTTTTGAGGATTAGGAATTTGAGGATTGCTGGGGATTTGGGGTTTTAGGAGATAGGGGAGATAGGTGGGTAATTTTGACTGCACGTTTGGTGCGGTGGCTGGGTAACCGACTGCCGTGCAACATGTCGCGGGTTCGATTCCCCCACGGAACAACACCTTGTGTGATCCACAAATTGTTGTTTCGGGCCTGGGTGTCATGTGTATGTGAACTTGTATGTTTGTAAACGCACCCACGACACAGGAGATAACCCTACTGTGGGGCAACGTTTTTTTAAAAAGAAAAAAAAATTGGGTGTCTCGAGTAACCTCACTTACACGATAAAACACAACACCAGCGTTGTTTCACATCGGTTTTCTGTGAGGCCGTGGTATCACTCCGACCAAGCCGGCCCATTCGTGTCTAAGCATGGCTCTCACACACTTAAAACTTTTCGCAGTTTCACTTAAAAGCTGGAATTTTCATCTACAATTTCGAACTTGTCCTATCCTCATCAAGCCTTCAACTAAGCACTATCTCATAAATTCAAACATCATCCATCTAGTCTAAAACTTCACCAAATGACAACTGCCAAAGTTTACCACATTAATCAGGAGACTGTTAAAAATTTTCAGAGGAAATTACTTTAATAATTGTGACGAGACGATCCTTGCTATCCTTCGACCACCCGACGTTTCGGAAATTAGAAATGTAATTGGTGAAATTTTGCTTGTTGGAAAATTTCTCAGAATACCAATGAATGATATTACTTATTATTGATAGGTCTTATTATTTTAATGTTATTGATGGGGTCGAAGAACTTTGTACTGAATATGTTGTGACTGTTTATAATTTGGTGTTAATGAAATGGGAGAGGTCTTTGTACCATGTTTTATTATTTGTGTTATGTCGTTTTTTGAGTCGATATATCGAAGACATTATAATTATTTTCTTTTTATTTCGTTTTCCTTAAAAAGTGAAGGTCGGCTTTGAACCGCAACTAAATTCGGTTTTAAGTAATGAAAAATTTTGGTGTAACACAATTTTATTAGTAAATTCTATATCTATCTATTGGATATAGTCAAGACAGAAAGACATAATAGTCAAGTCAAAGTGAAAGTCAAAATCATTTATTTCAATTAGACCAGAGAGGCACTTTTGAACGTCAGCAATAGAAATTTAAAAGTGACGCTATTTGCTCATTCCAAGGTGTAGATTCCTATGGAGAAGAACGAGCAAGAAACTCCATAAGTTAATTTATACATTATGTTCATACGATATCAGGATAGTGCCCAGTCGTTTGTCATTCAAGCGAATGGCTCGGGAGCTACTTTTGAAGAGATTGGCAGAGTCGTAACTATTAAGATACTATGTCTAATTATGATACATCTAGGTAGTCTATGTAATAGAATTATGTAAGTTTATTGTTATGTCATATAGAGGTACATGTAAGTTTATATAGGGATTTATTTTATGTAAGTGTACACAATTCTTTTATATGCATTTTTCTTGGTCATTGTTCTTGAATACGTTTGCCTCTTGCATCGACCATTGTTTTTGTCTCTGCATCACCCAAAGGTCTGTCTGGAGGAGAATGCTCATGGCATTAAACCCATCTTGTACATTAGTGTGTGAATAAGGTCTTTTAAAATAAAAAAATAATTTATGTAACTGAAAACAAAATACAAGGTGTTGTTTTAAAGCCACGTCATTTTCTAGGACGTAACTCGGCTATATATTCTGAGTCCGAATCAATAAAAAAAATTGTAGGTAAATATTATTTTTAATTTTTCTGTAAATTACGGAAATCCGTAAGTGCGAACTACACGCTGCCGTCTTGTAACTAGTTTTATAACGCGGCTTAACACACACAAACTCAAACACGTAATTAATATTATTCCTAATTCCATAAAACTCCAATAAGAAACATTGCTGTCGCTTATTCTGAAATACTTTCGAACTTAAACGATTTATCATAGCCGTATTTTTAACTGTTGGCCCGAAAATTTGTCTTACATTGAACCTTTATGACTTTTGTACATGCCACCGAGAAATGACACGGTTTCAAAACTACACCTTGTATATAACCATCAAACATCACGTTTCTAACCCCAAACGCGGTCATACAAACCCAGGAGATAGTGCTAACATTTTATCAGACGTAAAACGAACTTGTGCCAGATAGAAACACGGGAAATGCATTACGTGTGCCTCAGACAAAACATGGATGCATTCAGGTTGAAGAAGTTGAATGAAAGCGTTCGATGCTTAGAATCGCTTTCTTTAACATACGCATGAATGATCGAGTGTCGATTTCGGTGATGGTTTAAACTATGTTATTATCATCCTATGCTATGTTTTTCGCTGCTATTCTGTCTAAGTTTTGAAAGTATAATTCAAAGTTTTGAAAGTAATTTACTGAGTTATATTTAGGTTAGTTCAAAAAAAGTAACCTATGCAGTTTCTTGCTCGTTCTTCTCCATTAGGAATCTAATACCTTGGAATGAGCAACTAGCTTCACTTCTAAATTTTTTTGATCTTGACGTTCAAAAGTGCCTTCCTGGTCTAATTGAAATAAAGGATTTAATATTTTGACTTTGAATGGAATCGTCATATAGGATCATATACGTCATAATATCAAAAAAACCTCAAATAAATAGAAAAAATAAATATCATTGTATGTTATTATCATATTATTTGATTCTTTTTTAAAAATCGAAATAGTAAAAATCGCAATAAAATTTTATTCTAGCGGCAATAGATATAATAGATACCCCAAAAAATTCTGGAATTGTACTCAGTAACAATTTTCTTAGGGCCTATTCCATATAGGACTCGTATCATAACAGGTGAAAGTAGGGCAGGTATTACTTCTTCAAGGACTAAAACCTTAATGTTGAGTTACAAAAATGAAAGAGAAGATTCCATAGGTATTACAAATAATAATCATTTATTTGTAAAATAGAAATGCAAGTGACGACAGTAAATGAAAGGCAATCAAGAAAAAGTTGTGCTGTCAAACGTATATCGGCTAAGATGTTGAAACGTAGGGGATTATCTTCTATAAGACTCTGAAGCTGCTGCAGTTCATCGCGCTGACGTTCGTCTAAAAGAGAAATAAGTAGTAAGTCTTTTCTTAAAAAGTTGACATGACCTTAACTATCACGCTAAACATTATGTTACATTACTCGCATAGTTCTAAATTGTATAGGACCAAGTATAGTGCCTTGAGAAACTCCAATACAATAGTCAAGTAAACTAAAGTATTTATTAATTGATAGAGTTAGATGTATGTGAATTAAATTTGGAATGATAAGGAATATATGACTTACTGTCACAGCATACTTTTTCTTCGAGGACTTTGAATTTGATGTAATTATAGTCAGTTTCGATTAAATCCAAAATTATGGCTACTGCAAACATTGTATTTATAGGATCTGTTAAATATTCCAACATCCAGACTATACTTAACGCTTCCAAGCCCTTTAAAAACACAACAAAAATATCACACCCTTATTTATTATAAAAACTACACATACATCAAAAATACAAATACACCTACACCATCTTTTTTATAGCATAAGCCGGTAAACGAGCAGACGGATCACCTGATTGTAAGCAAACGGCGCTGCCCATGGACACTCGAAACACCAAGGCGTTACAAGTGCGTTACCGGCCTTTTGGGAATTGGTAATTTGAGGATAGTGGAGGATTCAGGGATTCGGGAGACGGGGACTAGGGAGGGGTGTAATTGGGCCTCCGGTAACCTCACTCACACGACGAAACACAACGCAAGCGTTGTTTTACTATCTTAAGAAAACAATCACACTAATATTCAAAATGTGATAATAATGTTTATATATCATAATGTTTCTTTATTTGGATGTTTGTCCATCAATCACACTGAAACTACTGAACGCATTTTGATGAAATTTGGTATAGGTACAGGCTGGGTATGGGCTGATTTAGGTGATAGGACTTTTTAACCCAATCAACTGCTTCTATGGTATAAAACAGGAATCATATTCTACGCGAATGAAGTCGCAAGCAACAGCTTACTAGTAAAAAATACAGTGAAGTTACCTTATGAAATGTTTTTGGTTGAAACAAACCAAAGAATATTTAACTTCGGAGCTTACTTTACCCTTACGTTACCTTTTGGCGAATGGAAGTCATACATAAGTCAATTTTAATTTACAAGTGATCTGAGTGTCGTGGTGGCTCGGAGGTTTAAGACGCCTGCTTCTCATGCATGAGGGTGCGGGTTCGAAACCTACCAACGGCAAGTACCAATGTGACTTTTCCGAGTTATATGTACTTTCTAAGATTATTTAGACACCACTGACAAACGGTGAAGGAAAAACATCGTGAGGAAACCTGGGCTTATAATTTCTAATTATAAGTTTGAAATCGCCAACCCGCATTGAGCAAGCGTGGTGATTAATGCTCTAACCTTCTCCGTGTGAGAAGAGGCTTTGCTCAGCAGTGGGCATTTATAGGCTGTTGATGATGATGATGATGATCTGAGTTCTAGGCAACAATTAGTTCATATAAGTAGAAAGAAGAAAGAAAACCCACAAATGTCGGGCTCGACCGGAGTGATACCACGGCCTCACAGAAAAACGACGTCAAAATGCTTGTGTTTTAATTTGTCATATCATTGAGGTTACCGGAAGCCAAATTACCCCCACCTTCTGGAATCCCTGAATCCACAAAAATCCCTAAATCCCTAATTCTCAAAAGCCGAGAAACGCACTTCTAACGCATCTAGTGTTCAAGGTGTTCATGGGCGACGCCGATTGCTTACCATCAGGTGATCCGCTTGCTCGTTTACCAGCTTATTCCATAAAAAAAATAATCACTTACGTCTTCTCTTATGGCTGCCAGCTGGAAAAAGATGTCGCGTAATATCCTGACTATTGAAGTTAATAAACAACTTGAGATCTGTAAAGAAGATTTCTATTTAAATTGTAATCTTGTTTGTCAGTAAATAAAGCAGGCTGATTAGTTTCGTTCAATGTGCAGTCCATAAGTCGGTACTTACAATACAAGCGAATATAGTCTTTAATAATTCTACTTTGTCATCAACTTAAACGAAACTTTAACAATAGGGTAGTTGCCAGGGAATGAAAATTAAAAATCTAATAAGTCCGTCAGGTAGATAGTGAAAAAATATTAGATACGTATTTTTTTATTTAGTACAATACTTAGATAAAATGGAGTTTAGGTCGTTGCGTCACAAAGTGCTACAAAATGTAGCGCATAGTGACGTCACACGATTTTTCAGCTTAATATATCGTCGAAAGTGTTTAACTTTGTGAGAAAAGAAAAAATACGTGTCTAATGTTTTAAATTAATCTACCAGACGGACATTAAAATAAAATTTCGGCAACTACCCTATTATGCATGTAATTACTTATTAAAAATTCGTTGTTAATTTAGATAAAGTCAAATCTGCAAATTATAGTTACTAATATAATATTTCAACTTACTGTTACTTTCATAGGTTGTTCGATTATTTGTAGAGAATCCAATAACATTTCGTAAGTATCGAAATATTTCTTTCCCGAATATGTATTCCATGTACCATTCATTTCGTTTAATAAATTATTTTTGAACACTTTCAGTCGACAATATAAAGACTAAATAAAATAATTACTGTCATTCTGCCAATATCTCCCATCAACGCAATTAAGAAATTCGTTATGTGCAGGAGAAAATTTTCATAACAATATGTAATAGACAAAATGCAGATTGTAAAGGAGTGATCGACTTAAAGAGAAAGATAAGAACAATATAGAATTTTATCAAACAGTCTAAACGTTTGTACAATCTCCTAGCACCGGGTAAATTGTCAATACAAGGCATGAACTTGAAGAAAGCGTACACATATTCATCTTTAGTTTGAAATGCTAACAAGAACAACACAATGTTGTCAAGAATTACGAGGTAAATAGTAGTGTTGTAATCTACTTCGAAATTAAAGAATTTTAATATTATAGTACCAGTGAAAAGTAAACTACACAGAAGAGTGGTGATACTCGTAGTCAATGAGCCATTGAAATGTTGTCGAAAGCCAAAGACAAGTCGAAGAAACTTTAAAATATATATATCACAAACCAATTCTTCTCCAATCATGCTAACAAACAAAACCGTACTGCTTTATAACTTTCTACGTCCATACTATTTTTGATATAGGCACTACATCAAATAGTATATTGTTTACACTATTATTAATCTGAAGAATCCCTAGTATAATTGCTTCATTAAAGGTATTCAAGGCTTAATTGATTATGTCGTTCTGTGCACGTAGCTTCATTATTTTATAATTGCACCTACGTTAATGGTGGTGTCATGATATATAGATGAGTATTATTCATTATGTGGGATTCTTACCTTACCAATTATTATTTTAAAACGCCCCAAGTTCAAATCTTGATCAGTTTTAAACTGCTGTTTCTAACTAACCTGCTCAGTGTAAAAAGTACGGCAAACTTTCTTGTCTGAACGAAGTCCATAGTCTACCAGTGAACTACAACTGGTGATTGGTATCAATAACTTGAAAAAATTAAAGAATAGTTTGAAGTCCCCTAAGTTAGAAGATGACTACGCTATAAATAAAGTAAAATATATTAAAGTTTCAACTTTACAACCAGCCTGTTTCCCTACGCAATTAAATCCAGATATAGATACAAATGACACGAGTAGTTCCTACGAAGCGTATTCATTACAATATCCATTTTATTGATTTGAAATTAAATTTATGGCAAGGACATTGGAATATTTTTCATTTATTCTGTTATGGATTTTCAAGTTGTATTCATTGTTGTTGATTAGTGCGCACCTGCATTGATATTTGGTATAGTGTGCTTTTGTAAGAAATTTTGATTCAGTCCACGTTATTTAGTTACCATGTTTGAAAATAAATTCATCATCAATCTAAAATCATTCATATTTATCCGCAATATTCTAGGATTTCGTCATAATTTTGATGATTATTCCAAGAAGATTTCACTTTCTACTATATATCCTTTAGTTTTTTATTTTGCGTTAAATTCTGCATTATTATTTCTTATGTACGATTCTTTGGATATTAACACTTGTGCGCACATATTCGATTATTTCATCCTTTTTGGTAATTTTTACACAAAGAAGAATATGTTTTGTCTTCTTTGAAGCGGTTGTTTCCTCTGGACTCTTTCCCTGGTGCAGAAAATGTTTACAAAAATATGAATACTTTTCTGCACACATTTTGGTTTTTTGCTCAAGTTTGAGAATAGCGAGCGTATTTGCGTACTGTTATTGGTACGATTGCATTGAAAATGTTGTTGGAATATTTTTGAATATGACTTTAATTTACGCCAATGATGCGGGTCGATTCAGTATCATTCTGATAGCTAGCGGTTTGTACTGCCGCACTAAAATCTTCAAAATAGCTTTGATTTCGGAATACATGAATAGTAACCGTAATGGATCTGTTATCAAGAATTATATTTACATGTACGAAGCTATTGTCAATATTCGATGATGTTAATAACCCTATGAAAACTATTGTAAGTTAATTTCATTTGACAAACCTGACGGAGTTCTCATAAAATAACATACATAACATCACGCCTTTTATCCCTGAATGGGTAAGGCAGAGGTGTACATTATGCTACTGTACAATGTAACACCCACTTTTCACTATTTATGTTATGAGCCCATGTAATAGGGGGTGAGAATATTGCCATATAACGGGCACAATTCCAGACACCGTGCTACTACTGAGATTTTTTTAAAACCCAGTAATACTTTGCCCGACCCGGAAATCGAACCCGAGACCCCTTGCCAGTGAACGAGGCAGTCATCTCATAAAATAAATAATGAGAATATTATTATTATTACCTACATTCTAAGAGTTAATCAATAAGCCTTGTCGTTATTATATTGAATTGAACCTTTACTTACATACATTTAGTCAGGTTTAACATATTTCAATACCAAGTTTACTTTTTTCGAAAATACTCTTTACAATTGCTTAATTTTTCATTATTTTTTCAGATAACCTGTATCATTGGATCAACATCATTCCGGTTTGGTGATCAATTATACGGTCATTTATCTAATCTTCGAATTTACGTGAGTTACAAATTAAAAACTATATTATTACCTACATTTTACAAATAAAAAGACTGCCTCGTTGGCCAAATGGTTGCAAGTGCGACTGCCGGTAAAGGGTCTTATTCGTCGGGCAAAGTATTACTGGGTTTTATAAATTCTCAGTAGTAGCACGGAGTCTGGAATCGTGCCCGGTATATGGCAATAGGCTCACTCCATATTACATGGGACTCATAACATAAATAGTGAAAAGTGGGTATTACATTGTACAGTGGTATAAAGTGCACCTCTGCCTACCCCTTCGAGGATAAAAGGCGTGATGTTATGTATGTATTACAATAATTTACAAATAAAAAGACTGCCTCGTTGGCCAAGTAGTCGCAAGTGCGACTTCCGGGCAAGGGGTCTCGGGTTTGATTCCCGGGTCGGGCAAAGTATTACTGGGTTTTATAAATTCTCAGTTGTAGCACGGAGTCTGGAATCGTGCCCGGTATATGTCAATAGGCTCACCCCCTATTACATAGGACTCATAACATAAATAGTGGAAAGTGGGTATTACATTGTACACTGGCATAATGTAAAGGCGTGACGTTATGTTATGTTAACCGTATTTTTGTAATATTTTTTTTTTGGTCAGGGATGGAGTTTTATTAACTTTTTATGGTTTCTTGGAATAACGACGGACCCCTTCCTATACGTCATAGTTGCTGCAATTATATTCGATTTGACAATTGACAACTTTAATGCCATCAAAATTATATGTATGGAAAAGAAAATACTTTGTACAAGTGAGTGTTGAACATTAATCTATAATACTGGTCACGCGTGTCGTTCTTTACAACTTTTACCATTATTGTTAGAAAATCACTAGTTACATTGTATAAAACAAAGACGCTATCCGCTGTTTGTCTGTCCCTATGTGTATGCTTAGATCTTTAAAACTACGCAAAACTAACTATTTTAATAGAGTGATTCTTAAGGTCGGTTTATATATATAACATGTGACCTAATTACCGCACACCCTCAAACACCCCAATTAGAATATTATGTAAAAAAAATAAAAACACTAAATTTTTAATTAAACATGCATTATTTTGTATTGAGTGATAAAATTTGTATGAATACAAATAAAACTGCGATTTTAAAAGTCTTATTGCTTTGACTTACGGTCCATTTTGATTTGTTCTAACAATACAGGGTTAATATGACAATATTTTCCGTAGTTTTAATTATTTTTGGGATGAAAAATTACCTATACTAAAAATTATATAGATCGATTCAGTTAACGATTCTGAACAAAGTATTTTCAGGATGTGCGGTATTTAAGTTACATGTTGTATAATACATGCATATTGCATCCGTGCGAAACCGGGGCGAGTCGCTAGTTTGATCATAATTTACCACTGAATTCAACATTTGGCCTATTAGAGAAATTTATATCCTGCACAGAAAAAAACGGCATTATGCTGATGACTTTATACAGTAAAATATTAAATAACTCATCATCATCGTCATCAACAGCCTATAAATGCCCACTGCTGAGCAAAGCCTCTTCTCACACGGAGAAGATTTGAGCATTAATCACCACGCTTGCTCATTGCGGGTTGGCGATTACAAACTTATAATTAGAAATTATAAGCCCAGGTTTCCTCACGATGTTTTCCTTCACCGTTTGTCAGTGGTGTCTAGATAATCTTAGAAAGTACATATAACTCGGAAAAAGTCACATTGGTACTTGCCGTTGGTAGGTTTCGGACTGCACCCTAATGCATGAGAAGCGGACGTCTTAAACTTCCGGGCCACCACCACACACACCATATTAAATAACTATACTGGACAAATAAACTACTTTTTGTTGTTTTTTATTTAATATTTTTGTATTTTTCAGATGAACGTGAATACTCTGATCTGCACAATTTGCAATTACTTCTGGAAAATCGTCCCATTCGCTTCTCTATCTGGCGTGTCATACCGTTTAGTGTGCATCAGATACTGAGCAGTTTTTCTTTTGCAGTCATTAGCATCATCGCCATGTTGCAAATTAAGTCTTATTATACTTAGAATACGCTTTTATATCGTGTAGTTTGTCTAGTTGTTGGTGTTAGTTAATCATATTATTCTACTTTAATTGAGTATAAATAAAATTAATATTAACTATTACTAAATGAAAATATATACAACTTAAAATATAAATAACCATGAACTAAAATATTTACACTTTAAAAAAGTAATAATAATAGAAATGCTATCGTAAAGCATATAAAAAAATCTCATTGCTATCGTGAGGTAAGGTGCCCAAAAGACTGGCAGCATTGCCAGGTTGAATGGCAATTCTTAACCTTTGTCAAAGGTAGTAGGCCAGCCCTTCGATCACCTGAAGTGTCAACCATCCTCCATACAATATCTTTGTAAAGAAGATGTGCACTTGGGCCCTACGGCCCTAAAGTTTCAACCCCAAACGGTTCGAAAGCATAATTGCCAAATAAGGCTATCATGCTTTGGTGTTAGTGTCTTTGTAGTTGAGTGATATCGTTTTGTTTATACGAAAATTAATGCGTTTTCAATAAATGTCTCACCTATTAAAGATTTTTTCTATGATACCTTTTTATCATTTTTATAGCTTTGACTGCCTTATTGGCCGAGTGGGAAGTGCGACTGCCGGGCAAAGTATTAGTGAGTTTTAAACAAATTCTCAGTAGTAGCATGGAGTCTGGCGATTGTGCCCGGTATATGGCAATAGACTCACCTCCTATTACATGCGACTCATCTATATATATAGAAATGAAACCCGTTTCCCGTTGTCACTCCATAACTTGAGAACGGCTAGACCGATTTGGCTGATGTTTTTTTTTGTTGTGTTTGTTATTTTCAGGAGAAAGTTCTTATGACAGAAAAAAATCTGAAAATTCTACGGGAACGGGAAAAAACGGGATTGAAATACGAAGTCGGGAGCAGAAGCTAGTTCATAATATAAATAGTGAAAAGTCCTACATTGTATAGCGGCATTAAATGCCGTAATGTGCCTAATTCTTCGGGGATAAGAGGTGTGATGTTATGTTAGCTTTGAGATAACCTAAATCTAGCTTTATTTATAATCTTAACATCTTGGACTTCTTAAAGTTATTGTTTTATACTAGCTTGTGTACCTATAGCCGATACCCATGACGATCTCCGGCCAACGTAAGCGGCGAGCGGGCCTGCGGACGGCGAGAATGGGTGGCTCCCCGGCCGACCAGAAACAGACCCGAGCGTACGGCGCGTCGCGTTCCGCGCGCACCTCAAAGACCCATCAGACCACCACAGATGGGGCCCAATAGGGCCGATGCCGATTCGGAGTCGCGGGGAACCTAACGGGTAACCGGGGCTCCGGCTCGAAGTGCAGGAGAAGGAACGGGGTGGTTTTTAGTCAGTAAGAGTCTGAAACTCCCTCCCGCCTCACCTTTAAAAAAAAATTGTACTTATACCCATTCCTCATTAGCATAGTCTTACGTATCAGGTACACATCTTATAATAGAATCAGTCAAATTTCCCTTTAATCTATTTACGATACTATTTCGAAACACAGCGCTATAAATAACCTAAGCAACTCTAACTTTATAATTACACGAGAGCTAGAAATAGCCAGGCATTCGTATCTAGCAGATAAACAAATCTTTGAAGTAAACTTATTAACATACGCCTCCCACACAGATGCTCAACACCTATACAAACTACTGATTATCAAATGAAGCTCACAAATTTCGTATCCTAATCAAATTGAACGATTTCACTCCTAACTTCGCGATCGATCAGCGATTGACTCAATTTTGAGATTCTTGTTAACTTTTTTTTTTTTTAAACGTTGCCCCACATTAGGATTTTCTCCTGTGTCGTGGGTGCGTTTACAAACATACAAGTTCACATACACAATGACACCCAGACCCGAAACAACAATTTGTGGATCACACAAAGTGTTGTTCCGTGCGGGAATCGAACCCGCGACACGTTGCACGGCAGCCGGTTGCCCAGCCACCGCACCAACCGTGCAGTCGAGTCAGTCAGTCAGTCAGTCAGTCTGTTTTAAGGTCAATACATAATTTGAATGAAAGTCTAATCAAAGTCAAATCATTTATTTCAGGTATTTCGTATGTAATTAGGCAATTTTGAAATTCCAAAAAATAGAATTCTCCCACCGTCTGTCTGAAATTTCAATGTAATGTGGGACATAGACTATGTAATTAAGTACGGTTCACATACGAAACAATTTTTTAACGATCTTAACGGTTTATAACTTATAAGTAAGATACCCGGTACCTGGGCTCCGGTTCGACGTGTAGGAGAAGGAACGGGGTGGTTTTTAGTCAGTAAGACACTAAGACATAGTCTGACACTCCCTCCCGCCTCACCCAGGCGGGAGCAGTCATTCGCTGATTTTCCCCCTTAACAAAAAAAGACCCTTTATCAGCATCATCATTTATACAGCCCAAAAACTCTCCCCAACAAATACCATTGTAATTTTTTTGTGTCTAATAATATAATTAAAAAGAATCAAAAGAAAAAAAAATTGACTTAAATCCAATTGACCTAGCAATAATAACAGCTTCATACGGGGTCTAAACTGGCCAATAGACAATACACAACCCAGTTTAACGTTTGAGAGAACCCTATTGAAATGAGCGTCATTGTTACAAGGAGTATTGATTTCAGCCTATTCGGTAACCCTGTCAACGCTAACAATATCGTATGGGTAGTTTGTACCTTCAAGAGGGTTAACAAAGGGTTAATTACTTGTAACGATAACTGCTATCGTATCGATGGGGATCCGAAAGTGGTTGTTTGTTTAATCTTATGTGGAATTGGGTAAAGTGTAATTGAGGTTTTGATATGGAATTAGTTTCTTTTGGTTTGTACGTGCAATTCAAAATATAATTTTACAATAAGCAATCTTATTCGCGAAGAAATAAGTGACTTATGAAGAGGTCTAACTTCTATATCATCAAGTGTGGGAGAGCTATGCGTTGGCACGAATGGGCCGGCTCGACTGAATCGATACCACAGCCTCACAGAAAACTGACATGAAACAATGCTTGCGTTGTTTTTCGTCGTGTGAGTAAGGTTACTAAACTAACTACTCCCCTTCCCTCTTTCCCCAATCTACACAATCCCCGAATCCCCAGCAATCCCCAAATTCCTAATCCGCAAAAGGCCGTTAATGCACTTGTAACGCCTCTAGTGTTCCAGGTGTCCATGGGCGGCGCCGATTACTTGTATCGCCGATCGCTCGTATACCGGCTTAACAACTTCTTTCATACTTCAACCATTTCTAGCTAAATGATTAAAACTTATGTATTGGAAATACAATGTGTTGTTTTAAAGCCGCGTCATTTTCTAGGCAGTAACTCGGATATCGATTCTGAATCCGAATCAATAAAAAAATTGTAGTTACATATTTTTCATTTTTCTGAAATTACGGAAATCCGTAAGTGCGAACTACACGCTGCCGTCTTGTAACTAGCTTTATAACGCGACTTAACACACACAAACTCAAACACGTAATTGATATTATTCCTAATTCCATAAAACTCCAATAAGAAACTGCTGTCGCTTTTTCTGAAATACTGTCGAACTTAAACGATTTATTATAGCCGTATTTTTAATTATTGGCCCAACTATTTTGTCTTACATTGAACCTTTATGACTTCTGTGATATGCCCCCGAAAAATGACACGGTTTCAAAACTACACCTTATATAATATTATTGGAATAATTCCTACCACCAAACTTCTTAAAATTCTATTGTTTGGGGTCAGCTCAATTTAAACACCTGCCTTAAGACGCTTCAACAAAAGCCTGGCCAGCCTAAAGTAAAATGAACCTACGTACTTGAAGGGTAAAGTCGATAATTGTTATTGAAATTGCAATTTTTAATTGAGGTTTGTATTTAAAGATGGTAGACAAATTTCTTTACACAATATATTGTCAGTAGATGTTACGTAGAAGATGACTTCTGCTCTGACAGTATTTGTTCTGTATCACGTCTGATGAGATACTTCTGGCATGAGCAAATATCTTGGTAACTAGTCATGATATAATTTACCAATGTGTTCCAAACAATTTTGCTTAGATCCATAGCACACGGCGTATTTTATACGCGCGAGCAACGCGTGAATTAGGATCGCGCGTATTCGGTACCGTAAGCGCTGATTCTTGCATTTGCATTGATGACGTCTGAAGCGTCAATCGCGCATTTTCAATTGTGTTTTTGTTTGTTACGAGCGACTATAGCGCGTATACATGCAATAGAGGTTTCACGGCCGGTATAAAGCGCGTATACGCGCGTCACCCGAAATGTAAATGACATATAATTAACTATGTGTTGTCGTCGTAACCATTCCTAGCTGGTACCCCCAACTACAAACATATTGAATTCACATAACATAACGCCTTTTTACCCCCGAAGGGGTAGACAGAAATGCTAAAATTTCGGCTCTTAATGCCACTGTACATTGTAACAGCCACTTTTCACTATTTATGTTATGAGTCCCATGTAATAGGGGGTGAGCCTATTGCCATATATCGGGCACATTTCCAGACTACGTGTTACTACTGACATTTTTAAAAATGCAGTAATACTTTGCCCGACCCGGGAATCGAACCCGAGACCCCATGCCCGGCAGTCGCACTTGCGACCACTCGGTCAACGAGGCAGGCAACGTGTTAAATTCAATGCATTATACTACAGCATCAGAATGTATTTGCAGTATTTTTTATCTAGATCTGTGCAGCCGGTATGACGATTGAACCACACATATGCTAACATTTATATTGTGACTACAAGCGTACTTGACCTCGAATATACATATACAAAGAACATTAATGAAGCATTGACAGATTACATCAATTTATTTTTTCCTTATTCAAAGAGAAAATTGGATTCATTGTATTGGACATGGAGATTGTATTACGCTTGGTATTACGTAATAAATTATGGGCAATAAAGACTTTTTTGTTTAACCTTGTGTTGCTAAGTACAGAGGTTCATGTGAGAGAGATTGGAGGTTATTTATGGTATGGTATGTATCGCGGTAACAGATTGTGTAAGTCTAGAGGCATACAACAATCATAGACTCAAATGTCATAGGTAATAAAAAATAGAGAGGGAAATAGACAGAAGAAGAGATAGAGAAGGAGTTCCCACTTAAGAATTTCTCTTTGATAACGTTTTCCAATTTTAACACGTTGAACGCCATGAGGGTCACCGGTGACCGGCGTTAGCGGAGGATTTACCTTCAACAGTTTTTTATTGGCAGTCAATGTCTTAAAAAAATTCTTATCTCATCGATAAAATCCCATTTTTTATAAAGGTGCAGAATAAAATATTGTGTCTAATTTAGGATGATGAGCTCTCAAAATATATGGAAGTCATAACACGAATTCAAGTGTATCATCCGAATATTTAAGGGGGCCTTTTAAATCACTCCCTCTTTCCTAAAAACCATAATTTAATCTCACTAACATTTGCTATTTTGTCTGAACCGTGAACAAGTAATTTGTTAACATTCACAGACAAAATAGCGGTTCAGCAAACGGTAAACATCTTTAAAGTAGATTTATCGTGCTCATAAAATAAAAAAATGGCCGTAATGCTAGGCGTCATCTTAACTTTTACGGTGCTTTACGAGCGACACGTAACTGATTTTATTTTGCGTTTGTTTTTATACATTTTTGAACATCTTGTCTGTTCATTAGAGATAATCTTTTGACCGTGTTCTTGTTTCTATGGGAATTTTTGTAAATCTCCGTGAATTATGGGTCCATTGATTTAGATTTTAGAAATGAACAAACAGCACAGTCCTGTACAATGCAATACAGCAACAGTACTCCATCAGCTACTTAAGTCAGTCATGTTATGACTTTATAACAGTCTTTTAAAGTCATCATTTAATGAACAGATAATTTTTATTGGCTAAGTGCAATTCTAATAAAAAATATCCTGATAAAATAACCAATACGGGTTATCTCAAATTCTTCGTTCCATGCAAATACTATTATAAATCAGAATAAAAAATAATAATAGTATTTCTATAAACCGGACAATCAAATCCGAATAACTCTTTGTGTGATCCACAGATTGTTGTTTCGGGTCTGGGTGTCATGTGTATGTGATATTGTATGTTTGTAAACGCACCCACGACACAGGAGAAAATCGTAGTGTGGGGCAAAGTTTAAAAAAAAAAACAAAAAAAAAAACATCAAATAATTCGCAGTTCAGACCACAGTAACTAACATAGCAATAAGAACTAATGGATCTGATAATATATATGTAATAATGTCTAAGTTTCCACGTGTATACTATTCAAGGCTCTGTCTCTTCATTACTATAATTGTATTTCAAGGTCATTAAACTCCTCATTTTCAAAATAATTGTTCACTTCTACTTCATTATCTATGTAACTCTAGGTTTCATTATCCACGTGTATAATAAGATCTAATTTAGAAAACCAATCAATATTAGTAGGTACTTCAATTTTTAATCTTATTCAGTCTATATGTGTCGCGGAGAACCTAACGGGTAACCGGGGCTCCAGCTCGACGTGCAGGAGAAGGAACGGGGTGGTTTTTAGTCAGTAAGAGTCTGACATTCCCTCCCGCCTCACCCAGGCGGGAGAAGTCATTCGATGATTTTCCCCCTTAAAAAAAAAATTCAGTCTATATGTAGATATAGTTTCCTATTGTTTCATTCTTGACTATTTATAGGATAATAGCCTTAGTTAGTGAATTAAATATTATTAATATCTGTTTGGATATTCGCAACACAATAACATTTTGTTATGAGAGCCAGAATTTAAATTATCAATGCATCTATTTTTTAAGCAACTGTCTTTTTAATATTATGTATGTTTCTGAAAATAGAGTCAATTTCATTATGTCGCATTCAGTAATGCTTAAATTATCGATTTTGTATAACATTGTTTAGTGGTAGTCAGTCAAGATACAGTTACTGTATTCAGTAGTAGCATTCTGTAACTTAAAATGATTAGTAATGCAGTTTGCAATATCTATAACATTATGTATATTCGTTTCTTATTTGGCTTTCGACAAAACATCGCTGCTTCCGAAATTCTAAATTTTTTCTTTTTTTCGTCCCTCTAACAATAATTGCTAATATGATTTTCATGTCAACTATATATAACAATTTGACTTTAAAATTGAACGCATATACAAGTATTTTCGACTATATTGTACCACTTGTCGTATCATTCCATACCAAAGACGAATACGTTTATTTGTCCTATAGATTTATCCATGGCCTTGACAACTTGCCTAGTGCAAAAAAAGTATACAAATACTTCAATCGTTTCATGAAAATTTCTTTCTTTTATTTTGCAACTATTAAGATGTTTAATTACTTGGTGTTTTGTTCCGAAGATCCTTCAATGTGTTTGTCTTTAAAGTTATCATTCATTGCCTTTGTAAATTTTGTATGTTTTTTCGCTTGTGATATGGGTAGGTTTGCAATTATTATGGTTTTTGGCCTTTTTTATTGTCGAAGTAAGATAATGAGAACGAATTTGGAATCAGATCTTAAAATGGTCGTTGGGACAAATACTCTGTGATGAAATATATCAATATTTATGAAATCCTTGCTGATTTTTTGGAAGTAGTCGAGCCTGTCAAAATTGTTGTAAGTAATATTTTGTTTATTACAATTATAAATATAATTTCTTGTGGTTAATATATGCTCTGTTTCTCTTATTTTTATTATAACAACAATGTCTTGCGCTCATTGTTTTTTCGTATCAGAAGCTGCTGACCAATAATGAGACAATTTTTAAATTTTATTTTATTTGATATTTTTAGATGCTGGGTTGTTTACTAAGTGCATCAGTAAGGTTTCCGTTTAATCTATATGGCCAACTTTCTGCTATAAGAGAAAGGTAAACTCTTTATATAAATCCTACTTACATCCTTACTAATATTATGAATCGGAAAGTGAGTTTGTTTGTTTGTTTGTTCCGCTTTCGTGCCGGAACTACTAAATCGATTGCTTTGAATTTTGCAGACGTAAAGTTAGAAGTCTGGATTAAATAATAGGGTACTTTTTATCCCGGAAAAATTTGTTGTTCTCGAGGGAAAACGAAATTATTGGTATAGATGGCGCTGTGTGTATTGGTATATGTCACAGGCTACTTTTTATCCTTTTGTGACGCGAGCCAAACCGCGGGTAAAAGCTACTTAGTAATAAATTGTAAATAATACTCTTTCTCCTAGCCTTTCTAATGTGTTGGTGTTGGCACTAAGTCCAAATCATAATAATTTATTTCAATTAGATCAGAAAAATTTTGAACGTCAACAAAACATTTTAAAGTGAAGCTATTTGCGAAGTGAAGCTAAGGAGGCTTACTGTTGAATCCAATTCTGATATTGCGAAATTTCGTACACTTGAATTACAACACTAGCGCCCATTGCATCCGTATTGCGTGGATATCAAATGAACTAAATGGTATTGAGTTTGGCTTTATGTTCCGTACTCTGAATGCTATTGTAACAGCTACGATTGTGGTTGTATAGTGCTGACATTGAATAATTATTGAGATTTTATTGGATTGAAATTGCATTGACATTATTATTGTATTCAAGAGTAAGCACCAAGGTATGAATGTATATTTCATAATACATAAGTTTTTTTATTTTTTATTTTAGTAAGTTATTAGTATAATGCGTCAAGCGTGTCTTTGCATTGTTTTTACATATGCATTGTAGAACATACTTTTTTAAAAAGAGTAACGAATGGAGTTTCTTGCTCGTTCTTCTCCATTCGAATCTACTTTTTGGAATGAGCACCTAGCTTCACCTAGTTTCACTGACGGACTGACTGACAGACTATTATTTTTTTTGTATTTGTTGACGTTCGAAAAGTACCAAACTATGGTTTAATTGAAATAAATGCTTTGACTTTGACAGATTAACGTGTTCACATTAATTTTAGGGGCCTGTGGTTATAAATTTATATTGGCTTTTTGAATACATCAGCGATCCCATTATAAGTACTGTTGGATCTGCAGTCGTATTGGACCTTATCAATGATAATGTAAATTACGTTAAATTGAGGTTCATTGAAAAAAAGATTTTTTGCGTTGGTGAGTGAGACTTTAGTCATAACATGTCATCACGCCTTTTATCCCCGAAGGGGTAGGCAGAGGTGCACATTATACAATGGTACAACTTTTCACTATTTATGTTATGAGTCCCATGTAATAGGGGGTGAGCCTATTGCCATATACCAGAGTCCGTGCTACTACTGAGAATATTAAAAAACCCAGTAATACTTTGCCCGACCCGGGAATCCAACCCGAAACCCCTTGCCCGGCAGTCGCACTTACAACCATCGGCCAACGAGGCAGTCGAGACTTTAATTTCTTCTTTTTATTCGTAACTTTGGTATTATTTTAATAAATCATGCTGTCAATTGAATCTATACATCTATACAGATGTATCATGTACATCAATAAAATTGGAGTGTCAGTTTATAATATTGAAATTAACGTTTTTTATTACATGCATATGAATATCAATGTATATACGACACCTATACCAAAATAATACTTTTTAAACTTTTTGTCTGTCTATTTGTACTAGCTAATCTCTAAAATAGCTGGACCAATTTTGACGGCACTTTTACTGGCAGGTAACTGATGTACTAAAGAGAAACATATGCTATTTTTATTCTGGAAAATTGAAACAAAATAAAAGTCATATCCTAAATTCATATTCTACGCGAACGAAGTCGCTGGCAACAGCTAGTATATAGTAACAATCAAGAATGTTTCTTTGAATGCATACAATACCCATATTAAGAATTTAAGTACTTTGAACTGATACACGTTGGAAAGTCATGGCATTCCTCAGGGCATCATACTTGGACCTACTCAATTTTTTGGTGTATTTTCAGATGAGCGTCAACAAACTGAGATAGACCGATTACTGCTTCTGATAGAAAATCGGCCACTTCGCTTCTTTATATTACCTAACATACCATTGACCTTTAAACTCTTTCTAGGATCATTTTCTTTCTTTGTCGTCAATATCATTGCTCTCTTGCAAGTAAAGAATTTTTATTCTTAAAATAATAATAATTTTCTTGTTTTGGATTGGTTTAAAGTGTTGTTGTGAGATAGTCGTAGTGTTTTAATTATACGTAGGGATTGTGTATTATATATTTTAGTTGTATAATTATATTGTGTTGTATATATTCAAAGTGTGTAACATTTTATGTTTTAATATGTGTTTTAAAGTGTGTATAATATAAAGTGATCCAATAAAGATATCAAATATAAAAAATCTAAGAATCCAATAAAGTGATTTTAATAATGGTATCCAATAAAGATAGAATTCAAAGTTTGATCGTAGAACTAATCTGTCTTTTGATTTCGAAACACAGTGCTCAGCAGTTATAATTGCAACCAATAAAACAGTGAATCTCAAGCAAATCTTCGAAGTTTATCTATGAAAATAATTACCGTACTTTAAAATATAAACAGCGCTAAATATAAACAACTTAAAACTCATAAACTTGAACAGATTAACTTAATTAATGCACGCAATAAACTCCTATGTCCAACTAAAACTAATTCACAACAGATATACATTTCTAAACTCTGAACTAAGCCTAGAAAATCCAGGAAAATTAAACTATCATAGCGCTGAGAGATGAGTAGCGACACCCGTCTATTATCCACACTATAACTGGAAACTTTGTCAAAGTTCTTACAAAATGACATGTCATCCATGCTCAATTAAATCTACAGTTCTCATAGGAAAATTTACAGGATTTTCGACTTTATTGTTAGGAAGGTAAGAGGCTGTAGTGTGTTGTGCAGCTGTTAAATAAGTTGGTGAAGCGTAGAGCCTAGAACGCTTTACAACACAGACAGTGTACGCTTTTTGTGACACATTGCTGTGAAAAATGGTTAGCTTGATGATTTACATTTTTAGTAGAAATATTTTTGAAGATAAACTACTTTAAATAGCTTCGTTATCATCTTTCTGCGACTTTCCATTATTGGACTATAAGTTTTGTTAAAATATGTCCTATGATTGTTAATGTTTTAATGTTGAGGGGGTTGTAAATCGTTGACCAAAGCTTTTGGTTTATTAGAGAATACTGCTTCCCGATTTCAAATAAGTATACCCTTTAGTATTATTATTATACAATTAGATATTGGTTGTACAAGTAGGTGAGGTAAAGGTATTGTTACACATGTTCTAAAATAGCATGCTACAAGGCGTGCTATTGTATTTAAATCGAACGCTTCTAGAATTGCAATCATGGACATTTTTTTTAGGGGGGAAATTCATCGAATGACTGCTCTTGCCTGGGTGGGGCGGGAAGGAGTGTCAGACTCTTACTGACTAAAAACCACCCCGTTCCTTCTCCTGCACGTCGAGCCGGAGCCCCGGTAACCCGTTAGGTTCTCCTGAACTCCGAATCGGCATCGACCCTGTTGGGCCCCATCCGTGGTGGTCTGATGGCTCTTTGAGGCGCGCGTAATCATAGACATTAGCTGCTAATTTTGAGCAACAACACATGCTACTATGTGATAAGTGCTTACTTTCATGATTGAAATTAACACATAAATTACCATCACAAAAAATGTCAACGCCTTTCATTCCCCAGAACAGTATGTACGAATGAAACTTTTTAAATGTCATGTAACTTACGGCTGCTTTACTCACGCTGAATAACTAACGGCGTGTGAGGCGATCGCTTGATCAAACTCCTTTGAGTTAGTATTAACTAGTAGCCATTTGTTCCTCGGTGTTGAATACAAAGGCATTTGTTTGTTGTACGATTTGTAGTTATGAATACTAGGTTTATTGTGCTTGTTTCTACATCTGTGTAGAATTTGTTGTTACCTTTTTGATAGGATAAGCTGGTAAAGGAGTATATGGATCACCTGATGGTTTGCAATTGACGTCGCCCGTGGACGCCTGGAATACTACCTCTAGAGGCATCACAGAAAACCGACGTGAAGCAACGCTTGCGTTGTGTTTCGTCGTGTGAGTGAGGTTACCGGAGGCCCAATTACCTTCCCCTTCCCCAATCTCCCCAATCCCTGAATCCCCAACGATCCTCAAACTCCTAACCTCCAAAAAGCCGGTGATGCACTTGTAACGCCTCTGGTGTTCCAGGTGTCCATGGGCGACGCCGATTGCTTACCATCAGGTGATCCGTCTGCTCGTTTACCAGCTTATGCCATTAAAAAAGTGCGTTAAAGTAAAGTTAGGAATTCATAGATCAATCCGTACGTTGTAAGTATTGATAATGAGGTTCTATTAAAAACTTATTGACTATTGAATACTTTAATAAGCAAACACTTGCTTACTTAATAACACTTCTCATTTCTACTGCAAGCTACAAGATACAGAAGATCAGTATAAACTCTCACAACGACGTGACTCGGCGCTAATCAAGGAGACGTCTCAAGGAACTTAATTAATGACCTCTCAGCTTCTAATTGTGTAAGAAGTTCATTGTTTCCCGAACTTTCCAGAACAAACAAGAATCGACCTTAATCTGATTTGTTTTATGATGTTTATGTATTGTATTGAAATTGTTTTATGAAGAAATCGTGTATAGATCCGAAATTAAATAAATATTTATATTTTGGAAGAATACTAGCAGCGACAAATACTCAGCAGTATCATTGCCGGACATAGGATTTTAGGTTTTATTCCGAAGTCATTATAAAGTATTTTATTATGTCACAAATTCTCAATAGCATTGTCTGGTAATGTTCAGTTTTAAACAAAAAATTGTAATAATTATCATAACTCTTTCGATCTATATAATGGGTAATATATAATCGATAAATTGGGTGTGACAAGAAATATCTACTTATAGTCAACAGTAACGATGTGGGTTCCCGGTAGTACCCAAGTACTGCAATAATCGTTTGCATCATAATTAAATACTTTTCTACCATAAAATTGTATGTATATATGTATTGTCACTTATACTCTGAAATAGCATGCTAAAATGCTATTGAGCATGCCCAAAACTGTTCAAAAATCGAGTGTCTATCGATTAGCAAAATGCCCGACATTAGCATGCTAATTTTGAGCAACATTCCGTCATACATGCTACTAAGTGACCAGTGCTCAATAGAAGCATGTGTTCGTGCTTGTAATTAGCATGTATAACAGTACCTTATCTTAAGAAAAATCATTATCAACAGCCTATAAATGCCCACTGTTGAGCAAAGCCTCTTCTCACACGGAGAAGGTTTGAGCATTAATCACCACGCTTGATCAATGCGGGTTGGCAACTACAAACTTATAATTAGATTTTATAAGCCCAGGTTTCCTTACGACGTTTTCCTTCACTGTTTGTCAGTGGTGTCTAGATAACCTTAGAAAGTAGATATAACTCTGAAAAAGTCACATTGGTACTTGCCGTTGGTAGGTTTATAACTCGCACCCTCATGCATGAGAAGCGGTCTTAAACCTCCGGGCCAACCACGACCACAAGTACCACCACCACGACACAAAACTTAAGAAAAATATAACTACTAAATTAACCTAATCTTCAGTACGCTACTAGACAAAATGAATCCCTCAAAGTAAATTACATCCTTAGTTCAAGGATAGGACCTATAATCAACGTGATAGATCACCATTTAAATCCTTACAATGTAGTCTCAGAGACTATAAAGGACATTTAATAAAGCACCTAAAGGTCTTAATGTTAGGGTCCGTTTGTGAGTGGTGAAGATTAATAATTGACATCCTATTATCCTACAGAAGCTTGTTGTTTTGATAAATTGGTCTGTAATCCCAAAAGATTTTGATTTATTTTTTCAACTAGAAGTTATAGAACTTCTTAGAGCAATGCTCTTATAGGTTTAGTGACTGGAAATTTGAGGTGAAAATTTGTAGGATTCTCAGGGTTCTCAAATTGTGGACATCACCCAAAGTTCGGTTTGATAGAATACAAAGAGAATGGCCACCTATCTCCATTATCCGTAATTCATACTATATTAGCAGAGATGGACGTATTAAATATTGTTGATGAATCTGTACACATCACATCAATAGCTTAAAACTATGCGACAACTTCATCATACTTGATCAAAAGCCTCTTCTCGCACGGTAAAGGTTTAAACAATCACAACGCTTGCAATGCGGGTTGGCGATTTCGAACTTAGAATTAGAAAAATAAAATAGAAGAAGAAATTGATAGATGCCTTTCGGAGATTAGGCTAGGTGCTAATAGTTCAGGTGCTATTCGCACAGGTGCTCTATATCTAAATGGACTACCTCGAAAAGAAGAATAAGTTGCTTTCCTTCACGTTGGTCAGTGGTGACTAAATAAAAACTCGGAAAATGTCACATTGGTACTAGTCGTTGGTAGGTTTTACCCTGGTCCATAAGAAGTAGCGTCCTAAATCTGCAAGCTATGAACCACGATTCTATACAACCAAATTTAAAATACGAGCTACAAGATTCAGTTCCATATTTTATAAAAATATTTATGCAAGAGTAAAAGTTTTCTACGTCATGCAGAGATGATACGTCGCGTCTCGTTATGATCCTGTGTTTGTATGTCATTACGCGCGCTAACAAGAACTACACGATGTTCCGAGGTAGTTATATGGATCTTTAGTGATTTAGTTAAGATATAAAATATACTTAAATTTTAATATAAATCTCTTAAATATATTGATGCCTAAAATATGTCAACGATTTTGAATAATAAAGTCTTTTTAAAGGAACATAATTCTCGTGTCGAACAAAAATTCTATTTATTAGTTTAGAAATCTAGACAAAGGCATGCCAAGTCTAACGATTCTTGCTACACATAACATATAACATAACATCACGCCTTTTTATCCTCGAAGCGGTAGGCAGAGGTGAACACAGAAGTAACACCCACTTTTCACTATTTATGTTATGAGTCCTATGTAATAGGGGGTGAGCCTATTGCCATATACTGGGCACAATCCAGACTCCGTGCTACTACTAAGATTTTTTTTAAATCCCCGTAATAGTTTGCCCGACCCGGGAATCAAACCAAGACCCCTTGCTAGGCAGTCGCACTTGCAACCACTCGGCCAACGAGTTTGAGGTTTCTTATTGCGATTTCTTTATTATTACAGTTAATATTGTATGTTCTTGACTCATGATTAATTAATTAGATGATGAAAATTTCTGCGTTTTAGCCTTATCCAGAGGTCCTTAAATAGGGGCCTGAAAATGGTTCCAGTAAAGGATGGTGCGGTAGTGTTTGCTTCACGCTCGACTTGGCGGGGGCCCGGCTGTGCTCCTACATTTCAATGATATTACACACTACATACTAAAATGCTAACAGGATCAGAAAACATTTGCGTAAAGTAATTTCTGTTAAAACAAGTCGTGACGTCATGGTTTGGTTTTGTTCGAGCTACGTGTAGTAAAATGGCTTCATACTATGTAGGTGGAATAAATTCATCCCTATTTTTTTTATGGCATAAGCCGGTATCGAGCAGACGGATCACCTGATGGTAGGCAATTGGTATCACCCATGGAAACCTGGAACACCAGAGGCGTTACAAGTGCGTTACTGGCTTTTTGGGGATTAGGAGTTTGAGGCTCGTTGGGGATTCAGGGATTGGGGAGATTGGGGAAGGGGAGGGTAATTGGGCCTCCAGTAACCTCACTCAGACGACGAAACACAACGCAAGCGTTGCTTCACGTCGGTTTTCTGTGAGGCCGTGATATCACTTCGGTCGAGCCGGCCCATTCGTTTGCGTAAAGTGAGTTTTGTTAAAACAAGTCGTGACGTCATGCTTTGTTTTGTTCGAGCTATGTGTAGTAAAATAGCTTTATACTATGTAGTAGGAATAAATTCATCCTTTTTAGCAGGAACAAATATTTTGTTTTACACAATGCATTATTATATTTAAGATAATGTTCCTCGGAGTCGAAACAAATTTGACTATAAGGAAACGTAATGTTTGTAGGCAGACATTTTTCTTTGCCGTGTACTGTCGCGAGAAGAAATGTTTGTGCAAAAATTCAATTTGAACTGGAAATGAAATTTATTTGTATTGTAGGTTTTATGAAAACTATTTGTTGTTTTTTTTTTAGTGTTTATAACTAAAACGTATTAATTTTCTTCTGTTTTTATCGTGGTAATAATAGATATTATGACGCAGTAGTTATCAGCAGAAGATAAAACAATTTGTATTTATATAACATCATGCTTGCCGTTCACAATATGGCACTTAATTCCACTGTACAATTACATAACATAACGTTTTTTTTCCCCGAAGGTTGACACCCACTTTTCACTATTTATGTTATGAGTCCCATGTAATAGAGGGTGAGCCTATTGCCATATACTGGGCACGATTCCAGACTCCGTGCTACTGTTGTTTTTCGTTTTTACCCCAGTAACAACTTTGTGCGACCTGGGAATCGAACCGGAGACCCCTTGCCCGGCAGTCGCACTTGCGACCACACGGCTAACGAGACAGGCAGCATGTGTGTATACATATGGTGTCTTTTGGGTCGCATCGTTCACATAAGGCTAACAATATTACCACCCATAGGTCCCCAAGCGGTCACCGGTGACTGCTCTCCACTACCTACATTATAGACCTTATTTCCAATGCTTAGAGACTACTTTTGTATGAACAAATTTAGAGGATGAATTTCAACGGGTTTTACAATCGAAGACTTTATTCCGTTCTAGATACCCAATTTAATGTTACGCTAACAACATTTACACCGTCCAAATTACCTGGAAATCTGAACGCAATCACACAAAATTTTCCAAATTGTATGGTCCATGTAACCAGCTAGGCTTTACGTCCTACGGAACAGGACACGAAATTGCGGATACGTTTCGATCTAATCATTGCCGGCAACCGCGTTCTCATTTCCGCGACAATGGTTTACACATTTCGCCCTCTCTCGTAGGACTAGGATATCGGTTGGTGGACAATCGATAATGTGATATCGATACTTAAACGATTTTTGGTAATCGATTCGAATGATTATTGTTTCTTTCCACAGTTGATCTGTGTAGATGAATTATGTCATAAAATTAGTTTATGTTTAAATTTTCATAACAAAGATAATGCATATTATTATCATAAGGGGATAGATGTTAACATACTTAAAAATCATTCGATTTTTCGTTAACAATACTTTTATACTAACTTAAAAACTTTAATAAATAATGCGTGTCCTTACAAGAGGTTTAACGAAAGAATAGATTTTTAACCGACTTCAAAAAAAGGAGGAGTTCAAGTTTTACATAAAATATAAAGTAGTTAATAGGCACAGCACACACACGCATAATAAAATTGTAAACAGCTTAATAATGTTAGGTATCTATTAAGCACCGACTTCTAACCTATCAGTGGATGTGTGTAAGCTATAAGTACGTATGACCAATAATAGTTATTTTTTTTCCTTTTTAGTTTTTACTTTTCGTTGGCATTTTTTGTATGTTTATTTTTTGAAGTTGGTTTTTTTAAACGAAGTTTTTTAATTTTATTACCTCTATAATTCATTATTTTACAACAGTATCAAAATATGAAATTACAGCAAAAGCCGTTTGTCAGAATAATAACATTTAATCCAAAATGCAGTATTTTTCAACGAAACACTACAGCAGAATAATTGCCATGAAACTAGTGGTTTCTTAGAATTTCAAATATTATGCTAATATGATGCAAAGACTTTTCTATTCGTCTGTACAACGGGAACGAAATGTTATACGATTATATTGTATCCTTATTTCGTGAGCTTATTGGTGGATACAAGTAAAAGTGGGCCATAGACGCAGCGGATTGGATAGTAAATAGAAAATATGCGAAAAGACTTTAGAACGTAATATCATCATCTTCATTATCAAAGTGTGGGAGAGCCGTGCTTAGCCACAAATGGGCCGGCTCGACCGCAATAATACCACGGTCTCACAGAAAACCGACGTGAAGCAACGCCTGCGTTATGTTTCGTCGTGTGTGTGAGTGAAGTTACTGGAGGCCCAATTCGTGGTACATGGCCTCGGTTCTTCGCGCTATGTGTCCTAATATCACGGTAAGGTTTTGTTTTTTGCACCCTGTTCCTATTCCTGCACTTCGAACCGGAGCCCCGGCAACCCGTTAAGCTATCTGCGGCTCCGTATCAGCATCAACCCTATTGGGCCCCATCGGTGGTGGTCTGATAGCGCCTTAAACGGTGCGTCGCGTTCAGCGCGCGAGTCTGGTTCTGGTCGGACGGTGAGTTACCCGTGCTCGCCGTTCGCAGGCCCGTGCTTTACGGTGCCCGGAGATCATCTCGCAATCCCCGACGCCCAGAGTGTCTCTCGCGACGGCTAGCGCGTAAGGAGGTTCGTAACCTCACGCCCACCTCCTCCTTAGCCAGCATGAATGCTTCACAGAAGACAACAAATTAAAACTAAAATCACTTAAATCAAACCAGTAGTTTTTTTATTTATTGATGTTTTTATAATTCGATCGGGATTTTTTTAGCAAAACCGAAAATGTTGAATATCTCAGAAATTAGCCACTTTCGGATCAGGGACCTCAGGGTTATTTTAGTAGGAAATTAGTTATATTATCACCTGTCGAGAGGAATACATAATACGTAATACATAATTTTATTTTATTATCGATTCTCGCTTGTTTCAAAGCTCGAAGCTAGGTTTATTCAGATTAATGACAATGTTGAAAATATCTTGCAAGTAATATGGTTACAATGATTCCGCATTATTTACATCTTCCCTTAATATTTATTGTAACTTTGTTATTTTTGTGCATTTTTGATTTGAGAGAAAATATTATTATGTATCCGTGTTTTTGTTTATTAAGGCTACTGTGTTTTTTCTTTTTATTTTAAAACGTTGCCCCACACTAAGATATTCTCCTGTTTCGTGGGTGCGTTTACAAATATACAAATTCACATACACATTACACCCAGACTCGGAAGAACAATTTGTGGATCACACACAGTGTTGTTCCGTGCGGGAATCGAACCCGCGACACGTTGCACGGCAGCCGGTTGCCCAGCCACCGCACCAACCGTGCAGTCAATGTGTTGTTTTGTGAATAACTTTATGTACCGGTAAAATCTATTTTAACCTTTTTTTTCTATATTTATACGATTTTAATCATACACTTCTTATTGAAATAAACAATTAAAACTAAAATATTTACACATTAAAAAAAATTTAACCTTTTTTTATATAGTTTGTCCTGTCATTATGTAGTCTGAACGTATGAGACTAGTATTTTTGTTACGTCTAACAATTTTTCTTTGTTATATGTTTATTCTTTAGAAAATTACCTATAAAAACTGCTTCATCTGTCTTGGTGTAAATTTTAATAGTGTTGATAATGTCTATAACGACACATAAAAATTTATTTTTAGGAACATTAATTGCAACATGGGTATTAACGAAAATTATTTTTTCCTAAAACAAATTGTATTTTTAAGACGGTTCAAATCACTTCACAACCTTCAAGAAAGAGCTTATTCCTTTTTATCCATAAAAAAAACTTCACAACAGCAAGTCACATATAAAAACACGTATCTTTGTTTATATCTACAAATCCATAAAAAACAAGCAAACATATCTAAAGACCAATGTTTTACACAGAATATCAATGCGAATAAACACACAAACATGAAAAAATACACTAAAATCAATTTTATTACGGCTACCCAACGATTTAGCAAATCGTATGGGCCAAATAAAATATATGGAGCGACGCATTGAAATTTATACAGCATGTAACAAAAGCTCTTTTGGTCCTCTTAGGGTGTTGTTGAAAAAATACGGAAATTGAATCGAAAAACAATACGAATTTTTTTTTTCGTTTATTTTTTTTATAAACGTTGCTGTACACTAGGATTTTCTTCTGTGTCGTGGGTGCGTTTACAAACATACAAGTTCACATACACATTACACCAAAACTCGGAACAACAATTTGTGGATGACACAAAGAGTTGTTCCGTGTGGAAATCGAACCCGCGACACGTTGCGTGGCAGCCGGTTGACTAGCCACCGCACTAACCGTTGTTAAAATACGATACTATTCATATTATTTTAGATAAAATAGTATTTTTTTAAATTAAATTAAGTGTAAAAACTTACATGGCAATAAAAAATAAATACCACCAGTGTACTTATAGAGCATTTTTTTAAAAAGGTAACGATAGAATTCGAAATTCGAAAAAAAAAGTAATATGATTCTTTTCTTTTCTTATTTTTTTTTATTTAAGACCAACGGATATTTTGTTACACACTGTATACCGGAGTATTGATACCATTTTATTGTTTTATATCAATTTAACGAAAAGAAATGACGGTCATTATTTATGGGTTTACATAAATGGGAATATAGGATGTGTGTGAATGTAATAAGGATTGATTTGCATTGCGTAGTGACATTGATGTTGTTGATTGAAGCTGATGACGTCACTGTGATACTTATAGTTAAGCCGGTAAACGAGCAGACGGATAACCTGATGTTAAGCAATCGGCGTCGCCCATGGACACCTGGAACACCAGAGGCGTTACAAGTGCGTTACCGGCCTTTTGGGATTTCGAATTTGGGGATTGTTGGGGATTCAGAGACTGGGGATATTAGGGAAGGGGAGGGGGTAATTGAGGCTCCGCTAACCTCACTCACACGACGAAACACAACGCAGCGTTGCTTCACGTCGGTTTTGTGTGAGGCCGTGGTATCACTCCGGTCGAGCCGGCTCATTCAATATTCCTAATACTATTATAAATGTGAGAAAGTTTGTGGAGAAGTATATATAAATGGATATACGTTTAAGTGTTGGGAATCAATAGTCTACTGTCGATAGACGAGATAATTATGGCAAAACTTATCGATGTTCGATACTATCGATAGTATGGAATGTATTTACACGTCACAATGCTATCGATAGTACTATTTGAATAGTTCTTGAAGATAACAATCAGTAGTCTAACAACGATTGTATTTTTATAACAAAAACATTTTTTTTTATTATAGTTAAGAAAGATTTTGTTTGAAAAACACAGCATTAAATAAAGATACAAAAATACTTTAAAAAAGTAGAAAAAAAATACGAAAAAATATTTTTTTACATTTTCCTGAAATGTTTTTGTGTACCTAATTTTTTTTATTTTTTCATCAAAACATATGCCCCGGGTGAGGATCGAACTCACGACCTTAAGATTATGAGACTTACGCGCTGCCTACTGCGCCACCGAGGCTTATGAAATTGTGACGAAATAAGGTGTTTACATTATTATCATCGTTTTATCAATATAAACGTGTTGTTATATTGAAAACTCAGTTTGATAAAGAACGAAGAGACTGTACAATCGACAAAGTTAACGGTCGACCATCATTTGGTTATAATATTCGGATGCACATGCCGCAAGAAAAAAAAAGAAAACGCCCTGTGAATGGCGAGTTTGTCACAAGCAGCTGTAGCCATATGCCATTTAGCGCTTGTCTACATGTAGAATAGAAAACTAAATTATATGGAATTGACGTAAATTTTGACACAATTGTCAGTGTCATCCCCATGCATTTTGATTTCTACTCTCTCTGTAGACAAGCGCTAAAGTAGCATTTGGCTAGAGGCCAAGGTTACATTTTAAAGGTGTACTACCGTATACTTTGCCGATAGTACCTACGTACATTGAATGCAGTAGTAATCATTCAATACCTGTCACACAAACAAATCTGACAGATATCAACTTTGTATTATCGTTATAAACTCAATAGATGGCGCTAGTGAGTGTGTCTAATTATAAAAATCATTTTACCCTACCCCCCTATCATTCAAAATAAGCAAAACAGAGACACCCTCACCCCCCATGGTGCTTACATAATACTTGAACGGTAACCTCAAAAAAGGTGTCGCGGAGAACCTAACGGGTAACCGGGGCTCCAGCTCGACGTGCAGGAGAAGGAACGGGGTGGGTTTTAGTCAGTAAGAGTCTGACACTCCCTTCCGCCTCACTCAGGCGGGAGCAGTCATTCGATGATTTTCCCCCCTTAAAAAAACTTAAAAAAAAGGTAGGTACTTATCTTTACCTTAACAATATTTTTGCACGAGGCTTACTAGGTACACGTTTCTGGAAAAATACTATTCTATATTTTTATGTCAACTTCTGTCTAGATCCTTTCGGAGGATAAGCAATTGTTAGTACAGTGGCAAGCAGATCATTCTTCCCCAATTTGTCAACTTTATTCATTCGATTTCTGACTTTATATCAATGGAATAAAGTTGAAAATGTAATAGAGAAAATTGTGAGAAATGAATAGGTCTCCGTACATTACGATTACAAATAATATTTTATTCTTTAGCAAACAGATATACATTGCTTATTGCTGTGTAAATATTTGTGTCTCGTCTGATAACATATCAAATATAAAGAGATTAACTTTGTAAACATATAGTATGTTACCTGATAAGCTTTGTCGTTGATTGTATAGTTGGTAAGGTAAATATTTACTTTTTAATGTCAATTTTCGTACTCTTGAGATGCAACACTAGCGCCCATAGGGTACTTGCCTACTAGCCAACTTCAATAGGTACTTTTTCGAACTGTCAAAAACGACAGTTTTCTATGAATTTTGTACGAGATTGTGTATTGCGACGTCACGTTTTATTAGCGCCAAACAGCATAAACATTTTTTAAAAATTAGCTAGAAATATACTAAAATTAAGTTGATCATAAAATCTATTAAAGAAAGTGTGATTATTTTTTTATATTGTATTGAACAGTCGAAATAATTTATTTGTGATTACGGAAAGTACCCCATTGCAGCCGTATTGGGTTGGGGAGGGGGTGGGGGTAATTGGGCATCCGGTGACCTCACTCATACGACGAAACACAACGCAAGCGCTATTTCACGTCGATCTTCTGTTAAACCGTGGTATGGCCGGCCCATTCGTGCCGAAGCATGGCTCTTCCACACTTAAATAAGGTTCCCACACACCTCAGCTAACCCCTTCGATAGTTAAAAGCCGTAAAAAATCCTATCCCGGTATTTTCCACAAATTAATTCATTGACATTCAAACTAAACAAATTAATGCAAGGCGTCTGGTTATTAAACTCCCGAGGCGTTTGAATAAACTTGAAACAAAAGAATGTATAATGAGAATTTCCAAATCTTAAGAAGTCGAAATTGGCGAAATATCTTTGGAACTGACATTGAGTTATTACTTATTGGTGCTTGGTCTAAGGTAATAGAAATAAGCGTCACTGAAAATAGTACTGAATGATGAGAAAAATCTTCGATCACACAATGATATGACATAAATACGTGTAGTTTCATTTACAAGAACACAAGATAATCAGGATCATAGCGAAACAAGTGAAACAATTGAATTTATTTCTGCAAATAGGCTACAAGGCAGCACTTTCACACATCAATTTTATCAAGCGAACGATGAGGCCGACATTTCCTAACTGACTACTCTGAGAAGAAATGCCGAAACAAACTCAGAGGTCTATCTATTTTAAAGTCCAGACAAATATGTATAAGAGATTAAGTGTGAGAACTGTGCAAGTTCTATCTGTAGTGGCCTTTTGAGGAAAGAACCACAACAATAAGATCAACTAATACGTAACTATCACAGTTATGTATATGTTTAAAAGTATACCCGCGTACAGATGAAACACTTTTCTATAACTAAACATAACTATGACGCACATAAAATAACGTCACGCTATAAAATCACCGGGGTAGTAGGCAGAAGTGTGCAAAAATAATCACCACCACCTTCTATCTTATGTAATAGAGGGTGAACTTGTTACCATATTTCCCAACACCCATGTATTAAATTTTTTTTCGAAAAACAAAAAAAAAACTCCAAAAAATCTTCCGAAACTAAAATACTTTGTCTCCACCAATAATTACACTAACGTTTGAGTAACAAGACATTAGGTAGAGGTGCATAATATACTGAATACTTAATTTAACCCGTCGAGCGTCCGCGTTCCTTATGATCCAACGGGTGCACACGTGACATTTGGAGAAAGAATGAAAGAAAGAAAGAAAATGCATTTATTTGGCCATTGACACACGAAAACAAGGATCATTACAATAGAAATAAAACAAATACAGTCAAAATAAAAACAAAACATTAATAATAGATTTTATAAAAGAGAAAGCAGCATGGAACATTTTTTCTTATGATTCACCGGGTGCGCATAAGGACGCTCGAGGGGTTAAATTAGATTATTGATCCAAAAATCTTTATTAGGTACTTGAAAACCGCTCTTTACCCATCCCTTGCACTAGCTCTCAAAGGCGTGGTATCTAATGGGTATCTGTTTAACTGCAGTCTCAGTCTCGTTCTGACTTTTTTATTTATCTCAAGCACTCGTAATATCTTCCTTGGTATTTGAGTATTGTACGTTATAATTTGAAATAGTGACAACAACGAAATAGTTTGAGTGAATATAAAAAGTAATCTTAATTTTATTTACACTCTCATCATCAATAGTACTTGACAGTCCTCTGTAAGACTAAACTCTCCTTGATGAAAGTGGGGTTTTTCATAATCTCCACGCAAGAGAAGATGGTTAGAGACCGCAGTTTAAAAGAATTATGGAATAAGCTGGTAAACGAGTAAACGGATCTCCTGATGGTAAGCAATCGGCGCCGCCCATGGCAAACGCCAGAGGTGTTACAAGTGCATTACCGGACTTTTGTGTGTATTAGGAATATCAGGTTTGTTGGGGATTCGGAGATTGGGGAAATCCCTCTCACAACGAAACACATCAACATCATTTCAAGCCTTTTTCAACCAATTTTCTACTTAGTTCTATTTTGGGCTGATATTCATCATTATCATCAACTGCCTATAAGTGCCCACTGCTGAGCAAAGCCTCTTCTCACAAGGAGAAGGTTTTATTAATCACTAAGCTTGCTCAATGCGGGTCGGCGATTACAAAATTATAATATAATTAGATATTATAAGCCCAGGTTTCCTCAAGATGTTTTCATTTACCTTTTGTCAGTGGTGTGTAGATAATCTTAGAAAGTACATATAGCTCGGAAAATGTCACATTGATACTTGTCATTGGTATGTTGTGGTATGTATGTCGTTATGTATGTCGTGGTGGCCCGGAGGTTTAAGACGCCCACTTCTCATGCATGAGGGTTCGGGTTCGAAACCTACCAACGGCAAGTACCAATGTGACTTTTTCCGAGTTATATGTACTTTCTAAGATTATTTAGACACCACTGACAAACGGTGAAGGAAAAACATCGTGAGGAAACCTGGACTTATAATTTCTAATTATAAGTTTGAAATCGCCAACCCGCATTGAGCAAGCGTGGTGATTAATGCTCTAACCTTCTCCGTGTGAGAAGAGGCTTTGCTCAGCAGTGGGCATTTATAGGCTGTTGATGATGATGATGATGATGATGATTGGTATGTTTCGAACTCGCACATGCATGAAAAGCGGGCGGCTTAAACCTCCTAACTTCCTCCTAAAATCTGACTTCTAACTTTACGTCTGCAAAAATTCAAATCAATCGGTTTAGTAGTCACGGCGTGAAAGTGGAACAAACAAACAAACAAACTCACTTTCCGATTAGTACATATAATATTAGTAAGGATTCTTCCTATTATTTTCGCCCCAAACAACCCTTTGTCACGGTTACATTTTAGTATAACTTTTGCAACTATAAAAATCTTGTCCTAGGTAATTTGTAGTCCCAGGTAATTACTGAATTCAGTACGGATGGAAAAAAGAAAAAATAATGTTCTTAAAAACAAGTCAGCTGTTAATAAAGGAAAACTTACACCGCTCTTCGGAGACTGACATAGCTGAATAAATTTTTCATGAAAGAATTAATAAATAAGCGACCATTGAAGGGTTGTTTAGTTGAACGCTCTTAAGTAATTAGTATTAAGGTCTTTTTTTGTGGCGTTAAATTTATTTAGGACAATGTTGAAACCGATATTGTTTTGTTTTTAAGTTTTAGGTCTATTCTGTAGGTTGAGTCGATAAGGTTGACGGTCTGTGTATTTCAATTCTTCTTTTTAAAAAAGCATATATACGGTCGAATTGAGATCCTCCTCCTTTTTTTTGAAGTCGGTTAAAAATGAGGAGGTACCCCATTTTTTTTAAATATTTTTTTTTTATTTGAAAGGGTAGGCTTGTCATTTGGTTCCACTGTCATTAAATCAGGATCTGATTATGTAATCCCAGGGCAATCGAGGACAACTATTAAAAGTTATAGGGGCGAATGACACATCCAGTGATAGGTGATATTTCAGTGCCACAAACCCATAACAAAATATAGCTTACGTAAAATGGTCACAAGTATAATCCATAAAAACCAACTTCAAAAACTAAAGATAAACGAAAAGTAAAAACTAAAAAAGAAAAAAAATACTTTTATTGGTCATACGTACTTACACACCCACTGATAGGTTAGAAGTCGGTGCCACAAGTTTTAAACAAAATTAATAAATTAACCCCTTACTTATAAGTAAGTGTAACGGTATGTGTCTCATAAAACCAAAATATCAATAAGTGGTCCCTATCTCAGTTAGGAGTACATTAAAATTTAGGAACGGTTTTGTGAAAACGAGCACAGGTCTCCTACTTTATAAAGAACTAAAGTATAACTCAAAAGTAACTAAAACTTTAATCAATTGTCTACAAAGGCACGCAGACCATAAAAAAAATGTTCCACCAAAATGGAGCATTAAAACAATAACTTAGTTTTACATCCCCAAAGGACGAACTTTCAAAAAAAGGGGTTTCATCGTTCAGCATCCCATCTGGGACAAAACATACATTAAAGTGACAAGGAGACTATTAAAAAATGTGTTTAATTTTTCGTCCCCCAACAAAATTAACGTTCGAAACTTTTGTAGGTTAACTCCCAAACTTAATTCATTAAGGCCGGGTGTGATGCTGGCGTAAAAAGTGTCTTATAATATGCGAAACTTGAATTAATGCAGGTTTTGTGGGATAGGCTAGATTGGTCCCCTTAGTTGCTTGGGTAGAATGGTTGTAGGACAACAACATTAAGTATTTATCAGAGTTAAACTTTATAAGCAAATTAGTCTTTATAATAAGCAGTAAATTGTAGGTTGATATTGCCATTTTCTGTAATTACTAAAACGTTTCCAATAGGGCAAAAGGAGAAAAAGACTTTGTTAGCGAATAAATAATTTTATTAAACGAAGATTACTTGTTAGGATTTAGTAGAGGTATTTCAGATTTTGTACTTATTACCATTAAATATGTTAAAACACCTTACTAATATTATAAACGCGAGTATTTTTGTTTCTTACTCCGTCACATCAAAACGACTAAAGGGATAAGGATAAAATTTTGAAACAGAGGTACGATCCCATTAGAACGCGAGTGAATAGTTATCGGTCCTATAAACATTCTACAGACCGATAGGCAAAGATGAGCATATAATTGGGATGATGATTAAAAATATAATTAGTCCGTAAGTAACGTAATTAAAAAATCATCAGTCTATTGTATTGTACCTAAGTCATCTACTCTATTGTACCTAATAGGTACAATAGGGTAGATGACTTACTTACGGTACTTTTCCTGTGATATTTTGAGATACTAATCCCAAAGACAACTATACAAACACACAATAAAAATCTCCCCTCTGTCTTTCAAGAGAAAAAACAAGTGAACACTGTAGTTTAAAAAAAAATGTACCCCAACTTTCAACCACATTTCTACGAATACATACAGACAGGGCATTCGTATTAATTATATTCAAAATGCAATGCAACTCCAGTGGAATTATTTAAAACTTCCACCGTTGCGACTGAAGTCTGGCGAGGTTGTTTTACAGGATAGTTCCAGGCAGATGTTTCATACACCTGGTTTACACTGAAAACTACTTTAAATATTTGTAGGTTCCGTAGATTTTGTGTGGTTTTCGGAAATAAATTTGTTTTGGTGTGTGAGTAATTATTATTTTAATTTTAATATATACTTTTCTTTTTATTACAAAGCAGTCGTTATCATCATTATTAACAGCCTAATTTTTTTTTATGTGGGGAAAATTATCGAAGGCCTGCTCTCGCCTGGGTAAGGCGGGAGGGAGTGTCTTACTGACTAAAAACCACCCCGTTCCTTCTCCTGCACGTCGAACCGGAGCCCCGATAACCTGTTAGGTTCTCCGCGACATTAATAGCCTATACATGGTCATTGCGGATCAAAGGTATCTTCTCACATGGAAAAGGTTAGAGTACCAATCATCACGCTTAATTACTGCTGGTTGGAGATTTCCAACTTATGATTATAACCACGTTATTTTCCTGTACCGTTTATCAGTGCTGTCTCAAAAACCTCTGGGCCACTACGGCCTTTACTAAGAAGTACCTACCTGCATATAAATGTAGTATCTACCCTTATATTCTCTTAGAATAAGATCCGGTGTGGAAATTAGTTTCTGCTAGGCACAATCAGAAACATTGCGACTATAGGGAGTTTCGAAAATTTCAATATCATTTATCCCGAAAACGAAATTAATCTGGATTATTCTTCTGTAATCGAAATCAAATTCAATTTTAATTTTAATTATACTAATAAACTAGAATAAATAAATAAATATAAAAAAAAAAAAAAAATTCAATTTAATCTAGAAATATATTAAGTAACATTCTCAGTATTCTGTTACCATACAATAATTTTTGGGTAAATCCATCGGCAAATATTAAATGTAAATATTTTTTGGCACACAATACAATGTAGGTAGAACGGTGACACTTTCGAAAATAAACTTTATCGCATAATCCTACTGCATTTACTAGAAACTGTCCAGTTCATGTATGAGGCTTAAAAGATCTGAATATTCACTACAATGCAAATATTTCAACTACTATTTAGTTTGCATACTAACTTAAGGGTGCAGTTCCAGTGAAGCTGAGCAGAGCGAGGCGGGACTATTTTTAAAGAAGTAAAATCGTTTACTGACTTCTCCTGCCTTGAGTGAAGCGAGAGAGAGTGTCAGACTCTTGCTGACCATTCCGTTTCTACTCCAGGCTGTGAAAAGAGGTATGTGTTTCCATTGAAGCAGTATGGAGCGGAGGTAGGTCAATACCATGCTAAAGGAAGTGCGTTTAAAAAATCTGCCCATTCCAACTTGATTTGCAAGAGTGGGGGGATTTTGAAGGGTTCTCGTTTGTACTCTCCGGAACATTCAACCCCACCATGCAAACAGTCAGATTAAGAGTTTTTTATTATTAAATACACATGGAGCATGAACACTATTAATATCTGACACGCTCGACCACTAGAGCAAAAGTTACGCTTAACAATTTCAAAGATCTGTGGATCTCCCTTCCCCCAGCGGTGGAAGAAATTGACACTAAGCTATTTCTTCTCTCTATCAGCATATCTTCAAAATCCAGTAGGTCCCAACGACGCTCGAGTAACTGCAAATTTAGCATCCCGGCCTCCCCTTCTACTGGAACCGCACCCTAATTCTAGTGGGATATCGTTATTTTTATAAAATTCAATTTTTAGTATCCAAAATCATTTTTAAGGACTTTTATACATATAACTTTGTTAGTGTGTGTTTAAAGGTTGTGTGACCTGAATCTTTTATACATTTTATCAACGTTCAGTGAAGTTCGGTGTACGATTATTATTCACTTTGACATGAAATCATATTATTCGTTGAAGGAATATGTATGAAAAAGCCTATGAATGTAATATAATCGACTAGCTACTTCCACGCGATTTAACTCGCTCTGCTCAACTCTTTTTGATCCTAGCCTGATGTTTTATAACCCATAAGCCTTCCTCGATAATTACATCCGCATCAAAATCGGTTCAGACGATTGGGATGATTTCAGGGTATGAAAATTAAAAATCTAATTAGTCCGTCAGTTAAGTAATGAAAAAATATTAGACACGTATTTTTTTGTCATATAATAAAACAATACTTAGAGATAAAACGAGTTTAGGAGTAGGGGCTAAAACGTCATTTCTACGTATAAAACATTGTACATAGAAGTGACGTCACGCGACATTTCAAATCAATACATCGTCGAAAGTATTCGTTTCTGTAAGAAAATAAAAAATACGTGTCTAATGATTTAAAATAATCTACCAGACGGACATTGAAATAAAAATTAGGTATCATTAAAATAAGGTTGGTATTGTGAGATAATCCGCACAAACATACATACATAACATACAGGTCAAAATCTCTTTTTTTTTGAAGTCGGTTAGCAAACCACTACCATAGTTACCTACTTCCATATTATCTATGTATACTACCTAACACTTAAGAACGCTAGCGGGACAACATTTTTCAAAAAATTAGAAATTCTAATCATGTATTTTTACTGAAACGAGCAGCGGCTCTTAGTAAGTGCACCGTCTAGGTAGCTCATGAGCTTGCAAGCTCGTGCTGAATACACAAAATCTAGATCCAGGATAGACTCAAAATGTTTTGGTGGGGGTTAAAAACTTGTCAAAGGAAGGTAAATCGTTTGATCATGTAAAAATAACATAACATAACATCACGTCACGTCCCGAAGGGGTAGGCAGACGTGCACATTAAGGCAATTAATGCCACTGTACAATGTAACATTCAATTTTCACTATTTATGTTATGAGTCCTATGTAATCGGGGGTGAGCCTATTGCCATATACCGGACACAATTCCAAACTCCATGCTAGCACTGAGATTTTTTTTTAAACCCAGTAGTTCTAATACTTACCCGGGAATCGGCAGTCACACTTGCGACCACTCGGCCAACGAGGCAGTCTTGTATAAATGTTTTGGTGTTTTTCCTACAGTGCAGTGCTTTCTGTTATTATAATCATGATTGTATTCGTTGTAGATAATTATTGTAATTATTTAATTTTGATTGCTCGTTGGCCTAGTGGTCGCAAGTGCGACTGCCGGGGCAAAGGGTTCGATTCCCAGGTCGGGCAAAGAATTACTGGGTTTTTTTAAAGAAATTCTCAGTAGTAGCACGGAGTCTGGAATTGTGTTCTGATATCTAGAGTTTTTTTTAAGGGGGAAAATCATCGAATGACTTCTCCCGCCTGAGTGACGCAGGAGGGAGTGTCAGACTCTTACTGACTAATAACCACCCCGTTCCTACTCCTGCACTTCGAGCCGAAGCCCCGATAACCCGTTAGGTTCGCCGTGACTCCGAATCGGCATCAGCCCTATTGGGCCCCATCCGTGGTGTTCTGATGGCTCTGTGAGGCGCACACGGAACGCGACGCGCCGCATGCTCGGGTCTGGTTCTGGTCGGGCGGCGAGCCACCCATGCTTGCCGTCCACAGGCCCGCGCTTACGGTGGCCGGAGATCATCCCGCGATATTATCTAGAGTTATCATTTCGTTTTTCATGACAAAAATCCAAAGTTAGCCTCAAAAATATCACTACCACTGACCAATTTTGAAAAGTCTTTGACATCTCGCTTAATAGAACTTTTAGCCGCAAGTCATCACATTACATTAATACCACTTTTACCTAACATTTCTTATCTAGCCGACTGTGACGTAGGCTAGATAAAAGCCAGCCGCATCCTTGTCAATTAATAATATAGGTATGGGCACCATTTTATATCCCCTATAAAAGATTTCCGGGACAGCTTTGGAATCTCATTACCGGCGACCTGGATTGTTAGGCAAGATCTTAATAGTGACGTAATTAGAGCAGAGGGGGAGTCAAGGGTGACAATAAATTGACGTCTGTGGTAATTATGGAATCTAGGAATCTAGGGGAGAAAATGTGTATGGTTGGAATATTTAATGACTCATGACGTCACGGCTTTTTAATCCTGAAGGTGGAGGTGATGTATAATAACGTGACATCAAGATGAGTTCCATGTAATAGAGCATGAGACTATTACTGGACACTTGCTTGACACTTAAAACAACATGTTATTACTACTGACAATTGAAAAAAAAAAAAAAGATTCAATAATGCGGGGGAATCGACGGAAGATCCCATTTTCAAAATTAGAACTTTTTGAATTGTTTGTTCTATTGTGAGGTTCTATGTTTGACCTGTATGTATCTATGTTTGTGTGCAATTATCTCGCGATTTGAACGTAGTTTATAAAACAATTTTTCTCCACAATATTTCATTAAATATGTTAATACGTATGACACTATTTATGTTACGTGTTATCGTCCTTTCAAAAACCCACCTTAATTCTTTAGACATAATAAATAAAATCCATTTATACTTACCCCTTTTATAGTAGAAATCAAATATTTACCTACACATAGGAAATAAATCGGCATACAAATAATATTTCACAACAATCGGGTTCAGTTTTGCAACAATATAACTGATACTGAACACGCAATATTAAACTTTATCTCGTCGTAATAAGTTCTATTTAGATAGCATTAAAGATTATTTGTACAAGCAGAATAAATATGTATGTCACGGGCATACAGGGTGATATTTTGTCAATTTCGTTTTGAGCAAATGCTGTTCAAAGGGGTTCTTGGAATTCATCACAGTTGGATTGATTTGTTTGTTTAGCGTTGGCCCAATCGTTGGCACCAACTCTATTCCATCATTTGAAGCTATTGGTTACAAATATTGGGGCTACTATTTTCTTCAATATACGCAGCAATATTTGTATTAAAACTTTTGTGAGACATACTAAATATATTAGTACTAGTATACCTTCAAACTAGTCGAGTTCCTCGCCAATAATTACGTGAGTAAGCCGAAAACATAATAATATACGCAGCAATGTTGGACGATTGGCGTTTAAGACCAACCTTTAGGCCAATATGTTGAGTCCAGTATTATAATGTAGCACAGCGTTCATAGCCTAAGATTGCCATATACCGGGCACCATTCCAGACTCCGTGCTACTACTGAGATATTGAGATACTCAGGTAATTATTAATAGCAAAAAAATAAAACACTCTTTAACAATTAACATTTTCTTGTTTCAAAATGATGGTTCACACAAATAACACGCTATATCTACCTATACAACAAAAAAAAGGGTCACTGACCTCGTTGCGACATTTGACGAACGCATATATCCTACCAAAAAAAAAAATTGACGGATTTGTTGCCGCTTTGTAGACAGTTTATATGCAAGATGAAAGCATTAATAGTTATTTGTAGGCCGCTAATTGGTACGACAAATGACGCTACGTCAGCTACGTGGAAAGTGTCTTAGTTAAACTATTTTTAACTCAAGAATGGCTATATCGGTTATGAATGGTATAAATGGTATTTCCTTTAAATTATTTTTCGTTGCTTCCGTCCGTGCGTCACTGCAGGGGTCAACTGAAATCCAGTGTTGGGTACTTACTGTGCCCAGCTAGCCCTTTCGTCGTGGACATGCTGCCACCCTGTTTCTTTTATTTTGCTTTTTTATAATGTTTTTTTTCTTTATTGTTTTTTTTTGCTGCTGTTTTTTTTTTGCTGCTGTTTTTTTTTTGTTATTTTATGTTCTTATTGTTTTTATTTGTGTTTTAATATTCGGTGGTCCATGTCTGGTAGCGAATAAATCATTTTTCTTTCTTTCTTTCTATTGCGTACGTACGAAAGTTGCAGACAGAAGTGAGTTAAGTATAAAAATATTAAAATTTAAGCATGTATTAAAAAGGTTATTAAACTTAACTTCTAAAGAAGGAAAAACGCTACCAACGTACAGTAACCCTCTCTTCAAGTTAATCAGATTATCAGATTATGTGAGAGCATAGAGCGAACTTGTATTTGCGCGCATACTAATTATATGCGTATAATAACAGCGTTTTCCTCACGACTTGATTTCTCGGAGTTTCTAAACTGCTTCTGTATGCGAGCTTAACATTGTATTTGCTAGTAATGTATGTCTAGGTATAAACAGAGCTGTATAAATGATTTTTATCCACCACGATTGACGAATAATTTTTTATCCATCATCAACATCATCATCAACAGCCTAAGCATCAGCAAAGTCTCTTCTGACACGGAGAACGTTTGAGCATTAATCACCACGCTTGCTCAATACGGGTTGGCGATTACAAACTAATAATGAGACATTATAAGCCCAGGTTTCCTCACGATGTTTTCCTTTACCGTTTGTCAGTGGTGTCTAAATAATCTTGGAAAGTACATATAACTTGGATAAAGTCACATTGGTATTTGCCGTTGGTAGGTTTCGAACCCGCATCAAACAAAAAAAACAAACTCTTCCGCTTTATATAATAGTATAAGATTATTTCTTATTCTTATTCTATAAACAAGTCACAAACATTTTAGGTTACAATCAAGTTTATTATAATACACAGCAACAAATACGTTGAAAAAATGGTGAACGTAATGTCATTTAGAAATGATTGAAGAACCAAAATGTCAGTGGTGTATTTATGTGTGTGTGTACTTGCAACACCGTAATGTATGAAGTGTAAGGACGGGCCATGTCACGCGACAGATGTCCTTCGTGTCAATGTGTGTGTATACTGCGTGTAAGTCTATGGTAGCTAGGTGCCACAGTCGTTGTTTCAAGACCTTTTTTTGAACCTTTTTTCAACGACAAACATGTTAGACAATATCAGGCGAAATATCCGAATACAAACTCTTTATCTGTAAGACAGCGACCACATTGATGATGACAAATGAAATGCTGCAGAGAAAGAGACTGAACGTCAAAGGTATGTTAGGTAATACATAGAAGCGTAAAGGACAATTCTCCAAAAGTAGTTGCAGTTGTTTTAATTCACTGTGGTGACGTTCATCTGGAAAAAAATATGATTGGCTTATTCGGTTTACACCCAAATTCTGAAATGCTACTTTGTACTTTATTTTAAGTTGTACTTGAATCAAAGAACTTATTGTGACGGAAACATTCTTGAGTGCCTATTTTTTAGTGGCGCTTGAGTATTACTTTTTTTTTTAAACTTTGCCCCACACTAGGATTTTCTCCTGTGTCATGGTTGCGTTTACAAACATACAAGTTCACTTACAAATGACACCCAGACCCGAAACAGCAATCTGTGGATCACACAAAGAGTTGTTCCGTGCGGGAATCGAACCCGCGAACTTTCGCCAACCGTGCCGACAGTTAAACTATTAGTCTCATTGTCTATACAACCCCAGCCACTACTGCGCGACCCTCGCCGCGTTAGTTCCCGTCTATTGCGTTGTTTGTTGTGGGCTATATTGTAGCTTGCAAGTAGTCGAGCAACCTCGTTCTACAGTACATTCCTAGTTAATTAGTGTATTTGAAAATTATTCTTAATGCTTTCAGGATATGGTATATTTTCACTAATTAGTTTAGTAAGCTTGACTGTGTATACGTATGGACGAGATTTAACATTAATTTTATGTAGGTCTCACCAAAGTACTTTTATTGCTTTTATTGAATAAGTGGCTTATGCTTTGATGCATAGAGTATGATTTTGGACAATATTTAATGATGAATTCATTACTTACTATCGCAATATATTCTCAATTCAATGAATTTTGTTCTTAAATAATTATATTCATCACTGATTAGGTCTGCAACGATGGCGGCTCCCATCAGTGTAACAATAGGATCAGTTATATTTACTATTATGAAGACATAGGACCAGCTTGCAAAGCCCTGCAAAAGAATAAGTATTTTGAAATTCAAGACATTCTCAATGAATGTGTTCAATATGTTATGATAGCTTTGATCAACATTGATTCTTAATCTGCTGTCAATAAATCTGTTTTTAATTTAAGCAATGTTCGGTCATACCTCTTCTCTCAAATATGCTAGTTCTTCATAAATTATGTATGTCATCCTAATATAGACAGTCAACAAATTGCCTGTGACCTGCGCAAAAAAAATAAAGTTGGAACTTTCAATATTATGATATATCAAAATGAAACTTCACTGACTTAGAAATAAAGTTCAACTTACCGTCATCTTCATTGGCTTATTAATAATGTCCAAGAATTGACAAGCAATTCGTACATGTTGATATACTTTTTGACGTAGTACTTGTCCCTAGTTGCCGCTTTTGATTCGATGTCGACAGTCATTCTTATAATTTTCGTTCGACAATAGAAGAGGCTGAACACAAGAATAATAGGGAACCTACCCATATCGGTAGCTATCCAGTTAACAGCATTAACTGAATAAGCAAAAGGATATTTTACGAAACACCAAGTGTATTCATTTATACACAACAAATACAATAGCAACAATCTAATGCAAAAGATGTATAGGACATAACATTTAAAGAGAAAATACAAACGGTTGAATATTTTCTTGGCGCCAGGCAAGTTATCAATACCATATATGAAGTTGAAGAACTTGTAGATGTACTCATCTTTGGTATAAAACGCAATGAGAACAAACATAATATAGTCAAAGATTGCACAGTGGATGTAAATAATACTAGTTATAAAGAAAGAACAGTAAATTGAAGTAATGTGAATAGCACTAAAAATTAGAGGATAAAGTGTAGAAATGAAGCAAAGTTTCATAGAACTATTATAGTTTTGACGAAACCCAAGCAGGAACCGTATGAACATGACGTGTTTAATATTGCAGACTAAGGTTGTTCGATCATTTTGGAGAAAATGCAAGTTTAACTGATTAAGCACAAATTGAATTATTGAGAACAGTCAGAGTAGGTTCAGCTTTAACAAAGTAATGACTGAATATTTTTATATCATCGAACTTTATGAGTATTCAATGAATTTTAATTAGACGGACAAATTACTGCATATAGAATGTTTTTAGCTATATTTGGACACACGCTTACAAAGAGCATTCAATGTGGGTCAAGGTGGGACCTAAAAAGTACATTAATAGTATACAATTAAAGTGCTTTTTCATTAACTCAATCCATATAAGGAGGTTTGCAAACGCACACATAACACTTATGAAATTTTTCCATTAAGTTACATTTAATAGCAAAATAGATCTGGTGCGCACCCACACATCTATAACCCATTTCTACACATAGAACGCTTTAATTTGCAATACAGCAATGATGTTTACAATAGCGAAAGATAAACATGAGAGCAGGAGTCGTAATTTCAACTGCATATTAGGTAGTACATAGAATCGAAGTGGAAAATTTTCTAAAAGCAGCTGAAAGCGCTTTAGTTCCGAACGTTGGCGTTCATCTGAAAACCAAATTAGTTTTATGTATAAAATTCAACTTAAATTTGAGCCTTCTACATAACATCACGCCTTTTATCCCCGAAGGGGTAGGCAGAGGTGCAAATTATGCCACTGTATAAATTAACACCCACTTTTCACTATTTATGTTATGAGTCCCATGTAATAGGGGGTGAGCCTATTGCCATATACCGGGCACAATTCCAGACTACTACTACTGAGATTTTTTTAAACCCAGTAATATTTTGCCCGACCCGGGAATCGAACCCGAGACCCTTGCCCGGCAGTCGCACTTGCGTCCACTCGGCCAACGAGGCAGTTTGAGCCTTCTATTTTCGCAAAAGTTAGAAATAAAAATAAACAATAGGGTAGTTTACAAAATTTTATTTTAATGTCCGTCTGGTACATTAATTTAAAACTTTAGACACGTATTTTTTCTTTTCTCACAAAATTAAATACTTTCGACGATATATTAATTTGAAATATCGTGTGACGTCACAGCGTGCCACATTTTGTAGCACGTTATGACGTAACGACCTCCCACTCCAAAACTTAGCGTCATTATATCTAAGTATTGCAACTTAATACGAGAAAATAAAAAAATACATGTCTAATATTTTTTAATTATCTAACTGACGGACTAATTCGATTTTTAATTTTGATACCCTGGAAACTACCCAATTCTTCGAGTATGTATTGGCACATGTTGGATTGCATCATCATCATTATTTGGGGCTCCAATAACAACCTCCAAACTCTTAAGTGGCATTAGGGACCACTTGAATAGAATATTTCATTTCTTTAAGTTTTAATGCAATTTTCTAGAAGGCGTTACAAGAATATAAGTTGGTTGTATAACTCTATCACTTATTATTTATTAGTCTTGTAATAGGAACGGCCCCAGAACCACTACCTTGGGGGACACCACATTTTATACAGAATTATATTAATATTTTCTTACTGTTATAGACTGCCTCGTTGGCCGAGTGGTCGCAAGGACGACTGCCGGGCAAGGGGTCTCGGGTTTGATTCCCGAGTCGGGCAAAGTATTATTGGGTTTTTTAAAAATTCTCAATAATAGCACGGAGTCTGGAATTGTGCCCGGTATATGGCAATAGACTCACCCCCTATTACATGGGACTCATAACAGAAATAGTGAAAAGTGGGTGTTACATTGTACAATGGCATATTGTGCACCTATGTTTTAGTATACTTACTTTTGCAAAGAATTTTCTGTTCAGAACACTTAATTTTGATGTAATTGTAGTCGTCTTCGATCAAATCTAAAACTATTGCAGCAATAAAGATGGTTAAAAATGGGTCGATCAGATATCCAAAGTACCATAAGATAGATATACTGCCTAGACCCTATAAAAAGAGAAAAAAATATCTGAATTATTTGAAATTAGTTTGTGTAGGCAAATGGAATTAGTAACGAGTTTATGATATAGGAGAGAATGAAAAAAAATACCATTTTATGCCGATCCTGAGTAGCTTGGGCATAAAGAGAGGAAGAAGACCTGTCTTAAAGACTATGGTTAAGATGTGCAACATTTTATGAGTTTTCTAGTGGTCTTATTAATGGGACAGGCCAGGATAGCAAGCAACCGATGCCGCCCTTGGTCACCCAAAACACCGGAGGCGGCACAAGTGCGTTAGGTACCAGCGTTTTGGGGCAATTAAAATAGCAATTTAAGGATTGTTGGGGATTTGGGGGTTGGGAAAATGGGAAGGGGGGTTATTAGGCCTGGACTCTTATTATCAAGGCAATTATTTTTCTTGCTGTTTGTCAGGCGCCTAAAATGTACCATACGGCGAGATAGAGGCCAAACGTCGGCCCTTCATATATAAAACAAAAAATACCGGCAAATGCTTAAATATCTGGTTATGGTTCAGCGTCAACCGAAAGCTAAAAAAAATTACTTACGAATTGTCGCACTTGTTCCAATTCCCGGTACATATCCAGCACTATTCTAATTAAGCTGCTGACACTACCAGAAAAGATCTGTGAAGGAATGAGAAATTACCACTTTATTATTTCTAATACAGTTGTGTTTTCGTATTTGATTAATATTAAATATTTTGGGCTAAGACAGTGGGTTTAAATTTGTTTAACAATATTACAAGTTTTGGGTCGATTGTGTACGAATGAATTTTAATCAGAAAGAAAGAAAAATTGTTTATAAAGTGCACATCGTCACAGAGTACAATAAATAAGAAAAAAAATTAAAACAGTGAAGACGGCGCAAAAAGGCCAGAGCTCAGCTTAAATGCTGTGACCGGAGTGCGCCCGAGTCACTGCGCTGATTTTCAGCACTTGCCCGTGACTATTAAAATGTAATACATATGATAATAATAATAGAATAATGATAATCAGGATATGTTACTTACTGTAATTTTCAATGGTGTACCAATTATTTTTAAAGAATCCATGAGCATTTCATACAATCTAATGTACTTCATTACACAATATCTATTACAAAACTGACCAGTGAATTCCGATTTCAAATTATTCGTTAATAGTCTCGTCCGACAGAACAAGAGACCGATCAACAAAACCACGTTTATTTTTCCAAAATCACTTAAGAGCCAGAAAAAGAAATTAATCGTAAGCTCAAATTTCAGAGTTTGAAAATTATATTCTAGCAGTTTAGTGAATATAAAAATCGTTAAGAACGTCTTGTTGAATATATAAAAGAAGGCACAAAATTTGAGGAAATAATGCAACCGATTGTACATTGTTTTTGCTCCATACAAATTGTCGAGGCCGTTCATGAATGTATAAAAGTCATATATATACTTATCTTGTGTACGTAATGAAAGGCCGAACATTGTTATTATATCTAAATATGCAGGATAGACGTAAATATTAAATGCGCTGTTATAAATATACAAAGGAGAAATTACAATAAAAGAAATAAATGAAATGAGATAAATAATGGAGAAGACACGGATTACATAGGGTCCTTTGATATTATGGTAATAGCCAACCAAGAATCGAAGGAACATAACTGTACTAATATCGCAAACTAGTGAATCACCAATCATTGTAGAGAGAAATTAGTTTTGTTACGTAAAGGAAGATTTTTTATATCGTATGACTTTATTAAATGCTGCACAAAATGTGAATGGCGTGTGTGCAGTTGGTTTAGTGGTTGTTCTCAAAATAGCTATTGTTTTCAAGGTTTGTACTTAAACCACGAACCTACACGTGTACCTAATATTATTTTGAGAACATTAGGTATGATTATTAAACTATGTAGGTTATATAATTATACAAGCGTTGTTACAAACGCAATATTTTAGTACATGAGGTATTAATAAAAAACTGTTAATATGTATTATAACTTTCGTGAGACATACTAAATATATTATTATGTTTTCAGCTTACTCACGTAATTATTTGACGAGGAACTCGACTAGTTTCAAGCCATACTAGAGGCTCATATTTATGAGCAACATTTCGCGACCCGCGACGCGGCGACTGTCGCGCTGCTACTGAGTAGCAACAACAAGCAGAAAACATAATAATATATTTTGCTGTTATTATGCAAGACAGGATCCATGAAAAGATTTTTCTTGTTACCAATATCCTACTAATTTTTTTTAAAACCTTTGCATCCCACTTGTACTTTTTTTTGTGTCGTGGGTGCGTTTACAAACAAACAAAAGTGTACCGATTTCCCAAAATACCTGTTTTGGGTAAAAGAGTATACTCTCGAGATGGTCCCATTTACATGAGGTCAGGATCTGATAATGGGATCCTAGGGAAACCGAGGGGACCTTTCGAAAATTGTAGGGGCGTATAGTATAATAGTAATGCGTCTATTATGTTTTTCAATTAGGTTTTTTAAACACTACTATTTGATAAGGGTCTGGAGTCGTCCTGATGATGGAGCCGACAGACAGTCGAGAGAACTCATCAATGCTTTATATTAACTATCATATCATTATAATATGAGCTTAATATGGTACCGACTTCCAACCTATCAGTGGGTGGGTAACCTATCAGTACTAATAATAGTTATTTTTTGCTAATGAGTTTTAACTTTTTTGTTTGTTATTAGTTTTTGTTTTTTTTAAAGTCGGTTTTTTAAACGCAGTTTTTATTATTTCACAGGACTGCAAGCCAAGCAGCAGCAGAAACTAGTGAGAAACAAAGTCACCAGTCCATAACCAGATTACTGGATTACCAGATTACCACAATCGACTGGAGGAAATTTTAACTTTATTATTGGTAACAAATTATATTGTGTTTCGACCGAAAGCCAATTCATAATACAATTTAAATATTACCCTTACAAAGCCTTCAGTGAAACCTGATTTTATACTTTTGTTAACAGAATCGTACCATTAATGGTGAGAGTATTGTGTTCTGTATTAATTATCGAATATTGTCATGTTAATTCAAATAGTCGGTGTAATTTGTATGCTTGTTTGATCGTAGGCAAATTATTTTCGTAGGTTTTTTTTGTCTCATAGCTGATGTATGTATTTGCAATAAAATAATTACTGACTGCCTCGTTGGCCGAGTGGTCGCAAGTGCGACTACTGGATAAGAGATTTCGGGTTCGATTTCCGGGTCGGACAAAGTATTAATAGGCTTAAAAAATATATCAGTATGAGCACTGAGTCTGGAATTGTGCCCGGTATATGGCAATAGGCTCATCCCCTATTACATGGGACTAATAACATAAATAGCGAAAAGTGGGTGTTACATCGTACAGTGGCATTAAGTGCTGTAATGTGCACCTCGGCCTACCCCTTCGGATATAAAAAGCGTGATGTTATGATGTTATGTGTATAAAGTTATTATGCAAACAAACATCCTCTCTTTTTTTCTTGGGTATCAAACTCAAAATTTTCTTCCGAATATTTCCAAAGTCTTCTCCCTAAAAATCAAAAAGTAAAAAAGTCTCGATAGAACAGAACGTCTAAAAATATCACTAAAACCCTTAGACACTTGAATTGACAGATCTAAAAATCAGCACAAACAGAGAGCTAAGTCAAATCAAATATAACAAAGAGGCGTTCGTGCGAAAGAAATCCAATTTTTACATAAGTACAAAAAAAAATATATGTAGTTCGATGATTTATATTCGAAATGGTGAATGAGACGATTCGTAGACATATCGAAACGTCCTCCACTATATTGCTTTCCCTATTCTAGCCAATAATATGCAGAAAATTCTGGAACCAAAGCGAATATGCGAGGAACCAGTGTTGCTTGAAACTGATTTAAGAATAAAGGGAAACGGTTATATAAGATCTTTGTCTTTTCCTGCGCTCCTGGTGTTTGAAAGTGGGATATACAGAGGTATTTGAACACTAGAATTTGTATTGTACTCTCAATTTTGTTTTATGTACATAAATTTATACTTATACACATTTGTCTGGACTTTAAAAGAGACGGACTTCTGAGTTTGTTTCGGCATTTCGTCTCAGAGTAGTCAATTAGGAAATGTCGGCCTCATCGTTCGCTTGATAAAATTGACGTGTAAAAGTGCTGCCTTGTAGCCTATTTGCAGAAATAAATTCACTTGTTTTACTTACTGAGCGAGGCGTTTAGTAGCGGTAGATTAAAATACATTTCTGTTACAATCTCCTACTTTTCACACGGGTGTGACCTCTCCGCGGCTGCGTAACAGCATCAGCCCTACTGGGCCCTATTTCTAGTGGCCCGATGGCTCGTTGAGGAGTGCTCGGAACACGAAGTGTACTGTTATATCCCTGATATGTAAGGGTTTATGCTGGAATGAGATAAAACTGCATTATCGTGAGACATACTAAATCAAGTAAAAACGCGCGGCGAGTTGCGCGACTTCGCCGCGACCGCGCACGCTGCTCATGAGGAAGAACCCCTCTGTGGTTCGAAACTAGTAGAGCTTTTCTCAGTATATTCACGTGAGTAACCCGCGTTTTTACTTGAGTCATCATTATTATAGATAAGGTAAATCTTAGCGTGTAAGGTTGCATGCCAGACCTCTCAGTCTGAATTCAATCTCTAAACGGAACGGTCGTATACTCTATCCTTTTAATTGATTAAAATCGTTTACGTATAAAAATAGTTTTTTTTTATTACAGCAATCCTGAAGGTCTTTCGTAACAGTACGTTAAAATATGAATATGTATCTTTTTAAAAGAACCTAAGATTTTAAGCGTGTGAGAGAACCAAGCTTTGTCATAAATGGTCTGGTTTAACGGGAGTTATCACTCCGACCATACCACTGTCTCACAAAAAATCGGCGTCAAACAATGCTTGCGCTGTTTCGCCATATGAGTGAGGTTACCGGGGACCCGGAGGCCCAATTCCTCTCCACCCCAATATCAGTAAAACTCGCAATCCTTAAAGCCCTAATTTAATTCTCACTAATTCGTTAGAATTTTGGTCTTTATTGGAATTTCATGGGCGTTTCAGGTTTGGTCGACTGTTCTGACTGTTCGATCTGCTCAGGGTTTGTACTATTATTCAGATTAAAAAAATAACAAATCCAGTAAGTATTTTTTAATGATAGAAATCGAAACTCCTTGAATAATATGCGCACCAGTAGCTACCAAGTTGTCATAACTCATTGAAATTGACAAACAGCAAATTGGATGTTCAACATTGAACATGAACCCCTCGGGACTAAAAAGACAGTCAATTTACGATAATGAAGTCTAGAATAGTGAGTTCAGTAAGTTCTTCCATAAAACGTCCGTATTATCGTCCATTTAAACCCCCTAAACTTTAAAAGCCTATCAAACAGTTCCCTACTTTTCCCATAACACTACATCACACGATGACGTCACATTTACGTCTGTAGTCATCACATTCAATATTGCGATACTTTATAAACTCTTTACCAACGCAAAAGTTACCCTAACCCTCGAACACAAAGCTCAATTTTGTAAATCAAGTTGGTATTATAAGAAAAGTTTGTTCATACTTTGGGCTTGAATGGTAAAGGCCTACGAATAACCGTTTGACATTGGAAGGAAATCGTTTCGACTGAAAAATACAACAAAAGTCACGTGATAAAATTTTATGATGAAATATAGGGTGGGTAGGAAATAGTATCGAGTGTAGAAACGTTTCTTGGAATTTTGACATAACATAACATCACGCTTATCCCCGAACGGGTAGGCAGAGGTGCACATTATGCCACTGTACAATGTAACACCCACTTTTCACTATTTATGTTATGAGTCCCATGTAATAGGGGGTGAGCCTATTGCCATATACCGGGCACAATTCCAGACTCCGTGCTACTACTGAGAATATTTTTAAAAACCCAGTAATACTTTGCCCGACCCGGGAATCGAACCCGAGACCCGTTGCCCGGCAGTCGCACTTCCGACCACTCGGCCAACGAGGCAGAATTATGTTCTTTTTAAAAACAACGTTGGCCCTCACTAGGATTTTCTCCTGGGTTGTGCGTGCGTTTACAAACATACAATATCACATACACCCAGACCCGATACAACAAGTTGAGACAAATTGATGAACTTGACCGAATATTGGAGTTACATTGTTCTCACATAATTTAACCAACGAAACAATGTAACCAAGAATTGTATTGTAAACCTAATTGAAAAAGAGTAACCTATGGAGTTTCTTACTCGTTCTTCTCCATAGGAATCTAAACCTTGGAACGAGCAAATGACTTCATGAGAGGACTGTCCTGTTGGTAAGCGTTTTTTGTTTTGACGTTCAAACGTGCTTTCCTGGTCTAATTGAAATAGATGATTTTGACTTTGACTTTGATTTTGAAAGGAGAAACTATGAATGGGAGTGTATTTGGAGACTATCTGAAGGATGAAAGCATTGTATACGAAATGAATTAATCCGATAGATAACTGAATATTATTTAGTTATTCGTAAGTAGATTATAATAATAAATTGGGTCTATAATTAATAATTTGGGTCAGAATTATCCAGTGTCGTAAATGACGGGTTAAATTCAGAGGTATTACATTAAATTTTAAGGCAAATAAAGGTAGTTAAAGTGTTGCTTAGTGTCAAGCGAAGCGGGTTACTATCTAGAAAATACTAAAGATGTATAAAAACTTAACCATACATAAGTATGGTATAACCTCACTTCTTTAAACCCCCGAAGGGGCAAGCAGAGGTGCATATATATCTACTAATTCATTGTTTATCACCTATTATGAGTTCCATGTAAAAGACAGTGAACTTATTGCAATAGCCTACACGCCCCGTATTCCAAATGAGAATTTTCAAAAAGCAAAACAATACTTCCCAATCGTATTATTTTAACACACCCACAAATCAAAGTCAAAACTTCTTTGCTTAGCAGTAAGTACTAGTAACTTGACATGAACTGTATTTTAAAACATTTGTAATAAAGTTCAGTTTTGAAAATGTTCGAGGTAGGTGATGTTTAAGTGTGAGAGAGCCATGCTTCGGCACGAATGGGCCGGCTCGACCGGAGCGATACCACGGCCTCACAGAAGACCGACGTGAAACATCGCTTGCGTTGGGTTTCGTCGTGTGAGTAAGGTTACCGAAGCCCCCCCCTTCCCTAATCTCCCCAATCCCCGAATCCCCGACCATCCTCAAACTCCTAATCCCCAAAGGGCCGGAAACACACTTGTAACGCTTCTGGTGTTCCAGGTGTCCATGGGTGACGCCGATTGCTTGCCATCAGGTGATCCGTCTGCTCGTTTGCCGGCTAATGGCATTAAAAAGGTAACCTGCTATCCGCTCACAGAAGCACTATGCTCCATTCAGGAAGAGTACGGAAGCCCTCTTTACGACTCTATAAAAAGATATAACAATGTACGTCTTCATCGTCTGATGTACACCAATGAATTTATTTTTATTTATATTACTAACATTTTGTTTATTTTATAAGCCATTTAGCCACTGCCTCGTTAGCCGAGTGGTCGCTAGTGGGACTGGCCGGGTAAGGGGACTCGGGTTCAATTCCTGGGTCGGGAAAAGTATTACAAAGTTTAAAAAAAATTGTCAGTAGTAGCACGGAGTCTGGATTTGGGCCGGTATATGGCAATAGGCTCACCCCCTGTTATATGGGACTCATAACATAAATAGTGAAAAATGGGTGTTACATTGTACAGTGGCATAATGTGCACCTCTGCCTACCCCTTCGAGAATAAAAGGCGTGATGTTATGTTACTAACATTTTGTTTATTTTATAAGCCATTTGGTTGCACGACTGCGTCGTTTGCCGAGTGGTCGCTAGTGCGACTGGCTGAGTAAGGGGTCTTGGGTTCAATTCCTGGGTCGGGCAAAGTATTACTAAGTATAAAAAAACGACGTGTTGCACTCCGGGAGTACCGGCAGAAGTGCAAACTTAAGTATTAACGTTGTGCGTTTTGGAATGGTTATGGAATAATTTTAAATGAATTACTATAGTTTTAAGTCGGTTAAAAATGCACAACTCTACCAAATACTTAAGAAAAAACAGGCGTGACGTTATGTATATATAATGATAATGTGCAATTATAAACAACATAATTTCTTCATTAAACTTTCACCCAATCAGTAAAAAATCAGTAAGTTTTTAAATATAAATCTCAATAATATGGGAATAGGAACTATCTAAGTGATTAATATTGTAATAGGTTTAAGTTTCTTTTTTGTATCCTAGAATGTAAGTATTTTGGCTCTTGCTGTAAACTTTCATTTTAATGTAAATAAATAAAAAATAAATAAATAACATCACGCCTTTTATTCCCGAAGGGGTAGGCAGAGGTGCACACAGAAGTATAACACCCACTTTTCACTATTTATGTTATGAGTCCCATGTAGGGGGTGAGCCTATTGCCATATACCGGGCACAATTTCAGACTCCGTGCTACTACTGAGATTTTAATAAACACAGTAATACTTTGCCCGACCTGGGAATCGAACCCGAGACCTTTTGACCAGCAGTCGCACTTGCGCCCACTCGGCCAACGAGGCAGTCACGTTATGCACATTATGCACATTATTATTATACATAATAATGTGCAATTATTATACATAATATAAAATTCAAAGGTGATTGACTGACTGACTGACTGACATAGTGATCTATCAACGTACAGCCCAAACCGCTGGACAGATTGGGCTATAATTTGGCATACAGATAGATGTTATGACGTAAGCATTCGCTAAGAAAGGATTTTGATAATTTCCACCCCCAAGGGGGTAAAAAAGGGGATGAAAGTTTGTATGAAACTTTGTCAGTTTTTAACTGATCGGGTTGAAATTTGGCATGCAGATAGATGTTATGACGTAAGCATCCGCTGTGAAAGGATTTTGATAATTTCCACCCCCAAGGGGGTAAAAAAGGGGATGAAATTTTGTATGAGACTTTGTCAGTTTTAAACCGATCGGGTTGTAATTTGGCATGCAGATAGATGTTATGACGTAAGCATTCGATGTGAAAGGATTTTGATAATTTCCACCCCCAATGGGGGTAAAATAGGGGATGAAAGTTTGTATGAGACTTTGTCAGTTTTAAACCGATCGGGTTGTAATTTGGCATGCAGATAGATGTTATGACGTAAGCATCCGATGTGAAAGGATTTTGATAATTTCCACCCCCAATGGGGGTAAAATAGGGGATGAAAGTTTGTATGAGACTTTGTCAGTTTTAAACCGATCGGGTTGAAATTTGGCATGCAGATAGATGTTATGACGTAAGCATCCACTTGAAAGGATTTTGATAATTTCCACCCCCAAGGGGTAAAATAGGGGATGAAAGTTTGTATGAGACATTGTCAGTTTTAAATCGATCGGGTTGAAATTTGGCATGCAGATAGATGTTATGACGTAGGCATCCGCTTTGAAAGGATTTTGATAATTTCCACCCCCAAGGGAGTAAAATAGGGGATGAAAGTTTGTATGGGACTTTGTCAGTTTTAAATCGATCGGATTGAAATTTGACATGCAGGAAGACGTTATGACGTAGGCATCCCCAAGTAAGGATTTATGATCATTTCCACCCCAATGTGGTAATGTAGGGGATGAACGTTTGTATGAAGCTTTGTCAGTTTTACACCGATCGGCTGGTTGAAATTCGGCGTGCAGATGGATATTATGACGTAAACGTCCCTTTAGAAAGGTTTTTGAACATACTCACCCCAAGGTGGGTAAAATAGGGGGTGAAAGTTTGTATGATACTTTGCCAGTTTTAAACCGATTGGGCTAAGACTTTGCATGCATAAAGTTACTATGACATAGGTATCTACTTAGGATATATCTAAAGGATATGATAAATTCCACCCCTAAAGGCCTAAAGGGATAAAATAGGGAATTAGAGTTTGTATAAATCTTCTTAGCCATTGAATGTAGAATCATTGAATCTTTTAGAATTACATTCGGTAAAACGATGATTTGGGACCTGGGTAACGTTTGATAGTATTTATCACAGATGTCCCACGGGAACGGGAACTATGCGTCAATGCCCCAGGGCTCTCTAACTCTTAACCACTGAACTTATTTTAGAGAGATTCGGTACAACAATAGTCGATAGAATAGTTTTTATTACCCAAACCTTACGTGATTGGGCACTGTACTGGTAAGATCCCTGCGGGATTATTTATTTATTGAAACTACGATAAATCATTTCAAAATAGGTAAATCTTACTCGAGCACTGAATTGATTCTGATTAATTCTGTCAGAAGTCATTAATCTACGCGGACGAAGTCGCGGGCAACAGCTAGTTATACATAATAATGTGCAATTATAATCCACATAATTTCTTCATTAAACATTCACTCAATCAGTAAAAAAATAATGTTTCTAATAAACCATTTACAACACGTTTATTACTAGTCTAATTAATTTTATTCAGGTGTAGACAATTTGGACTAATTGAGAATTTAAACAAAGTTACTAAATTACATTTATCTAGTTAGGCTTTAACAAAAATTAGTAAGCAAAATGTAACATCAAGGATTTTTGAGATATAATGTTAGATATTATTTATTTGAGTTCCAATTTTTGCCAATTTGTTTCATTGTGAGCAATAAATACGAAGCAAATATCTGACAGATTTAAAAGACAATGTCCAATATGGCCCTGTGCAATAAAGAGTATCAGACTATACGATAATTAATCCCCTATTTATCATAGAGGTATAAGTTGTAAATCCTTCACACACGCAGGAAGCGCTTCGCATCAAGCTTCCTTGTGCGTACTTCTAAGGAGTGGAATTCTTGGCCAGAGTCTGTGTTTCCTAAAGGGTATAACCTGGATGTCTTCAGGGCCCGAATGACTACGCTTATAGGACGACGTGCTCCATCATAGACCTCATCATTGCTTACCACCAAGCAAGATAGTGGTCAAAGGTCGGCCTATTAAATTAAAAAAAAAACTTTCGCAATTTGCTTTATCATTAGCAGTAAATACAAAGCAAATATTGATCTAATAGATTTGAATTACACAACATGATTAGTTTCAAAAATAAAATTACAAAATCGACGAAGTAAGAAACTCCCGATAAATACGAAGCAAATTATAAAGTTAAAGATTCATATTTCAATATCTTGATTTAAGGTGGAGGACACCGGTGTCCGCACACCTATTGTTCTTTAATTGTGTCTGTAATGACGGTACTCAAAAATTGAAGTAGAGAACACCTCAATACTTTTATTACCCTACTAACGGCAAGTACTAGTCTGATTTTTCCGAGCTATTTCGTCTTGGATTATTTAGGCACCACTGACAAACAGTGAAGGAAAACATCGTGAGGAAACCTGGGCTTAACATAACAAACCTGGGCTTATAATGACTAATTATAAGTTACAAACCGCCAACCCACATTGAGCAAGCATGGTAATTAATGCTCAAACCATCTCCGTGCAAGAAGAGGCCTTTGGTCAGCAGTAGCCATATAAAAGCTGTTGAAGTGTGATTATTAACATTAAATAGTATTTAGAGCTTAAATTCACCATTAAATAAAAGTCTAAACAATGAAACCTGTCGCGGAGAACCTAACGGGTTACCGGGGCTCCGGCTCGACGTGCAGGAGAAGGAACGGGGTGGTTTTTAGTCAGTAAGAATTTGACACTCCCTCCCGCCTCACCTAAGCGGGAGCAGTCATTCAATGATTTTCCCCCCTTAAAAAAAAACAATGAAACCTAAAGATGTATTTGTCTGTCAAAATTTTTGTTATATTTGTTTCAATTCAATTATTCCTGCTACTGAATATTGTTTTGTGGTTGACGTGTAACAGCAAAAGTTTCAAAGCAAAATGTTCATAGAGAATTTGTGAGATAAATTTGTGTGAATTTCTTTTTCGAACTAACAAAGTATTGTTTTGGTGTTGGGCTATGAAGTCGGCGAGTGATGTAGGCACAGAGAAAAGAGTTGATATACCGAAAAGATGAAAATTAACGAATAAAATTATGGCTTACCTTATCTTAGCACTTAGTTTAAAGTCAAATTTGGGGCGACTAGGCTTCACCCAGTTGTACAGTCTCTTTGTTGTGCCTTTAGGCTTAATTCATTCTGTCTCCTGCAAAAATTCACCGAGGGAAGTGGAAACTACCGTTTTATTCTTCTCTTTTTATAGTATCTTCTGATTCACTTCGTTCAATTAATAAAATTAATATGTTTTTCAAATTCTGTACACAAATCACAAATGTGTTCAGTAAACAAAAATCAACTTAATTTCCGTCATGGCCACCCTTCCTCACGACTGCCATGAAGATAATTTTTATTAAGCAAAAAAGTCGAATACGTATTACTATCATCACAGTTCACAAAATCGTGGTTGTGATAACACAACCACGATTTTACCGAAAACTACTAATAGATGACTCCATGTCGCTGCCATAATTCTTCTGCAAAAGATAATTGGTCTTATTACATTACATTTCATTACATTAAATTAAGTTACGTTACGTTACATTAGATTACATTACACAACAAATTAATCGCTATTATAAGGGCCCAACAAAATGTGTACAAAAACAAAATTCAGTTTGCAACAACTTATAAACTTTTGGCGAGACTAAATTAAAAGGTGACCGAAGTTAGGGTTGTACGTTATACCGTTTGTATCTATGAATAAATAAAATTAACACAATATTCACGCTTGAATTCTGTTCAAAACATATCTTCAAATTAATATTCTGTATAAAATTTTACGCTCTGTTTAGCACGTGTATTTGTTTGTTAATTTATTTATTGGCTAGTGTTTTTTTTTTATACCACGACGGTGGCAAAAAAGCACACGGCCCACCTGATGGTAAGCGGTTACCGTGGCCTATGTACGCCTGCAACACTTGGGACATTACATGCGTCTTGCCGACCCTTAAAAAACCTATTCAATGCCTTCTTGAAGAACCAGAAAACCAGAAATAGTGTAATTTTATTTAAAAGGTGTATGATTAACAGCCTGGCCACGAGTAATTCGCCATTGCGAAAATCCGCGCGGTGCGACCGGCGAGGCGTCTAGTGGTGGCCAATTGGAACTCGTACTAAGCCTTCAGATAATACCTACGTATAACCTTAATATACCACCATTTAAAAAAAAACAATTGAATTTCTCAAATCAAATCAAATCATGTTTATTTGCACAAACACATGTGTACCTACATACAATAAACAATAGCATGCAAGATCACGGGTAGCAGTGAAAAAAGCTCGAGACATGTTAGCCGTATACAATGTCGTGCAAATATAGTAGTCACTCATAATGATTGCGAACTAACCGACATCTTTTGAATATGGAAACCTTATTCAATATTAGACATTGATGGAATATAGGTAATAATATGTCAGAGTAACCATTATACATTTAAAACAATAGAATAATCATTATTAAAAAATGATGTCTACTTATTACTGTTATTCAAAAAACGCAAACGCGAGAAACCGATAATAAACGACCGATTTTCCAAGATAATTTGATATCAAAAAATTGACACAACGCAGGTGCACCATCTCTGCTTACCCCTCAAGGAAAACGACCAAGATATTACGCAATGCAATAAAAGATTACGAGGTAGAAACAGTTGCTTGAAATATTAAAACAATGCCAATAAAATAATTCTCGCTACTCTCAAGCCGTTGAAGTCACTATAAAATAAAAATATGGACACTAATAGGTACACTAAAGTGAAATGAAATTATGTTTAGAAGTAGTATTGTCTTACTTATTTTCACTATTGTTTTTTCTTTACAATATTGAATTTACTAAACTGCCTCGTTGGCCGAGTGGTCGCAATTGCGACTGCCGGGCAAGGGGTCTTGGGTTGGATTGGTCTTGGTACAAAATATTACTAAGCTTTTTCAAAAAATGTCATTAGTAGCACGGAGTCTGGAATTGTGCCCGGTATATGGCAATAGGCTCACCCCCTATTACATGGGGCTCATAACATAAATAGTGAAAAGTGGGTGTTACATTGTAAAGTGAATTAAGTGCCGTAATGTACACCTCTGCTTACCCCTTCGGGGATAAAAGGCGTGATGTTATGTTATGTATGTGAATTTATTTAAAATGGCGGGTTATTCACGTGAATATACTGAGATCTTCACTATTTTCGAATCACAGCCTGAAGACAGAAGGGTCTTCCTCGTGAGCGGCGTACGCTGTAGCGGCGATGTCGTGCAGTTTATAGATACGTCATAGATAAGCTATGTCTCACGACAGTCATTATAAAAACTCTTCAACATTGTTTGAGTAGTAAAAGCCAAAAGACATTTAAAAAGTTGTGACGCATATGCGTCATAATATAAAATACTTTTTTCAAGGGGAGAAAACCACCCCTTTTTTACTCCTGCTACGAACCGGAGCCCTGGTAACCCGTTAGACAGTCGGCAGCTTTGAAAATTAAAATTCTTAACAATATTAAATAAAATATGGCGTCGAAGCTTTTAATCCCCAAAGGAGAAGTCAGAGAAGCGCCTATCAACAATGTAATACCCAGTTTTCACCACTTTGTATTATGAGTCCTTTGTACTTGTACATTTAGGTTATAGTAATAACTATCAATTTTCGCCTTCAGCAATAGGGTATATAATAGTGTTCAGAATAGTGTCCAGTGGTCGGCAATAAGCATGTTCCTTATTACAAAAACATAAATAGTTAATCTAAATAATTAAACAGCAAAAATTCACAACTTTATTCAATCGGTTCAAAAACCAAAAATTTAGAAGGACGAAAAGCGAATACCATTTTGATGTCAGCAAAATTAAATTTGGAAAAATGTAGTCCCATTTATTGGTCAAAAGTGTTCTTCAAAGGTCGTATGGAAGGACAATGGTGGGACCAATTGTTATTATCTGCAATTTATGTGGAAATAAGTATGGTTTTATGGTGTCTTCAATTGGGGACCTTTCTCTGAACTATTGGTACAGAAATATCAGGCTAAGGCTGTGGGTATACTTTGGTTTATTTGTGTTAAGTATAATATCACCTAAATACAATAAATATTTTATAAACTTCGTTTATTAAAACAACCGACTTCAACCTTCTATTTTTCTGAAATCGGTTAATTATTAAAACCTTCTTTTGGTATGTTTTTTAACCGACTTCAAAAAAAGGAGGAGGTTCTCAATTCGACCGTATATATGCTTTTTTTTTTTTTTTATGTTTGTTCGCCGATATCTCCGTTGTTTATAAACCGATTTTGAAAATTCTTTTTTTGTTGGAAAGGAGATAGTTCCAGAATGGTCCCATGATAAGGAAATCAGGATCTGATGATGGAAGACCAGGGAAATCGAGGGGAACTTTTAAAAATTATAGGGGTGACTAGGGCATTTGTTAATTTTTTCATTAAGTATTAAAAACCACTACAATCTGATAAAGGTCTGGAGCCGATCTGATGATGGAGCCGAGAGCCAGTTGAGGGAACTCCTCAACGGTTAACAGTAGCTACCTTGTGTTTGGGTTTGATTAATTTGTATTAATGAGGACTTTACACCTGAGTGGGGTTTAATTGACAATAAGGGTCTGATGATGAAGTAGTACGATAGTTGAGGGAACTCCTCAAAGGTTAACACTAGCTACCTTGTGTTTGGGTTTGATTAATTTGTATTAATGAGGAGTTTACACCTGAGTGGGGTGTAATTGACAATAAGGATCTGATGATGAAGTAGTACGATAGTTGAGGGAACTCCTCAAAGGTTAACACTAGCTACCTTGTGTTTGGGTTTGATTAATTTGTATTGATGAGGACTTTACACCTGAGTGGGGTGTAATTGTCAATAAGGGTCTGATGATGAAGTAGTACGATAGTTGAGGGAACTCCTCAACGGTTAACAGTAGCTATTTTGTGTTTAGGTTTGATTAATTTGTATTGATGAGGACTTTACACCTAGATGGGGGGGGGGTGATGGTCATTAAAGGTCCAATGACGAAGTAGTATGATAGCTAAGGGACTCCTCAATGGATAAGAGTACCCACCCGGTGTTTGAACTTGCATAATTTGTATGGATGAAAACTTTGCATCCATGTGGGTTTTGTATAAATATATATATCAAAATATATATCAAAGTACTAAACTAAAAAGTATAAAATAAAATTAAAAAACTGCGTTTAAAAAAACCGACTTCAAAAACAAATGACAAACAAAAAGTAAAAAAAAACTAAAAAGGAAAAAAAAACTATTAGTGGTCATACGTACTTATAGCTTACACACCCACTGATAGGTTAGAAGTCGGTGCCACAAACCCACAGTAAAATATAAAGTAGACAAAAGTCACAGCTGGTATAATCCATAATAAAATTGTAAACAGCTCAATAATGTTAGGTATCTATTAAGGTTTTAATGAATAATTTTGTTTAAAACTTGTGGCACCGACTTCTAACCTATCAGTGGGTGTGTAAGCTATAAGTACGTATGACCACTAATAGTTTTTTTTTCCTTTTTAGTTTTTTTTTATGAAAACCGCAAAATCACTTCCTGAAAACCGCATCAAACCACATCAATCGCGTGATAATTGACACAAACATAAATACATACATACAAGTTAAACTGAGAAACTATATTTTTTTGTGAAATCGGTTAAAAAAAATACGAGTATAAGTACGAGTAATTACAGGTTTAAGTCATAGTCGATATTTATCGGTATTTTATTCAGTGACCTAAAAAGAAACATAAAAGAAAAGGTATTGATTTTGAGTATAAAATCATAAAAAAATGAATCTAAAACCATGCTCCGTCTAACCACGAAAGATTTTCACATAAAAATCATCGAACTGAGAAACACACCGGCAAAATACAATGAGGTAGGTGACTAATTTTTATTTCAATGTCCATCTGGTAGATCATTTTGAAACATTTAACACATATTTTTTATTTTCTTATAGAAACTAATAGTTTCAACGATATATTGATTTGTTTTATCGCAGTATTATTTTTTATAGGACAAGATAAAAAAAATACGTATCTAATATTTTTTCATTACCTAACTGACGGAATAATTAGATTTTTAATTTTCATACCCTGTCATCATCCCTAGATACTAATGAAAAACAATTAAACGGTAATAAAACAAGATACTAATTCCTTTCTCGGCAGATTATTTTATTGATACTTGTAAAGGCTCATTGCATTTCGTAGCTGTAGACTATATTTCAATTTCGATTCAATCAATTAGATGAGAATGGCCAATTAACTTTAAAGTATTTTTTTCAACGTCCTTGATATACCTACCTTTTTTTTTGTCGGGGGGTAACCTTCAAAGGGCGCCTAGCTTTTTGGGGAGAAAAACTAGGGAGTGTGGGATTCTTACCTCACTAAAACCACCCCGGTGGCCACCCTCAGCACCTGTATGGGGCACCGGGTCCTCTGAAGAGACCTGCTCCGGAGGTCCTTGATATACCTAACTGAAGTTGACGTTATGCATAAACTGATATCAGCGTTTTGTTTTTATTTTAATGAAGGTATTCAAATAACGACTACAATAAAATTCGCAGACTATAATCTATATCTATACATATAATAAAATTGTAGAAAAGTGCTGTCTGTACATTGAAAATAAAAATAAAAAAAATAGCAGGGGTTATTGTTATGTCGATGTCGAACCCAAAAATGTAATTAACTTTTTTTTGTCTGTTTGTCTGTTTGTCTGTTCACGCTAATCTCAGAAACGGCTGTTGGAGTTGGTTTGTTTCATGTCAATCGGTTCATAAATAAAAAAGTTATGTCAAATTAAAGAATCACGTCGTGAGTATATATTTAAAAAAAACGCTGCTCATAGTCACTATTCCACGCGAACGAAGTCGCGGGCACAGCTAGTAATAAATATTTTTACACAACCCAAGCAACTCATCGAGTTAGTTAAACAGTGAATCAGAGAAACTTCTACAATCACTTCTGTGGACAGACCCTAAGGAATTCTACAGGAAAGCTCCGCCCAGGCGTGCTACGAATAGGTCGTATGCGTCACTTCCAGTCTATCCCAAAATATTAAAATGGAAATTTCTTGAGAATACTTTTTCATACTTGACGAATGGTTTGACACAAGACGAAGCTGCATGCTACGGTTTTTTGGATTGCTTTCATTTTTGGCTTGTTTTACTAAAAACTAATTATTTCGTGTTAAATACTTTACACTAGACACCATTTTTTTTTTACCGGGTCTCCGGCTCGAAGTGCAGGAGTAGAAACGGGGTGGTTTTTAGTAAGTAAGAGTCTGACACTCCCTCTCACCTCACCCGGGGTCATTGGATGATTTTCCACCCTCAAATAAAAAAAGACACCATTATTTTAAAGGTTAATCGCAAAAATTTTAACAAGTCTTCCTAACTCCCTTCCCTTCTTTCATTAACCGCTAATTAACCTAATAATTTTACACCATTAACAATTATAGTTAATCTCCATTGAACTAGTATAATTAACTGTGATTTGGCTGCATCAGTTAAACCCTTTGATGGGAGATAAAGGGATTATGTTGATGAGATTAATTTACTAGTTCACGTCAACTGTCAACGGTGTTACTGTCTTATTAACTGAAGTTTGACTTTGACAGCCGTTCGTGTAATGATTGTGACGGTAACTGTTCAAGTTGCGTCAGTTGACGAAAGCATCATCAATGCAAGCAGCCTATAAATGGGCACTGCTGAGTAAAACCTCTTTTCACACGGGGAAGGTTTAAGCATTAATTACCACCTTTGCTGAATGCGGGTTGGCGATTTCAAACTTATAACCAGAAATTATAAGCCCAGGTTTACCCACGCTTTCCTTAACCGTTTGTCAGCGGTGTCTAAATAATCTTAGAAAGTACATGTAACTCGGAAAAACTCACATTGGTACTGGCCGTTGGTAGGATTTGACCCCGTACTCTCAAGCATGAGAAGCGGGCGACTTAAGCCTGCGGACCACCACGACATTGAACCATGACAAAAGCATATACCCTTTAGAATCAATAGGCGGTCTACGAATAACAAATGCTTGCCCCTTATTAGAAACAATGAAAAATATTCACGAAGCGGCAACGTTAATTTTTTTTTATGGCATAAGCCGATAAATGACCCGACGGATCACCTGATGGTAAGCAATCGGCGTCGACCTTGGGCACCTGGAACACCAGAGGCGTTGCAAGTGCGTTACCGGCCTTTTGGGGATTAGGAGTTTGAGGATGGTTAGGGATTCAGGAATTGGGGAGATTGGGGAAGGGGAGGGTAATTGGGCCTCCGGTAACCGTACTCACAAGACGAAACACAACGCAAACGTTACTTCACGTCGGTTTTCTGTGAGGTCGTGGTATCACTCTGGTCGAGCCGGCCATTCGTGCCGAAGCATGGCTCTCCCACACTTAAATTCGACTATTGTTTTTGAGGAATGCATGCAATGGGGCCTACCGTATTTTTGCCTACCAATTAACGCTAGTGTGATCCTCTCGTTCTTAGTCCAATAGGGAATTAGCCAGCGTCATACCGTTGGACGTACAATATTTGACAGCTGTTGTAATTGGACAAAAAAACTCCTATCTACTTTTGCGCCATCTGTAGCGTCAAAAAAGAATTTGAAGATTGTTTTTCGAACTGAGCTTAAAATAAAAGTAGCCGTTTTCGAAGACTCTTCTTTAGATTCCGAGTTGGAATAATCTTGACAGGCGTTATGCATACCTATAAGTTTGTCTTTAAATTCGATTATTGTTTTTAGTAGTTTATATACTTACAAACAAAATAAAGGACAACACATATATAAAATTAAAGTACAAAGGTACCAAATTAAGTAAAAACGCGGGTTACTCACGTGAATATACTGAGAAAAGCTCTACTAGTTTCGAACCACAGAGGGGTACTTCCTCATTTTTTACTTAATTTAGTATGTCACGATAGTTATTATAAAAATACAAAGGTACCACCTATTCCTATTGAAAGTTCTTCCTGTGGACCTGTGGCAGGAAAAGTAATAATTAAATAAGAACCTCAGTGCAACGTCAAAGAAACAGAGAGGACCCACATTACACATAGACTTTGAGGCATAATTTTGGAAACAGTATGAACAAAGGAATATATAGAGGCCAAAATTCCATGTCTAACATTTCGTGCGCTCAGGAACAAACAGAACTACAGAAATGCTTCAATACCCAACCACAGAAAGCTGTTTATGTGGCCTAGTCGCCTAGTCCACATGAAGCTAAACAAACCAGTATATCATGGTTTCACATTATATGATCGTTCGGTACATTCATCGGTCAGTATATAGTGGAAATGCTTACCTTGATGTGTAGTCGCATACACATTAAACCTCTTGTCTGCTTTCAATACAGCCATAAGTCCACAACTCACTAAAATAGACCAAAATTTACGTTTCTATGGGAAAATTGGAGCTTGAATATGTTGGGAACCAAAGCTGTGTAATCATTATTTGGTCATTTGCACATAACATAACATAACATCACGCCTTTTATCCTCGAAGTGGTAGGTAGAGGTGCACATTAGCCACTGTACAACGTAACATCCACTTTTCACTATTTATGTTATGAGTCCCATGTAATAGAGGTTGAATCTATTGCCATATACCGGGCAAAATTCCAGACTCTATGCTACTACTGAGATTATTTAAAAATCCAGTAATACTTTGCCGAACCCGGGAATCGATCCCGAGACCCCTTGCCCGGCAGTCGCACTTGCGACCACTCGACCAACAAAGCAGCCACTATTTTTGTAATCAAAAGAAATATTGTAATAGCTTTTCAGTATAATTACTATTTTTCAATACAATTTAATTCCTATATAACTATAAATCATCATCATTACTTCCACACAAAACTCAATTTCACAACGTCAAAGCAAACTCAACCTAACTGAATTTTCACAACAACGAAAAAAGAACTATACCACAATGGCACTAAAGCACCATTTCTAGTACACACGGCTACAGACTATAAAAAACCAATTAATCATGACCTCGCTTCATACGATCTTCCCGTACATTGGGCGGTCAGTTTACACTGGTTATTCTTGATATGTACTTCCGTAACATTTGTTACTGTGTGGTGTACCCAATTACCTATGTGACCATTTATCCAGGCGAATTGCTAAACAAAGATCTGGTAGGACTTGAATGGTAGTGCCCAGTCAATGTTTAGTGTTTGAACTTTGGACAATGGCCTGTTTTAGGCAACTAGTTGCTTGTTGGTGGTCAAAAGAGGTTGAATTTCGATTCTATTGGTTTTGTGCGGTTTTGGTATAGAGGTTGGATTTGGGAGGGTAGTAATCTAATACCTTTAAACGAGCAATTCTTGTAATATATATTATGTATGTATATATCAACGAACTTAGAAAGGACATAACATAACATCACGCCTTTTATCCCCGAAGGGGTAGGCAGAGGTGCACATTACGGCATTTTTAATGCCACTGGATAATGTTTTTCTAATGCCTGTGAAACATCATAACTAGTACCAGTATAATAAAGATTTATTGTAATTAAACCAGTCAATAAGCCTTTCATTTAACAATATACCTTTGCATTAAAAACATGAGATAAAAATAGTCCTTAGAAAGATTATCCTTAAGCAATATTATAACATAATATAACATCACGCTGTTTGCCCCAAAAGGCCTAATGTGCACCTCTGCCTACCACAGAGCTGCACATTTTAGGCCAGTTAATGCCACTATACAATGTAACACCCACTTTTCACTATTTATGTTATGAGTACCATGTAATAGGGGGTGAGCCTATTGCCATATACCGGGCACAATTCCAGACTACTGTGCTACCTCTGGGAATTTTTTTAAAAACCCAGTAGTACTTTGCCCAACTCGGGAATCGAACCCGAGACCCCTTGCCCGGCAGTCACACTTGCGACCACTCGGCCAACAAGGCAGTCTACATAACATAACATATTATATACACTATGTACGAGCAGGAAACCCTTACTGGGTTTCTCTTACAAGAATTTCATCCCAAGTATAACCAGGTTAAAAAATGTCTAAAACAATGTTTGAATTAATTATTTTTGTCAACCTGAAGTACACTTTTCAAAACTTTCCATATCAATACTCATATGTAATAGAAATAGTTTTATTAAGATATTAGTATTAATAAAATTAATTATATTTTTGTCATTCAATAATAATTGGTAATACATAGAGGTATAATAGATTTAATGTAAAATACTTCTAATATTATATAAAGAATATAATATGTGCATAATAAATAATATTTAAGAGCGCCATTATCGCCAACAAACTGGTAACAGTTTGGCGATTTTTGTATATTTAATAATAATGTATATATTTATGAGAATAAATAAATAAAAAAAATGATATTAAAGAAAAAGGTTAAATTGTGCTCAGCTTCTTCACAGCATATTCACCCAGGTATGCTAATCTAAAACGCTGAAGCATAAATTGTCTCTAGCTCCCACAACACGTCTAGCTTCCAAACGTAATCTTCAACTAATTTATCTACAATTAATTGGATGTCCAAGATCAAATTCGAGATCCACATTTACTCTATACTTTAATATATAAAGCTGTTTGTTTGTTTGAGAGCTTTTATGGAGCTACTGATTCGAATTGAATAATTACTTTTGTGTTGGAGTCTATCCAATCCACCACTTTCTAGACTTCTCTTGGATGTCGCGGAGAACCTAACGGGTTACCGGGGCTCCGGCTCGACGTGCAGGAGAAGGAACGGGGTGGTTTTAAGTCAGTAAGAGTCTGACACTCCCTCCCGTCTCACCCAGGCGGGAGCAGTCGTTCGATGATTTTCCCCCCTTAAAAAAAGAGTTCTTTTGGATAGATAAATAGTCATTATGAACTATTTGGGACTATACTTAAGTTGGGAAAGCCATGATTCTGCACGAATGGGCCGGCTCGACCGGAGTGATACCACGGCCTCACAGAAAACCGACATAAAACAACGCTTACGTTGTGTTTCGTCGTGTGAGTGAGATTACAGATACCCGATTACCCCCTCCCCCCACCTCCATTCCCAAATTTCCTAATTCCTGAAGTAACGCACTTGTAACGCCCCTGCTGTTTCTTGTGTCCATAAACAGGTACTTCAGGTGTGTGCTTACCATCAGGTGATCCGTCTGCTTTTTTCCTGATTTATCCCATAAAAAAATAATTATGCAATCATTGCATTACGATCAATAGGAGCCGAGTAGACCGAGTGAAACCGGCGGCGAAGTAGATATTTGTTTACACAATAAATCTCAAAACAGAGTAAAGCAATAATACAAACTTCAGCACACAATTGGCTAGGAATAATTTCTACTATAGTTATTACACTTGTAGTGTCAAATATATTTATTGAACGTAAAACTTAGAGGAATATAGCTTTTATTGCGAGGCGATAAAATTCAATATCATTTTGGACATATTCGAGCCCTTTTCTAGGTTGGTTTGGTGTGGAAAGAGCTTGCTTTATTTTTTTTTCTGGAATGACCATCTGTATCTGGACGGGACATCCGCTATACCAGAGGAGTCACAGGGGTGTTGCCAAATACAAAATTCCACCCTGTATATTACATGTATCAGAAAGAGTCACACTAAAGGAAACCAAGAATAGTCCAGTAGTCATCGGTGCAGGAGTGATTTATTATAGTGTAAAATCTTACACCAATATAGTTTCTTATGTAATCACTCCCCCCCTGTTTCCCCAATCCCCGAATCCTCCACAATCCTATCAAATTCCCAATTATCGTAACGCACTTGTAACGCCTTGGCTTTCCAGGTGTCCATGGGTGACGAGGATTGCTTACCATCAGGTGATCCGTCAGCTCGTTTACCGGCTTATACCATAAAAAAATGTCGAATATTAATCACGTTTTTATTATAGTTTAGACTAAAGCCAACGAATTAGCCTAATTAGAGCCTATTATTTCACCAATTTGTCTGTTTTTAGATAAAAAGGATGGTCTATTTCGATGGAATTCGCACAAGCCTCGGTGGCGCAGTAGGCAGCGCGTAAGTCTCATAATCTTAAGGTCGTGAGTTCGATCCTCACCCGGGGCATATCTTTTAGATTCATTTTCTTAACATAAAAATAATGTTAAAATTAAAAGTTTTTTTTACAACTTATATATTCAGTGCGATAAAGAATGTAAATTATATTTCCATAGTATATAAAATTTTGCGTTGTTTTTTACAGGTAGGCTCAGAGAACCACAAAAGCAGAAATCTCAAATATAAGTTTTTTTCATATTTGCTAATCTATCCCTATTTATCTAAAAAAAGAAACATATGGTTTCTTTTTTTTGGGCCATAAAATATTAAAATTAAAGACAATCATAGAAAATCAATTATAAGCTTTATAATTCATAACACCTAAACTATATTAAAATAGAACAATTCAAATAGTTTAATTGTAGGAGACCCATTAGGAGGCCCATTCGCGCCAAAGCATGGCGCTTCGGCTCGCCGGAGTGATACCACGGCCTTACAGAAGACCGACGTAAAACAACGTTAGTGTTGTTCATCGTGTAAGTGAGGTTACCAGAGACCCAATAACTCCCCGCCTGCTATCCCCAATCCCTGAATCCCCAACAATCCTTAAATTCCTAATCCCAAAAGACTGGTAACGCACATGTATTCCAAGTGTCCATGGGCGACGCCGATTGCTTACAATCAGGTGATGCTTCTGCTCGTTTACCGGCTTATCCCATACAAAAGTTTAAATTTTATACCACAATAACAACAGAAGCCTTCTCCACTCTCCAAAACCCTGTGGCCGGTTGTAATTTGCGCTGCGGTTACCGCCACACTGTCTAATTTTCAACACGTATGAAGGACGTTTCGGACTTTACCTATTTCGCAGAGTGTCTGCGACGTAATTGTGTTTGGTCTTTTATGATGTATTACTAAGTTTGGTGAATGTTTTGTTACTTGGGCCTAGGGTCGCTTTTGTATGGTACAATTCATGATTTTGTTGAATAGTTGTTGGTGTCGATTTGTTTTGTATTCTGTTATTTATAGTCTGATTCTGCTGTTCTTGGTCAAGCTAATCTCAAGTGTTCTTCAAGAGGGGAGAGAATAGGCTTCTTAAGGGTCGGCAAGACGCATGTAATGCCCCAAGTGTTGCAGGCGTACATAGGCCGCGGTAACCGTTTACCATCAGGTGGGCCGTGTGATTTTTTGCCACCGTCGTAGTATAAAAATAGTGTGATTGTGATGATAATATTTTAGAATTACATGAAAGACTGTATTTATAACTAATGATGTCTTAATGGGTCTTCAGGTAAATTACCGAGTCATCAGTATTTATGAGTTTACTAGCTTTTACCCTTGGCATTGCTCGCGTATACGTATTCCTGTTTTATCCCATGGGAGCATTTAATCGGGATAAAAAGTATCCTATCACCTAAGTCAGCCCATACCTACCAGAGGCAGGCCTCTACCAAATCTTTAGGTAGGTATAACATCACCTTTCGACTCCTCTTAATTTTTTTTTTAGCAAAAGCCGGTAAACGAGCTGACGCATCACCTGATGGTAAGCAATCGGCATCGCCCATGGACACCTGGAACACCAGAGACGTTACAAGTGCGTTACCGGCCTTTTGGGAATTAGGAGTTTGAGGATCGTTGGGGATTCAGGAATTGGGGAAATTGGGGAAGGGGAGGGTAATTGGGCCTCCGATAACCTTACTCACACGACGAAACCCAACGCAAGCGTTGCTTCACGTCGGTTTGCTGTGAGGCCGTGGTATCACTACGGTCGAGCCGGCCCATTCGTGCCGAAGCATGGCTCTCCCACACTTACATCAATTTGACCATTGACCACAAATTGACCATCAGGTGATGATCGCACAACAAAATTACTTAGACCGAGTGTAATTTGGATTCCAACTAACATAATCCAACTATACGAAATATTTAAAAATTCATTACTACTTTTACTAAATTTGAAGGCAAATAAACCTACCTGTAACAGATATTACGCCACTGAGTCATAAAATTGACGTAAAAATTATCTCATTCAATCCGATTTGATTGAGGCAGCGTAATGACACTTTTATACAGCGTCGTAAAAATGTATAATGATTGTTTTGAGTTCATCTTTTATTAGGATGGGTGTTTTATTATTAGGTATAGTCGTAGTTTTAGTTATATTTTCTATCCTTACCTCACGTTTACCTCTACTAGAATAGGACCTACATTTTTTATGGAATAAGCCGGTAGACGAGCCTACCTGATGGTAAGCAATCGGCGTCGCCCATGCACACCTGGAACAACAGAGGCGTTGCAAGTACCTTATCAGCCTTTTGGGGATTAGGAGTTTGAGGATTGTTAGGGATTCAGGGATTGGAAAGATTGGGGAATGGGGGTGGAGTAATTGGGCCTCCGGTAACCTCACACATCGACGAAACACAACGCAAGCGTTGCTTCACGTCGGTTTTCAGTGAAGGTGTGGTAACACTCCGATCGAGCCGGCCCATTCGTGCCAAAGCTTGGCTCTCCCACACTTAAACATATTTATAGTTATTATATTCTTTTTTGCATTCTTTTCTATACCCTCTCGTACGTCCATGATAGGTGCCATAAAAAATACGACTTTGTATTTCATATACATACATTTTAGCTTAATCTTCATCACATTTAAATTGATTTAGAGGGTACAGGGAGATTTAAAAGGTACAATAGGGTAGTTTCTAAATTTTATACATTAATAATACATTATTATATATATTAATTTGAAATATCGTGTGACGTCACATAGTGCTACATTTTGTACACCTCCCACTTCTAAACTTAATGCCACTTTATCTAAGTATTGTAACTTTATACCTACGAGAAAATAAAAAATACGTGTCTAATATTTTTTCATTATCTATCTGACGGACTAATTAAATTTTTAATACTCATACCTTGTCAACTACCCTATTAGCTGCAGTGGTTGACTGTTTGCTAAAACAACTGCCAATTAAGAAGCAGTGTTCAATATCGTCGAAGTGAAGATTTTAAAACAATTTGAAATATTGCTTTAGTAACACGCACGCACATCGGATTAAGGACATTATGTAACTGGCACAAAATGCTTTCTTCTATGAACTTAATACTGTTTGTCTTTTCGTAGAAATAGGGTGCAATATCGTGTGTTTAGTTTACCGTACCTTAGAGGGTACATAAAACTGTCGACCCCGGTTGCGATAGGAAGATCTATGGATCATTGTGGAGTTCAAAAGGCTGAATAAAGCTAAAACTTTTAGAACTATACGACGCCTGGTGCAATTGTTCATAGCTGGAGAACACTCACCTTCATAAATGTTGACTGAACTGGTGCGGTGGCTAGGTAACCGGCTGCCGCGCAACGTGTAGAGAGTTCCATACTCACACGGGGTAAATCTTTGTGTGATCAATAAATAATTGTTTCGAGTCTGGCTTTATGTGTAATTGTATGTTTGTAAGCGCATTCACGACACAGGAGAAAATCTTAGTATGGGACAACTTAAAAAACAAAAAAAAGGTCATTGTTATCGATAGGCAATTAGTGGCCCATTCTGACCAAAGGCCTCTTGTCCCACAGAGGTTTGAGTATTAATCACCACGCTTGCTCAATGTGGACTTGCAACTTCAAACTTATAATTAGAAATTATAGTACAGGTTTCCTTACGTTGTTTTCCTTTGTCAGTGGTATTTAGATAATCTTAGAAAGTAGAGGTATATATAACTCGAAGTCACATTGGTAAGTTTCTTGCCCGCACTCTCATGCATGAGAAGCAGGCATCTTAAACCTCCGGGCCATCACGTTAACTGCATCTTATTAAATACATCTGTTTAAAAATCAGAAGATATGAAAATATAACGTTATTCTACTATTACTATAAATCAACTCGAATTCAAAGAGCCAAATTATGTCAATTTGGTATATTATATTCTGCCTGCGATTTCGTACGCGCAATCCCTGTTTTCTTCTGCTCCCGTAGAACTTTCAGGAGTTTTTCTGTATTAAAAACCTTCTCCTAATAATAACAAATAAAACAAAAAAAAAATCAGCTAAATAGGTCAAACCGTTTTCATGCTATGTATACCGGAAAACGGGTTTAATTTTTATACATAATATAGAAGATAAATATACTTATTTATGTTTATCTCTTTAATATGCAAGTGTATCTCCTGTTGGTTTTAATTGAGTCGTTGCTTGTTTCTTGTTCCTACCATTAACTCTTCTCTGTATCACCCAAAGGTCAGACTGGGAGAAAATGCCTGCGATATTAAGTCCACCTAATGCGTACTCTTCGCATGGAGTTTAAATCTATATAAATAAAAATTAATTTTCGTTCGTTAATTATGTTAAAACTCTAGAGGAACTGTAGCGATTTGACTATTTTTTTTTTTGGTCTTGAAATGTTCATGGAAGTAGAAGGAAGGTTTAACAAAGAAGGATTTAAAAAAAAATTTGAGCGGGTAAATCATCCAATGACTGCTCCCGCCCGGGTGAGACGAGAGGGAGTGTCAGACTCTTACTGACCAAAAACCACCTCGTTCCCCTGCACTCCGAGCCGGAGCCCCGACAACCCGTTAAGTCTAAAAAAAGGCGGTACTAAGTTTGCCGGATCCGCTAGTAAATAGATAAATAAATAATAACAATTGTCTTACTCAACAAAACATCGATTACAATCAAATTATAATCCCCAGTCTAAAACATAACGAACGCTTAACAAACAGTCGTCTATAGTTAGGTTGCAATAAAATGGCCACTAACGTTTCAGTAGAACCGCAATTGTTCGCGTAACGATCGCGCTTGCCGTCAAGTGGGCCGGAAAGCGATAACAGGACAATTTATGTCATCGCTACTATACTGCGTGGGTTACGAAGCGATACAGAAGAACAGATATTTTGAAGGCTTTCTCGAAGATATTTTTAATTGAGACAATGTGCAATATGTACCACATTTTAACTATAGAGTAGAATCTAAAGATATACATCTGACAGAGTCCTGGCAGCAGCTCTCTATAGATTTTTTACGCTGCACCCTGTTGGCCAATAATGCTATTTTCAAGTGAACGGCAAATAACATAACATCACAATTATAAACATTAACAGCAATAGGCTCACCCCCCTATTAACATAACATCACGCCTTTTAACTCCAAAGCGGTAGGCAGAGGTGCACATTACGGCACTTAATGCCACTGTACAAAGTCCTGAGTTATGAGTCCCATGTAATAGGGGGTGAGCTTATTGCCATATACCGCGCACAATTCCAAATTCCATGCTAGCACTGACAAATTTTTAAAATATCTAACATCTTGATACGAGAATCGAACCCGAGACCCCTTGCCCGGCAGTCGCACTTGCGACCACTCGGCCAATGAGACAAATCTATTACTAAGTATATAAAATCTGTTTACCTTAAAACTATTTTATTACCAAATTATTACCAAATTAAGCATCTGAAAGACTTTGGAGTCCGTCTATATTACTGAGAAAGCAAAAAATGCAATGACACTTCTCCTTATCTTGATATCGAAGCTAAATCCTTCAACGTAAGTTCTCCATCCACGTGACCTATGACCTATGACCTATACCTATACCACGTGACACAGTCACAAACTTAGACACTAATTCTCAGAAAAGGCCTTTTAGTACCTAACCTAGATTTACCCAGTACAAGCCTAGCGTAGACTTAGGTTAACTAAGTTTGGCTCGTATAATGCCCTAAGAAAGTGACATGTATTATGAACGTCTAGGGTTTGAAAATGTTCAATTAATAAGCATGTATGTGTTGACTCTCGTTGGTCAAATGACTGATTAAACAAGACTTTGTTTACCAAGTCAACAATGAGGTTTTTTATGGGATAAGCCGGTAAACGAGCAGACGGATCACCGGATGGTAAGCAATCGGCGTCGCCCGACACCAGAAACACCAGGGGCGTTACAAGTGCGTTTGGGAATTGAGAATTGAAGGATTGTGGGGGATTCCGGGATTGGGAGATTCGGGAGAGGGTGTAATTGGGTCTCCGGTAACCTCACTCACACGACGAAACACAACGAGGTTATCGGTTTGTGGAATAGTTCAATAGTTGCCGCTTATAGCACGGAGTTTCGAATTATATCCGATACATAGCAAATAGGCCTACTATTTTTTTTTATTCTCTTATAACATCCTCTGATTTATTTCGTAGCGAGACCCAAGACAGTTATTCATATCCCTGGGACGCGCCGGACTTCAGTGTTCCCGTGTTTTCATGGTAGTATCTACTGTAGATCCTGGCTTACAGGAGTTGCAGCGGTTTGGAGAGGGTGTGGCGATATTGATCCAAACAATAGGCCTATTGTATGGGACTAATAGTAAAAACACTAAAACTGGTTTTTACATACGTACGTACGGTAAAATGGGGTGAATAGGGATCGAGATTTTACGGTGTATTACTACCAATTAGAAGATTTGACGTTCATCATCATCAGCTCCTAATCATAGGCCTCCTCTAAAGACTTTCAGATTAACCGATTAGCGATTGACGTTAAAATGCTTTAACTGTAATTTACAGAACAAATACGGCGTCATTTCCACGCCACTTCCTCGCCATCTTGACTCTACATCTGCCAATATAATGCATGCTTAGCTCGATCTAATTGATGGATGGCTCCAGCAATTTATGTCCTGTGTCGCTAAATTTATTTCTAAGTCTTCACTGAAGAGTGTCGCTTGTCAGTCGTATTAGACAGGTTATGGTAACTTCTGGTGTTTAATGCGCTTATTATGGAAGGATTATAGGATTGAAATATGTATAAAGACGGTTATAGTACATTTAGCTATATTCATTTACTCATTCATCGATAGCCTATAAATGCCCACTGCTGAGCAAAGCCTCTTCTCGCACGGAGAAGGTTTGAGCATTTATCATCACGTTTGCTCAATGCGGGTTGGTTGGTTGTTTGTAACTTATAATTAGAAATCACAAGCCCAGGTTTCCTTACGACAATTTCCTTCACCGTTTATCTATGGGGTCTAAATAACCTTAGAAAGTACATACAACTCTGAAAATGTCATATTGGTACTTGCTGTAGCTAGGTTTATAACTCGCATGCATGAGAAGCGGGCGTCTTAAACCTCCGGGTCACCACGACATACCGTTTAGTTATATTTATAGGTAAACACATTTATGTAGCTAATGATGACTAATTTTGATACTTGTTATGGAAAACTAAAGATGATGATTCATCATATCAGCCATAGGACATCCACTGCTGAACACAGGCCTCCCATAATGACTTCCAGATAGACCGATTGGATTACCGATCTGCATCCAACAGCTTCCTGCGACCTTAATCAGGTCGTCTGTCCACCGTGCGGGTGGACGTCCTATGCTGCGTACGTGTCCTCCACATGAAAACCATTCTGCCCTAGCGGCCGTCGTCCTCGCTATATGCCCTGCCCACTGCTACTTCAACTTGCTAATCAATCTAAAAGATGATGATGAAAAAAAATCTATATATATATAAGAAAGTCGTGTTAGTTACACTACTTATAACTCAAGAATGGCTAAATCGATTTGGATGAAAATTGGTGGGGAGGTAGCTTAGAACCAGGAGACGGATATAGGGATACTTTTACCCAATTCTTTTTTTTTTACTTTTTACCGAAAATCAAGAACGGGAACGGGAAATAGGTATCGGAATTGCGCGTACGAAGTCGCGGGCAGAAGCTAGTATCACTATAGAAAAAGTCATTCAAAAAATTAATATGCACAAACACATTATAGTTTTATATACATATAAGAACTACTAAGCTACTTTTGAGCATAAGTTAATGTTGTATAACAACCAAAAAGTACAATCCATAGTAAACGAAAAACAGCCGTTACGTCGCAATATACCAGAATTTTCTATGAATATTTTTTCCTACCAGACCAGTAAAGCATTAAAGTTCAAGACGTGTTCCATACATGATGGGAACTTAATAGATTTAGTTGGCACGTGAACAAAATAGCATCGGGAGCGATCGGTAGCACAAATGTAATAACCTTTTGTACGTGGTGCTAATGGGAGTCGCTTGGTGACTGAATTAGTTTTGTAGAAAGAAGTGTGCTATAAATACATGTCTTTACACATACGTGTCTTTAAACCTTTGAGCACCGACATTATAGACACAATTAAAGAACAATAGGTTGCGGTCACCGGTGTCCTCGCGGTGTTTGACAGTTTAAACCTTTGAGTACCGTCATTACAGACACAATTAAAGAACAATAGGTTGCGGTCACCGGTGTCCTCGCGGTGTTTGACAGTTTAAACCTTTGAGTACCGCCATTATAGACACAATTAAAGAACAGTAGGTTGCGGTCACCGGTGTCCTCGCGGTGTTTGACAGTTTAAACCTTTGAGTACCGTCATTATAGACACAATTAAAGAACAATAGGTTGCGGTCACCGGTGTCCTCGCGGTGTTTGACAGTTTAAACCTTTGAGTACCGTCATTATAGACACAATTAAAGAACAGTAGGTTGCGGTCACCGGTGTCCTCGCGGTGTTTGACAGTTTAAACCTTTGAGTACCGTCATTACAGACACAATTAAAGAACAATAGGTTGCGGTCACCGGTGTCCTCGCGTTGTTGACAGTTTAAATGACGGTCTTGCGAATACTGGTCACGGTTACGACTAAAAATATAAATATTTTTGTAATCAAATAGGCTCAAATCCAATATATACAGAGAAGTCAAATTGAGGACACGGAGTGTTTTGTTTGTATTTGTTAATTTTTCTCATAAAAACGGTTAAGAAGCAATTGAGATGAAATTTGGAACAAGGGTAGAGTATGGTTTGGAATTACACATAGGCTACATTTTTTAAACCACGGGAATGCTAGTAAACCCGATAGCAAACTAGTCATAGATATATTTAAGACTTTAGGAAATAACTTTTCGAGGTAGGTCGGTAGATTAGTGATTTTTGTAAGAAAACATTCCTAAGCGCACTGCACGGTTGGCGCGTTTGGCAACTGGCTGCCGCGCAACGTGTCGCGGGTTCGATTCCCTCACGGAACAATTATTTGTGTGATCCACAGATTGTTGTTCCGGGTCTGGGTGCTTTGTAAACGCACCAATAACACAGGAGAAAACCTTAGTGTGGGGCAATATTAAAAAGAAACAAATCTCTTTTGTCCTGGCGCGATAGTCGAACATAACATACCTTCACTTTTAATAATGGTCATAACACGACATGGTCACTACCGGGTTAAACTACTAACCAAAACTAATAAAGACTTTAACAGAGTCCAAACAAATAGACACCACTATACAAGTTGCATAGAATAGGGATATCTTATAAAAAATACAAGGAGGCAAAATGCCGGACGAATATTTACATTTCATCCGGTGATTATGCAAATATCAGTTGCAAGAGTTAGTAGGAATCTTATTTGCATACACGGCGGTGTAGTCGACCAGCCACTGAGATGAAATGCTTAGGGGAAATTGGAATTGTGTGAATGAATGAACGATGATTTTTGTAGGGGGTATTGATGAAAAAATTTATAATGTAAATAGTACTTTTTTAAGGGGGGAACATCATCGAATGGCTTCTCCCGCCTGGGTGAGGCGGGAGGGAGTGTCAGACTGACTAAAAACCACCCCGTTCCTACTCCTGCATTTCGAGTCGGGGCCCCGGTAACCCGTTAAGTTCTCTGCGGCTCCGTATTGGCATCAGCCCTAATAGGCCCCATCCGTGATTGTCTGATGGCTCTTTGGAGGCGCACGCGGATCGCAACGCGTCGTACGCTCGGGTCTGGTTCTGGTCGGGCGGCGAGCCACCCATGCTCGCCGTCCGCAGGCCCACGATGCAAATAGTACTAGAGGTAGGATGTGAAATTGATGATGATCTTTTTGAAGCAAGTTAGATAGAAATAATCGTAATGGAATATGAAGTATTAGAATATTATGTTTTATCAAATTTATTTTTATTCGTTGGTATAAAACTGCTGCTAAAGGAAACTTTGTAGAAATTAGTAAAATTATTGGCATTAAATGAGGCTGACCTCGGGTACTAGGTTGCATTTTATTTTATAGGTTCCGAAAGTTATGTGTCGGAATGCCATGCTTCGGTACGAATATATCGTCTCGACCGGAGTGATACCACGACCTCACAGAAAACCGACGTGAAACAACGCTTCCGTTGCATTTCGTCGTGTGAGTGTCTTCAATCTCCCTAATCCTTAAATTCCTAATCCCTAAAGGGCGGTAACGCACTTGTAACGCCTATGGTGTTCCAGGTCTCCTTAGGCGACGCTGATTCCTCACCATCAGATGATCCGTGTGCTCGTATAGCAAAACCTATATTCTTACAAAAACTACTCCACAAAGGCTTTCTTAATTCCACGCCAATAAAACAGCTACAAATTCCAAATAAAATCCCAAAAATGAAATAACAACAGAAACAAACCCATGTCTATTTATTTTGACAGAACTGTAAGCACGTTGTTACAATTTTTTGCAACTCTATACTTTTTCTGACACTAACGAATTACAAATAAAAAACTAAAAACATTCGATATTTGAATTTGGCAAACAATAGCGATAGGATAAAGGATCTAAATGAAAAAAAAAACATAAAAATCGCTGTTTGTCAATTCGTAGTTTTAGATGACTGAAAGTTAACAACTCTAGATGATTCCTTTGAGATTGTGAAAGAATTATTACGTAACAGGAAGGATGTATATTTATATATAGGAGTGGTTTTTTCTTACTAACTTTGTTTGACAAACCTTTTTCCTTACAAATTAGATATAGAAACTCCATGAGAAGTTTTAACACCCCATCAAATAGTTATAATTATGATCATAGAGTACAATGTTTTTGATGATAACATTATTACCTAACGATGTGATTTTAATGGACTGCCTAGTCATTTTTTTATGGTATAAGCCGGTAAACGAGCAGATGGATCACCTGATGGTAAGCGCCCATGGACACCTGGAACACCAGAGGAGTAACAAGTGCGTTACCGGCTTTTTGGGGATTAGGAGTTTGAGGATGGTTAGAGATTCAGGAATTAGGGAGATTGGGGAAGGGGAGAGTAATTGGGCCTCCGGTAACCTCACTCACACGACGAAACACAACGCAAGCGTTGCTTTACGACGGTTTTCTATGAGGTCGTGGTATCATTCCGGTCGAGCTGGCCCATTCGTGCCGAAGTATGGCTCTTCCACACTTTAGTCTATTTTATTATAAAAGTAGCTCGGTTCCTATCACCGAGATTTTTTAAAGCCTTCCTGAATAAATAGCCTATCCAATACAAAAAGAATTATTCATTTCGAATCAGTAGTCCTGGAGATTAACGCGTTCAAAAAAAAGACAAATTTTTCAGTTTTATATAATAAGAAAAAATAGAAATATGTTTATTGACAAAAAGCTTCACGTTACATATTTGTATGACTCTGGACCCCACACTAGGATTCCCTGTGTCGTGAGGCCCAGTCTCTTTCCGTCAGAAAGACATTATGATACATAAGAAAAAAAAAAGAAAATAAGAAATCTAAATTTTTATATATAAAATTTGCTGTACGTGTGTGTCATTGAACTCCTCCTAACGACTTAACCGATTTAAATATTTTTTTCTGTTTGCGTTTGGGTGACGCCCTGGATGGTTTACATTCACAAATCAGCCCGGCAGATGGCGTTACAGAAGGTGTATTTTTTTTTTAAGGGGGGAAAATCATCGAATGACTGCTCCCGCCTGGGTGAGGCAGAAGGGAGTGTCAGACTCTTACTGACTAAAAACCACCCCGTTCCTTCTCCTGCACGTCGAGCCGGCCCCGGAGCCCCGGTTACCCGTTAGGTTCTCCGCGACTCCGAATCGGCATCGGTCCTATTGGGCCCCATCTGTGGTGGTCTGATGGCTCTTTGAGGCACGCGCGGAACGCGACGCGCCGTACGCTCGGGTCTGTTTCTGGTCGGACGGGGAGCCACCCATGCTCGCCGTCCGCAGGCCCGCGCTTACGGTGGCCGGAGATCGTCCCGCGATCCCCGACGCCCGGTGTGTCCTTCGCGACGGCTGGGTTGCGAGGAGGCAGCGCTTCGCTGCCTCACGCGTCCCGCCTCCTCCTTAGCTAGCATGACTGCTTCGCAAAAGGAGGAGACGGCATCCCAGTCCCCCTCGCTCCGCATCATGGCCCGCACTAGGCCCGGACGCGAGAGGTCGCCGTCGCCGATCACTTCCCTGAGGGCACGGCGGTGCCCAGCCCACGCAGGGCATTCCGCTACGGTGTGTTCCACCGTGTCCTCAGGTTATTTATCTAAACTAACTGTAACGCCTTAATCTAAGAACGGCTAGACCGATTTGGCTGATTATTTTTTGTCGTGTTTGTTATTATAAGGAAAAGGTTCTTATGACAGAAAAAAATCCTGAAAATCCTACGGGAACTAGAGAAAACGGGATAGCGCGTACGAAGTCGCGGACAGAAGATAGTATCATATAAGATCAGTTGTGTTATAAATATACAGTACTGCCTTTTATTACACGATAACTGTCAAATTCATCAGGGGGCTAAAAAACCTGATATTTTTACAGTCTTATAAAAATCAATCCCATTTTATACCACCGAATTTTTACAATATCATAATAATTTCACGAGTAAAACCATTACTAAACGTAGTATAGACAACGAAGTGCGTAAGCAAAATTATTATTTAGTAACCATTTAATAAAGTTCCAAATTATCTGTTACTCTTTTGTTTTTTTTATGTCTGGTACTGGATAGAAATTATGAGTAAACATTGAACAAAACCTTTGGTTTTTGTTTACGAAAATAGGTCATTAGGCTGCCTGTCCATTAACGCGGAGAGAGGCAGCGGAGCGGAGCTAGCGAGTATTGCGGAGCGGAGATACGGACTGTGTCTGTCCATTGAGGCAGAGCGAGGCAGCGGTGCGGAGCCAGCGAGTACTGCTGAGCGGATTAACTGAGTCATTTGAGTGGAGACGGCGGGCGGTCAGTTCAGTTATACGCGAAATGTTACGGCAAATACTAAAATATTACTTTTTTTACGATTTCGATGAGTCTTTCGTACATTTTTCATTCTATTCATACTATACCTACTATCCCAATATCCCATACCCCCGACCCGTTAGCTTGCACCGCTACCTCGCACCGCTACCTCGCACCGCTACCACGCACTGCTACCACGCGCCGCTTCCGAAAATGTATTAATTTTTAAACTAGCTCGCAAATCCCTTTCCACTTAAACAGAGCGGAGATTTCATGCAATTCTATTGGTTAATATTTCCGCGTCGCGTTCCGCGCGCGCCTCAAAGAGCCATCAGACCACCACAGATGGGGCCCAATAGGGCCGATGCCGATTCGGAGTCGCGGAGAACCTAACGGGTAACCGGGGCTCCGGCTCGACGTGCAGGACAAGGAACGGGGTGGTTTTTAGTCAGTAAGAGTCTGACACTCCCTTCCGCCTCACCCAGGCGGGAGCAGTCATTCGATGAATTTCCCCTCTTAAAAAAAAAAAAATTGGTTAATATTTCTTTGTTTCTCCGCTCCGCTGCCTCTCTCCGCGTTAATGGACAGGCAGCCTTAGAACTGTCTAATGTTGATAATACACAAACTAGATCAAAGATTCGTCGTTGTTTTTGTAAATTGACCTTAATTTAGGTACATGAAGATAGATTTTTGTCTACACTATTGTTATAAAAAGGATAGATTTGAATGTTTGTTTGCTGCTAAAATACTGAAATGATTAGAAAAAGTCTTCAATCGATTGAAAGTCGATCGTAGCCTTCGATCGACATTGGTCGACCTTGATCGATTGGTATGGTAGCTATAATTGATCGACGGATACTAGTCGACCACTCAATCGATCGATTGCCGATCGATGGCATCGATCGACGACATTAATTATCGTAAATCGATTAGCCCGGGCTATTTTGCATCAGTTTCTTTCGAAATGTGTTCACAAGACGCTGCGTTGTTCTTGTCATCGATTGATAGCATCTATCAGTTATCGATCGTGTGGTGTGGTAAAAACTATCGATCGATATCGACTAATGCATTCTACCATGGATCGACAATCGGTCGATTGGGTGGTAGACACTACCGATCAACATCGACTAATACATTTTACCATCGATCGACGATCGGTCAATTGGTGTGGTAGACACTACCGATCAACATCGACAAATATATTCTACCATCGATCGATGATCACTCGATTGATGTGGTAACACCCATTTACTTTGCGAAAGCTCACTTTTAAGGAGCAATATAGGCTACTGTTTACCTTAATATTACAACAAACGCGATATCTAATAAAAATAAATCTTCAATTTTTCACTCGAACGAATCCAAAGGCGTAGACTAGTACTTATGAAATAAATAAACATAAGACACTTCAATTCAATTAGTAAATTACGATTGATCTAGTCAAGCATGGATGTTTTATTGAGTTTAATGAATTTCGGAATTCTCATTAATCGAATAGAATTTAGAATTACATTTGTAATATTGACCTTGTTCTATTACTAAATGGAACTAATAAATGAACTGAACCAATTTATTATTTTGTACGACTTACTTGGTGGCTAATGCTAGCTGATTGTCTTGCATGTTGCTCGTGACTATAGGTCCTAAGCGTGGCTTGAAATTGATCGAGTGATCTCGTTAAATAGAATCATAAACCCCATAACCTAATCTAATTCTGTCTATGTCAATGGGTACTTTAATATGTTTCATTAGAGCTGTGCCCGCGACTTCGTCCGCATGATATAGTGATTCACAGCTTCTTCCTCGGAGGTGATAGCATGATAATAATGTAGCCTATATGTTGACCCGACCTGTTAGTAATATTCATACAAACTTTGAAATAAATGCATGCAGCACTTTTTGAGTTCATCCCGGATATGCATATAGACAAACAGACAAAAATTCTAAAAATCTACTACAGTTTTCACTTTCCTACGATTTTATTACATATATAGATTTTTTATTTCTGTTTTCGTACCTAAGGCTTCATGTTAGGCAGTCGAACCAACACTTATTCAACTATAAATTATCAAAAACGAAAAGCTAGTATAAAATATTTTCACAGCACGTTCGCCTAACACCCGTCTTACCAACATGGTGACGTCGAACTATATATTTTTATTCCAAGCGTTATATTCTAACAACTCAGCACATTTAACTTAAAATAATGGTCGACAAAATATATGAGCCCCTTTCACCCTTCTTTCAGTATATAATTTATAGCAGCAAAATTCCCTTTAACTGCGAAATATTGGGGTATAGCTATTAAAAACGGTAATAGAAAATGATAAGATGATTCGCCTGACAGATTTGTAATTTATTTTCGTAAATTTGTATGGAAATCGTTGGGTAATTTGCCACTGAAAGGGAGAAATTATGGATTTTCTTTAATTAACTGTCTTTAATGTAATATAATGAATCGTTTTCTACTGTTTTTGCTTGAATTTTGGCGACAATTTAGTGAAAGATTGTTTGTAATCGCTAATTATGGATGTTTTTTAATTGCTCAACTAAGAATTTGGTAGTAATTTTTGAGGATATGAAAGAATAGAGATAACCGTCGATCGACCAAGGCCGCTGAATTGAAAACGATAAAAAAAAAACAATCCGATAATTTTGGTTGATATTATAGCTTAAATCATATAAATCGAATAAAATACTATACAGAATTTAATGGTAGGAGAATAGCTCTCTACCTCTATATCACAGCGTCAACAACAGCAACAAGCGGTAAACCGCGCGGCTAGCCGCTCCCGCGGTTACTTTTCCTATTGATTATGAAACCGCTATGGCAACCGCTTTTGCTCATATAAACCGCCTAGCCGGCCAACCGCCAGTACGTAAAGAGCTTAACCCTATAAAAATCCGTCACTGATATTCAATAAAAAAATCGTACTTATAAAAATCCTCGTGAAATGAAAGTTTCATTAAATAAGATTTCGCTACAATACCATGACACAGCCATATATAAAATTTATTTTTCACAATATTTATATTACTTGGTTTTGAAAAATTTCCCAGCTGTAGTACAGAGCCTGGAATCGTGTCCGGTATATGGCAATAGGCTCACCCCATAACATATAAATAGTGAAAAGTGGGTGTTACTTAGGCAATGGCATTAAGTGCCGTAATGTGTGTAAACCTTTGATAAAATTCAGGGATAAAAGGCGTGATGTTATGTTATGTTTTCACATTATTTCCGATCAATTCTTTACATTTACATTCAAATGCATATATAAACTTACTAGCCCCAGGTGTACACAGTCTGTATTTGCAGTTTTCTTCGCAATTTCATACACAATAACTACGTATCTTATTTGTGTTAATATACGAGCTTTGGGAACCGTAGTTTTTAATAGAATACTTCTTACAATCATATATACAGAGAGTTCAGCTTTAGGATAGAATATACCTTTATAATTTTGATAAGGCTTTGAATTCACTTTTAGATGACTGCCAAGAACTGGGTTCTGGTTTAAATGAAGGATAGTAATAATTTTGAATTATATTCATTATTTATTTGTACCTGTCGATCTTTATATTTATTGTTATCTAAGTGTTGTTGTACATTTTAATAGAATCCGACATCATCACATCACGACTGAGCACTTTAACAAAAACTAATTTTTGCTACCAGGTTTGATCCACAAATTCATTTATTTCTACGTTTCTCTTGAAACCTATTTCCACCAACGCACGAAATCCAATATAAACATATACATATAAATAGCTTTGGCTTTCAATATACAGTTATCAGCTTTCAGTAACACACAACACAACTGCATCAATCGTTAACCTCGGTCAATCTAGGAGCTGTTGCAAAACTGATAGCCTTTGTCAAATATATAGGAAGAACAGTAGAATAAGTTTGAACAAAGATAAAGAAAATGCTACCGTAGTTAGTTGTGGTTAAGATTGTAATTTCATTATCTGTTAGTTGAGCTTATTATATTCCTATGAAAGGGTTACACAAATTTCCATTTCATATATTAATTATTTATCGATTTATTTTTATTGACCATCTTGTGAACACATTTGATTTAAATACTGATTTAAGTTTTTTACTTTTTTTGCCAATAGCAGTCGTTTAAATCAAACGTTTGATATTAGGGTCTTGTAAGACATCAACACTAACAGCCTTTAAGTCTGTGGCCCACTGCTTAGCAAAACCTCTTTTCCCACAGAGAAAGTTTGAGCATTAATAACCAAGCTTGCTTATTGCGGGTACGCGAATTCAAGCTTATAATTCCAAATAATAAGTTTAGATTTCTTCACGATGTTTTCCTTCACCGTTTGTCAGTGATGTCTAAATGATCTTAGAAAGTACATATAACTCAGAAAAAGCCACACTGGTACTTGTCGTTGGTAGGTTTCGAAACTGCGCCCTCATGCATGAGAAGCGGGTGTCTTAACTTCGGGGCCACTACGACATTTTGTACGAAATGAACTAAGCTAAATAAGAGGAGGAAATACTAACATAGTCTGCTTGACTTACTGTTGTTCATTTCTCATACGTATTCTCGAAAAAGCAACATCAAACTATAAATCAAACTGGTCGAACTCTGAGAATGATCCCGTTTTACCAACTCAATATTTGATGCGGCACCACGATTGATGACGAGGCAGTTAGCAACGTTTTATGAGAACAACGTCAGTCCAAACATGTTGTATATTTTGTATCAGTTTTATTCTCTGTAGGCGTAGGTGTTGAATTGGTTTTGGTTCTGGGATAGGCGATAAATAAACAGACAGGTCACCCTGATGGTAAAGAATAGGGGCTACCGTATTTTTGCTCATCACTAGGGGCTAATGTGAACCTCTCATCTTTTCATCCAATTGGTCATTCAATTTTTGACAGCTACAGCGGTTGGACAACCTGATCTTTTACTAAATAAGCGCCATCTGGTGTTTGTTAAAATGGCAGCTTCCATTAGATCCTCCCATGGACATTAGATGTGGACAACCGCAACTGGCATTTTGGGATCTAGCCTCTTGTAGCCTTATTTTTTTACTGTTAATAGGATTCCGTTTGGCTTTAGAATGGAAATGGCAAATGGTTTTAGAATTTCCAATTCTCAGAAAGAGTACTTGCACTTTTCTGTAAAAATGATACACAGCTTGATGTTTACACGAAAAGGTTCTCAAAGTATGTAGTTTTGGGTTTCAAAATTCTCAGTAACAGTTAGGACAGTTTTTAGAAATAGTTTGTGCTGGCATCATTTTTGAAGGAAAAGGTACTCACAGAATGGAGTTTTTGATTTCGGAATTCTTAGTAATAAGTAGTATTGAGTTTAGAACCTATCATTGTCAATGTATGATAACGATTGCTGCATAGGATGAAAAGTATTGAAGTTTATAAGTGTTATTTTTATTTTTTTTATTTTTTTACACTTCCAAAATGACTAAAGGATCTATTAAAAAAACGTTCAACAACAACTTATTCTTGTAATGAAATATAGGTACTTACAATTTGTTTTCCTCAATGATGCAAATTATCTCAATGGATGCAAGACAAACATCATATGAGGGATGAGATTATTCTTCAAGAACAATTTAATTAAGCGCCTAGTTGGATTAAGCGGAATTGTTCCCTATGAATAAATTTCAACTTCTTAATTCCTTCGCCTACTACAGATTGTCATAAAAAATACATTATTTTAATGCTACCTGTGTTTATATTTTGCAGAGATTTTATCATTATGGTATGGTAATGTGGCGATTATTGTCTATGTTTTGATGTTTATAAAGGAGATTGTGGTTGACATGCAATATTGAACTCTATATTTATACTGTGAGGTTTGATTATTAATGCTCGACACGATACGAAATTCTTTACCACTGGTATGATTTGTATTGTTTTAAGAAAAGCTTAGTTTGTGAGCTGCCCGCGAGCAGCGAGCATGCATTTTGAATTATTATCTTTAGAGCCTTGCATGAGTTGTACTGAAGAGGCGCATCAAACCATTGCCGGGACTGCACGCGCGTTGCCTCTTTTATTGTGGGAGAGCCATGCTCGATCAGAGTAATAACCACGGCCTCACATTAAACTGACGTGAAGCAACGCTTACGTTGTGTTTCGTCGTGTGAGTGAGGTTACCCTCCCCTTCCTCAATCTCCCCGGCCCCTGAATCATCAACGATCCTCAAACTCATAATCCCCAAAAGGTTAGTAACGCACTTGAAACAAACGCCTCCGGTGTTCCAGGTGTCCATGGACGACGCCGATTGCATATCAGGTGATATGTCTGTTCGTTGAAGGGCTTATGCCATAAATTCTTAAGCACAACATAAAATTGTATAGCATTTGAGTATTTCAGCATTAATTATCTCCTCAATCCACATGATTAACACCACACCATCGAAAATAAAAATAAAGAAAAATGATCTAAAAATTTTAACGAAAAAACGTATAAGTTCGTACGTATATCGAGTTGATCGCGAACTCATTTTTCATGCGGAGTAACTGCTCTCAACCCGAACATATTTGTTCGATAATACTTCACAAACTTTGTATCGTTCCCAAACCTTTACTTTAAGAAAATTGATAGAGAAATATTTTCAGTTTCCTCCACGCTGCGATAGGAAATATCGAGTGGAGTACTTGTGTAGGTAGATACTTTCAGAACTATGTGGTTAGTTAGTTTTATAAGACGTGGAGGTTCGTTTGTTTGTGGTGCATTTTTATCATAGTGTACAAACAAAATTTCTGCCTCGTTGACCGAGTGGTCGCAATTGAGTCTGCCGGGTAAGGGGTCTCGGGTTCGATCCTGGGTCGGGCAAACTATTACTGGGTTTTAAAAAAAATCTCAGTAGTAGCACGGAGTCTGGAACTGTGCCCGGTATATGGCAATAGGCTCACCCACTATTACATGGGACTCATAACGTAATAGTGAAAAGTGGGTGTTACATTGTATGTACAGTGGTATAATATGCACCTCTGCCTACCCCTTCGAAGATAAAAGGCGTGATGTTATGTGTAAACAAAATTTCAGGTGAAAATTTTTTTGGAGCTTTGAATATTGGCATTAAGCGCGTATTGACGGCATTTATACATACATTTTTCATCAAACTGTAATGTCGTAAGAGGTAACTGACGAACTACATATTAAACCGAGTTTTGACAGTAGCAGTTTTGATAAACTTGAACCTTGTGAAACAACATAACTGCACGCTTTCTATCCCCGAAGGAGTAGGGAAAGGTGCACATTACGCCGCATACATAACATAACTGCACGCCTTTTTATCTCCGAAGGGCAAACAAAGATGTGTTTGTTTGCCATTACGTCACTGTACAATATGCCGATTTTTCACTATACATGTTATAAGTCCCATGTAGTAGTAGGTGGTAAGCCTATTGACATATACCGGGTACAATTCCAGACTCTGTGTTACTACTGAGATTATTTTTTTTTAAACTCATTTATACTTTGTCTGATTTACAGATCTATGAATCGAACGCAAAACTCAGTCGCCATTGCGACCACTCGAGCAACGAGGCGGGCGACAAGACCTTGTAAACTATGATCTCTAATCTATGAATAGTAATTATGGCAAACGCCCTTATGTAGAGGAAACCTAAATTCCAGCAGTCATCTGTCATGGTGCTGATATGGTTATTGTTGATGTTATCAACTGACTTTGTTTAATTCTTCAACAAGTTTAAATTCCACTTATTTTATCTGTACTATTAAACACGTACTGTTATTGAACATTAATCTCTACTAATCTTTTAAAAAAATAATAGCAAAATAATTATAGTCGATTTGACTTCTATTCTTTCCAAAGTCATGACGTAAACTTCATATAAGTTGTAAATCTTTGGGAAAGATTGAAAAAAAAGTAATTCCAAACAAATAAACGAGTTAGTCTAAGTGTCAATAGAGGGTAACGATACAAAAAAGCAGTTTGCAATACATCCCGGGATGTTTTGTTCGGATGGAGCCTTGAAATAAGCGTTACTCTATTTTAAGTCGTGCTTAACTCGTCGAGTACCGTCATTATAGACACAATTATAGAACAATAGGTAGCGGTCACCGGTGACCGCTTGGTGTTTGACAGTTAAAATATCGTGCCATCTCTGTCATTTCACAAAGAATTAGTGGTGACAGAACTACACTTAAGCCTCATTTAAAATTGAGTAACGTTTTAGTATTCGGGCATTAGTAGCAAAAATTCCTCATTTAAACAAGTCAGATTTGATAATCTAATGTGAACGGTTTGGTAATAGTGTATACTCAATTACTCATAGTATGTTTTGGTCACAAATATATCCTAGTTATAAGAACATTTTATTGTAGGTATTTGAATACTTAATGACGTAATAGATACTTTGGTTAGTCGTGCACTGACTCATTTCAAGGACCTGTAATTCTAAGATCTTTAGATCATAGAAGCTATCTTAAGGTACAAAATTAGGGTTTTAATTTGATAAGCCGAAATGTAAAAAAAAACTGAAATTAGTAATAACCTGCTCAACCTTATAACATATCCATAAGTTTGTACTTCATATCCGGCTCGAAGGACCAAAAAATATAGGAGCTTGTAGCCGCGGTGCGTATGTACCAGGAATATTAATGTAAACTGTTACCAGGAAATAAAAAAAATCGAATGTACCTAATGATTGTGGAAGCCACCGACGTCTGACATAGACATCAGTGTTTTAGTTGGTGCATGTACACACCAAGCAGCTTTATTGAACTGAACTAATAATGTAACATGTAAATAAAACTAAACGCCGGTTTCACCACCTCTATGTAAGTACCTACCTGATAAACTTATGTGACAGATAATTCATACAAATTACGTTATTGATTCAAATTTATCTGGTAGATTTTCTAGTGTGGGAGAGCCATGCTTCGGCACGAATGGGCCGGCTCGACCGGAGTGATACCACGGCTTCACAGAAAACCGATGTGAAGCAACGCTTGCGTTGTGTTTTGTCGTGTGAGTGAGGTTACCGGGGGCCCAATTACCCTTCTTTTTTTCCTTCGATCCTCAAACTCCTAATCCCCAAAAGGCCGGTAACGCACTTGTAACGCCTCTGGTGTTCCAGGCGTCCATGGGAAACGCCGACTGCTTACCATCAGGTGATTCGTCTGCTCGTTTACCGGCTTATGTCATAAAAAAAAGATAACAGCTATCCAGATATTGTGAAACAGGCCCTTAGAATCAAAATATGACAATGTGTGTCAGCATAAAATTGTCAAGTGTGCTCGTACAGTTTATCCTTACTAATATTATGAATCGGAAAGTGAGTTTGTTTATTTGTTTGTTCCGCTTTCCCGCCGTAACTACTAAACCGATTGCTTTGAATTTTTGCAGACGTAAAGTTAGAAGTCCGGATTAAACAATAGGGTACTTTTTATCCCGGAAAAAATCGATATTCCCGAGGGAAAACAAAAGTATTGGTATAGATGGCGCTGTGTGTATTGGTATATGTCACATAGACTACTTTTTATCCTTTTGTGACGCGAGCGAAGCCGCGGGTAAAAGCTAGTATATTATATAATCGAGATTAATTATATTCGTAGTTTTAATGGCCACACAGAACAGCTCCCAAAGTTGCTATAAAAGTATTGGACCAATCAAACAGTCAAACTCTATCGCGAAACGAATTTGTTTCCAAATATTGAACTTCACCACTAGAGGGCGTCGTAGTTGGTACAAACTTATCACGTGTGTTATTTAGTTTGACGAAGCTGTGATAGTATTGGTATGGCTTCCGTTTTGAGAACCTATAGTGTTAATGCTAAATTAGTTCTTATGAAGATTCATAAAATTTCACGCATTACTTTGTGACTTATGTATTTTTAACTTTTTAAGTGTCGGAGAGCTATGCTTCGGCACGAATGGGCGGGCTCTCGACCGGAGTGATACCACGGCCTCACAGAAAACCGACGTGAAACTACGCTTGCGTTGTGTTTTGTCATGTGAGTGAGGTTACTGGAGGCCCAATTACACCCCTCCCTAGTCTCCCGAATCCCCGTATCCTCCACAATCCTCAAATTACTAATTCCCGAAAGGCCGGTAACGCACTTGTAACTTACCTTACCTTACCATCAGGTGATCCGTCTACTCGTTTACCGGATTGTACCATAAAAAAAACTAAAGTCAAAATGTTATGATAAAATTCTCAAAAACCAATTTTAATGTTTAAGATGCTCTCAAAAGAAGTTCTGTTATTATAAATTCTTTGTAAAATGACAGAGATAGCACGATATTTAATCGTGCTTCTCTTGTACACACGGCCACACATCAATCTATACAAAACCAGTTTATTCTGGTGTCGCGTCGCATCATCTTTCCGCATATTTAACGTTCAGTTTATACTGGTTAGTTCGATGTGTAGCCGTATGTACAACATAAAATTGTGTTGCATTTCAGTACTCGGACGATAGCCAAGTTGATTTTTTTTTCATAACGAAACTTTCGTACACCTTTACAGTTTTAAAACTCAATTATTATCTATATACATTATATGTTTTTTTATGTGGAATAAGCCGGTAAACGAGCAGACGGGTCACCTGATGGTAAGCAATCAGCGTCGCCCATGGACACTCGGAACACCAGAGGTGTTACTAGTACGTTACCGGCCTTTTAGGGATTAGGAATTTGAGGATTGTTGGGGATTCAAGAATTGGAGAGATTGAAGAGAGGGCCTCCAGTAATCTCACTTACACGAAACACAACGCAAGCGTTGCTTCACGTCGGTTTTCTGTGAAGCCGTGGTATCACTTCGGTTGAACCGGCCCATTCGTGCCAAAACATGGTTCTCCCTCACTTTGACAATAATTAAAACTCTCAAACTACAGGTTGGTCTCAAATACTAAACAAACTGACCTTGGCGAAAAAGAGCATGACGTCTCAGTTTCTAAAAATACTCCACAATTATGTTAGTAAAATCAACAACACAGATCTGTATAGCTGTTGACTAAGCATTGTGATAAACAAACAAGTTGTGACTTGACTTTTAATAGTACAATTTAACTACGGCAATAAACCAGGGAAGGCACAGCACCGTATCAAATAAAAACACCTAAAAGTAGTTGAAATTGGACTCTTCTTACCCTCTACTTGGCACTTCGCCAGTATAAAATTGTAAGTCAAATTTAGCAACAAAATGCTACAATTGTAATGTACAAGGAATGCTAATTTTCGTGTCTTAATGCCGTTAGGAGGTATGGCAGAGAGCCAGCCAAGTTTGAAAAAATAACAACATTTGTTAATTTGTCAACTGATGTTTGTATTGTGTTGGGTGTTCATCCTATATTCCTATGCTATTACCAGACCCGAGCGTACGGCGCGTCGTGTTCCGCGCGCGCCACAAAGAGCCATCAGACCACCACGTATGGGGCCCAATAGGGCTGATGCCGATTCGGAGTCGCGAAGAACCTAACGGGTTACCGGGGCTCCGGCTCGATGTGCAGGAGAAGGAAGGAAGGAGGAAGGAAAGGTGGTTTTTAGTCAGTAAAAGTCTGACACTCACTCCCTCATCCAGGCGGGAGCAGTCAGTAGATGATTTTTCCACCTTAGAAAAAAATTGCTATCGTTTCCATAACATTATTAAGATTGATTCTGTATTTATTACAAAGCTTATATCATATAAAATATAAAACATCTTCGTTCTACAAAAAACATAAATGAAAGAAAGATAAAAAATAAACTTTATTTCATACGCTAAAAACAGGTGTCATATTAATACGAATTATAGTTTTCGCTTATAAATATTAATGGGTACATATTCATTCAGTGTAGCATGTGCAACTGTTCCTATAAGTGACTCGAATTAAATCGTCAGTTAACTACAAGAAATAATATGAAGGTAGAATCTTATACTTTAGAAACATTACTAAACAACTTATTTTTTTTTTAATAAACGTTGCCTCACATTAGGATTTTCTCCTGTGTCGTGGGTGCGTTTACAAGCATATAAGTTCATATGTGAACTTATATGCTTGTAAACGCACCCTATAGTGTTAATGCTAAATTAGTTCTTATGAAGATTCATAAAATTTCACGCATTACTTTGTGACTTATGTATTTTTAACTTTTTAAGTGTCGGACACATTAGGATTTTCTCCTGTGTCGTGGGTGTGTGGGTGGGTGCATTGTGTATGCACAATGACACCCAGACCCGAAACAACAATTTGTGGATTACACAAAGTGTTGTTCCGTGCGGGAATCGAACCCGCGACACGTTGCACAGCAGCCGGTTGCCCAGCTACCGCACAAACCGTGCAGTCACCGTGCACAACTAAACAAATAAACTATGTTTTAAACAAGGCTTATTATTCTTTATCGTTATAAAGAATAATAAGCCTTGTTTTATTGTTTCATAAATTATAACTTATGGAACAGAGCCTCGTATATCTATGTACTTATGCAATTAATAATCATGTTTTCGACTTACTCACGTAACTGTTTGGCGAAGAACTTGACTAGTTTCAAGTCATGCTAGAACCTTATATTCATGAGCAGCATTCCGTGATCCGCGACACAGCGACTGTCGCCGCGTGGCCTCTAGCATGGCTAAAAAGTTGTCCAATTCCACGTCAAATAATTACGTGAGTAAGCCGAAAACATAATAATTAATTTAGTTTATCTCACGAAAGTTATAATACTTATGAAATGTTGTACACAAATGAGTTTTATGAAAATGTTAAGTACAAGGAGTTTGAGGCAAGTTACGTTGATAAGCTTAACTAAAACTTTGCATTCTAATTTTAATGTAGAAAAACAAATTATCAGTCGAGTACTTGGCTGAAGTTTTTAATTGATGTTTTAATAAAATAAGAATTGAATAGCCAATATATTTAGACAGTTCTTAAGGATTACAGAGTGGTTGCAAGCGTGATTGCCGTGCAAGAGGTCTCGGGTTCGATATCCAGATCGGGCAAAGTATAACTGGTATTTTTTTTCATTTTTATGTAGTAATACTGAGTCTGGAATTATGCCCGGTAAAGTGCAATAAGCTCACCCCCTATTATATGAGGCTCATAACATAAATAATGAAAAGTGGGTGTTACATTGTACAGTGGCATTAACTGACCTAAAAGGCCAAAGGGCGTGATGTTATATTATGTTATGTTACTTAAGGGATATTATAAATTGCATATCAAATAAATAATCGCCTATCAATACATACTCATCATTTATATTCTTTTTTACATCAAATAACTTACTTCATTACAAACAAATGAAATGTTCTACGAAACTCAAACTGCAGATAATTCGAAATTATACATCAATACGACAATCCTTTTTTCCTTATAATGCAATACGGTTATATTTGTTTTTGTACAAAAATACTACATACATAGCATAAATACTGACTGCACAGCAATTTTGGGCACCCCGAAACATTTGGTTAGGTTAGGTTAGAACTGCGACCCTCACAAGGCGCGAGGCGAGCGAGCGTAGCGAGCGGTGCCGCGGTAGCGGCCGCCGAGCGTTATATCACTAACTGCTTTTCAAATCTTTTCATACCATTTAGCCGTTTATATTAAAAATATTAGTTTAAATAAAATAAGTGAATTTAAAATGCTGCTTTATTTAGAAAAACTGTTGTAAATAATTTAAAAATAGAAGCTATATTTAAAAGAAAAAGAGTTTACCTATATAATGTGCATTAAGATTATTAGCTGTGCATTAATGAAAGCTTTTGCTTTAGGCAAAATCGTTGTACGCTGCGAAAATAAATTGTAGTGTGTTTAGTAATATTTTGAGTTAAATATTTTGCTGTGCAATCAGTAATTTTGATGGGAATTCGGAATCTTATTGCAAAGAAAAAGGATATTTTTTGATATTCGTTTAAATACTACCCGTTACTTAAGGATAATCTTTCTAACGACTATTTTTATCTTATGTTTTTAATGCGAAGGAATATAATTATATCTATGTATATGTGGATAACGCACTTTAGATATCCCTGCTATTGGTATACTTAAATCACGATGGTAACAGCTTCCGATAAGGTGGACAGAGGTCCATCTTATTCTGCTTTTGGTATTTTATGCTGCTAGCTCTTAACCAAGCCGCTACCAAAAGCAGTATTAGAATATTTTAAGTCCCAAATCATTGGTATTCAGTTTTCATGCATAAAATGTTATTAAAAAATCTTGACTAAAATCGCAGACTACGGCTTCAACATTTTGAAGATTCAAAAAATAATTTTTATTCTAGGTAACTGACGGACAGATGACAGGCTCGTTGAAATAAGTACTTATTTGTATTTGAAAAAGGGTTAATTTTTCAAAAAACATCAAAAGTAATGTTTCGTCGTTAAAATTTTAGAAATTTTAAAACCAACTTTTTGCTTATACATTTTTATTTATTTATTTATTTATTTTTTATATACAATGGCGGACTTAATGCCTAGTGGCATTCTCTAACAGTCAACCTTAGGGTGATGCAGAGAGACACAATAGTAGGTGTAAACGTTTAACACTTTTAGAACGACACAATAATTAACATTACATATGATTAACATTAACATTAAAATTAACATCATATATAATTATATCATACAATATATACTAATTAAATATAAAATATATAAACATGTACATTTTAGTGGTTTTGATCCTTTTTCTATTATAAAAGAACATTATTTTATGTTTTTTTTTTATGTTTTGTGAACCTGCCAGTTTCATGACCACCACGGATGGGGCCCAATAGGGCTGATGCCGTTACGGAGCCACGAAGACCGCATCATCGCTTACCACAAACGTCGGCCCATCAAATATAAAAAAATTTCAGGCTCCAGCTCGAAATGCAGGAGTAGGAACGAGGTGGTTTTTAGTCAGTAAGAGTCTGAGACTCATTCATTCAATGATTTTTCCATTACCTAAATAAATATAGTATAATGTAAGCACTGAAAAATTATATGGTATATGGCAATAGGCTCACCCCCTATTACATGGGACTCATAACATAAATAGTGAAAAGTGGGTGTTACACTGTACAGTGGCATAATGTGCACCTCTGCCTACCCCTTCGGGGGTAAAAGGCGTGATGTTATGTGATGTGTGATGTGAAACATTGCGATTTGCGCCTGCAGAAAAAATCAGAGCCAAAAATTACTTTTTGTACCTTTTGTGTATTACCTTTTTCAAAGAACATAGGTAAGTATTATTATTATATTTTTCTCTTTATCACACGTAAATGGCTAGTAATTCATAGAACCGACTAACGAAGCTCTTATTAAAAAACAAACGGCCTGATTCCGTATGTAAAATTCTGAACGCCATGTATAAAATAAAAAAAATAAAAAAAGCAGGATGGCCCATTGTGTGGACATGACAACAGAAAGCATAGCTTGCAACCAACTAGACAGAATTAATCTGAACCAGATCATTTTTTTGTTGCTACTGTGAAAATATTTTTGTATGAGGAGTAGTTTTTAGATAGAATAGAAGTGCATTGTTTACAGACCTGACATAATATTATATATTTTATTAATAACTGGATAACATTGTTTGGAATTAAACCCAGGTAGATCGGTTTATTGACTCTGAAATCCCCGAAATACTAGATTATAAGAAATTAGTTAGAGCCGTTTCCGAGATCGTTGTTATAATAATACACTATCGACCCGCCCCAATTTCGCACAGGTGCAATATGCATGTATTACACATAAACCTTCCTTAAAAATTAATCTATTTATTAAAAAAACCGCATCAAAATCCGTTGCGTAGTTTTAAAGATCTAAGCATACATCGGAACAGACAGATTGCGGATAGCGACTTTGTTTTATACTATGTAGTGAAGAATTGCTCGTTTAAAAGTATTAGATATACTATTTATAGGACTATAGGAAAAACTATTAAAAATAAACAATACTTTCACAAATAAATGTTAAAATGAATCAAAATGAGTTTGGCATTCCCTAAATGATTACTCTAAAAAGTTTATTCTCGAATTATCTAAATCAACTCAGAAGTTTCAGTGTCTTTCCGACCGAGGTAAGCGAAATACGTAGCAGATAAAATGCAATAAGTTGCCGTGGCTTCAGCTGGAAGCAGAAGTAGGAACAAGATGTTTTAGGCAGTTAAAGTCGGACACTCATTCTCGCCTGACCCATGCCGGGTAGAATAAATCGATGGCATTCCCTCCTCGAAAAAAAACTGTCTTGAAAGGTCCAGCCAGAAAAAAGCACCACACAAGGCTGCCTAGACCTGGGGGCTTACTCTTGAATCCAATTCCGATCGATCGACATTGGTATTGTGAAATTTCGTACTCTTGAAGTGCAACACTAGCGCCCATTGCATCTGTATTGCGTGGATATTTAATAAACTAAATGGTATTGAGTTTGGCTTTATATTCCGTACTCTGAATGCTATTTTAACAGCTACGATAGGGGTTGTATAGTGTTGACATTGAATAATTATTGAGATTAAATTGGATTGAAATTGCATTGACATTGAGATTGGTTTCAAGAGTAAGCACCCTGTTCTTGCCAAACGATATGACCTTTAATAACCTTAGTCTTAAATTTGCATGATTTGGCTAAGAAGTTTAGCCGCCGGCGACATAGTTTAGTTATGAAACACTGAACTTCTGCCTCACATGACGGGATCCCCAAAGTTGGTACTCGGAACACGTGTGTAAGCAAACATAGTTAAAATTTCTCCCTAAATAATGTCTGAGGTAATTCGTATTTAACTTGAGGACCACATAAGGGTCGCTATGAGTTTGTTCAGGATGAGACTGTACTGTGTTCCATTTTAATTTTTTAATGATGATGAATTCTTTTCTAATTTCTTACACATATTCTGACAGTTTGAATATTTGTGCGACCCACGCAAATGTTCTTTAGGTTGGTATTGTTCATCGAATTACTCAGCCTCGTCTGTTAATTGAGCTGCCTGTAAACCGACACATGCGTACTGCCTTCAGAACGGGTCCGCTCAAACTGTTGTGGTTCTTTCCTCAAAAGGCCACTACAGAAAAAACTTGCACGGTTCTCACACATAATCTTTTAATACACATTTGTCTGGACTTTAAAAGAGACAGACCTCTGAGTTTGTTTCGGCATTTCTTCTCAGAGTAGTCAGTTAGGAAATGTCGGCCTCATCGTTCGCTTGATAAAATTGACGTGTAAAAGTGCTGCCTTGTAGCCTATTTGCAGAAATAAATTCACTTGTTTCACTTGTCACTTGTTTCACTTGATGTTTAAAAAGGAGACTAAAAAGATTGTCTTGAGAGTTTTGCTCCGTGAAAGAGGCATTAGGATTTTGTTTATCAGTTCAAATAAACGTTGGTAAACTATCAACAAATATCGGTAAGATGTTTGTTGCAAAGTAGAAAAGACTTATTATCTCCTCTTCATAAGAGAGCATACAAAAATCTCCAGGCTTGATATATTTTTCCAGGGTTGGATATAAAATAATCGTGAGACATACTAAATTAACTAAAAATCGCGGGTTACTCACGTGAATATACTAAGAAAAGCTCTACTAGTTGACGATGGGTTATACTGCTGCCCTGTAGGCGGCGCGACATCGCCGCGACCGCGCACGCTGCTCATGAGGATGAACCCCTCTGTGTTTCGAAACTAGAGGTAGAAGAGCTTTTCTCAGTATATTCACGTGAGTAACCCGCGATTTTTAGTTAATGTTTAAGTTTATTAGAGAGCGCTGCTGGCGGGTCCTTTTTTTGTTTTTAAAAAAAACATTACCTCACATTAGGATTTCCTCCTGAGTCGTGGGTGCGTTTACAAACATACAAGGTCACATACACAATGACACCCAGACTCGAAACAATAATTTGTGGATCACACAAAGTGTTGTTCCGTGCGGGAATAGAACACGCGACACGTTGCACGGCAGCCGGTTGCCCAGCCACCGCACCAACCGTATAGTCAAATCTTTGCAAATGTGTAGTCCTTTAGTCGGATCACAAGACACGCGCGAGAAGGAAACGCAAATATGTATTCTATTCTGCTTATAAACCTGTGCACTTATCCCTTTGAAAACGTCCTATCATCCTTACTAGTCCTTACTAATATTATAAATCGGAAAGTGAGTTTGTTTGTTTGTTTGTTCCGCTTTCACGCTGTAACAACTAAACCGATTGCTTTGAATTTTTGCAGACGTAATGTTATAAGTCTGTATTAAATAATAGGGTACTTTTTATCACGGAAAATATTGATATTCCCGAGGGAAAACAAAAGTATTGTTATAGATGGCGCTGTGTATATTGGTATATGTCACATAGGCTACTTTTTATCCTTTGTGACGCGAGCGAAGCCGCGGGTAAAAGCTAGTTTTTAATAATGTGAATACAATTGTAAATAGTTTTATCATTATAAATAGAAAGGCAATCAAATATAATATACTGCCTCATTGGCCGAGTGGTCGCAAGTGCGACTGCCGGGCAAGGGGTCTCGGGTTCGATTCCCGGGTCGGGCAAAGTATTACTGGGGTTTTTTAAAAAAAAATCTCAGTAGTAGCACGGAGTCTGGAAATGTGCCCGGTATATGGCAATAGGCTCACCCCCTATTACATGGGACTCATGACATAAATAGTGAAAAGTGGGTGTTACTTCTATGTGCACCTCTGCCTACCCCTTCGGGGATAAAAGGCGTGATGTTATGTATGTATGTATGTATTGTGGAGAAATCTAGAAGTTTTCTAAGCAAATATTTTTTTCGTAGTTCGAAAGTTTTATTCCCGAAGGTATTGAAGTGAATGAGGACCTTTGATTTTTTGCAAAGTTCGACTGGTTTTTTTGATGTACGCCCTAGAACATTTTTATTTTTGATTGAGTTTAGATTTTTATCTATTCGTATAGTAAATAGTGGAAACTCTAAGTCTGTGTGTAGCATTTTAAGAAGTGAAACGTTTTGTTTTTACACGAAACGTAGGTATAATAACATGGCATTAAGTGCCGTAATGTACACCTCTGCCTACCCCTTCGGGGATAAAAGGCGTGAAGTTATAAGAAGTTATAAGTATGTAAAACTGGCAACAAGTGATTACTTCAGTGAATATGTGAATTTTGGCATAATTAGGTATTACCATATATAGGCATATATTATTATACGTTGGCCGAGTGGTCGCAAGTGCGACTACCAGGCAAGGGGTCTCGGGTTCGATTTCCAGATCGGGCAAAGTATTACTGTTATTAGGTTTTAAAAAAAATCTCAGTAGTAGCACGAAGTCTGGAATAGTGTCCAGTATATGGCAATAGGCTCACCCCCTATTACATGGGACTCATAACATAAATCGTGAAAAGTGGGTGTTACGTCTTTTTGCACCTCTGCTTACCCCTTTGGGGATAAAAAGGCGTAATGTTATATTATTACCATAGTATAGCATTGCTCATGCTGCTTATGAAGAGGAGTCACCATTATTAGAGTTTTTCTCATTATTTTACGTGAACAAACTACGTCACGTAAATATACTAAGGAGATTTGTACTATTATCGAGCCACAGCGGGACTTTCCCGAGCGTACAGCGCGTTGCGTTCCGCGTGCGCTTCAAAAAGCCATCAGACAACCACGGATGGGGCCTAATAGGGCTGATGCCGATACGGAGCCGTGGAGAACTTAACGGGTTGCCGGGGCTCCAGCTCGAAGTGCAGGAGTAGGAACGGGGTGGTTTTTAGTCAGTAAGAGTCTGACACTGCCTCCCGCCTCACCCAGGCGGGAGAAGACATTCGATGATTTTCCCCATTTAAAAAAAAAGCGGGACTCTTTCTCATGGGCAGCGTGCGAGGACGCGGCGACATCGCGCAGCAGTATATAAGCAAAAAAGTTTGTAGTTAATTTGCTATGTCACACGATATTTATTATGCAATTATAGTCTAATGTTGTCCTAATACTATAATTGAATAACATGGCTACCCTACCCGATACTAGAGCTAAATTACAGAATAATAATATAATGTTAGCAAGTACAGTTTATGGAATTACTAAACAAATATTACTTTGCGTAAATTATTGGGGGAATCAAAACATTACGAAGGTAGGCGGAACTTTGAAAATACTTTAGTTTTAACTGTTTAGACTGCCTCGTTGGCCGAGTGGTCGCAAGTGCACCTGCCGGGCAAGGGGTCTCGGGTTCGATTCCCGGATCGGGCAAAGTATTACTGGGTTTTTCATAAATTCTCAGTAGTAGCACGGAGTCTGAAATTGTGCCCGGTATATGGCAATAGGGTCACCCCCTATTACATGGGACTAATAACATAAATAGTGGAAAGTGTGTTGGCGCGACACATATAGAGTGAGTGTTACATTCAATACATGTTGTGTTTAGCTAAAATAGCTTCTTCCAGTGTCTTCATCCACATTTCCGTAGGATAAAAAGTAGCCTATATGTTATTACAGACTATAATAAACCCACCTCTCACATCATAATCCCTACAGGCGTTTTGACGTAATTAAATAACAAAACAATAATATTAATAGGTTTTTTTATGGGACAAGCCCGCCACATTCTTCCAAAACCGATGCAACTCCTGTAAGCAAGTAATTAATAAAATTTGGTAAAATTTTAAGTAAATATATCAAATTAGCTACTTCCACGCGGTTTCACTTGCTCTGCTCGACGCCTATTAATCGTAGCGTGATATTTTATAGCCTCTACCCTTCCTCGATGAATGGCCTATCCAAAACAAAAAAAATTTTTCAAATTGGACCAGTAGTTTCGGAGATTAGCGTGTTCAAGCGAACAAACAAAAAACAAACTCAGCTTTATTATATAAGTATAGATAACAAGTGTTATGTTGGTGGATTAATAAATTGTAGACGGATTTATTATAGGTACTTGGATTTATTACTATAATGTGCAGGGTGCACGACGTGTACACACGCTTAGACTATGACAGGTAGACAGCGGCGTTACTGACGTGTGTCGTCAATATACATAGTATAAAACAAAGTCGCTTTCGCTGTATGTCCGTATGTATGCTTAGATCTTTAAAACTACGCAACGGATTTTGATGCGGTTTTTTTTAATAGATAGAGTGATTCTTAAGGAAGGTTTGTATGTACATACATATTGCACCCGTGCGAAGCCGGGGCGGGTCGCTAGTACCTTATATAACACAAGTTCCTGTAAACAATTTAAAAATGGCAAGTTAGTTCCTAAAACTCAACTCACCGAGTACCTAGCCTCTAATTGGACGTGAAACGGTGACCGTAGAAAGTTGGTCAGTGTAATTTTTGGGTTAATTACCGAAAATTATGTCAACGGTCGACCGAAGCGGTGGTGCTATAAAATTAATCAGTATTTTTCCGAATTTTACTAATCTTGTTTTTCAAGGTAATGTAACATTGTAACATAACATAACATCACGCCTATTATCCTCGGAGGGGTAGGCAGAGGTGCACATTACGGCACTTAATTGCCACTGTACAATGTAACACCCACTTTTCACTATTTATGTTGATCATAAGATCTAACCTACGTGGCAGTCACTCAGCAAACTACTAGCCAGCGTGACAATATAAAATAAAAATTCCTAAATAAATTAACATACCATACATAACATAACATCATGCCTTTTATCCCCGAAGGGGTAGGCAGAGGTGCACATACTTAGAAGTAACACCCCCTTTTCACTATTTATGTTATGAGTCCCCTGTAACAGGGGATGAGCCTATTGTCATACACCGGGCACATTTCCAGACTCCGTGCTACTACTGAGAACATAACATAACATAACATCACGCCTTTTATCTTCGAAGGGGTACGCAGAGGTGCACATTATACCACTGTACAATGTTACACCCACTTTTCACTATTTATGTTATGAGTCCCATGTAATAGGGGGTGAGCCTATTGAGATTTTTTTAAAACCCAGTAATATTTTGCCCGACCCGGGTATCGAACCGGAGACCCCTTGCCCGAATTTCGCACTTGCGACCAGTCGGCTAATGAGGTAGTAAATTAAATCCCACTTCAATTAAAACATCACTTCCTAAAGAAATAATGCTCAACGCGTACCTTTACAGTTTTCATTTAATTTAAATAATAATTAACAGAGGAGAACGAAATAATTAAAATAATAACTTACTTAAATAGCAGGAGGCGTCGATTCACAGAATTTGTCATAATGAAATTATATTAAACAAATTAATTTTAAAACAAGCTCCCGTTTCATATGGCCAACACTGTATTTCAATTGAGTTAAGAAATTGTATAAAATTTTCACCTCGATTTTATATCAATATCGTTCACTGAGACAGTTATAATGTACTTTTATTGTGTTTTGTCAATTACCTACTACATATGTTAGGTAAAACATTCAGTAAGAAAGTCTATACTATGATACGTGTCCCGGAGAACCTAACTGGTTACCGGGGCTCCGGCTCGACGTGCAGGAGAAGGAACAGGGTGGTTTTTAGTCAGTAAGAGTCTGACACTCCCTCCCGTCTCACCCAAGCGGGAGCAGTCATTCGATGATTTTCCACCCTTAAAAAAATACTATGATACGTGTACACGTATAGTATACGGTTATTTAAGCTTATTGCTGGCCATTTAGACAGCCACCGATTCTATATCCATCTAAAGAAATAAAAATCAAATCTAATTAGTCGAAATATATTCATTATTTGAAATGTCTTAATCTAGCTCAAATATTACAAGTTATCCGCGTAAATATACAGAGAAAAGCTCTACTAGTTAACGAGTCACATAGGGACTATTCATGAGCACTAATACCAACGCAGACACGAGCCAGTAGACTACCGCGACCGTGCACGCTGCTCATTAGGAAGAGCCCCTCTGTGACTCGAAATTAGTAGAGCTTATCTCAATACATTTACGTGCTTACTAGTAATTTTATAGTTATTTCAGTATGTTTCACGATAGCTATTATAAAATCGTCTTAAATCTAAAAATTACCAACCAAATGTACATACCTATGTATCACAAATAAAGGTTTCATTTCATTTCATTTCTTGAAATGTTTAGTATTTACACATTAATTTAACCGATTTTAACAATTTGATTTCTTACTAGTTTATGTTTTGTTCTAATAATCATAACACTATAGTTTTGTGTACAATAGTACTATTATAGTTGTGCCTACTTTGTCCACGACCAACACAACAAACATTTGGCCAACACATGCCCATACCTGACAGCATACATATTTAATTAAACTAATTGCTATAATCACTAAACACTAGAACTGCTTACAAACACGTAGACAACACAAACAGATGACAAAGACATTACATTTGATATTAATATTCAAGATTGACAATCCATTAAATTGATTTAGTTAATTGGATTTATCATAACATAACATCACGCCTTTTTATCCCCGAAGGGGTAGGCAGAGCTGCACATTTCGGCACTTAATGCCACTGTACAATGTAACACCCACTTTTCACTATTTATGTTATGAGTCCCATGTAATAGGGGGTGAGCCTATTGCCATATACCGGGCACATTTTTCAAGACTCCGTGCTACTACTGAGATTTTTAAAAACCCAGTAATACTTTGCCCGACCCGGGAACCGAACCCGAGACCCCTTGCCCGGCAGTCGCACTTGCGACCACTCGGCCAATGAGGCAGTCAATTGGATTTATCATACATACTTATTGTATTGTTCGTTGGAATATTATTATTAGCTAAATTAACAGGTAGGTAGTACGTGATTGTTGAACAAGATACTTTGATTTCTTTTAGGCAAAAAAAATTAGAGAGACCTATTATAAGATGGGAAGATGACATCAAAGTAATAGCAGGTCCAATAATAACTGAAGACAAGTACATATCTGAAGACAGTCACGTGGGCATCACTGGAGGAGGGCTTGATCCTTTCTGGGGTACCGGTAGATTAAAAATAAATAAATTAATGGAATGGAGTGGAATTCTTCGCCAGAGTCTGTATTACCTGAGTGTCTTCAAGGCTCAAGTGAATAGGTTGTTTATGGGACGACGTGCTCCATCGTAGACCGCATCATCGCTTACCACCAGCCGAGATAGTGGTCAAACGTCGGCTCATCAAATAAACAAATAAATGAATCAGAAGAAATAACTTAGAATTAACAAAATAAACATGACATACATAATAGATTTTAAGTGTAAAATGTACCTAAATTGACTGGAAATAAAAAGGATTTTTTATTTTACTGGATTTTTTGATAGTAACACTAACTGATAAAAACCATTAGGGTAGACGACTAATTTTTATTTTAATGTCCGTCTGGTAGATTATTAATTTAAAAACATAAGACACGTATTTTTTCTTTTCTCACAGAAACGAATAGTTTCGAAGATATATTGATTTGAAATGTCGCGTGACGTCACTTCTCAGTACATTTTATACTAAGTAATGACGTTTTAGCCCCCACTCCTAAACTTTGATTCGTTTTATCTAAGTATTGTTTTATTATACGACAAAATAAAAAAATACGTGTCTAATATTTTTTCATTACCTAACTTACGGACTAATTATATTTTTAATTTTCATACCCTGTCATCATCCCCATTCCGATCAACATTGGCATTGAGAAATTTTGTACTCATAAGTTGCAACACTAGCGCACATTACATCCTTGTTACGTGGATATTTATTGAACTTAATAATATTGAGTTTAGCTTTATATTCTGTACACTGAATGATATTTTAGCAGCTACGGCAGAGGTTGTAGTTTTAACAATGATAATTATTGAGATTTTACGGGATCGAAATTGCATTAACATTGAGATTGGTTTCACGATTAAGTTGGTTTCAACATATTATGCATTAACAAAAAAAAAAACAAAACTCATAGAAAAATCACATTAACTTCTATACATCTTAATTTTAACCGTATTACAAGAATAATACCCAGCTAACTTTAATTAGAAACAAAGACTTCTCAGTTCTTCTCAGGCAGTATTTCTCAGAAGAAAACCAAACTACGAAAGTGTGACAAAAACCAGCAACCTCAAAATGTCTCCTATTTAAATTTAAACCTTGTTTACTACCGAAACTGCTTGGACTGCCTCCAGTAAAGTAACGAGTGAAGTTTTTAGTTGGCTAATTAATTCTGAAGCACGGCGTTATCTTCAAGGCTTGGGCACAGATGGTGTTATGTAGGAACTACTAGTCATTATCCTTACTAATATTATAAATCTGAAAGTGAGTTTGTTTGTTCGTTTGTTCCACCTTCACGCCGAAAGTACTCAACCGATTGCTTTGAATTTTTGCAGACGTAAAGTTAGAAGTCCGGATTAAATAATAGGTTTTTTTTAACCCGGAAAAAATTGATATTCTCGAGGAAAAACAAAAGTATTCGTATAGATGGCGCTGTGTGTATTAGTATATGTCACATAGGCTACATTTTATTCTATTGTGACACAAGCGAAGCCGCGGGTAAAAGCTAGTGTTAAATATTTGTTCGGGGAGGTTGGTAATCACAGTAATATTATAGATTAAAGATTAAAGATTAAAGATATTTTATTTCGCAAATATGGGTACCTACATATCATGGTAGTGCATAATAAAAAATACAGAAACAGCCATATTTTGCCAATTATAAGGCATGCAAAAGTTTTACACATTTTACAATTCAAGACAATAATTCTAAATAATGTCATTCAATTTATAAATAATTCCAATAATTTCTCAGTCAATAATATAATTAATGTCACAATTTCTAATAATGATTAAAAAAAACAAAATATAAAACAGTCAAACAATTTCTTTCTCCAATAAAAAATCTGCAATACTATAATAAACTTTGTCGAGTAAAAAATTCTTCAGTCTTTTTTTAAATAATGACAAAGTTAATAATGACATAAATGAGATAGTTTCTTTGTTTGGATGTTCACGTCAATAACGCTGAAACTACTGAACGAATTTTGATACAATTTGGTATACAGACTTCTTGTCCCGATTAAATGCTCCCATAGGATTTACGTCTTAAGCAGACGAAGTCGCAGGCAACAGTTAGTGGGAAATAATTTAATGCTTTAAGATGTGTGTTTCTCATATATGTAAGGGAACTATGATTTTTAAAATACCTACTTTTTGTGTTTTTATAAGGAGTCGTAAAAGTTAGTACAAAAATTCTTGGTGCATTGCTTCGCTGGTGAATTACAATTGAAGGGCGAGTGTTGAAGAAAACCTTTCAGTTTTATTTCAACTCATTTAAGTTTTGACCTTTTTAGGCGATTAAGTACCTACAGCCGATACATATGGGCATCAAAAATTATAGGCGAAAAGTAGATGTTATATAATTACAATTTACAAGTATACCTAGTATCAAAATGTGACTTTTTTATGGGATAAGCCGGTAAACGAGCAGACGGATCACCTGATGGTAAGCAATCGGCGTCGCTCATGGACAACTGGAACACCAGAGGCGTTACAAGTCAATAACCGGCTTTTTGGGGATTAGAAATCTGAGAATTGAGAATTGAGAATTGAGAATTTTCTGTGAGGCCGTGGTATCACTCCGGCCGAGCCGGCCCATTCGTGCTGAAGCATGGCTCTCCCACACAAAAAGGAATTACTACTCTATCAAAGAATTTTGATGAAGATGAAAGTAGAATTATTTTTCTTTTTGAAGTTTGTTAAAAATGGTACGTAATAATTGACCTTCTGAAGTATACAGTCAAGGTATTTTAAACTGATTGACAACCAAACATTTCACTATTATTCTATAGATTAGTATCCAATCTACGGACTATCAATGACGATCTACTAATTGATATAATAATATTATCTCTTTGATCACTGCCTTTAATGCAGTCAATTAGCAATCGAACGAAAATTGGTTTACAATTCGATTATACAAATCGAATTTCGTGGAATCGATTTGTGTGAAGTAATTCGTGGTATTTTAATAAGATTCTAGGCTTAAGGTAAGGTTAGGCTATGAATTTTATTTGCTGTCTAGATGTAGTTTTTGTGTGAATTCATTTTATTTAACACTAGTGACTCGCCTCGGCTCCGCACGGGTGCAATATGAATTTATTATACATATAAACCTTCATTAAGAATCACTCTATCTATTAAAAAAACGGCATCAAAATCCGTTGCGTAGTTTAAAAGATCTATGCATGCATAGGGACAGACAGACGGCGGATAGCGACTTTGGACACAATCTACCCTAATTCTTTTTTATTATTTGTGGGACAAGCCGCTAAATGAGTATACGGATTACCTGATGGTAAGTAATCGAAATCGCTCATTGTCGCTTGAAACACCAGAGGCGTTACAAATACTTTACTGCCTGTACGGGCTCGGAGGGATCAGGCTGTGGATCAGTCCTCGACGAGCTAGGTGGTTTGGAGAGCAAATGGACTGTAGAATGAAACTGATAACTCTTGTACACTGATACACGTTTATTATGATAATAATGTTAACAACACTAGTGGAGAGGAAATTGACAATGTTACGATCGACTTTAAACAATAATTACATACTGTTCTGACGCTCTGTTGAATTGACAGTATTACGATCGACTGGCTATGATCGACTTTTTACATAACGACTACATACACTGACAATACATTGATAACTCATTGACGATTCATTGACAACTGATACGCCTCGCCGGGTACATCCTTTTATATGCGAGGCGCGCGGACAGGATAATTCCTGTTGATCGGGGCTCGCGACTCGGCCGCTCTGCGACGTTGAGTCATGTTTGGACATGCTCAAAGGCAAGTTCAAACCAAGCAGCGGCGGCGCGGAACAAAGGATCGCCGCCGCGCGCCTTTGATGTTCGTGTCTGAACTTGCTCTTTCGTCATGGTTCGGACACGTTCGGAACACGTCGCGGGCGGCTTGCGACCTAGTATTGCCGTCGTGCACATTTCTCCCGCCGTCGCCATCAGGCGACTCCATGGTGAGCACGACAATGCGCTTCGCCGGTCTTCGGAGTACGAGTCGTCTGTTCATGATGTCTACTCGTACCTCTTCATCTGTGTCTGGCAGCACCTGTATCACCCTTCCTCTAAACCAACTGTTGTGTGGGAGGTAAGGGTCGGAGATCACGACGACACGTCTCCAACCTTGGGTGGGATGCCGCTGCCGTAGGGGTCCCGCCGGTCTTAAAGAACAGGCTGGTATTCACGTACCCAATTTGCCAAAACGGCGACACCGGTGGTATAAGCTTCCAGCTTATAGACCGCGCATTGGACTCACTTCTAAAGCGCTTAAGGCACTTATACCTAGGTCCCTATCTGCCGCTTTCTAAGAGATAGCGTTGTTACTACATATCTCTGAGACTAACCTATACCTATAAGCTAACCTATATCTATGCCTATAAATTAATATATACCTATACACTTATACCTATGAATATCGACCTAGATACGATAAACAAGTAAATAAGACTCCATATCCTTCGTCTTTGTGCCTATCTATGGGTACAAATTTAATCCTATGACGCTGTCCTATGTTGTTCCCGCTATTGTGTAACTGTTTATGCAAATATGTAATACCTAATTTCTTATACCTGTATTTATTTTCGAATAGAACAGGGTGTTTTATTTCTGCATTCACGTTTGCCACCGCTGTGATTTTCCCGCGCAAACGTAAAACACGTGCGCTTGCGCTACATGTACTTAGCGCTGATAACGAGCTGTTGCCGGCCGCCACTTTTTTATACTGTATGGCGGCGGTTCCTTTTGATACGGTTTCGGCTTGCATATGCTTGTCCTTTTGTTCTTTGGCGCGTTGAGCGTAAGCAGCAGGTGTAGGTATGTACTTAACTGGGCTATTCATTTTGAAGTTTCTACTGGTTTCTTCAACTGGTTCTGGATTTTCTCTAGTAAGTAATGTTGCCGCAAAATGTTCTTCTGTCTTTATTTACTGAGTAATGACATCCATGTAATACCCAACCGAGTTTCGTGAATGATGCTACCGGTTGATCGCGCGCACCTGTACGTGTTTTCGTGGCTACTAATAAATGCCAGTTATCTTGACCTATTAAAATCATCGGTCGCGCGCGGTCGTGAACAAGAGTGCTTCTTATATCGTTCAAATGCCTACAATTGTTTAAGTCTTCTGTGTGTACAGTCTGCGCCATGATTTCTAAACTGTTTATGGTGCGCGCTGCCTCTATCTTCTGCGGGACGCTGTGGTACTTGCCTTGTATGTGGAGACTAACAGTGCGGCTTTGCTCATGCTTGACTTCTGTACCTAGGCCTTGTATCTGCATAGGACTAGTTGGCCCATCTGCACCTAGGATGTCTGCCACTGTCGCGTCTAACAAGGTGACTGTACTCCCATCGTCTAACAAGGCGTATGTGTCTATACTCGTACGTGGTCCGCGTAACGTCACAGGAACTATCTTCAAGTACGCGCGGCGATTCCGAGGCGAAGTCGTTGATACTGTCTCGCGCGCTGACGTCACGGATTCGTGTACGATAACAGGCGTCATTGATGGCGGCGCGTGCGGCGGTCTGTTGTGAGTCGTCTTATCATCACGCTCTTTGTGCAACAGTTTGTGATGTTTCATGTTGCATCCCTTGATATCACAAATAGGTGCTTTGCACATATATCTTCTATGTTTATTTTGTAAACATCTAAAACACATGTTATTGTTTTTTGCTATGTTCCACCGAGTATCTATGTCTACCTGCTTATATTTATTGCAGTCGGGTAATTTGTGGCCGTGTTGTTTACATGCCGGGCATAGTTCACTTGACGTTCTTTTACTCACGATGAACGTGCGCTCAACTCTGCGCCGTTGTCGTACATCAATGGCGTTATCACTAACACGCTCCGGCAGCGCGTACGCGCTACACTTGTCGGCCTCTTCATTCATAAACATAGATAATAGCTTCAATACGGGAGTATCTTCATGCTTTCTATTAGCCGCGTAATCATACCATTTATTTCTTAGTATTGGCGTTAACTTTTCTATGATATTGCGCGACATTTCGGGGCTATGTAAATACTGAATTCTATTTAGTGCTTCTATCGTACCTACCGTGTTTGCAATACGGCTAGCAAATATACAAATATCCCTAGGGTTATCGTTTAATCTAGGTAATAACTTTACATTATCTAATTCTGTCATTACCAATGCCTCGGGCCTACCAAAACGTCTATCTAGTGCGTCTAGAATGACCTGAGGGTCAGACTGACTAAATAATAGGCTCCCTACAGCTTCCTTTGCGGCGCCTCTGAGGCTTAACCTAATCCTAGCTACATTTTCTACGCTAGAAAAGTAAGTGTGTGAGTCACAATACGTGGCCTTATAAGCTATCCACTCACCGGGTTTTCCGTCGAAGACTGGTAGCCGCTGCATGTACTTCGGGGGCTCTCTGGAACTGCGCATGACCTGCGCTAGTGCCGCGGCGAGTGTTCGTACGTCTATCACTTTATCACTAACGTTACCGTGTGACACTTCACTCGCGATATTGCCCTTTGATTTCGCACACACACATTCACACACTTTTCTGTAGCTGTCGTCATCTCGCGGCGGTTGCGCGCCCGCCGGGGCGCCGCTCGCCGTCGTTGTCGCTGCGTGGGCTGCGTCCCTGCTGATGCTCCCGCCGCTGGCGTCATGTGGTGGCGGCCGAGTCTCGCCTCCGGGTGGCGGCGCGGGTCGCGCTAGCCACGTTCCAATCCTCACGGAGGCAAGGTCGTCTACCAACTCCTCGTCGTCACTCGACTCAGCTTCGGCTAAGGTGCACTGCAACTCTATTTCTTGCAGCTTAACTTGCATCTCAGCCAGCCGTCTTCTGGCCTCCAGCTCTGCGAGGCGCTTCCTTTTCGAGTCTGTAGAACGGCGTGACCTGGTATCGCTGGGCTTGAGCGTACCATGCGTGGCGTCGATGTAGGTAGTCGTCGCAGACCCGCTTTCTGTGTCCGTCACTCGGACCGAGCTCGATTCTGGTGCCGAGCTGCTGGCACCCGGTCCGGCGGTCACTGAAAGCTCTTGCTGGGTCTGCTCTGTCCTGGATTCTCCACTACGGCTGCGTGTTAACACCATCTTGCTAGAACTTTATCCGGCTCGAAGGACCAGAAAATGTACGGGCTCGGAGGGATCAGGCTGTGGATCAGTCCTCGACGAGCTAGGTGGTTTGGAGAGCAAATGGACTGTAGAATGAAACTGATAACTCTTGTACACTGATACACGTTTATTATGATAATAATGTTAACAACACTAGTGGAGAGGAAATTGACAATGTTACGATCGACTTTAAACAATAATTACATACTGTTCTGACGCTCTGTTGAATTGACAGTATTACGATCGACTGGCTATGATCGACTTTTTACATAACGACTACATACACTGACAATACATTGATAACTCATTGACGATTCATTGACAACTGATACGCCTCGCCGGGTACATCCTTTTATATGCGAGGCGCGCGGACAGGATAATTCCTGTTGATCGGGGCTCGCGACTCGGCCGCTCTGCGACGTTGAGTCATGTTTGGACATGCTCAAAGGCAAGTTCAAACCAAGCAGCGGCGGCGCGGAACAAAGGATCGCCGCCGCGCGCCTTTGATGTTCGTGTCTGAACTTGCCCTTTCGTCATGGTTCGGACACGTTCGGAACACGTCGCGGGCGGCTTGCGACCTAGTATTGCCGTCGTGCACACTGCCTTTAGGGGATTAGGAATTATTGAGGGATTGTTAGGCATTCAGGGATTGGGGAAATGGGGAGGGGATAATTGGGCCTCCGCTAACCTCACTCACACGACGGAAGGGTTGTTTCACGTCGGTTTTCTGTGAGGCCGTGGTATCACTCCGGACGAGCCAACCCATTCGTACCGAAACATGGCTTTCCCACACTTGAAGTTTAGAAATTTCAAACACTTGGTCAAAACCTCTTTCTCTTTCAGATGATTCACAGAAAAATATGCTGGTTACAAGCTTAGTAGGCCTTAAAATTGGCTAATATATGTATAGCTATATATAATATACATATCCTGGTTCTCTCTCTCATGAGCGTGACAAAGTAAACCATCGAACAATGAGAAGCGTGTTCGCTAACGCGTGCTTTATCGCACACACGGTAGTTAGCTCACATCGCGTCGTACCGCGAGTTCTCTCGTATTTTTCTTTGTGGCTTTTACTTGTATGCCTTCTGGGCTTGTAAAGATTTCTTTAATCTTCGTAAGGAGTGTCTAGAAGGTTTTATTCAGATGTGTTTCTTTGACTATTGCTACTTTTTTTACTATAATGCAAGTCATATTCGTGTTTATTTGACATTTAGTTTTTTTATAATAACTATCGTGTGTTCGGGGTCGGGATGAGTTCAAGATAAACTCTAGGATGTAGAATGAAAGATATATTTCGATACTAATGGGATAACTACTAAGTCTAATGAGGTGAATGAGATGAAATTGCGTAGCGTCCGTATTAACAACGTACAACGTACAAACGTACTGAACGTACTGAGCGTTTTTACCTAAGTAATACATAATATATTCATGACATATTACGGTGACATGATGAGTATACTTAGCATATTACAATTATTTGTTGGGTGATTGACCCGAACATCGTGAGAAATACAAAATAAACAAAAAATTTTACTCGTGTGAACATACTGAGAAAACTTCTACGAGTTTCGAACGACAGAAGGGTTTTTCCTCATGAGCAGCGTGCGCGGTCGGTCAGTAGGCTATGCGACATCGCCGCGACCGCAATTATTAGTTAATTGCCAAATATGGCAATTTGTTATGCCGTGAGACGAAAACAAAATACATTACACGATGTATAGAACTAATATCAAAAGTCGACCTTATTCTAAATATTTTCGATTGACTTTGAAGTTCTCATTTAGTCGATTATTATTAACAAGCTTTTACCCGCGGCTTCGTTCGCGTCACAAAAGGATAAAAAGTAGCCTATGTGACATACACCAATAACCACAACGCCATCTATACCAATAATTTCGTTTTCCCTCGAGAATATCAGATTTTTCCGGGATAAAAAGTACCCTATTATAATATAGACTTCTAACTTCACATCTGCAAAAATTCGAAGCAATCGGTTTAGTAGTTACGGCGTGAACGTGGAACAAACAAACAAACAAACAAACTCACTTTCCGATTTATAATATTATATATAGTTAGGATAACAAATCTTTTGGTACACATACAAGTTAAATTTATATTGTATGGCAACGTTTTCAGGTTTGGCAACCAGTCCAATCAGCATTATTAAAAGCAACTAAATACAATCTACCCTTAGCAACAGACTCGACTTTTCCAGACCCAGTTCATTTGATATTAACTAGACCGACTCCATATTTAAATAGGTAGTACCTACTATGAAAACAGTAGACCGTATGAGTAACAAAATAATTACTTCAATATTATATTACTGTCTGTTAACAACATGAACACAATTTAGTAAATAAAAAAAAACAAAAACCGTCGAACATTTTTCTAGAACATTCTACAGCTTTCATCAATCACGTTTAAGACCTTAATCTTGGGGGAATAAAGTTGTTTTTACAACACACTGACCTTGTTACGATAATTCACTTAAAACTTACTCATTTCTTAATCTTGTAAGGGAATTGCGAAGTTCGTAGCGTAAGACACGAGTCGGGACATAAATATTGAAGACTAGCGGTTCACTTGCGACTTTGTTTGTATTGATCTTCATATTTACTTTTTTAATTACGTACCATAAACATCATGCCTTTTATCCGCGAAGGCGTAGGCATTTAATGCCACTGTACAATGTAACACCCACTTTTCACTATATATGCTATGAGTCCCATGTAATAGGGGGTAAGTTATTGCCATATAGGTACCGGGTACAATTCTAGACCCCGTGTTACTACTTAGAATTTAAAAATATCCAGTAATACTTTGCTCGACCTGGGAATCGAACCCGAGAACCCTTGCCCGGCAGTCGCACTTACGACACAATCAAACATTAAGTTATATCACTTGTTATATATCTTACTGTTAAACATAATCATAATTTAGATTAAGCATATAACATAACATAACATCACGCCTTTTATCCCCGAAGGGGTAGGCAGAGGTGCACATAACGGCACTCAATGCCACTGTACGATGAAACACCTCATTACCATCACCACTTCTTATCATTATTAATGTTATGAATCCCATGTAATAGGGGGTGAGTTATTGCCATATACCGGGCACAATTCCAAACTCCGTGCTACAACTGCGAATTAAAAAAAAATCCAGTAATACGAACCTTACTATGGAATATCACTTGAAATATAATATATGTAGCCAACGTTGCAGTCTCCTGTAGTAATTCACCGAGAGAAGTAGAAACTATCGTTTTTTTTTTCTCCTCTTATAATATCTTCTGATTCACTTCGTTGCGGGAACCAAGACAGTTACTCATGTCCCTGGGACGCGCCAGACTTCAGTGTTCTGATGTTTTCATGGTTGTATCTACTGTAGATCCTGGCTTACAGGAGTTGCAGCGGTTTTGGGAGGTTGAGGCGGGCTTGTCCCATTAAAAAAATATAGCTAAAGTTCTCTTTATACACTAGCTGTTGCCGCGACTTCGTCCGCCCTCTGGCAGAAATCAGGCTTTTGAATTAGTTTTTATCAAGGGATATTCTATGGTAATGAATGTCGTCAGAATTGATTCAGTCCCGTACGCAATAGTGTGATAAATTAACCTATATGTTGACCCGACTTGTCAATAATATTCACGTAAAATTTGAAATAAATCCATGCAGTACCTACTTTTTAAGATCATCCCGGACATACATACATACAGACAAACAGACACAAATTCCAAAAACCATACTTTTGGCTTCAGTATCGATAGCACGGGCCAAATATTCTTTAAAAAAAATATTCAATGTACAATTTTGACTTTTCTACGAAGTTATTATTATGTAGGTATTATGTATAGATACACTCGCCGTACTAACACAAACCAAGACACCCTTTGTAAGGCTACTCAAGACATGTAAACCAATGAATTTGAGATCAACACTTACGTATTCTAATCTCCTAGACCGGACAGTGGTCACGTGCAATACCAGTGCTCGTTCTAAACATTCATGCTTCGTACTTGCATCGTTAGACCATTGTGCTGCACTGTGTGTTGTATAAAGGTCTTTGTGGAACAAAAGCTATGTTGGTAGCTTATTGTGTATATTAATAGGAAACTGCTGGTCAAATTTTTGTGGTATTGTGTTTACAGAATATTTTAAGTTATAATACAGTTTACAATTTGGTTTATCTCAGAAATGGCTATGCAGATTTTTGTAATTCTGATCCATTCTGACGAAAAACATAGATACAAAATTATAATCGAAAACTTTTCTCTTGTTTATGTCCAATGTATGTGCAAATCAGCATTTTGTCTAGCAAATAATGTCAAAGCCAGAAACAAAAACAAAGAAAAAATATTTAAACAAATTCGAAGTTATTTGAAGTCAAACGCCACCAACCGTCTATTATCGACTGCCAAAAGCCGTCCGCCGCATATAGATAACCCAGTCGAAATGGAAGCGTACGACAGCTGTGTCTATGCAAATGCACCGGACAATTTAAATTTGGAATTCTGTGTAACCGCCCCTCCGCTTCTGGAATGGATTTTAATATTCGAATTTCGAAACTCCGGGTGGCTGGCAGATTAGCTGGACTAGTTTTGTTTAATTTTTTTTGTGTCATTTGTTAAGTGGTGGCAGTTCTTGCAAAAATTTTTTGAGAAGAATTAGTTTGAAATATTTTACCAACTACCCAGAATAATTTAAGTGTGGGAGAGCCATGCTTCGGCACGAATGGGCCGGCTCGACCGGAGTGATACCACGGCCTCACAGAAAACCGACGTGAAGCAACGCTTGCATTGTGTTTCGTCGTGTGAGTGAGGTTACCGGAGGCCTTAAATTACCTTCCCCTTCCCCAATCTCCCCAATCCCTGAATCCCCAACGATCCTCAAACTCCTAATCTCCAAAAAGCCGGTAACGCACTTGTAACGCCTCTGGTGTTCCAGGTGTCCATGGGCGACGCCGATTGCTTACCATCAGATGATACGTCTGCTCGTTTACCGGCTTATGCCATAAAAAAAAGAAAAATGTTATCAGCCACCGAAAAAGAATCTACCTAACGTGAAATCCATTAGATCTATGTATATTGCTCGTTCTTCTCCATAGGAATCTACACTTTGGAACAAGCAAATAGCTTCACTAGAGGACTGACCGACAGATTGAGATTTTTTGTTTACTATTTAAATGTTTTGTTTTGACGTTCAAAAGTGTCTTCTTGGTCTAATTGAAATAAAAATGATTTTGACTTTGACTTTGACTTTGAATGTAAAAAGTCTTAATTCCAAAATATTATTATCTCAATACTTGAACTCTCATCTTGAAATCTCAATACTTGACTGCCTCGTTGGCCGAGTGGTCGCAAGTGCGACTACCGGGCAAGAGGTCTCGGGTTCGATTTCCGGGTCGGGTAAAATATTACTGGGTTTCTAAAAAAAAATCTCAGTAGTAGCACGGAGTCTGGAAATATGCCCGGTATATGGCAATAGACTCACCCTCTATTACATGGGACTCATAACATAAAAAGTAAAAAGTGGGTGTTACTTCTGTGTGCGGTCTGGAAATGTGCTCGGTATATGGCAATAGGCTCACCCCCTATTACATGGGACTCATAACATAAATAGTGAAAAGTGGGTGTCACTCCTGTGTGCACCTCTGCCTACGCCTCCAGGGATAAAGGGCGTGGTGTTGTGTTATGTTATGTTATTACCTCAATACCTAAAAAAAACTTTTCTGAAAATCCCACTTTGAAATCTACATCCATCTTTACTTAAGAAAACATCTACAATTATTCAAAAAAGGCTGCAAAAATAAAGAGTTTCTATCCTAAAAACCCAACCGAAACCTCCGCAAAGTATTAATCTAAAAAGATCATCTTAACCAAACAAGGCTTTCTATATTCAATGTTAGGTTATAACTGAACTTCTACCAAGTGATTATGATCAAATTTAAACTTGTGGAATATCCAATTTCTGGATAGAAACGGTCCAAGTTACGCCGACTGCCCGTGAAAGGTGTTCGCTGCCCAATTTGCAATAAAATTATGTTTTTTGTATTTGTAAAGTATAGGAGCTAAAAAGAATAAAAAATTTGTTATGGTATATTTTTTTCGTTAAGGTTATTTGTAATCGTTCATAATCTACCTCGTTGTTTAATGAATTTAGACACTTTTTATAATAATCTATACATAATAATAAAATCGTAGAAACGTCAAAATGGTACATTAAATATTTTTTTAAAAGAATAGTTGGGTCGTGATCTCCAATCGATACCGAAGCCAAAAATATGATTTTTGGAATTTTTGTCTGTTTGTCTGTATGTATGTCCGGGATGATCTCAAAAAGTACTGCATGGAGTTACTTCAAATTTTGCTTGAATATTACTTAAAAGTCGGGTCAACACATATGCTAATTATCACACTATGGCCTACGGGACTGAATCAATTCTGACGACATTCATTACCGTAGAATATCCCTTGATAAAAACTAATTCAAAAGTCTAAATTCTGCCAGAAGTCATTGTTTTACGTGTAGTTATTCCGTGCGGGAATCGAAACCGCGACACGTTGCGCGGCATTCAGTTGCCCAGCCACCGCGCCAATCGTGCAGTCTAAAATTAAAAACCTCAATAACATTTTCTCGATACTTAACTTGCAACAGGAACTTTTTATGTACTATGGTTACTCACACAAACCAATACCAAATAAATCTATCAAAAACAATACAAAGCAACATAGACAAGACTTTCAAATCTGCTTGTCTTGCTCCGAGCACAATGGTCTATTAATGTCACAGATAACTTTGAAGCATGGGTCACAGGCCAGCACAATATCTTGATATAGAATTCCAATACTAGCAGTTGATCAATAGGTTCGGCTATGTTCTATGTATGCTATATTTGGATGCTGACTGGAATAGGGTAGTTTCTAGGGCAAGAAAATTAAAAAATCTAATTAGTACGTCAGTTAGATAATGAAATAATATTACACAGGATTTTTTTATTTTCTCGTATAAAGTTGAAATACTTAAATAAATTGAAGTTAAGTTTAGGTTTAGGAGTGGGAGGTAGTTACGTCACAACGTGCTACATTTTGTAGCACGCTGTGACGTCACACGACCTTTCAAATCAATATATCGTCGAAAGCTTTAAATTTTGTAAGAAAAGTAAAAATAAGTGTCTAAAGTTTTAAATAAATCCACTAGACGGACAATAATAAAATTTAGGAAACTACCCTATTGTTAGGTGAAATACTATTTCAATATTTACCTATAGGAATATGATATTTTCAAAATTAAAACAAGAAAATTGAATTTCCATACAAAAAACGTAATTAATGCCCCAAAAATTTGAACCTGACCCATTCCAAAGGCAGAATGTACAAGATTTTTGAGTAAAGGATTTAAAATATTTTAGCAGCAATTAAACACATTTTTATTCATTCAATTAAATCTCGCATTCATTGGTGTCCAATTAAAATTCAACATATTTTATTCCTTTGCGTTAAATGTGGAAAAAAAGGTATAAAATTTAATTTTAGGTCAACGGCATCTTTTCACATTTACTGGAAAATACTGATGGATTTACTTGGCATGTTCATTACAGGCATATTCAGATTTTAAAGCACATCTTAAACTAATCATGTAGCCTGAATTTGATCTGCTGAGAGCGTTTCTAAGTATTTTTCTTAGAATTGATGCGATAAATACTTTCGTTCAGTCTATATGATGCAATATTATATACAAAAAAGGTAAGAACATTGCAACCTTTAAGTGTCGGATAGAGAGCCATGCTTCGGCATTGAGCCGGCTCAACCGGAACGACATAACGGCCCCACAGAAAATTAACGTGAAACAACGCTTGTGTTGTGTTTCGTCGTGTGAGTGAGGTTACCGGACGCCCTACTCCTTAGTCAGCTTCGAACTCCCAATTCTCAAAAGGCCAGTAACGCACTTGTAAAGCGTTTATTGGTTCAGGTGTCCATGTGCGAGCGATTGCTTACCATCAGGTGATCCGTCTGCTCGTTTACCGGCTTATTCCATAAAAAAGTCTTTATAAATTTTAACCCTGCATCTGCATACATATAGGAGCAACGTTAAAAACGTTGATTATTATTCAGAATCACGCCACGAGGCCGCCCTGTTCCGTATTAGACACGTTTTTGATACACTGCGTACTCGCGTGAGGCGTCATTAATAGTGCCAGCTGAGAGCCAGCGAGGCGAGTCAGCTTCGGTCTGCCTTATAAATATATAAAAACGTAAATAAATAAATAGAACTTTCTTGAGACATTTTTCATCATTACCAGCCGGAAGACGTCCATTGCTGGACAAAGGCCTCCCCCTTAGTCCTCCACGTCAAACGACAACTCGCCACGCTCCTCGCAATTCTGGCGATGTCGTCGGTCCACCTAGCGGGAGGCCTGCCCACGCTTCGTCTTACGGTCCGTGGTCTCCACTCAAGGACTTTCCTCTTGAGACATACTACATTAATTATTATGTTTTCAGTTTACTCTCGTAACTATTTGACAAGGAACTCGACTAGTTTCAAACCATGCTAGACGCTGATATTCATGAGCAGCATACCGCGACCTGCGACGCTGCGACTGTCGCACGGCTACTATTTAAGTTTTATACAAGCATATGGAGATTTAATGTTAATGTTAATGCATTCTCTGTCAGTCGTCTTTTGGGTAGTGCAGATGAAAGGTAGTAAGTATACTAGTTTTCATTACAAAAAATATTGATACTGCGACTGGCCACGATCGGCTGTTATTAGTTGTCAAAACTCCCATAAAATTAAAATTTTCTGTATGAAGCTGAAAAAAAATTTTACTTTTATAGGTAACTGCTTCTTGAATTAATGAAAAAGATTGGCCATAGAAAGCTATAAGAAGAGACAAGTGGAAAGATGGAAGGGGGAGGCCTTTGCCCTGCAGTGGGACGATCATTGCTAAAAATAAAAATGGAAGGATGCTCACTGAGTGTTTGTTACTTATTGAATAATGTAATATCTATCTAACCTGTAATTGGCTTTCTGATGTTATTTTGCTATATCCAATTCATAAATAAATAAAATAAATAGAAAACTACTTTTTGTCGTAGAACTTACCACTAATCCTGAAATAATTAGGAGTATCCAAAAGAAAGATAGACAGAGAATTATTTTTGTCGTTGAAACGTTTTTAAATTCGTTTACTCAATCGTTCTTTAAGCGATGAGACCTTCGCTTTATATGAAGCACTGTCGTATCACGGAGCGTGTTCTGCAAAGGTGAAGGGTTGAGAAAATATATTATACGTAAATTTTCTTGAAGGAAATGACGAGTTTTTGATAATTTTTACTTGACTTTGTGGCTTTTCTCTGAATAAATTAGTCATAAAGTGGTTCTTATTATTTATTATAAGATATTATTATGAACACAGACAGATTATTTTAAGTGTGGGAGAGCCATGCTTCGGCACGAATGGGCCAGCTCGACCGGAGTGATACCACGGCCCCACAGAAAACCGACGTGAAACAACGCTTGCGTTGTGATTCGTCGTGCGAGTGCGGTTACTGGAGGCCCAATTAGACCCCCCTTCCCCCAATCCCAAAATCCCCAACAATCTTCAAATTCCTAACAAAAGGCCGGTAACGCACTTGTAACGCCTCTGATGTATCAGGTGTCCATGGGCGACGCCGATTGCTTACCATCTGGTGATCCGTCTGCTCGTTTACCAGCTTATCCCATAAAAAAGACCCACTTAAAGTTTAACCATTTGCATTATGTTTAACTTATTTTTTCACTTATACAATTTTTATTTAACCTGAACAAAAACTCACAGCCAATTCTAGTAAATACTTTTTTATTTTTCCCTTTTTAAAAATGTTCAGTAGTATCTCATTTTCTGTTATATATAAGTACGATTTGGGTGGAATCCTAAAATTTGACCGTCCTTAAACTTTCTTTTAAAATAATTCAGTAAACTTGTAACCACAAAAATTTTGCTTTAGATAAATTCTTTCCCTTAGTTTTCTTTTCCGTTGCGTAGATAATAAATTATTATCTCGCGGAAGGAATAAGAAAATAGATTAAAATTATATAATAATGTTGTAGGGATTATCATTTTCTTCTTAGCCTTTTGAGTAGTAAAGCTAAAATTGAAATTGTGCCTTAAGTTTGGCAGGGTGACAACCCCTAGCCGTAATACAGTTTTTTAAGGGAGGAAAATCATCGAATGGCTTCTCCAGCCTGGGAAAGGAGTGTTAGACTCTTACTGACTAAAAACCACCCAGTTTCTACTACTGCACTTCGGGCCGGACCCCGGTAACCCGTTAAGTTTTTTCCAAACATTCATAATTGTATATCAAACTGAGAATCTTACTTTTTAGACATATTACTTATGTAGGTTTAATTCAGATTGTCCATAAAAATTCATCCATAACATCACGCCTTTTATCTTACGACACTTAATGCCACTGTACAATGTAACACCCACTTTTCACTATTTATGTTATGAGTCCCATGTAATAGGGGGTGAACCTATTGTCATATACCGGACACAAATCCAGACTCCGTGCTACTACTGAGAATTTAAAAAAACCCAGTACATAATACTTTGCCCGACCCGGGAATCGAACACGAGACCCCTTGCCCGGCAGTCACACTTGCGACCACTCGGCCAACGAGGTAAGATTATAACAAAAATTGAAGCTATCAAATTATACATACTTTTGTCCAGTTTCGAAAGCAGTTTCATTTATCTCCACTCCACTCGAAAAGGCAATTAATTGAAATATCTGCACAAAGAAAATCTAGATTCAGCAAGACAGTCCAATGTTTATATTATTACAAAGTCCAACTTCAAACCACATTTCTCTAGAGGAAAATTTATGCGGAAACCACATTAGGATAGGACTGGTGCCTTCCGTGCTTTTGTTTGGCTCAGATCCTCCGATTTGTGCGAAAATGTGGTGGCAACTGTTCCAAAGAGGCCAAGTTATTCAGAATATTGTTTCAAGGATTTTTGTTGTACAATTGAATTGGTTTTCTTGATCTTATTTAGTTAATTTTCGGTTTTGATGGTATGAGTGGTAATTCCAGTACAATTAAAAAATTAGTACAATTCATAGTCGTATTAAGTGTCATTACATAAAATACAAGACATCTCTTTAGGTCTGATTTTGTCTATAAGACTGCCTCGTTGGCCGAGTGGTCGCAAGTGCGACTGCCGGGCAAGGGTTCTCGGGTTCGATCCTCGGGTCGGGCAAAGTATTACTGGGTTTTAAAAACAATCTCAGTAGTAGCACGGAGTCTGTAAATGTGCTTGGTATTTGGCAATAGGCTCACCTCCGATTACATGGGACTTATAACATAAATAGTAGAAAGTGGGTGCTACGTACAGTCGCATTAAGTGCCGTAATGTGTACCTCTGCCTTCGGGTATAAAAGGTGTGAAGTTATTGTATGTATGAGTGGCGGGTAAAAAGTCTAATGCCCGTTTTCACCATCCTCTCCTAAACGTTAAGCAACCTCTTAGGTAAGATAGGTGACTCTTAACGACATTTTGGTGGTCACTAACCTATCAGTGACATCTAGTTCCCCACGGGGTTAATTTTGGTGCAAGTTTCGTATCACAATGGTCGAACACGGTCTATTATTTTGTTTTTTTATGATGTTTTTTTTTGCTTTTATTGTTTTTTTACGCCTGTTTTTTAATGTTATTTTATATTTTTATTGTTTTTTTTTATTTTTGTTTTTCAATGTTATTTTATGTGTGTATAATAATATTTGGTGGTCCATGCGTGGTGCGAATAAATTATTTTTCTTCTTTTTCTTTTCTTTCTTTTAATACAAATGACCATTTACACCAACTACGCCTAAATCATCTCTGAACTAAGAGATGCTTAGTGTCCTCTTATACTAAGTAACTTTTAGTGTTCGATCATAGTAATACGTAACTTGCAAGAAATTTTCCTAACAGCATACCGCCATTGGGTCAAAAACTATTTCAGATTTCGAATTCCCTAAAAATAACAAGTAATTTCACTATCATACCTAAAAACCTGCTACCGACATAAAAAGGATAAAAGCCGAGTTTCTTGTTCGCAAAAATAAATATCACTTTTTAATCAAACTGTACCACTCGAAAATTCAACCGTATTCATGTAGAAAAAATATTATCTCTACCTATTCGCAATTCAACAAAAAAATCACCGAAAGACCCTCCACAGCTCCATAAATAATCCTATGAGAGTTTCGTACATTTTTCGAGCGTCCAATTTTCATAGGCTATTCCGTTGGACGTCTTTATTATAGGGGTATAAAGTTCATAATTCTTTGGCTACTGTATCAATATTGTAGGTTTTTGGATGCGGTGATCGGTTGTTATATTGCATGGCAATTTCTTGTGTAGGAGAACGTTGGTCGTCAAGTTTCGTAGTGAAACTTGAATTATGTCGTGGACGGGAATTTCTTTGAACATATTTTGAATTAGGAACGTTAGTAACTGGCTCGTTATGGACCTAAGGAGCTATTATAGTTTAGGATTCAACTTACGAGAAAGTTGGGGATTTTTGAGCATTTCAAGTTAAATTTTTGAGGTTTTCTAATTTGAGATTGTTGTTTTGGAGTTGTGGATCAGAATCTGATAAATTGGATTCGCCCATTTTTATTCAATTTTGTAAAAGTATGACATTTAGATTTTTTCCTTTTTAGGGTGATATACATATATATAATAATTCCTAACACATATTTATTTATATAACACTAACATTATTCAAGGAACACTTTTAATACCTTTCATAGTATTAATTGAAACTATAAGAAATATCATTTGACTCTTTGCGCCGTTGGTTAAAGCTGGAGGGAGTGTCAGACTCTTACTGACTAAGAACCAACCCGTTCCTACTCCCGCTTTAATACTACCTCTACCCGCATAATTTCAAACAATGTTAAATGTTACAGTATTTTAATACCCAACATCCCCTTACTGCATAGTCACACTTGCAGGCACTTTAACACGGAGGTAGTAAAATGATAAATGTGCCACCTTATCTCAACGTTCAGGGCATTACACACGCACGGAATTTATTAACGCAGTTGGGTTATGTCTCACATAATTTTTTTGCAATTCTTCTTTGTTTATCTTTCAAATTTAACGTAGCTTCGTGTTTTTGAGGAGATGAGCTAGGGTATTTAGTGGATCATTTCTATTTATGTCTTATTTTAATGGTTTTCTTTCTTATATTAAGATCTAAGTTAGCGTATAGGTATACACCACCTCAATTTTTAAGTGGCTACAAGCATCATTGCTAAATGAGACGTTTTAATTTTAATCTCCAATTTCGGCTATTATCGGGCTATTTTCGAAAATGTCTGATAGTCGATATTCTAATCTATGAACTTCATACAACTGCTGAAGAAATGAGTGTATGTACCTACATATATAAGTAAAAAATGAATTTCCGTTCGTTAATCTCTCTAAAACTTCAGAACGGCTGAACCGATTTGCCTATAGTCTTAAAATGTTTGTGAAGTCTAGGGAAGGTTTATTTAAAAGGTGAGGTTTTTTAAGGTGATACTAAGTTTGGCGGGTCAGCTAGTCACTACATAGTATAAAACAAAGTCACTATCCGCCGTCTGTCTGTCCCTGTATATGCTTAGATTTTTAAAACTGCTCACCCCCTTTTACATGGGACTCATAACATAAATAGTGAAAAGTGGGTGCTACTTCTGTGTGCACCTCTGCCTACTCCTTCGGGGATAAAAGGCGTGATGTTATGTTATATCGTAACTTCGTTAAAAATATGAACATTAGGTGCCTACTCTGGCAAAAAACACCAAACGAAATTACTCATCATCATGACGTGCGACGTCCCTCAAAGAAATATTTAATGTCAATTTTGTTACAGGAAACGTAACATCTGTTTCTAAACAAATCAAGGCACGTAACTGGTAAGATCTCGATGCTCAGATGCTCACATGAAATCCTGCACTGTGATGAAGAATCAAATATTTAGGGAAGGATCTTTTCCGCTGTATGATACAGATGGTGCCGGTCTGGGGATGGGAATGTGTCGATACGTTTTATCGACATTCCATATATTTATTTAAAATTCTCTATAAATTACATTTTTAAATACTACTTACAAAATAAAAATAAAAAAATAAAAATATAAAGAATAGCGACCAGTAGCGGGAGCATGGTCCAAGCTACCGGTGGTTAGGGCTCCAGAGACAGAAACCTCCTCACGATACGTGCCGTTTCTAGGAGAACTGCCTTCTGTATCAGGCCCTTGATCCATTATCGATATTATTATTATGTTGGACTGTAAAGATATTTATTAGTTGGGTTACACATTAAACAAATATTTTTTAAATAATATGTTGTATTAATAACATAAATAGTGACAAGTGGGTGTTACATTATTTAGTGGCATTAAGTGCTGTAATGTGCACCTACGTACCTACCCCCTTCGAGGATAAAAGGCATGATTTTATATTATATAAATTAAATAGATTTCAAAACTTTAAGGTATTGTTAGTTATTTATTATAATAACAAATTCATTCTTCAAAAGATTGTATTAATTAAAAACTTTGTAAACTATGCAGTCAACTTAATTAATAAACTTATATCTAAGTTTGGTTAACTACCCAAGTGTTATCTTTTAATTGGTTAGGTTGGTATAAAGAATATTGTGTTATTTTTTCAAACTTAGGCTTCAAACACTTAATTTTAAATTCAACCCTAGAAAATTATGAATAAGTAATGCAATATTTTGCTTATAAATTCGCCTTTATTTTAAGGTTAACATTGCTACGTACAAAATGGAGTTTCATGCTGGATTTTTTATTGGCTGAATTGTATAGGTAACCACAATGAATAAACAATATCACATATCAGATATACCAGAATGGTACTGTACACATAAGCTATAAACACATATATAGCTTATGTGCAGACATGCTCCACCATAGGCCGCATCATCGCGTACCACCAGACGAGATAGTGACAGAACGTAAGCCATCAAATTTAAAAATAAAACATTTACATTTTCCTTCATTTAAAAAGTAAGTCATTCAGTAAGTAATTCAGTTAAAAAATCTGTGGTATGAGCTATAACCACATTTAAACTAATTATAATATTTTTGGCATACTCACGTCACTGGTTGACGATGGGCCTATAGTAGGTAGTCCTTGAAACTAGTCGATTCCTTCATCAAATTGTTACGTGAATAAGCCGGAAACATAATAAGGAACAAGAAAGAAGAAATAAAGAAAAACATTTTATTTGCAACGTTAAAAACAAATTTAAAAAATAAAATTAAATAGTGTATACAGCGCAAAAAGGCCAAGTGTTCAGCTAAAATGGTGTGACCTGAGAGCGATAACTCGAGTCGCGGCACTGATTTTCAGCACTAGTCCGTCACTGTAATAATAATTGCTGCCTGCCTGAGTAAATGCGTCGTTGGCCGAGTGGTTGCAAGTGCGACTACCGGGCAAAGGGTCTTTGGATCGATTCGAGTAGAGCAAAAAACAGGGTTTCAAAAAAAATCTCAATAGTAGCACGGAGTCTGGAATTGTGCCCGGTATATAGCAATAGGCTCACCCCCTAATACATAAGGCTCATAACATAAATAGTAAAAAGTGGGTGTAACATTGTACGTACAATGGCATTAAGTGCCGTAATGTGTACCTCTGCCTACCTCTCTAGGGATAAAAGGCGTGATGTTATGTATAATAATATATCTATACATATAATAAAACTGTAGAAGTATAAATTCTGTACATCGAAAATATTAAAAACATAAATAGTGGGGTATGTTACTGGATAGATACCGCGAACAAAAAACCAACACCGGAATGCGTTATACTTACCAAATTGACGAAGTCATCATGTGATTATGAAAGAAAGTATAATAACAAAATGCAGAGATACCGCTAATCAACCACTACACCGCGCGGCACTATTGGACTTGTAGAACACACATAGCGAGCACAAAACATCAAAATAATAATATTTACTATTCGAATTGGCCAAGGTTATTCTATATTAAACTAGTTTCTGCCCGCGACTTCGTACGCATAATCCCATTTTTTCCTGTAAAAAGTAAAAAAAATTTTGGTTAAAAGTATCCCATGTCGGTCTCCTGGCTCTAAGCTACCTCCCTACCAATTTTCAGCCAAATATATTCTGCCCTTCTTGAGTTATAAGTGGTGTAACTAACACGACCTCTTTATAGATACGTTTTGAACTAGTATTCCAATTACACCCGAAAATTACCCAATATCTCTTGAGAAACAGTTAGAAATAAACAACATCACATTATCAAAATATTTTACTCAATTATCATTGCTTTAGCTATTCATTATTCATGTAATTATATTAAATAACTCAATTTCTCTTTGACCACAAACACGAGGGTAATTCATATAAGTAAGTTAATTAGATTTTGTTGAATTATTCAGTTTGATTTGATAGTAAATATGTTTTTCTTTGATATAGACACTAAAAGAATAGTTATCTTACCTGTTTGTCTTTGAAATTATAATATAACGTATAATAAATATGTTATTACTGAGTTAATCATAAACATTTATGTATATCCAAGATGTGTCCTAACTTTGTTTTTTGGGAACAGATCTGTTTTCGTCATTTGGTCAGATTTTTTATAATCGCCCATTAACTCAAAGTCATTTCGATATTGCACAACTAAATAAAAATTGTGTCGTTTAAATAAAATTTGATAGTAAGTTTATTTATGGAATAGGAGGCAAACGAGCAGACGGATTGCCTGATGGTAAGCGATCAGCGCCATACACAGTTCTTCAAGAATTTAATTTATATATAACAAAATGCATACAAAAGTATTGAATATTGTAAATATTTTTACCTTTTTCTACTACTTTGAGTATCGATTTTGAAAATAATAGCTATTGACACAGTATAGCCTGTACAATAATAGCACGTCCAACATAATCCAATCCTACTGTTTGCTCAATTGATTTACTACACGACACAAGATTTACACAACCACATTAATTTTATCGATAAACAATACACACAGCGGTACCACATCCCTAATACATATTTATATATTCATGAAATGAAAAATATGGTAACACGTTAACGGAAATCTAAGCCAAAAATGTTGTGCAATTTCTAAATTAGTAATTTAATTTTCGATCCAAGGTTATTTTTGACATTTATATTTTTTTATATTTAATTAAGAATGTTTATTATTATCTTCCTGTGCGGTAAATTATATTATTGTATCAATAATAGTTAATCTTCTTCTTCTTCGACAGCTTATAAATGCCCCCTGCTGAGCAAAGCCTCTTCTTTCATGGAGAAGGTTTGAGGATTAATCACCACGCTGCGCTGGTGCAATGCGGGTAGGTGATTACAAACATATAATTAGTAATTATAAGCCCAGGTTTCCTCACGATATTTTCCTTCACCGTTTGTCAGTGGTATGTAGATAATCTTAGAAAGCACATATAACTCGAAAAAAATCACATTGGTACTTGCCGTTGGTAGGTTTCGAATCCGCACCCTCATGCATGAGAAGCGGTCCTCTTAAACCTCCGGGCCACCACGACATAAACTATCGACAAGTTACTCTTATTGACATACCCACCCTGACCAAAAAAAAAATGTACCTAGGTGTTACATCTTTACGACTGCAATGACAGTAACTGACAAAACTTTTGTCTTTTAGCACTTGTATTGGATCTTTGATGAAATATTAATTCATTGCAGTATTTGGTTATACAGGATGTGCCTGAAGCCGACGTTCAAATAACACCAAATGACTGGTAAAGTTACAATAGTTATTAGAAAAATGTAAAAAACAAACACAGGAAAACGTACACCCTATTGACTATTGTTGCTACAAATATTTACCTTTCTTAGTCTAATTATTATATATTATAAAGAGTAAAGATTAGATTTTTTGTGTTCGTTTGAATTGAATAGACGCCGAAGCCATTGAACCGGCTTGAAAAATTATTTTAGAATAGAATAGAATAGAATATAAGAATAGAATAGATTATTTATTTGCTATGAATGTAGGTCCAAACTATTGTAATATATTTACCAATGTATTTACCATTGATATCCTAAATTATCTGTGATGGCTATATTTAAAAAGAAAAACAAACTACGTTTAAAAAACCGACGTCAAAAATCCAAAAACTAATAACAAGCAAAATGTCAAAAGTAAAAAGCAAAATATAATTATTATTACTACTGATAGGTTACCCGCCCACTGATAGGTTAGAAGTCGGTGCCACAAATATATAGAAGACCGTAGTTTTCTTTTTTTAGTAGCTTGCATTATTTTCAATTGGAATAGCTCATGATATTAATGACAAGCGCCAAATGTATCCCTATGTAACTTAGTGTATTTAAATGCCGAAACAGTTCTCATCATACACTAATTAGTACTATACATATTATTATGCAGTATTGTGGTGTTTAGTATATTCAATGAATTTTAGGAAAATATTCCAGTAATTTTGGATACAGGATAATTAATTCTAAGTTCTAGTTAATAGTGTTCATTTTATATATTGTACTAGCTTTTACCCGCGGCTTCGCTCGCGTCACAAAAGGATAAAAAGTAGCCTATGTGACATATACCAATACATACAGCGCCATCTATACCAATACTTTTATTTTCCCTCGGGAATATCAAATTTTTTCGGGATAAAAAGTACCCTATTATTTAATTCAGACTTCTAACTTTACGTCTGCAAAAATTCAATGCAATCGGTTTAGTAGTTACGGCGTGAAAGCGGAACAAACAAACAAACTCACTTTCCGATTTATAATATTAATAAGGATTGTTTATGAGTGACGTTTATTACGGGTAAACTATTAACTGGATGCTGTTTGAAGTTTTGTGTTATTACAGAGATTTTTCCCGAAAAGCTCCGATAATACTGTTCCTGCCTTGGGAATCGGATCCAAAATTACATGAGGTCGCCAAGACAGTCAGTTAGGTCGGCAGGCACCAAGACCGTCAAGGCAGTCAATACCTAGAAAGCTATTAACTATGTATACTTCGATATTTACCCGATTACCGGAGCGAGAAAACCGAGGTGAAGCAACGCTTGCGTTGTGTTTCGTCGTGTGAGTGAGGTTACCGGAGGCTCAATTACCCTTCCCCAATCTCCCCAATCCCTGAATCCCCAACGATCCTCAAACTCCTAATCCCCAAAAAGCCGGTGACGCACTTGTAACGCCTCTGGTGTTCCAGGTGTCCATGGGCGACGCCGATTGCTTACCATCAGGTGATCCAACTGCTTGTTTACCGGCCTATGCCATAAAAAAGCGAGGTGAAACGAGAAACTCAAGACCGATCGAGATGGAGAATCTCTGTGGACGCCCTCTGCTCCATCTAGGGGACATAGGATACTATAAGTCAAATCTAGTAAGTCACCTCGATATTTAATAATAATATGTATTTACAGTTATGCATAATCATACATTTATTTATATAGATTTCTCTGTGTCACAAAAATTTAACCATTATATCTTAATAGGTAACAGGCTGTTGCACATCTCTGCATCACCCCATGTTTGACTGTTAGAGAATGCCACCCGGCCTTAAGTCCGCCATCGTATGTTTATTTATACAGAAGTGTTAATAAATAAATAATATCTAATAAAAAAATATTAGAAATAAATATTTCCTCATCTTATTGCGTAACACAATATGCCCCAATATTTCAAGGAAACATTGTCCATATTAAGTAAGATTCAAAACCAAAATCAAATTCACAAACACTGCTTTCAACGTAATCCAATAGAAAATTTACTTTCAAACAAAAGTCAAGGTAAGCTTTGAGAAATTATGATCACCGTTGCGATTAAGTATTTATGGTACTGCTTTAAACATTTCGCCAAGATTTGTTTAAGATTCATTGGTAAATTAAGCAATTTGTCATGTTGTTTTGAGTTTAGGCTGATTATTTCTGCCAAATTCCATCAAAATTGGTTCGGTTCAGAGATTTAGATATATGTAAAAGAAATATACAAATATTACAAAAGTTTGCATGTCTGTTTATTATTCTTTCACGTCAAAATGTTCCCAATTTACCAGTCTACAGTAACCCATCCATAGCCCTACCTTTATTTTTTCCATTATCCACAATAGTTCTACACTAACTGGGGCTTGTTCTTGGGTGCATTTCCATAGTGCATACAGGAATAGTTGCCGGTTTGTGTGTCCATTACATTTAGATTAAAGTTGTCTAAAGGGCCTCTGCGCAGTTGGTTTCAGCCCCTCGTACGACTCCCAAATGACCGGGACCCTGTGATCCCGTGAATGGTAAAGACATACATAATAACATAATAATTAATACTACCAACACGTCTCCTTTATTGCTCCATATTGCATTGCGACCCTGCCAGGGAACTAAATAGATCAGATTTAGAACTGCATAAGACTTACGGAATGAGAATTCTTCTACTTCTAACCAGAGATAACAGTTATCTTGCCCACATACTCTTACTTAAATCTACGGCCTCGAAAATAAAAATGAGACAGAATTAGTTAATTTGTCTCACTTAATTATATCTTTATCGTTCTTGGAGCGAGCTTGGTAATCCTTGTTAGGTGCGGCGTCCAGTAAAGCTAAAGATAGTAAGAGACAGTAAGATATTCCATACGATACTAAGAATAACTGTCCAAGTTGCGTCATATGACGAATGCATTTATCTTTCTTAAAAATAATGAAAACTGTAAACGAAGCTGATTAAGTGTGGGAGGGTCGTATTTTGGCACGAATGTGCCGGCTCAACCGGAGTGATTATCACGGCCACACAGAAAACTGACGTGAAACGACGCTTGTGTTATGTTTCGTTGTGTGTGTTGGTGTGTGTATTGGTCGGTTGCTGGAGGTCTAATTATAGTAAAATTGCATTATTAAATTGTAAACGTTAAAAAATAAAACTTTATGACTATTCCTTCTAATCGTGGCAATTTCAATAACTACATTATAATGTGAGGAGAACATTATCAACAATCCAGTACATAAAAGTAATTTCAAGCCAATGGTGGCTAATGAACCACCTTGCTCAATAGATGGCGGTATTCTTAAACTCTTGTTCTTTGCCCAATAGGGAATTAGTTAGTATCAATTAATTGGACGTGTAATATTTGATAGCTGCAGTGATTGGTCGCTTGTATTATTTAAAAAAAGAAAAACGTATTTTCTTCTTAGCTTTAAATGTATGCCAGCTTTAAATCGCTCTACTTATAATCTTGGTCTTCATTCCATGGAAGTTAATTAAGTTTTATGTGTACTTATAATAAATTATTCTATCTCTTGATCTTTGTTTTACGAATGTTTTTGATATACATCAACCTTCTTTAATGTTATGTTGTCCTGGTACTTTTTATGTTATGTATGTAGTTGTTGCTTAGAATTTTTCTTTTTTCGTTCATTTTTGTGTGTAATGGGATAAATTAGTATGACATTTTTAACCTATTTTGAGCTATCGTCAGCTGAAGGTAGAATATGTTTAGTTAACAAGATATAAATATAAGCTATTTTTTTATCTGGGCTGATATTAAATAGTGAATTTCGAAATAACACTTATTACTTAGACCAATAACATGTCTTATAAAATAAAGCAACAAATGCTGAATACACACCAAGGGGCTATTTATAATATTACGTTGATAACAATAAATAAAACTACAATACAAAACACAAACAAACTTTTTTGTAAATAAATAACTAGACAATTATTGCGAGTGTAGCCACGCTGGGTTTGCTGTTAAAAAACAAGTTCGTTTAGGAGAAATAATGCGCTTGAGGTAACTTGGTGTTTTTTTTTTAATGGTAGAAAATCATCGAATGGCTGCTCCACCCTGGGAGAGGCAGGAGGGAGTGTCAGACTCTTACTGACTAAAAACCACCCCTTTCCTTCTCCTGCACGTCGAGCCGGAGTCCCAGTAACCCGTTAGGTTCTCCGCGACAAGGTAACTTGGTGTAGGGCTGTGTTCAGATTTAGACGTTCAGCTTTGTCGTGATTAAACAGAAAAAAATATATGCATGGTGCAAATAGCTCACCATGAAAAAAAGGGGTCTGATTTTTTTTATTGCATAAGCCGGTAAACAAGCAGACGGATCACCTGATGGAAATTAATCGGCGTCGCCCATGGACAACTGGAACACCAGAGGCGTTACAAGTGCGTTACTGGCCATTTGGGGATTAGGAGTTTGAGGATCGTTGGGGATTCAGGGATTGGGGAGATTGGGGAAGGGGAGGGTAATTGGGCCTCCGGTAACCTCACTCACATGACGAAACACAACGCAAGCGTTGCTTCACGTCGGTTTTCTGCAAGGTCGTGGTATCACTCCGGTCGAGCCGGCCCATTCGTGCCAAAGCATGGCTCTCCCACACTTAAAATTTGTCATCTGTCCCTTTGTTATCGCTCTGGCCGAAGCATGGATGGTTCTTCCAGGTTAATGGTGATAGAATTCTCTTGTTATTTACAGGTAATATGTGGCCTCATCAAAAAGGATTTGAAGCTACAGTTGTATTGTATTTTGCTGTGTGAATGGATTGTCTGAGGGCGTATTTACACCCCCGTAACAGCGGCAACGCACTTGTGACTGCTCTGGTCTTGAGGATCTATTGTCAATGCAATTAAATAAAAGTACCTATATAGGTGCCGCCTCATAGAAAATAGTTGGTATATCCTATATTAAAGTATTAATTGCCTGTCGAAGAAAGGGGGGCTTATCTAATCGAGCCTTTAGGTTGAGAAACAACAAAGTTTTGCCTTCTAGATATAATTAAGGGATGTTTTAAAGACTACGGTTTTACCAATTCTTTTTTTATATTCTTTCATTTCGGAAGTAATATTTTGGTAGATTATTATTTACTTGCATGTTTTGTTAGTTACAAGGGTGATAGTCAAACTTGGGATCTTTTTCTGAGTGAGACTGGGTTTACTAATGTCTATATTTTCAGATTCGCTTTTTAATGCATTATCATTAACTCGTCGAGTACCGTATTTATAGACACAATTAAAGAACAATAGGTTGCGGTCACCGGTGACCGCTTGGTGTTTGACAGTTTAAACTAATGTGTGTATAACACACACACACACACACACAAGCGCGCACAAGCTCACGCGTTTTCTTTCTGCCTACTATAAATATCAGAACGTGTACCTACTATCATTCATTCTAGATTTTTCCCCATTCAAAAACCGTAAAACCCTTTCAAAAAGATAAGACCATTCAATTCCATCAAAAACTTATTTACTTCACAAATTTATTTACAAACCATTCCAAAAATATATTACGTAATATTATTAAAACTGTTTTATACAAGACATTAAAATAGATACACACAAAAACGCCTACTCGAAGATATAAGGACCAAATCGCAAACTGGTCCTTTCATTTCATGCGGATAAAAAGGCTTAGTGGATACGTTCCTTCTAATTTCTTAACTCTGAGACTCTCAATAGTAAGTACGCTAGTTAAAAACGATGGGGCATTTAGTCCAGAGCCGTATTATCCATGAGGTTAAATAAACTAAGCAGGTGCCAAGGGCGCCAGGATCCGAAGGGGCGCCGCGACGTCGCGATACGAACGTGCCTACAACCTAGCTATACACGTACAGATGTGCTCGGCAGATCTGGCTGAGTTTGATGATTAAATCTGTGTGTCCATGGCGAAAAGAGGCATGGATATGTCTTATCTAACTGTCGCCATCCCATTGCCTGTGCCATCTCCCGATCAATTTCGGTCTTCTCATAATATATCTCAATGAATTTCGGTCATGGTGGCTAGCCTGTCTAACTAGACTAACCCACTACGCAGAAGTTTAGTGCACAAGTGTGTGCGCAAACACAGGTATACTCTCTGTTCCTTCTCTCTCTGAACCCTATGGGACGGTAGACCGACACGACTGGAGAGAAGTCAGGCGCAGGATCAACGGCTTTACGCACTTTCCAAGGCACGGGGGTGAAATACCGCCGAACTTCCTGATTCCTGGCAAATAATGGTTATCTTACTCAGAATATAGTATAATCACTTTGTGGTGTGTGTACTGATACATATTGAAATATGTATCAGACATTGTAGAACATACTTTTTTTAAAAAAGAGTAACGAATGGAGTTTCTTGCTCGTTCTTCTCCATTCGAATCTACATTTTGGAATGAGCACCTAGCTTCACCTAGTTTCACCGACGGACTGACTTACAGACTATTATTTATTTTGTATTTGTTGACGTTTAAAAAGTACCAAACTATGGTTTAATTGAAATAAATGCTTTGACTTTGACTTTGTGGGCAGCGCGGGAATCGAACCCGCGACACGTTGCACATTAGCCGGTCACCCAACCACTGCGCTAACCGTGCAGTCATAATACAGTGACAGCAGCGCCAAAACATGAGGGGCGCCAATGAGATACTTACCTAGGGCGCTCTATAGGTTCGATTCGCCTCTGATTTACTAGATAACTATATTAACAAACATTTGCTTTGAATACACGTTTACGATATACTTACTGTAAAAGATAAACAGATGGTTCGTTCTGTAATTCGTTTCGTTTTATTAAAGAACTCTTTGCTATAATAAAAAAATCCTTTTTAAAGGGCCCTAAGCTAAAGGATTAATAGTAGGGTTCGTAATTATTGCTATGTAATTTAGCATTTCTGTGAAAGCGAAGTAGGTGAGCTATTTGAATGAAGTTTATTTTTGTATGATTAAGGAAATAAACAGGCGGATATTCTCAAAGACTTTAAAGATTTAGTAAAATCTCATCATGATTGTATCGAGCACAGTTTGCTCCAGATTTTATGTTATGACGTTGCAAGACTTATTGCAAATGTAAGTCTTATTTGAATATAGCAATTGCGTTGGTTATATTTGTTTTGACAAACTCTGTCAAAATTTCAGAGTACTCGCTTTAATACTGATATCGAAATGTAACCCAGATTCCAAGTATTATTTTGAATTCTAGGTGAATGTTCCAAAATGTAGAAATGTATGGCGAGGAACGAGGAAGTATATGACTTCATCGTAGCTCTTTTACTATCCAATACTTCTTTGCTCAACCTGGGACGTAGGCGTTGGTTTAATTATTTTAAGTGTGTTGTTTTACGGCACGAATGTGTCGGCTCGACCGGAGTGAATCGACGTGAAACAACGCTTGCGTTGTGTTTCGTCATATGAGTGAGGTTACTGGAGGCCTTTTTTTTAAGTGGGGAAAATCATCGAATGACTGCTCCCACCGAGGTGAGGCGGAGGGGAGTGTCAGACTCTTACTGACTAAAAACCATCCCGTTCCTTCTCCTGCACGTCGAGCCGGAGCCCCGGTTACCCGTTAGGTTCTCCGCGACTACTGGAGGCCTAACTAGCCCCCAATTTCCCCCTTCCTCAATCTCCCTAATCCCTGAATCCCTAATATTCCTCATAAATGTCTAATGTTCAAAAGGCCGGTAACGGACTTGTAACGCCTCTGGTGTTTTAGGTGCCCATGCGCAACGTCGATTGCTTACCATCCGGTAATCCAATAGCTACTTCACAGGCTTATTCCAATAAATAAATACTACAAAGTGTTTGTAAATTAAAATGTTGAACTAAAACGAACATTGTGTAAATACTTAGTTCTCCGCGTAAAATGTTTGTAATTAAAGAGAGAACAGAGTAACTCGTAAAATATGACTTGCAAGTTGCAAACTGCACTATTGTTATAAGTATAAAAGTTTGTTTGTCTGTCGTAATTTAAGTGTGGGAGAGCCATGATGCTTCGGCACGAATGGGCCTGCTCGACCGGAGTAATAGAATAGAATAGAATAGAAAGCTTTTATTTCAGACCGGAGTCCATAATTAGGGTTAGTAACAATTTTAACTTAAATTCTAGTGTTAGTAGGTTACATGAATTAAATTAAATTTCGGCATGGAGCCGTATCCACCTTCCCCACATCGGGGAATCCCACTGATCTACGAATACACTGAGAATGCTGTTGGTGCCGCCACGAACGCGAGCCATCAGGGACGCACATCTTTTTCTAATGATGGCGGAAAAACTATCAATATTATTATCTGCAAACATCCCTGACGCACTACATCGCCATGGCAGCCGCAGCAGCACCCTCAGTGCATTATTATACTGAACGCGCAGGTCGCTGTAGGCCCGCCGAGTGAAGCCGACCCACAGGCCGCACGTGTAAAAAGACTGACAATAGGCTTTGAAAAGGGTAACTTTAACCGGCTTCGTACAGCGCGCAAACCTGCGGGCCAGCATGTTGCAACGGACCGCCAGCGACCTACGTTCCCTTTCAATGTCACAATTATCTTTAAGGTCTTCAGTGACCCAGTGGCCTAGATATTTAAATTTGTCCACCCTTCTCAGTGGTTCTCCACAAAGTGCTACGTCTGGGATACATGGATAAGTCAGACTGCCAGCTTTAAAAACCATTAGTTCGCTCTTAGTGACATTATATTTGAGCCCATGATTCACCGCATAGTCTTCACAAACAGCAATCAGTCGCCTCAGAGCACCGATTGATGGGCTCATCAACACCATGTCGTCTGCGTAGCTAATATTGTTAATGCACACCCCGTCAATATGACATCCAACATTGGTGCCGCTAAGCCCAACAATCAGCTGGTTCATGTACAGGTTGAAGAGTCGGGGCGAACTGAGCCCCCCTTGCCTCACCCCACACTTCAACCGATACACGTCCGAATACGAACCATTCCACTTCACGCTATTGCTTTGACTACTGTACCAGTATTTAAATATGGATACTAATTCAGATGGCAATGTAGTTTCAGATTCTAGTTTACGCCACAAAACATCATAACAAACGAGATCAAATGCCCGTGAGAGATCTAGAAAACAAGCAAAAATAGGCGTTTTCCTGTCTGTATAGTATTGAACAGTCTGCTTGAGACAAAAGATTGCACTCTCAGTTGATAGCCCAGGCTTAAACCCGAACTGGGCATCATGTAATTCAAGGTGACTAGCCAATTGTTTATCAAGCAGACTATCCAACACCTTAGCTATGACAGTAGCCAGAGAAATGGGCCTATAATTGGTAATGTCAGAGACATCCCCTGTTTTATTTTTCACAATAGGTACTACCATTGTGTGCATCACATCATCCGGTAAGTAACCGTGACTAACGCACAGGTTAAAAACCAATGCAAGTACTCGCGGCAGGTGTCGCCCCGCATACCTCAGGTGCTCGATGCTGAGTCCATCATGACCCGGGGATTTACCCCTCTCCATTTTATTTATGATGGCTGATATCTCTTGTGCCGTAAAAATAACAGAAATTCCCCTATTGGGCACAGCATCAAACACCTGCAAAGGCTGCACACATCCAGTAAAAGGAGGTGACTCAATCTGGAAATGACGTCTAAATGCATTGGCTATATCAACCGGCTCGTGTACGCCCGCCACGCTCACCGGGGACTCGACTTCGGATTCAAACTATTTGTTGATTTCCAAAATGAACCAAATTTCTTTTTAGTGTGATGTTTAGCTAGAATATCCATTTTTATTTGTTGTTGGTTATCTTGACAGTATTTCAAATTAGTCTTAAATATTTTTCTGGATTCGCACATTTTATCGTAAACACCACCACTAGCAGGTTTACCATAGAACAACCATGTTCGGTAACAAATCCGAGCCTCCCTGTGAGCGTCACGAACATATTTGTTCCAACCAGGAATGTACCTTTTACTATTATGACGCATCTGTTTATCTACATAAGTACGTTCGGCACCGTCCTTTAGAATTTTAATCAATCCATTATACATTGTATCTAACACTTTCACATGATTAGCATTAGAACACATTTTATGCGCACAATGCCGAAATTCATCTGGAAAATCTATTAATTTTAATTTGGAATTACAAAAGTTTGAGTATTCATTGATCTGGTCGCCATCTCTGTCACCCCATATCACTCTATTGCAAGTATAGATAGGATTCACTAGTTTAGGTGTAATTAAATGAATGTTACATTCAACTAATAAAGGTATATGATCTGACAGATAAACTCCATATAAAACTGACACATTTACAACTAATTGTCGTGCCGCACCGCTTACGACACAGTGATCAAGCCAGCGCAATGCACCGTTAGCAGTACTCTCAAACGTAAACGTGTCCTTCGGAAGTAGTTCCATATCAACACATGACCACGATTGCTCCCCACATACTGTCAATAATTCAGTTGAAAAGCGCTCACCTGGATGTGCGTTAAGATCCCCCAATATAAACACTGACTCAATATTCATGCTCTCGGTAACAGCGATAATTTCACTTAAACACTCTGTAAACTCAACTAGATTATCAGACGAGTCGGTTGGCATGTACACTGAGAAAATTAACAGGGAACGACCCGCGTGCTCAATCCTAATAGCCAACAGACGATCACTAATACACTGCACCACAGATACCGTCGCAAACGCTGACTTTCTCCACAGAAGCGCAACTCCTCCATACGGTCTCCCGATGAGAACTCCGGCCGACGTGTCGACTGCGGACTTACCCGCAAACGCGAATCCATCATCAATACTACCGAGAAAGGGCACATCATGTGGTAAAAGCCAAGTCTCCTGCAGTGCAATCACATCAGCAACACGACAAAGCCTGCGAACACAATCAGCTGATCGAATAACATTCTTGCAATTGAATGTCGATAGGGTTACATTCTTTTTTATAGTACTATCCATTATTCACTATAGTATTTTCATTAACAGTATCTGACACTTTGCCTTTCTTGAAATTAATGAACTTTCTGAACATTATTCCTGTCGGCCAGAACTTGTCATCCAAAAAAGTACCCAATTTGTGTTTAGGTATAAACAACTTAAACGCGTTATATTGCCTTTCAGACTTCATATTGACTTTTTCCAGTTTTACGACTTCATTGGTTCTTTGCTGTATGTATTCACATATATCTCTCTCGGTTGTATTTTTATTGACATTAGAGATAAAAACAGGTATCATTATGTCGGCGGCCTTAAATTTTCCCACTGAATTAGAAGCAGCTTTCCCTGTCCTGCCGGCAAATCGATTTCTTGTTCTTGACCTTTGAACCATTATCCATTGCTCCTCATGCTTATTTTCCTTCCAATCGCCTTTTTTCACAATATCTGCCAGAGTCTGTTGTTTACATGCGTCATTCCTGGCTAGCACGCTGTCGTTCTCGAGCATAGTCGAGTTAACAGCAAGAGAGACGGGTGTAGTCTGCGCAGCACTATCGGTATGCGCGTGCACGAGAGAGCGATATATCGGCGCTGGCGGCGACGGCACTTCGCTGTCGTGACTCACCTCCCCATGACTGGAACGCGATATATTGACATCGTTTACCGGCCGCGGTTCGATGTGAGGTAGGAGGCCGAACGGTCCGCTATCACAATTTATCGTATACCCACCGCCTCGTTTTCTCATGTTAACATTTGAATTAGTTAACGGACTCGATTTTTCCAAATTCATGTTTTGCTTCACTTCCTCTAATTGAGTATTTGTCACATAATTGCACTTTATGTCTTCAATTTCTTTACGTAATATCAAAATATCCTTCAATAATTTTGTGACATCGACGTGATCAAAACAAACTGGTGGCAGTTTGTGTAGGTCGTATGCCACAAAAACTGGTAAATGATCAGGGTCTATTGTTTTAAACACAGTTATTATATCTTCTAAATCTTTTTCTTTCTTCATCTTGCGCCTCGAGACCAGTTTTTTTGTTGTTTTCGTAGATATAAACAACAACTTCTTCGCCTCATCTATTTCCTCTTCAGAAAATGCAGTTCCACATATCCTAATTAAACTTTCATTATCGACTACATGGTGCCGATCTCGTATGAAAGCAAGGACTTCCGATATAACAAGATTGCAACTTGTACACTTTACTTTATTTACGGACATTGTCGTAAGACAAAATCGGCGACCGCTATTGACAGCGCACGCGCGATGACTGATGTAATACCACGGCCTCACAGAAAACCGACGTGAAGCAACGCTTGCGTTGTGTTTCGTCGTGTGAGTGAGGTTACCGGAGGCCCCAATTACCCTCCCCTTCCCCAATCTCCCCAATCCCTGAATCTCCGACGATCCTCAAACTCCTAATCCCCAAAATGCCGGTAACGCACTTGTAACGTCTCTGGTGTTTCAGGTGTCCATGGGCGACGCCGATTGCTTACCATCAGGTGATCCGTCTGCTCGTTTACCGGTTAATGCCATAAAAAAAATAGTGTGAAGTTTTTGTACGTCACTAAAGAGGTCATTGGGGCTTTTTTAAGGGTGAAAAAATCATCGAATGACTTCTCCCGCCCGGGTGAGGCAAGAGGGAGTGTCAGACTCTTACCGACTAAAAACCACCCCGTTCCTTCTCCTAAACTTTGAGCCGAAACCCTATTAACCTTTCACGTTCTCCACGGCTCCGTATCGGCATCAGCCTTATTGGGCCGCATCTGGTGGTCTGATGTCTTTTTTGGGCTCGCGAGGAATACGACGCGCTATTCGTTTGGACGTTGCGCGTTGGGTCTGGTTCTGGTCGGGCGGCGAGTTACCTATGTTTGTCGTCCGCAGGCCTTACGGAGATCGTCTCGCAATCCCAAGTTATTTGGTCTTGAGAGTAAATTAGACTAGTAACTGAGATTGGTAAGCCAAATTATATATATATTTTTTTAATATATAGTATAATAGTAAAAATAATTAATAAATACGTTTACGGGGGAGAACGAGTTTTATTTTGATGGAGTTAAAAATAATAAAAAAAGTAACTATTGATCATTTTGAAACGTTATTTATAACTATAAAATGGAGAGTTTGTATTTTAATTTTTTCTTCTTTATCAATTCATGATAAACCTAATGAAATCACGACAGATGTTTTTACTAGACTAACTTTAATCATAGACAACAATTATCTATATAGGTAACATAACAGATGGAATTAAAAACTACAAAAAGCATAGATTATTTTGATATTATTTTAACATCTCCACTTATCAAAATAATCTTATTATAATTAAATATAACAACAAAACAAAATTTTTAACATGTATGACTCCATGTATTGAAACAAAATTTTTAACATGTATGACTCCATGTATTGAAACAAACAAAAAAGAAAATTAACAAATAAACACAAATAAACCTAAACAATACTTTGAATTCCTAACTTTTTAACAAAATCATTGTGTTTTATTCTACTCAGACCCTTTGTTAACAAGTCAGCAGGCATTTCTGTAGTTTGAAGATGTACAATTTTTACAAGATTATTACTAACTACTTCCCTGACAAAATGGTGGCGTACATCTATGTGTTTTGATCTCTTATGAAACACAGGGTTTTCTGACAATTTTTTTGCACCTTGGTTGTCATTATAGATAACAACAGTATAATTACAATTTACAATTTCTGATAACAAATTCCTCAAATATATGGCTTCTTTACAAGCTTCACTTATTGCCATATACTCAGCCTCTGTACTGGATAGTGCTACAGTTGGTTGTTTTCTACATTCATATGATATAACTGTACCAGATAATTTAAAACAGAAACCTGTATAGGACCTCCTATCAATAATATTTGATGCCCAATCTGCATCCACAAAACCTTCTAAATTTTTATTATCATTTATAAACATTAGACCATAAGATTTTGTTTTAAGTAGATACTTTACAATTCTTTTTGCAGCTTTCCAATGAACTACTGCGTAGCAATTATTAAATTGGCTTAAGTAGTTGACACTATAACTGATATCTGGGCGTGTAAGAACAGACAAGTACATTAAGCTTCCTAACAGTTGCTGAAAAGGATATTGCTTATGAATATTTTCTGATTTCTCTAACTTGAGATTACATTCAATTGGAGTATCTACATGGTTACAATTAGACATTTTAAATTTATTTAAAATATGTTCTACATAGTGCTCCTGATCTAAAGAAATACATCCATTCTCATACACTTTTACCCTCATACCTAAGCATCTCTTAATTTGCCCTAAATCTTTAGTCTTAAAATTTGACATCAAAATACTTTTCAATTCATTTGTTAATACCTTGCTATTCGAGAATATAAAGAAATCATCAACAAATACAGTTATCAAAATTTGTTCCTTATTTACCTTTTTGCTATATAGGCAAGGTTCCAATTTAGACTTAGTGTAACCCTGGTTTATTAAACAGTCATTGACTCTCTTATTCCACTGCCTGGCAGATTGTTTCAGGCCATATATAGCACGTCTTAACTTAAGTACACTGTTACTTTTACATTCTAAATTAGGTGGAACCTGCATATACACTTTTTCATCAAGATAACCGTTCAAGAAAGCCGTGCTTACATCAAGATGGGTAATTTTAAATTTTAATTTTACACTTAAAGCAAATAATAAACGTAAAGTTGAATGTCTTAACACAGGTGAGTATGTTTCTCTAAAGTCTACTCCTTCCACTTGGGTGAAGCCCTTAGCTACTAAACGAGCCCGATATCTCACTTTGTTATCACTTTCGAATTTTCTTTTAAACACCCACTTGCACTTAACCACTCTATCTGCTTCCTTGACTGACACTATTTCCCAGGCTTGGTTTTCTTCAAAGGCATGTAACTCTTCCTTCATTGCCTGTTTCCACATTTCACTTTCAGGACCTGTAGTTGCCTCCTCATAAGTGATATCTTCATCATAAGACCCTAACTCGTCCAAAACACAGAGGTTGGATATCCCATACCTCTCAACTGGTTTTCTTACACGCTTGCTAGTTACGGGTTCTTCTCCTGCATTCATATCACTTTCTTCTCCACACAATGTATGGTAGGAGTCATCTGATGTCACATCTGAACTAGATGTGTCCATTGTGTATGTAGGATCATCTCCACTCAACATAGTATCATTAATCTCAGTTGTTTCTTCTTTTTCTGGCAGCTGATCCTTCTCTTCAAAATCTTTCTGTACTACAATCTTAGCCATCTCGCAATCTTTTTCATTCTTTTCCATTATAGTTACATCTCGGCTTGTAGTAACTTTATTTGTTTCAGGGTTATATAATCTATATCCTTTAATGTTATCGGGATAGCCTACTAAAATGGATTTCAAGGCTTTCTTATCCCACTTTTGTCTTTTTATTTTAGGTACATGCACCATTACAGGACTACCAAAAACCCTCACATGACTGAGATCAGGCTTTATTCCTGTCCATTTCTGAAATGGTGTCATCTCTCCTAGTCCAGAAGCCGGCGACCTATTTTTTAGGTAAACTGCCGTATTGACTGCCTCTGCCCAGAAACTTTTATTTAGTTCAGCCTCAAAGAGTAAACATCTTGCACGTTCGACCACTGTCCTATTAAACCTTTCACATAGGCCATTTTGTTCCGGAGTGTAGGGGTTTGTCTTTTGATGGACAATACCCTTTGATTTCAAGTAGTCTTCCATATTATGTTGTGAGCAGAACTCTCGTCCATTATCTGTCCTTAAACTTTTAATTCTATTTCCAGTTTGTTTTTCAACCATATTTTGGAATTCTTTGAAAAACATAAGAACTTGATTTTTCTCTTTCAGGAAATATACGAATGCCATTCGGCTAGCATCATCTACAAAAAGCAAAAAATACTTGGCATGACCCAATGATTTTGTCTCCATGGGCCCACATAAGTCAGAATGGACAACTTCTAATAATGTTTCACTTCTTCTGTGTGAAGATAAGAACGGTAAACGAGCCTGTTTCGCCTCACAACATACTTCACAATTTGACTTAGTTATGTCCGCCTTCTCTGTATAGTTTATTCCCTCTACAGCTCCATTTTTCATTTTCTCGAGGTCGTTACTGTTTATATGGGCTAGTCTTCTATGCCATCGCCTTGCGTCTACTGTGTGAATTGCTGCTGCTGCAAGCACCTTCTCTGACTTCATTGTATTCAATTTGTACACTCCATTTTGTAAATCTGCTACTCCTATTAGCACATTCTGTTGATTACGGATATAACAAGCATTTTTACTAAATGATACTCTGTTTCCGTTTGCTATCAACTGGCTTACAGATAACAAATTAGTAGTAAGGTTAGGAATGCACAAGATATTTCGAACAGGTATGTCAAACTGAGATTCATTCACACATGTCACGATCTGTGTATCTCCTGTACACATTACTGGCATTGATGATTTATTAGCAACAACTATTTCTTTTATGTCTTGTACTGGTCGAATCCCCGATAAACTCTCCCGCTTCGCCGTCATATGAACACTCGCTCCACTGTCAATATACCAATCATCTATGCTGAATTCTCCATTTAAAAAGGCGACACTAAAAGCACTTGCTTCTTTTATTTTCTGTGGGCATTGGTTTTTGTAATGTCCAATTTTCTTACAGTTGTAGCATTTTATTAGTTTACCAGTCGTCCCTTTTGTTTTGTTCGATGATGACATTGACGATTGTTTTAACTTGGCGTGTGCAGTGTTGCCAACCTTTGGCTTGCCTGACCATAGTGCTGATTCCCCTCCACTGCTGCCAACATCAGAATTCATATCGAGCAGTTTTGTTTTTATGACGTCAGAGCTAGCCGATAAGCCGGAATGTTCTAAAGCCATCACCATCGGTGAAAATCTATCGGGTAGACCTGCTAACAGCAAAGACCCAACCCACTCGTCGCTAATTTCAAAACCCGTATTTTTCAATCGTTGAGCTGTTTCCACTATATGAGACACGTAACTTGTCATTGTTTCACAATTGTCCAAGCGAATATTGATCAATGTTCGTAATAAACTTATTCTTCTGAAGAATCCTGTGTCATCAAACAATTGCTTCAACTTATTCCATACCGACGTAATTGTAGCTTCATTTTTAATATGTACGTATAATGATGGATCGATGGTCATTATTAGTTTCGCTTTTGCTTTTCTTTGTTCGGCTTCCGTGATCGTTGGCAATATGTCGTCTATGTCGATTCCCTCCAACACAAGAAAGTTTTTTACTGCGAATGACCAATCGTCATAGTTCTCACGTCCTTTTAATTTTGGCACATTAACTATGTATCCAGCGGTAGACATTATGGAGAATTATAACTTTTACACTACTAATTACTTTAAAAAAGAAGCCTGGGCCCATAACCTAATGAAATCACGACAGATGTTTTTACTAGACTAACTTTAATCATAGACAACAATTATCTATATAGGTAACATAACAGATGGAATTAAAAACTACAAAAAGCATAGATTATTTTGATATTATTTTAACAAAACCAACTTATTACTTATTTTTTTTATTTTAAATTTTAGTGATGTAGGAATTTGTAACTTAATTTGTTTTTATTTAGAATCATTATCAGAAATTATGTTTAGTTATTTTACTTTGGTTTCGAATCATATTCTGTGTACGTACTGTTAAAATATTTGCATGTCGAAATTATTAGCGGGATAATATGACGAACTATTATTATTTATTTCAGGCATATAAATGAATCTGTCTCTCTATCCATCAATGAACGTTGTTATCATAAAATGTAAATTAATAATATTAGTTCCTTGCCATGATAATAGATGGCATTAATATCCACACTTGATTCAATCATTTACAGTGTTTTTTCTTTTACTTGGTGAAACCGCGGGTACCATCTAGTTGTGTTATAAAACATCTTAAATGTAAGAATCGTTCTTTAAATTGTAAGCCGAGTTGGAAGTATTACTTGGACTAGTAAAAGCTTGTGTTTACTGTTGGAGATTGTACAGTAAGTTAGGTCTGAAATGCATACAATTTTAGAATATATAGGCGTATGTGTGACCTGCCGCAGGGTTGCCTCAGTAATTAATTTGCGACAACAAATGGTACGATGAAACAAATAAGCAAATATAGAGTTCGAAACTTGAGTTGGCCAAACATTTATAATAGTCTTTTTAATGGTGCATCTAGATTTGACAATTGCGTTGTTTACAGTTCTCGTGAAGTGAAGGGCTCATAACGTACGAACTATTGTTTTTTTTTTAATCAATTTGTCATCTTACTCCTTATTATATGAAGAAACTAATATCGTATCGTAACTGTATTTTATTCACAAAAATAAACAATTCCATAGCTATTCTAGTTAATCTACTTTTCTTTATATACTTTAAGGTCATCACACTCCTAACAAGCACGGCTCCGACACGGCTTCAACCCAGCAATGTCATTGTATTTTAAATATAAACTTTAAATAGTATGTCTTATAACATATTTCATAACGTCATTACAAAAAGCTGTAATTGTATAAAAAACCTTTTTGTATATTGCTTTCAAAAACGCTGTGCCGGAGTCGTGCTTGAGGCGTCCCAGAGCCGGTTAAGTACAATCGTATCTTACAAACTTTTCTCAACAAAAACGTCTACTAAACCTTCTTCATTGTACTTTTACACTGACATTGCAAGAAACTTCTTACAATGGACTTAAGCCAACTGTCTTGTAGTTACATTGAGGTATATTAACACTATTCTAAAGTTTGCGTCGAGTAAAGGATTGATAGCATTCTTTATTGCTTTGTTAGTTTCTTCACGGATGAATTTATTTGTTTAAATAGTTGTAGGTATTTAAAGGCTGCAGACCTAGTTATATTGTCGCGGAGAACCTAACGGGTTACCGGGACTCCGGCTCGAAGCGCAGGAGTAGGAACGCGGTGGTTTTTAGTCAGTAAGAGTCTGACACTCCCTCCTGCCTCATCCAGGCGGGAGAAGTTATTCGATGATTTTCCTCCCTTAAAAAAACACCTAGCTATATTATAATTATTAATGTACAGTGCATATATTTTCCGCGAACTCGGGCGTTCAGTCAATCAATGGAACGTTACTCAAAATACATTTCGTGGATATTTTGGTGACGTCACAGAAATATTTATGTCAGATCACTCACTTTGTATTGAAAGTATTTATGTTATAATTATGCCTTGTTACAAATATATCAATATAGTTAATTAGTATTATAGCAGTATGACAGACCTTTTTTTTGAGGGGAGAAAATCATTAAATAACCTCTCCCGGCCGGGTGAGGCAAAGTCAAAAGTCAAAGTCAAAGTCATTTATTTCAATTAGGCCAGAACGGCACTTTTGAACGTCAACAAAAACAGAAATTTAAAGTGAAGCTATTTGCTCATTCCAAGGCGTAGATTCCTATGGAGAAGAACGAGCAAGAAACTCCATAGGTTACTCTTTTTCAATCAGGTTCACAATACAATTTACTAGTTACATAGTTTTGCTGTTTGGATTGTGCGAGAACAATGTAACACTAAAATCCAGTCAAAGTGATCAAAAAAGAAAATAACCTTAAGGACAGTAATACAGTCTGGAGCTGACCAGTCCCAGTTGACGGCGCCCGTTCACGAACATGACACGTACACCAGCACCGCCCAACTCAACCATATTGTAGGGAATCGAGCGATCCACTGCACGCGCCACCGCCAATGAGACCTTTGAGTGAGCATGACAACTCCAAGCTGACACAAATGAAATCTACTAATCTAATTTAATATTAAGTTAACTACAGGGCTCTCACATTTACAATGGTTATCTAAGTTAAACAATATACAATTTAGCAATATGGCTGTATTATTTTACGATTTCATTAAAACAAGTGTTTTTAGTTATCCTGTGGAGCCGGACTAGCCTGCATCCAAGCATTTTTATCCTCTATATATTCATTAAGTTTGTAATATGCTTGTCTACATAAAGTTTTCTTTATACATAATTTAAATTTCGATTCATTTAGTTGTTGTACATCGCCTGGTATCTTATTATAACATTTAACACAGAATCCCATGAACGACTTACTTACTTTCGCTAATCTCGAAATTGGCTGACTTAATCTATTCTTATGTCTAGTTTGATAGTGGTGTCTGTCCGACACTTTACCAAATAACTGTAGGTTTTTCCTAACATACATAATGTTTTCATAAATAAATTGACATGGAACGGTCATAATGTTGATCTCCTTAAACCTTTCTCTGAGTGATTCGCGACGACCTAGATTGTAGATAGCTCTGACGGCGCGCTTTTGTAAGATAAAGATAGATTCAATGTCAGCAGCGTGTCCCCACAGCAAGATGCCATACGACATAATGCTATGAAAGTAACTGAAATACACTAGTCTTGCCGTGTCTATGTCAGTTAACTGTCGTATCTTCCAGACAGCATACGCTGCAGAGCTCAATCGTCCCGCTAATGATGTAATGTGAGGACCCCATTGCAATTTGTCGTCTACAGTAATTCCCAGGAAAGTTGTCTCTTTTACAAACTCTAATTTCTCACCATTCAATAATATGTCACAATCGTTGCTTTTAACATTTGGCAAAACAAATTTAATACATTTTGTCTTTTTATTGTTTAGTACTAAGTTATTTAATGTAAACCAATTATGAACTTTCATTAGGGCATTATTTACGTCGTCATAACTATTTGTGCGTCTATTAATTTTAAAAACTAATGAAGTGTCATCAGCAAATAATACCATCTGCGGTTCATTTTTAAATAAATGGGGCAAGTCATTTATGTACGCTAAAAATAAGAATGGACCTAGTATCGAGCCCTGCGGTACACCCATAGATATGCTAGCACCCTGTGAATTTACTTTATTTACTTGTACTTTAAGTTGCCTATCCTGAAGGTATGATTTCAACAGATTTAGCGACGTCCCCCGAATGCCGTAGTGTTTCAGCTTCAGCAATAGTGTCTCATGCTCAACACAGTCGAATGCCTTCGAAAGATCACAAAATATGCCGATGGCATCCCGTGCTTCTTCCCAAGAGGCGAACACCCGCTTAATTAGAGCTACTCCCGCGTCAGTAGTGCAGCGACCTTTGGTGAATCCGTATTGTTGATCATGAAAAATAGAATTCATGTTAAAGTGACGCAACATCTGAGAAAGCATCAGCCTTTCAAACACTTTGCTGAGCGCTGGCAAAATAGAGACCGGCCTATAGTTATTGGGTTCTGCACTATCACCGGATTTAAACAATGGAACTACTTTACTATGTTTCAATCCGGGAAAACTCCGTGATCTACACTTTTATTAAAAATAAACGCTAAATGAGGCGCTATAGTCTCTATAAAAGATCTACACACTCTAACAGACATGCCCCAGAGATCTTCAGTAGACTTAACTTTGATCTCTTTGAACGCTTTAATTACTGCTTGGGGGTTTGTGTATTGAAATCGAAACTCAGAAAGGCACTCATTGATATTACTTTTAAGAAGTTCAACGGAAAGAGTCGGAGATGATTTCAATGCTTCCGTAGTTTTAATCGGAATATTTTTAAAGAAACTTTCAAATTCCTGTGCAACTTTATAATTTGAATTGATACGTCCATTCGCAGTATTTAGATTAAATTCGGCACTACGTGATTTATTTCTACCTGTCTCGTCATTAATTATATTCCAGGTAGTTTTTATTTTATTTTCTGCAGTCTTAATTTTATTAGTAATGTAAAGTGCTTTAGCCTGCTTACAAACTAATTTAAACGTTTTTGAATATTTGGAGACATAAATGTGAAAAGCCTCACTATGATTAAATGGTTTCATACCGTAAAGCTCAAATAACCTTTCCCTACTTATGCGTATACCTGGTGTAGCCCAGTCACAGAATACCAACTTGCATTGAATGTTTTTGCGTTTTACAGGGAATAATTTATCAAATTGAGTTTTAATAATTGACAATAGGTTGGCGTAAATCTCACTCGGGTATTCACTATCATGTATTTGACCGCATAAATCATTTTTTAAATTATGATTTAATGACTCAATTTTTTTATTTGAGATCTGTCTAAACATAATTTCACTTTTTTGAACAGTTGTGATGGTGTTAAAGCTAACTGTCAGCCCACTGTGATCAGATGATAATTTATTAACAACATCTTTATGTAAATAATCACAGTTACAAAAAATATTATCTATACATGTTGCCGTGGTGGATGTTATACGGGTGGGCTCAAGGAAAACATTAGATAAATCAAAAGATTTGAAGATACTTAATAAGTTAGTACAAATAGAGTTATTTTCCAAGAGATCAACATTAAAATCGCCACATACTATGGTACATTTACTACTAGAACACGTTTTGTGCAGTACATCTTCCATTATGGAGCTAAAACTATTAAAATTTTGTGACATAGGAGGTCTATAAACACAGATTACAATATGCTTATCCAGCTCAACACAGGACAACTCTATTGTGTGCTCTATTGACAATAATGTAATATCTTGTCTTTCTTTATATTTCACTGAATTGTTAACTAAAATTAGGCTACCACCATGTATCATTGTTTGACGGCTAAAATAGTTTCCAACACAATAGTTTTTAAAATTTATAGGCAAGAGGGAGTGTCAGATTCTTACTGACTAAAAACCACCCCATTCCTACTTCTGCACTTTGAGCCGGAGCCCCGCCAACCCGTTAAGTCTTCCGCAGCTCCCCGGCATCAGCCCTGTTGGGCCCCATCTGTGGTGGTCTGATGGTGTGTGACGGCCTTAGTATCAATTTTGCCTTCCAGATAGCCAATCTTTTTTTTTAAGAAAGCGAGTTAGTCCAATAACTTCTCCCGCCTTAGGTGAGGCGAGAGGGAGTGTAAGACTCTTACTGCCCTCACAAACAATTTTCTGAACATCCGTGTCAAAATCGGCGTAGCCAATCACGAAATAATCACGCAAACATACATACATATATAGAGGTCAAACTGAGAACCTCATTTTTATGAAGTCGGTTAAAAACCACCCCGTTCCTACTTCTTGGTATCTTCTTCTTTTTCTTCCGTGGGTTGTAGTCAGCCGATCTGAAATTCATTGTGGGTAGCTTAGGTTAGTGGAAATCACGTCAATAGCGTTTATGACTGAATTAATAATCAAAAACAGCTTAGGACAGCGTACACATGGAATATGAGCACAAATTAGAGAGTTTGCCATAATGTCCACACCTGACATAGCAAAATTATCTCCTATGTTTTAAATAAGATACAAATGTTCCTGATTTGAATTACTTTGTTCTTTGGGTTTTGTTTTCATTTAGCGTCACTTGCAATCAATCAAATGTCTTTACTTTGTCTGTTTTGAATATCGTAGTAAACAGTAGTAGTACGGAGACTAGAATTGTGCCCGGTATATGGCAATAGACTTATCCTCTATTACATGGAACTTACATCATGAATAGTGAAAAGTGGGTGTTTCATTGTACAGTGACATTAAGTGCCGTAAATGTACTCCTCTGCCTGACCTTTAGGGGAAAAAAGGCGTGATGTTATGTTGTGTTATGTTAGAACACATCTCATGCCCAATTTGTAGGTTTGGAAACACTTAGTTCAATCTCATTCATAATACTGGTCTAAAAATATGCATAAAACGGCAATTATAGAATAAAATAAAGAGACCCCGTATCTGCGACAATCCCACTTTTGTGTTTTAAACGAATCTAGATAAAGCAGTTTGTTGAAACTGAAAGCAATAAAATTTTCAGTAGTAATTACTTTTATTACTAAAGTTTAATGGGAATCCATTTTGAAATGTAAATTACCTATTCATTATCAAAATAATATATTATTTTTATTGATATCATAAAAATATTTTGTTTAAAACATATAGATGATGTTTTAAGTAATTTTATATTATAACTAGCTGTTGCCCGCGACTTCGTCCGCGTAGATTAATGACTTCTGACAGAATTAACCAGAATCAATTCAGTGCCCAAGTAAGATTTACCTATTTTGAAAATGATTTATCGTAGTTTCAATAAATAAATAATCCCGCAGGGATCTTACCAGTACAGTGCCCGATCACGTAAGGTCAAACCTTAAAGTAATAAAAAGAGAGTCCTGGGGCATTGACGCATAGTTCCCGTTCGCGTGAGACATCTGTGAAAAAACTATCATACGTTAACCAGGTCCCAAATCATCGTTTTACCGAATTTAATTCAAAAAGAATCAATGGTTCTAAATTCAATGGCTAAGAAGATTTATACAAACTCTCATTCCCTATTTTATCCCCTTAGGGGTGGAATTTATCAAAATCCTTTCTAAGGAGATACCTATGTCATAGCAACTTTATGCATGCAAAGTCTCAGCCCGATCAATTTAAAACTGGCAAAGTATCATACAAACTTTCACCCCCTATTTTACCCACTTTGGGGTGAGAATGTTCAAAAACCTTTCTAAAGGGACGTTTACGTCATAATATCCATCTGCACGCCGAATTTCAACCCGATCGGTGTAAAACTAACAAAGCTTCATACAAACGTTCATCCCCTACATTACCCCATTGGAGATGGAAATAATCAAAATCCTTACTTGGGGATGCCTACGTCATAACATCTACCTGCATGCCGAATTTCATCTGCATCGGTGTAAAACTGACAAAGCTTCATATAAACTTTCACCCCCTATTTTACCCCCTTAGGGGTGGAAATTATCATAATCCTTTCACAGCGGATGCCTACGTCATAACATCTATTAGCATGCCAAATTTCAACCCGATCGGTTTAAAACTGACAATGTCTCTTACAAACTTTCATCCCCTATTTTACCCCCTTGGGGGTGAAAATTATCAAAATCCTTTCACAGCTGATGCTTACGTCATAGCATCTATCTGCATGCCAAATTACAACCCGATCGGTTTAAAACTGACAAAGTCTCATACAAACTTTCATCCCCTATTTTACCCCCTTGGGGGTGGAAATTATCAAAATCCTTTCACAGTGAATGCTTACGTCATAGCATCTATCTGCTTGCCAAATTTTAACCCGATGAGTTAAAAACTGACAAAGTTTCATACAAACTTTCATCCCCTTTTTTACCCCCTTGGGGGTGGAAATTATCAAAATCCTTTCTTAGCGGATGCCTACGTCATAACATCTATCTGTATGCCAAATTTTAGCCCAATCTGTCCAGCGGTTTGGGCTGTGCGTTGATAGATCACTATGTGAGTCAGTCAGTCAGTCAGTCAGTCAATCACCTTTGAATTTAATATATATAGATTAAGCAGCTGTGAAGGACTTAACGGTTTACCGGGGCTCCGATTCGAAGTACAGGAGTAGGCACGGGGTGGTTCTAGTCAGTACGAGTCTGACACTCCCTCCCGCCTTACCCAGGCGGGAGAAGTCATTCAATGATTTTCTCCCCATAAAAAAAATTTGGTATAAGCGAATATTTCTGTCAGTTGACTGTGATGAGTTGACAGTTGACTGATGAGTTGACAATTGACAGTTGACAGTTGACAGTTGACTGTTGACAGTTGACAGTTGACTGTTGAGAAAGCGAAAGAGGTATGTAAGAATCATAGCAATAGGCGTTCCATAGTCTCTGCCATCAGTGCCAAGCGTGAGATTTGGGCTCGCTGCCATTGCAGCGGTAAGTCCCCTCTTTGAGGAGTGGCTTGAGAGACGCTACGGCGTCCTCACCTACCGCCTGACGCAGGTCCTCACCGGACATGGAAGTTTCGGGAGGTACCTGTGTCTGATGGGGCGGGAGGAAACGCCCGGGTGTCATCACTGCGAGGACCGCCCTGAGGACACGGTGGAACACACCGTAGCGGAATGCCCTGCGTGGGCTGAGCACCGCCGTGCCCTCAGGGAAGTGATCGGCGATGGCGACCTCTCGCGTCCGGGCCTAGTGCAGGCCATGATGCGGAGCGAGGGGGACTGGGATGCCGTCTCCTCCTTTTGCGAAGCAGTCATGCTAGCTAAGGAGGAGGCGGGACGCGTGAGGCAGCGAAGCGCTGCCTCCTCGCGACCCAGCCATCGCGAAGGACACACCGGGCGTCGGGGATCGCGGGACGATCTCCGGCCACCGTAAGCGCGGGCCTGCGGACGGCGAGCATGGGTGGCTCCCCGTCCGACCAGAAACAGACCCGAGCGTACGGCGCGTCGCGTTCCGCGCGCGCCTCAAATAGCCATCAGACCACCACAGATGGGGCCCAATAGGGCCGATGCCGATTCGGAGTCGCGGAGAACCTAACGGGTAACCGGGGCTCCGGCTCGACGTGCAGGAGAAGGAACGGGGTGGTTTTTAGTCAGTAAGAGTCTGACACTCCCTTCCGCCTCACCCAGGCGGGAGCAGTCATTCGATGATTTTCCCCCCTTAAAAAAAAAAAAAAAAAAAAAAAGCGTGAGATTATATATGTACCTATATATGATATTCAATATTATTATGATACCTGTTATACCTATCCCCAGGATGTAACAGGCCATTTCTGGTACAATACATTTTTATACACATCGATTAAAACTTATTGTATTTTGAGGCGAGTACAATACCAACTGTTTAGTATTAGGTACCTAAGTATATATCAACTCTCAGAATAGCAACAATCAATATTAAATTAGGTGATGCTAGAAGCCTAGTAATACCAATAATCATGACAGCAGCACTCAATATCACTCAATAAAGAGACGAAATATTCTTTATAAAAGTAATCATCATCATTATCAACAGTCTATTAATACCCACAGCTGCAGAAGGTTTGAGTATTAATCACCACGCTTGCTCAGGGCGGGTTGGCGATTTTAAGCTTATAATTAGAAATTATTAGCCCAGGTTTCCTCACGATGTTTTCTTTCACCGTTTGTTAGTGGTATCTAGATAATTTTAGAAAGTACTTATAACTCGGAAATAGCCACATTGGTACTTGCCGTTGGTGCATGAGAAGTGGGATTCTTAAACCTCGAGAACCTAACGGGTAACCGGGGCTCCGGCTCGACGTGCAGGAGTAGGAACGGGGTGGTTTTTAGTCAGTTAGAGTCTGAAACTCCTTCCCGCCTCACCCAGGCGGGAGTAGTCATTCGATGATTTTCCCCCCTTAAAAAATAAAACCTCCGGATCACCACGATATTGACAAAAAACAGTAAATTGAAAATTAAATAACTGTACCTATAGTTGATATTTTAATTTGAGTAAAAGTATTCCATGAAATTTAAATTGTCTTTCTATTGATCTATCAATATACTTATTGTATTAATTTATCAATTCATAGAAACCAACGCAATATCATATAATATTATGATACAATAGTGCAACAAAACATAATTATTTCAAGGAAATTATTCGAGTATCAATATCAAAACTGAAAATTATGATTTAAACATAATTTGAGTCGATTTACGTTGTTCAATAATTTTATTTAGTGAGCAGATACTACGAAAATTAATTTATTGAAACAGTTATTAAAATATCTATTATTTGCCGAAAAAACATAATTTAGGTAACACCTGGAGTTTCAGAAAAAAAAATGACAACATAACATCACGACTTTTGTCTCCGAAGGGGTAGGCAGAGGTGTACATTATGCCACTATAGAATGTAACACCCACTTTGCACTATTTATGTTATGAGTCCCACATAATAGGGGGTGAGCCTATTGCCATATACCGGGCACAATTCCAGACTCCGTGCTAGTGTTGCAACTCAACAGTTTGAAATTTCACAATTCTAGTCAATTGATCGGAATTGGATTCAAGAATAAGCCTCCAGACAAAGATTAGGTTGTGTGAGTTAGATTTTTAGTGAAAATGTCAAGTCTTAATATTTTGAAAATATCGACACTTTGAGAACATGTAAGCGGAGCCACAAGCGTTTTATTTTATATTTTATCGAACCCACAATAACTTAAAATGAACGGGAATACATATTTTATTCATTTAACAACAAAATGCTTTCATTTTAAAGGTAATCAAATTACCTTTTGTACGACATACGTTACCAATTAACAACATATTTGTATCGGATAATAATTATCAAGAAATGAAAAAGAAAATACGCTAGTCCCTCCGAGTCTTTATTCCTAAATTTGTTTTAATCATAATTGTTATTATTCCCTAATACATCCAAAACACTGTAGCTGTTTTCTTTGAAAACTTCAAAGGCTAAATATCTGAACTAGAATAAATATTTTGTACAAGAAATTTCAGTACAGCTGTGGTTTACAAACTAATAAAAGTTATTAGAATTTCTAACATTAATTTAAATAAATGAATCAGGTATCAGTTCTTCTTTATGTCCACAGATACTTCTTTGAATGTTTCTTTCGAAATACAACTAGTAAATAAAATTATTTTATAAATTTTTACTCCATTATTATTGGTTTATTTAGTTGTTATCTTATTGTTAAACATAGAACTATTGAGCTTTTTAATTTGAAAAAATAAAATTACGATCCTGAGGGCATAGGATTTGTACGTAGTTCGAGTAGGTCGTCGACGGCGACCTCTCACGTCCGGCACTGGTTAAGGCTGGTTAAGGTGCGGGCGGAGCGAGGGGGACTGGAATGCCGTCTCCTTCGTCTGCGAAGCAGTTATGCTAGCCAAGGAGAAGGCGGGCCGCGTGAGGGAACGAACATCCTTACGTCCCAGCCGTCGCGGGAGATGCTCCGGTCGTCGGAGATCGCGCGACGATCTCCGGCCACCGTAAATGCGGGTCTGCGGACGATGACAAGGGTAGCTTACCACCCGACCAGATTCAGACCCGTGCGTAAGGCGCGTCGCGTTCCGCGCGCGCCTCAAATAGCCATCAGACCACCATAGGTGGGGCCCAGTAGCTCTGATGCCCAATACGGAGCCGCCGAAAGCCTATCGGGATGCCGGGGCTCCAGCTCGAAGAGCAGGAGTAGGAACGGGGTGGTTTTAGTCAGTAAGGGTCTGACACTCCCTCTCGCCTAACCCAAGGCGGGAGATGTCATTGGATGATATTGCACTCAAAAAAAAAGAGGGCTTAGTATAGAGGCCCTCTTACTTAAAAAAAAAACCATCTATCATACATTTTTGTCTGAGCTCAAAGCCAGGTGACAAACCACGAAGCAAGAGGTTTGATTCTAGAATCAAGTCATTTTTAAACAGTCCTCAAATTCCCAATTCCCAAAAGGCCGGTAACGCACTTATAACGTCACAAGTGTCCATGGGGGGCGCCGATTGCTTACGATCAGGTGATCCGTTTGTTCGTTTATCCCATAAAAAACTCTTAAAAAGCTTTCGATGACAACAAAAATACAACTATTCTGTTACAATTATAGTAATAAATAAGGCTTAACATTAAATACCAATATTTATTATACATGCTGTCGTGGTGGCCCGGAGGTTAAAGACGCCTTCTCATGCACGAGGGTACGGGTTCAAAACCTACCAACGGCAAGTACCAATGTGACTTTTTCCGAGTTATATGTACTTTCTAAGATTGTTTAGACACCACTGACCAACAGTGAAGGAAAACATCGTGAGGAAACCAGGGCTTATAATTTCTAATTATAAGTTTGTAATCGCCAACCCGCATTAAGCAAACGTGGTGATTAATGCTCAAACCTCTTCCGTGTGAAAAGAGGCTTTGCTCGGCAGTTGGCATTTATAAGCTGTTGATGATGATTTATTGTACATATTTTATATCATGTATTGACGAAAATGAATAATTTTATTATAGAGGTAACAACTGCAAACGAATTTAATTCGCACATGCAATGGAAACACAACAATGGCCATAAATACATAGACAGAAAACTGTTAACATTATACAGTTACAGGGTAAAGGGCTCAACACACAAATTATGCGTTTTCGGAACTATGTGTCACATATGAGTTTTTACAATAGAGTAGATGCCTAATTCTTATTTTAAATCATTAGACACGTATTTTTTATTTTCTTACAGAAACGAATTCTTTCGACGATATATTGATTTGAAATGTCGCGTGACGTCACTTCTATGTACATTTTTTAAGTAGAAATGACGTTTTAGCCCCCATTCTTAAACTTTCATTCGTTTTATCTAAGTATTGTTTTATTATACGACAAAATAAAAAATACGTGTCTAATATTTTTTCATTATCTCACCTACGGACTAATTACATTTTTAATTTTCAAACCCTGTCATCATCCCAATTCATAGTCATAATAGGTGTCATAACATAAAATACGAGAAAGCTTTTTTAAGTTTGATTTTATCTGTATGACTGCCTCGTTTGCCGAGTGGTCGCAAGTGTGACTGCCTGGCAAGGCGTCTCGGGTTCGATTCCTGGGTTGGGCAAAGTACTACCAGGTTTTAAAAAAAATCTCAGTAGTAGCACGGAGTCTGGAATTGTGCCCGGTATATAGCAATAGGCTCACCCCCTATTACATGGGACTCATAATATACCTAAATAGCGAAAAGTGGGTGTTACATTGTACAGTGACATTACGTGCCGTAATGTGCACCTCTGCCTATCTCTTTGGGGACAAAAGGCGTGATGTTGTTGTTGTTATTTTAGCTGTAAATACCTATCTCGTTATGATGCTTATTTAGTCCCATATAATTATAAGCGCAGTATAGACTATATTATAATAATATAGTTATAGAGCAAAATTTCAAACTTCGAGCTGCATATTTGCGACAAGAGGAGATTTGTGTACTTCCAATCAGATTAACGCTAGAATATTGAAAAGGTACTAAATTTTAAGTTGTACTAGGTATCGTGCCATCTCAGTCATGTTTATTTACTTTTATGTTTTTTTTATTTTAGATGGTACTGACGTTTGACCACCATCTCGCCTGGTGGTAAGCGATGTTGCGGTCTACGATGGAGCACGTCGACCGATGACCAACTCGGGCCTTAACCTTTACCCTAGGTTAGACTTATCAGGAAATACAGACTCTGGCAAAGAATTATGTATTTTGTGTATTTTAGCGTGAGGTTATTTTTGAGGGGCGAAAATCATCCGAAGAATTATCGCGTCTGGGTGAGGCGAGAGGGAGTATCCAGGTTCTTATCGAATAAAAACCACCTCGTTCCTACTCCTGCACTTGGAACTGGCAAATCGTGAAGTCCTCCACGGCTCCGTACAGGTAAAGGGAAGATTTTTTTATAAATCAATGTTTACAAAACGCTCCAATTAAGGCTATGTTCAGAAGTCCTCTTTGAAAACCAATCAAGGGAACATATTAGTATACCTACGATGTTTTACATCATGTTACAAATAAAACTAAAAATAAAAGGTCAACTACAGTAATGCTCGTCTATAAACACCCTTATGTTAACTGTTGCTGTGTCAATTTTATTACAATTAATTCCCGGCGGGAACATTATTCGAAATTGTTGCAATTGTTTTTTTTACTCAATTATTATTATAGAGCTGTAGAAAGCAGTATAGTCTTCAGAGTTGTTTTTATAGAGAATCTGCTATTTCAAAAATTGAGTGATCGAATGAAAAATAGTGTTATTAGAGAAGGATCTGGATTGAAAGATGATGTAGTGACAAGAATTGAAAAGGGAATGTTACGCTGGTTTGGACATGTAGAAAGGATGGATGGATGAAAGTAGAGTAACGAAAGAAGTATACAGAGCGGATATGTATGGGGCCGTCGGTAGAGGGCGCCCTAGACGGACATATAGTGACCAGATTGGCGATATATTAAAGAAGGACCAAATTAAAAGTACCCTTAACCGACGAGCATGCATGAAAAGATTGATGACTGTTAATGAAGCGAAAGAGGTATGTAAGAATCGTAGTAATTGGCGTTCCTTAGACAGGCGTGAAGTTATGTACGTATGTATGTCTGCTATTTCCTTATAGGCGCTGATAATGATCACCATGGTTTAGTGAAGTTAGTTCTCCACACCTCCATATCTTAGCTTGGTTTCAAATTATTGTTTCGGGTCCGGATGCCATGTGTATGTGAACTTGTATGTTTGGAAACCGACGACACAGGGGAAATTCTAGTGTGGGGCAACGTCTCAAAAATAAATCATCACATTTATAGTTCTTTCATCATCAAATTTAATAAAAGATCATTGTGCTTAGGACCGTATGACCGTAAACATTCCGATATGTTATCAAACCACAGACAAGACAATCTATCATCGAAAATTAACACAAAATATTTGCTTACACAAAATTAACGTTAAAATTACTATGGCAAAACAAACGCCCTGAATAATTCAGTGTTTTAAACATCCCCATAGTTATTTGCAAACGAAATTAGGTGTCGTGTATCGCATGAATATTCAACACATTTTATAATACTAGTTTATATCGGTTTGTGGCTGATTCTCAGCAATAAACGATTTGAGTTTTATGTTGATTTACTTTATTATCTTGCTGTTGCTCGCGACTTCGTCCGCGTAGAATAATGACTTCTGGCAGAATTACAGCTACGGTAATGAATGTCGTCAGAATTGATTCAGTACCGTAGGCGGTAGTGTGATAAATAATCTATATGTTAACCCGACTTGTTAGTAATATTCATGCAAAATTTGAAGTAAATCCATGCAGAACTTTTTGAGATCATTCCGTATATACATACAGACAAACAAATAAACAGACATAAATTCCAAAAACCATTTTTGGCTTCGGTATCGATTGCAGATAACGCCCCATGTATTGTTTTAAAAAAATATTCAGTGTACAATTTTGACTTTTCTACGATTTTATTATCCTTACTAATATTATAAATCGGAAAGTGAGTTTGTTTGTTTGTTTGTTCCGCTGTATAGTTAGAAGTCCGGATTAAATAATAAGCTACTTTTTATCCCGGAAAAATTTGATATTCCCGAGGGAAAACAAAAGTATTGGTATAGATGGCGCTGTGTGTATTGGTATATGTCACATTGGCTTTTTATCCTTTTGTGACGCGACCGAAGCTGCGGGTAAAAGCTAGTAATGTATAGATAGATAAAGATATCATTTGATTTTTGTAATAATACTTATTATCAGTTTGGATGCGCTGCCTACTACTTATTCTGCTGATTACATAATAACCAATAAATCGTTAATTGACAAATGATTGGTAGTTCACCATGTTCCAGTTCAATGTTAATGCAAAGACTGTGTGTTTCATGTGATTTGAATTTGTATGTGGACGACACAGAATGACACAGGACGAAACAGAACAAAATCCTAGGGTTGGGAAACGTTAAAAAAGTAATAAAAAGAGATAACGAGCTCGTATGTAAAAAGTCTCATTCCTATCAGTGGATTAATATAGGGTTTTCATGAGCTCATCCGAAAGCACAATAAAACAAAAATGGCTATTTAGGTAGACCTAATTCTGTAAAAGTTTCCTTTACCCACTTCACTTTACATCAACGCTACTGGCTTTTAACAAAACATGTTTTAAAACAGTACCCAATTTAACGTTAGATTAGCTGTGAGCTAAACCACCAAGTAACAAAAAAAACTCATCGTCAAAATCCTCACAATAACGTAGTTAGAAAATCCAATAAAAAATGAACTTCAGCGGCTATTGATTTAAAACATCTTATAGCTCATTTTATTCTGGACTTTCGCACTTAATAAAGACCAGCTTACACTGACCTCTACATCAAAGACTATGTTCGTAAAAAGGTGTCACGTATGATTGGTCAGTAATTATTTGATTTCGTAAAAGCACTTCCTAAACCGAGTAAAGAATCGTATGTTCAATATCGATGTCTGGTTAGAGTATCGATACTGGGAATCGATTCGTTTCAACCAATTGCTTCCTTTAATGAACGGTACTCAGCGTCACGGAATCGAATTCTGATTGTATGGCACTCGAATCGGCTCTCGATTCAAAAAGTCTGGATAACAACATTACATATGTGTACATAAAAGGGTGTCCAGTTACACTTGAGCTTAGGAATGTTGTGAATGACTGAAAGGTCAGAGGTCAAGTTATGTTTGATGTAAGTTTTTGTGAAGAGTTTTTTTATAATAACGTGCTTAGAGTAACATAATAATAATTCTTTGTTTTTTTTTTTAAATTATGCTAGAATTCGGAAAAAATATTACAAGGATTTTTTTTTATAGTCCACGCAAAATTTTCTTACTGTAGCTGAATAGGGTAGTTTCCTAAATTTTATTTTAATGTCCGTCTGGTTATGGTACATTAAAACTTTAGACACGTATTTTTTCTTTTTTCTTTCTTTCTCACAAAATTAAATACTTTCGACGATATAATAATTTGAAATATCGTGTAACGTCACAGCGTGCCACATTTTGTAGCACGTTATGACGTTAAGACCTCCCACTCCTAAACTTAGCGCAATTTAACTACATAAGTATTGCAACTTAATACGAGAAAATAAAAAAAATATGTAGGTATCAAATATTTTTTCATTATCTAACTGACAGACTAGTGAAACAAGTGAATTTATTTCTGCAAATAGGCTACAAGGTAGGACTTTTACACGTCAATTTTATCAAGCGAACGATGAGGTCGACATTTCCTAACTAACTACTCTGAGAAGAAATGCCGAAACAAACTCAGAGGTCCCGTCTCTTTTAAACCGTCAAACACCAAGCGGTCACCGGTGACCGCGACCTATTGTTCTTTAATTGTGTCTATAAAACCGGTACTCGACGAGTTAAAGTCCAGACTAATTAGATTTTTAATTTTGATACCCTGAAAACTACCCAATTGTAGTATTATTATCATTGGTGTATGAATAGCTAAAGAAAAATCGCTAGTAATTCTAAGCTCAGCAGAGCAAACCTACCTAGTATTTTTATGGGACGAAAAAAACAACCAAGCAAATAATTTCATATCACCTAATCAAGTGAGCAGCGCCATCTATATGCATACCCATGACATTCTTTTTTTTAGGTTACTGCAACCTTTTCCTTGTTCATTTGTATAGTTTGTTATCACTTAAATTGTAAAGTTGGTTAACCTATAATTGGCGACTGTATAAACCCAATACCTATTTTTACTTTTGTTATTTTTTAATACTATGTATACAGAAGCTGTTGGTATACTTATAATATAATAAACAAATAAAAAAAAATCACCAAAACACTATAAAAATAAAATTAACGAAAGCTATTAGACCTAACATGCACTCGTCTGACTGCGGGACACAAAAGACCTCATGCATGTGGCACTAAAACATTGGAGTGAAAAAATCTCAAAAGTTCGAGGTGAAAGGGCGAACACCTGTGTAGCGTATAATCAAGCAAAGCGAGGGTAAACGTAGACACGGCTGCCCATCAAACTATGCAAGACCAATATAAACTGATCCCTTAAATGTGCAAAGAACATACAAAACAAGACTTTGATAAAATGGTTTTGCAAAGCTCGAATTGAAGATGTGTGTCTGTTTGTATGAAGACAGACATAATGCCAGGCTTTTTAGTTTTAGAAAATGGATATGTGCAGTGCAGGTATTTTTTTTTATTGGATAAGTCTGTAAACCAGTGTGGTGCAAGGAGAATTGTACACTTTTAGATATTATTTAAGTTGTTCTGTGGAAGAGCTGGAAATCGTTATAAAAAGTTTATTTTCTTGGTTACACAAATTAATGATGAACTGGAATAGGACGCTCGAGTGCATTGCCACTGTCGTCTGGTAGTTCCAAGATCACCTGATGGTAAGCAATCGGCGTCGTCCATGGACACCTGGAACACCAGAGGCGCTACAAGTGCGTTACCAGTCCTTTGGAGAATTAATAATTTAATTAGGAATTGGAGGATCGTTGTGGATTCAGGTATTGTGGAGATTGGGGAAAGGGGGGGCGTATATTCAAGCATGGCTCTCTCACACTCTGGGTATTTAAAGTGAACGATAATTTTTCTTCTCTTATCCGATCCTGCAATAAATGGGGTCTTATTTCTGATTGCGTGTAAACGAAATGAGATTTTATACACCAAAAATGTCGCGGAGAACCTAACGGGTTACCGTGGCTCCGGCTCGACGTGCAAAAGAAGGAACGGGGTGGTTTTTAGTCAATAAGAGTCTGACAATCCCTCCCGCCTCACCCAGGCGAGAGCAGTCATTCGATGTTTCACCCCCCTTAAAAAAATACACCAAAAATGGGTTAACTTGTCTTTTTTTAATCATTATCATCAACAGCCGGGAGACATCCACTGCTGGACAAAGGTACCCCCATTAGTCTTCCACGTCGAACCAAAACTCACCACCTGCATCCGCTGGCTCCCCGCACCTTTAGCGATTTTGTCGGTCCACCTAGCGAGAAGGCCTCTCGTTATTTTAAGCCCACTTGTTATTTTAAGCATCTCACTTGTGAACAAAATCAATAAGAGCATTTCTGATATCATATTTTACTATTAATAAAAAATTTGTTGCCTTGAAAGTGATCGATCTTATCTCTGAAACAAAGTAATTTATTTATTTAAAAACACTACTTTTATTAATGCTATCAACGATAGTATGGATGGATTGGTTTTTAAAAATAAATTTAGATAGAGTGCATCAAAGTGTATCACGTAACTCATGTCTTGTGGAAAATACATGTTCAAAAATGTAAACATGCCTTCATCTACCACAAGAGTGTGCAATTTGGAATTTATACTTTATATCCGTTTACTTTTTGGGTTTAATTTCAAACATCAAACTCCAAAAATGCGCTTAATATCACGATTGTACACCATTGTCTTCGCTAGCTTCGCAATATTTTGTTTCTTCGATAGAAGTATTGGCATGAGTGTCTTCACAAAGGGAAATTTTGTCATGGATTATTTTACAAATGTGGTCTATTACTTCGTTACTGAAGATGAACATGTCTTGCATTTCTTTGAGACCATCGCTGTCTTAGATACTTCACCTTATGCAAAGGAACTCTATAAGAAGTTGCAAAAATTCCTGGTCCTCACACAGATTTTGATAATAGCCACTAGAGTCCTAATCATGGGTTCCTTTTGTCTAGTCGTTCCTCACTTTTGCATTCATGTGCGTCACACTGATCATACGATTATAAGTATTTTTATGTTAGCGACGGATCTACGACACACAGGCATAATTTTGATATATTCTCTATTGTATGTTCGAGTAAAAATATTCAGGAATATTATAGAAAACAATGGTTTTGGAGATCAAAGGTATTCAGCAAGGAGATACATACAGATGTATGAAGCGATTTTAGATGCGTTGGAATATAAGTCTTGTGGTATGAAGATAATGGTGAGAATTGATTGAAATAAGAGACCCATTTACGATGACTTCAGTTACTAGGAGGGTATTAATTTGCAGATCCTGATCACAATTGGTTGTACTGGGGGCCGACAATATTACAATCTCTTTGATACTATTACAGGAATAAAAAACACCGTAAGTACCTATGAAAATCTATTTAAGTGCAGTGTTCCCAAAGGGTGAGCCGTAAGAAGCCTAATTGTTTATTAAATTTTTGCCAAGGGAAACGAACCGGGGAAAGCCTAATAAATTTGTTCCATTTATTCTTCTATATCATAAATAAAAAAATAATTATGCAGCTGCTAAAAACGCTGTCCAGCTAACCTCAACATTTTTCTTCAAATCAAATCATTCGAATTTTAGACCCAAAAAAAACATCTTTTCGAAAAGAAAAACATACAACTGTTTTAATTTCTCAGGGAACCAGTTTGAAAATGGTGGTCTGGGCAAGTAGTGTTATTATATTCATGGGAATTAGCCTAATCATTGCAAGTATTTGCCAAGACTTAATTAAAGACAATTTGAAGTCCATTAAAATTTTCGTTCTTGAAAAATGTATGGAGTGTGAGAGTAAGTCTATTTTTTATATTCATAGCAAATCGAGGACTGCGATTTGGAGAAATATAACAGTTAAAATTATGTTATTGCAACTGATACTTATCCGAGGATGTCAGTCTCATAAATCCCAAGTAAGGGACAAAAGATTTAAAAGAGACCAGTGAGTAGTATTCTCTGACAAATTTGAGCCAAGAGATTCTAAAGTCTATTGCTGGACTATGAGTATGAGAAGTAGCATCTTTCTAATATTCCATGGGCCGATGTTTGGCCACTATCTTGCCTGGTGGTAAGCTGATGATGTCGCCTATGATAGAGCACGTCTGCCCATATGTAACCTTCTCACTCCGGCCTTGAAGACATCCAGGCTATATCCTTCAGGAAACACAGACTCTGGCAAAGAGTTCCACTCCTTAGCAGTATGCACAAGAAAGCTTACAGCTAAGCGCTTCGTGCGAGTGGACCCTTCAGCTTAGTACGGTGCCGCTTCGCATGTAAGTTGCATGTACGTTGGTTACTTAATGTAATATTATTATAATTTTCATTTCAGATGAGAACGAACGAGCAGAGCTTCGTCTTCTTCTAGAAGTAATTAATCAACGTCCTCTTGAATACGATTTTTGGTGTCCTCTCTCTCTATCCATTTTTGGTTTGATTAGTTTCTTTTCTTTTGGAATTGTTAATGTTATTGCTTTACATCAAATAAAGTCTTATGTAAATTAGCTGAAAAAGGTACCTTGATTTCTGCTTGTGTGTTATTGTACAAGTATTTTATGTTACGTTAAAATATTATAATTTCAATCATGGCTTTTTGCAGCTGCACTTGTCCTATTAAATACACTCATTGATTTACATGTTATTTTTATTATTTACTCTTATAGCATATAGCATATAGTAATGCCCTTGTTTATTTGGAGCCTTAAATAATGATTTATTTACATCACCACAATTCTGACAAATCAGACGCTTTTATTACATCCACTACTAAAGTAAGAAAGCCAAACAATACCAGCCAAAGCAAAAATGTCTCTGTTCTTTCATTCCAAACTTTATTAGTCGTAAAATATTTGTCTGTATTAATACCTTTAAGCCAAAAAGGTCGTAAGTGTACTTAAATCTAATGTCAGTTACGGCATTTGGGTTTGAAGTGGATATCGATATTTCAATACCCTTATAAATATGTAACTAGGCACTGGGCTTACTCGAAGCTTAGTTCTGTACGGAATTGTCGTGATAATGAGTGTTATTGAATAAATTTTAGGGTCTATTATTTTATGGTTACTGTTATGACTGACTTTAGTCTGTTGTGGTTAAATTGGCTGGGATAATTTAATTGGTGGGTTCAGATATTTTTTTATAAATATCAAGTTTTAAGTTGAGGAGGCTGACTCGAAAGAAAACAGATATCAGAATTGACTAGTCCAATCAATCTAATAAAGAAACTGACAGAAGATAGCGGCTGGCTCAAATTGGTTGCAAAGAGCGCATTTGAAGGGAAAGGACTTCTACTACTAAAAGTGTTGAGATTGACTACAGAAAAAAGATGTCAGAAAAATCTTATTAAACTTCAAGTTGCTGGAAGTTCCAAGCAACTTGAGCAAAAAACGTTAACCCATTTGGGACCAAATGCAAACTACACATAATTTAATAAAAAAAACTTTATTAACTCAATGATATGACGCCCACAAATTAATATCAACAAAAAAATTTCAAAAAATATATTTAGAAGTATTAAAAAAAATGCCGTCCTTGATTGGGGACAACGGTCTCATGTGTAGTACTTTTCGAAGTAGTAACTGTTTTCGACACATAAGGTTCTAACGCATTATTTGCATTGATATCACAGTTTTTTTATGACGAACTGCGTGTCGTAACAGATATTAACTAAATCTCTGCAGAAAATGTCTAAATCAATTTGATATGACGCGCCTATATTTTTTTTGAGGGTAAAAATCATGCATTGCGTTTTCCACCTGGGGGACTCTTACTGGGTAAAAACCAACACGTTCCTAATTCTGCTTCAGGCCGAAGCCCCGGTGACCCACTAGGTTATTCATAGTAGTCGGGCATCTGTCCTACTGAGCCATCTCGAGAGATGTAGCGCAGAAAGAGATGTTTTCCAGTTCCCCTCGCTCCGCACCACAGCCAGAACCTAAGCTGGACGTGGAAGATTATCGCCGTCGATCGCTTCCCTGAAGACACGGCGGTGGTCAACGTATACAGGGCATAATGCTACTCTATCCTCTGGGTAGACTTCGCTGTGACGATACCAGAATACAGCTGGAGGAAATGCCCCCTACTGCTGAATTCTGATATCGGATGCGACGCCTGGTACTGTAGGTGGACTTTTGCATCTTCGGTCTTGATGCCCATCAGATTTTATAATATGAACGCGTAAAGATATGGCGGAATTGGTGATGCTCTTCGTGAATTAGCGCCTGTTGTCACCAAGTATTAGCTATAACTAAGTTTAGCCTATAGGTGACCTTTATACATTGGAAAACAAAATACAAATCAGGTATAAATGTTTTAAAAATATACTACAGATGTGCCCATTGTCCCCATACGGGGACACCATCATTTTTTCTAACTTTCCCCTAAGCGGAATTGAAAGTATAATGATATTCTTCAATATTGTTTTAATTGACACTATAAGCAAGCAATAATCACAAAAAAGTTTTATAAATCTTCATAATAACGTACTACAAAACGCCTCTGCTTTCGATAATAATTCCCATTTCACTTCCTCTTGATAAAATTGACAATATGACCCCTTTTTTGTAGCAATTTGTCTAAAGTTCTAATAATTTTAGGAAAGTACACTACTCCTCATTATAAATACCCATGAAATGTGAAGATAGCTAAAATAATTAATAACCAGCGGGTAAAAGAAAACCTGTCCCCATATGGGGACGGCGGATCCAAATGGGTTAATATTCACTAAAAAATTCTGCATATTAGTGAAAGTCTTAGAAGCAGACACCTTAATCTATAAACTACAACTACACAAACTTAATGCTTCAATTATGCAGCAAGTTAAGAATAGAAACTAAAAATAAACCCTAATACACACACGAGTAGGTTTTAATCCCATTACTACATACGACAACACCAAGACAAAATATACAAAGGAAAATTTTCTTTGACATCTCACAAACAATATAACGAGATCGTATCAAATAAATGTTTAATACCAGACGTGAAATACCAAACTGTCTGGAAGGAATGAAATAAAAATCATTGTTTCTATCAGTTTGGTTTTGTATTAGGAATCACCTAATGTCAATGTCAACTCAGTTGGAGCGTTGAGAGAATAAATAAAAGGGTGCTATTTGGTACACGATTTTCTCTTCGGAATATCGACGTTATTGAGTGTATGATTAGCAATAGCCATTAGTATGTTGGGTTTAGGTATATTTTGCGTGAGTTATTACTGTGCTCATGCTGTGATTACTTAGTAGGTTTAATCTAAAAAAGTGTGGGAGAGCCATGCTTCGGCACGAATGGGCCGGCTCGACCGGAGTGATACCATGGCTACACAGAAAACCGACGTGAAATAACGTTGCGTTGTGTTTCGTCGTGTGAGTGAGGTAACCGGAGGCCCAATTACCCCCTCCCCAGTCTCCCGAATCCCGAATCCTCAAATTCTCAATTCCCAAAAGGCCAGTAATGCATTTGTAACGCTTTGGTGTTCCAGGTGTCCATGGAAGACGGCGATTGCTTACCATCAGGTGATCCGTCTGCTCTATTACCGGATTATGCCATAAATAAAAAAAAAAATCGTCGGTGAATTCTCTGTTTTGATCTATAGTTTGACCAAACAACTATACCCTTTTTCGATTCCAAAATTTTCATGTAACGATATGTAAATAATAACCAATTAGTTTTAATAGGACGTTTAAGAACTTATTTACTGAATGAATCTTCCGAATATTTCTAACTTCGATGTAAAGAAAATCTGTATACTCATACTTTATCTTGCTTTTATATCAGGTACCTGGTATTGATTATTATCGATTTAAAACACTCGAAAGAAGCAAGCCACGGTATAAACAGTATCAAAACAAAACAAAAAGGCAAATTGGCCGTCCAAAAACGAAAACATAATATTAGCAAAATCCCAAATCCCCTAAGATCGGTAACCATCCATCAAGGACAATCAAATGTACTGATTGATGAGTTTGCGAACGCTAGAACGATTGTAATGTGTCCTCATTCCTTTGAGGAATCATCGTAATTAATAGCCGAGAGATTCAAAACGGGTATAATCTGTCATCCTGTTCAATTACGTGAGAATTGTACAAAAGAAAAAAGGCTGCAGGCAGTTTCGTAATTTTTCCTGTTCCAAAGTTTTTTTTTATACTGGCAATAGAAGATATGGCTATAGGAATTTTAAATTGGTTTAGTTGAATCGTAGTACGTGTTGGAACTGATTCACGAAATGTATTTTTTATTGACTTCATTGTTTATATTTAGATTGCGGAATGTAACATTGCGTCCATTTAACACTGTTCTCACTTCAGCTATTGGTTCTATCAATAAGTACGCTTTCTTTTAAGGTCTGATTTGAGTGACATAAATTGTATTATTAACTCTAACTTCAAAGGAACAAGAATAAAATATTCCTCCACTAATCCTAACAGCAAAACCCCTTTATTTTGTATCATTTGACAACCATAAATAAACGTGTTGAGCAGAACCCGGTTCGCGGTTTACGAAAGTCATTTCTAAAGGTCGAACATAATTATGGTTGATGTCCAAAAACTCAAGGATCAAAACAGAAGCAATCCTTTTACGGAAACATGTGTCCTACAAGCAGAAAATACCCTTAATGGTCAACAAAATGTGCGAAATGTAATTAAAATTCCTATAACAGGAGATTTTAGTCGTCGGCTCGTTTTCATTAAAAGTTTGGCGCTGTGAACGTTAAATTCGTCACAGTCTCGGCTCCAGCTTCCTACGTACATACATACCGACATACGGAACCTTTTAATGCCGGAGTTAAGCTTCAGTGAAAGTTCAGAAAATATCTCAAATGAAAAAGTGTCGCAATTTTTTGTGAAGAGAGCTCCAAACTTAGTTTTACATTATAACTCTTTTTGAATGTACTATATTTGGGAATGCGTGGATAGGTAGCAATTTCAAAAAATTTAAAACCCTTTTATACTATGTGAGTATGTAAATTGAGTGTTCTAAAATTCACATAAAAATCTATGAAAGTTGTTGTGGATAGTTAGCATATAAAATAGATCGTGATCGGCACGTGACATGGGTTTAACCCAAAATACTGGTGCCTAAAACGAAAAGAAGCATGCTTAGAATATACTAAGATAACATAAACATAATATAACATCACGCCTTTTATCCCCGAAGGAGTAGGCAGGTAGGTGCACCTCTGCACATTACGGTGTTTAATGCCACTATACAATGATATATTATATATACTAAGATAATATTTTGATTTTTCTAAATTCTTCCAAAATGTAAACTTATAGATGATGAGTTAAAAACCTAATTTGTTAGTTATTTGATTTGTAAGATAATGTAAGTAGTGCACTAAGTGATGATGAAATAAATAAAAGTAATATTTCCAATTTTAGTGACGAGGTTACTTAATTTCGACAAATACATTACTTAGATAGTATTAAACCAAACGATTTATAAATGTCCGAAGACGTGGGTAAAAGCCAGTTTGGAAGACTACCATAAGTTGCAGTTTTTTGACCAACTAAAGTGAAGTTATTTAAAAGGAAAATTCTCAGTAGTACCATTGAGTACGGTTACCGACACGCCCTCGCTTATAGTACGAGAGATGAAGACCAAAATTTTTGTCTCATAGCAATACGGCCAAAACCGCCTCAAATCGATAGATACGATTATCCTGAACTCGAAAATACCAATATCAAACATTTTCTGACCTGACCACAAAAACACCAGACAAAAAAAATGTCTCATAGCAATACGTCTGAAAACCTTTTTTATTAGTAAATTTTGGTTATTTGATGCGAAGAAAACAATTTTGACAAAACGACGGAAATGTGAACGCATATTTAATGCGTTCACATTTCCGTCCGAATTGAGACCGTTTTGAAAATATTAACAAATTTTACCGATCGGTATCATGGCAATATGTCTGAAAATTGTTAGACATGATGAAATAAGTTATCCACATGTGCAAAAAAATTATATCAGACAAAATAAGTGCTCTATCAGACAACTTTTCGATACTCAGATATTTTTGACACAGCAGAAATGGCCTTCCACGCAATTGCTACACTTTCGACCGTTACGACACACCTAGTCGGGTTCAGAATCATACAATCTAACGATTTTATAGGGTTTTTGCCGTATTGCTATGAGACAAGGTTTTAGTCGTCATCTCTCGTACTATTATATAGACCTGACAGCGAAAATAAATTCTGTATACAAACAAAAAAAAAACAAAACACAACTCTTTCTTGTTTCCCAAATGAAGAAAATACAGATTCTTTAAAATCCTTGAGTAGTTAAGCAATGATCAAGAGTTTTATTATCTTCATAAATGTTGGCTCATGAAAATGGTAGCAGGCGATATTATTTCTATAACTAGGCCTCATCTTGGGCTCCGTGAATGCTGACGTAAAGAATTTGTGAACATTTTCTTAATAATAGTCTACCCAGTGTGATCTCTGGCAATATGAACGTAACACTATGTTAAATAATTTTAGTGTTTCGTCGTTCGTAGCTTATTATACGGACCTTGTGGAATCTAGAACAAATTTCCGTGCGTTTAGGCGCTTTTGCCATACCTATTATTGGAAGGAAGTATAACAGCTCACACATAGGACCCACTTAGTTTTTAGTCAAATTTCCGTGGTGCTTGGCGACTGGGCTTCACCCAGTTGTACAGTCTCTTCTTTGTGCCTTTAGGCTTAATTCATTCTGTCTCCTGCAGTAATTCACCGAGGGAAGTGGAAACTATAGTTTTTTCTTCTTCTCCTCTTATAATATTTGATTCACTTCGTTGCGGGAACCAAGACAGTTACTCATGTCCCTGGGACGCGCCGGACTTCAGTGTTGCGGTGTTTTCATGTTTGTATCTACTGTATATCCTGGCTTACAGGAGTTGCGGCGGTATTGGGAAGTTGTGGTGGGCTTGTCAAAATAGTCTACCCAAACCAAAAACTAACCTGAAACTCCATGCTCGGTCGAGCTTGCGATCAGTTCATAACATAACATCACGCCTTTTATCCCCGAAGGGGTAGGCAGAGGTGTACATTATGCCACTGTACAATGTAACACCCACTTTTCACAATTGTTGTTATGAGTCCCATGTAATAGGGGGTGAGCTTATTGCCATATACCGGGCGCAATTCCAGCCTCCGTGCTACTATTGTGATTCTTTTTAAAAACGCAATAATACTTTGCCTGACCCGGGAATCGAATCCGAGACACCTTGCCCGGCAGTCGCGCTTGCGACCACTCGGCCAATGAGGCAGATCAGTTCTAGATGACAAAACTTAGTACTACTTATCTTCTCTCTCTGGTCGTTTCCTCGTGACTGAGAATCGTGATCATTCTACCATCGTTATGGATCGGGCAAATTGTCTCCATCGGCCCCAATTTGTGGCCACTTGTATTGTGGTGTAGAACCTCGTTGTTCAGTTGTCCTTAATTTGTTCAGAGAATACCATAGAATACCTCCTTAACCTGTAAACCTGGTTCACTATTCATACATCTCTAAAATAATTATAATCGCGGCCAAGTGCGGTCGCGGCGATGTCGCGCAGCTCACCACGCAGGCTGCTCATGAGGAAGAACCCCTCTGTAGTTCGAAACTAGTAGAGCTTTTTTAATTAATTAAGTATGTCTTACGATAGTTATTATAAAACATAACATAACATAACGCGTTTTATCTCCAAAGAGGTAAGCAGAGGTGCACATTATGCCACTGTACAATGTAACACTCACTTTTCAGTATTTATTATAAAAACATATGTAAGATAGCTTTAGCTTTACAAAAGAGCTAGAAATTACTTTTATTCCTAACACAATAATGTTTATTGGTTAGGAAACCATACGATACGCGATCTATGTGGTTAGAGTGACGAGGGTCGAGCTAGTAGACGGGGCCCGCTAATTTGAAAGATTTATCTCAGACGAAGCGGCGACAGAAAAAACGCAATTTTGTAACATAGCGAAATAATATCTTTAGTTTTTACACTAAGTTGTTAGGTAACTAATTCAAAGTCGGCCCATGAAATATAATATAACATAACATCACGCCTTTTATCCTCGAAGGGGTAGGCAGAGGCGCACATTATACCACTGTACAATGTAACACCCACTTTTCACCATTTATGTTATGAGTCCCATGTAATAGGGGGTGAGTCTATTGCCATATACCGGGCACAGTTCCAGACTCCGTGCTACTACTGAGATTTTTTTTAAAACCCAGTAATACTTTGCCCGACCCGGGAATCGAACCCGAGACCCCTTACCCGGCAGTCGCAATTGCGACCACTCGGCCAACGAGGCAGGCAAGTCAGTTATAAAAATAATAGGTTAAAATATACACATACCTAATTTTCATTTCCGAACCGGAAATATAATATAGGCAATGTAATAAAAACATATAAAAAAGTGGGGATGCCGAATTAACTATCCACCCTTGGCGAGGCCATCAAAAATGCGGTTTGTTGTTCGTATCGCTAACTTCACTACCTATACCATTTCTAGAAATCAGAAAATTCATACCCATGACACTTACAGCAATGTCCTTTGAGATTTTGAAAGTCAATTTCAGCTTAACAAGTCAGCAAAATAATGAATTCTATTTTCTATTACTTAAGGTCTATTTTGTCATGAATACCTAAATTGTCCTTCAGAGACTATCATCAATTCTATGCCAAGTTAGGTTTGAACAATGTGATCCAATTTTGATAAGGGTCCAGTCGTATTAACAAAATTAATATTAAAATTAAATTTTACATAGTAATTTGATAGTAGGCGACTGTGGAGTGTTTTGAATTAGGACACATCATAACATCACGTTTTTAATCTTCAAGGAGTTAGCAGAGGTACATATTTCAATTACCTCTGTTAGAGTCTCATGTATTAGGAGCCTATTAGTATTGAATACAATTTTAGATACCAGTGAGAAGGCCGGTAACGCAGTTATAACACCAATGGTGCTCCAGGTCAATTGGGCATCATCTATTGCTTACCATCAAGTTATCCATCTGCTCGTTTATCGGATCATCCCAAAAAAAAAATTCGATTAACGAAAATTTTCTATTATTACATTGCTCAAGAGACGCACTTGTCAATATTCTACCAATGAGGCTAACTTTATGTTATCCGAGAATCAATCCCTAGTTGGGTCACACTATCATTTCAAACAGTACAGTAAACGAAACAGTAAATAATTTTTGTATCTATGCAACAAAACTAAAATACCTTTAAATAAACCACCACAGTACCAAGTAACTTCTTATAATATATGTATATACAAAACAAAAATATTTTCCTCTCAGAGCCTTGCCCACGCAAAATAGTTTCAGAATAAATCCTCTTTGCTGGGTACATTTATTGCGAGGCCCTCTCTCAACCACCAAGGGGATAGACGGACATAATTGTGTTGGTTTCTTTACTGACGCGAAAGTTTAAGGGAAAATATAACTCAAGGCTATGTTACTAAGATCTCTTTTAACATAACAAGATGTGATATGATATTGTGTCTTTCATCGGATGAATAGGAAAAGGTGTGTTGCATAATAATATTTGCTTTTAGTCTATTGTGTTTTCTTAGAAGTGTGAATTTGAAATCGGAAAATATATCAACGGGATTACGAAAGGTAAAAGAAGCTGTTGTTTCTTAACTTTATTGGCATAGCTTCAACAGAGACTGAGAAAAGGTAGTGAAGATAATATGGAGCTAGGCTTCATCATCACCATCATAATCACATCAGCCACAAAACTGCTGAACATAGGCAGAACACAAGACTTTCAGATAGTCAGTGAAGTTATGAGGTTCAGAGAATATATTTGGGTCAATATCCACGGGCCAATAGTTTGCAAGTTGACCCAAATAACTGCAATACCTTCATGAATCTATAGTAGCTTGAATTTGTAAATGTAATTTCCGAGAAATGCCTAAGATCTAAATAGCGAAAGAAATTAGTGTCTTTTTTGTATGTGAAGCCGAAATACATTTTCGGGTAAGACAACAACGGTTTCATATTGACTTAGAGGGATAATATTATGATACTAGGTTATCTAAAAGGTGCTAGCAATGGCTCCGTGTCGAGCGCTAAGAAACGCGTTCGCCCGTAAAAAGTGGTATTTGGGTAACCTTTCTATGGACCAGTACGGAGATGCGGAAGACTTAACGGATAACCAGGGCTCCGGTTCGAAGTGTAGGAGTAGGAACGGGGTGGTTTTTAGTCAGTAAGAGTCTGATACTCCCTTCCGCCTCACCCAGGCGGGAGAAGTCATTGGATGATTGCCCCCCTGAAAAAAAAGTCACTAAATGTTCAATGATGAAGTAATATGATAGCTAAGAGAACAATGGTTAACAGTAGCTACCTGGTGTTTGAGCTTGAATAATTTGTATTGATGAAAACTTTGCACCGATGTGGATTGTACATAATATAAAATATTCTAGTACTAAACTAAAAAGTATAGTATAGTTCCTGATTTGTTGTGACTATTAATTTATTGACTTTTTAGTATATTACAATTTGACTACTGATACATAATGACATCTTAATTTTATGACATCTCTAATTTATTTTCTGACTTTACCTGTTTTAATGTATTTGAATTGTTTCCAATAATAATAATAATAATTTCAATATAATTGTTCATTAATGCGACATAAATTAATATTGTTAATACAATTTTATATTTCTACACCGGTAACGGTAGTATGTGTGGAACTCTGTTAATTTTAAGATCTGTGTGCACCATGTACTGAGAAATAAAGGACATTCATTCATTCATTCATTCATTCATTCATTCATTCATAAAATAAAAACTGCGTTTAAAAAACCGACTTCAAAAACAAAAACAATCCAAAACTAAAAAGCAAAAAATAACTATTATTGGTCATACGTATTTATAGCTTACACACCCACTGATAGGTTAGAAGTCGATGCCGCAAACCCATGCAATATATTAAGCTAATGCTCACAGGTATAATCCATAATAAAATTGTAAACAGCTTATTAGTGTAAGGTATCTATTAAGGATTAAACGAATAATTTTGTTAAAAACTTGTGGCAGCGACTTCTCACTTACCAGTGGGTACACACCTACTGTTAAGTGGTTGCTGTGTGCATTTTGCTACCAATCTCAGAGAGATCAAACTCTGTCTATTTTGCTTATGTGATCCCCATAGTTTACATTGAGTTTTTTATTCTCTAAGTATAAATCGCTTGTAAAAGTATAGTATATATAACATTTGGCTAGCACCGAATAATAGAAGTTAGAGTTCTACTAAAGAGAAAATAATCACTGTTATCATAGTTACTAGCCACAATACAGAAACCCTTGCTTAATAGTCATATCCATACCATTTATTTGAACCAATCGTTACTTAGATTGAGTACCAGAGAAATGCTTATTTATGTTTTTTTATGGACTAAGCCGGTTAACGAACTGACAGATTACCTGATGGTAAGCAATCGGCGCCGCCTATGGACACCTGAAACACCTGAGGCGTTCCAAGTGCGTAACCGGCCTTTTGGAGAATAGGAATTTGAGGATTGTGGGGATTCGGGGATTGGGTAGACTGAGGTGGAGGAGGAGGGTAATTGGGCCCCTGGTAACCTCACTTACACGATGAAACATCACGCAAGCGTTGTTTCACGTCGGTTTTCTGTGAGGCTGTGGTTTCGCTCCGGTCGAGCCAGCCTATTCGTGCCGAAGCATATCGAAGCATCTATATATATAAAAGAAAGTCGTGTTAGTTACACCACTTATAACTCAAGAACGGCAGAATAGATTTGGCTGAAAATTGGTAGGGAGGTAGCTTAAAGCCGGGAGACCGACATAGGATACTTTTAAACCAATACTTTTTTTTTACTTTTTACCGAAAATCACGAACGGGGACGGGAAAAAATGGGATTACGCGTACGAAGTCGCGGGCAGAAGCTAGTAAATGGTCATAATTATCTGTTACCACTTGTTTGAACCAGGCATTGGTTGGTTTCAGTACTGGAGAAATATTTATTTATGTTTTATTAATTAACACAACGAGCTCTTGAAATTTTAACTAAAGGTTTCAGATTGTAAAACTTATGAAAACTCTTCGGAAGACCTTTATAGAACAGCTAACTAGTTATTGTTTTAATTATAATAATATCTGTTGTTCTTGTTTTCGGCTAAAACAATGATATTATATTGGATTTTAAAGTTTTGATGTTATCGGATGGAAACCTATTGGTTGTAGGAACAATAATACTCACCAATATAATCTGTTTGTTGATAGTTGCCTAGTTGACTGATCACAATGAAATATGGCGATAATTGTGTATCCATTACATTTATATTAAAGTTGTCTAAAGGGACTCTGCGCCGTTGGCTTCGGCCCCTCGTACGTCTCCCAAATGACCGGGACCCTGTGGTTCCGTGAATGGTAAAGACATACTTAATAATAATCTTTATTACGCAAAAAAGTACACAAGGATACATTACTTTGAAACAAGTCATAGTGTCGTAGTACAAAATTAAAAATCTGACTTCAGTACTAGGGAAATACCTGTATCACAGAGATCGGTGAAATAGAATTAAAGTCGAGGCGATAGACTTAGCTTATTATTATTATGCTGTAATTGTGTGCTATTTTGTGATATTTTGTACTAGCATAACAATGACATAACATCACGTCTTTTATCCCCGAAGGTAGGCATAGGTGCACATTACGGCGCTTAATGCCACTGTACAACGTAACACCCAGTTTTCGGTATTTATGTTATGAGTCCCATGTAATAGGGGGTAAGCCTATTACCATAATATGAGCACATTTCCAGACTCTGTGCTAATCCTATTTTTTTAAATAATCCAGTAATACTTTGTCCGATGTCGAATCCGAGACCCCCTGCCCGGCAGTCGCACTTGCGACCATACGGCCAACGAGGCAGTCTGTCTTGTTGACGTTTCAAAAGTACCAAATTATGATTTAATTGAAATAAATGGTTTTGAGTTTGAGTTGTATCTACTGTAGATCCTGGCTTACGGGAGTTGTAGCGGTTTTGGGAGGTTGTGGCGGGCTTTTCCGATAAAAAAATGACTATATAGTGATCAGTTTTTAACTGGACATAATAGGAAATCGTTTATAATAAAACATATGTAGTTACATTCTTAGTCATACATGATCGTTTACCGTTCACATTAATACATATTACATTATCCAGTATGTTGATATGGGAACAGGGAGTGTACTAAATTGAATTCTGTCTCAACCACATTCTAGCAAACAGCTTGCGTTTACACTTCACATCAATGTTAGTTCAGACGAAAATAGAAAATCTATATGTATGAAAAATGAATTACTGTTCGTTAACATATAACTTAACGTCGCGCCTTTTACCCCTGAAGGGGTAGGCAGAGGTGCACATTATGCCATTGTACAATTTAACACCCACTTTTCACTATTTTTGTTATGAGTCCAATGTAATAGGGGGTGAGCCTATTGCCATATACCGGACATCATTGCAGACTCCGTGCTACTACTGAGATTTTTTAAAAACCCGGTAATACTTTGCCCGACCCGGGAATCGAACCCGAGACCCCTTGCCTGGCAGTCGCACTTGCGACCACTCGGCCAACGAGGCAGTTTAACTCGTCGAGTACCGGTTTTATAGACACAATTAAAGAACAATAGGTTGCGGTCACCGGTGACCGCTTGGTGTTTGACAGTTTAATAATGAAATAGTGTATATTTTAATAAAAATTCAATTTGCACATTCACGGCGTCAAAGACAATAGAACAACCTGTATTTAAATTCTTCATATCCCATTTTATTCCGTATTGAAACTATCTGTATTGATCCTCAATACCTTTAACTAACTGACCACCCAAACTTGCTCAACTTCATCCCCAGTAAAAGGGGTGAGTTATTCTTACCCAAAAACTTTCGAACATAAACTAACCGAGCCGAAGAACTTCTGAAACCAGTTCGTAAGATGTCCCGCTTCGGTAAGCACCACTTATAGTAACAAATACATCAAATAGAAAAATACTAAAGATTACAAAAATAGACCGATTGCTTCACTGGTTACGGTGCTCGTAAGTTTGATTTTGAAACACCTTAGTGTTTAGTTTTCATATCTTGGATGTAAACGGAATAGAATTTTTGGATATTATTTGTTGACTGCCTCGTTGGCCGAGTGGTCGCAAGTGCGACTGCCGGACGGTCGCGGGTTCGATTCCCGGGTCGGGCAAAATATTATAGGGTTTTTAAAACATTCTCAGTAGTAGCACGGAGTCTGGAATCGTGCCCGGTATATGGCAATAGGCTCACCCCTATTACATGGGACTCATAACATAAATAGTGAAAAGTCGGTGTTACATTGTACAGTGGCATTAAGTGCCGTAATGTGCACCTCTGCCTACACCTTCGGGGATAAAAAGGCGTGATGTTATGTTATGTTATGCGACATCGGCCGCCTCCGCTCGACATGTTGCCGATACATGTCAAGACATGTGCTGTGCATGTGTATCCTTGGCTTTATATCCACCAAAACATTGACGAGAAAAAAACAAAACACGACCATCAAAATGTCCCCCACGCCCGAAGATAAGGCGAGTGACACACTGCCAACGAAGATTAATTTTCTTATTGCGTAAATGTCACAAATTACTCCTTATCTTAACCTTGACCCAATAATAATTATCATTTGTCTATTATCAGATAAGAATGGAAATATTTTGAAAGAACTTTCGTTACTCAATTATTTGATGCAATACATTTGATTAGATTATTGTTATGCATGCAAACAATGTGGAGAATGCGGTCAAAGGCAATATTTGATTGTTTGAGCGGAGATGTTCCGTATATATATATTCTTTTTATGGCATAAGCCGGTAAACGAGCAGACGGATCACCTGATGGTAAGCAATCGGCGTCGCCCATGGACAACTGGAACACCAGAGGCGTTTAAAGTGCGTTACCGGCCTTTTGGGGATTAGGAGTTTGACGATCGTTGAGGATTCAGGGATTGGGGAGATTGGGGAAGGGGAGGGTAATTGGGCCTCCGGTAACCTCACTCACACGCTAATTGGTTCTATTTAAGTTTTTTTACAATATTTGGTGTTAACATAACTAATACTGATATGTTTTTACATACTTATTTCGTTATGAAAATATGTCCAATTATGTATACTGAAATCTAGGAACAATGAATGCAATTTATGGAACTATTTTGCCAAAATTAGTCTATCACGCTGTCTATCACGAAGGCTCAACAGCCTGAACGTAACAAATGTAAAATCATCCATCCATCAATCCATCAACAGCCTATAAATGCCCACTGCTGAGCAAAGCCTCTTCTCAAGTCTTCTCACACGAAGAATGTTTGAGCATTAATGAATATATATTATGGTTACACATATCCAGATTCCGTGCTACTACTGAGATTAAAAAAAACCCAGTAATACTCTGCCCGACCCGGGAATCGAACCCGAGTCCTCCTGACCAGCAGTCGCAATTGCGCCCACTCGGCTAACGAGGCGTGTCTCCAGAGACATGAATATAAAAAAACAATTGATTGTACTGTGTTTTTAAAATAAGTCCTGTATTTTTCTGTTATAAGAATAGGTATATTAAAGCTTTCAAACTTAAAGTATATATTTGTGAACATTTTACTAACACGTACAGCCCTTTGTGTCTTTATTTTAACAAAACGTATTCTGCCAAAAATATATTTTTACTTCTCATTAAATATTTGTAGCAACAAAAATTTTAAGTCAACGTCTTTAAAAATGAAGTCGAATTTTAGCGTAAAATTATTTTTTTATCTTTTATATAAAATATGCTTATGAATTTTGCAATGACCTTGGTCTCACTTGCAGACTTCAATTAATTTTCCAATGTTTTTAATTTTACACTACACATGTTTAAACTTTTTAAAATCCAAAATAGGTAAACAGTATCACTTAGACTTAACTTTTTTTTAGACATTGTGTCTACATACTCTTTCTCAAAAACTAATAAAGGATTGCCAGAGAATCTCATAAAAATCAGTAACTGATTTTATACTTTCACATAACATAACATCACGCCTTTTATCCCTGAAGGGGTAGGCAGAGGTGCACATTTTGCCACTCTACAATGTAACACCCACTTTTCACTATTTATGTTATGAGTCCCATGTAATAGGGGGTGAGCCTATTGCCATATACCGGGCACAATTTCAGACTCCATGCTACTACTGAGAATTTTTAAAAACCCAGTAATACTATGCCCGACCCGGGAATCGAACCCGAGACCCCTTGCCCGGCAGTCGCACTTGCGAGCACTCGGCCAACGAGGCAGTCTTTATACTTACACAAAGTCACAAAAGAGACTAACTCAATATTTTAATCTTTTCTTTGACCCGTCGACTTCTTAAAATATTACTGGCCATACATAGACAGTTTGAGAAACAATTAATAAACCCTAACAAATGTCTAGTCTATGCTATCGCCAACAAAACGTGATCTTTTATGCCTAAGCTTATTGATAGACCATATCAAGCAGTTTCGAAGAAAAATAAATACAAATATCAGATTGGCTGTACTCCAATCAAATATTAAATAATAACTTCTTTTTCCTCGTGATATTGAAGAGTATTACGAACAAATAAAAGAACAATACATTTTGTTGTGTATTCTATAAATAGATAGTGTTTATTGACTCAATTAGACTGTGTTATTGTAAAGGTGGAGTAAGAATATTTTATTCATTACGTGGGTATCCAAACAGCTGATTAAAGGACTACATAATAAAGTTCATTAAAAAAACAACTTTAACTTTTTTTTCTTAATCTGTTTAATATTATAAAACCTGCTCTTAAGTGTAATAACATTGTCGCGGAGAACCTATCGGGTAACCGGGGCTCCGGCTCGACGTGCAAGAGAAGGAACGGGGTGGTTTTAAGTCAGTAAGAGTCTGACACTCCCTCCCGCCTCACCCAGCCGGGAGCAGTGATTCGATGAATTTCCCCGCTTAAAAAAAGTGTATGTAATATATAAATACGTACGTATAATATATGTACGTCATTGAACCGATTTTGATGTGGTTTTCAGAGAAATATTTGCTACACATAGGAGAAGATTTAAGTATATTAACCGACTTCAAGAGAAGAAGGGGTGGATTTATTTAGAATCCAATAGATTTTTATTCTTATAGATTGGGCAACGGCACTCTGTGAACTTTCTAACATTTCGAATGTGACTACCAACCTGCTTGCTAAACATGGAAATGGAAATGCAACAAACTCCCTTATACAAGGTGTAGTTTTGAAACCGTGTCATTTTTCGGGGGCATGTCACAGAAGTCATAAAGGTTCAATGTAAGAGAAAATTTCGGGCCAATAGTTAAAAATACGGCTATAATAAATCGTTTAAGTTCGACAGTATTTCAGAATAAGCGACAGCAATGTTTCTTATTGGAGTTTTATGGAATAAGGAATAATAACAATTACGTAATTGAGTTTGTGTGAGTTAACTAATTACAAAAACTAGCTACAAGACGGCGGCGTGTAGTTCGCACTTACGGATTTCCATAATTTACAGAAAAATGAAAAATATTTACCTACCATTTTTTTATTGATTCGGACTCAAAATCGGTAGCCGAGTAACCTCCTAGAAAATGACGCGGCTTTAAAACGACACATAGAAGAACCATACAGTCCGGTAGTAGTCTGTCACGTGCGCTTAATGATGAACATTATTACTGATTACTTATAATGGACACTTGTGTAGGATCTTTATTGAGATCGTGTGGTGTTTCCGAGGTAAAAATAGCTGTAGGGTTAATTGTCTAGTGTCTTGGCATATACTTTTATTCATTTATTTATTTATGTACACACATTCAACAAAGAGAACAATACATATATAAAAACAGAGTATATAGGCCCCACATATTCCAACTGGAATTTCTGTCATATTCACATAGTGTGTTACACAAACAAGATAGAAATCTATTAAAAAAAAGTAATAATACCGAAGAAACCAATAGAAATAACAATAATAAACAATAAAACAAATTAATATAATACAATTATATAAAAAATAACCAATAGATAAATATCCCTACCTACCTTTACATGATTAATAGTGACTACAAAATTAGACCAAATGGGGGCTGCCGTAATATAGTGACTACAAAATTAGACCAAATGGGGGCTGCCGTAATTGTCGCTAGTTGGCGCAAATATTAGAAGATTCAATCACTGTAGCAATCGAATATTGCACCTCCAATGGTGTACACTAGCAAATTCAAAGTCAAAGCATTTTTTTTAAATTAAATCATAATTAGGTACTTTTGAAACGTCAACAAATATAAATAATAGTCTGTCAGTCTGCCCGTCAGTGATGTTAGGTGATTCCAAAATGTGGATTCGAATGGAGAAGAACGAGCAAGAAACTCCATTTGTTACTCTTTTAAACAACGTTTGTCTTTTAAACGAAGAACGAGAGGTTCAGATTAGCACCAAAAGATATAGATGGTATAGATAAATAACCGAGAACCCGATTGCAGCGCCATCTGCCGGAGTGATTTGTGAATCTAAACCATCCAGGGCGCCACTCAAATGCATACAGAAAAATTCATTCAAATCGGTCTAGCCGTTTAGGAGGAGTTCAATGACATACACACTACAGTAGAATTATATGTATAAAGAATTGTCCTCTGTATTGAATATAATGGGGATGATGACAGGGTATGAAAATTAAAAATATAATTAGTCCGTAAGTTAGGTAATGAAAAAATATTAGACACGTATTTTTTTAATTTGTCGTATAATAAAACAATACTTAGATAAAACGAATCAAAGTTTAGGAGTGGGGGCTAAAACGTCATTTCTTAGTATAAAATGTACTGAGAAGTGACGTCACGCGACATTTCAAATCAATATATCTTCGAAACTATTCGTTTCTGTGAGAAAATAAAAAATACGTGTCTAATGTTTTTAAATAATCTATAATTAAGTAAAATGACTCTCGAACCCTAAAAATCTATACAAACGTAAACTTCACCTACTTTTAATCGTAGACGATACACAAATTGTACACACAAACAAAACTTGAGATTTAATTTTATCAGTCGAGTGTCTAGTGAAGGTTAGTGTTATCAGTTAAATTACTTTGACCTTAATAAGGGTTCTTTTGTAATTCGTAAGGTATAAATTGTCAATTAGTACGAACAATTAGCAGTGAGTGTTGTAGCTGCGAAGCTTTCATCATGATTTCTTTCTTCATCTATTTGGCTTGTGTTAGTTATGCCGGTGAGTTCAGTGTTATATATATATTTTTAAGGGGGGTAAATCATCGAATGACTGCTCCCGCCTGGGTGAGGCTGGAGGGAGTGTCAGACTCTTACTGACTAAAAATCACCCCGTTTCTACTTCTGCACTTCGAGCCGGAGCTCCGGTAACCCGTTAGGTTCCCCGACATCAGCCCTATTGGGCCCAACCGTGGTGGTTCTGTGTTATATTTGATTTTATGTTCGGGTTTTTCCTATTTATAAAATCACAATTGAGTCCATAAAGTCCAATTTTATATGATCACTTTTACTTTTTTTCAATAATATTTCAATACATAACATAACATCACGCCTTTTATCCCCGAAGGGGTAGGCAGAGGTGTACATTATACCACTTTACAATGTAACACCCATTTTTCACTATTTACGGTATGAGTCCCATGTAATAGAGGTTGAGCTTATTGCCATATACCGGGCACATTTCCAAACTCCGTTCTAATACTGAGGTTTTTACAAACCCAGTAATACTTTGCTCGACCCGGGAATTGAACCCGAGACTCCTTGCCCGGCAGTCGCACTTGCGACCACTCGGGCAAGGAGGCAGTCATTAATCTATTCAAAAAATTTGGGAAAATGTCATCCGCATCATCATCAGCAGTGCCCACTTACAGAAGTGGGCACTGCTGATCAAAACTCACTTCTCGCACGGAGAAGGTTTGAGACGTCCACTGCTGGTCAAAGGCCCTTAAGGCAATTTTACCTAAATTGCCTTAAGATAAGAGGATTTAGTTGTGAAAGGAGTTTCAAAGTTATAGTAGGTTCAATGAAATGAAAAAAAAAACCTCAATCAACCAAATCTTAGTCAGGTCATTCAAATTTTAAATATTTCTTTTCAGTATCAAGCCCCACGATAAAATCCTTAGATGACCTTAAAATCGTTGGCGGTGAAAGCATTGAAATAACTGATGCACCATACCAGGTGTCTCTCGTGAGGGGAGGGAGACACTCCTGTGGAGGAACCATTGTCGCTAAGGATATCATTGTCACTGCTGCTCATTGTGTTATGGGGCAAGTTGTCAATTTTTATTTTTTTTACGTTCGACGTTTCGTGATGATCTCGTCTGGTGGTAAGCGATGATGCGGTCTACGATGGAGCACGTCTGCTCATAAGCAACCTATTCACTCGGGCTTTGAAGACACCCAGGTCATTTTGAACGAGCTAAGAATATATATTGAATTTGTCAAAGAGAAATCTCTTTTTAGTAGTTATCGAACGACTAGACTTATAACTGTTGTCATACATAATGTTTTTAGTTGATTCCCTTAGTAATTTATAGTAATTTGACCGCAATACCAAACTTCGCGTTGTTATTAATTTTGATTATACTACTGAATGTACTTTACGTATCCTAGGAATCAGACTTTAAATTTCATGCTTAATAAGGGCAGTTGCATTTTACGTATGCAAACCAGAATAAAGTACAATAATCACGAAGTAGGATAGAATTAATCAACCAAACTGCTTTTGTAATTATTTGATAAGGAACTCGACTAGTTTTAAGCCATGCTAGAGCCTCATATTCAGGTTCGAGCACTGTCGCTGATACTGGCTAGTCAAGTGCCTCGTCAAATATATATATATATATATTTTATGGCATAAGCCGGTAAACGAGCAGACGGATCACCTGATAGTAAGCAATCGGCGTCGCCCATGGACACCTGGAACACCAGAGGCGTTACAAGTGCGTTACCGGCTTTTTGGGGATTAAGAGTTTGAGGATCGTTGGGGATTCAGGGATTGGGGAGATTGGGGAAGGGGAGGGTAATGGGGCCTCCGGTAACCTCACTCACACGACGAAACACAACACAAGCGTTGCTTCACGTCGGTTTTCTGTGAGGCCGTGGTATCACTCCGGTCGAGCCGGCCCATTCGTGCCGAAGCATGGCTCTCCCACACTTAGCCTTAAAACTTTAAATAACGTTAGTAAGCCGAAAAATATAATAATTAATTTAACATGTCCCACGAAACTTATAACATAAATACAAACTGTTTTCCTTTACATTTTACATATTTTCTTCCAGATCACTTGCAAACGAATTCCAAATCCGTGCTGGTTCATCGTACAGCGAGAAAGGTGGACAATTATACCCAGTCGGTGAAATACTTTGGCATCCAAGCTTTGATTACGGCAACATGGACAATGACATTGCCATTCTTTGGTTGCCCAAACCATTGGTGTTCAGCGACAAAATAAGACCAGTACAATTAATGGGAAGAGGTGAAGAAATAAATGATGGTGATGATACGATTGTGACTGGATGGGGTAACCTTTATGTAAGTGGTTTTTAGGTTGATATTTGATTGCTTTTGATGTTCAGGGTGCTTTCTAAGCGTTCACAATAAAATCGTTTTAAGAAAAACTTAGAACTATTGATAGAATCAGATAATGAGATTAATGCGTAGCTCGTCAGTTTTTTTTTGAGAAGATATAAATGCTATTTTAGGTCCAAGCGTCTTTTAATCTGTGATACTTGCCGCGGAGAACCTAACGGGTTACCGAGGCTCCGGCTCGAAGTCCAGGAGTAGGAACGGGGTGTTTTTAGTCAGTAAGAGTCTGACACTCCCTCCCGCCTCACCCAGGCGGGAGAAGTCATTCGATGATTTTTCCCCCCTTAAATACAAAACACTGTGATACTTTTTTTCATAAAATGATTGTTTTAGGAAATTGGTGGTACGCCAAGTACACTGCAGAGAGTGACCGTCCAGAAAATCAACAACGAGATATGTAACGATGCTTACAAGCCGTTGTATGCTATTACTAATTATATGCTCTGCGCTGGGGCACTTGGTGGTGGAAAGGATGCATGCCAGGTAAACTTATTTTTATGTTTAGTCTATAAATTATAACCGTCAAAGATAACTGATAACCATAAAAGAGAGAGAACCAAGAACGTTGAAAAAGGCAAATACAGTTTCTCGGAACGAGTGTGGCAAATGACTACTATATTGTTACGCGCAGAACTATAAACACATTGACACGAAGGACATCTATCATTTTCTTACGTCTGGTAACGAGGTCCCTTATAACACACTCACGCATAAAAAAGTAGGTAAAGACTGCCTCGTTGGCCGAGTCCGGGTCGGGCAAAGTATTACTGGGTTTATAAAAAAAATCTCAGTAGTAGCACGGAGCCTGGAATTGTGCCCGGTACATGGCAATTGGCTCACCTGCTATTACATGAGACTCATAACATAAATAGTGAAAAGTAGGTGTTAAATTGTACAGTGGTGCAATGTGCACCTCTGCCTACCCCTTCGGGGATAAAAGCGTGATGTTATGGATGATAATGATGACATTAAAAAAGTATTGATATTTAGGTCCTTCAATAATTAAATTTCTAAGTGACATTATGTTCGCTTCTATTAACGTCCTTGGAGAGAACCATGGGTATAAAATGAAGCTGACTAATATCGAGACTCCGTGCGACGAGTATAGAATCTTTCAATACTTCTTATTTGATAATTCTATACACCACGTTATAGCATACATAACATAACATCACGCCTTTTATCCCCGAAGGGGTAGGCAGAGGTGCACATTACGACACTTAATGCGACTGTACCCACTGTACCCACTTTTCACTATTTATGTTATGAGTCCCATGTAATAGGGGGTGAGCCTATTGTGAGACACCATGTTATAGGTACAATTTTGGCAATGCGAGCAAAAAACGAACCAACACCAAAAGACTGATAAGTAAATTTTTTATTATCCATTTTTACAGGGTGACAGCGGCGGACCCCTGGTTCATAACAACAAGTTAGCTGGCGTCGTGTCCTGGGGTCTAGGATGTGCACGACCGGAATATCCAGGAGTCTACTCCAAAGTCTCAGCTTTAAGGAGCTGGCTTGATGATAATATTTATCAGCTTAGGTGGAAACACATCTGGAGAAGCATTTAGAAGACTAGAAGACCAGTAGACGAATAGACGAAAAGACTAAAAGAAAAATGAATGAGTTTAGTTTTTTCTTGCGCATCAGAACGGTTGTGATTAAAGGCTTTGTTAAGTTTTTTGTTTTGTTATGTTATATATAATAATTAAATTAAGGCAATTGCAAGTTATTTGGTGTTTTATTAACCGACTTCAAAAAGAAAAAAAGGGAGATTCTCAATTTCAACGGATTTCAAAAGAGGGGGTTGGATTCGTTTTTTTTAAAAGTAAGTAACGAAATAATGAAAGTTACATAACACATAACATCACGCCTTTTATCCCCGAAGGGGTAGGCAGAGGTGCACATTATACCACTGTACAATGTAACACCCACTTTTCACTATTTATGTTATGAGTCCCATGTAATGAAAGTTAATTAGTTTTATTGTTGTTTCCTATTACAAACTAATGACATCACGGTTGATGTGGTGGCTGGGTAACCGTGCAAAACGTGTCGCGGGTTCGATTCCCGCACGGAACAACACTTTGTGTAATCCACAAATTGTTGTTTCGGGTCTGGGTGTCATTGTGTGTGAACTTGTAAGTTTGTAAACGCATCCACGACACAGGAGAAAATAATAACGTTTAAAAAAAATTCGTATTCACTCCTGTACGCTACGCATTAGGTAGTAATGTAATATTTCTTTTTTAAATAGCTATAGTTTGAAGATAATACATGCATATGTGTTGTCATTTCCAAGCAATTTGGTAATAAAGTAATATTTAGATATTTTTTTAAAAGCAACACTAAAATTGCGGTCAAAACTTGGCAACACTCATTTTAAAGACTACAAAGTCTTATGGAGCTGATGCTTCAGCTGTAACCTCCTGAATATCTCTGGCTTAACATTAACATAAGAAACATTAATCTTCTTGGTACTACTTTTTTTTTTTTTTTTAAGGGGGGAAAATCATCGAATGACTGCTCCCGCCTGGGTGAGGCGGAAGGGAGTGTCAGACTCTTACTGACTAAAAACCACCCCGTTCCTTCTCCTGCACGTCGAGCCGGAGCCCCGGTTACCCGTTAGGTTCTCCGCGACTCCGAATCGGCATCGGCCCTATTGGGCCCCATCTGTGGTGGTCTGATGGCTCTTTGAGGCGCGCGCGGAACGCGACGCGCCGTACGCTCGGGTCTGTTTCTGGTCGGACGGGGAGCCACCCATGCTCGCCGTCCGCAGGCCCGCGCTTACGGTGGCCGGAGATCGTCCCGCGATCCCCGACGCCCGGTGTGTCCTTCGCGATGGCTGGGTCGCGAGGAGGCAGCGCTTCGCTGCCTCACGCGTCCCGCCTCCTCCTTAGCTAGCATGACTGCTTCGCAAAAGGAGGAGACGGCATCCCAGTCCCCCTCGCTCCGCATCATGGCCTGCACTAGGCCCGGACGCGAGAGGTCGCCATCGCCGATCACTTCCCTGAGGGCACGGCGGTGCTCAGCCCACGCAGGGCATTCCGCTACGGTGTGTTCCACCGTGTCCTCAGGGCGGTCCTCGCAGTGATGACACCCGGGCGTTTCCTCCCGCCCCATCAGACACAGGTACCTCCCGAAACTTCCATGTCCGGTGAGGACCTGCGTCAGGCGGTAGGTGAGGACGCCGTAGCGTCTCTCAAGCCACTCCTCAAAGAGGGGACTTACCGCTGCAATGGCAGCGAGCCCAGCCCTCGGTTGCGACAGTCGTTGCTGCCATTCCGCCATGAGATCGCGCCGGAGCTCATCCCGCCACGCACTTATCTGGCGCGGCAGCGGAGTTTCGCCCCGGCGACGTGCCTCCGCGCGCATGTTATACACGCGCGCGAGCACCTTCGCCTCCAGATCCCACGGCGGTAATCCGGCAAGGAGGTTCGCCGACTCCCCAGCGATCGTGCGGTATCCGCGGATCATTCGGATCGCCATGACCCTCTGTGACTTGAGCAGCGTCCGAGCAGGACGCCGCAACAAGTTCGGCGCCCAAACAGGGGCGCCGTAGAGGGCCATGGACCGCACGACCCCGGCGTATAACCTCCGGCAGGAGGCGTTTGGCCCCCCGAGGTTGGGGAGGATGCGTTTGAACGCAGCCCCCGTCCTCTCCAACTTTGGAGCCAAACGTCGGAAATGCTCTATGAAGTTCCACCGACTGTCGAGGACGAGTCCTAGGTACTTCATCGCCGTCTCGACGCCGATGGTAACCCCTCCCGCCGTTATTTGGGACCCACCCGGAGGTGGCGCGTTCCCGCGGCCATGAAAACACATGGCCTCGGACTTGTGGAGCGCCACCTCGAGTCCCAACTGCCGGATTCTTTCAACGACTGTCGCAACCGCTGTCGCCATTAAGTCGGCCGCCGCCTGGTGCGACCTCCCGTGCGCTAGCACCAGCGTGTCGTCGGCGTAGCATATTGTGCTAACGCCGTTCGGGAGGTCGGTGCGCAGCACCCAGTCATAGCCGATGTTCCACAGGAGCGGCCCCAGAACCGAACCCTGTGGAACACCGCGTGACATCTCTCGCCGGTTCCACTCGCCCCGGTGACCGGGGTAGCTGACGGACCTGTCCGTCAGGTAAGCCTCGATTACACGACGGAGGTAGGTAGGCACCCGATGATATCGGAGTGCCTCCAAGATGCAGCTCCAGGGCAGGGAGTTGAAGGCGTTGGCGATGTCCAGAGACACCGCCACTACGACCTTACCCCTGGACACTGCAGTCCCCGTCGTGAGGTCTCTAACGCGCATGATGGCGTCCACCGTGGAGCGCCCTCTGCGGAAGCCGAACTGGCCGTCCGACAAGTCCGGCCCAATGTCCGTCAGGTGCGCGACGAGGCGGTTCGAAATGATTCTTTCGAAGACTTTCCCCACCTCGTCGAGCAGCACTATGGGCCGGTACGCGGACGGAGAGTCCGCAGGGCGCCCCGTCTTCCGCACGAGGACCAGTTTGCCCGCTTTCCAGAGAAGCGGGAACTGGCCTCTCTCCAGACATGCGCTGTAGAGACCAATCAATCGAGGCCCGAGAGCCTCTGAGGCCAGGACCCATGCCTTGCCATGCAGGCCGTCGGGTCCTGGGGCGGTGTTCTTGGCGCCCATCCGGCGCACCGCCGCTCTCAATTCTGCCTCGGTCACCTCTGGGACGATGTCATCGTCGTCGTCGCTGTAGCCCGCGTCGGGCACCGCAGGGGGCGGAGTCATATACGGAGGGGTGAAGCCCCTCCACAGTCGGGGGAACAGGGCGCCAATCACCTCCTCCAAGACTTCTGGCCGGAGACTCTGAGTGAGCGGGGGAGCCCAAGCACGGAGCTTGTCGCGTACCATCAGGTACGGGCGTCCCCACGGGTCTCTATTCAGAGTCCCCAGCATCTCTCGGCGGGCCTCCTCCTTGGCCCGCAATATCTCCGCCTTGAGGAGGGCCTTCGCCGCCCTGTATCCCTCGTATAACTCCGCCTCTCTCGCCTCCGCATTAGGAGGACGGATACGGCGCCTGCGGTGCCTAGTGTACTGGCGTCGCGCAGTAGTGCACGCCTTGCGCAGAGCCGCCAGCTCTTGCGACCACCAGCACTAAGTGCAAACAACACCACTTTAGAATATTCTGTTTTTAAAGGATTTTGACTTATTTTAACTAAGTACTATATAAGGTTTTTGGTAGATATAGGTTTGCCTCGTTTTTAAGGGATTTTCTGACTCTTCGCGCCGTTGTTTGGTTAAAACTGGAGGGAGTGTCAGACTTTTACTGACTAAAAACCACCCCATTCCTTCGAGCCGGAGTCCCGGTAACCCGTTAAACCTTCCGCGGCTCCATATCGGGCCGTAGCCCTACTGGACCCAGTTTGTTCTGAAGGTGTTCAGTGACTTTTAATTTAAAGGATAGCCAAATGGAGGCCGTCCTGAAATCCGTGGGTAGCGCATTCCACATTAAGACTGATTGAATAAAAATTGAAGAGTGGAGAAAGTCGTGTGTGGGACCTTGGAGGAGGTGATTGTTTGTAGAACGGAGATACTTATTGTGGTTGGTCCTCACATATTGAACGTAGGAGGCTAAATAACTTGGAGAAGTAGAATTAAGCAGAGAGTATAAAGTGGTTAGCACCCGTTGTTCCCTGCGTTGATGTATAGGCAACCATTTTAGTTGCAATCGGAATGCAGAAACATGGTCGTATTTACGCAGGTTGCAGACGAATCGAATACAGTTATTCAGAAGGCGGGTCAGTTTATTTATGAGATCTGCATTCAAGTCGTAGTAGTAAATATCAGTATAGTCAATGATAGGGAAAATCAAGGCACGGACAAGCATCATCTTGGTGGAGGACGGAAGAAAATGTTTAAGGCGATGCAAAGACCGAAGCGTGCCCGTCACCTGGTTACAAAAACCAACGATCTGAACGATTATATCACTCAAATACCTAATATTGCACAATATTTTGAAACATACTTAATCATCTCTATCTATATAAACAATGAACATTTTGTTCGGTTGTTTGTCACGTTTTTTATCTCAAAATTTGTAATTACATAACGTTACATCATTAACATAACCTTTTTTATCTCTAGAGGAATTTTTATAAGTAGTTAATTTTGACTAGCTTGGTTTTCGGGAGCTAGTTTTTGACACAGACCCAAGACGCCATACTTATTACTGATGAAGTGAGTCTTTATATTATTGAAAATGTATGATAACTAGCTAGTTATCTAGCTAGCTAGGTAATTATAGAATATAGCTATATTCTAAAGGTACTACACGTGCTAATTTCAAGTGCAAAAACTTCCTTCAATTGATCACTTGTCACTTAGTAGCATGTGCGTCGGAATGTTACTCAAAATTAGCACGCTAATGTCGGGCATGTTTGCGAATCCAAAGGCTTTCGATTTTTAAATATTTTTCAGAATGCTTTATACAACGCCTTTTACGCTGAAATAATCAAATGCCTTTTACAAAAAATTCTCAATAGTTCTGTCTCTACTAATTATTTTTTTAAATGACAGAAATAGCACGATATTTAAGCACAACTAACATTGATATTCCTCCTTTCAGTATTCGGGCAAGCATGGGCTCGCTGCCCGACTAGAACCAGACCTGAGCGTACGGTGCGTCACGTTCCGCGCGCGCCTCAAAGAGCCATCTGACCACCACGGATGGAGCCCAATAGGGTTGATGCCGATTCGGAGTCGCGGAAAACCTAACGGGTTACCGGAGTTCCGACTCGAAGTGCAGGAAAAGGAACGGGGTGGTTTTTAGTCATTAAGAGTCTGACACTCTCTCCCGCCTCACCCAGGCGGGAGAAGGCATTCGATGATTTTCCCTTCTTAAAAAAAAAGCATGCCATGGTGTGACAGTACATCGATATATTTAAATATAATTATTATAGCTAGGTCTGTAATAGGCTTTATTATTTCGTAGGTAAGTTCAAAGTCTTTTGAAGTGACTTGGAAGAAGCAGTTTGGAACAGTTTGATGTGCTACTGGCGAGTGTACCCGCAACTTGGTAATGTATGCTGTCTATGAATTGGTCAAGCTACTTCGAACCTCCTTACCTTAATGAAATTTGCATCAATTTCCTTACTACTTTGTGAAACTGTAGCAGACACAAAGTAGATGACTTTAACAAAGTAAGCACTGTGACTATAGATCCAAAGTTTTCATAGTTCAGTACTTTAAACCGAGTAAAATTTTATGGGAAGTATTATTATAATAATTTTAACATTTTTAGTAGTAACATGAAATATAAAATTGTAATCCACTGTGATATTTTTATATGAAAGAGAAGAAAGTTTCAGATAAATTAGATTTTGTTATGTGTGATGGAAAAGGAACAAAATGTTAATGTTATATCGACTCCATTTTTATTTTATTTACAAAATGGATTTAATTATAACAGTTGCATGATGACATATGATTTATTTATTTTATAGGTTATTATTGGTTCCCATTAATTAGGGCCGATTTTGGCTTTGAAGCTAAAACGCAACAAGTAAGTATATTTGTCATACATCACAAATGTACGATGTACGATGCGTTACCAGAATCTATTTTGCCAGTTTTCTTCACCTAGTTTTGGCAAAAAGCGGATGGAGCGGCTCGACCGGAACGATTCCACGGCCTCACACAAAACCGACGTGAAACAACGCCTGCGTTGTGATCATATGAGTAATGATAACGTAAGCCCAATTATCCCCCCCCCCCACTCTGCCCCAATCTCCCCAATCCCTGAATCCCCAACAATCCTCAAATGCCTAATCCCCAAAAGGGATCGCACTGGTAACGCCTCTGGTGTTCTGGGCGTCCATTGGGGCGCCGATTACTTACCATCAGGTGATCCGTCTGCTCGTTTACGGGCTTATTCCATAAAAAAAAACGATAGGTGAAGAAAACGTCATAACTTCATCTCCTTCATCTTTGGAACTGAAATTGAAAATGTATGAAATGTAGTCAATTTAATTTCAGATATCAGATTAGGGAGTTTAGGTTAGGTTAGGTATTTAAAGATAATGCGGAGTCATGCTTACGTCCAGTTTTATTATCGTATCAGAAACCATCAGTTCTATCAGGCACTTATTAAAAAGATAACTATCTATTTAACAATATTGTGTAATATTAAACAATACATTCAATATTCAGACTTTTTCTCCCAATAAAATAAAAACTGCGTTGGCAAAACTAAAATGAAAAAAAAATACTATCATTAATATTGATAGGTTACCAGGTTAGAAGTCGGTGCCATAAGCTCATATCGTAATGATATTAATGGCCACAAAATTGTATATTAGGTATCAATTAAGATTTTAATGAATTTTTTTGAGGGGGAAATCATCGAATGTCTACTCCCTCCTGGATGACGCAGGAGAAGTCCTTTTTTTTGAAGTCGTTAAAAACATAGATTTTTCCTCAGTAATCAGGTGGAACACACACAGAGAGAAGGCATGTATAAGTATAAGTGCAATGGTTAAGTATAGAATATGCAAGGATCGTAGTAGATTGTGCTGAGAATCTGAAATGAGTGTAGAATCTATAAAAATAGAACTTCATTTCCGTATAAACAATCCTTTCCATGATCTTAAATTCCATATTTGTGCATTAACTTTGCGCCTATTTGCAAAACACTATTTTAAACAAATTCGTCATAACAATTGAATGAATAAAACACAACAAAAAATCTACGATCCAGTACTATTACACAATATTATGATTTATTGTGAATAATAGTTTTAAAAGAAAAGTTAACCTTATATGCTTATTATAAAAGTTTTTTTTTGTTTATCTCAACGAGGTATTCTCAGTAACGACTGGTTCGATTTAAAAACTATTTTTGTGTTGGTACATTGTCCATTTATCGAGGAAAGCTATATAACTATACGCTACTACGCTACAATAATTAATAGTCGCCGAGCAGAGAGGGTGAAATTGTGTGAAAGTATCTTGTATTATATAAACCTGAAGAGATTATTTTTTTGAACGCACTAATCTAAGGAATTAATGGTTAGGTAAATACGAAAATTCTTTTGCGTAGAAAACATCACGCTACGATTCATAGGCGCCTAACAGAGCGGGTGAAACCGCGGAAAAAATTGATTAAACTTAAATATGAAAACGAGTGCTCCCATACTAGTCTTAAATATATACAATATACATACATATAGACATACATACATAACTTCACACCTGTCTCCCATGTAGTAGAATGTAGGAATCGAAGTAATTAGCGTTTCATAGTCTCTACTAGGGAACGCCACTTACTACGATTCCTACATACCTCTTTCGCTTCATCAACAGTCATCAATCTTTTCATGCATGCTCATCGGTTAAGTGTACTTTTAATTTGGCCCTTCTTTAATATATCGCCAATGTGGTCACTATATCTTAAATATATTTCGTAACATTTTTAATACTTGTTATATAATAATAGAATAAATAAGAAAAGTCTCGATTAAAATTTACTGTAAATAAGAGACAAAACAAAAAGATGTAATTAAAAAACACTTCATAATTTGAACAGCAGATAGGAGATTGATAACAGCTGGTATCTAGATATAAGCGGTTTTACTTATCAAAGAGATTATAATATTTGAGTACGTCATATAAATATATACTATAATTTTTATGTCTTAGAGTATATAATACTATTTTTTTAAGGGGGGAAAAAATCATCGAATGACTGCTCCCGCCTGGGTGAGGCGGGAGGGAGTGTCAGACACTTACTGACTAAAAACCACCCCGTTCCTTCTCCTGCACTTCTTGTTGTTCTCCACGATGTATATAATATTATAGCATTGAAATCAAAGACTGTCAGTAAAAAATCAGGACTGCACCTATCCGATACTTCTGAGTTCATCCTTTTCCTTCCCTATTTAACCGCATTTTTTTTTAATTTAGTAAGAAATTGTTTTCATTGTATTCATCCTTAGCCATTTCAATTATTCTAAAAATCTGTTGTCACAAATGAAAGTACTCAAGTATATTATACTTTTTAATTTAATTATTCTATTCAACTATCCTAAAATATTTTGTCTCTAAAGTACCAATATTAAATGTATCAACTAATAACCTTGACCTAGGAAATATAATTACATAATACATTTAAATTCAATTAAAATGACATCATAACAGGTTATTCATAGCAACATAGCTTAACTATATAAAAGTAAATAACAAATTCCAATAACGATAACATATGTATAGACAAAGCCGCGGCTAAAACTGGTTTAAAAAAACGATTTGATATATATAAGGAAGCGCGTTCAGTGAATTATCATAACAGTTCGGAACGCCGGCACGATAATGACATCAGCGGTTGTACTTGTCTTATTGACATTGACTTTATCTATAACAAATAACGATGCGGCAAAAATACTCGGATTTTTTCCTCTTCCATCAATCAGCCATCAAGTTCTCTTCAGACATTTGACACAAGAATTAGCGAAGCGAGGGCATGAAGTTACAGTCATCACAACAGACGTAGCCTTCCCAAATGGAGACGGACCTGCTAATCTAACAGAAATTGATGTCCATGACTTTTCTTACGAACAGTGGAGGACTCTGTATAAGTTAACTTCGACAGGAGAAAAGGATTTGATTGGGCAGATACGTGGAGCATACCACATGCTGGTCAAACTAGTGGAGATGCAGCTGAAAGTGGATAAAGTACAGAAGATGCTGAAAGAGGAGAAGTTTGATTTACTCTTGTTAGAAGCTTGTGTCAGACCAGCGTTACTTCTTTCGCATGTAGTGAAAGCACCAGTGATTCAAGTGTCTTCTCTAGGAACTATTGATTACAATGTGGCCACGATCGGATCAGCCTGGCATCCTTTCCTATACCCAGATACTTTGAGTCAACGTTCATACAATTTGAGTACATGGGAAAAGATTCGTGAGTTGTATACCTATTACCAACTAAATAGAGTTATGAAAGAAGTGGAAGATGCAGAGAATGTTATGGCTAAAAAAATGTTCGGTCCAAATGTTCCAACTATTAGTGAATTGAAAAATAATGTTGATTTAATGTTGTTGAATACTTACCCTCTTTGGGACAACAATCGGCCAGTGCCTCCCAGTGTTGTTTATATGGGTGGTTTGCATCAGAACCCTCAGAAGGAACTGCCAAAGGTAAGAAAAATATTTTTAATAAAAATTACGTTTAGTTTGTATTGTAACTTTCGTGAGACATACTAAATAAATTATTATGTTTTCGGCTTACTCACGTAATAATTTGACAATGAACTCGACTAGTTTCACGCCATGCTAGAGGCTCATTCATGAGCAGCATTTAGCAACCTGCGAAGCGGCGACTGTCGCGACTGTTAAAACATCATTATTGAATTAAATGACCATAATCCAATTAAGGAATGATTCTCGTAAATCACTTTTGATACTCTTTGATAAATAAGAGTGTGCATTGAAGATTTACAAATAAAATTGCGTTAAAATCAATTTTTAATGTTGAATTAATAATTATTCATTACACCACAACGGATTGTATTGTTCTAAAGACAAAATTATTAATTAACAGGATCTAAAGGAATATCTGGACTCTTCAAAGAATGGTGTAGTGTACATCAGCTTCGGTACAAACGTCCAACCTTCACTTCTACCTCAAGACAGAGTTCAGATGATGGCCAAAGTGTTCTCTCAGCTGCCTTACGATGTTCTATGGAAGTGGGACAAGGACGAGCTGCCAGGACGCTCTAAGAACATCAGGATATCAAAATGGCTGCCACAATCTGATTTGCTCAGTAAGTAATACCTTTATTTATAAGCATTATTCTTCTGGGTACAACTCTAAAGTAGTAACAGTGCCACTCCATGTATTACCATTTCAAAGTGAGCATACTTGTTCGCTATTCCAATCTAATTACTATTACTAACGGGCAAAGTATTACTGGGTTTTTAAAAATTTTCAGTAGTAGCAAGGAGTTTGGAAATGTGCCTGGTATATGGTTTACGCTCACCCCCTATTACATGAGACTCATAACATAAATAGTGAAAAATGAGTGTAACATTGTACAGTGGCCATTAAGTGCCGTAATGTGCACCTTTACCTATCCCTTCAGGGATTAAAGGCATGATGTTATGTTAAAAAAACGAGACAATATTTTCAATTTCAAACTGACCACTGTGACCTTCTGGTAAGGTTACACTTATGCGATCATTCCATCGACGAGACGTTTATAATTAGTGCTAAGCTCAAGGCCAATGTAATTGACCCTTAGACATCACAGAAGATAACATTACACAGTTTTATCAATTACTTCAACGAAGATGTTTGTATCGCTAGAGATGCTAGTGTTGTTTAGGGTCTGTCGGTAATATCTTGTTTACACTTTTTTTTTGAGGGGGGAAAATCATCCAATGACTTCTCTCACCCGGGTGAGGCGGGAGGGAGAGTCAGACTCTTACTGACTAAAAACCATCCCGTTCCTACTCCTGCACTTCGAGCCGGAGTCCGGCAACCCGTTAAGTCTTCCGCAGCTGTTAGGCATCAGCCCTGTTATGCCCCATCTGTGGTGGTGTGATGGCTCCTTGAGGCGCGCGTGGAACTCGACGCGCCGTACGCTCGGGCCTGGTTCTAGTCGGGCGGCGAGTCACCCGTGCTCGCCGTCCGCAGGCCCGTGTCTTGTTTACACTATGCCTGTATTCTAGTCAAATAGTGAGTATTTAGTAGCTCTCTCTCGCTTCGATTTTGGGACGGAAGCGATAGGGATATACTTAACACTCGCTGATCGACTAAAATACTGCATGCGAATAAATAGACTGCACGGTTGGTGCGGTGGCTGGGCAACGGTTTCGATTCCCGGGTCGGGCAAAGTAATACTGGGATTTGAAAAATTCTTAGTAGTAGCACGGAGTCTGGAATTTTGCCAGGTATATGGTCATAGGTTGTTACATGAGACTCATAACACAAATAGTGAAAACTGGGTGTTACGTTGTACAGTGACATAATGTACACCACTGCGTACCCATTCGGGAATAAAAGGCGTGAGGTTATGATGATGTATTTTTTATCGGAAATAAATCTGTGTTTGCCCAGCCTCTAACCTGGCGGTAAGCAAATATAATGCTACAGACAACGGAGCACGCCTGCCACAAAGCAACCTATTCAATCAAACCTTTAATAACAAACTATTAATTCAATTTACAGGACATCCGAAGATCAAAGTATTTATAACGCAAGGAGGTATACAATCAGCTGATGAGGCTATAACTGCAGGAGTACCTCTGATTGGTGTTCCGATGTTGGGTGACCAATGGTATAATGTGGAAAAGTATGTTCACCATGGGATTGGTCTACAACTCGACCTGCTTTCGATGACTGAAGACGATTTTAAGAATGCCATTGTGACTGTAGTGAATAATGATAGGTGAGTGCATTAACACATTTATCTTCCTATTCCTATGACTGCTTCGTTGTTAAGTAGTCGTAAGTTTGATTCCCAGGTCGGGCAAAGTATTACTGGGTTTTTTAAAAAGATTTCTCAGTAGTAGCACGAAGTATGCAGTTGTACCCGGTATATGGCAATAGGCTCACCCCCTATTACATGGGACTCATAACATAAATAGTGAAAAGTAGGTGTTACATTGTACAGTGGCATTATTTGCCATAACGTGCACCTCTGCCAACCCTTTCGGGGATAAAAGGCGTGATGTTATGGTATATCTTCCTATGCCTCATTTCAATTTTATTATTGCTTCTGTTATTGATCTTGGTATTCTCATCTGTTAGCAGGGCAATTATGTTAGAAATTTAATTTAATTGGGACCAGCTTGATGTAACAATACTTAGGTACACCAGTACGTTTTTAAAATTGATACTTTTCTTACTTCATTACTTTTTTTTAAACATTGCCCCACACTGGTATTTTCTCCTGGGTCGTAGATGCGTTTACAAACATACATGTTCACATACACATGACACCCAGACCCGGAACAACAATTTGTGGATCACACAAAGAGTTGCTCCGTGCGTGAATTGAAACCACGCCACGTTGCCCGGCAGCCAGTTGCCCAGCCACCGGACCAACAGTGCAGTCGTCTTTAAACTGTTATAAATACTATTAAACAACAATTAATCAACTATTATTAATACCTTTCATTACCTATCTCCAAGTCAGAATGCAATAAAATAACAACGCATAAGTGATTAAAACAAGCGCTTCAATACTATATCTATTTTTTTTTCATTGCAGTTTTCGCCAGAATATCAAAAAATTACGCAGTGTGATGCACGACCAGCCTCAATCTCCTCTAGAGCGCGCCGTGTGGTGGACGGAGCACGTGCTGCGTCACGGCGGCGCGAGACATCTGCGCGGACCTGCAGCCAACATGTCGTGGGCAGAGTACCTCGAACTAGAATTAGTATTTACTGTATTAGCTGTACTTCTAAGCGTCACTTTAGTATTATTCTATCTGATATACAGTATATGGAAGTATTTCAGTAACACCACTAGCCCAAGTAAAAAGTTAAAGAAGAATTAGAAACTTTAAGCAGTTGTTATAGAAATGTGATATTTTATATTTATTTTGTTTTAATACTAATTGATACAAAGGAGACCAATATGAACTGTGATAAATAAAACAGAACCTAAATGTAAAGAGTTTGTGTTTAATTTTGGTAAACAGCATTATTCTCTCGTTACATCGTTCACTTTTCTTCTGCCTGTCTTTATTCTAAATGCAATTCCAAATTCAATAACATTCAATTTTGTGTTTTCTTCTGCAGATTTCATCATAATTTACTAATAAAATAAGTAAATGAACTGTGCGTTTCTCACGTAGCTTGAATGATCTGTCGTCGGCGGTATTTCTGAACCGATACGATCTTCAAACCTTCAAGAAAATCATATTCTACGCAGACGAAGACACAGGCAACAGCTAATATGTAGTATATAATTATACTAGCGACCCGCCCCGGCTTCGCACGGGTGCAATATGCATGTATTATACATATAAACATACCTTAAGAATCACTCTATCTATAAAAAAACTGCATCAAAATCCATTGCATAGTTTTAAACATCTAAGCATACATAGGGACAGACAGACAGCGGATAGCGACTTTGTTTTATACTATATAGTGATGTGTTACTGAATCCGTGTAGGTATATTTTGTTTTAATATATTAAATGGTTTTATCTGGCGAGTTACGTAAACGCAATATATGGTCATGACATGTGCGCTTTGTTTTGATTGCATACACAATCATCGTAATGAATATCAAGTAGTCTCTTCCGTATGTTGAGTATACCTACTTGACTAACAGCACTGGAATGTAATTTTCCTTATTTTTTATGTAATAAGCCGGTAAACGAGCTGACGTTGTACCTGATGGTAAGCAATCGGCGCCGCCCGGACACTGATAGTTAATGTTCAAATGTTGCGCCATCGCCAGCCAATGAGCTGCGCGACATCGCCGCGACTGCGCATGCTGCTCATGAAGAAGAGCCCCTCTATAGTTCGAAACTAGTAGAGCTTTTCTCAGTATATCCACGTGATAATAGTTAATTTATTATGTCTCACGATATTTATTATAATTAAAAAAAACTAAAATAGACATATTGTTAGAACTTTTGGATTATTTTCGTTTTTCAAATTAATTATAATCTAGCAAGGCTGTTAAACTAAATGTGTTCTGATTAATTAAATGAACACCGTTAAGTTGTACATATTTTGTGTGTTGAATGAATTTAGTTAGTTGTTTAGAATAACTTATTGTGTAGGTAAACCTAATTTGTGGTTGTTTAATTTTAACCTTTTCGCTATTTTTAATACCTTTTATTTGTCTTTCACTCTACTCTATCTATTAAAAAAAACCGCATCAAAATCCGTTGCTTAGTTGTAAGCATACATAGGGACAGACAGATGGTGGTTTATTGCATAGATAATCTTAAGTATTAAGAGTAGGTACTTTCTCTTCAGGTGTCAATACAAAATTCGATCCTGTATAATATGTTTTTTTTTAATACAAAAAATAGTAATAAATACATGTCTTCAATCTATACTAAATTTTGATAAAAAAATCCATAGTTAGACTAAGTATATAGTTTACGAATAAAAATTTATTTAAATTTACGATAATGACATTTATAATAACAGTATTATGTTCTACTTTGGAACGATCAGCCAGCCAGCTCACTAATGAACCGAATTCCAGATGATTCTCTCTTGACTTCTACAAAGAGTGTCTTAAACTTAATTAATAAAATTCTTAGACTTTTATTTTAGGAAAGCTTCAATTTAATTGAACATATTTCCAGAGCCTTAAAAATCAAGTTATTTATAACACAAGGGGGTCTACAATCCGCAGACAAGGTTATAACTGCTGGAGAACCTCTAATAGGGGTTCCATAGGATATCAATGGTACTACACGAAGAAATATGAACACCATCAAATTGGTATTAAGGTTAATTTTTCTACTTTGATTGAAGAAATTTTCAAGAAAGCTATCAATACTGTTCTTAGTAACATAACATCACGCCTTTTTATCCCCGAAGGGGTAGGCAGAGGTGCACATTATGCCACTGTACAATGTAACACCCACTTTTCACTATTTATGTTATGAGTCCCATGTAATAGGGGGTGAGCCTATTGCCATATACCGGGCACAATTCCAGACTCCGTGCTACTACTGAGATTTTTTTAAAAACCCAGTAATACTTTGCCCGACGCGGGGATCGAACCCGAGACCCCTTGCCCGGCAGTCGCACTTGCGACCACTCGGCCAACGAGGCAGTGTTCTTAGTAATAGAAGGTAAAAGTAATCTATCATAATAAAGTTAATCTGATTGGTTCGACTAGTTGCAAGAAGTAGCACGGAGTCTGGAAATGTGCCCGATATATGGCAATAGGCTCACCCCCTATTACATGGGGACACATAACATGGGGTGTTACATTGTACACTGGCATTGAGTGGCCGTAATGTGCACCTCTGCCTACCCCTTCGGGGATAAAAGGCGTGATGTTATATGATTGACTTTTAACTTTTTACTTGTTACATTAAAATAATTTGTAAATTGGAAAGAGACAGCAAGATTTGTTTTTCATCAACCAATTAGACTATTTTGATATTGTTATATAAATCAACGTAGGCAAATCTCGTACCTTCAAGTGTAGCACAGGACAAGTCTACCCACAAGGTAGACGGATGACCTAGTTCAGGTCGAGGGCAGCCACTGGATGCGGCTAGCTTCGAACTGACCTAAGGAGGCCTACCGCGTTTTTGAATATCGTAGTAGCGCTAGTTCGTATCTCTCATTTAATCCAATAGGAAATATCAGCTTAGATGGAAACACATCTGGAGAAGCATTTAGAAGACTAGAAGACCAGTAGACGAATAGACGAATAGACTAAAAGAAAAATGCATGAGTTTAGTTTTTTCTTGCGCATCAGAACGGTTGTGATTAAAGGATTTGTTAAGTTTTTTGTTTTGTTATGTTATACATAATAATTAAATTAAGGCAATTGCAAGTTATTTGATGTTTTATTAACCAACTTCAAAAAGATAAAGGGAAATTCTCAGTTTCAACCGACTCCAAAAAGGAGGGGGTTGGAATCGTGTTTTTTAAACGTAAGTAACTAAATAATGAAAGTTACATAACACATAACATCACGCCTTTTAGCCCCGAAGGGGTAGGCAGAGGTGCACATTATACCACTGTACAATTATGTTATGAGTCCCATGTAATAAAAGTTAATTAGTTTTATTGTTGTTTCCTATTACAAACTAATGACATCACGGTTGATGTGGTGGCTGCCGAGCAAAACGTGTCGCGGGTTCAATTCCCGCACGGAACATCACGTTGTGTAATCCACAAATTGTTGTTTCGGGTCTGGGTGTCATTGTGTGTGAACTTGTATGTTTGTAAACGCATCCACGACACAGGAGAAAATAATAGTGTGGGGCAACGTTTAAAAAAAAATCATATTCACTCCTGTACGCTACGCATTAGGTAGTAATGTAATATTCATTTTTTAATAATCTATAGTTTGAAGATAATACATGCATATGTGTTGTCATTTCCAAGCAATTTGGTAAAAAAGTAATATTTAGATATTTTTTTAAAAGCAACACTAAAATTGCGGTCAAAACTTCGCAACACTCATTTTTAGACTACAAAGTCTTATGCAGCTTATGCTTCAGCTGTAACCTCCTGAATATCTCTGGCTTAACATTAACATAAGAAACATTAATCTTCTTGGTACTACTTAGCACTAAGTGCAAACAACACCACTTTAGAATATTTTGTTTTTAAAGGATTTTGCCTTATTTAAGGTACTATGTAAAATTTTTGGTAGCTACAGGTTTTGCCTCGTTTTTATGGGATTTTCTGACTCTTCGTGCCGTTGGGTGGTTGATACAAGAGGGAGTGTCAGCCTCTTACTGACTAAAAACCACCCCGTTCCTACTCCTGCTTTTCGAGACGGAGCCCCGGCAACATGTTAGACCTTCCGCGGCTCCGTATCGAGCTGTAGCCCTACTGGACCCAGTTTTTTCTGAAGATATTCAGTGACTTTAAATTTAAAGGATAGCTGACTGGAGGCCGTCCTGATATCTGTGGGCAGCGCATTCCACAGTAAGACTGATTGAATGAAAAATGAGTGGAGAAAGTCGGTCTGCTGTGTGGGACCTTGGAGGAGGAGATTGTTAGTAGAACGGAGATACTTATTGTGGTTGGTGCTCACATATTGAACGTAGGAGGCTAAATAACTTGGAGAAGTAGAATTAAGCAGAGAGTATAAAGTGGTTAGCACCCGTTGTTCCCTGCGTTGACGTATGGACAACCACTTTAGTTGCAATCGGTATGCAGAAACATGGCCGTATTTACGTAGGTTGCAGACGAATCGAATACAGTTATTCAGAAGGCGGTCCAGTTTATTGATGAGATCTGCATTCAAGTCGTAGTAGTAAATATCAGTATAGTCAATGACAGGGAAGATCAAGGAACGGACAAGCATCATCTTGGTGGAGGACGGAAGAAAATGTTTAAGGCGATGCAAAGACCGAAGCGTGCCCGTCACCCGGTTACAAACACTAGCAATCTGAACGATTATATCATTCAAATACCTAATATTGCACAATATTTTGAAACATAATCATCTCTATCTATATAAACAATGAACATTTTGTTCGGTTGTTTGTCACGTTTTTTATCTCAAAATTTGTAATTACATTACGTTACATCATTAATTTAACCTTTTTTATCTCTAGAGGAATTTTTATACGTAGTTATTTTTGACTAGCTTGGTTTTCGGGAGCTAGTTTTTGACACAGACCTAAGGCGCCATACTTATTTCTGATGACGTGAGTCTTTATAGAGGTATAACTCAAAATGTATGCTAGAGGTATAACTAGCTATATTCTAAAGGCACTACACGTGCTAATTTCAAGTGCAAAAACTTCCTTCAATTGATCACTTGCCACTTAGTAGCATGTGCGTCGGAATGTTGCTCAAAATTAGTACGCTAATGTCGAGCATGTTTGCGAATCCAAAGGCGTTCGATTTTCAAATATTTTTCAGAATGCTTCATACAACGCCTTTTACGCTGAAATAATCAAATGCCTTTTACAAAAAATTCTCAATAGTTCTGTCTCTACTAATTCTTTTTAAAATGACAGAGATAGCACTATATTTAAGCACAACTAACATTGATATTCCTCCTTTCAGTATTCGGGCGTTAGCATGCTATTTTCGCGAGCCTGCGGACGGCAAGCATGGGCTCGCTGCCCGACTAGAACCAGACCTGAGCGTACGGTGCGTCACGTTCCGCGCGCGCCTCAAAGAGCCATCTGACCACCACGGATGGAGCCCAATAGGGTTGATGCCGATTCGGAGTCGCGGAGAACCTAACGGGTTACCGGGGTTCCGACTCGAAGTGCAGGAAAAGGAACGGGGTGGTTTTTAGTCAGTAAGAGTCTGACACTCTCTCCCGCCTCACCCAGGCGGGAGAAGGCATTCGATGATTTTCCCTTCTTAAAAAAAAGCATGCCATGGTGTGACAGTACATCGATATATTTAAATATAATTATTATAGCTAGGTCTGTAATAGGCTTTATTATTTCGTAGGTAAGTTCAAAGTCTTTTGAAGATACTTGGAAGAAGCAGTTTGGAACAGTTTGATGTGCTACTGGCGAGTGTACCCGCAACTTGGTAATGTATGCTGTCTATGAATTGGTCAAGCTACTTCGAACCTCCTTACCTTAATGAAATTTGCATCAATTTCCTTACTACTTTGTGAAACTGTAGTAGACACAAAGTAGATGACTTTAACAAAGTAAGCCCTGTGACTATAGATTCAAAGTTTTCATAGTTCAGTACTTTAAACCAAGTAAAATTTTATGGGAAGTATTATTATAATAATTTTAACATTTTTAGTAGTAACATGAAATATAAAATTGTAATCCACTGTGATATTTTTATATGAAAGAGAAGAAAGTTTCAGATAAATTGGATTTTGTTATGTGTGATGGAAAAGGAACAAAATGTTAATGTTATATCGACTCCATTTTAATTTTATTTACAAAATGGATTTAATTATAACAGTTGCATGATGGCATATGATTTATTCATCTTATATCCCAAAAATTCTCAAATTCCTAATCCCTAAAAGGGAAAGGGAACGGGCTTGTAACGTCTCTGGTGTTCAGTGTCTCCATGGGCGGCGCCGATTGCTTACCATCATCTGTTTGTTTACCGGCTTATCCCAAGATAGGTGAAGAAAACCGGCGTAACTTAATAGCTTTGGAATTGAAATTGAAAATGTATGAAGTGTAGTCAATTTGATTTCAAACATCAGATTACGAAGTTTAGGTATAATATTTAAAGATAATGCGGAGTCATGCGTACGTACAGTTCTGTTATCGTATCAGAAACCATCAGTTCTATCAGACACTTATTAAAAAGATAACTATCTATTTAAAAATATTGTGTAATATTAAACAATACATTCAATATCATGACTTTTTCTCCCAATAAAATAAAAACTGCGTTTAAAAAACCGACTTCAAAAAACCAAAAATAACAAACAAAAAGACAAAACTAAAATGAAAAAAAATTACTATCATTAATATTGATAGGTTACCAGGTTAGAAGTCGGTGCCATAAGCTCATATCATAATGATATTAATGGGCACAAAATTGTATATTAGGTATCAATTAAGATTTTAATGAATTTTTTTGAGGGGGAAATCATCGAATGTCTGCTCCCTCCTGGATGACGCAGGAGAAGTCCTTTTTTTTGAAGTCGATAAAAACATAGATTTTTCCTCAATAATCAGGTGGAACACACACACACAGAGAAGGCATTCATGAGTATAATTACAATGGTTAAGTATAAAGTATGCAAGGATAGTAGTAGATTGTGCTGAGAATCTGCAATGAGTGTAGAATCTATAAAAATAGAACCTCATTTCCGTATAAACAACCTTTCCATGATCTTAAGTTCCATATTTGTGCATTAACTTTGCGCCTATTTGCAAAACTCTATTGTAAACAAATTCGTCATAACAATTGAATGAATAAAACACAACCAAAAATCTAGTAGTATTACACAATATTATGATTTATTGTGAATAATAGTTTTAAAAGAAAAGTTAACCTTACATACTTATTATAAGAGTTTTTTTTGTTTATCCATACGCAGCATTCTCAGTAACGACTGGTTCGATTTAAAAACTATTTTTGTGTTGGTACATTGTCCATTTATCGAGGAAAGCTATATAACTATACGCTACTACGCTACAATAATTAATAGTCGCCGAGCAGAGAGGGTGAAATTGTGTGAAAGTATCTAGTATTATATAAACCTGAAGAGATTATTTTTTTGAACGCACTAATCTCAGGAATTAATGGTTAGGTAAATACGAAATTTTTTTTTGCGTAGAAAACATCACGCTACGATTCATAGGCGCCTAACAGAGCGGGTGGAACCGCAGAAAAAATTGATTAAACTTAAATATGAAAACGAGTGCTCCCATACTAGTCTTAAATATATACAATATACATACATACAGACAAACATACATAACTTCACACCTGTCTCCCATGTAGTAGAATGTAGGAATCGAAGTAATTAGCGTTTCATAGTCTCTACTAGGGAATGCCATTTATTACGATTCCTACATACCTCTTTCGCTTCATCAACAGTCATCAATTTTTTCATGCATGCTCGTTGGTTAAGGGTACTTTTAATTTGGCCCTTCTTTAATATACCTATCGCCAATCTGGTCACTATATAGTAAATATATTTCGTAACATTTTTAATACTTGTTATATAATAATAGAATAAATAAGAAAAGTCTCGATTAAAATTTACTGTAAATAAGTGACAAAACAAAAAGATGTAATTAAAAAACACTTCATAATTTGAAGAGCACATAAGAGACTGATAACAGCTGGTATCTAGATATAAGCGGATTTTTACTTATCAAAGAGATTATAATATTTGAGTATGTCATATAAATATATACTATAATTTTTATGTCTTAGAGTATATAATACTATTTTTTAAGGGGGAAAATCATTAAGACAAGAAAAATTATCGAATGACTGCTCCCGCCTGGTTGAGGCGGGAGGGAGTATCAGACACTTACTGACTAAAAACCACCCCGTTCCTTCTCCTGCACTTCTTGTTGTTCTCCACGATGTATATAATATTATAGCATTGAAATCAAAGACTGTCAGTAAAAAATCAGGACTTCACCTATCCGATACTTCTGAGTTCATCCTTTTCCTTCCCTATCTAACCGCCTTTTTTGTAATTCAGTACTTAATTGTTTTTATTGTATTCATCCTTAACCATTTCAATTATTCTAAAAATCTGTTGTCATAAATGAAAGTACTCGAGTATATATTAGACTTTTTAATTTAATTATTCTATTCGACTATCCTTAAATAATTTGTCTCTAAACTATCAATATTAAATGTATCAACTAATAACCTTAACCTAGGAAATGAGATTACATAACAAATTTAAATTCAATTAAAATGACATCGTAACAGGTTACTCATAGCAACATAGCTTAACTATATAAAAGTAAATAACAAATTCCAATAACGATAACATATGTATAGACAAAGCCGCGGCTAAAACTGGTTTAAAAAAACGATTTGATATATATAAGGAAGCGCGTTCATTGAATTATCATAACAGTTCGGAACGCCGGCACGATAATGACATCAGCGGTTGTACTAGTCTTATTGACATTGACTTTATCTATAACAAATAACGATGCGGCAAAAATACTCGGATTTTTTCCTCTTCCATCAATCAGCCATCAAGTTCTCTTCAGACATTTGACACAAGAATTAGCGAAGCGAGGACATGAAGTTACAGTCATCACAACAGACGTAGCCTTCCCAAATGGAGACGGACCTGCTAATCTAACAGAAATTGATGTCCATGACTTTTCTTATGAACAGTGGAGGACTCTGTATAAGTTAACTTCGACAGGGGAAAAGGATTTGATTGGGCAGATACGTGGAGCATACCACATGCTGGTCAAACTAGTGGAGATGCAGCTGAAAGTGGATAAAGTACAGAAGATGCTAAAAGAGGAGAAGTTTGATTTACTCTTGTTAGAAGCTTGTGTCAGACCAGCGTTACTTCTTTCGCATGTAGTGAAAGCACCAGTGATTCAAGTGTCCTCTCTAGGAACTATTGATTATAATGTGGCCACGATCGGATCAGCCTGGCATCCTTTTCTATACCCAGATACTTTGAGTCAACGTTCATACAATTTGAGCACATGGGAAAAGATTCGTGAGTTGTATACCTATTACCAACTAAATAGAGTTATGAAAGAAGTGGAAGATGCAGAGAATGTTATGGCTAAAAAAATGTTCGGTCCAAATGTTCCAACTATTAGTGAATTGAAAAATAATGTTGATTTAATGTTGTTGAATACTTACCCTCTTTGGGATAACAATCGGCCAGTGCCTCCCAGTGTTGTTTATATGGGTGGTTTGCATCAGAACCCTCAGAAGGAACTGCCAAAGGTAAGATAAATATTTTTAATTAAAATATAACTAAATAAATTATTATGTTTTCGGCTTACTCACGTAATAATTTGACAAGGAACTCGACTAGTTTCAAGCCATGCTAGAGGCTCATATTCATGAGCAATATTTAGCGGCCTGCGATGCGGCGACTGTCGCGACTGTTAAAACATCATTATTGAATTAAATGACCATAGTCCAAATAAGGAATGATTCTCGTAAATCACATTTGATACTCTGTGATTTAGGAGTGTGCATAAATTTAGGGTTTACAAATAAAATTGCGTTAAAATCAATTTTTAATGTTGAAACAATAATCATTCATTACACCACAACGGATTGTATTGTTCTAAAGACAAAATTATTGATTAACAGGATCTAAAGGAATATCTGGACTCTTCAAAGAATGGTGTAGTGTACATCAGCTTCGGTACAAACGTCCAACCTTCACTTCTACCTCAAGACAGAGTTCAAATGATGGCCAAAGTGTTCTCTCAGCTGCCCTACGATGTTCTATGGAAGTGGGACAAGGACGAGCTGCCAGGACGCTCTAAGAACATCAGGATATCAAAATGGCTGCCACAGTCTGATTTGCTCAGTAAGTAATACCTTTATTTATAAGCATTATTCTTTTGGGTACATCGCTAAAGTAGTTACAGTGCCAATCCATGTATTTCCCAATTCAAAGTGAACATACTTGTTCGCTATTCCAATCTAATTACTATTACTAAAGGGCAAAGTATTACTGAGTTTTTAAAAAATTTCAATAGTAGCAAGGAGTTTGGAAATGTGCCCGGTATATAGCAATAGGCTCACCCCCTATTACATGGGTCTCATAACATAAATAGTGAAAAATGAGTGTAACATTGTACAGTGGCCATTAAGTGCCGTAATGTGCACCTTTACCTATCCCTTCAGGGATTAAAGGCGTGATGTTAGGTTAAAAAAACGAGACAATATTTTCAATTTTAAACCGACCACTGTGACCTTCAGGTAAGGTTACATTTATGCGATCATTCCGTCGACGAGACGTTTATAATTAGTGCTAAGCTCAAGGCCAATATAATTGACCCTTAAACATTACAGAAGATAACATTACACAGTTTTATCAATTACTTCAATGAAGATGTTTGTATCGCTAGAGATGCTAGTGTTGTTTAGGGTCTGTCGCTAATATCTTGTTTACACTTTTTTTTTGAGGGGGGAAAATCATCCATTGACTTCTCCCACCCGGGTGAGGCGGGAGGGATTGTCAGACTCTTACTGACTAAAAACCACCCCGTTCTTTCTCCTGCACGTCGAGCCGGAGCCCCGGCAACCCGTTAAGTCTTCCGCGGCTCCGTATTGGCATCAGCCCTGTTAGGCCCCATCTGTGGTAGTCTGATGGCTCCTTGAGCCGCGCGCGAAACGCGACGCGCCGTACGCTCGGGCCTGGTTCTGGTCGGGCGGCGAGTCACCTGTACTTGCCGTCCGCAGGCCCGTGTCTTGTTTACACTATGCTAGTATTCTGGTCAAGTAGCGAGTATTTATTAACTCTCTCTCGCTTCGATTTTGGGACGGAAGCGATAGGGATATACTTAACACTCGCTGATCGACTAAAATACTGCATGCGAATAAATAGACTGCACGGTTGGTGCGGTGGCTGGGCAACTGGGTGCTGCGCAACGTGTGGTGGATTCGATTCCCGCACGAACAACGCTTTGTGTAATCCACAAATTGTTCCGGGTCTGAGTGTCATGTGTATGTGAACTTATATGTTTGTAAAGGCACCCACGACTGAGGAGAAAATTTTAGTGTAGGGCAACGTTTTTTATAAAAAATAGCTAGCATAGTGCGAACGAGGCATTGCTACTCACTAGTCAAGTTAGACTGATAGAACTGAACTCCAGACTGATAGGTATATATCTTAATTAAAATAGATAGCAAAAATAAAATATTTTCTCACCTATTTACTAGGATGTTTAAATCGGACTGCCTCGTTGGCCGAGTGGTCGCAAGTGCGACTGTCGGGCAAGGGATCTCGGGTTTGATTTCCGGGTCGGGCAAAGTAATACTGGGTTTTTAAAAAATCTCAATGGTAGCACGGAGTCTGGAAATGTGCCCAGTATATGGCAATAGGCTCACTCCTATTACATGAGACTCATAACATAAATAGTGAAAGTTGTACAGTGGCATAATGTGTCGGTGCTACGTTGTACAGTGGCATAATGTACACAACTGCGTACCCATTCGGGAATAAAAGGCGTGTTGTTATGATGATAATTTTTTATTGAAAATAAATCTGTGTTTGACCTGCCTCTAACCTGGTGGTAAGCAATAATGCGACGGACAACGGAGCACGCCTGCCACAAAGCAACCTATTCAATCAAACCTTTATTAACAAACTATTAATTCAATTTACAGGACATCCGAAGATCAAAGTATTTATAACGCAAGGAGGTATACAATCAGCCGATGAGGCTATAACTGCAGGAGTACCTCTAATTGGCGTTCCTATGTTGGGTGACCAATGGTATAACGCGGAAAAGTATGTTCACCATGGGATTGGTCTACAACTCGACCTGCTCTCGATGACTGAAGACGATTTTAAGAATGCCATTTTGACTGCTGTGAATAATGATAGGTGAGTGCATTAACACATTTATCTTCCTATTCCTATGACTGCCTCGTTGTTAAGGAGTATCCGGTTTGATTCCCGGGCCGAGCAAAGTATTACTGGATTTTTTTAAAAGATTTCTCAGTAGCATGCAACCCATGTTACCCATGTTACCCATACATGTTACCCAGCCAATGCACCAACAGTGCAGTCGTCTTTAAACTGTTATAAATACTATTAAACAACAATTAATCAACTATGATTAACACCTTTCATTACCTATCTCCAAGTCAGAATGCAATAAAATAGCAGCGCATAGGTGATTAAAACAAGCGCTTCAATACTATATCTATTTTCTTTCATTGCAGTTTTCGCCAGAATATCAAAAAATTACGCAGTGTGATGCACGACCAGCCTCAACCTCCTCTAGAGCGCGCCGTGTGGTGGACAGAGCACGTGCTGCGTCACGGCGGCGCGAGACATCTGCGTGGACCTGCAGCCAACATGTCGTGGGCAGAGTACCTCGAACTAGAATTAGTGTTTACTGTATTAGCTGTACTTCTAAGCGTCATTTTAGTATTATTCTATCTGATATACAGTATATGGAAGTATTTCAGTAACACCATAAGCCCAAGTAAAAAGTTAAAGAAAAATTAGGAACTTTAAGCAGTCATTATAGAAATGTGATATTTTTTTATTTATTTTGTTTTAATACCAATTGATGAGCTGTGATAGATAAAAAGAACCTAAACGTAATGAGTTTGTGTTTAATTTTGGTAAACAGAATTATTCTCTCGTTACATCGTTCACTTTTTTTCTGCCTGTCTTTATTCTAAATGCATTGGGATAACATTTAATTTTGTGTCTTCTTCTGCAGACTTCATTATAATTTACTAATAATATAAATAAATAAACTACGCGCTTCTCATGTAGCTTTCTGCTTCGCACAGCAAAACTGTGGAATGATCTGTCGTCGGCGGTATTTCTGGACCGATACGACCTTCAAACCTTCAAGAAAAGAGCGTACTCCTTTTTAAAAGGCCGGCAACGGACCTGTGGCTGTCGCGGAGAACCTGACGGGTTATCGTCTATAAGAGTCTGACACTTCCTCCCGCCTCGCCCTTCCTCTGATACAATTTATCCGAGCATTGAAAATCGGCCCTAAGTGTTTTCACTTAGGGCCTTATTTTCTATACACCTATTATTGATAATAGGTGTTAAGAAAAGAGTTTAAGGTACAATGAGGTTGACATATCTATGTGGATAAAAACCCCGTACTAAATAAAGAAGAAAAAACTGTACATTGTAGGTTCAAAATTCTGTTGCAATGTTGACAATTTTTGAGTCGATAATCATACTAATATTATAAATGTGAACGTTACCTTGATGTTTAGATGTTTGTACGTCAATCACGCTGAAACTACTGGACGGATTTTGATAAAATTTGGTATATACGCAGCGTTTGGACCGACTTAGGTGCAAGATAGAATAAACTTTTTATCCCGATGAAATGGTTCCATAGGATAACACAGGAATCATAAATATTCTACGCGGACAAAGTCGCAGGCAACAGCTAATATATACTTATATATAAAAATGAAACCCGTTTCCCGTTGTCACGCCATAACTTGAGAATGGCTGCACCGATAAATTCTTTTGTTGTGTTTGTTAATGTCAGGAGAAGGTTCTTATGCCAGAAAAAAATCTGAAAATCCTACGGGAATGTGAGAAAACGGGATTGCGCGTACGAAATCACAGGCAACAGCTAATAAAATGTAATTATGTACACACGGCCACACATCAATCTATACAAAACCAGTTTATCCTGGTGTCGCGTCGCATCATCTTTCCGCACATTTAACGTTCAGTTTATACTGGTTATGTAAAGCTCGATGTGTAACCGTGTGTACGTGTTAACTGTTAATGAATCCGTGTAGGTATATTTTGTTTTAATATATTGAATGGTTTTATCTGACGAGTTACGTAAACGCAATATATGGTCATGACATGTGCGCTTTGTTTTGATTGCATACACAATCATCGTAATGAATATCAAGTAGTCTCTTCCGTATGTTGAGTATACCTATCTACTTGAATAACTGCACTGGAATGTAATTTTCCTTATTTTTTTATGTAATAAACCGGTAAACGAGCTGACGTAGTACCTGATGGTAAGCAATCGGCGCCGCCCAGACACTGATAGTTAATGTTCAAATGTTGCGCCAACGCCAGCCAATGAGCTGCGTGACGTCGCCGCGACCGCGCACGCTGCTCATGAAGAAGAACCCCTCTGTAGTTCGAAACTGGTAGAGCTTTCTCAGTATATCCACGTGATAATAGTTAATTTAATATAACATAACATCACGCCTTTTATCCCCGAAGGGGTAGGCAGAGGTATACATTATGCCACTGTACAACGTAACACCCACTTTTCACTATTTATGTTATGAGTCCCATGTAATAGGGGGTGAGCCTATTGCCATATACCGGGCACAATTCCAGACTCCGTGCTACTACTGAGAATTTATAAAAACCCAGTAGTACTTCGCCCGACCCGGGAATCGAACCCGAGACCCCTTGACCGGTAGTCGCACTTGCAACCACTCGGCCAACGAGGCAGTCTTTATTTATTATACTAATAGTTAATTTATTATGTCTCTCGATATTTATTATAATAAAAAAAAACTAAAATAGACATATTGTTAGAACTTTTGGATTATTTTCGTTTTTAAATTAATTAGTATCAAGCAAGGTTTTTAAACTAAATATGTTCTGATTAATTAAATGAACACCGTTAAGTTGTACATATTTTGTGTGTTGAATGAATTTCGTTAGTTGTTTAGAATAACTTATTGTGTAGGTAAACCTAATTTGTGGTTGTTTAAATTTAACCTTTTCGCTATTTTTAATACCTTTTATTCGTCTTTCTAATAAATAATAATAATTAATGTATTAAAATTATATATACAGGGTGGAATTTTGTAATGTCACCTGAAGAGGAAGTATTCTTAATAGGTACTTAAGATAGAAAATTTTACTCAAAGATATCTTTCTTTTATTTTTGACTAGCGATACTATATTGCACCCATGCGAAGCCGGGGCACCCACCCCGGCTTCGCATGGGTTCAATATGCATGTGTTATACATATAAACCTTCCTCTATCTCTCAAAAGAAACCGCATCAAAATCTGTTGCATAGTTGCAAAGATCTAAGCATGCATAGGGACAAAAAGAAGCAACTGCATTCAAAGATTTTTAAAATTTACTTGCCGCACGCGTTATTTAAACTGTCAAACACCAAGCGGTCACCGGTGACCGCGGCCTATTGTTCTTTAATTGTGTCTATAAAACCTGTACTCGACGAGTTAAACCGACTAAAATCTGTAAAAGTTGCACCCTATACATTTATTGCATCGATAAAATGTTCTATCTTAAGCATTAAGAGTAATGCCCCTTCAGGTGGCAATACAAAATTCGATCCTGTATAATATGTTTTTTTTGCTTTAAAAAAATATATCACATGTCTTCAATCTATACAAAATTTTGATAAAAAAATCCATAGTTAGACTAAGTATATCGACAGTTTACGAATAAAAATTAAATTGAAATTTACGATAATGACATTTATAATAACAGTATTATGTTCTACTTTGGAACGATCAGCCAGCTCACTAATGAACCGAATTCCAGATGATTCTCTCTTGACTTCTACAAAGAGTGTCTTAAACTTAATTAATAAAATTCTTAGACTTTTATTTTAAGAAAGCTTCAATTTAATTGATTATATTTCCAGGGCATTCAAAAATCGAGTTATTTATAACACAAGGAGGTCTACAATCAGCAGACGAGGTTATAACTGCTGGAGTACCTCTAATAGGGGTTCCACTTATAGGATATCAATGGTACTACACAAAGAAATATGAACACCATCAAATTGGTATTAAGGTTGATTTTTCTACTTGGACTTAAGAAATTTTCAATAAAGCTATCAAATCTGTTCGCAATAATAGAAGGTAAAAGTAATCTATCATAATAAAGTTAATCTGATTGGTTCGAGTGGTTGCAAGTAGTAGCACGGTGTCTGGAAATGTGCCCGGTATATGGCAATAGGCTCACCCCCAATTACATGGGGACACATAACATGGGGTGTTACATTGTACACTGGCATTGAGTGGCCGTAATGTGCACCTCTGCCTACCCCTTCGGGGATAAAAGGCGTGATGTAATATGATTGACTCTCAACTTTTTACTTGTTACATTAAAATAATTTGTAAATTGTAAAGAGACAGCAAGATTTGTTTTTCATTAAGCTATTAGACTATTTTGATATTGTTATATAAATCAACGTAGGCAAATCTCGTACCTTCAAGTGTAGCACAGGACAAGTCTACCCATAAGGTAGACGGATGACCTAGTTCAGGTCGCAGGCAGCCACTGGATGCAGCTTCAAACCGGCCTAATGAAGTCTGTTTGCATTCAGAAAA